>JADMNL010000025.1:93397500-94647500 GCA_016271365.2 Neoceratodus forsteri
ACTCACCTCTCACCTGCAGTAACCGAATCTGGCCAGCGCAGCCCACTGTAGCACTTTTATAGTGCAATGCATGCAAATTAGGAGTGGAGCAACTGTAATGAGATGCAAATCACGCCACTGCACCTTTGAATGGCTGATCGGATGATTTGCATGTGTCGGCTGAATATCACGCCATTGTGCTTTTCACAATACGGCTGAGCCGGCTGAGCCAATAGCGCAGATCTGTGACTGTGCGGTACACTGCATTGTGCATGCCCAGGTAGCTTATGCAGGCGTCTGCCGCGCTGATGACGTGCTGTGCGCGATTGGCAATTCAGGCCATGGCCACCATTGTGCCAGTGGCGCTATAGCACTGGGCACTATATGGCGCTGTGGCACTACTGCGCAATAGTCCACTGTGGCACTGTCACGCAGGTGGTCGGTCGCGCAGGATACGTAGATATCAGATGGCGCTGTGTGCGTTGCCTTGCGTCATAGACCCCTGACCTGGTGTCCGACCTTTGCCCTCTGGCGCTGTTCGGCTGCCATGTGTATGGCCCTATTGCGCTGTCTGGTGACAGCATTATGTGGACCAACGGCGTTGTACGAACAGCGCGATTGTAACCTATGGTGGTCTATTGCGCAACATTTCCACATGGGGTTGCCGCGCTGCAGGGTGCCATATTGCCTGCTGTAAAGTTGGAAGAATGGCACGCAGGAGGGCACTCCAATGGAGCCCGGTGGAGGTGGCCAACCTGGTGGCCCTGGTAGAGCCCCACTATGGGGCACTGTATGGGAAGGAGCCCCTCACCATGGCTCGAATCCTGGTCTGGCTGCAAGTGGCCAATGACCTGGTGGGGGTCACTGGGCAGCGCCGGTCTGCCGAGCAGTGCTGGCACAGGTACAGTGACCTCTGCAGGAGGGAGCTGGACTTGCATGAGAGGCTACGGTCACGTGCCAGGAGGGGCGTTGTGCCTAGGCCAGGTGGGTGTACCATCTATGCACCTGTACTCTCCGTAGGGGTGTGAGTGTGTTTTGGTGGCTGTGCATGGGTGATGGCTCTGACATGGTTGGCTGTGTCAGTGTGTGCAGGTGTGAGATGCATGGGTCTGGCTGTGTGGGCAGGCACTCTCACTGGGGTAGGGGGCAGTCTGCTTTGGAGTCACACTGATGTTTTTCTCAACATTTGTCTCCCACAGGCCGGGCAGAGAGGATGCAGGCACGGGATGAGGAGGGCCGTGGCAGGGCCCCGGTGGCGGTCGATGGTGCTGTGAGGGGTGGGCCACAGCAGCAGCAGCCACAGCTGCTTGCGAAGTGTGAGTATCATTACATCATGGATGCTATTGCATGCTGGAGGGGGTGGGCATGACCACCAGCCATTCACAACACAACCATGCATGACACAGGTGACATTCATCACTGTTCAGTGTCACTGCACATCTGTGTGTGCGTCACTGGTGGTCCATGCATGCACTGGGCACATGGCTGGGGAACTGGCATTGCACCACATTGCCACGTCACTTGACAGCCTTGTTTGTGCTGTGATGGACATGGACAGTGTGTGTGTGTGTGTGGTGCACATAGCTGGTGCCGCCTGGTTGGGCTGGCCATGTGCATGTTCACTGTGGGTGGGTGCATACCATCACAGGTGCGGGACATTGGGCTATATGCCTTGCAGGTTGGGTGGTGTTCAGGGTTGTGGTCAGTCACAGCCATTGACTGTGTTCCCATTTTCCTAGGCCTCATTGTGCTCCGAAGAATAGAGCGGGCACTGCAACAGCTGACCTGGGTGTCCATGGAAAACAGGACCATCCTCCAGGATATCCAGTGCCATGGCCTACGGAGGAGGCACAGCCAGGCACGACGGCACCAGGCAGTGGAGGACCAGCCTGCTAGACCTTAGGCTGGCTTCCCCTTCCCACTTCACCCATCCCTCCCACCCTGCCTTCCATCTCCAAGTTGTTCATCCCTATCCCTTGCCCACCCCTACCTTGTACCCCTACCCCCCCTTTTGTAAATAGTTTTGTTGTTGTTCATTTTGTACTTTACATTTTTCTAATATATATATATTTTGATATGAATACTGTGTTGGTCTCTGATTTGCAGCTGGCTATGGTTGCTCAGTTGCAGTGGTGTGCATGCCATCTGGGGTGGTATGGTCCTGGGTATGTGTGTGTGTGTGTGTGTGTGTGTGTGTGTGTGCGCATGTGTATGCATGGGGAGGTGTCTCCAGTGTGGCAGTGACTTTCTGTTCGTCTTGCCATCTGCTGCCACCCACTGCTGGGTGCACAGGGTGGGTCTGGCTTGTATGGTTCTCTGCTACACGAGGTTGATGTGTGCCGGGGGGGGATGCATGGTGTTTCCTGCAGTGCCAGTCACTGCACATGGGTGGTGTCTTGGGGTCACAGTGCAGGGTGTGCTGTGCATACGGGGGGCTGATGTGCACTGTGGTTGTCAACCCCCTGTGTGTGGCAGTCTCAGCCTGCCAGTAGTTGTGCTGGGGCGTCATTGCCCTGCTGTGCTTTGTTGGCTTGTCCCCATGGGCCAGTAGATCATCCATCCCACCCCCCGTGATGCTGTGCTTGGGGTGTGCAGGTGTCTTGTTGGTTCTGCAGTGTGTTCCTGTGACCATGTGTGGCATGGCTGGCGGTGGGCCCCAGCCTGCCTCCCTGGTTGTGCAGTTCCATTGCTTTGCTGGGGGGGCTCTGCTTGCGCTATGACACCTCTGGACTGCTCAGCTGGGCTGCCCTTGTTGCGCTATGGCGCAACCTTTCTGCTCAGCTTCCCCTTCCTGGTTGCACTAAGGCGCAGTTTGTGTGATATTCAGACATTGGCTGCTTGCGCAATTTGTTCTGCTCCATGTTTGAATATCGCGTCTGTTGTGCATTTTCGCAATTGAATTGTGCTTGCTCCTGCTGTTGCGCACATTTTGGGAGCAGTTTGAATATCTGGGCCATGGTGCCATAGAACATACTCGTACAAAGTACAGTGTAACAGGTGCATACATATTAGTTTAAAAATTAAATCATTGGACATAAAAAAATGAAATATTTGGAAATATGGAATAATCACTGGAAATCTTTGGAAGTAGAATAACTGTAAAAACATTACAAGATCATTCCATTCTCAGATCATGATCTATACAATACAGTACTGTATCTCAAAATACATAGTCCAAACTGAACAAGTACATGCCTACTAGTTGTGGTAATATTGAAATCATACATTATTTATGTTTGAACCTGTATTTTTGATTGGATTTTGCAGTTTTAAGGAGCTTAGTATTTCATTTAATAAGCCACAGTACCAGGTTGGAGGGAGCAAAACAATTTTAGTTTCATAGCTGGTCCCAAAATGTAATGCCCTTTTTCAGAGACCCAATGAGCCCAGCCCAAGGATGTACTGTACTGTAGACATAATATCTTTCACTATGCTATTTTATGAATTGCATAATCTAAGAAACATCAATAAATAGCAAAATATCCTAAATTAAAGACTACATTACAGAAATCCATTCCATACCCACACAGAAGCAGAAAATTTATTGTCTTAAAATAAAGATTTGATGTTAACATTGCAAGACTCTATGAGAGCAAACTACAGACTTAAGGACCAAAATGTCTGATTAAAAAAAGAATCCATGTTATTTCTTTCTCAGCCTTTAGCTTACCTAAAACAGTTTGCTGAGCTGAGCTGGCCCAGTTGTGCTGAGGGTTGAGGCACAGGATGCCACACCTTACACTACGCTGGCGATCTGGGATCAGGAATGAGCCTGGGTTGTCAGGAGTTGGCTGGGGGGGAGGGACGGAGTTGGTATGAGCAGCTGTAAGGCAGCTCTCCTCTCCCAGAAAGGGACTTCATCACTCTCGCTGAATGGCTACCCCTGGGTGGAGGCCTGAGGGTAATGCAGGCGGAGAGTAGCAAGAATAGGGAGGGTACCTCAGATTACAACATCTGTGTGCCTCCACATATAGCAGGGGTGGGAAGAAATTGGAGCTGGTTGGATCCATGATGGTTCCAGAGGTGACCCCGGTGATGGGGTTGCCAACTGAGGCCAGAAGTAAGTCCCCTGAAGGGAGTGGCTGGAGCCAACCGCCTGCCAGCTCCCAGAAATACCAGGGCATAAACTTCTAAGGTTCCCTTATTCCTGTCCCAGGCATGTTTAAATCCCTCCACAGTGCTTGCTCCCACCACCTCCTGTGGCAGACTATTCCAAGTGACCACCACTCTTTCCATGAAGAAAAACTTTCTCACATTTCCTTTTAACCTGCCACCTTCCAATTTCATATCATGGCCCCTTTTTCTTGTATTCCTCTTATTTTGGAAAATGTCTTCCCCCTACACCTTGTTTATGCCCTTAAGGTACTTGAATGTTTCTATCATGTCCCCCACCTCCCCTTCCTCTCCTCTCCTCTCCTCCAGCAAGTACATATTGATGTCCTTTAATCTCTCCTCATAAGTTTTGTGGTGCGGGCCCTGTACCATCTTAGTCATCCTTCTCTGAACTGCCTCTACCCTGTCACTGTCCTTTTTAAGGTGTGGCCTCCAGAACAGCACATAGTACTGTAGGTGAGACCTTTCCACTGGTTTATACAATGGCATCTCAACTTCTCTCCTTCTGCTAGTGATACCGCTGGCTATGCAGCCCAGCATGCCACTGGCCCTCCCTACAGCTTTTGTACTCTACTTGGACATCTTCAGGTCATCTGAAATAATAATCCCCAGGTCTCTTTCTTTCTTGGTGATTGTCAGCAACCTCTATTGCCCACTATTGTTTTATTTTTCCCACTGCAGCATTGCATGAATTAGCTGATCTGATTGTTCCTTAATGAAGGACCAATCACAATCAAGGCTAGACTGCAGACACATGTTGGTTAGCTCAATAGTCTCTGTTCCTTATTGGCTGACTGTAGAAACCCAGCAGCTGTGTTTAATCACTGGCCCAGAAGTGAGATCTCAGCTGAGTGGATGGACTTGGTCAGTGGCCTGCAGGCTATACAAATTTGTCAGCTTTATTATTTTTTTTTTATTAGTCCTAGTTTGCATTTTTTAATTGTGGCCAGTTCATGCAGAGAGGAGAGGAGCCTGGAGGGTTTTTGAGTGGTCTGGAGGAGTGGTGCAGCAGTACAGTTGGATCTACCAGAGACACTGGGACCCAGTGAGATGAGTGAGGGGCTGGGGCTCAGGGAGGTATAGTTGGAACCGCTGTCTGCTGTGATGGTTTGGATGGATCTGGTTGGCTGAGACAGGGAACAGGTCCCAAGTGGGGGATACAACAGTTGCTGCCTGCCAGGCTGCAGTCAGAACGGTGTATTCAAATCCTTATTTTTTTTTAAATACACCACTGGCCATAGTTGCACTTGCCATTTAACATGCACTGTCTCTGGGGAGAGGAGGGCCACTCAGTCCTGAGTAAAAAAGATGGAGCAAGAGGTGGAAAAACCAAAAAAAACTGCAGAATGCACCAGACTACCAGATTCTCTTGTAAAATACCTGGTAGGTAGCAACCCTAGCTGGTACCCATCCCTACTTGTATATCCAGGGCTCTATTTTCAAAGCCCAGAAGGTGATGTGAGGTGCCTGCATTAAACGTAAGTGACACAAGTTGCACCTTGCATCAAAAGATGTGGCAGTCCCTGTTTTCGAGTGTGGTTTGTGTTGAAAACGGGAGCCGTTGCACCAAAGTGGCACTGTGCCAGCCTTGTGACCCAAATGAGGGTGTGCAATGTTGTAAGGGGGCTTTTATCATTGCGGGGTTGCAGCATCCCCTTTTCTGAAATTTTAAAAGCTCTGTTGTGGCCACAACAGGGGGCTCACGTTAGATAAGCCAGGAGGTGATATAAGTGCCCTGTGCCACTGCTTGGCATGGTGTTGAGAGAGCTGTGCATCCTGTAAGGTGGGGAATGGGGGCTTTAGGGGCACTGAAAGTGCTATAGGGCATTACTGGGGCATGGCAGCAGGTATAGGGAGTGGAGGAGGCACTTGTCAGAGGTTCCATAGTGCTTATATGACAGCCAGGGGGACCAGGTAGGGAGGTTGGCATCATTCTCCTATAATGGCACAGACCCAGGTGGAAGCATCTCTGGCACCTGCCCCACAGAACCCACAGTCCTGTGGGGCAGGTACCAAGGCTGCTTCCACGTGGGGCTGTGTCATAATAGGACCACAATGCCAACCACCCCAACTCCGTCCTCTCAGCAGTCTTATATGCCCCATGACACATCTTCCAAGAGTATCTTCTGCTCCTTATACCTGCTGCCATGCCCCCCTCATACCTTATGGCACTCTCAGATCCTCTGCAGACCCCATTCTCCACTTTCCATCTATGGTTCTCCCCCCCACCTTCGTGGTTCATGTAGACTTGTGCTGGGGGGCTTGATGAATCCCTCCATTAAACTCAGTAGGTGTGCCCAATATTTAGTACAATCCTGTGGCTGTGGCAACTCCTTGGTCTTTGGCACAGGAACCCCTGATTTTACAAAATTGGACACAGGGTCCCAGATGCACCTGGAGTTCACCGTAGCCCTGGATCACCATACGTTGCAGGAAGTTTATAAAGGGCTCTTTGAAAATCGAGCCCCTAGTAACATATCCCCTTCACAAATTCCCTGCTCCCTTCCGCCATCATCTGCAATCCCCAGCACCATCTCCTTTGGGCCATCTTTAACATTCAACTCACTGTCCTTTTAATGAATCACTTGCTTTTCACAGACATTCTCTGCCATCCCTCAATTATCTGCTCTTCCCCAGTTCCAATTCCTCTGCCATCTATTTCCTACCATCTGTCCTGTCCCTCTTCTCTGCCCAATATGTGTCCCCCACCCAAACAGATTTAACTGCTTCCTCCCTCTCTCCATCACCAGCTCCACTGGCAACCCTCCCACCACCGACAAATGGTAACCACACATTACCTACTCTTGCATATTTTCTGCCTCCAACTGCAGGATCTGGAGCTTGCACTACACTGCAAGCTGGATTAAGGGAGCAACTAGATGCCACAGATTATTTGGAACAGGATTTGTGTGACTTGCACTTAGACGTGTGAGAGCATAAGGATCAGGGAACAGCTGAATAGAGCTTTTTTATTAACTTAGTTTATTACAATTGTGGCAAATCTCTTGATGGTGACATACTCCAGCTCCAATACAAAGTCTCATCCTGTTGTGGTAGAAGCTGATTCAGCAAGTTATCGTCCTAGATTCTTTGGAGACACCTAGAGAAAAAAATCTGTGGAATGGCCTGTGCTACAGAAAATCTCACAAAAATATTTTTGAGCTCTCCAGAGATTTTGGAAAATATCTTGCCAAATTGAATGCTGCTACTGTACTTGCTGTGCTACCTCCTTCACCCAGAACTCTTTACCCACCAGTTTTCCCATTTCCAGCTTCCCAACTTTTATCATACTCCAGGATAATTTACAGGATGCCCAGTACATTGACAGTTGGGGGCCTGCTCTTTGGAGGGATCAGTGGATATGGTTGGAGACAGACCCTACTGTCATTCTGCCTCAAATGACGATTTGTTCTCCTGGTTTTATCCCCACTCAACTCTGTCTTCTTCAGTGTGATTTTTTTTCTGTATGTCCAGTGGACTTATTGTGTCAGCCATCACAATTCTGAAATATCTCACCATGCTGATGCCATCTGAATTAGAGGCAACCTACTTACCCCTGCTGATCAGTTTCTGTTTAACAGCATTTTGTCATAGTGTAATGTACAGCTACCTACCAGCACTGGTAATTCTGGAAAACTTTCAGTGTCATCTGGGTGGCTGGCCAAGGAGAGGAGGGTCTGTGCCAGTCACTGACTCTCTGTCTACCACAAGTCTTAAATCTTTTTTTAGGTGGCATGGGGGTTGGGTGGTTTGAGTGTTGAGTGTGTAGGAGTAGGGTGGTATAATTGTCTTTTATGGCTGGAGCTGGTGGGGTGGTGGGCATTTAGTGTTATTGAATGGGTGAAGAAAGGAATGTTTGATTATTTGCTGAGGCTATGAGGTGTGGGACTGGGTGTTGCTAAGTGGGTGAGGGGTCATCATTACATTGGTTGGGGTTGGGGAGGAGGATGGAATATGGTGCTATAACAGGGTGGGCAGTGGAAATAACTTTTTTCAGATTTTTGAGCCTTAAACTTAGGGCCAGATATTCAAATAGAAGCACAAGCACAGTGCAAGTGCTTGTGCTGTGTTTGCACTTGCATCCAACCCAGTTGTTGATATATTCAGTCATATAGCAAGCGGTACTATTCAACTGAATAATGTGCCATGTCAGAGCAGTGCTAGGTGCAGCTGTGCTGGCCCGACAGAGACCTAGGCTGTATATAGCCCACAGTGAACAGTGCTGCCTGATATAGGCTAGTGCCAAGACCCCAATGGACTGTATTCAGCCACAATCTGCATATGAGCCAACTGGGTAGGCAGGGCACTAAGGGCCCATTTGCATGCCCAGTATGGGATCACTTGCATGGGGCAGTGCAACCGCTCAGTGCCCTCAACACAGGAAAGTAATCCCTGGTTGTCCAGTGGTACCACTACCCCAGATCGCTCCTTGGAACTGTAGACAAATTACTACTGTGGTCTACTGTGTCTCCCTGCCCCCAATCACCGGTTTGATGCAGTAAATATACAATTCTATCCTACAGTACCTTATTTATAGCTCACATGACTTGCACAGACAAAAACAGGATAAACAATAATATATTCTGTATAGGAACACAATTATTGTGAATGTGTGTCCTGGAGAGACTCCCCTGTAACCTGTTTCAAAGAGTAACTATACCCTAGTATCCAGTGGTTCTCTCTACCACCCAAATCACACATTTATATATAACTTGAAGCAGTGGTGGTCCAGTATTCCCTCACCTAAACGCCCACTAGTGATGCAGCGAAATTAAATTCCGCTGGCGAAGTGAACACGAAGTAGTTACTTCTGGTTGTAATAGGAAAGGCTCACCTCACCTTGTAATTATTACTTTGCGCTGTCATTCCACCTTAACGCGAAGTAAGGCAGAGTGGCAACAATATTGGCAGCCCCCCAGTGCCCACACACACACACACACAGTCACCAGAATTAATGTGCATCCCCAAAATGCCACTGTCTTGTGTCCAGAAAATTCACCAGTGCTGACAAAGTGAAATGAGAGTGTAACAAGAAATGCAAACTTTCCCAGAATTAATGCCCCACTCAGTCATGCGCACAGTGGTCACACACAGTAACCAGAATTAATTTGCATCCCCAAAATGCTACTGTCTTGTGTCCAGAAAATTCCCCAGTGCTGGCAAAGTGAAATGAGAGGGTAACAAAAAATGTAAAGTCTCCCACAATGAATGGCACACTCACTCATGCACATAGTGGTCACATTCAGTCACCAGTATTAATTTGCATCCCCAAAATGCTACTGTCCTGTGTCCAGAAAATTCCCCAGTGCTGGTGAAGTGAAATGAGAGGGTAACAGAAAATGCAAATCTCCCAGAATTAATGGTGCATTCAGTCATGCGTGTAGTGGTCACACACAGTCACCAGAATTCATTTGCATCCCCAAAATGCTACTGTCTTGTGGCCTGAAAATTCCCCAGTGTTGTCGAAGTGAAATGAGAGGGTAACAAAAATGTAAATCTCCCAGAATTAATGGTGCACTCCGTCATGCAAGCAGTGGCCACACACAGTCACCAGAATTAATTTGCATCCTCAAAATGCTACTGTCTTGTGTCCAGAAAATTTCACAGTGTTGGCGAAGTGAAATGAGAGTGTAACAATAAATGCAAAGTCTCCCAGAGTTAATGGTGTACTGCAAATGCTCAGACAGATTAAGATTGCACTGCGCACTCAAGAGATGCAGAGTCAGACACAAAGGCACAACACCTAACCAGTGCTCACAAGTCACAAATCCAAATCTGGAAAAGAATACCTTTTGCCGGTTGGGGGTAGTGCATGGCAGTAATAGTCCACTACCAGTAAAGATACCACAAAACAGTATAAAAAATTCAGGCAGGTGTGGTGGATAGCAGGTTAACGCTGTTGCAGTTACTCTGACACAATAAAAGTTGCCTTATTTAATGGTATGCATCCCACACACACTCACACACACACACACTGCAAGTATTGCATAGCAATTTGAAAACCTTTAGCAATATAACCAAATGTTTTAAACAAACTGAAATTATACACTGCTGCACCACTACAATCAACAAAAAAGTCAAGAATTACTAAAAATATTACTGTGTGTACATTAGCACAGTTATACAAGGAAAATATAACCAAAACAGAAAAACTGCCTTTTTCTCCCAGTTACTCTACCTACACCACAGATATGCCCTTCCCCCAATGCTACTATGGAATAATGCAAAGTCATTGGTTTCAATGGACTTCCCAGTACATAGACTGACTGTTCTAAATTAAGATTGAAAATCCACACACAAACAATAAACACTCACTGATATGAGCACAGGATGGTTTCCTACAATTGATGCACTGAATTTTGAGCAAAAATAATTGCTCAAAAAGGCTTTTTTGACCGCTTTTAGAGGATTTGAATTGCAGAGCTCTGAGAGGAAACTGCCTCCATCTTCCACTACACACACACTACACAAAACTGAGGCTGTGCAGAACAATCTAGAGCCCATGTGACCTGCAATCCTATGAAGCACTGCAAATTCGCCTTGGAGCTCAATAACAAGGCGGAGTGATGCGAAGTACATTGATTTAAATATACTTCACCTTAAAATTGGTGGAGAAGTGGTTTGGGGAAGGTGGAATAATGCAAAGTCATTGGTTTCAATGGACTTTTTGTTCCCCATTATGATGCGAAGTACTCCGCTTCACGTTGCTGAGCGCTACGTGGATTCCACATTACTCTGCGAATCACTCTGTGGAGTGAATTTCGGCCACTTTGCCCATCTCTAACACCCACTCACGTCCCACCTCCCCACACTCCCTTTATCCAGGTGGCCAGCAATGCTTCAAGTTTAATACAGTGACCAGCACAGCCCTGGCTGCCAACATATGACATTCAGTGAGCATGCATACAGTATAAGTGAGTATGTACTACTTAAATGTTGGAGCTCTTTTTTCAGACTTTCTAGACCAGAGGTAGGCAAATTCTGATTATACCTAGACATAGCCACCTCAAATTTAAGTGGATCAGCAGAAATTGAGTCTAAGATAACTCTTCCCAGTTTGGCTCAGAAATGGATTAGAGCTTTTTTTTCTGAAAAAAAGTTTCATAACCCTCACTCCCTCCCCCGACACAACTGCAGCTTAGCTTTCAGGGAAAAGCTGCTAAAACATCTTTGCCACACCAACTACCAATAGTTCATTTGGAGGGGAATGATGAACATGAAGCTCAGTACTCAGAAGTCCTTTACTTTTACAGATATATTCCTATTGATAGTAGTAAGCAGTAGGAGCTCATTGATCCCTTCATTGATTAACTCCTATTGCTTACTATTGTCTTCAAGAATGCATGTGCACACTGCTGAACTCCTCAGTGTGCTTCTTAATCTCAACTACTGATATGGTGGCACCCTGCAGGGGAAGGGGGGGTGAATAATCTAGCCTGGAAAAAAAGTAAAGTACAGAACTTGTTGCCCATCTGGCCCTCCCCAATCAACTACTGTTGATCACATAGGAAAGGGGAAGATGCTTCAGGGACTCTTGTCCAAAAGTACAGGCAGCTAGCATGGCACGAGGGAAAGGGTCCAAAAAGTGAGTAAAGAGAGAGGGCGGGAAGATTGGCTGGAGGCCAGCTGTAAAACCTAGTTATGGGGGAATACCCAGTAAAGGCATTACTGTCTTGTGATTAGAGCACAGCTGTAAACCCAGAGACCCAGGTTTAAGTCCTATGACTGACATTTATTATGTGATCCTAAGCTACTAACTTAACTGCCCTATTCTTAATATCACTGTAATCTGTCTACTCAATTAATCAATCTTTATTTAACCAGGTGGAACACCATTAAGTGATCTCATTTGCAAGGTGGGCCTGGGTAGTACACATAAGCGATTCAATAGAACGGCAATAACACAAGTCAGCACAACAGGATAACATGGACAACCTGAAACATGTTAAGACAAAGGGTAATACAACAACTCTTAGTACTACAAAAATAATTATATACAATAAGTAGCCATGTAAAACAATAGTTCTTAATTACTGTTTGTAATGTCTGCACCTAACTGCAACACTATGCTCTTCCCTCTTTTGCCAGGATTGCACAGGATTTGGGAATAGAGTTTGTATGCCGTGCACAATATAAGGCTAAAACGTATTCTGTTTAGCAGTCTAGGTACAAACAGTGCCCTACACATCGCTTTGTAAAGCAGTTTGAGATGTAGTGTATATGAAAGGTGCTGTAAAACCATTACATTCTCTTTCTTTAGGGATGGGATTAAGGAGGGCTCACTTATTAAATGTGTTGGATGGAAAGGGAGAGAAGGAGACTGGTAGATGTCATGGGAAGATCGGTGGAGAGTTTTGATGTGGAGATGTTGCCCCATAAATGGAAACACTTGGTTATGGCTAGCATGTGAAAAGTTTTTGTAATGATGGTGCTTCATAGTGAGGTGAGAATGGTTTGCATCCACAATCAAAACCAGACCATCAACTAGTGGTAGTGCTAGCACTCATGACACCAGCAACTCAGGTTCGGGAAAGAGTTTGGTTCATTAGGTCCAGCTGGGGTGTGGAGGATCAAGCATCCCTAAGGATGCTCTTCTTCTCTGGGAAGGAAGCCATTTGCTCTCTACTGCAGGAGCACAACATATGGATGCCTTTGTGGCACAGTCTGTTGAAAGCAACAGTGGAAAAAAAGATGTAGGGGCATTGTTGCATCTATGTCCATTGCATGCACTATCACGCATTCATGGACCAGCATCTTGGGGCGGAATAAAACATGGGGTGAAACTGCAGCTGTAGCAGGATGACTACCCCTTCTAGAGGCTCTGCATTGCTGACTGGGCCCTTGGACCTCCTTGCTGAATTTGGTCTTTGCTTTGGGTCCTTCTCTTCTCCCAGTGGCCATGCACTGGGTATATCAGACAGGCTCTCAGAGATTGCAGATAAGTCAGAGAGAAGGTGGGCAACAGTGCTTGGAGGCTAGGATTGATGGGATCTATTGGCTGGGAGATGAATAAACAATCATTGGTATAACTTAACCAGAATTGACATTGATGTATAGTATATAAAACCCTATCATTCAGTACTTGTGATATTAAAAACAAATGTTAACCCTTGAATTCAAGGGTTTCTAGTGACATAATAAACAATGACAGCAAAGCACAGCAAAACTATTTTTTTTTGTATAGTATAAGGTCGATCCCTGTTTAGGTTTGTCACAGATGAATAAATTTCCTGTTAGCAGAATGTTACATGAATCAAGCCAATACTGTTTAACTCAGAATGTTGTGGAGGACAGAGTATAAAAATTGATTTTGTAGAAAAAAGTGCTTTAGAGGTGACAGTTACAGGCTATTTAGGTGACTAAGTTGTCAGGACAATCTGTGAGTCCAGACTAATTGAGGATCAAATTAGCCACAGCATGAGAAAAAAAAACATGCAGCATCCTGGGGAAAGCCATTCTCTGACCTATACTACACCATTCTTCCAATGGGAAAACAACTACAGTTCCCAGAAGCATTTCTTTTTTCTGCAAACAGTTCAAAACATTCTACCATGCAGTGATACAGATCTCTACATCTCCTGCAACTTTGCATCACAGCTGCATACTCGTCACCTAATGCTGAATTGCTATCCCTTGGAGGTACCAAAACAGGTGTATTTGCTTTTTTTCCTGTGCTGGCCATTCTCACTAGTCTGCTAACAAAAACTCTGCTTTTAGCTTCACTACACAGTCATTAAAAGTGCTTGAAAAATAATTTCATGATTTGAAAGAATATTTCATTAGGCATCTTTGTTCTGTATAACATATACATAAATGCACAGTATAAACATAACTGTACATTCCTTTAATTCTGACAGGGACTAAACAAAGGAGAAAATGCCCTCTTTTTGGTAAAATACAAGTAGAGTAAATTCATGGGGACTTAATCTCAGTCACAATTACTGGCTCAAAATGGTTGATGTCACCAGTGTGCACCAGCTGCAGCTTTCAGTCCCATTGTACAGGGGTCACAATCCTGCCCTATATGGTCCACAATCAGTTTATGTGGGGGGAGGAGTAGGTTGATCACAATTGGAGATGCTGCAAAATAAAATTTTACCAGTAAAATTGCTGCAAAATCAGCAATTTCACCATATGAAATATTTTGTGAAATTTGAGCATTTCACGAAATATTTTGCAGGTGCAAAATGAAACATTTCACCACAAAATTGTGAACTTTTGCTAGACAATTGTGAAATATTGCCCGAAAATTGTGAAATTTCACCAACAATTGTGAAATTTCACATTTCATGACAACATTTTGCATTTTGCACCCACAAAATATTTAGCAAAATGTGCAAATTTTGCTAAATATTTTGTGTAATGAAATTTCTCAATTTCGCACAACACTAATCACAATGCTGTGAAAAGTAACACAACAACCTGCAGCAAAAGAGGCTCAATGGAGCATGTGGTAGACAAATTGCACTTCCTGCATATCCAGGCTAGAGAAAGGAGTTCCACTGGATGCCAGAGAGCCCATTTCACATGGTGAGTGGGAAGAAGTTTCATTGGATTCAATGATTGGACCATTTTGGAAAATGTGGGAGCCATTAATGTAGGAGAGCAGAGGCATGCATTGGGGGGGGGGCTACCCTGGCCCTGACCCCCTGTTAAAAATCATATTCCAACTAAATTATTATATAGTTATTATATATGCCCACAGACCCCCCCCCCAGCTTTGTGGGGATTCTGGCCCCCCTTGTTCACTGACTCTGCACACTCCTCTGTGGGAGAGGAAGGATAGGAGAACTTCCAGATGGCACTTCCCAATTCAAAAGGCTTGAAGCATACCATAACCCTACATTACTGGCATTAGGGCAACTCTACTTGCCCAAATTTGCACCAAATGACATCTGAGCAACTCACAGTGATTCAGTCAGACAACTAATTGACATTGTGATTTGTCACAAAAAGACACCCCTATACCCATGACTAAGCATCGCTTATGGGTAGTGTCACAATGGGGCAACAGTGTGCTCCACGTCTTACTTCTCCACTACTGTGACAGAAAATGGGGCCCATTACTGTACATCACCAAACATTTCTCCCTAAGAGAAAAATACAATCAAAACTAAAATTTTCAGTTAAATACAGCAACAGAGACTGAAAAAATATCAAGTACCTGATTCCATAAATATTGTTAGTTCATGCAAATGAAAACAAAACACACATTTATCAACTGATACAATAATCTCAATTTTGGCTCATAATCCATGAATAATAAGAACATCACTCCAGCTGAGCTGCAAGATACAAAACGTTCTTTATTTCCTGAGGAAGTGCTTTGGTGCGAAAACATTTGACCACAGTGAGGGGGAGTCAGCAATCACTGCTGTTTGTCTTGGATACTAAATAAAGAACATTTTTATCTTGCAACTCACCTGGAGTGATATTCTTGTTATTCCTGGACTGTGCGCTGAGTCTGAAGTGAGTACCTAGAGTACCTGTCTGTTGTCTGGGGCAGCTGTATTACAATTTTTTGCCACCTGTGAGCTTGCAGAATGATACCAATTTACTACATTACTAAACTAGGAGAAATGCTTTTTCCAAGACATTTGTCACTTTTCTGACTTATCAAAAGGCAAACAGTAAAGTATAATAAAACTGTCATACTGTTCAGATATGTCTGCTGTTTTTTATTTATAGTCTAACCTGAGAGAAATGTAAACATCTATTTTCAGGCAATATATGTAAGTTTTAACATATGATAGGGTTTGTGGTAGAGCTGTGATATGTGCAAGTTGCACAGCTCAGTTGCATTGTGAGGCAGGAGGCAAAGCCATGTGCCTGCAACCACCCAAAAAGTATGTCTAACAAAGTGCAAAGGTACACCCTGAAGTATGTTACTGACTGATAAAATGGATACAAAATTAATAAACAGGCAAAAAAAAAAAACACAGAAAAAGGTTCAGGAGCATATTCATTTGGGATTACTGTATGGTCAATGTGTTTGTACCTATGGTAAAGTAGTATTTTTCTTACCCATTTTATAAGTTCATTGGGGGAGCTTGCAGAGGGATGTGAGGAAATATTTCTACATAGATAGGGTGAAGGACACCTGGAACAGCCTGACAAAAGAGGTGGTGGGGCAAACAAAGTGGAGAATTTCAAGCATACATGGAATAGGCACATAGGCATAATATTTAATGGAAAGGGAGTTGGGAGGGATGTCATTGATCAAACAGGGTCTGAGGTGTCAGAGTAGGTGTCAGAGTAGGGAGGGTAAAATATAACAGACTACACTGGCCTATCTGTCCTTTTCTGCCAACAAATTTAAGTTTTTATGTTTGTAATGCATTGTCAGCTTCACCAAACAAGAATGGCATACCCATGATGCATTGCAATGTGTGTGAGGCCTTAGATGGCATAAATGAGCATCAACAAAACACATAGAGGTGGGAAAAGTCTGAAAAATTTGCTCCAATAATTTGTTTGCGAATTTTGCAAAATTCTCAAAGTGTGAATTCTTGAAATTCACAGATTGCAAGGTGTGGAAATTCACCGTGAAGTGCAAAATTTTGCCCATGAATTCCACACTTCATGGGCAAAATTCCACACTTTGCAGCAAAAACTTTGTGATTCCGTTGAAGTCAAAGTTTCCCAGGTATGGGGAATTTTCGTGAAGCTGCATGAAGTGGGAATTATCAGCACAAAATTCACCAGCAAAGTTTTACTTTGCAACATCTCTAGAGACACAAAGAAACCAGACCATTTGGGTATTTGTTTTCTCAAAAGGAAGAGAAGGAAGGTGGCTACTGGAATCAAAGGTGCTCAGAGAATTATTAGTACAAATTGGAGGAAATAGTCTGGCAACTCAAAGGACCACATCCACTTATAAATCAAAGTTAAAAATATAAAACAAATTATTATAAATACATGGTATAGTAGTAGCAGCAAAAATATTACCCCTGTGCAAACAATGCCATAATCCATGCACACATACCAACGTTTCACGTTTTCCAATGCTTTATCAAACCCACTAGGGGAACGTTATGATTTTAGTTGCAATGCTAACCCTAATGGGTTATCTGGGATTGGTCGATTTAAATGTGATACATGACCTTCCTGGTAGATAAAAATACTAGTGATGGGGCCTGCATTATACCCTGATAAAGCGTTGGAAAATGTGAAACATTGGTGTGTGTGCATGAATTATGGCATTGTTTGTACAGTGGTAATATTTTTGCTGCTACTACTATACCATGTACTTATAATACATTTTTTATATTTTCACTTTAATTTATAAGTGGATTAGGTCCTTTGAGTTGCCAGACTCTTTGCTTCAGTTTGTATTTGTTTTCTCCTTGCTTTCTTACAGATCTTACACACTACCCTTCTTGTAAAGGGACTCTGTGATATGCTACATCCAAATGCAATAAATGCCATATTTGCTCTGGGGCTGCTCTGTGGCTTGTTTCAGATTGTGGCTGTATTTCAGTGAGGAATGCCAATAAGAGAATGCACATCAGTGGCATAGACACAATCATCCTAGTCAGAAAAAAATGTAGAATCATGTTGTCAGCCTGTCCCATTTAGTGATATGAAAAAGCAAGATGCCTTAAATCTGATTTCAGGCTTTAAAGTATACAACATGCATGTAGTTTGTAGAGGCAGACAGAAACCAAACCATATGGACATTCATTCTTCCCTTGCATCTTTTATGGAGCCTATAGATTGTTCTTCCTGTGAGCTGTCTGTCCTATTCTACCTCTGAGTATACCAAAAGCCTGATCTTAGGATTTTAAATGCTGTAAAGTTCAATTCATTTCAGTTGGATGACAGTTCAAATAAAGTGGCTATAACAATTTCTCAGCTGCTCAAATGTGACAAGAAGTGGAGCACAAAAGACATTTACTAAGCCTTATCTAAGGGCCTTGCCATTGCTAAAGGTATATAATCCATTCACTGACTGTCCTTTCTCTCATAGCTCATTAGAATTATTTAGATGTATTTTTTTTGTCGTCACAAACTCCTGGACTTCTTACTCCTGTATGTAGTAAAAATACACATCCACATGCATGACAAATTTTGTCATGTCAAGCACAACAATAAAACTTTGACACCTACTTACACCAGAATAGATTTATAGTGAATGAAATGCTTACTTTGATGGTGGGTTTCTTGGGTACAGTCTGGGAAAATTAAATTTATATTCATCAAATTTAAATTCTTCATTCACACATGCAATGTATAAATATCTCCCTTGCTCAGCAGATGATGCTGGAGTTGCTCTTACGGTAGGTACTAGGTTTGATCAAGTGACCATTTGGAATGCTGTAAGAGGAGGTTCTGACTGTGTATGAAAAAGCACAATAGTCCATCCCCCCAAACACATATATCTTATTTTATTCATATTTCAAAAGAGACATGCAAATAGAACTGCATCTTTGTCAAAGCTGTGTTCTAATCACTCTAAATATTTGTAGCTGCAAAACAAGCCAGGCAGAGGTATTTAGACAGGATACAGAATGTGGAACCTACCAAAGTGTCAATGCTCCTTTAGCTGAAGGAAACATTCTGATAGACAATTAAAATTACCTTTTTATAACCTCAGAGATCTCATAAAGATACAACAAGTTTAGTGCCAGTATTTTAAAACTTATTATAGATGACATTGAAGAATGGCTTAGCTACTGGTTAAGTTAATTGTAACACCCATGTGCATATAATAGGTTAATAGTTTTAGCTGTCTCCTGTAGGTAATTGGGGGGGGGGGTAGCCATTGCTAGGTAGTTCCAAAGTTACAGAGCTCCAGAGAGAAACAAGCTGCTGGTGTTTGTGTGCAGGCCTGTATGGCCAGCACAGTAGGCCACTGAAGTGCCATAGTCTACATTGTCCCTAACTCAGAGGTGACTCTAGACAGTAGTGGTGTTAAAGTGGTAGAGTCTGAAACAGAAGCCCTTTGTAGACTAAAGAGTGGGTGTCCCATCCAGGTGAACTTGAGCATGAAATAAGAAAAATCAGAGCATTGCATCCAGTGCTGAAGGACCAATGCTGAAAGACATTAAGAAAATAAGGTACAGGGAGACTTCCATTATACCTTTCTCAATGGGACTGGTATGTTAATGTGCAGCATAATTTGGCCAAGATGCAGCCATGGTCCCAGGATGGGACTGTCCAGGTATTTTTGGACTTAATATAATCCCTACAGGCAGTAAGAAAGGGTGGAGTATGGAAGTATTCTAGAGTGCCCCATGAGGAATAGCCTTTGAGATTAGTCCCTCTCAAGTGAAAACCATTTAGGTTTGCACAAGGGAAAATGTTCTTTAGTGTTCTGTTTATGAAACTCTTGTGATGCAGCTAGCAAGACAGTTATGTGCACATATGTACAGAACTACCAATCAGTATGTAATAATGAAAAATAGGGTGACTGTATCAATTGATGACCCCAAGGACACAGTAGCAGTCTGAAAGTCCATTGTAGCTTCACTGCATCTGCTTCATGCCTGGGAACAGCTCAGGAGCACACCCTGTACTTTGAAAATAAACTGCTTTAGAAAAAGAGCTACAGGGACACTTTGCATACAACTGTCTATCTGAAACTGTTTCTAAGCCTCTTAAGTTTTATTACTGAAGCAGACTGAATGATCAGGTGTGTGTCATTGTCAACGTTTTTTACTTCTACTGTGTCAGGAAGCCCAACACGCTGAACACAGAACAGCTTCTTACCTCTAGGTTTGCCTGAAGCATTATCTTCTGTTCTTCAGTCATCTTCTGTATGCCATAAATAATAAAACTTTGGCAGAGCAAGTAGTAAATGTACTCATAAACAATAAGTAATCATTGCAACTACAAACACAATGGATGTTCACTGTAAATTAATTTTTACTTCTAAGACAGATTCCTCTGTATGCATACATCAGTGTATTCCTCTACCCCATCCCTACAATATGCTACCTAAATGTTCTTTTATACTTTATTATGGACAAGGTCATGACTCTTAGAATAAGGGTACCATTTATTTCAGGCTGGCTTGATTTTCCAGGAAATTAATTTGCAATAACATAATTTTTTGTCCCTCTCTTACACATTAATTGCCAGGATGGGTTTTGTAAGAAATGTTGATACAACATGTAGACATGTGCTGCTAATTAGAAATATCATCAAACAGGCACAAGCAATGTTGCTGTTGCTCTTGGACTACTACTGTTTGACTGACAGCTTTTATGTGGGCAAGAAAGCTACTACCTCATGTTAAAATGTTTAAATGCGTCCCTTCCTCCTCATGCCCATGGTCCCACATAATGATCTTTAAGAATCCTGGCCAGTCCTATGCTATGGTGAAAAGTACCACAGCACTTGAGGTCCAGGGGTCAACTACATCAAGGAATAAATAAAAGCTGGCCAAGTTAGCAAACAAGAAGAATGCAAGCATTTGCAAAGGGGCATGTTTACATTTTGTAGCAGTACAAATAAATTTGTTAACAAATTTAAATGTGGCCAAATGTAAGACCAGCTTTCTTTGGAAAAAAGGCAAACTGAAATACAGTACAAACTCATTAAAGGAACATGAGCAAGAAAGGTAGATGGTAGTCATTGCAGACTTTCCTTAAGCTATCAGAACCACCTTATTTCTTGTAAGAAGGACAACGTGAATGTATGGATCTGTGTCAAAATTAGAAACAGTAGTGGTGCAAGATGGTGATAATGCTACTGTAGAAGGCCCTGGCCAGACCACAGCAGAAGTGCCATGAGTATGTCTGAGCACTGCACCTCATAAAGAATTATACGGCATTTAATGGAGAGCAACAACAAAAAAAACATAAATCAGGGGACTAGATAATTTAACCTTATCATAAAAAGGGCTGGTGTTCACTGGAGGAAAAGAGGATATGGGGTGATCTTATAGAGGTGTTCAAGACTGAATGGTATTCCAAAACGAGATATAAGTAGTCTGGTTACTAGATTTTAGGGATTCTGAATACAAAATAACTTTCCAAAATGATGCAAGGGAACACCGTTTTCACCCAGAAGGTACTTGGCATTTGAAACAGGCTACCAAAGGATATACTACAGTATGTGCAGATGTATCAGGTGTTGGGGGCTGACATTACCAATATTTAAAGTTACTAGATGATGGGTTGACTGACTCAGTGGACTAATGGTTTTACTAAATTACACTGCACCTAAGTAGCTATGCTGAAGAAGATAGTTGTCACTTTGACATCTTCTGTTTGTCTAAGTGTAAAAACATAATGCTCTACATATAAAATCAAAGTTGTTTCCACATTGACAGATTGTAATGTTATAAAACCTACATCATGGCATCATTTGTAGACAAGGAACAGTATCAAATAACAAAGATCCTGGAAGGATTTTCAAAGAGGCTGTATCATGGATCCTGTCTTCAAAGCAGCAATCAGTCCTCATAGTCAATACAATCCATTAGATGGGTGTAACAGAATCAGATGCTCGGTTGCAGTAACTTCAAAAATGCCTGCACTTGCAGCAAAATAATGATGCGTTCTTCATGATTTAGATGCAGGCTGTTGTAAAACATGCCTGTCATTGCAATCCACCTACAGCAAATCGAAAACAGTTGGCAGCACCAGCAGAACATTTCTGATGCAGATGTGGGCAGATCTTGCTTCTGCATCTTCATCAGAGCCTCTAAAATACAAATAATCTTCTAACAGAACCTAAAAATATATGAGCTGTAAGTTGAGTTTTGTCTCTCTATCATAACTGTCATAGTTTTCCAAGAGGCATTGGTAGCTACTTTAAATTTTCTTAAGTGACTGTGTTCCATAGTGCTACGAAGCTAACTGGACTGATCTGTACATTATTAAAATTACTAACCAGGTCATTAAGCTTAAATCCTAAATGATTGGTATAATATATTAGTCACCAGGGTGGTGAGAGCAGCTAAGGTAAAAAAGGAGCAGTCCTTGGACAGTGGGATTCAGAGGGGGGATATGGGGTTCTTTAGATACATAGGAGAAAAAAGGAAAGTAAGGGGCCAGATCAGCAAGATAAGGGTAGGGGATGGTTGGGCACAGGAGGCGGGGGAACAGGCAGAAGTCCTAAATGAGTACTTTGCCTCAGTTTATACCGGGGGGGATGAAGGGGCTATGTCTTGCAAAGGGAGCGGGGGAAAACTGGAGCAAGGGGTGAGACCGGTTAAAACCAAGGGCCCTGATGGGTCTGGGGAAAGGGAGTGGCCACCACAGACAGGAGGGGGCCTAACAGAGCATGGTGAAAAGGGGGAGGATAAGGCTGAAATCCCAGTAGATAGAGTAAGGGAAGCCCTCAGGTCCCTTCGGACAGAGAAAGCACCTGGGCCAGGTGAGATACATCCCAGGGTGCTGAGGGAACTGGCAGATGTCCTGGCAGTCCCTCTAGCAGAGCTTTTCAGCATCTCTCTGAGTACTGGGTGGGTGCCCAAAGACTGGAGGGTGGCCCATGCCATGCCGATCCACAAGGAGGGATCAAGAGAGGAGGCGGGAAATTACAGGCCCGTTAGCCTGACATCAGTGGTCAGCAAGGTGGTGGAGGGTATTGTCAAGGAAAGGCTAGGGGGGTTACTGGAGCATACTAGGTACTTGGATGATAGGCAGCATGACTTTGTCATGGGAAGATCGTGCCAGACAAATCTTGTTGAGTTCTATGACCGGGTAATGAGGACCCTGGACCAGGGTAGGCCAGTGGATGTCCTCTTTCTGGATTTTAGCTAGGCATTTGATTCGGTACCCCACAGTGGCCTGCTGGCTAAACTGAAGGAAATGGGGGTAGGGAGACAGTTGCTAAGATGGATAGGAAATTGGCTCCCTGAGCATACTCAGAAGGTAGTGTTTGGAGGGTTAGCCTCATCCCCTAGGTGAGTTACTAGTGGGGTTCCCCAGGGGTCAGTGCTGGGGCCACTCCTGTTCAATGCCTATATCTCAGACATCAGGAGGGGGATCAGGAGTGAGATGAGTCTCTTTGCAGATGACTCAAAGCTAGGTGCAGTGGTGGATGGGGAGGAGGGTGGGTGGGTGGCCTTGCAGGAGGATCTGGAGGCGCTGGATAGGTGGTCAGGAAAATGGAAACTAAAATTCAATGCGGGGAAGTGCAAGATTCTGCACCTGGGAGTCAGAAATCCAGGCCAGGGGTATACCATGGGAGGAGACATGATTCAAGCAACAGAGGGTGAGAGGGACCTTGGGGTAGTGGTAGATATCAAAATGAGCAACTCAGAGACCTGTAGGAGGGCAGCAGCAAGGGCAAATAGGATGCTGGGATTCATCACCAAGGAGATTACCTCCAGAAAGGTGGAAGTGATTCTTCCACTGTACAACTGCTTAGTTAGGCCACACCTCGAGTATTGTGTATAATTTTGGAGACCACATTTAAAGAGGGACATTACACTCCTAGAGAGGATCCAAAAGAGGGTAACCAAAATGATCTGGGGCCTGGGGGAGAGGACCTATGATGAGAGGCTCAGGGAGCTCAGCATGTACACCCTGGAGGAGAGGAGGGACGGGGGACATGATAGAGGTCTTTAAGTACATGAAAGGGATCAATAAAGGAGGCCCAGTCAGGGTGCTCCAAAGGAAGGAGGGTGGGGCAACAAGAGGTCATGGGTGTAAGCTGGAAGGGGGCAGGCTTAGAGGGGGAGAGGAGGAGATGTTATTTCGCTGAAGGAAGTGGAGCCATGGAATCACTGCCCAGAGAGCTGGTAGAGATAGAGACTGTGGACGGGTTTAAGAGGGGATGGGACAGGTACAGGGGAAGGGTAAATCTGACAAGGCACAATACAAGTGGAACATCTGGGACTGGGGACAGTATAACCCAAGGAGGAGGTGGAGACACCAAAATCAGCCCTCAGTGCGGGTGCTGAAAATAGAGCAGACTCGAGAGACTGTTAGGTCTATTCTGCTGGCATTTTAATATGTTAGTATGTTAGATAGAAGTTTAATAAAGTATCGATTATGTCACCAGTAAGTAAATGTTTTACTTTAAGCCTTGAGTGGCTAAAATGTCAAATCATACAGTGCTTAAAATTCTGCACGTTCATATAAACTAAAACATTGGTGTTACCTTGAGTCTTAACTGGTACACACAGCAACTTTCAGTACCAAAGGATTAGTATGATGCCAGAAAAAAAAAAGCTTGTGCTCTCTTTTCTTGTAGCTAAAAATTAAGCTAATCTGCTATGACAGAAGAGGACTCTCTGGAGTCAGCCAGCAATTTTCCCAAATATGGAGCAGCAACCCAAATGTCAATTACTTTCTGAAATGGTGGACAAATCACTGGCCTTCTAATCCAATTCAAGTTAAAAAAATTAGATAATAGGACTACGGAGTGAGTCTGGTGACAGAGCATCTGAGATAATTGAATCCTGTGTCCTACTTCTTTAATATTAATATAATTCTGTATCAGTCTATCAGTTTATGGTAATTTAAAAAGGGCAAAGCAACTCCACATTATTGTTAATAATATTGTGGTGGTATAGAACTAGATGCAAAGGTTAACATTTTATGGGGTGAAAATACCATTAGACTTTTATGATGTGTTCTGTTGACCAGTATTCCATTATACACACACACACACACACACACACACACACACACTATAGAACTTCTTGTTTATTCAAGTATTTTTCTCATCTCTTTGTGCTCGGATATATTACAGACTGTGAGCTTCTCTGTTATAGACCTCATTATAATATTCACCCTTTCCATGAGTGAAATACGAAAACAGCCCTTTTCACAAAGGTGACAGTGTGCTCAGATGGACTACAGAGAATAAATAGGAACTCCTTGCAGATTCAGAACTACACTAGAAACTAATCTGACTATTGAACCATAAGTGGGGCTGTTTAGATATGCCAGTTCTTCAGCTGATGATTATTGATCTTAAGGCTTATCTGACTACATGGCCAGTGAGTGAGTGTGTGTGTGTGTGTGTGTGTGTGTGTGTGTGTGTGTGTGCTAGATGAGTCACTCTCAAATATCACCACTGGAGGTTGTACTTATTTTTGTAATTCCAGTCATTTTGAAAAGCTTGGAGAAAATATTAAAATTTCCTTGCAATATGTTTTGTAAATGAATATATAATCATGGTAGTTTCACTAGGTTGTTACTAGCCTCTTACATGAAGAAAGTTACTTTTAATAGGAACTGTACTGTCTGCTACAGATAATGAAGCCAGCAACAACAGATAATGTCTGCCTACTCCAGAGTTCAGGAATTGGAAAAACTCTAAGTAGATAGTAAACAATACTTGTGTACTCATATAGAAAAAAGCTCACTGTCTGGGGATGTTCATTGGATGGTGATTAGTATCTGATCATCTCTGTCTTATTCCTTGTATGATTATTATGTGATGGATATCATGGTGTCTCAGAATGACCTCTAAACCCCGGCCAATACTTGTGTCTAAACCAGTCCTCAAACTTCACAATTTCAATGCAGTAAACATTTGTTTCGTTCACCAGATCCTACAAAACTTTGTTTAACCATGAGGCCCTGGTGTAACTTGTAGCAAGTTTTGTCAACATTTTGAGTACATCCTATAAAATAATTTAGATGATATTCCAATCACTGATTAAAAAAAAATGCTAATAATCATCCTTTTTTAAATGTCTGACTGCATTATTGCAATGAGTCACCAAAGGAAACAACCATACTCTGATTGCTCCAAAAACAAACATTTATGTGCATTGATGGAATAAAAGGCACCCAGAATGATAAAAAGGCTGTTCTATATAAACACTGTGCTGTTGCTGAGAACTTAACTATACAATAAGTGAAAATAAAATCAACACAACAGCAACCCAGAAAAAAGGGTTTTTACTGCAGAAAGTGCACATCATTTTGTTAAAAGCATCACCATTCATGGATGTCAACTGTTCACTGTTCTGAAGGAAGAATAATCAATCCATTTTTAAATCATGCTAATGAAACAGAAGCTGGTGCCTGTAGTTTGAGTCCACTGCTAATACAGGTATTTCATTTGGCTTTATTTATTATACTGGAGAGTGAGATGAGCTAAACAGCCCATTTTCATAAGTGACCAGTTGTTGAAAACCAAGTATACAATTACATGGATGGTACAAATCAGGAATGTGCAAAATAACACAATTACAGACAGGTAAAACATTGCGTAAGTAGAAGGCAATTAAGGACATTTACAGTGCAGTTTGTCAATAAGATGCTGATGGAGATCAGTACTGAAGAAGGGGATGGTAACAACTGAGGTGATTTGTGATGGTAGGAGTTGTATGGGGCATAGCCCTGAAGGATAGTGCTTCTTGACCTGCAGCTGTGTTTCTGAGGGGGAGCTGGGAAGTAAATTTGGACTGAAATTGTGTCCCCAACATGTTGGTGGGGCACAGAAAAAGCATGGTGATATGGGGGGGGGAGAACTTTATATAGTTCCACCTTCTGAAGAAACACCACTGACCTGTGGGTGATGCAGTCCTCCAGGTAGAGGCAAGCAGTGGATTTGTAAAGTTGGCAGTGGTTGGTGTGATAGGGCAGGCCAGTCAGGAATTTTTAGACACTGATGTAAGCAGTGTGTGCTTTGGCGAGGGCCCTAGAAGGAGCAGCAGCATACAGAAGGGAACCATAGTTGACAATAGGGAATGGTAGGCTGTGGCCAGGTAGACTCTTAGTTTCCAGCATCAAGAACATTTTGAACCTGTGCAGGACTCCTAGCCTATGGTTTACTGTTTTTATCAGGGTATTGATGCGGGTGTCAAAGAAAAGGTTGCTGTCCAGGTTTTTAAACTGTGTGACAAGCTCATCCACGGTGCCTTCTAATTTGTGAATGAGAAAGGAAGAGCAAGCTGCTTTCCTATGTATCCCTGAGAAAACCATGAATTTATTTTTTTGGTGTTGAGGACTATTTTACTATCTAAAAAACAGGTTTGGAGTAGGAGGTCAAAGTCATGTTATAAGATTTTATTTAGGGTTGTTAGGTCCCTGCCTCAGCTGAAGATGACAGCATTATCCAGATGCAGTAAGATTTCACTAGATGGTAAAGCATTTGGGAGTTAGTTTAGGAAAAGTGAGAAAAGTAGGGTACCAAGAATAGAACCTTGGGGGACCCTGCTGTTGATTTGACAGAAGTTTGAGTGGACATTGTCAATTACAGTCCTTTTCACCCAGTCAGACAGGTAGTTATAGAATCAGGTAGTGGCATCAGGAGAGAAGTTAAGGGAGGTAAAGGTGTGAAGCAGCAATTCATGATCCACCAGGTTGAAGACCTTGGTGAGATCAACAAATATTGTAACAACAAGATTCCCAGAGTCTAAGGCTAGATGTATATAGTCAGTGAGTCTCACCAGGGCAGTCTCATTGTGCATAGTACAGAATCTGTGGTGGACACTGGTCAGCAAGTCATATTGCTGAATGTAGGAAGATATCTGCTCAAAGACAATCCTTTCAAAAATGTTTGGGGGGTAAGGATAGAGATAGGATGGTAGATGGAGATGAAGTGTTGAGGCCCAGATTTGTGGATGGGGATAATGTTGGTCAAATTCCACAATATAGGGTAGGCACCAGTGTAAAAGGAGAAGTTAGAGATGTGTGAGATGGGGTATCCAAGTGCCTCATGAGGTGATTTAGTAAGGTTGGTACTCAATCCCATCATGGCCAAACACAGGTTTAGGATTGGAGCATCTCAGTTATTTGAGTACATGTCCCAAGGTAAGGTGTTTGAAGTAGAATTTGAGTGGGGAGGCTTCCATTAATGAAAAAGGAGAGACCTGTGTGTGTGGGGGGGGGGGGCTTTGGGAAAGATTTTTGTATTTATCTAGGTCTCTGAAGAAATAATTAAACAGTGAGGAAAGAGCTTTGGGGTTGCATGTGACCACATCTTTACCTTCAATGCTCCTAGATTGGGTGTCCATTGATTTACCAATCATGTTGTTGATGCTGTTCCGTAATTTCTTCAGATTACCAAGATTAGATGTTAGACCAAGTTTGACATGACTAATTTTAGCTTTGTGAGCCATGGAATTATAGCTGTTACACAAAGCTGTTTATCACTGCACGCAGGTCAGGTCACTCACTTTTAGGGCTGCACTGTGTGTAGAGCTGCAGACCTCTTGCTATAAAAAAGGGACTCAGCACATTTCTTCTGAGTGAACAACATGTTGGACATGGAGTACAGTCGCATCCACATCCGTGGAGTCCTTGGAGCACTCCGCTCCTTGTCTTGAGTGGCACTACACTATTTATTTCTGTAAACCTTGGTGGCATCCTGATCACGACACTTGGAGATTGGGCACCCCCAGTGTCACTCTTATGTTTCTAGGGGGGTGGGGTGGTAGGTTCTGAGAAGGTGAATCAGGTGGGGGGATATCTATAATTTAAAAGAAAAATAAATCAGCAGTCATGGCACACTCTGCCATGTCCAACATGGCTGCCACAGTCTGCTGTGTATGCGCTAGTAGTCATGCATGCAAAGTGGTGTGTGGTGGCCATGTTGGTCATGGCAGGAGTGTGCCATGATTGCTGATTTTTATTTTCTTTTAAATTATAGCTATCCCTCCCATTTGACCCTCCCTTTCTGCATCCCCCGAAACATAAGAGTGACACTAGGGGTGCCCAATCCCCCAGTATCACGGTCAAGATGCCCTGAAGTTTTTTTTTTTCATATTCCCCCACCTAACCCTCTCACTCAGTGCCCCCCAGAAACAAGAGTGATACTAGGTGCCCAATCCCCAGTGTCATGATCAGGATGCCCCTAGCTCTTTTTTCCATACCCCCACCATCCAACCCTCCCTATAAGCACCCACCACCCCACACCCCCTTCAGAAACATAACTTAAACCTGACTAGGTAACCATCATTTCCTGAGGCTTTACCATAGTTCAAGGAGAGAAGAGATTTCTGGATCTCATCAGGGGTCAGGAGCTTTTAAAGGCTAGCAGCCTTCACCAGAGTAAGGTTGGGGAGGCACAGAGAGTCCAGAAACCCCTGTATCCCTGTGGTGTCTGCCGAAGTATGGGAGGAATATAGATTAGTGTAAAAATTCTTCATGAGGGAGTTTTCCTCCTTCTGGGTGGTTCAGACCTGACTGGTAGGGTCCTGAAAGCCAGCAATGAAATGAGTTGCCTGTTTCCTAAAGGTTATATAAGCAATTACTTTGCCTCTTCCTTCACCCCTTTTCAACAGTTGAGGGAGAGGAGCATGTTAATATCTATCTATCTATCTGGCCCTTGATAATGGACCAATGCAGTTCACAGTGAGGACTGGGGTAGGGGTTGGCTTAATAAACAGTTTCTTTTGTTTTCAGCTCCTATTTGAGGGCAGAGAGTCGCTTCTCCCTTCAAGAGCAGAGACTTATTCTCCTGTTGGCTCCTCCAGTGGGAAGTTTAACTGATTATTTGCCCCTGTATAGTGAATTTAAAGGCTTCCTATGTTGTCCTGGCTGAAATGTCTTGGGGGACACTGGATTCTAAGAAATGTGGTGTTTCTTTCTGGAGGCAAGGTACAAACTCAGGATCTTTGAGCAGTAATGGGTCTACCCTCCATGAGGGAGACCTGGGTGTGGGGCCCCCATAGAAAGTGGAGATCCACTGGCACATGATCCTAGATTATCAGTGGTGTTATAGCAGCAATGATCATGGCCATGTGTGGTGAGGTAAGCCATAAATCAGATCTACTTTATGTACCATGGGCAGACTGGGTGGGCCAAGTGCTCCTTATCTGCCATCAAAGTCTATCTTTCTATGTTACCATGTACAGTAGAATGGACCATCTTTTTAAATTCTTCATGGACTTTTATCAGGAAGGGTGGGTAGTTGTGTTGGTAAACGTTGTCTACCAGAGAAGTTAGGGATATTTCTTTGTAGTATTCCTAGATAAATGAGATTACTGACAGCATGATACCGACAACTGGGAGGATTCGGGGGTTTGTATAGATTGCTAGAACACATTACTTCTATTGTCCCAATCTATTTTATAGCCAGAAGCTGTACTGAATTAATCTGTGATAAGAAGAATCTCTTGGAAGATTGTATAGGGGTTGGTTTGGTTAGGTATAAAGTGTTTTGTCTATGGTCCTTAGATTTTTTGCCACCAATGAGCTAGGTGGATTTGTTGATGTGCCTCTGTCTGGGTACCCATGATACAACAGACCAGTTTCATCTGCATAGATGATGTTTACTGGTGGGTACTCAGACAGGAGGCTAGGGAGAACTGTTTGTATCCATTCAGCTGCAGAGGAAGAATCAGCATCTGAACACTCACCATGTTCCCATTTCCAGATGATGTTGTTTCTTGTTTTCCACTGGCTTAACCAGCCATCAGTGGCCTCAAACCCCTCATGATCTAGATGCCTCACTATTTCCTCTGCTTTGCTTTTTAAATTGGTACAGTCAATCTAGCAGCACAAGAGACTGCATTGTTAAACCACGCCAGAAGTACATCCTCTGCCGACTTATTTTCCCTCTCGCTTTCTCTTTCAGGAGGGATTTGCATTCAGCTGCCATTCAGCCTGAAGCCATTCTTGATTCATAATAATTCTCCCATCCTGAATCTTGGAGATGCCAAACTCTTTTGCTACTTTTGCAAGAGAGGCATTTGGCAGTTGCAGGTTCTCTAAAACTTTTATCTTCTCAGACAATGGGAGGTCAATTCGTTTGAACACCATTCTCACTCAAACAAACACTGGGGCAACACCAGCTGTTGGCCGCTAATTGTTTTTTTTGACTAAGTCAAGAAGTGTTAATTGGAGAGGATTAGAACTGGCAGTTGGCAGTCAAAACATTCTCTTAAAATGGCTACTGCATCCCAAGTAAGAGGCTGCAATGCTCATTGGTTAACATGGGGATAACAATGGTGACCTGAGAAATGTCACTATTAACCAACCGTCCCCTTTAACTGCGTCACCTTTAACTGGTGTCTACTGTACTCAGTTTCCAGTGGCAAGTAGATATACAGCAAACTGGACTGGAGTTCTCCTGGCTGTTGGTTTGCAATGTGTAACATTTGCAACAGGAATATGTACCCATAGCAAAGATGATATAGTCATTAATAGTTTTTTTATGGTAATAATATGTTAGGAATGTTAATTGAGTTCTAAATATGAGAAACAGTTGTAGATGTTCATACACTAGATTTTCCCTGTAATAGTATGAATCCATAAGGTCTGTCCACTTTTGGAGGGACTGTTTGTTTTATTTTGATGAAAATAATAAAATATTCCATGATGAAAAAGAGATCTTCTCAGCAATTTAATTTTGAAGCCCTATCATTATGGTTTCTGAGTTACTGTGATAATATTCTGTATTCCCCTCATCTGTCTCTTCTTCAGTACTTTCAGTTACAATAACACTCAGATACTGCATGCTTCTTTAAGATAACCTTTTTACTACAAACACGGGCTTGCAATTTAAACACTGAATATTACTAAGTTAGGAAAAGTAATCAGTTCTGTAGTCTTTTTGTCTAACATTGTTGTCTGTGAGCTGGAGGGTATGTTTTTGTGTTTTTGACCTCACACGAATGGTATGTAAATCTGCCCAACATTATGCTATAGAGGGGTCCTACATTACATGTTTATACTTGTACTGAGGGGTGTCTCTTATTGAATAACAATGGTGTCTCATTTAGTTTATGGGAGAGGACCACAAAGTGAAACTAAGTGCTTCTATCATTCCAAAACAGCATGAGAGAATGTTCTTATTTAATAATAGGCATCCCTCAGTACACATTTAAGAGCACTTTATTATAAATCATTCAGCTTAGCTAGAGTAATTTATAATTGTTTCATTTTTTTTATTTTTAAACTAAGTGTAATGGCTCTCCTTCACCTGTGAGGTTGAATGCTACCATTTAATGTTCTCTCACAAAGAGACCACTGTATGCAGGACAAGAACCCTTTCAATTCTGAGAGCTAATTGGCTAAAATCACATGATTTATGCAAGCACTAAGCCACGACAGGGTGTGAATAAAGAATTGTAATGCATGCCCACGGGGAATGAGTCACAAGGTCAAATGCAGATTGTCATTATGCCTCAGTGAAGTGCATTAAATATAGAATAATACATGGGGGGAGTGCATAATGAGAACTGAATGACCATCCGATGTGTAGGATGCTACATAAACCCCAAGGGAGAAGCCTGAGGGGTTTATTAAGCATTCTACACCAAGGGTGGGCATTAAATTCTCATTTATGCACTTTGCACCATGCATTGTATTATGTAATTGCTGGCTTGCATTTTTTCTTCTCATGGGTTCATGTGAGAATGGCACGCAGTAACAAGAGAGAAGAAGGAAACTAATCTTTGCAGAAAACATTAAGAAAGGTTAATGAACTGTGATAGAAACTTGCAATTCTGTGGTAAAACATCTGTAAAATGATTCTTTTTTAAGTATTTTAGTTCTTTTCCTAGAGGTTTTGTTTTGCTCATCTTTCTCTGGTGCAGTTGCCTTGGAGATATGTGAATGAGGGTGTTGATGTCAGACAGCATCACCCTCATTTGCATATCTCTGATGCAACCGCACCAGAGAAAAATGAGCAAAACAAAAACCTCAAGGAAAAAGACTAAAATACTAAAAAGAAGAATTATTTTACAGACGTTAGCCACTAATTTGAGAACTGTGATGCAATTTGTCAGGTGATTTTGGCTGCTTCACTGTCTGTTGTGTCATGCGCTGAGGTGCAGTGTAAGCCAGGAGAAGGGGCAGGTGACATGTATTCTGTTCACTGTTATAACCCATAGATTATAACAGCAAATTATAACCTGCTCCTTCTATGTGAAAAAAATACAAGCCAGTTATTACAGTCCTTTAATGCACCCCTTGGAATGCCTTACTGTGCATATAAAATGGCTTGCTGATCTTATGTATTATATGTAAAGTGAAATATTTTTAATATTTTTTTACATAAAATCATCTGTTTAAATATATTTTAAATAAAAAAATAATATACATGAAATAGTCCCTCATTTTGTAAGTAATGGGACTTGTTTGCCGTAGCAAGGAGATCTGGGACCTGATTATGCATATCTAGTTATTTAAAGCACAGTCAGATGATGTCTCTCAGCCAATTAGGTTTCAGGATTTGTTATTGTCATGTTACAGAACAGACATAATAGTCATGGCTGCATAGTGGCATGGCAGTAACATATTGTGGTGCCTCATGGGAGCCCTAGGTGTGGGTGGGAGTCCCAGATGCAAACTCTTGTTTGCTGTAGGTTGAGTGCATCACCAAGGTGAGGCATTTGACTACCAGAGCAAACCAGCAGGACCCCCTTAACATTTGTACAACCTCTCTGACTTTTCATAGAGCTGGCAAGAGGAAAGAGGAAAGGTGCAGGTGTTGCAGCTCCAATTGTTGGGGAGGGGGAAGGGAAAAAAAGACATACAGTACCATGAACAAATAAGATACCTTTGCTACTGATTCTCCTTTGAAAAATATTCAGAGGTATGTCCATACCATGGTTTAAGATCACCCATTCAAGCAGCTCAAATTTGATCAAAGGTTACATACAGTAGCAAGTTTGTATGAAAAATAGTATTATAAAATGTATTGTACTAGTGCTGGCTGCTACAGAAACATTTACAGTAGACTTATGTTTCTTAATCCCTGAAGCAATATACGCACTCTGATAGGACTGTATGGCTAGCACATGTCATGATTTATAGTACCCTTTTATTCCTTCTCCGGGTTTCCTGCCTTTCAAGACTGAATCAATCCATTACAAACACATCTATTTACAGATCACTTCAAGCACTTCTTATTCAGAACAAAGGTTTTCTACAGACTTCACTCATCCTGCCTGGAATGTCCCTTTTGGCTACTAGTCTTTTTTTTCACTCTCTATAATAAAAGCTTTATGCTAGATTAAAAGAAGGGGCAAGTTTTTGTACGGACAATATTGCCCCTGAGCAACAAAAGCAATGAAAAATCCATGAGCTTGTAGTAAGCACTGGAAGACACAGTACCATTGACCTGTTTCATCTTAAATGGCTTCTAAAGCTTTCAACTTGGCAACTGAGCCTCAAATATTGTAATGTAATTGAAAATTCCTGCATTCAGACAAAATGTCATTTTGCATTTGCATCAGGCATTTCTTGTATATTATATATTAAGATTATGTAACAGAAGCTGTGTAGATGTGGAAGTGCTGTTAATGCAGAGCTGGAAAACTGAATCCTGGCAAATTTCAGTGTTTTGAGCACTTTAATTTCCCAGCACAGTTCCTTCAGTAGCTTTATACACAAGGTTCCCTTTAAGGCAAAACCAAGTTTGCTCAGTGAACCAGGGATTTGCTTTGTAAAACTTTTTGGTTCACTGCCTCTTGGCACATGTTCTGAATTTTAAATCCAACACCTTTCAAGTGCCCTTTGCAAGTCTTTTAGATTCTTTTGTAATTCACTCATATATTAAAAGTTTGCAAAGTATAGTTTAATATTTTCTGTGATAGTCACTGACGACGTTTCTGCAGTGATTATCTTTACACTCAGACTAAGGCTTAACATTATTTAATAGCATCCTAGTGGCATTATTAGGTATTAGAATTAAAAAATTAACAGACAGTTAGTCTAGAAGTTTCTAGTATATGGTTCAGTGCTGTTGTATATGGTAATCCATATACTTCCAGATGCTGTTGTACAACACTAGTGATATCAGAATGCTGCTGTAGCACAGTAGCTGTGGCGCTACTGTAGTACTGCTCATGTTTATTAAGATTCCTTAAGCAAACCTACACTGCAGATTCTTCATAATGAAGATATCAGCAAGTCTAAAATCACCCTAAGTAAACTGTTTGTTAAATGATGAACTAATGGAAATGTTACCTGTCATGGAGCTATTACTTAAATCCCATTAAATGTTGTTAATAATATCCCATTTCCTCTGTTTCCTATTTATTTGGCAATGGTTCAAGACAGAGTTAGAAAGAAATTAAATCAATTAAAACAAATACTATTTAAAATAACACATGGCAACCGTATACAACAAGGCTGATGTTTGAATCTCGGGGTGAGATGACGTAATTGTGACAGGTTGAGGTTTGTTCTTGGGTCTGTGATGTAATCTCACACCTAGATGTAAACATAGCCTTGTTGTTTATGGTTGTGCACACAATATTCCATATGTTGTTAGAGCAGATCTTGTAGTCATTTACAGCTGTGGTTTGCAACATCACAGTATGGACTGTAGCTCAAATACGGCATTCTTTTTTTTAATATATTAGGTATCTGATATTGTTAAAATTGTTTTGAACTATATCCCAAGTAGTAATGATTAAGTGAAAAATAAACTTTGAGAGGCAGACTGTATAGTCCATAGATGTATATATTGCATTCAATAATACTGTCTCATTTTTAAGATGGCAAAATTCAATGAAATTACTGTACATTATGTTGCTTTCACCCCCCCACCAACAATGCTACTTCACTGTTTATTGGGAGTGGATGCCAGCACATGTATGATTTTAGCTGTCTCACATGATGACAGTATGACTTTGCTTATTTGTGTTATGTGATGCTGAAAGCAGCTGTTTATCATTTCATATGCTTTAGGACATTCTTTGTGATGGGCCTACCAGGAATACCAGAAGGGACCAAATGGATCTATATGGTCCAAATTTAAGAAGGTAGCAAAACAATGTGAAATAGGGATCAAAGCAGCCAAATCCAATGAAGACCACATAGTAGCCAACATAGTGCACCAAAACAAAAAGTATTTTTTTAATTACATTAACAATGCAAGGAAAGGAGTTTCTAGGCTAGGACCAATAATCTCTGGTGGAGATACTATCTCAGATGAAAAACCAATGGCTGATAAATTTAATCAACACTTTTTAAGTGTTTTCCAGATCACTAGTAGTACAATCTAGGTAACACTATAGCTAACAATATCCCTTGTGAGACAGATTTTCAGTCTACAATTAGAGACAAATTACTCAAACTTAAAATCAACAAATCACTTGGGCCTGATGGGATACACCCATGTATTCTAAAGGAGCTGGCACATGAATTGTCTGGACCCATAGGGACATTGTTCGAGGAATCCCTTAGACAAGGGTTCAGATTCAGATTCAGAATCTGAATCTGTATCTGAATCTAGACAAGGGGTGACTCTTCAGGACTGGAACACAGCCCGTGTCACACCTATATATAAGAAAGGGTTAAAAACAAATGTTGAAAATGATAGGCCCACCAGCCTTACCTGTATTTTATCCAAAATAATGGAAGACTATATTAAAGGTTATCTAGAGCATCATATCCAGACAAATGGACATATAGATATTACACAGCATGGGTTTGCATGGGGGAAGTCATACTAGACTAATCTGTTGAGTTTCTTTGAGATGGTGAGCAATGCTCTTGCGGATAAATTACCAGTGGATGTCATCTACCTTGATTTTTCTAAGGCCTTTGATCTGGTCCCACATGATGGCCTACTTAAGTGTATACAGGATATGGGTGTATCATCCCAAATCATCCAATGGGTTAGAGCATGGTTGGGTATGAGAAGGCAGAGGGTAAACATAAAGGGATTCATGTCAGATTGGGGGAACATCATGAGTGGAGTGCCCCAGGGCTTTGTACTGGGCTCTGTATTATTTAACATCTTTGTTTCCTCCCTCAAATTATCGGGGAATGCATGGATGGCAAAGTTTGCTGATGACACCAAGGTTGGTGCCATTATAAGAACATATGAAGATGTACTGAAATTCCAAGCAGAATTAGATGCAATTGGAAACTGGGCAACAACACATAAGATGAAATTTAACATGGCAAAGTGCTGTGTTACACACTTTGGTCACCACAATATTCAGGGAACATATAAGCTATGTGGATATGCTCTAAAAAGTGTTGATTATGAGAGGGACCTTGGCATATTGGTTACCAATGATTTATCATTTAGACAACATGCCTCTGCAACAGTCCACAGAGCCAACAGAATGCTCCATTGCATCCTGCATAATATAAGAAGCAGGGACAGATCCGTGCTACTGCCCCTGTACACAGCATTGGTTAGGCCTATAATGGAGTATGGAGTGCAATTCTGGAGCCCCTATCACAAATCTGACATATAAAACCTTGAGACTAGTGCAAGTATGGATACCTTCAAAAATAGACTCAATAGGTTCTACAGGGAAAACAAATTCAAGCATAATTATATAAATTAAAAATTGCAAGTAAAAAAAAAACTATTAAAAACAGGTACTAAAGGCAAGCACTAAGGACAAAAGTCTAAGCCTATTCAGTTTGAAATATCTATGAATCTATGAGAGGGTTCAAAGGAGGGCAACTAAGAAAATATGTGATATAGTTTCATTATCCTATATGGACAGGTTGGGAGAGGTAGACATGTATACTCTGGAATATCGGAGGCTTAGAGGGGACCGTTTGCTTAGTATATTCAGCACACTGGAACAGGGACTTGTGGGAGTGTATGGGTCTTGATAGTAGAGATCCTCCTAGATGGACATGAACACATGGGTACCAGCTGAAAGGGGAAATGTACAGTACAGAACTAATAAGAGAGGAACATGTGTAAACCAGAGAGTGGTGTCCCCTTGGAATAGACTCCCATCCAATGTAGTAGAAAGTGATACCATGCTTAGCTTTAAGACTAGATTAGACAATTATTATAGAAGCCTAGGGAAAATTTAAGGGTACATAAAATCCAACATACTATTTATGGGACTCTTTAGCAAAAGCTATTGTCCCTCTATGAACCTATGAAACTTACGAAATATAAAACTCCTGGGGCAGGATTCATAAAAAAGTGCAAAATGCCATGCAAAAGTTTGCGTTGCACTTTGCCGTTGACCAGGTGGTAAAAAATGCTATTCACAGGGATGCCATTGGACTATGAATAGGAGTAGGTTGAGGTGGTGGTGGTAACCCATTACCACTACCTCTAACCCCACTACTGCTGCCTTGACCTACAGTCCCTGAAATGGCCCCACAATGAATAGCACTGGTGTGCTATTTGATATTCTTAAAAGCAGCCGTGCAAATGAGCCCATTGGGCATAAAAGGTGCTAGCTGCCCATTTGAATGCCCATTATAGGCTCATTTACATGGGCTGTGGGTGTCCTAGCACTGCCCCCGCAGCCTCTGCCCAACACAGCCATAGTGATTGGTGGTGCAGTTGTCCCTCCCCTGTTCCCAATCAACATTCCCATACAAAAAAAAAACTACCATGGTGGTCTAGTGGTCCCTCCCCCCTCCCCACTCCCCATTCTCTGATCACCATCCCATAGGTTTAAAATATGTTTTCCTGACAGTCTATTGGTTCCCTTCCCCCACACCATTCTCCAATCACTGTCACATAGGTTTAAAATATGTTTCCCTTAGCCGGCCCGGTGGTGCTGAGGGTTGAGGCACTGGACGGCACACCTCGCACCATGCTGGTGACCTTGGCTTGGACATGAGCCTGGGCCATCAGGGGTCAGCAGGGGAGGGATGGGATTGAGCATCTGAAGGACTGCTCTCCTGTCCCAGGGAGGGATCCAGGGTGCCACTGTTTTGCAGTGGCCCCTGGTGAGGACCAGGGGGTACTGTCAGAGTGGTGTCAGAAAGGGGCAGAGTGCAGCAGATGTTGGCATACAGTGCCTGACATCATTGCACGCCTGCATTCTGAGGGGTGATAACAGAGGAAAATGGCGGCACTGTTTGCGCAGCTTGATAGCCGCTACTTCACCTGCCAATGATGCCTGGATTCATCGCGTGTCAGTATTGGATCCTGGCCTGGCATGTGGACATGGGGAGGTCTCCTTTGAGTGTATAGCTGCATATGCCAGCTGGTCACGACCCTCTCTGGGACCAGTTGCGGAGGTGGAGTGGTGGCTGGAGATTGGCAGGTCAGTGGCTGCTGGAGGCTAAAAAAAAATATATGTTTCCCTGACAGTCTAGAGGTTTCCTCCCTCCACCCCATACTCCAATTGCCATCCTGTAGGTTTAAAATATGATTCTCTGTCAGTCTCATGGCTCCCTCCCCCCACCCCTGATTCCAGATTGTTGTGCCCATAGCATAATGAAGATTCCCCTGATAGTCCTGTGATCCCCCTACCCTATCCCCAATCCCTCCCTGCTATATGGTGTCACATTACTCTGGAGGTCTAGCATTCCCTCCATCTGACCCCAATCTGCCCATAGTGGGCACTGTATAGTTTTCCCTGGTGTCTAGTGGACCCCCCACCCACCTTGTGAGGGATTGCTCACCACCCAGCTCCCCCAACCTGACTCCAACCAGTGACCAGCTCAGCCCTCATCACACCTCCATGGCTGGGCACTGACTGAGCTCTAAATGAGTGTGTACTGTCTACAGTATGTGCTCATTGACAGTGAGCTGTCAATCACTGTCAGTGAGAGTGTGCTATAGACAGTACGTGCTCATTGAGAGCTCAGTCAACCGCCAGCAGAGGAAATGTGAAGAGGGCTGTGCTGGTTGCTGGCTGGGGGTCTGGTTGGGGAAGTGGGGTGGTGGGCAATCCCTGATGTGGTGAGTGGGTGGGGGTTCACTAGACCCCAGGGAAAACTATACAGTGCTCTATGTGGCCAGATCAGGGATGGGTGGGAGGACTACTGGATCACCAGGGTAATGTGACATCATATGGTGGGGGGGATTGCGGATAGGGTGGGTGGAGCACTGGACAACCAGGGGGATGTTTATTATGCTTCGGGCATGGCACTCGTGGATCAGGGAGGGACCACTAGACTGCCAGGGAACTATATCTGAAACCGTTTGGATGGCAATCAGAAAATGAGGTAGGGGGAGAGAGAACCACTAGACTGCCAGGGAAACATATTGTAAACCTATGGGACAGTGATCAGAGAACAGGGTGGGGGGAGGAAACCACTAGACTGGCAGTGCAACATATTTTAAGCCTACAGCATGGATATCAGAGAACAGGGTGGGGGGGACCATTAGACTGTCAGGGAAACATATGTTAAACCTATGGAATGGTGATCAGAGAACAGGGAGGGGGAGGGACCACTAGACTACCAAGGTAGTTATGTTTTATACAAGAATGGTGATCAGAGACAGGGGAGGGACCACAATACCACCAATGACAGCTTATTATTATTATGACAGGGTCAGGACTCGGTAGTGCCTCTGGCAGCCACAAAATCTGCTCAGAATATCACCAGATCTCTGTCAGCAGTATTTTCTCTATGCAAGGTACCCCAGAAATGGCCCTTGCATGGAGCAAATCTTTGGTGAATGGGACTGCACCCATATGCAGGTCCCTTTCCCCCATTTGCATTGCTGCCCCCTCAAAACTTTGCCCCATTGCAAACTCAGTTTGCAGGTGCAGACTGGGCTTTTGTGAATACCACACTCAGGCAAAATCCAGTCTTCTTGGTGCAAACAGGGTTTACGATGGGGCAAAGTTTTGTGAATCTACCCCAGGTACATTATTTGTACTGTATCACTCACACATGTACTACCTTTTGCTAACTGTAATCTGCTGCAGACAGAATTTTCTCCAACAGAATACATTGTGATCAAAAGAATTTCATTTACAAATAAATTTAAATGTCAACTTGCTTAATTTCTCTCTGAGTACAGTAATAAAAGAGTGCATCAAATTACAATTTTTACTCAACTAGGATTATTTCTTTCTCTCTTCCTGACTCTAGAAATCATTTAATTCCATTTTCTGGATCTCAGTCACACATGGGTCACCAATATAAAATTTCACTTTGCAGTCCATATTTGGGGAGTTCAAATCTTTGTTAAGATGTTTAACACCAATGAAACTATACTCTCACTGCAGCTTTCATAAGCATGAGTTGGCTATAGTCATTAAATGAAAATGTCAAGTTATGAAAGCAGGGGAGAAAAAACAGCAGTTACTCACCATAACAGTAGATCTTTGAGAGAATGTCCACCATTGGGCCACACCTTTGGAAATGTAACCATTCAGCATCAGGATCACTCCAAAATTTTTGTTAATCAGGGGCAACCCATGATGACATTTAACATTGGTGAGTGTAATAACATGGATGGTCGCATTGCTCCTCAGTTCCCCATGGGAGATAGGCTTGTAGGGCTCTTACTTCGAGGAAACACAAGACCAGACCAGTACCAGGCTCACAAGGAGATTCATGGTACTGGAAAATATTATACATAAGGCAGTTATGGACTCTTCCAAATAAGGCAGCAGACAAACCCTGCCAGTTTATACCTCAGAAAGGAGGAAGGAGAGTGGGTGTGCAGTGGCCCAATGGAGGATATTCTCTCAAAGGTCTACTGTTAGGGTGAGTAACTGTTCTATCTTCATCAAAGGATATCCCCTCCATCGGACCACACCTTTGGAATGATTCACAAGCAGTACAAAGCACCCAGAGAGGATGACAAAGTCTTATATGGCATCAGGACAGAAAGCCTTGCAATACTGCAAAACCAAAGTCAGCACATCTAAGAGAGATGATGTCTAGACTGTAGTGCTTAATGAAGTATGTGCAGTGCTCCATATGGCAGCAGCACATATGTCAGTTGCAAAAAACATTCTGAAAGCAAGCAACAGAAGTGGCCATACCACATGTGGAGTGGCCAAAACAGTACCAGGAAGTTCCTTACTGTACAATACTTTCTATAACAAAAAATAATACTGTCAGCCAGCCATTTGGATGGACACTTTTTAGTCACAGGGGCACCTTCTTTCTCAGGGGTGAATGAAACAAAAAGCAGAGAGGGTTTTCTGCAGTTCTTAGTGTAATCAGATTAGAAATACAGTGTTCTACTGTATGTACATCAAGTGTACAAGCATGCTCCATAAAATACGTAGGAAGGTGTATGGTCTAATCAACTGTAAAATCAGTGATCACCTTTGGTAGAAAATCAGGACCTGTCCTCAAAGTCACCCTGTCCTTGTGGAAAATCAAAACTGGAGGCTCATGAATCAGAGCCAGATGCTTAGAAAGCCTATGAGTAGAAGTCATGGTGACCAACAATAATGTTTTCCATGAAATTAAATGCATCTCATAAGTTGCAGCATGCTTAAATGGAGCCAAAGCCAAGTTCTCAAGAACAGCGTTGAGCAGAAACTGTGAATTCTAAATTTGCAGAAAATTCACATTTTCCAAAATTCCAACTTTGGCAAAATCTGAGTCTCCCGAATGTGTTTGGTGAAATTTTGCCCCATTCTGTGAAATTTTCTGGCTGAATTACAGAATGATACACATGAACTGCAGAATAACAGTACCACATAATTCCATTCTTCAGTTTCATACATCAATAAACAATACATGCAGTCATTTCAAAATTCAGTGATCAGTTCTGCAGAATTTCTTTCCACAGTTGAACACATTAATCCACAATTTATATACTCATTTCACCAGTCTCAGTTAGAATTTCATGAAAATTGTCAACATGCACTCCAAAATTCCATAGAAGTGAAATTCTGACTTTTGTGGTAATTTTGCCATTGGAAGTTAATTTTCACACAACACAACTCAAGAATGAAATTAAGGTCCAGGATGGAACCAGTTTACAAACTGAGAGATGCATGTGCAGAATATCCTTTAAAAACTTACCGTACACCTCTAATTGTGCCACCATGTGCCCATTAAAAGGGGAATGGAAAGCCCAACCAGCAGCCAAATGTACTTTAATGGATGAATACTGGAGACTGGACTCAGATAATGACAGGAGCTAGTGCAGTGCAATATTCACAGGACACATAAATGGGTCCACTGAGCAGGAGGTACACTATATGGAGAAACACTTCCACTTCAAAGAGTAGCTGCATCTCATAAAAGGTTTTCTAGCCTCAAGCAAGACATCTGCCACCTGGGGTGACACCACAAAATGGGTGATGGCTATGTCTTCAGGAGGCACGCATGCAGATGCAATGACTACAGGTATGGATGGACCAGGGATCCCTGAGCCCTGGGACAGCAGACCCTAACAGAAGAGGAGCTGAACAGAAGACTCCACAGCCAGCTGCTGCAAAAGTGGAAACCAAATATGGCAAGGCCATAAGGGAACCACCAGTATTAGGGTGGCATGTTCCACCCATACCTTAACCAGAACCCTCTGTTTGAGAAAGATCAGTAAAAAGGCATAATGGAATATCTGTTTCTAGGAGAAAGACAATGCATCTGGATGAAAACTCCATGCTTTGGAGTAAGCAGGCAGAAATGTGTCAGATTTGCATTGTGTGGCAATGGAAAACGTTTCAACTCTGGAGAAGATGTTATTTACTACAGAGGTCAGCAACTCCTATTTCTGCACCAGGAACTTTGACCTGCTTAAGCTGTCTGACAAGATGTTTTGGACAACTGGGCAATACACAACTGTTAGCTGAAGGCCATAAGACTTGGACCAATACCATACTCTCATTGCTTCCTTGCATAGGGGATAACAGTGAGTGCCCCCTTGCTTATTTATGTAGTGCATGACACTGACACTTTCCATATGAATCAGCAAGGGACCTGGGCTGATATTTTCTGGAAAAACCTGGACACCAAGCAGAACGGCTCTTATCTGAAGAATATTTATAGGAAATCAGACTCCAGATCAGTCCAAGACTCTTGGGTCTGAAAGGACCTGAGATGGACACCCCAGCTTGACACTGAGGCATCCATTGTGTGTATCTGCTTGGGAGTCAGAAAAAAGAATGGAATGCCCATGTAACAGGTTCTGGTGCTCCATTCACCATTCTAGAGCATGGTGAAGAGGAGACATGATGAGCATCATTTGTTCAAGCCATCAGCTGATTCCATTGTACCAGAAGAGTCCAATGTAGTATGTGCATATGGAGTCAGGCAAAGGAAACTGTAATGATGGCAGCAGCCTTCCACCCCAGCAGATGCAACATCATCCGAGCTGACACTTAATGGCTTCTGTGTATTAGCTGGGCCTGAGCAACAAGGGCCTCTGCCCTGTCTTCAGGTAGAAAGGCACTGCTCATCACCATGTCCAGTACTGCACCAATATATTAGAGGCACAGACAAGGAACAAGGATGGATTTTGGGACATTGACCATGACACTCAGTTCCTTGAACAATTGTCTCATTCTGGACAATGTGTACAGACTCACTTCCTAGGATGGGGCCTTCAAGAGCCAGTCATCCATATATGGGAAGACATAACCCCCTTTCTTCCGGTGGGTTGCTGCTGCAACCACTAAGCAATTGATAAATACCCATGGTGTAGAGGGTAAGCCAAAGGAACTGATCATTGCTGCCCTCAACCATGATGTGGAGGAACTACTGTTGGCATTTGTGAATCTTGGTATAACGGTATGCATTCTTCATAGCCAAGCACATAATTAATCCCCCTATTGCATCAGAGAATGAAAGCCTGAAGAGACAGCATTTGAAACTTTTTATATTCCATGAACAGGTTTTGGTCTTGGAGATCCAGTACTGGATACAGCTGTCCTGTACTCTTGAGAACCAGGAAGTACCTGGAACCCAGTGTTTCTTTCTTGGGGAGGAATGGGTTCAATAGCCTACTTGTGAATAAGTGACTGAATCTCCATTAGCAGAAGGGATAAGTGGCCATATAGATCATGAAAAGGAGGTGGATGTTGTACTGGAGTGATGAACACAAATTCCAGAGCATGCCCCTTTTCCACTATTTCCAAGACCCATTTATCTGTCATGAGTGTTCTCCACTTTTGAAGATGAAGAGAGCTCTTGCTCACCAATTGGGACACCAGAGGTAGCAGTGGAAGGGGAGGAGCTGTGGAGTCAAAAGGTACTGAGGGAGGCAGGGGCACTGCTTGGATCAATACCTGTAGTTGACTTTGCATGGGCACCAGGGGGAAGGGAACCAGGAGAGGATCTCCACCATGGGCAGGGGGCCACTGACAGGTGGTACAGCCACTATGGACAGCAGGCTTATGAAATGAGCCTCTACCATGACACCTAGAGTTCTAAGGGGTCAGAGACTTGAGGGACCTTAAGGTCATTAAGGAAGCCTGAAGTTTACATATAGCATTTTAAAATCACCCCCAAACAGTACAGAGCCTCTGAAAGTGGCATTCAGCACATCTTGTTGTACATCAGTGGCAAATCCAGCCACATGAAGCCAGAAATATTTCTGAAGGCATATGCCAGAGGCAGCAGCCCTGGTGGAATCATTGGATTCATCATATGCAGAGTGTAGCAGATGCTTACCAGTTTCTACACCAACTGAAGCAGCTTTAAGCAAATCTGCCTTGGCAGGACTGTGAGACAGACCCTGAATAGTAGACATAGAGGATTTCCATAGGCTGTTTTGATATTTAAACATATAGGACTAATAGTTAGCAATTCTGAAGCCTATGGATGCAGAGACATAAGTCATTTTGCCCATAACATCCAAATTCCAGGATTCTTTATCAGGTGGTGGGGAGCTCATGTGTCTAGAATCTCTAGAATGATCATGAGCAGCCATGTTAACCACAGAATCTGTTTCAGGCTGGGAAGCATAGTAAGGCTAAGCAGATGGAGCAGGGTACTGTTTACCAGCCTTTCTGGGAATTGCATGCAATGTATTAGGCTTATGCCAAACAGGAAAGGTAGCATCCTCTAAACCAGGATACACAGGAGGAATGACAATGGAGGGAGCAGTAGACACCTCCAAAAATACCATCATGTTTCTCTTAATGGCATCCTTCTCCTCAGCTTCAAATCCCACAACACTGTGGAGTTGTTTGAACAAAGCCTGAAAATAGGCATTTTCAGCAGTAGACCTGGGGGTGTACACCACATACTCCTCTCTGCATTATAAAATGATAGATACCAGCAGACAGGAAGTTAAAGCATCCTTCGGATGCTTCCCTTCTTGGGGGGGAGTTGTGCTGGATTGTTTGTTAGGCAGTTCTTGGAGCTGGCTAGTGGAAGTGTTCTTGGCGGCGTGGGCCTCTACATGCTGCCGAACATCCCTGCCCCCAGGATGCTGCTGTGCCATATGATTGCAGGAGGTGTAAGAAGCCTCATAAAAAGTGGAAATTCAATCACCCAGATGACCAAATGATGGCTGCCACTCTTCACCTGTGCCATGCAGCCTCTCATAGCACACTTTGATCCCCTTAGCTCCGTTGAGCTTCTGATCAAGTCAACAAAATGCTCTCTTGCCTCCTCTGCCACACTGGGGGAGAGGGTTCCCCCGACAGGGATACAACAGGTCTACTGGGATGCAGGACCAATGGGGTTGAAGTTGATGGTGACAAGGATGGCCCGCTGGGAGGGGGGTTGAAACAATATGCCTCCCAAAGGAGCGGTTTGTCAGGGGTCAGAGTTGGAGCAAAAAAAAAAAAAAAGAGAAGAGAGTAGAGCTGGAAGATACCCCCCAATAGGAATCATGTTCCCTTTCTTAATCCTCTAAATCATTCTCCATATTAAGGAGGTCAAGACTGTAGGGCTGTGCATGGTCTGAATAGTATTTCCCAAATACCATGAATAGAAGACTTGCCGAATATTCAGATGAACATTCCAAATAGTTCACTATTCGGCTACTATTCGGGATGTAGTATTCGGTGGATGAGAATTCAAAATCTCACAGAGCTTAGCTGGCCAATCAGAGGCTGTTTTTGGAGCTCAGAGTCAGGAACACCATGTGATCTCCTCACTCTGAATGTGTAAATGAGAGGAGACAGTGTTTCTCACAGAGCTAGCTCTGTTTAGTTTACCACTTGTAACTTTTATAACTGTTTAAAAAATGTCTTGTGTGTGATCCAGTTTTTACATCTGATCACCTTGTGACTACATCTGGCTGCAGTTTTGTTTTTCATCCTTGAAAACTGGGCTCAGTTTCAAGGAAAAGGAGAGTCTGTGTGTGAGTGAATCTGTGTGTGTGCTGCTGCATGCTGACTCCCCTCCCCCACTGCTTACAGTTTCACAGTTCAGCAGAAGCAGTGCATACCTCTCAACCCCCTGCCTCATAAATCAGGGACAAGGCTTAAAAAAATCAGGGACAAAGGACCAAAATCAGGGACACATCTTCAAAATTAGAGATATCCACCCAGAAAGCTGGTAGAATATGGGGCTTAGTGCAAAATACATTTTCTAAAGAAGAATAAGTCTGTAAATTTAATGCTTGACATTGTTTTGTGCTTACAGTACCCACTGTTTAGCCACAAAAACACAAATTTTAGGAGGAACAGAGTAAACTTTTGGGGCAAAATCAGGGACGTCCCTGAAAATCAGGGACACTTGAGAGGTATGAAGCAGTGTGGTTTGATTTTTTGCGTAAGAACCAATTAGTTCTTATCAGGATTTTTTTGTCAACAAAGTCCAGTTTGGCTTTTGCATGTAGTGAGTAACTGTTACTGGGCTCAGTAACAGTGAGTGGCTCAAGCTTTTGGTGACTGCCCCATCCCCACTGCTGTGCTTGCTTAGCTTTTTGTTCCAAATCCAGACACAGCCCCTGTGGTATTTTCTATTTCTTTTGTGAAGCAAATTGGTATTTTGCTGTAATCAGGTTCTGGGCTCGGTTCCCTGCATATGTGAAGTGTGATTGTCATCTGACTCCCTCTTATCTGCATTGCAGCTTACCGTGGTGCATACAGCATTCATGTGTGCATTGTATTGTTGTTCTTGTAATCTGCATCCTGCAAGTGCATGCACAGTTGTCTGCATGCATTTTTTTGTGTGATATATAAAGCAGCATTTTTTTTTCGCACTGGGTCAGGCTTGGCCCATTGAATTGCTGCTGACTGTAGTCTGGTTCTTGGCTCAGTTCCCTGTACAACTGAGTAAGGAGGGTGTCGAAGGTGACTCCTCCCTCCACAGCTCACTGCACCTGAGTGGCCTCCTGTGCATGTGAGTTTTTTCTTTTTTGTGTGTCTTCACCCCCTGTGTGTGCACTACTGTGAGTGTGTAGATGTAAATTTTCTGTGAACTGCTTTAGTATTTCTGTGTGTGTCAGGTGTGACTCACTGGGTTCTGTGTGTTGTAAGTTGTTTGGTGCACCTTCAAAGCTTGAATTGCAGTACTGTATGACTGTACAACTGACACCGTACAAGTAAGAAGTTGTTTGCGGACTCAATCTCTGTCTAGTATCAGCTTGACTTTATTAGCTGCTACATACACGGTGTTGCTATTGTTGTTTTCTGCAAGAAGCACCAACATAAACAAAGACACTAATCACAAATAATATACACAGTAAGTTACGGACCTAGGGTTGCCACCTTTGAATGAGGCTAAAACCAGATCCTAAGCTCCGCCTCTAGCCCCACCCCTTTTCATGACTTGTCATGCATTTTTTATTTATTTTTATTTATTTAGCTTTTGTTGACCGGGTAAGTTCACTAGACAAATCCTGCCTATTTTCAGGCACGACCCAGGGGAGGGGGATACAGATGAATGCCAACTGACCTTGAACCAGATTAAGCTGTTGGTGGTATTCTTAGTGAATGAGGGAAATTTGGCCAGGACACCGGGGAAATTCCCCTACTCTTTTTGATAAGTGCCATGGGATCTTTAACATCCACCTGAACTACCACCAATCCAGGCAGATGGGACCTCGGTTTAACGTCTCATCTGAAAGACGGATTGTTCCTCCTAGAAGTCCACTTGTTATAGCAATAAAAGACAACAATTAAAGCAGCAGTTCAACAAAAATGTTTAGATACTGCACTGTGTCTGTTAAAGCTACTTTCCTAGGTTCTTCCTAGTCATTCATTTACTGGTGTATTTATTTATTGATATTGGTTTACCAGATAAACACACAGAGATAAAATAAATCTCATTTACAGATATGATCTGGGGGGAGACAATGGAAATTCTGTAAATAGCATATAATAGCATGCATGGTATATAATATATAATAAAGAAATTGTATCCTATAATGTGTACTTTTTATACTGTATCTTTTTCTGGTTCCATTCTCTGTTCATGTCCACAGTACTATTTTAAAGCCAAAGAAGTGGCCATACTTTTTTCTTGAGGAAAATAAAATAATTTAAAACATTTAAAAATGCCTAAATTCTGTTAGAGATGAAAATGTTTACCAGAAAGTGGAAGACAACTGGCTCTGTTACTGTTACAAAGGTAAGGGCAGCTGTGCTGGCATGCCACTTTAAGATGCAGTGGAAAAGATTAGGTTAAGTAAGTGCTAATGATGTTAATGGCCATACTTTACACCTCCCAGGTTGACTCCTTTCACAAACAAAGGGCTATATTAACAACAGAACTTGTCTGTAACCTGGACATGCAGCTGAAACAATGAATGGCATGACAAAATGTATTTCAAAAGTATGTGAGCACTCAAAATGGCTCAAAAACCTGACCAGCACAGAGAAAAACTGGATTACCTGATAGGGACCTGAAAACCTGATCACCAGGTAAAAAACCTGACAGGTGGCAACCCTATACGGACCATGTCTCATCAATCCCATAAACATGCATGGTCCAGCCCAAGCAAGTCATCTTCACCACCAGTCATAAGTGGTGAGGAACACGGTGAGAGAAAGTCTGTTCGTATTAACCGCTCTAAAATGGTTTTCTTCCCTGATAAGCCTTCAGGTTCTGGTGTCAGTAAGATTGGGGGTAGTACTAGTACTACTATAACTTCAACTGCTGCCACTACTATTACTAGTACTGTATTTTCAGCACCATCATTTTATAAAAGTAGAAGGGCTTTACAGCTGACATCTCCAGTTATACAAGAATAAGAACCCACCCCCACTACCAGTGGTAATACTATTCACACAACTGCCCCCTTAGAGGTAACATCGCCTATCAGTGTGCTCCTCCCCACCACCACCAGTGTCGTGATTTCAGCAACCAGAGCAAATCCTTTTTGTACTGTTGACATCACCACTGCCATAACAGTGTGCACTGTTATTTGTGCTCCTTGCACAGCCACTGTCACCACAACCTTTGCCTCCGTTAGTAGTCCTGAGTGTTCTGCTGTCACCATGACTACTGCTGCCAGTATTACAACTAGCTGTAATATAATGCCAATTTCTTCAACTGTAACTCCTGATTGTAATTCTGGGAACAGGACTATGGTTGACAGTGCTACTACCTTGGCAACTGTGCTCATGACCAGAAGTACTGTGACTAGTACTGACCATGAGACTGTTACAACGACTGCACTGATCGTGTTACCAAAATGTACTGTTGCTCAGCCTCGCAAGTTTCTTCTCACCACATTTCCTTTTGCTGATGTGGAGGATTCTGAAAAAGAGCATTCATCTGGTTCTGAATATTTACCAGAGCCTCAAGACTTGCTAAGTACATCATCTGACAGTGATACCCACCTAAGCGAATTTGGTGATGAGGCCGAATATGCGGCATATCTGTGTGAGAAGCATGAATGTGCAGCTGCCAAAAAATGCAGTGCTTCTTGTCATGGCAAGCAAGCCAGTTAGGGTCGCCCTCCTCCTCCTTCTCCTAAACAAAACAAACAGCCCACCCTGTCCCTTCAAAGAGTTGTGTCAAGTTAATCTCTATCTGATACACAAAGTAGTTTTACAACTACATCTGTTGCGGAGAAAGAAAGGGATAGAACAACTGCATCCACTGCACCCAGGTCTGATAAGGGGAAAGGGGCAAAACATGCCCATGGTCGCCCTATTGGGGCCCATACTTCCACTGTCAGAGCAAGGAAAAGTGTGGTGAGGCTATACTTTAGTATTGTAAAATATGATCCAACAAAGGCAGTATGCTGTGTGTGTGACTGTACTATAAGTTGTGGTAAAAACCTTTCAGATCTCACAACAACATCAATAATGAACCATCTCCAAATGAAACATCCCAGTGCACTTCAGCGATCCACAGCTGTTCCTCCCCCTCCACAACATATGCCTGTTAGACCCTCTTCTGGTACTGGTCCAGTAGATGCACAAAGTATTGTTAGTGATTCTATTACTGAGACAGACAGTGTGCCCTCAACTCCCCCTACACCACTTATAGCACATCCCCGTACAGAAGCATCACCCATTCTGCCTTCTTCTGCTCAATTGTCTATTACTGTAACACCCTCCACCATGGGTTCAAAGTCAAAATCAATGTGATGTGGTACCACTTTGACTACACCCATCATGCAAGCCTTCCATGCCCGCACCAAATACCAGGCATCAAACCCAACAGCACAGCAGATCACCAATTTAATTGGTGAGATGATGGCCTTGGGTCTGCAGCCATTTTCCATTGTGGAAAACAAAGGTTTCCATAGGCTGCTGCAGCATTTGCACCCTAGGTATAATATACCATCACAGACCACATTTTCACGTACTGTAGTACCCACCATTTACCATGATTTGAGAAAAGAAGTTGCCAGACTACTAGCACAGGCTGTAGGTGGAGTTTTCCACTGCACAACTGACATATGGACCAGCATGAATTCAAATCATGTATATATATCACTGACAGCACACTGGTGTGTTGCAGATGTGGTAGTCACTGGTGGTGATGGTGGTACTGGTGCTGGTTCTGTCTCTTCCCCTCTCCCTTCAGGTCTGCTTTGCTAAATGTCAGTGTTATGGAAAAGGATCACCAGTCTATAAACATACTGTCATTCCTGCAAGAGATGTTGAGCCCATGGATTGATGGCAACAATTTGCAGGTAGGGTTTGTGGTCACAGACAATGCCACAAATATGATAAAAACACTTAGAGGTGGCAATTTTGAGGGGATATGCTGCTTTGCTCATACACTAAATTTGGTGGTGACAAAGGCTTTGGCAAACACAGCGGAGGCAGATCACACAGTCAAAGTAGCCAGAAGCATATGCAGCCACTTCCAACACTCTGTGAAAGCCACAAACCATCTACATCAGCTACAAGAGCATCTTCAAATGCCACAGCTTCATCTCATCCAGGATGTACAGACCCGGTGGAATTCCACCTGCTACATGCTGCAAAGGCTTCTGGAGCAAAAGTGGACCCTTCATGAGATGAGCATGGAAACTGATATAGGGGGAGTCCTCGGACATCAGGACTAGGCTGTGATTGAGGGCTTGGTAAAGGTTTTAGCCCCATTTGAAAGGAGCATTCGTGACCTTAGCTCTGATTCTGCACTGCTAAGTCAGGTAATTCCTGCTGTACAGATCCTGAAAAAAGCCATTAGGAGATTCAGTGAAAATGCTGAGAAAGATCCAAACCAGACACCAGGAACAGTGATATCCCTTGTGGAAAACCACACCACAGAACTAGAAGTTAGATTTTCTGATCTCTGTTCCAATAAAAAGCACATATTTGCCACTATGTTGGATCCATGTTTCAAGTGTGAGGTATTACATCTTATTATGCCTACTCACAGGGTTACAGACATTCAGAAGCAGATGTGCTCAGAACTTAGTTTCTGCATCCTTGGCTCAATGAAACCAGCAGGTAATCCTATTGATGAGCCTGTCTCAGAATCACAAACTGAAAGCAGTATGGAAAACCTTGAAAAGGAGGGTGACTGTTGGGCTGAACTCAGCTCATCACTACAGGCCGAGCAGTGGAAGAGAACAGAACAGCAGCCACAGTCAGCACCCAATCTGCTGAACAGTTATTTCAATGAGCCTCTGGAGTAATTCTCCATAAATCCAGTGGAGTACTGGATTAAAAGGATGAAAGGCATCTCCACACATGGCACAGTTGGCCCTTAAATATATCTGTTGCCCCCCCTACCAGCGTACCATCTGAACGAATGTTCAGCACTGCTGGGGATGTGGTGGAACCTCACCGGTCCTCACTTGACCCAGCACAGGTGGAACAACTTGTGTTTATAAAAATAAATCTACCTCACCTTGGGTACACATATGGCCACCACTAACAATTGCATTAAATAATTGTCTTGTACTGGATACAACATTTGTGTGCTGTAGCATTGACCCATACACAAGCCATTCTGTGTTAACCATCATTGTTCTGTTAGCAAATAAGCACATGTTAACATTTATATTCAAAGTCATACTAACATAAATCTGTGACCAGCACCCTTTTTCCTTTATTACTTCCACTGTCATGGTGTATGCTTTTGAACGAGCATGCCCTGCAGTTCCCAGTGCCTAAAGCTGCCACCCACCTATTGATTGCTGTTCCCAATACAAAATCCTCAACTGGTGTTGCTACATCTCTCATCCCCTGTATTGCTCATGCCCATATTCCATCGATCCCTTTAACAGCTTTCCAGGTGCTAGTTACCAGTGTGGCATCACCAGTCTCAAGTAATTCTCGTGCATAAAATATGGCAGCTAATAGTGCAGCATCTCCAGTCTCAGTGTTTCCCATGCCTGAAATATGGCAATTACAAGTGTGGCATCTCCAGTCTCAGTGCTTTCCATGCCTGAAATATGGCAATTACAAGTGTGGCATCTCCAGTCTCAGTGTTTCCCATGCCTAAAATATGGCAGTTACAAGTGTGGCAGCTCCAGTCTCAGTGTTTTCCATGCCTGAAATATGGCAGTTACAAGTGTGACATCACCAGTCTCAAGTATTTCGAGTGTATAAAATATGGCAGTTAGTGTGGCGTCTCCAGTCTCAAATATTTTACATGACTGAGATATTACGGTTATGAGTATGGTATCACTTGTCTCAAGTATTTCACATGACTAAAATATTACAGTTACGAGTATGGTATCACTTGTCTCTAGTATTTCACATAACTGAAATATTCCAGTTACCTGTATAGCATCACATGTCTCAAGTATTTCACATGATTGAAATATTCTGGTTACCTGTATGGCATCACCATTCTCAAGTATTTCACATGCCTGAAATATTCCAGTTACTAGTATGGCATCTCCAGTGTCCAGTATTTCACATGACTGAAATATTCTACTTACCAGTATGGCATCTCCAGTCTCCAGTATTTCACATGACAAATATTCCAGTTACCAGTATGGCATCACCCATCTCAAGTATTTCCCATGCCTGAAATATTCCAGTTACCAGTGTGGCATCACCAGTCCCAAGTATTTCACATGCCTGAAATATTCTGGTTACCAGTGTGGCATCACCAGTTTCAATTATTTTCCATGCCTGCAAAATTATTGTGAAGTGCTGCAGTATGCTGCAAGAAGCAGTGTAATGCAAAGGCAGTTATTCTCTAGTCATCCAATATTTTGTGACAGCATTTATTGCAAAGTATTGAATTGCATCTTGTCTTGCTTCACTGTATAATATTGATACATAATACAATTCCAGAGAAGGTGGTGAGATAGACTACATGGACGATGACAGACAGATGTATCTTTATTAGATGGTCTCAAATATTTTTCTCCCCAAGCAAGCCTTTTAGTTCTTGTAGCATTGGGAATAGTACTACTACTAATATCACTGGCAGAACTATTACTACTACTGGCGTCACCACCCGTTCCATCTATACATTCACTGTCACATCCTTTTGTGCAGTAGTAGGAGGGCATTAGTGCATACATGCTTTGTGCAGGAAGCAGCAGACACCACCACCAGTGTTCCCACTGCTATCACTATGGCTGCTACATCTACAGTCAGTGTGCTTCCCACCACCACTGGTGCCATTCATGCAGCAGCCACCCTTTCAGCTGCCACCACTATGGCAGCCACTGTTACCACTATTTATATGCCCATGGCCAAAGCACCGTCTACCCCGTGTCTGTGGATTTGTGTGATAACCACGAAAGAGCAATCATGATTGGTGGCAGGGCAAGTATATGTCACTGAAAATCTATTTCAGTGATGTACACCCCCAATGCACAGAAAAACAGTGTCAGGGACTTACATTTTGATTGTTCATGCAGTGCGCTGTGCCCCTTGCACTGCTCCACCCCCCCACTAAAGAATTCTTAACTCCAGGGGGGGTGCATGTCGGGGGGGGTACAAAATCTAGAGAAAAAAAATTGGGGATGGGCACACAAAAATGTAGGCGTGCCTGGACCCGAACCTGGAACCCTTGCACCTTTAGGCTGACAACCACCAACCACGCTATGGGGCCAGCTTGGCAGCCCCACACCAACCACACCAGGCCAATCCTCCCTCCCTTCCATCATGCTGGCCCCCCACACACACACACACACATAGTGATGTCCTGTCACTATATGTGCCCACCTCCCCCATCTGGTCACCCTTTCTCAGCAGTAGCCCCTTCGACATGTACCAGGATTGAGCTGACATTATTGCAAGCAGTCAATCGCCAGTGCCCATATCATGGGCTACCATGTCTGTGACCATGATCACCCTCCAGTGCTGACCCAATGCAATGCTTGATATCGTTTTTGGAGTGCTATATGTGTGGTGTGGTGGATCAAGTGTGCCACATGTAGCTTGTGTTGCATTAATGAGAGCTCTGCATTGGTGGTTGAGGTCTCATTGAGGTGTATATGCTACACCAGGTTTAATGGGTGATTAATGGTGTTGTTAAAGTGTTTTTTTAAAGTTTCCTTAAAAAAAAAACACCTTTTCTGGCTGAATACCAAATAACGAATACCGAATACCTGGGACCCGAATATCGAATATTCGGCCGAATATTCTGGAAAAGGTATTCACACAGCCCTACAAGACTATATTCTTCCTCATTGTCTACAGTGACAAAGAGAGTAAAAGTCAAAGCCGGCAATGGAGGCAGTGGCTCCTGATAGAGGAATAATCTTTTAGATCTCATAAATGATGATGATGGTGCCAACAGGGAGGCCCTGTCAACAAAGCAGCCACTATCATTGTTGAGAGCAAGGGCAACAGTTGGTGAAACAGTTCAGAGAATGATGCCAGTACTACCTTGGAGTCCATGACACCCTGAAAAGGACCAGGACTTCCAACATTGAAGGGGTAGGACCCTACAATGCAGGATGCATACCATCCATAGTAGCTGCAGCAGCACCAGCGCCAGATCACAACCTAGGTATCTCAATGATGGTTAGAAGGGCTGCAGTAGTCACCACCATAGCAGATGATGAGGAGGACTTACCTTTCTTCAGTGGGGACCTCAATCTCAACAGTGATGCAGGATTCTTCTCCTTATGCTTGTTGTGATGGCTGGAAGAGGAGGACTTTGATGACTTTTCTTTGTCTTTGTCCATGGTTCTCTCTGACTGTGTCAGTGACAACATCGCCGAATGCTGGGGAGTATCCTTCCTAGAGGCAGTCAAACAAGAAGGAGAAGCTGGCATGGAGCCCATGGCCTTGGTGGCAGCTTCCATGGACTTAGTGGTGATGAAGGTTTCTAGAGTCTCCTTTCAGCATCTCCTTGTGGCCAGGTTGAATCCCTCCCAGATCTTGCAGGCCTTAACATTCTGGGACAGGTCCAAACAGCAAACTCAAACCATGTGAGTGTCATCCTTGTAGATCTTGAAACTGCAGGTACAAAATCTAAGAAAACTATTTCAATTGTGGCATAAAAGGACAATGTTAACAAGTAAGTAAGCAAAGTTTAGAAAATAAAGTCAAAGAAAACAACAGTGTTGTTTCTCTGCAGATCTGATAAGCAGTTGATGGTGGGAGAAAGAACTGAAGAGCAATGGGGCTGCCTACATTATTTAGGCACTGATGTTGCAAGCAAGCAACATTTATTTATTAAATGCTATTCCTTCAGATCATAGCATTGTACAAGCATCAATAAAAACATCAATAAAAACAGATAAATATATAAATCTTATTCCTAAAATGATAATGCAAACAGCAGGACTTCAGCTATCAGCAAATGCCAAGTTAAAGAGGTGTGATTTTAAGGTAGATTTAAAGGCCTCAATGAATGGGCACTCTGTAATCCGGCGAGGTAGAGAATTCCACTGGGTCTGGGCTGCAAAAGCAAATGATCTAGCTCCAGATGTAGTCAGATGAACCCCTGGAATCTCCAGCAATCCCTCATTGGTGGAGTGGAGAGGACGAAGGGGGCAGTAGGGACTAAGGAGGTCTTGCATATACTGGGGTCCCTGCCTGTGTAGGGCTTTATAGGTCAGTAGTCTGACCTTGAAGGTGATCCTCCACTGCTCTGGCAGCCAGTGCAGGCTGCGGAGCACAGGTGTAACATGGCAAGATTTCAACAAGCCAGTCAACATCCTGGCTGCTGCATTCTGCCCTAGCTGCAGGTGGCGAAGGTTCACCCTGGTAGCCCTAGGTATAGGGCATTGCAGCAATTTATCTATTTCATTTATTTATTCTCAGATTACAAGTACCTTTGAGCACAGGACAGCTCATTTACAAAGGTTCCTCGTCGATAGTGGGGAGGGGTAAAGACAGGCAGACAAAGGATACATAATAACTTTTACAGATATCAGAGAGTCATCACTATACATAAATCATATAACATACTCAGTTACATTTGTAGTAAAATATTGGAGGTACAAGCTAAGTGGAATAAAAAAAGGGGGGTAAAATAGAGGAGGGTCAGAATTGTGTGGAGTGGGTAGCAGCCAGGTGGCCTTGCCCTGAGAAAGTGTGGTAAGTAGAGATGGGTGAGATAGTGAGAGTAGTAGGGAGGTAGGGTGAGAAAGGGCACAAGGAGTAAGGAGAGGGATAAAGGGTGGGGAAGAGTAACATAGAAGAGAAAATGCTGAAGGGTCCAGTGAAAATGCTCGGGATGTAGGGAATCGAACTAGAAATGATTCATCAGTGAAACTGGAGTGCAAAGTGGAGAAAGTGGATGAGAGGTGGAGAGCAGGGCTAAGGGCCCTGACAAGTTGCAGAGGGAAATGCTAGTAACACTGGAGGGCAGAAGCAACAATTAGTTGGGGCAGTCACAGGTGATTTCATTCATGATGTGCTGGTGCAAGATGCATTTAAACTTTGTCAGATAAGTTAGGCTGATTAGTTCAAGGCCTAGGCCATTTAGCCAGTTAGGAGCTCTGTATAGGAAGGAGCGCTGGCACTATGTAGTCTGAAACCTTGGTACGAGTAGGAGCTTAGTATCAGATGTCTGAGTCTGGCAGACCTTGAGGAATCTGGGCAAAATGGAGGAGATTCCAGGTGGTAGAACTCCAATGAGCACTTTTTTCGCTAGTATAGAAGATTGGTACTTGATACGTCCTTGGAGATTAAGCCATCTAGTTTGTGCATAAAGATCACATGTATGAGTGTGGCGGTCTGAGTCTGTGATGATCCTACAGGCTTTATTTAGTGTTATGTTCAGCCTTTTTAGGGATGTAGTGGAGGTCACTCCATAGATTATCAAGCCATAGTCAGTAATGAAAAGTACCGAGCTGTTTACAGCAAGTTTAAGAGGTTCTGGGGTCACATTCCTTCTATGCCTAAATAGCATCCAATTTAGAATTAGCAGATTTGGCAACATTCTCAGTGTGGAGTGTGTAGTTGAGATAGCTGTCCAGGGTTACACTGAGATATATGAATTGTTGAACTTGTTCGAGGGGGGCTCCAAGGTTGTTTTTTACTGACGTGACCTACAATCACTGCTTATGGCAGGGTCAGATTCCTTCTATACCTAAATAGCAATCCAATTTAGAATTAGCAGATTTGGCAATGTTCTCAATGTGGGGTGTACGGTTGAGATAGCTGACCAGGGTTACACCAAGATATCTGAATTGTTGAACTTGTTCAAGGCGGGCTCCAAGGTTGTTTTTTACTGGCATGACATATGACCAATGCTTGTGGTGGGGTGAGAAGAACAACAGAAGCTCAGTTTTTTTGTAGTTTAGAACAGGTTTATGCAATTGAAACAATTTTTTGACTTGAGAAAAAACAAGTTGGAAGTTGTCTTCAAGCTTGGCAGGATCAGAGTTGCTTGTATAGATGACAGCATCATCAGTGTATAGGAGCGTTCGCAGCTGACATGCGTATGTTAAGTTGTTTAGAAAGATGCTAAACAGAAGAGGACCAAGTATGGATCCTTGAGAGATCCCAGATTGAATGTTTTGTAGTTCAGAAATGATGCAGGAGATCTTTACCCTTTGTGACCTATCCGCAAGGTAGCTTCTAAACCATTTCAATGTGTTAGGTGAGATACCGAATGTTACAAGTTGGTCGAGGAATAGATTGTGATTCACGGTGTTGAAGGCTTTCATCAGGTTGATGAAAGCAGCGCCAATTCGTTTGTTATTGTCGAGGGACTGATGGATGAAGCTGGTAAATTCTAACAGAGCAGTGGCAGTACTGTGCTTTTTTTCTGTAGCCATGTTTCTGAGGACATTGTACGGTGTACTTTTCAAGTCTACAAATTGGTTAGAAACTATACATTCAAGGACTTTCGATAGTGGGGGGAGTATTGATATCAGCCTGTAGTTAGAGTGTTGTGTGTGATCACCGGATTTATGCACAGGGGTAACCTGTGCAGATTTCCATACTGTGGGGAACTGTGATAGAGTAAGGGATAGATTTAACATCTTGGTTATCGGTAGAACTTCTTCAATGGTAAGTGCAAAGAGTTTGAGGTCAATTGAGTCTCCACTATGTCTGGATTTGTCCAGGATTTTTGTTAGAAGCTTTTGGACTAGGGTATGAGAAACCCATTTGACATAGAAAGAAAGTGATTGGGTTTATTGGTTTCTAAGTAGCCAGCAGATGAGGTGGGGGCATCATCAAAGAAGTCATTTGGGAGGACACCAGATAGATTGGAGAAGGCAGTATTAAAGGTATTTGCAATTTGGAGTGGGTCAGTGATGGGATTTCCATCCAACATTAGTACTGTTGGTGAGGTCTTATGCTCTTTGCCTGTGATGTGTTTTATGCTAGACCAAAATTTCTTACTGTCATCCCAAGAGTTTGATAGCAGTTCTCTGTGGTGCTTACTTTTTGCTTGTCGAATTTCCCTAGTACAGGCATTTCTGGCAGCTTTGTATGCCTGCAGATAATGTTGCTTCATTGATGAATTGGTCAGTTGCCATAGATGGTCCCGTTGTTTCATACTATTTACTATTTCGGGTGTGATCTATGAGTTAACAGTTCCTCGAACCTTCAGTTTCCTAGCAGAAGTATGGATATTGCAGGCACCATTGAAAATATTGATGAAATGCTCAAGTGTGATGTTAATGTCATCAGGCATGTCCAAAAAAGACCAGTCCTGGGAATGTAGTTGTTTTTTTAGGCGATCAAGGTGCCCACACGGGAGGTAACAAAAGTGTGGACCAATATCGGAAGATCATCAGGTGGGACCAGGTGTTTAATCCGGGCAATGTTCCTCAGATGATGAAATGATGTTATGACAACGGCTGACACCTGAGGCTTCAGAGTCAGCTTGTCATCAAACTCAATGCCCAGATTCTGCACCCAGTCAGAGGGTAACAGCTAGTCACCTCCCAGCCAAGGTCTGGAAGGTTGCCTGGCCACCCATCACTCTACCCAATGACCTGGGTCCATGACTAACACCTCAGTCTTATCTGGATTCAACCTAAGCCAGTTGGCACACATCCAATCCTGGATCTCAGAAAGGCACTTATTAAAGACTGAGATACCATCATTATACTCTGGCATTAAAGACATGTATAGCTGAGTCTCATCTGTACTGCAGTGAAAACTCAGCTTGTACCACCAAACCATGACTCCCAATGACAGCATATACACCGCAAAAAACATGGGTGAAAGCACCGAGCCCTGTGGTACCCCACAAAGCAGGGGATGAGGGGCCAAGGATAGAAAACTGACTCCAATCTATGCATCCTGCCTGTGAGAAAACATTGAAACCATCTGAGGACTGTACCAGACAATCCACAGAATAGCTGCAGGTGCTCTAGCAACAACCCATGGTCTACGGTGTCAAATGAGAGATCAAGGAGGACTAAGATGGAATGACTCCTCCAATCTCTCATTATCAGGAGATTATTAAGTACCCAAATTAATGCCATCTCAGTACTATTCCTCTTCCTGAAACTAGACCGGAGTGGATCATAGATTTTCTGGGTGGTAAGATACTCTCTGAGCTGCAGCACAGCTGCCTTCTGAATAACCTTGCCCACAAAAGGCAGGTTAGAGACAGGCCTGTAGTTTGCGAGACAGTCAGGGTGAAAAGAAGATTTCTCTAAAAGGGGGCAGACCACTGCCTCCTTCAGGGTGTCTGGAAACACCCCGGTCTCTAATGAACACCCGACAATCTCTGCAATGACCGGTCCAATTACCTACACACACCCCACCAGGAGGCATGTTGGACCTGGGTCCAAAGTACGGTAAGTCAGTTGCAAGCCCTGGATTATCTTCACAACATCCCCGATCACCAACCAATCAAAGTCAGACCAGGCTGACTGGGGGGTTGCAATCTCCCACCAATCACCACTCTGCTCATTTGAGTGAGCTCTGTAGATCTCCAACCTGATGGCGCCAACCATATCCATGAAAAATCAGGCAAACTCATCACATTTCAACCGTGAAAAGGATCCCCAATTCTGGAGATAGGCTGGATTGCACAACCTGTCCACAGTACAGAATAGCTGAGCCAGTCGATTTCTCACACCCGCAATCTCCCTGGACCGGAACTTTGCCTTCTTATGGGAGATCATGGATTGACAGTCCCTATAATGGGACATCAATCTAAGTTTGTCATCAATCAGGCCAGATTTCCGCCAGCATCACTCCAACCTTCTTCCCACTCTTCTCATCTCCCTCAAGGTCCAATCAACCATGGGGACCAGGTGAAGGGTGAGGGGGAAACCCCACAATGGGCAATACCAGACAATCTCCGTAGGTATAAGTCTATTGGGGGGGGCTCAAAACTAAACCCTATAATGTGGCGATCAGACCATCTGACAGGTTTCACCACCACATTGGAGACCTCCATCCCCAGTAGAAATACCAGGTCCAATGAATGACCTTGTACATGGGTCGCAGAGATAATCACCTGGTTAAGCCCAATGAACTTATCAATTGGAGGAAGTCTTGTCCAAAATGTGACAGTTTATTGTTGACACAGGCATTTATGTCTCCCAGCACCTACCACCTGGGAGACTCCAATACCATCTCGACAATGAAGTCTGCGACTTCCTGTAAGAAATCCTTCTCGCTACCGGGTGCATGGTAGATGAGAAGTATTCTACAACCCACACCTGCACCCACTATACATTCAAAGGATCTAGTAACTCCAACTAGTACATTTACAAGGCCCAGTTCCATCTTGAAACAGATGGCTACCCCCCATCCACCCCTGCAATCCAACCTCAGGAGGTGTATCACAGAGCACCTGGCTAGAACAGCTGACTCCAAAATGGGACCCACATTATTGTAAAGCCAGGTTTCAGTGATGCACACCAGGTCTAATGTTCCAACAGGATCAGCAATTACTGCTGTCTTGTTTCTAATCGATCTGGCATTGAATAACACCGCCTGGGTTGGATGAGCAGTCGAGGTTAACTGCACTATTTGCCCACAAAAAGTGGCAAAGATGCTGCATGTCATCTTTGGAGACCCCCGGCTAGCAAACGTTTCCAAGTGGTTTCCAAGTGGTCTTGACACCAGTGGCTTACACTTCCAAAAGTAGGGCCCAAAAGAGGAGATATCCTAAATGAAGTTCCACAAATGTGTGGGAAATAATGCCTTTTATTGGGATAACAAAATTAATTTTGAGAGTATTTCAAGATTTATACTCTCAAAGACACTTTTAAAAAAATCTAGTGTCAAAGGCAATTTTGTTAGTTCAATCAAAAGTAGCACCAACAGTGTATTTGTTGCTTTTCCCCACAGCATCTTCAACTGATTTAACATTTTGTCGCTACCACATTTGTTTGTCAAATTATTAAAAAAATGCACTTGTGATAGAATCTACAAAATGTGGTAGAAGGTAATAATGCCTCTCCTGTCATTTATAATACCCATGAGGTTAATCTCATGACCCAAGCCTGATATTTTTCCTGTGTACACTATGACACACCAAACATTCATTCCTGAAGTGCAGGGATTAACTCAATCTTTTTGCACTAATCAGAAGGTCACACTTTTGATTCAAAACTGCATTACCATGCAGATGGTTGCACTAGTTAACAACTGTGATGGAGAAGTTTGTGTACTTATATAGTAAAAAAACCTACAAGACAAGAAATGTTCCCTGATTACGAAATATTTGTCCTGCTCTCATATTACTTTCCATCCCAGCAAAATAAAGATGTGTTAAGTAGTAACACACAGGGTTCACTTTTGCAATTGTTTTGTACCATGACCCCCTCTCTTCCTCTTTCTGCACTACACTCTGGAAGCAGATGATCCCACAACAGTAGATATTCAGTCAAGCCACCATGATTCTGCACTCACAACAGCCAACATCATAAAGCACCACACCACACTCTCAGTCCCACCTACAGGGCAGCAAACAGTGTAAGGCAAAGAAAGACATGCTCAACCTTCATGCTGTGACCAGTCAGAGACCTGCACTTCCAGAAGTGGTCATGCTGCCTCAAGTTAGCAAAGGGCAGATCTATGATTTCTAGGGTTGTGCAGAATTAGGAAATTCTGAATCTGCAGAATTGCAGTGGACCTCTGGAATATTACATGAAATTCTACAGAATTTTGTGGAATTTTTAAAATTAGCTTATTTGTTCAACACTCACCCATCTATTGAGCTAGGTACCTGCAATCCATCATGATTACTTGCTGGTAGGTGTTCTAATGTCATGCTAAATACCATAACATTTGGAAGAGTAGTTATGAACATACTGAATAGGGGCTCAAAGTCTGGCACTTTATTTTTGGGGAGACGTTCTGAAACTATTTATCTGCTTATCAATAGAGCTGGGCAGAATCTGTGACTTTCAAATTTGAGGGAATTTCATGGAAGTTTACACATTTTGCAGAATTTTCCGACATTTCAACTTTCATGAAATTTGCATCTTCTGAATGCATTTGATGAATTTTCACCCCATTTCGTGTACTTTATTGGCTGAATTGCAACATAATACACATGCTCTGCAGAATGACATTCCCCAGTTTAATGTATCATTCTGGAATATGTATAATTATTCTGCAGTTCAGTGAAGATCAGTTCTGTGGATAGCAGATGTGGAGCTGGAAAGATTGTATCACTTCTTTTTGGTTTTTCTTTTTTTTCTTGTATTTTGTGGCAGTTTTCTTCTAGGGGAGTGTCAGACCAAATGTGGAATCACAGAAATATAGAAACATTCAAACTGACAGCAGATAAGGACTGATCAGCCCACCTAGTCTGCTCATTTTATCTACCAGCTGCAAAAACCACAGACCCTACTTGATCTCTGGTTTTGTTCACCCTCCTGTTGCTAGGGTTCCCCTGTGCCTATTCCATGCATTTTTTAATTCCCCTATCAAATTCTCCCCCACCACCTCCACTGGGAGGCTGTCCCATGCATCCACCACCAATCATGTATAGAAATCAAAGGTGCAATGAAAGGATATATAACAAATCTCAACTATGAGGCTGGCCCAGTGGTGCTGAGTTGACCCAGGCTCAGGAGGGAGGTCAGGTGGCTGGGGGGTCGGCTAGTGAGGGAGAGGATCGAGCATCCAACTGATAGCTCTCCTCTCCCAGGGAGGAAGGGAATGTTGTCCCACTCCTTGGCTGCCTCCTGGTGGAGGTTGGGTGGTAGCACTGGAGTTAGGGAGGCATGAGCATGGGCACCTCCACACACATGCACTCATGGCCACGAAAGGGCAGGGATGAAAACAGGGAAAAGGGCTACCATAGACTTCATGAAGTCCTGCCTACCAAGCTGCATCCCCCTCTGCCACTAGATCGTCGAATCTCCCAGTCTGGATTATGAGTCCTGGGTTGGAGGAGGATGTCCTTCCCCTTCCTAGCCCTACCACAGGGGGAATCTGTGGGGGAAGTGGGGCTTGGCAGTACTGGGGGGAGTGGTAGATGGACACAGGTGGCAGGGGAGGGTTGAACTAGCTGCCTATGGTGTGTGCAGGAGGAGGGAAAAAAGTACCATATATACTCAAGTATAATCTGAGATTTTTGTACCAAATCAGCACTTCAATTTTGGGAGTATCAGCTTATACGAGAGTCAGTTAAAAAAAGAAAAGAAAAAGCTAAGGGAACGGAGGTCAGGTGGCGAGCGATGGTAAGGAGGACCGTGGCAGTGCAGAGCGCCCCAACTATGGGTCTGATCAGTTATGATCTATAGTCTTTATGAAAGTGTAGGCTCAATTTCAAATTGTCTCTAGTGCACGCTGTGGTGCTGTTCAAGGCGGGGTGACAATACTGTGCTTTCATTCAAAGCTGCCCTGCTCTTATCAGTGCCTGGGACAGTTATTCCCCCATCCCCCCATCTGCTCCCCTGTTCCTTGCAATAGAATCCTTGTACTTTATCCCACCTTCAGACCTTTCGGGGAAACTTCTCTACACCATTACTCTCACCACAGCTTCAGGCAGATTTGGATGATCCTATCACTGGAGACGAGCTTTGGCCTGCGTTTCTCTCTCTCTCTCTCTCTCTCTAGTGAAATATAAAGCCCCAGGATGGGACGGTTCACCATTGACCTCTACCAATTGATGCCTGATATAATAATCTAATCTCCCCCACTCCTTGCTGTGGATCAAGAAGCTCATGCAGAGCAGTGGCTCCCTCCTGCCTTGAGATAGGTGATTATAACATAACACAAAAAAAGTGAAGGGAACGGAGGTCGGCTGGTGGTGAGCCGTGGTAAGAAGAACCGCGGCAGTGCATAGTTGGGGGAACAGCTCTTATTTAAACCATACAATACTTTCATTCAAAGCTGCCCTGTAACTGTTTGCTCCTGAACAGCCTCCTAGTAAGTTAGGGAAGAGTTCTTACTTAAACCTTATGAGTTTAAAATAAAGGATGTGCTGCGAATGAAATATTATTCCACTGAAAATGCCTGCATTCCATTCAGAATTTGACATCGGCTTATCTGCGGGTCAGTGCATTTTTTCTGAAATCAATGCCGCATTTGGGGGGGGTTGGCTTATACGCGGATCAGCTTATCCGTGAGTATATATGGTATATGAAAAAAAATCTCAACTATTTGTATTGTTGTTAAATGTGATACACCAGAGAAAGCAAATTGACTTCTGCAGTATTTGAACCTTCTGTACACTCATGACTCTGTGACCAACATGAAGCTGATCTGCAGTTTGAGATATGTGTTTACCAAATTTGTCTCCAGTAAGTGATGGCTTAACATCTGCATGCTAAAGCATTTGCCATTAAGTTTATGTTATTGGTTATTTGTACTTAATTTACTAGATGGTGTAATAAGCATTGCACTTTGTGTGTCATGCACACAGGGGGCCAGATATTCAAAAGGGTTGCGCCATGCTCAATAGGGTTGCGCCTGCGCAAGTCCAAACTTGCTCCATTCTGCGATATTCAGCAGGAGGCAGTTGCGCCACAGAAAACATGCTGAGCAACAGCGCAATGCAAATGAATGCATGCTGAACTGGAGGGGGAGGAACCATGCATAAACTGCGCAGCCCGATATTCAGCTGGGCTGTGCAGAGTTGTGCAGGCGCAACCCCCAACCTGCGCCTGCAGGACTTTGAGCCAAAAAGGCTTAAGTCGAGGGCCACCCACAGGTGAGCTGCTGTATTGCAGGGTGCAACACAGCAGCTGCCACCTGTGGCTGGCCTAACCCAGTCTCTGTGCCCCCCAGCCCGATCATGGGCATAGTGTACTCCCCACCAGCCTGATATCGTGGGCATCAATGTGGCTCCTCCCCCTCCCGTACATATCCCTGGTGGTCCAGTGGACTGAAATGCCTGATCGCGGGCGGTATGTGTAATAAATCCCCCTTCCAGTACATATCCCTGGTGGTCCAGTGGACCGAAATGCCCGATCGTGGGCAGTATGTATATAAATCCACCCCGAACATAGCCCTGGTGGCTAGTGTCCCCACCCACCCACCCACGAGCCCCACCACGATCCCCCGACGGCGGCAGCATCCCACCCGCCTTCCGTCCGCGTCCACCCGACTGACTGCCGGTAGGGCTCTGCGCCCATTGGTGCAGCAAAGCCAATGGGCGTGCAGTCTATGTGCATATGACAGTCCAGATTTGTGAATGATGTCATCACAAATCTGGACTGTCATGTACGGTATGGGCTGCACGCCCATTGGCTCTGCTCGCACCAATGGGCGGCAGCCCTACTGGGCAGTCTAGTCGGTGGGCGGCGCGGCAGGCTGGTGGATGCTGCCACGCTGCCGGGGTGGGGTGGTGGGGCTTCGGGTGGGTGGGGTGGGGACACTAGCCACCAGGGCTATGTTCGGGGGTGGTTATTACACATACCGTCCGCGATCGGGCATATCGGTCCACTGGACCACCAGGGATATATCGCGGGGAGGGGTGGGATTTATTACATACCACCCATGATCGGGCATTTGGGTCCACTGGACCACCAGGGATATGTACAGGAGGAGGGGAGCACATTGCTGCCTCGATTGGGCTGGTGGGGAGGTACACTGCACGATCGGGCTGCAGGGCGTCGGTCCCGATGGCTGCTGCCTGGCAGGGCGCCAGGCGCAAGTCCTCGGGGATTGGCGCACCTACATGCTAATGGCATGCAAATGGGGACATAATCACATGCAAATGGCCCCACCGCGCCTTGCATGAATTATAGACCCATTTGCATGTCACCTTTTGAATATCGTGATTTTGCGCATGGCGCAATGAGTATGCGCCACCATAAGTTGAATGCTCCACTCTGTCAACTTGCGGTGGCACAAGTTCCACTGCGCCATGCACAGTGGCTAATGGCTGGGGTGATGTTCAGAAAGGAGTTGCTCAATGGCGCAACTCCTTTGAATATCGCCAAGTTTCCACTCTTGTAACTATTTTGCGCAGCTCAAGGGCTTGCGCCTATGAATGGCGCAGTTTGAATATCCAGCCCAATCTGTTTTATTTCATTTTTATACTAGGAAATAAAGAATCATGTTATTGGTATAGCTGTACTTACTGCTGAAACAGAATATCTAAACAGGATCAATTCATGTCTAACTTTCATCCTGTTCTTTTTTATTTCTTAATGCACAAGTTGTACATAATTGTGTACTGATTCCAAAATATAAATGAAATGCATAGAAAAGGAGTCTTTACTATTCATCCCTCCCTTTTATTAACCCTTGCAGTGCTGCGGACTGATCAGTCCAGAATTCCTATACATTCAAATTGTGTCAGCAGCCTAAGCATTAAAACATTCAGTGGTGTATAATTCAACTGATGGAGTGTATTGAACCTGACTTAAATTATTTGCAAAATCAAATGTCTTTTCTGTGCATGCATACTTTCACATTAAATAAGTAAATTTCTGAATTCTTTTTAACCACAACTGAACCAGGTTTTCCACTATTTCATTCCTTTTGGCCTATTGATCCTTGCAGTTTTTATTGCATATGTACATGATGTTTCTAACACTGCTGTTCTGTTATTCTTCTTAAATGTTCCTTTGTTTTATTCCATTGGTTGCCTTTTTTTCAGATTTAATATACTGTATTGAATTTTCAAAAAGATAAAACCAACATCCAAACACAACAGCAATAATAACAATAAAGGACATAAACCCCACCCTCCTCCTCCCTCCCCCCAAAAAACTTCCCAAGCGATAATAGATCAACATTATCAAATTGCATGGTGTCATAATACATGTAATAATTAAAAACAAAAAATATAACCAGAGTAAAGAGAGACAGGACACCCTACTAATAAACAAGACAGCAGAACCCTGCAAGCATAAAAAAAAAAAAACAGCCCTCCCTCCCCAACCCCCGCCACCAGGAGACCATCTAAATGACACCACTTACACATACCAGGATACTGAATTAATGGAGAGGTGTCCAGTTACAAAAAAGCAATAGCCATGGCAGCCAGTATCTATAAATTACCCAATCAGATAAAGTCAATGTCATAAAGAAGCAGAAAGGCAAGATTGGGAACTTATAAAGTTAGCAGTGTACATAAGAGTTCCCAAACCTTCTGATAGGTGGAAGTTCTATGGGTAAGATTAGCAATGGCCCATTCGGCTTGAAATCAAACAATATTTCCCTAAGCCACTCAGTACTGGAAGGGATATTTTGATCCAGCCAATGTCTCAAAATCACTTTTTTTGTGCAGGGAGATATAAGGGACATGTGGAACCTTTGATTACCAACCAAGCTGTCACCATAATCCCCCAACAGACATACCTCCAGTAGGAAGGCCTTGGATAGACCAAGAAGAGGATACAGGTGGGCCCAAATCGCAGACCAAAAGGGGGCAATCTTTTCACAAGTCCAAGGACATGCAGCAGGGTACTGGGTTCTTTAGCACATCTGGAACAAAGATTTGATGGCAGTTTTCTCATTTTATGTAATTTGTCGGGGTAAAATAAAGATTGTGCAGAAGAAGGCTGAAGAAGGTTTTTTGGTATTTCTTTCTCCATTAGTTGAATATGTGCAAAATATAGCAATCTTCATAGTGCAAAATATTCATGAAATACAGACTTTTCCCGTTAAAAAAAACACTCAGAAGCACATTTGAAAAAGGTTCAACCTTACTCAGTCTAACAGCCAGCCACCACTAACACACAGCTAATATTCTTTGGGTATAGGTCAAAAATCCTTGGGGGCTTGGGGCATAGAAAACTATATGACATATTTACTATATTACTATATACCAGGCACAAAAGTATTGATTTTAAGATGTTCTGCCTCAATAATAATAACATTTTTTAGAACTTTACCGTTTCATCAGGCCAGAAGAACTAGCCTCATGGCATGAAGGTCTGCATCCTCCCTTTCTATTTAAGAAGTTATATGCACTCTACAGCCTGCATTTTAATGTTGTGTCTGTACTTATGTACTTCTCACTGGTCGATACACAACAAAGAATCTGTACCTTTAATGAACTGGTTTAAATGACAGTGCCAACAGTGTCTAACCACACCCCCTGATGAAGTGTCATGTCTATGACACAAATCTCCGGGGGTTTGTGCTAGTACTTTCATTTTTTTGAGTATGAATAAAAGTTGGTGGTGGAAGGTCAAGTACATTTCTTACTCTCTGTTATGAGTGCTACCATGGTCTGGTGCTCTATACAAAGTTTTGGTTTAAGCACCAGTTCTATACTGTGAGCATGTGAGTCTGTGTCTCAGTTTGCACTATGCCCCAACAAAGCAAAACATTGTTAAATATTGAACCTGGGCAAACAGTCACAGCACTCACCCTCCTGCAGTGTAAATCCTAATACTCATACTGGTACTCCTGTTTGAATGGAAACAGACTGGAAAACAGGTTCAAGTTCTTCAGGAATTCATTTAACATTTATTTTGCCAAAATGCAGAGTGCAGAACATAGCAGCCATTGTATGGGAAGCAGCCAAAAACACCTAATGTTTCATCAGAATCAACTTTTTCACCTTTCAAACAGGAGTACCAGTATCAGTACCTGGATTTACACTGCAGGAGGGTGAGTGCCGTGACTGTTTGCCCTGTCTCTGTATTGCTTATTGCCACTGGAGCACCAGGTCTCCTTAGAGTGACTCTGTTTTCTGAACTGTGTTAAAAATTGACCCTTGACCCTGCGCCCGGCCAGATGCACCTGTCTTTCTGCCAGCCCCAATCTCCAGCCTCCACAGGGTGTCCATCCCCTTCTCTTTCTTGTGTATCTTTGCTGGTGGACCTCAATAAAGACACTAAGGAGAAGAACTGCTTCTGAGATTGGGAGGGACAGCCAGGGGGTAGGGATGGTGTGCTGAGGTGTCAAGTGGCATTAAATGGTGACACAGAGAGCCATCCATAATGGAAAGGGTAGTAGAGGGGTGGAATAGACTGCAAAGAGAGGTAGTCCATCAGAATTTGATATGGGGAGGGGGAATGAGAGAATTAGTGGACCACTAGGACTCAGATGACAGGCAATGTTCCATTGTTCTCCTTCTCTTCACCCCCTCTTTATGCTGGCTTGCATGTTGCAGTGTGCTGGATGGGAGCACCTGGTGATGTGATCACTCATGCCATGTGATGCAGTATGCTACCACTAGGCCGGCACCAGTAGCTGCTCCAGAAGTAGTGCATGCCACACTGCCACTCCCACATCTGGGAGGATATGATCTGCATGAACACCTCTTCACCCTCTCCAATGGTTTCTGCTCCAGTTGCTCTAGACTTGAGGCTGCAATCCTGATTCACCATCATGTCAACATTGTTCACCATCATGTCGAACAGACACCTAAACATTCAGTGTTGTGGAGCCAGCAAATCTGATTTTTTTGTAACAATATTCATGCCACTCAATCATACTACAAATAGTCCTGGCAAAAACTGGATTTTATGGGTAGTCAAACTGCAAGAAAAAAAAAGATTTGCGCACTCCCCATGGACTCCTGCATTAAAAGAATGCATGTAGATGTTTTACCTCAATGCCATGGAACCAGCAAGCATTGCATATTTTTAACTATATTCTTGCCCCTCAATCACATTACAAATAGTTATGACAGTAATCAATTTGCAAAGCAGGGGGAGTCAAACTTTTCAAAAAATGTTTGACCTCCCTTTGGACTTGCACGTTAAAAGAATACAGTCCATGAATATATTTGACCTTGGTGCTTGAAGCCAGCAAATGTGACTTACAGTAACTACATTCCTGCACTAAATCACAGTCACAGTACAAATAGTTGTAGAAGAAACTGGATCTCCCCCCCCCCCACACACACACATATGAACTCCTGTTTTAAAAGAATACTAGGAACTATAGGATAATCAGTTTTATTGTACTTAAGTAGTGAGGAAATTAATGAAAACCCTACTGAAGTAAAGAGTGATAGAGTATCTTGAATCCAGTGGGCTACAAGACTACAGACAACATGGATTCACAGGGGGAAGGTTATGCTAAATGTATCTGTTACATTCATTTGACAGGGTAACAAGGGAATTAGATCAGGGAAGGGCAGTAATATGGCCTATCTGGACTTTAGCAAGGCTTTTGACACTGTGCTGCACAAGAGGCTGATAAAGAAATTGAGCATCCTAAGGGTGAGATCCAAAGGGGTGAATTGGGTTAGAAACTGGTTAATTAATAGGAGACAGAGGGTGGTGGTAAATAACACTCCCTCTAATGATAGCAGAGTGACCAGTGGGGTACCATAGGGCTCAGTACTGGGACCAGTCCTCTGCAATGTCTTCTTAGGTGACACTGCAGAAGAACTAGAAAGGAATGTATGCCTGTTTTACAGATAACACCAAAATGTGCAACAGGGTGGACACTCAGGAGTGGTGGAGAGAATGCACAGGGATCTTGTGAAACTTGAAGAGTGCTCAAAACCATGGCAGTTGGGGTTCAATGCCAAAAAAGTGCAAACTTATATCCCTAGGGCACAGGAACCCAGGAACTGAGTGTAGGATGAAGGTGAGTATAGGGGGTTAATGACCAGGAACGGGACCATGTGGTTATCATATCTGAGGACTTCAGAGGGTCAGGGCAGTGTGACAAAGCAGTGGGTAGTACTAGTAGGATACTGGCTGCATAGGGAGGGGTATCACCAGCAGGAGAAGGGAGGTTGTGTTGCCATTGTATCACTCACTGGTGGGACCCCACCTGGAGTACTACGACCAGTTTTGAAGATGGCACTTCAGAAAGGATATAGACAGGAAGAAGGCAGTCCAGATGAGGGTAACAAAAATAGTCTAGGAACTGCATGAGAAACTATATGAAGAGATACTCAGGTATCAATATATACACACTGGAAAAGATGAGAGAGAGTAGCGGCCTACAAATACCTTACTCAGGTGAAATGGGTGCTGGGGTGAGTCTTTTTCAAATGAGAAGGAGCACCAGGATCAGGGGGCATGTAATGAAGCTGGGGGGGGGAGTTCAAGTGAGATGTGAAGAAACCTTTCTTCATGGAAAGGGTGGTAGACATCTGGAACAGACTGCCAGTGAAACTGGTGATGGCAAAATGAGGATGCATTAATCATGCATGCAATAGACATAAGGGTGTATTTGAAAAGAGGCAGGGAGGTGAGAGGGTTGCTGGAGACCATATAGGGACTGCGGAGACTGATTAGGCAGTGATTATCTGGGTAGACTGGGTGGGCCAATTTGCCCTTTTCTCTCAAGAAATTCTATGTGGCATGGACTAAGTGGAACTCAACTATGGACCTCAGAATTCAAGTTCTTTTTTTTATAGTTTTCTCCACTTACACAGCACAAATTTACAAACAAAATTCAACCTGAAATTCTCAAAGAATCCTTACAGCTTCAAGATTACTGCTAGATTTTGTGATTGTGTCCTATGGCAGTTAACTTCAAGTCCATATCAAGATTTTAAATGAATCCCATGGATCTTACCATGAAAAAGCAGCTTGGAACCGTGGAGTATTTGCTTACATTTTCATGCTGCAGGCTTGTTAAAGGGACACTGTCAACCCCCTTAGGCCTCAAAGTGTCCCTAGTATAAAAAACACATTTTATGATTGCCAACATTCTGTAAAGATTGTTGATGTAGCTGATACTTTGATTCTGACTCTTATTTTCTTTAAAAAAGTAAAAAACAGACTGTCCAACATACTGGTGTTATCACACCAAAACAGGTTTGTTTACATTCCCTGATCAACTCCACATGCATCTTTCCTGGACTTGGGAACATCCACAAAACAGTCTAGCCCCTCATGATGCAGTGGTAGTTAAGCTGGCTACTGCCTTATGCCCGACTGCACTGTTTGGGTATGTTCCTAATGCTCAGGACTTATGCAGTAAGAACAGAACCAAGATTGTAAACAAAAACAAGGTTGTTTATAAATATACATTGCCATGCATTTCAGTTCTACTAAGCAAGGAGACAGACAAAACAAACAGCAACATCAGTGAATTTTAGAGAGGGTAAGCAATCATAAAATGTGGGGATTCAACTACAAATAATATGATGAAAAACAGGTTGATAGTGTCCCTTTAAGCAATCTGGGATTCACAAACTCTTGTATATATTCAGAAATGGATGAAGGGACCTGGGAGGCCTTGAAAGCTTGTGTAAAAACGTTACAGTAAGTCAAATAAAAGATACTGTATCATCACAAAAAAGTGTGCTACATTTCCATGGGTTTCTATGAAAATCACAATGAAAATTGTATGGCTGTCCATTTTCCTGGGGATAAAAATCTGAACTACTAGAATTTTATTTCCATGATTAGCGTGCAGCGGTCCTTGGAATTCCATGTTATTTTAGGCCTCTGCATGTTTTTCACACTCCTTTCTAGGGAAAATAGCGATTAAACCATGGGAAACCTTGTAAAGTCAATCATCACTTTCATGGAAGATATGCAAAATAGGTACAAATATTCCATAGTTTCCAAGATCTCTTTCTATGGTATGTTCCATGGAAACTATTGAATATGTAGAGAAACCATGGGAAAGTGAAGGGTGGGATTGTATGTTAATTGCACCAGAGCAGGTTTGCATAAATTTTCTAGACCCAATTCACACTATCTGCATAAATGTATCCATCCTACAGTATCTAGCCACATACTGCAATATACAAAACAAAATTACAATATACTACTGGATCCCCCTTCAGAAAAAAACAGACAATAGAACTAACATCCCCCCATTCCTTCCAAACTTAAAAAGTCCTAAATAAAACATGGAATTGGACATAATCTGCAAGCCCATGTACAACTTCTAATGCTAGGCTCACTGATTAGTACTGGGCTGTCATCATAGGGGGGGTAGGAGTTCATTTGTTCCCCCTTCCCCATCACAACAGGCATCAAGATATGATTATGTCACTTTTGGGTGGCAATGCAAAGCCCCTGGTGTGTGCTGTCCCCACTTGTGCTTGGGGGCCAAGATTTTATATTAGCATTACATATTTCAGTACTATGGTATAATTTTAATAAAAGGAACTTCAGTCTGATCGCATGACTGCTGTGTACTAATAGGTAGGACAGTGAATTCTAGTGGTTAAAGCAATTAAATGTGATATAACATGCCACAGTTTCAAATCACACCAGAGTCATAGACTTATTTGGTGCTTTTGCAATGAAAGTATGCATAAAATAGTGGTATCTTTGTAGCTTAGAATTACGTACAGTAATTTGATTAAATATCCTATGCCAGCGAATGGGTGAGGGGTGAGTGAGTGAGTGAGTGAGTGAGTGAGTGAGTGAGTGAGTGAAAATCTGCAAAAACATTATTTATGAATAAGTAGCCTTAAAGAAATATTTCTGAGATGATCAGACCATCTTGATTTTCTAACCACTGAAAGTGGTAAATAATATAAAATAACCACACCACTGTATGTATCTACTAGCATTGAAAACATGTTTTTAAAAAGAAATACATGTACCATATCAGTCAAACCTTACGAGTTCAGTGCACTTTATTTTATTTATTTGTTTTTTGTTTACTGGGTAAGTACACTAGACAACAATGTTGCCTATATTCAGGCATGGCCTGGGAGAGTACAGACAGGGGAGACCAGAGTCAACATTAAAGAGTATTTCATGACGCAGCATGAGGTAAGAACAAACATTTGAACAGTATACAGCCAGGTACAGTCATTATCAGTGATGACAAAGAGAAACAGATAACATTACATTAATTGTTTTCATCTGATGATTCATCAATGACTAAACTGAAACAACAAACAACAAACAAAACTTAAATGAAGTAGCATTATAACAATAGGATTTCTGCTGGATGTGGGAAACTTTCAGATATTGGAGACCAGCAGGAAATCAGTAAGTGTCATAGGGAGGAGAAAATGCTAGGAGACAGGCTCAAGTTACAGCACAAGAGCAGCAGTCGGATTCTAATAGGTGTGCTGGAAGACCCAGTTTAAAGGCCTTGTGGGATTTGGAGAGTTTGATGTGGGAGGGAATGGAGTTCCAGGAGCGGGGGGCAGATATGGTGAAGGATCGTTCTTCTTTTTGTTGTGAGGTATCTGGGAATTTCAAGTTGGGTTTGAGCAGATGCCCTGAGGAGGTATGCTTGGGAAGGCTGAGTTAATAGTTCGGCAAGGTATTTAGGGGACCCCATTCTGGTCATATTATCAATTGTACAGCCTGCAGAATAGTGTCTGAGCGAGTCTGGGGAGAGCCAATTTAGTTTCGAGTAGAGCAGGCAATGATGGGTAAGTCTGTGAGCGGAGAGAGCAAATCTGCATATACTGTTATAGCAGGTGCTCCATTTCTGGAGCGCTCCTTTGCTAGCTTTAAGGTAAACCTGAGAGCAATATGTCAGAGCAGGGAGGAGAAATCCTTGTGCAATAGCAAGCCGGGCAGCATCATTGAGGGAGGACCTGAATAGAAAAAAAACTTTGGGGATCAGAGAACCAAGTAAGGTCCAAAATGGTTTAAAACCTGTCAGTCTTTGAGATTTCAAGCAATGGCTTATACCTGAAAGAGCAGCAAATTATTATAGATTAGATGTAATGGATGAATTCATTCACAGAAACATAGACTTTGACGGCAGATAAGGACTGCTTGGTCCACCTAGTCTGCCCATTTCCCTACCTGCAGGATAAGCTGTAGATCCTAGTTAACCAACAGCCTATTTCTTCCTACCCCTCAGAAGAATTGTCTTATATCTGTCCCATGCATTCTTGAATTCTCCCACAGTTTTAGACCCCACAACCTCCTCAGGAAGGCTGTTCCATGCATCCACCACCCTCTCTGTGATTGAAAGCATGGACTCCATATTTAAAGCTGTTACAAATCCAAGCACAAAAGTAACCTGAGGCTCACAAAGTTGAGCATAGAAGAAAACATTACTTTCCATAGTAATATTGTTTCAGTATTCTTGACTAGTGCAGTTATGCCAGCTGGATTCAACTGCCCGGAAGTGGAGTTATGCTAATGATGCCAGGGAATTTGCCAATCAGGTTGTAGTAAGAGTGTGTTGTCTGTAGGTGCTGCTGTACTTCCAGTCAGATTAATTTTGAAGCTTGAGGGACAAAAGGCCCCAAATCATAAACCTATGCTAGTATTATAGAAATAAGCATTTGTCAATGCCGAATGTTTGTTTGCTGGCATTGGCATTGGTAGAGTAGGAGTTAGAGAGCTGCATAATAGGAATGGCAGTGAAGTATTGAACTGAAGCCAACCCCATCACCACCCTGCAGATAGTGACATGCATTGGGGTGTACATTTGGGTCATTAGGCATAACGGCCATGCCATTTCACCACACCCTACCGTGCAGACACCAACAAGTGTCACAGTGTGCCTTGGTGTCTTTGGCCATTATGCGCACCCCATTCCATCAGGAAATATGGTGAGATGGGTGCGGTATAGGAGAATGGGGTGAACTTTGGGGCTGAAGAGTCCAAGGCACAACTCATTGCCTTCAGTGGCTGCAGGGTGTGGTTGGGAGTGGAATGGTATGAGCATTGCAGGTTACAATCCCAAGTCACAGCCCTGATGCCTGTCATTCTCTACAGGGTGGGGTGTTATGGTTGGAAACCCTAACGCCTCAGGCATTCATTGGTATTTTCACTCCAAATTTTCAACATGGTTTTTTGTGACCCCCACCTCATGAACAGTGGCAATATCTGTTTGTTAGCCAAAAGCTGATTTTGTACAGCGACTACGGCATTTGTCACCATAGGTGCAAAAACACATTCTGAACAGGATGTGAAAAATGACAGCTGTACTGTTCATGGGGAGGTGTAAAAAATGGCAATGATGAAAATCTGCAGTGAAAATACTAAAAAAACTGGTGAAGTCACGAGCTTGCGTAGAAACTGTGCAACGTGCACCAATAATGTAATTAGTTTGGGGATTGTTTACAGCAGATTGTCAAAACAGGCATTTTGGGACCTCTGGTCATGAACAGTGTCACTGTGATTTTCTGTATCTGTCCCAAACAATGATTTCCCACAGCAACCTCGCATTTCTGTGCTGAAAGTGTGAAAACACATTTCGGCCATGTTGTGAAAAATGACAGCTGTACTGTTCATAAGGAAGTGTGGAAAAATGCCACTGGTAAAAATCTGGACTGAAAATATTACAAATTCATGAACTTACGAGGGTGCATGGAAACTGCACAATGCTCACTCATAACACAGTCATTTTTAAGGAATTTTTTCACCAAATTTTCAAAATATCCATTTGAAGACCTCTGCTCATTTTCTTAATGTGTCCCATACATTGATTTTGCACACCGACTGTGCCATTGTGCGCTACATGGGCAGAAACATGTTTTGGGTGAGATGTGAAAAATGACAGCTGTACTGCTCATAAGAAGGTGTGGTAAAATGGCAATGTTGAAAATGTGGAGTGAAAATACTGAAAATTTGTGAACTTATGAGTGTCCGTGGGATCAAGCGCAACAGCCTCGTAAAACAGTCATTTTAGAATTTTCACCAAATTTTTAACATTTCCATTTTAATACTTCTGCTCATGAACAGTGTGACTGAGATTTTCTTAATGTGTCCCATACATTGAGTTCGCACACCGACTGCGCCACTGTGCACTACATGCTCGGAAACACATTTTGGGAGAGACATGAGAAATGACAGCTGTATTGCTTGTAAGGAGGTGTGGTAAAATGGCAATGTTGAAAATCTGGAGTGAAAATATTGAAAATTCCTGAACTTACGAGCGTGCGTAGGAACAGCACAACGCATGCTAGTAAAACAGTCATTTTTGGGAATTTTTTCACCAAATATTTAATATAGCCATTTTAACATCTCTGCTCATGAACAGTGTCACTGTGATTTTCTTAATGTGTCCTGAACATTGATTTTGCACACGGACTGCGCCATTGTGTGCTACATGCGCGGAAACACATTTTGGGTGAGATGTGAAAAATGACAGCTGTACTGCTCATAAGGAAGTGTGGTCTAATGGCAATGTTGAAAATCCAGAGTGAAAATATTGAAAATTCACGACCTATGAGCGTGTATAGGAACAGCGCAACACACGCTCATAAAACAGTCATTTTAAGGAATTTTTTCACCAAATTTTCAACATAGGCTTTTTGAGAGCCCACCTTATGAACACTGGCACTGTCATTTCATTACTCAGTCCGGAAAGGTGATTTCGCACAGTGACCGTGAAATCACCCTTCAGGTCCGATTAACGCCATGACAGTGACAGAATTCATGAGGAGGGGTCCCAAAAACCCCATGTTGAAAATTTGGTGCCAAAATTCCAAAAAATGCCTGAGATATGCAGCAAAGTTGAAAAAACCCTATTCATTACATTATACAGCTTACCGGCATTTCCTCAGTTTGCGGTTGGCTTTGAAGAGTGCAGATGTGTTCCCAGTCCACCGAAGATCATCCGCCAAGCTCGAGGTAAGTATGGCATGAGGTGGGGGTGGGGGAGGCAGGGTGCGCAGTGGGTGGGCGGGGTGGGAGGAGTGAAGACAGCAGCGAGGAAGGTTTTTTCAGTTTTTTCTTATTTGGACTCGCGGGACATTTGCCATGCTGGAGTGGGCTCCCAGCATGGCAGCTGGAAAAACTGTTGGGGGGCAGTGGAGCCGATGGGGAATTGGGAACCCCGTTGGCCATAGGACCTGTTGCCACGCTGGGGTGGGCTACCAGCGTGGCACCCGATAATCTGGGGAACAGTAGAGCCCGACGGTTGGCACCCCCGTCAGCCATACAGACTGCGGGGGGGAACAGCAGAGCTGACGGGGTATTGGGCACCCCCGTCGGCCATACAGTGTATGCGTGGGGGAGGTAGGAGTGCATGAGCACACAATGTGTGTGCGCGTGTGTGTGTGTGTGTGTGTGTGTGTGTGTGTGTGTGGAGGCGGAACACTGCTCACTCAAGCGGTACTCTCCCTTTCAACTGTACGATACTGCATTTTGGATCGTCGCACTATGTATCTTGCAGATGCATGCAAGCAAACATAAAATTGGGAAAAACAAAGAAAAATGAAACTCACCTATAAGCGAACTATATACATAATGCTTCACTGTAAAATATTACATATTTTATTGCTCGACAGTAAGACATTTGGTCTAAAGCAATGTCTTCAGATCTATTCTCAGCCAGGTTATGTGAGGGAAGGCTGGGTGGCAGTTCAAGCATACTGAGAGACTCCCTGGAAGAAACAATATTACTATGATAAGTAATTTTTCCTTCCTTGAGGGCAGAACTCAGAGAGAGGTATTGGGAATTTATTCCTCTGCCCCTTACTGTCTCCCCTGTGAGGTGCCACAGGGCTTGGCGTTGTCGCCAATGTTGTTTGCAGTGTACATGATGCCATTAGGAGACATTATAAGATTGTACAGCTTGAGTTTTCACTGCTATGTAAATGATTCTCAGCTGTACATGTCTTTTGTGCCCGAACAGGGGATAGATACGGTGTCAGTGTTCAACAACTACCTAAATGAGATACAGGACTGAATGAGTGCTAGCTGGCTGCAGTTAAACCCTAGGAAAATGGAGGTGTTAGTGATGGACCTAGATCATGGGATGGTTGGGGCAGGGGTGGGACAACCCACAGGGTTGAGGTTTGGGGGGTGTCCTGTTGCATTCCTTGAGCCAGGTGTGTAACTTAGACATGATCTTTAATGAGGGCCTGACCTTGAAATCACAAGTGTCGGCAGTGGTTAAATTTTCTTTTTATCATCTAAGAAATACAACCAGGGTGTAGCATCTGGTTCCATCTGAAGATCTTCCTATCTTGGTCCACGCCTTTGTCACCACCCATCTTGATTACTGCATCATCCTCTACCAAGGGCTACCGGAGGTGGATATCCGCTGCTTGCAGCTAGTGCAGAGCACAATGGCCAGGTTTTTAACTGGAGCCCCTAGATCCAGTCATATAACATCTGTGCTATGTGAACTGCACTGGCTGCCAATACAATGGTGGATAACTTTCAGGTCGTGTTGTTGACCTATAAAGCCCTACATGATCAGGGACCCCACTACCTGCAAGATCTTCTGCAGCCTTACTGCCACTCCCTCCAACTCTGATCCTCCAACAAGGGATTGCAAGGGATTCCCAGGGTATGTTTGAAGACATCTGGAGCACAATCTTTTGCCTTAATGGCTACTACCCTGTGGAATTCTCTACCTTATTGGATACAATATAGCCTGACCATTGAAGGATTTAAGTCTGCCTTTAAAACTCACCTCTTTTGTTAGGTCTTTAATGGGGCCTGATTGGGACTAATGGTACTGATTTTATAAGGAAATGTTTAATTATATTTAAGGGGTTGTTTTATATTTGGTTTTATGACAATTGTGATGCTTTATTTGTGTATGGATTGTTCAGGCACTCTGAGCTTTGGAAGGGTGCCTTTTATAAATAAATTGATGATGATAATGATTTTCCTTCCAACCCCAGGAATCCCTCAGTATGTTTGACTAGTGCAGACTACAAAGCAGTGTAGTTGGGAGGAGGGAATAGAACCTAGTTTGGAAACAGGTTCTGCAGGACTGAAGTGCCAAATCTGGCATCTGATCTGGACTCTACATCCAAGCAGTAGTGTTTTGTGAAGGTGTGTACAGTCTTCCAGGTAGTTGCTTTGCAGATGTCAAGCAAGGGTATGTCTTTTGCTGCTGCCACCAATGCAGCAGTGCCCCTGGTAGAATGAGCCTTGAGCTTGATGTCTGCCAGCCTTACTGTAACAGAACTGGATGCATGAGACTATCCAACATGAGACAGTCCTCTTAAAGGCTGGCCTGCCTTTACCCACCTCACCAAAGGTGAGGAAAAGTTGGGTGTCCAAGGACCTGAGCTGCTTGGTGTGCTCTAAGTAGTATGTCAATACCCTTTTGACACACAGGCTGTGAAGTCTGTGCTCACCAGGTGTGGATTTGTCTACGAAAAAGACATGGAGTATTATAGACTGGTTCCAGTAAAACTCAGACACTACTTTGGAAAGAAATTTCCTGTTGGTACTGAGAACTACTTTATCCCTGTGGGAAATAATGTAGTTAGGTTCAGTAAAAAGAGCTTGCAGCTTTGAAATCCTTCTGGTTGAAGTGACTGACACTAGGAAGACAGTTTTCCAGGTGACATATTTTAAGCCTGCAGTAGCCATAGGCTCAAATGGAGACTCCATCAACTTAGCTATACAGAGGTTCAAATCCCAGGGAGGAACAGGTTCTCTAAGTGAGGGCTAAAGGAGCTACAGGCCTTTAAAAAATTTCTTAAAGCTAGAATGAGAAATTATAGACTTCTCTTTATCAACAGACATGTAAGACAAAATGGTTGCCAAGTGAACCTTCAGAGATCAGGCTATAAGGCCTGAAACTTGCAAGAGTACCAAATAGTCTAGTATGGAGGACATGATGGCCTGCCAAGGGTTAATCTGCCAGTCTTTACACCAAAAAGAAAATCTCTTCCATTTCGAAGCACAAGTCTTTTTGGTACTTGTTTTCTTGGCCAGATGAAGAATTCTCAGGACTTGCTCTGAATCCTGAATGAGAGAGGGAATTCTAGCTGTTCAAGTACCAAGCTTTGAGGTGAAGAGACTATGCTGTGTTATGCTATCCCTGTCTAAGGCAGGGCCAGGAAACTGTTAGCTAGAGGCAGGCGAATGGGTCATTTGACTAAGAGGGTGAGAAGCAGGGTGTACCAAGGATGCCTCACCCAGTCTGGAGCCACCAGAATCATGGTTGTTGGCTGGCTTCTGAGTTTTAGCAGGACCCTGAGAAACAGGGGAAATGGAGGGAAAGCATACAGGATCCTCCCTGTCCAATCCAGAGACAGAGCATCCACTGGTACTGAGCGCAAAGCCAGAGGCTTGTAATAGTAGTGGCGAATCTAGTGGTTGTGTTTCGGTGCAAAGAGATCTATCTATGGACTGCCCCATCTCCTGAAGACTGTGGCCAGCACCTGTTTGTTTAGGGTCCACTCATGGTGGTCCTGACTGATGCAGCTCAGGGCATCTGCCAGCACATTGTTCTTGCCTGGCACGTGAATGGCCATGAGCTGCATGTCCAAGAAATAGGCCAGAGATCAGATCTTCATGGTCTCTGTGCATAGCTTTGTGGATCTTGTGCCACCCTGCTTGTTGATATAGAACATAGAAGTGGTGTTGTCTGTCCTGATTTGGACCTTTGAGCCGAAGAGCAAAGGCTTTGATAGTCAGGTACATGGCCCTAAGTTAGAGGAGATTTATGTGACAACTGGACTCTCTCAGCTCGGTGATGTTGAGGGCTGAAGCACTGGATGCCTTACCTCATGCTACACCAGTGACCCATGTTCAGGAATGACCACGGGTCATCAGAGGTCAGCAGAGGAGGAGAAGGATCAAGTGTCCGAGGGCCCTCTCTCCTTTCCCAGGGAGGGGGCTCACCAGCAGTCAGTGCTAGTGGTGGCTGAGGGACAGTGCATTGATGCATGGGAAGGTGGGAGGAGAGGAGGCAAATGCTTGTAGGAGCATGTGCGGACACGTGCACACTCTCTCTCCATGGGGCATCATTGCATGTCTCCTCTTCTATGGGGAGATAAATGGAGGAGAAAAGTGTCCTATGTGTGTCAGGATGAGAGCCATTCCTAACAGGCCCCACTCCCATGATTGGCAGTAACCTCTTCACTGGATCCATTTCAGTGGGTTGAGGGATTCCCGCCATCCCGCCACGGGGGCAATTCATGGAGGAAGAAGAAGGTAAGCGCCAAGCGGGGGATGGTACTGGGGGAACAGGCTGGATGGCATGCTGCCCAGGAAGGATAAAAGAAACAAACTTCAAAAAAAAAACTGGAATCTCTGGGAGACCACACCCTGCTTATGGACTGGTCTGCCGTGTGTGAACACCCTCCCCCCAGAGGGAAGGATCTGTAGTGAGCACTCTGTAGGGTTCCATCTGCTGGAAAGAGACTTCTTCCCTGAGGTTCTCCCTGTCCTTTAACCAGTTTAGGGCTTGTAAGACTGTCCTTTTTACTAGAACCAGTTTTGACAGAGGGTCCCTCTTTTGAGACCAATGAGCTCTGAGATGGTACTGAATATACCTTATCTGGAACTTGGCCCCTGGCACTACAGCTATAGTAGATATCATGTGGCCTAGAAGTTTGAGGAAGTGCCTGACTGGTCTTGGTTGGCCCAGGACAAATGAGTGTGCCAGTGTCTGGAGGTTTCCCACCCTGTTCAGAGCAAGCAGGGCCTTGTCTTGCTGTGTGTCCAGCTCTACTCCAATGAACTCCAGGAGATGAACTGGCTCAAATTGGGACTTTTTTGTGTTTATGAGGAACCCCAGGGAATCCAGGGTGCACTGTGTGAGGCAGAGAGAGAGAGTCTCTGACCTTTTGGGAAGACTTGCCCACTATCAATCAATCATCCTGGTAGGGGAAGACAGAGAACTCCTGTCTTCTGAGATGGGCTGCCACCACTGCCAGGCACTTTGTGAAAATTCTGGAAGCTGAAGAAAGGCCAAAGGGCAGAGCTGCAAACTAATAGTGGCCAGAGGACAGCCTGAATCTGAGATACTTTCTGTGAGAGGGCCTGATTGGGATGCGAAAATAGGCATCTTTTACATCTAGGGAGGCTAGCCAGTCTCCCTGTTATAAAAAGAGGGAATCACCACTAACAGGGTGACCATCTTGAATTTGAGGTTGAACAGTTGCTTGCTTAGATAGCTGAGATCTAGAATGGGTCACCAGTCATCATTTTTCCTTTTTGTAAGAAAGTATCTTGAATAGAGGCATTTTTCCTATTGGGGGAGAGGGACTCTTTCCAATGCATTAGCTGCCAAAACAAACTTTACCTCTCACTCTAGCAGAATTTTATCTGTGGGGTTAGAGGTTTTACACTTCCCTGGCCCTGCTGAGTGGGACATTTTTTGAACTGCAGGGTAGGTCCTTGACTCAACACATCCAGCATCCACTTGTCTGTGGTGATGTGGTGCCATTTTTCTAGGTAGTAGGTCAGCCTTCCACCTACTGGAAGAGGGGAGGTGACCTGGGTCTTAGAGTCAGGAGTTTTGTTTTGGTTGCATTTGTTTTGAAGGTGTGAGATCAGTACATTTCTGAGCCCTTCTACCTCTTCCTCTAAAAAATCATCTCCTCTGAGAGCATTCCAAGGGCATGGGCATTGACATAGTGTAGAAGATCCTGGGATAGTAACCTCTTCTTCTGCCCCCTCTTTGCAGTCTGTAGGAGGTACAGGGCTTCTCTTTAGCTGCACTGCTCTGATAGGTGGTTTTGTTTTCCTCCACTCTTTTATGTAAGTCTCTGTTTTGTCCCCAAAAGTAGAATTGTTCTCATAAGGGAAATCCATAGGTTTAGTTTGGGTGTCCTGGGAGAGATTAATTGTCCTCAGCCATGCAAACTTCCTAAGAGAAATGGCCTGAGCCATAGCCCTGAGGTAGTGTTATTTGCATCTACAGCCATATGGAACTGATATTTTGTGGCTTCTAAGGTAGTTTTAATAGTTTCTGCCAGCTCTTGAGCCACTGTATCTGGGATTTGCTGACTAATAGCCAGGACAGAGCTCCAGAGAGCCTTTTGGTACTGAGCTGTGTACAACATGTAAGTACAGAGGCAAAGCATCAGTGAGACTGTGGTGTAAGATTTCTTACCAGTTGCATCCAGTTTTCTGGATTCTTTTTCTGGAGGCTGGAAAGAAAGAGACACCTTTGCTTTTTCACAAGCTGCAGCTTGCACTACTCCTTCATGGTGTGGATGTATGTAAAGGTACTCAGCATTAGATTTATCTAGCTGGTTCTTTTTCTCTAATTTCTTAAACATCCCTTGTATGCAGGTGGGATTCTGAAGTAACTTGAATGTAGCCCTACGAAGGGACTTATGAATTGGACAGAGTAACTTTTTAGAAGGAGGGGACCTATCATATCTAAAAAAATCTTCCCCCTCATGTTCCTTGGTGGACTTCTTGTACAGAAAGGGCAAGATTTTCCACCATGTGCTGGACAAAGGAAAACATGAGAGCCAAATCCTTGGTCTGGAGTTTCATCAGAATCTAAAGGGTCACCCTCCTCTTCATCATCATCACCCCCTCAAAGAAAATGCCCTGGCCAAGGCCAGGGTCAGCTGGAATAAGTCTGGCAGGATCAGCTAGGGCACCCAGTTACTGCTACTGTTCATCTGTGTAAGTTGGGATGACCCCCTTCCCCCCACACCTTTTGTGGGGTCTACCCACCCTTGTGACACCCCTTTCTCTCCATCTTCTTTCCCACCCTCACCTGGCCCTCTCTCCCCCCTCCCTATAATCTACTCCACTGCACTTTGCTTATTGTATACTGTCACACTGAATTTGGAATCTCCACCTGGTTGTTACTTGATTTTGTTATTGGTGTGTCTTTTTGAAAATTGCACTTTATATGCTTTACCTGGTAATTTGCCACCTTACTGTATTGTTTTCCATGTTCCTGTGATGATGTGTATGGACTTGCTGCTAGCCTACAACTTCACCTTCTACCTTATTGTATTCTCATTTTTGTTAATACCCTCAGTACTGTAACTGCCTGCTCTTAATTGTTAATGGCCTGCATTGCAGCCATTTTACTCCTCTTGTATTCTGTTTTGCTAAATGTGCCATTGTTTATGGTCCAGTTTGTGCCTGAAAACGGCCCCTTGGATCAGCGTACCTACCCAGTCACCAAAGAAATAAATAAATAAAGAGAGCCCACGGTCTGAAAAGTTTGATATGTTTGCCAAGTCTTTGCCATTTCCTCCACAGATGGTATATCTTGTTGTAACAGTAGTGACTCCCTTTGCTTTTCAGCAGGAGGAGCAGTGTTATGTTTTCCTTTTTGTTTCTTTTTAGCAGGCCCTGAATTAGGAACCTGCTGTGAATATCTTTTTTGTTTGGCTTGGTCATTATCATTTTTTTTCAGACTTGTTTTCTATTGGGTCCTTGAAGGATCTGTCTTTAGTCTTTTGATGAAAGGAGCACCCCTCTTCTGAATTTTTAATAGGGGGGAGGAGGACTGAGAAACCATAATTTCAATTCTTAAGGCTGATTCCTTGCTGTTTTTAAGCAATTAAAATTGTAAGCTCACAGACAGAAACAAGCATTTGTCAAGGCCGAATGTTGTCGCACTGGCATTGGCATTGGCAGTGCAGGAGTTAGAGACACATAATAGGAATGGCAATGAAGTGTCGAAGTGACACCAACCCCATCGCACCCCTGCAGAGAGTGACAGGCATTGAGGTGTGCCTTTGGGTCGTCAGCTATAATGCTCATGCTATTGTACCTCACCCTACCCTGTAGACACTGACAAGTGTTGTGGTGTGCTTTGGGGTTTTTGGGTGTTATACTTACCCTATTCCATAAGTAAATATGCTGAGGTGGGTGCAGTATAGGAGAATGGGGTGAACTTTGTGAGCAAACACTGCAAGGCACACCACGATGCCTGTCACTGGTTGCAGGGTGGTGGCAGGGGTGGAATGATGTGAGCATTACAGCTGATGATCCCAAGTCACAACCCTGACACCTGTCAGTCTGTACAGGGTGGGGTGCTACAGTTGGGAACCCTAACACTGTAGGTGTGTGTTGGTATTTTCACTCCAAATTTTCAACATGGGCTTTTTTGTGAGCCCACCTCATGAAGAGTGGCACTATGAGTGTGTTACCTGAAAGGTGGTTTTGCACAGTGGCTATGCAATTTGGCAACACAGGGGAAAAAAACACTTTTCCGGCAGGATGTGGAAAATGACAACTGCATTGTTCATGAGGATATGTACAAAAATGTCAATGTTGAAAATCTGGAGTGCAAATATGAAAAATTGGTGAAGTCATGAGCATGCATAGAAGCTGTGCAACACACATCCGTAACCCAATTATTTGTTGGAGTTTGTTAGCCACATTTTCAACATAGGCATTTTGGGACCTCTCCTCATGAACAGTGGAACTGTGATTTTGTTAATCTGTCCCAAAAGCTGATTCCCCACAGCGACCACACTATTGTGTGCCACAGGTGTGGAAATACATTTTGAGCAAGCTGTAAAGAATGACAGCTGTACTGTTGATAAGGAGGTGTGAACAAATGCCAGTGTTGAAAATCTGGCATGAAAATATTGTAAATTTGCGAAGTTACAAGGGTGCATGGAAACTGCGCAATGCATGCTTGTTACACTGTCATTTTATGGACTTTTGACACCAAATTTTCAACATAGGCATTTTAGGACCTCTGCTCATGAACGGTGTCACCATCATTTTCTCAAACTGTACTGAAAATGGATTTCGCACAACAACCATGCTATTCTGCGTCGGATGTACGAAAACACATTTTCACCAGGATATGTAAAATGACAGCTGCACTATTCATAAGGAGGTGTGGAAAAATGCCAATTTTGAAAATCTGGAGTAAAAATATTACAAATTCATGAAGTTACGAGCATGCGTGGAAACTGTGTAATGCACGCTCATAAAACAGCCATTTTGGGAATTTTTTTCACCAAATTTGCAACGTAGGATTTTTGAGAGCCCCCCTCATGAACAGTGGCACTGTCATTTCATTACTCTGACCTGAAAGGTGATTTGACGCAGTGACCGCAAAATCACCTTTCAGGACGGGATAACGCCATGACCATGACAGAATTCATGAGGAGGGGTCCCAATAACCCTATGTTGAAAATTTGGTGCAAAAATTACAAAAAATGTCCGAGATATGCACCAAAGTTGAAAGTACCCTATTTATACCATTATACAGCTTACCGGCATTTCCTCAGTTAGTGGTCAGCTTTGAAGAGTGCAGATGTGATCCCGGTCCACCGAAGATCATTGCACCGGCTCTGGAGATAAGTATGGGCTGAGGGTGTGTGTGTGTGAGGAGGCAGGGTCTGCAGAGGATGGTAGCCGGGTTGCGGGGGGGGGCAGATAGACCACGAGGGACTGTTTTGTTCTTTCACAGGGTTTAAAAATAAAAAAAACCTCGTGGGATGGTTTTTATTTTTCAGGGCAATTTGGCACACTGGGGCAGGATCCCAGCATGCCAACCAAGTGTTTTGGGGTGAGGGGATGCTGTAGCCAATGGGAGATTGGGCATCCCTGTTGGCAAACAACAAAAGCGGGGGCTCAAGAGCCGAGGGGATTGGCACCCTCAGCACTTATAACAAATGGGGGGTGCATGATGCCGATGGGGGAGTGGGCTGCCCGTCGGCATACATGTAACAGGGGCATGCCGACAGGGGGATTGGGCACCACCAAAGTCGGCATTATGGTAGGCAGTGTGCTGCCATGTTTATTAATTTTGTTACACTAGGGCAAGCACGTTTTGAGGTCCACTGCATATGATGAGCTTTTCTCGCATTGCAGCAGACCTTTCCTTTGATGTGATCACCACATTAGTATGCATAGTGTGGTGCCAGCATGCAGGCTGATTAGGGAATGAGGGATGCACCTACTGATGCATGCCCTGCATTCACCCAACAGTGACTGCATCTCCAAATCTGCTACTAGCGCAAGATGTTGGCTGCTCAAGCATGCCAGGATAAAAACAGTGACTGGCCCAAAATGTTTTAAATGAGGATTGTGGCAGTCTGCCCTGACCACAATGTAAAAAGCTTTAGCAATTGGAAAAACAAAGTCTTTTTATTGGGTCTGTCTGACCTGCCAACTAATCAGAAGACCCAGGAAAGTTTGTTCCCAAAAAGAAAATTCAAAAGGCTCCCAGTGCTGTGGAACCCTGAAAAATGGTTCCAAGGTGAGGTAAAATAAAGAGATGCAGTTAAAAACCATGGAACCACTTAAAAATAGGTATGAGCAGAAAAGACTATGTTAAAATATAAAATCTGTGGAAATTTTACCTCAGACACAATATTTATTGGTTCAGAAAAAAGTGCAGGAATGTGGAAAGACTTTCCCTGGTTCTTGGAAACTAAAGAATCACAGAAAACATACAAAAATGCACTAGTAAAAGAAAACACTGATAAAATGAAAATTTACTATTTCAAGAGAAGGTTTGAAGAGAGAGCTCCTAGACAGACTTGTCCAGTCAGTGGAAAAATTAATCTGACTGGAAGTACAGTAGCAACTACAGGCAAATCTCTTACTATAACCTGATTGGCTAATTCCCTGGCATCATTAGCATAGCACCACCTCTGGGGCAGCTTAACGAAGCTGGCATTATTGCACTAGTCAAGCATACTGAGGGATTCTTGGGTGAGAAACAAAGTTTACATATTTAAAACATGAGCCAGATGCATTTTGGGCCCCCAAAATGTATCAGGCCCAGGTTTTGACTCAGTATAGCACCTTTGTAGGCCTAAAGCAGAGAAACATTGGGATATGGCCTGGTTTTTGACTGTCATTTCCTTATTGCAAACTGTGTGGTTTTGTAAAGTGACTCATGAATGACTAACACAATTCTACATCTAAACAAGAGGGAGGATTCTGGGAGAGGTGTGTCAACCATGCTATCGTGCTGAGGAGAAGCATCGAGTTAGCAGGGCTTCATAAGGCATTTTTCTGATCTAAAAAAGATATGCCACCGTTGCCTTAAATTTAAACTGGACTTTGCAAAACCCTGTTGCCTTAGTGGTGAAAGAAGACACAAAGAGGTTTTACTGAGACCAGAACTGAACTGCAGCCTTTTACAATTTCTGTATTTAACTTTGGCGCTTTGGAAATTTTGTAAAACTCTGCAAAGTATTTAAAAGTATTTAAAATCAGCAATTTTTATACTTTTAGTCATCCGTCTGCATTTGTACCAACTTGTATTGGCTTATATTAGTAGCAACAGAATCATCACTTTGGGGAGCCCTACTAACTCATATTGGTGCATTCATTTTGTATTTTACCCTACTTACATTTCATTATTTTTTAATATTTTAATAATCAATGGTCACGTGGTGAGCTGATTCGGAAGAGACGTTTCCCGAGCGTCTCCGAGGCCCCGCAACATAAATCTTAAGTTTATTTACTCCAGGACTGGCAATAAATAATTTAAAATAGCTGTCAAGAGCTCCGGAGACGGCGTGGGTGCATTTCCTTGCCAACTATCATAGGGCCTCAAAGTTTTGAAGAGCGGCGAGTTAACAAATACTAGGGGCACATTGGCAAGCTTAGGCCACGTCTTTGCCGGAAGATGGAAGCCGAACTCGCAGAACCCCTGGTGGGGCGAGCTCCAGCCACTAAGAGGCCTAAGTCCCAGTCGCCTACTATACCTGAGCAGGATGAGGAACCAGGGAAGGAAGGGGGCTTGGGCTCAAATGCAGAGGACATTCTGGAAATTAAAGCACTATTGCAAGGGCTGGTGATCAATTTTTGCCAAGGTAAAACCGGCGTTACATTCCCTGGCACAAAGAATGGGCGATGCTGAAGCCTGGATTTCTTCGCAGGAGAGGAAGGTTTCTGTGCTCGATCAGGAGGTGGGGACAATTCGGAAAAAGCTGAAGAAACTGGAGGAGAGGATGGAGGATCAGGAATCAAGAAACCGCAGAAATAACTTGATCCTGGTGGGGCTACCAGAGAGGGCTGAAGGCTCTGATTGTGTTTCTTTTATGCAGGAGCTCCTGTTAAAGTTGTTAGGCCCTACACCATTCGGGGAAGGTTATAATCTGGAAAGAGCTCATCGGGCACTGCGGGAGATGCCACCGCCGGGGGCAAGGCCCCGAGTGATAATTATGCGATTCCTTAATTACAAAGAAAAGTCCCATGTGCTGCTTGCTGCCAGACAAAATAAGTCTCTGCAATAGAATGGTGCATCTTTATGGTTTTTTCAAGATCAAATGCCAGCAATTTTGGAAAAGCAAAAGGAGTATGCTGACATTAAGAAGAAGCTCTATCTTGCAGGAATAAAATTCCGACTTCAATTCCCTGCTACCCTGGTGGTGCATCTCCAGGCTGGAGAGAAGAGGTTCCTCACGGCGAAGGACACATTGGAGGGGCTACGGGCTGAGCTCCCAGATTTATTTAAACCCCCAACATGACTGCTTGCAGACAAAAAGAAGGTCGGGCCAATCTGATGGCTGTGATGGAAGAAGAGCAAGGGAGTTTAAACTTTTCATGGCCGGTTGGCTCTATTGTTTTCGGTTAAAATTTGGAGGCTCAAGGGATTAGCCTAGGACTAGGTTTTTAGGATCCTCGATGGGTCACGGGGTGACAAACCAGAAGATTTTGGCACATTAAGTAGTGGTCATGGGGGAAGGGGGATCACTAAACCTATTATTTGTGTTATTAGACCCAAGAATATCCTCATGACCCTGGAACATTGGAGGGAGTTGTTAGAGGGGGGTGATGAGGGAATTTTTATTACAAAAAGGGTCAAACAGCCAGTGCTATACCTGTTAGTGGGCACTGTTAGGTATAAAGGGGGCCTTTGTCAGCTTTGGGGAAGGATGGAGAGGGGGAGTGGCCAAAGGGATTTGGATCCAAGTAACACTAGTAATTGGAGGGATATCACCCAGGGATGCAAGGGAATTTAAAGTGGAGCAGTGCTGGCTCGATATATAATTTATCAAGGAGAGCTTTGAGAGGATTCCTCACTTTCCTTTTGTTTATTTTTCTTTCTCTTATGGAAAACATAAGGGGTGATGGACTGCGAGAAGATGGGGCCTTCGTTCAGGATTTTAGGGACCCAGGGCCAGATCCTGGGGCTCAATGTGAGAGGATGGGGCTGGGGGCATGGGAGCGGGTTCATCCATGACTCAACATCAGGTAGCTAGTCGATCTAAGGATCAGAGGGGACAAAGGGGAGGGGGACAGGGTGAAAGAGAGTCCAAGTATGGGAACAATAAGAATGCAGACCCTAGAGAGGCACAATATTTGGGCTTACTTGAAAAATTCTGATGTTTAATGATGGCATGTTTAAAATAATCTCTTGGAATGTAAAAGGGCTCAGGGTTGACGTAAAGAATGGTCATTCTACGATATATTGAACAATGAGGGTACACATTGCAGTGTTACAAGAGACACATTTATTGACTGATGAGTTGGATGGTCTCAGGAAGCGATGGGTGGGACAGGTATAAGGAGTGGGAAAGGACAGGGCCTCCGGGGGGGGTGGCGATCTTAATAAAGAAATCCTGCCCATATAAAGTGGCACAAGTGCTAACTAGGCAAGATAGTCGGGGGATCTATTTGTCGGGCACTTTGCTTGGTAGGGCAGTCTCGGTTGCATCCATATATGGGCCAACTCCCCCGATCCTAAATTTTTCGCCTCAATTGAAGGGGATATAGCTATCCTTCCTTCACACTCACTTATCCTAGCAGGTGACTGGGACATCTATTTTGATAACCAGGAGGACAGGATACCTCCACATAGCGGGCCGAAGACCAAGGCCCAGTTAGCCCTGGCTAGGTTTTTAGAGACAGCAGCATTGGCTGATCCAATCAAGAATCTTTCAAATAGGGGCAGCGACATGACATTTTATTCGGCAGCTCACAAGAGTCATTCTAGAATTGACTTCTTTTTGGTTAATAGAGAGCACTTGCAGAGATTAGAGAGTGCTGACAGAGGGTAGAACCCTCTCAGATCACTCTCTCATTCAGATGCAGTGGGAACCAAGACCCACACTGCCTAGACCTTACAGATGGAGGCTTCATGACTCGCTCTTGACAGAGGCCACGAGAGGGATGAATTAGAGGGGCCTTACAGAAGATCATTAGATTCAGCTCCCACACTTCGGGATAAAAAGATGAGCTTGGCCTACCTGTAAGTTCTTATATCTTGGGGCAGCTAGGGCTCTAGCTGCAAGGGACAAGAAATCGCTCAGAAGGCCAAGAGGAATTCTTGATCGGGCGATAAATTCATTGTCATGGCTGAAGGATCCTCGGGAAATAGATCCGGAACTTAAAAGCTTGAGAAGGAACTGTCAGAAATTGTTTATGGGAAAACAGAGTTCTAGCTAAATAAGATTAATGCCAAATTCCTATTGCGGGTGACATCCCGGGCGTCTCTAGCGGCTAAAATTAAAGTGGGGAGGCAAGCAGGACAATCATATCCATTCAGTATGAAGGAAGCTTGTTACAGACCCACAAGAAATGGCTGAGGCCTTTGCATCATACTTCACAGAAATCTACCAAGCTAAAGACTTGGTGGGGAGAAGGAGGCCAACTGTCATCTAGAAGGAATCAGTTACCAATTCTGGATCCTGCCCAAGCCAAGAACTAGAAGCTCCAATAAGAGCATCTGAAATTGTTGAAGTGGTGCATCTCTTCCTCTGGGTAAATCACCAGGGCCTGATGGTCTTACTGCTAAATTTTACCAGACCCATATTCAGACTATACCCCTGTACTCCATGAGTTTTCCTCACTATAATGAGGAAGGGAATTTACCATTCTCCAGTCTACCAGGCGTATGTTACTTTAATACCCAAGCCAGACAAGCCCAGGGACGCATTAGGTAGCTATAGGTCTATAGCGTTAATAAACCAAGATATTAAGATTCTCACCAGAATCTTGGCAAAAAGGATCTTGACTATTGCTCCCAGTTTAATCAGTCAGGAACAAGTAGGTTTTATGTCGGGGAGAGGGGTGAAAGACGCTCTCAGGAAAATCCATCATATCCTAAATTTTGCCCCAGACTCTCAGCTACCTCTGGCCCTGATTTCCCTAGACGCTGAAAAAGCATTTGATCGGGTCTCACATCCCTTTCTCTTTGCTACAATGGAGAAAATGGGGTTCCCTGGGGGTCTCCTTAGAGGTATTAAGAATTTATATGCCGCTCCAACGGCTAGAATATTATGTAATGGTTATATCTCGAGGGAATTCCAACTAAATAATGGGACTCATCAAGGGTGTCCTCTTTCACTGATACTGTTTAACATCTATCTAGAACCCCTTCTGAGATCTATCAATAGGGATGTTAAGGTCCAGGGGATCAGGATTGGGGGAATGGAGGTAAAACTCTCAGTCTTCGCAGATGATATACTCCTTCATTTACAAGACCCAGTATCCAGCTTTGAGAAAGTAAGAGATTTAATAGACCGCTTTTCTAAGGTCTCTAACTACAAGTTGAATCTTACTAAGACACAAATCCTTCCCTTGACACCACATGTATTTAGGGCAGATTTTTCATCCCTGGGAGTACAATGGAATACAGATAAATTGAAGTATCTGGGCATTTGGATTACAGCAAACCAGGAGTCTGGGGCCGATGCCAATCTGGGGGGGATCATATCTGTGGTTAAGGGGGATATTCTAAGATGGAATAAGCTCCCTTTGAACTTTACGGCACGCCTGGGCCTCATTAAGATGAATGTTTTACTGAGACTGCTATATCCGGTATATTTAGCCCCATATAGTATCTCTACTAATTGGTTTAGTACAATCAGAAGGCTAATTTCAGGATTTCTATGGAATAACAAACCTGCCAGGATAAAGCATAATGTCTTGCACCTGCCGTATGGGGAGGGGGGCATCAGGTTACCTGACCTCCATGCTTACTATGTGGCAGGTCAGTTAGGCCTTATGGCTCAATGGGCGGAAAGCGATGAGGGGGAAAATTACATACCTGCGTGGTTGCAAATTGAGAAGCAATTGTTATTGAGCTCTGGCCTCACCCCCGAATCGATGCTATATGCTAAGCCTAGAAAAGGTTTATTTAAGGAGGGGTATGGGAACCCAATCAGAAAAACCGCGGAGGCCTGGTGGTCCTTTCTCACTCCGGTACAAAGGTGCTATCAAACGAAGTCCAGAGACCAGCCCATATTGGGTAACCCTAATTTGGTTATAGGGGGTCAGGTACTTGGACATCGGTGGCCCAATCATTTGTGTGGCTTAAGATTGAAGGACGTGATGCAGGGAGATAAAATAGTCCTGCCATTACAATGCGAGGGATTGTCCTTTTTTCAAAGGTTACAGCTTAAACAAATGTTAGCAGGGTTTCGGAAGGGGATGGGGGACCCCATAGATAACTTTTTCTCATGGGGGAGTTTAAAGGAAGCCTTCTGGAAAGCTAACTCACTTTCACAAGTTTATAAAATTCTCTTGGACTTTCTGGGCCCAAATACTCCCACACGAATCCCTTACTGGGACAAGGTGATGGCCCCCAGAAATCTTAGGTGGGAAACTATTTGGAAGAGCACCAAATACAATGTGATTCCCAAATATAGAAATATGCAAATCTTTGTGGTTTACAACATATACTATACCCCTGTAAAGCTATATGGCAGAGGGCTGAGACAGAGCGGACCTGTGTTTCCAGGTGCGAGAAGGAAGTGGGTGACCTGTTGCATGTAATGTGGGATGTAGCAAAATCTCACCCTTATGGAGGAGATTAAATGGGCATGGATCCAATGCTGGATTATACAGCTTTATAACTCCAGAAATATGTGTTCTGGGTGACTTTTCTCAGATTATAGGATCGCACCCAAATTTCACCTTTCTTTAATGGTGTCGGTATTCAAGCGTTCTTAGTAAAGCATTGGAAGGACGATCAGGCTTATGCATATGAACAATGGGTGAGAAGAGCTTTTGGAGGTATTGGCCAAGATAAAGAGACACCTATTCTCTGAGGGGAGACAAGAGCTAATGCTTAAAAGATGGGCAATATTAGATGCGATCTACTCCCAGCAAGTTATGAACACTGGAACACAGGTCTGTCTGTCAGATAGTGATTAGCAAAGGAAAATATGCTGGAGTGTTCAATGCCTATTTTGCTTTGTGCCTACTTACTACTATCTTTTCCTTTTATTATCCCCAATATTCTTGGTAATATTTGGACTTTAATAATTTCCTAGATGGTCAAAATTGGGGTCATACTGGGTCCATTACCAAGATAAAAGGGGACTGATTTTGGTCTGCAGGGGCTTAAGGGGTTGGGGACTCTCTCTCTCTCCAAGGGACACATTAGGAAGCCGTCCTGCAGGAGTCAGGCTCCTTTGGGGGCCGTAGGATAAAATACCCTCGCAAGTGGATATATAAGGGACGATTGGGTCAATGAAGGTAAGGGTGTACTCTAACATTGGTCAGCATACTATATTAAGGCACTATTGATTTTGGAACATGACCACAATGTGGGGTGGCTCTCTAGTGTGCTTGTACATAGGGGATGTACATAGTTTACACAGCCAGTTTTGGGTTGTGTTCCCTGGCTTGGCCAGGTATGTGTATGTTTGTTTGTCTGTCTGGTCTACTGAAAATGAATAAAGGTGTTTTAAAAAAAAAATAATATTTTAATAATCAATGTTCAAAGGGTAAGATTTAAACCAGGAAATGACTATAAGTTCGCCGCTGAGTTACACTTGTTTACTAGTGGTGTTACTAGATATCATTAAGCAATTCAATGGTCCTTGAATTGAAATGTGATAGTTAAACCTTGTTGACTTGAATTCAATTAATGTTTGGACAAACCACGAGGAAATAATTTATTCCCCCTTGGGAGAAATTAGGTTTTGATTGATACCTAAATCTGATACATCTGGAAGCAATCAGAAGTTAACAACTGCCTGATAGGCTTCTCGGGATTTGTCAGTCGGCCAAACAAGTTGTTGAAGATGCAGACTGCCAGACTGCTAATCAGGCAGATTATTGAATTGTAATTTGCTTAAATAGTTTATATGCTGTGCATGAGAATTCACATGTTAGTCTCCTAAAAAGCTCAGTTGTTAAACATTAAAGCAATTAGTAGGGTAATTAGCTAAACTTCTCACTTTATCTTGGTCTTGTACGGCCATTTCAACTCAATTTAACTTCTAGCATCTTCGTGCATAGATCCTGTCCATGGTTTGATTTAGGATTACCTTGCAAAAGTAGTAACAGTTTTGAACATATACTAGCAAGGATTATTTAAACAGGTATCCTAATTTCTTTTGACTTGGCTGCCTTAAATGTAATCCAGGTGAAGCACTGAAGTTTTATAATTGTTCTCTCCTATTTCTTACAATGGTAAGATATTATTTATAGTTCCTAATGTTAAACTATTGCAATCATTGAAATATTTAATCTAAAAATGGCACATGCAGTAGCATATAAACTGTATATAAAGGGAACTACCGCTTACATATTCTATAATTTATATTTTTATTCAGCTTGCCGATTGTCTACTTTCAGTTTTTGAAGACAGCAACTGTTTTGCTTTCTGTTTTGACAGAGGACAGTGAGAAGAAAGAGTAATGACACCATTATTTATTACAGTGTATTTAACTGAAATTCTATTTAAACCACTGCACCCACAAAACCATGGTAAGCAGTCACAGTTGTAGTGCCATATTTAAAAGCATCTCGCTTCGAATGGCTTGCTGGTTTAAAACTGCTTAGAACTTTATTAGTGGAAATTTTTACTAGAACTGAAGTCAAGTTTTAATTTTTTTTTCATATGGTTAATTCTGTATTAATTAATAATAAAGATTGAATAAACCTGTTTATATTCATTTTTATGCTTGTTCAACTTGTCCTTGAGAGAAAATTGTTTCCCTTTGCTCTGATTATTTTTATTTTTTATTCCTTAGTTTTAAACTCAACTTTAAATAACTTGGCCCTAGGAAGAGCCCTGAAAGGATTGTCACCTGTTTGTTCTCGACTTCAATACTCCTCAGCTTCTTGACTTTACCATAAAAGGAAAGAGTATTTCTCTATGAGTCCAATGTGAGCCCAAAGTAATCAACCAAGCAACTTGGCATTTTTCTTGTAAAGTTGGGAAAACTTAGAAAACAGCTTTTTGAACTGGACTGTTTGCAACTGTCTTGAACACATTTGGGACCTGGTAATGTTCTGCAAACAATTCAGGGATTTATTGTTACACTAACTTTGTTTAAAGATTCATTTCTAATTTTAAGGGCAAACTATTATTTGGTTTATTTATTCCATTTTGTTCATTCTTTTTTTCTTTTCTTTTTAACTTTGTCACAGAGGGGTTGTTAGGATCTAAAAATCACTGATATTCAACTTCTATATTGTTTTAACTACAATATTATATATTTTTGTGCTCATATTTTTTTTAATTATTTAAGCAAGAGTTTTCCTTTCTCACATTTTAAAGGTATATTGTCATATAACCATTTAAACCTAGAGTACAAGGTTAATATTTTAAATTGGTAATAGGTTACATAAGTGTACCTTTATATACTAGATTGTATTTGCTTGGTTGTATATTGTAATACCCAGTTTAGGGGTTCTATAATTCCATAATCTTGTAGCTGTTAATAATTAAAATGGTTAGTACCAGGAGTGGATGGGGTTATACCTCCCAAAAAAAGGATTTACAAGAAAGAAAGAAAAATTTGAAGAAAGTAAAAAGTCTTAATGAAGAATTAATTGAAAAAAGCAAATTAACTAAAAATAACAGCTTTTCTAAATAAATCAACAAATTTATTGAATCAAGATTTTAATTATTCCACACCCCTACTGGAAGGAAGAAAAAAAGAAATGATGAAAAAATCCCAAAATTACATAATAAAAAAATGTGAAAGCCTTTCATATTCTTGTGAAGGAGTTGAATCAATTTCCTTGGGTGTTTATAATTCTGTAGACATAGCTGATTGAGATAATTTGTCATTTAATTTCAATGTAACAAGGGAAACCCTTTTTAAAGGTAAATTAACCCCAGATTAAACCTCAGAATCTTTTAATATAGACATTAATATACCTATAAAGGAAAATAAGACTCCACCCCCTTGTATTCAAACGCTCTTAGATACACCACGAAAATCAACCATACATGAACTAGAAAAAAGGAAAAAAATAGAAAATGTTAGCAAGTATGATCTATCTCTAATCATGAGAGATTTGGATCACACTATAGAGGGTTTGAAATCCCTAGTGCACATTCACCATTCAAAAGTTGGTGATCTGAATTTAGAAATTTCTAGTTCACAGAAAAAAGACCAGAAATACACCCAGGAATGAAGTAATAGCAAGTCACCTCTCTTAACATTTTCCTCCACTCAGGAAAGCAAAGATTTTAATACCACAGTCACATCAAGTCAACAAAGCTCATATGTCCCAGATTTTGTGGATAGTAGCAATTTTGCTACAACATCCACCCTTTCTAAACAGATTCTAGAGATCATAAAAATGTGTTCTATGTGAATATTATAATACTACAGAATCTCTGGGTATTAAAAGAAGAAGTTCAAAACTTATGATCAGTTGTCTTCTATAATAGAGCAATATTAGATAGATTAATTATTGAGGGAAATGGTAGCTAGATATATCTGAAAGAATTCTTCTGAAGACACCAAAAACAATAAAATTAAATAAAGCATTACAAGTAAACCTACCTCCACCATTTGAAAAGAGAAAGGAGGTTTTTGTAATCTCAGAGGATAACTGCCAATTTAGTAAACACAAAACACATCAAACTAGAAAGAATAGCAAAGGTCAAAAGAGAAATAAATCAAGGAAAACTAGTTGTCAGGGTAACAAAATTAATCACAACATACAAAAAACTGAAAAGAATGAAGAAACAAAGGAAAATTCTACAGAAGGGAAAATCCAGGAACTTGTACAACAGAAAAGTGAGAATACAAAACATCAACACCCACTGATTCAGTTTATTCCAGTGAATCCTACTTCTGGAAAATTAGTTCCAAAAAATAATAGTAAGAAACAAGGGTTGTTAGATGTTTTAATTCCAGACAGTTGTCTCATTTTGGACAATGATATAATGGAAAGGGAGATTGTGGGGTCCTGTTATAATAACCAGGCAGATTTGATTGATAAATCTGTTCTAATGTAACAGGATGTACACACCAAAGATAAAAAACTTAGCACTGAAAATGTTAATTATCGACATGAGTATGAAGGGCAGAGTTCCCAATCCCAAGTTAAGCAGAGGAATAAATTCAGAAAACCAAGGAATGATCACCAAAATAATTGCACAAATTGCAAAAAAAAAAAAACAAGCCAGCATGAGTATATAACTGAAATATATGGAATAAGACACCTTTATGATGAGACCCCTGAAAAATTATTGAATTGGCTATTTCAGTTATTCCATATTTCTGACAAGTTTTGGGATTATTTTGCATTTAGGCCCTCACCTTTAAAAATACCAGACTGTGTATTGTTTTATTGCAAGTTTGAAAACATGGCCAGGAAGATTTGGGAAATGGAAAATGTCCTAGCCCAGAAGGGAATTAGGTTATTACCTTCCCAGAATGTGCCCATTTTACATGATAAGGAAGAGAGTGAAATCTTGGAGAACTTAGATTATGATTACAGTGAGAAAGATGAAAGAAACTGGTTGCCAGGGACCATTAATGTAATCTCATCCTTTACCACAAATCAAGAAACAGAGTGGAAAAACAAAACATTTTCTCTATTTGGCTGGGAAACAATCAAGGGACAATCAATAGGTTATCTGAAGAAAGACAAACATTACAAATTTCTTGTCTACTGCACTTAAATAGAACATATTTTATTCAATTATTAAATATATTTAGAAAATGGCAAGAATAAATTATCACACCTGATTGGCTGAGACAGGCTCCAAGCTGGGCATTTATTTTTCAATAGATGCCAAGCTAAAAAACAAGTGCCAATTCAAGGTGCCCCATTACTTTGCAAATAATTGGGGACCCAGAATTTCCTAATTGACCAGTCGCCATTTTTTTTCTCGCACTGCAAAAAAGTTGGTCAGCAAGTTGGTGGGTGGCCAAGTCCCCCCCAACCCTCCTCCAATCTGTATAACTTTAAATTGAAAGACTAACCACACTTAAAAAAAGAATATGAAAAAGGAAGCCAACAAACCTATTGGCTTTCCATACATTACCGGCAGCCAGCAGCGAGACTTTCAAAACGACATACGTGCCTCTCCGATCCGCCAATAAAATTCCGTCTGCTGCTTGCTTTCGCTGCCATACACCGTCTCTCATACTAAAATACCTCTCTTAGTAGCTTGCTATACCAAAGTGCCAGAAATCACCCCTGCAACAGTAGCCTTCACATATTTAAACAAACTACCTCATTTTTTTCTACAGAGCTCAGCAGTCGACATCTGTGTCCCATGATGGTGTGTGACAGGACAACACACCATTCTTATTCCACAGGGCAACCACTCACACAAAACCACCTCTCTCAAAGCACTCACTATATCCGACTGCCACAAATCACCTTCACATTTCTAAACAAAGTGCACTTTTTTTCTGCAGACCTGAGCAGTTGACTTCCACGTCTCCTGATTGCATATGTCATTCCCGCTTCATGGAGCAGCCATTCGCTCCCCACTCACACTCTTGCAACAGAAACAATTTTTATCTCCATACCACGAATAGTAAACTCAGGGGGGGGGGCACGATGAAAAATGAAAACAATGTTCTGGGTAACTAACAAAGTCCCGGAAAGGTGACACTGCAAGCTTACACAAAAAACTGATCTCAAAAACAGCAGCACCCTCTAGTGGCACTAAACTGGTAAAGGGATTATTTTACTGAACCCAACATTTCAGTTTTTTTTTTTTATATTATACACTTTTTTTTGTTAAATCATTATTTAAAAAAAAAGAATAATATAAGCCCATTTTCTAAGCACAATAATACCCTCCAGGGTGGGCATTATTGGGAAATACCGGACCTTCCAGGGGCTATAAGGCCCAATGCCACAGGCGGAGGGCCTCATTACACCCCTGGGCAGTCCAGTATTTCCCAATAATGCCCACCCTGTCAGGTATTATTGCTTACAAAAATCACACAAGGTTATATCAACTCCCCTCAGATAGATCTGACATTTTGGTCAAGCAAATGGGTCACCCTAATCTTTAAGCCAGCCTCATTACTTGATGAATGTGGATGGTATATTGTTGATTATCAAATATTTGAGACACAAAAAATTGAAATCACCTAACCAACCAGAAAAACTAAGGATTTTATCAGATTACATAGATGACAATCATTATGAGGCCTTGGAAAATCTGACTTCAGCCTGACCAAACCAAACAAATGGAAAATCAATTAACAGTAATTTCTGACAGATAACAATACTAACATGGAATATCAAGGTCATTAATAATAAAACAGCAAACAGTGATACAATATATTTTTCTATAAATGAAACATAATGGCCCGGATATTCAAACTGTGCCAGGCTGTGGTGCAAGCCTAGGTGCGGCTCAACTGGTTGCTTAGGGGTGTGGCCTGGGTGATATTCAATGGAGCTGCGCTTTGGCTCAGCAGCTTTGAATATTGCACCCTGGCCACCCCCACTGTGCATGGTGCAGTGGCACTGTGCCAGCGCAAGTGGCCAGAGTGGAGCATGGAGATGCGCTAGTGCAAGTGCCATTGTGCCATTCACAGCACCTGTGATATTCAAAAGGGGACATGCAAATGGGGCCATAATTTATGCAAGGCTCACATGGGGAAATTTGCATGTTATTATGGCCCCATTTTCATTCCATTAGCATGCAGGTGCACCAATCCCCTATGACTTGCACCTGGCACCCTGCCAGGCAGCAGCCATTGGGGACCAATGCCACCTGCAGCCCGATCGCGGGATGTGTCTAAAAAACAATCCTCATCTAATATCCCTTGTGGTCCAATGGACCGCTATGTGCCCGATCGTGGGCATGTGTCTAAAGAACAATCCTCATCTAATATCCCTGGTGGTCCAGTGGACCGCTATGTGCCCAATTGCGGGCATCAGTATAATAAACCCCCCTCCAATATCCCTGGTGGACCAGTGGACCGCACTCTGCCCGATCAGGGGCATCTGTAAAAAATGAAAAACATCCTATTACCCTGGTGCTCTAGTGTACCCCTTCCCCACCACCCACTGGGCCCCACTGCCCCACTCCCCACCAGTCAGCCAGCGGGCAGCAGTACCCCACCCACCTGCCGCCCTGCCACCTGCCGACTGACAGCTCAGTAGGGCTGCATGCCCATTGGTTCTCAGCGTGAGCCAATGGGCATGCAGCCCATACTGTACTACACATTCCAGATATGTGAATGATGCCCATGATTGAGCAGAGTGCGGTCCACTGGACCACCAGGGATATTGGAGGGGGGGTTTATTATACCGATGCCCATGATCGGGCACATAGTGGTCCACTGGACCACCAGGGCTATTAGACGAGGATTGTTTTTTAGACACATGCCTGCGATTGTGCACATAGCGGTCCACTGGACCGCTGGGGATATTAGACGAGGATTGTTTTTTATACACATGCCTGCGATTGGGAACATAGCAGTCCACTGGACCACCAGGGATATAGGATGGAGGGATTTATTTAACCAGATGCCCGCAATTGGGCAGCACTCGGTCCACTGGACCACCAGGGATATAGGACGGGGGGATTTATTTAACCAGATGCCCATGATGGGGCATGGAGGGGCACCACCAGGTGCGGCAGGAACTCAGGAGGCCACCCACAGGTGGCAGCTGCCGTGTTGCGCCCTGCAATGCGGCAGCTCACCTGTGGGTGGCCATCATTTGTTCCTTTTTTTTGGCTTAACTTTGTGCAAGCGCAAGTAGGGGTTGCACATGCATGGCTCTGCACATCCCAGGCTGAATATCAGGCTGTGCAGGTTATGCATGGGCACGCCCCCCCACCTGTGCCTGCATACATTACTGATGCTCTCCGGCACATCGGGATTTGTGCGGTGCACTTTTTCCTTTTGAATATCACACCGGGGCGCATCAGTGGGTTGTGCATGGCACAACACTGTTGCACCATGCGCAACCCTTTTGAATATCTGGGCCAATATGCTTACAAGAAGCTGGATGGAATAATTCTACCCCACCATTAATTCTAGGCTTCACAGGATTTTCCACCCCCGCTTTCAAGAAGCAAAAATTTGGTAGAGCCAAAGAAATTTTGATAACATATATTGAAACATCATTAGACTTCAAAATAACTCAAATAAATACACTAATTAAAACAATATTACCTATTAAACTATCTTACAATAATATGCATTTATTGGTAATAAATATTTACATTCCTCCCGGTGACAAAAATATCACCAAGGAAGGCTTTTGGGAAAGATTTAAAGCATTCATACAAGAAGAAGCTGACAGTGATGAATCACTACCTATTATTTTGTTAGGAGATTTTAATACTAGATTGGGGGACATTAAGACATCAGATAATGAGCAAAATGAAATAACTTTGTTATACCCTATGCTATCTTATAACAGCAAATCATTAGACAAAAAAAGAAAAAAAACAAACAAGGAAAACACTCTGCTATTTTGGATGCCTTAAATTTTACCCTGCTAAATGGAAGACCTAAAGTGACCAAACTGGATTCTTTACCTTCCTAGGTCCAACAAGCTCATCTATTTTAGATTTAGTATGGTCTAATATATCGGCAATTAATTTATTCTTTGATCTCAAAGTTATTACATGACCAGAGTCTTCACATCTTCCCATCTCCACTACTTGGATGTTAAAGCAATTAAAGGTTATAACAACTCCTTTGGTAGAACTAAATAATGAAGTAATAAATTGTAAAATAATTTGTTGGAATAATACTTTTATCTCTAAATTTATTGATGTTTTGGAGTCCTACTATGTCTCTAATTTGAAAAAGGAAATTTCAACTAAAGAGTCAGTTCAGATATCAAGACATTTGGAAGATTTGATTAGACATTTAGGACCATTGTTTCTCCAAATTTTCCTGGCACAAAAAAAACAGGGGGAATACCTGGTTTAATAATTCTTGTAAAATAGCAAAAAGAAATATGAACAAAATACTTCATTATTCTAAGAAACCACAGTCAAAAATAACTAATCATTCAATTAACCAAGCTAGAAAACAGTATAAAGCAATGTTGGATATAGAAAAGAAAAGGTAGCAAATAAAAATGTGGCAAAAATTAAGAAAGGCAGTTTTTTTCTAAAGACGCTAGAAAATTCTGGACATTAGTAAGACAAGGTTTTAATGAACATGCTGTAATCATAAAAGCATCTATTACTCCTTCGATATGGATAAATCATTTTTCATAACTGTATTTCTCATTAACAGAAATAGCCTTTGGAAAAAACTTTAGCTCTTTCAAGACACTGGCCCAGATATTCAAAAGGGCTGCACATGGCACAACAGTGTTGCACCATGCGCAACCCACTAATGTGCCCTGGCATGATATTCAAATGAGAATTGCTCCTGGCACAAATTCCAATGTGCCAGAGCGCATCAGTAATGTATGCAGGTGCAGGTGGGGGGGGGGCATGACCATGCATACTCTGCACAGCCCAATATTCAGCCCGGGATGTGTGGAGCCATGTATGCACAACCCCTACCTGAGCCAGCACAAAGTTGATCCAAAATAAAAGGAGCAATGTCCAGCCACCCGCAGGTGAGCTGCCACATTGCAGGGCGCAACACTGGAGCTGCCACCTGTGGGTGGCCACCCGAGCTCTGGCTGCACTTCTGTGGTGGTGCCCCCCATGCCCAATTGTGCACTTCAGAAAAAAAGATTACTCCTATATCCCTGGTGGTCCAGTGGACTGCTGCCTGCCCAATAGCGGGCTTCAGTAAAAAAAGATAAATCCTATATCCCCGGTGGTCTGGTGGACCGCTGCACACCCGATTGGGGGCTTAAGTGTGGATAAAAAGATTACACCTATATCCCTGGTGGTCCAGTGGATTGAAGTCTGCCCAATCATGGGCTTAAGTGAACTAGTACCAATCCCCATATCCAACTAGTACTGACCCCCACCACCCCACTTCCCCCTGGTCAGCGGTGGGCAGCAGCATCCCACCCATCTGGCACCCCACTGCCCACCTACTGACACTGTCAGTGGACTGTATACCCGGTGGTCCTGGCGTGAGCCATTAGGCGTGCAACTCATACCATACTACACATTCCAGTTATGTGAATGGATCCATCCACATATCTGGAATGGAATGTGGCTCTGTTATGGGCTGCACACTCTGACTCACACTGTGGACCAATGGGCATACAGCCCCTGGGCATCAGTCGGTGGGCGGGCGGGCGGCAGGTGGTGGGGGTGCTACTCCCGCCACTGACCGAGGCGGCAGTGAGGGATCAGTGGCCGGGTGGGGAGGGGTCTGCTGGACCACCAAGGATATGGGGGTTGGTACTAGTTCACTTAAGCCCATGACTGGGCAGACTTTGGTCCACTGGACCACCAGGGATATAGGAGCAATCTGTTTTATTCACACTTTAGCCCACGATTGGGCAGACTTTGGTCCACTGGACCATCAGGGATATAGGAGCAATCTTTTTATTCACACTTAAGCCCACGACTGGGTGAGCAGCAGTCCACTGGACCACCAGGGATATAGGATTAATCTTTCTTTACTGAAGCCCATGATCGGATGGGCAGCAGTCCACTGGACCACCAGGGATATAGGATTAACCTTTTTTTACTGAAGCCCATGATCAGGTGGGCAGCAGTCCACTGGACCACCAGGGATATAGGATTAATCTTTTTTTACTGAAGCCCACGATCGGGTGGGCAGCGGTCCACTGGACCACCAGGGATATGGGATTCTATTTCTTTTTTACTGCAGACTGTGATCGGGCTGTGGGGCACATTGCCACGCTGCAGTGGGCATCCGGCCCAGACGACTGCTGCCTGGCAGGGCACCAGGCACAAGTCATTGGGGATCGGAGCACCTGCATGCACAAGGGGCCATAATGACATGCAAATGTCCCCATTTGTGCCTTGCATACATTATGGCCCCATTTGCATGTCAACTTTTGAATATCACGGTTGTTGCACCTAGTGCAATGGAACTTGCACCAGCGCATCCCCATGCTCCACTCTGACCACTGGCGCTGGCACAGTGCCACTGCACCATGCACACTCTGGGTGGCCAGGGTGCAATATTCAACTATGCTGAGCCATGGCACAGCTCCGTTGAATATTGCCAAGTCCACACCCCTGTGCAGCCAAGTTGAGCTGCACCCAGGCTTGCGCCACAGCCTGGCGCAGTTTGAATATCTGGGCCACAGTATCCAAACCCCCTGTACATCCAACCAGGGGAAATAATATCAGCCATAAGGAAAATCCCTTTAAATAAATCACCTGGTCCAGATAAGCTATTTACAGATGTATTTAAAATATTTAGTGATTGGTGGATACATATACTCTACATAATTTTCAATTATTTAATCCAATGGGAATTTTTCCCCTGATAGTTGGCTAGGAAGTATAATCTATCCACTTTACAAAAAAGGTGATAGTAATAATCCTTTAATGTATAGACCAATTAGTTTAATTGATTCTACTCAGAAGTTATTCACTAGAATTATTCTAACCAGGATTCAAACTTGGGTTGAAGAAAACACTATTTTGAGTGAACTATAAAATGGTTTCATACCTCACAGATCTACAATAGAACATAGCTATGTTCTTAAGCATTTTATCTGGAAATATGCAAAAATTGAAAGAGCAAAATTCTATTGATGTTTTATAGACTTAAGCTCAGTTTTCAATTCTATAAGTGGGATCCTGTTGTGGAAAACCTTATCTGACTATAAAATTTATCTCACATTATTGGATATCATGATAAGATTACACACAGATGCCTGGCTTCAGGTTTGTTATTCTCAATCTGATGCCTTAACTTCTAACATTGCAACAAATTTAGGAGTCAGACAGGGCTGTCTGTTAGTACTGATTCTTTTCAATTGTTATATAAATCCTTTTCTTGAATCATTAAATAATGATGATTTCTATTCTCCCAAAATACTGTATTCAATAAACCTGTAACTTGTTTGGCTTACACAGATGATCTTGTCTTAATGTCCTTGTCGCATCCAGGTTTACAAAGAAAATTAAACCATTTTGTAGAACTATGTAAAAATGATAAATTAAAAATAAATATTGACAAAATAAATTTGGTAATATTTGTTGATAAAAAATTATTTCAACCCTCTGTTTTCTTTGATAAATCAACAATTTCAACAGTTAGTCATTATGATTACCTAGGAATGAGCTTTTCAAACAATTCAAAATGGACAGCACATTTGAACCTGATGGCTCAAAAGTTATTAACATAATTTAATGCTTTTAAATATTTCAGTGCCAAACTGGGCATGGTTCTGTACTTGGTCTTCATAAAACAATCAATGCTAAGATTACCACTGGCACATTATATGCAGTTGAACTCTGGAGTAATTACATAGCTCTTTTGCCATTAGAAAAAATCTTGACTAAAATGTATAGTTATATACTGAAGGTTAGTCAAGCAATCCCGGCCAAAGTTGTAAGAACTGAGTTAGGTCAATATTCTTTAATAACGTTGGTCCATGAAAGAACTATTTCTTTCACACTTAAACTTTTTCATTTGAGTGAAAACTGTATTCTGAGGCAATGCCTCGAAGAGGAAATAGATTACCAAAAAAGGTTTTTTTTGTACACCAATTACAACTTCAATTAAGAAACTAATATACCCATATGGACTAGGATATCTTTTATACTAAATTTATACTGTTCCTTTTGAAATCATATCAATACAGGTCAACTCAAGATGTAGAGACATAGATATTGCAAATAATAGAAAGAAAATCAATTCACTTAAAAATTATTGATGGTATACAATTTTGAAAAGTAATCATTGTTTAGAACCATATTTATTATTATTATTCAGTCCAGAAGACAGAAGAATTCTCTCTCGATTCAGAATGGAATTGTTTATATCAAATTACATATATTGTTCACAAAGAAGACCTGGTTTTGAAACAAAATTCCTCTGTGCTTTAAATCTGGGTCAGGAAGACTGTCTTCAAGATTTAGTTTTACACTGTCCAACGTACGAACTCAAAAGAAAATTCTGGCTGGCTACAATCTTGGCACCCCTCAGTCTCCCTTCTGATGAATTAATCAAGTTTTTATTTACTTCAAAGGATATCAAGATATTGAGTCATGTCTCAAATTTTTTGAAGACATTGAAATTGTAAAATTACATGAGGACATAGTATTATTTTATATGTATGTAATTTTGTATGTAAAGTATCTCAGGAATGTATTATGTCTGAGATTGTTGATGTTTTTTAGATAACTTCATATGTTTTAAATTTTTGTAATGAGCTAAGTTGAACAAATAAACATTTACCTGTACCAGGTGAAATCATCGCAGACACAATATCGCAGCACATAACAAAGTAGGCTACACATCGCTGACTACAATGTCAGCATGTAACTTAATTGCCCACCCAAACCCCATGGTCAGTGTAGGGCACAAAACGGCAAGGAGCCACCAAGACCCCAACCCACAGAATGATGCCCCAGGTACAGTACCTGCAGCCACCCACAATGTGTTTGCCGGTCCCCCCAACTCACCACAATGTGGTAGACTACATCCCTGGTGTCTAGTGGCCCCCCTTCACCACCCCAGCAGGTAGTTGCCCACTCCTCCAACACACCCCAGTAATGGGCGGGCAGTCAGCAAAGCCCTCCACACATCAAGATGGCTTGGTGCTCCACTGAACGAACTGCTACAGGCTCATCCAGTATGTTCAGTGGAGCGGCCAGCCTCGGCAGTGTGTGGATTGCTGTGCTGGCCACCCACCTGTTGCCGAGGTATGTTGGGGGGTGGGCAGCTGCCTGCTGGGGTGGTGAAGGGGGAGCCAGTAGACACCAGGGACGTAGACTACCAGATCACGGTGAGTTGGGGGGGACTGGAAAACACATTGTGAGTGGCTGCAGGTATGGTGCCCAGGATACCATTCAGTGGGCTGGGGTCTCAGTGGCACCTTGCCGTTTTGTGCTGTGCAGTGACCACGGGGTTTGGGTGAGTGATTATGTTACATGCCAACATTGTAATCGGCGATGTGCAGCCTACTTTGTTATTTGCGGCAATATTGTGTCGCAATGATTTCACCCGGTACTACATTTACCCACCTACCAACCTACATCTAAGCAAAACAGGTAAATGAAGCACACTCAGAAATCAAACCTTAGGTCTGCAATTAGCATACATTGCAATTAACTAAGATCTGCTTAAGTGGTAACATCCTCTGAACAGCATAACACTCCAGCCTTTTTCATGAGTTTGTAAGTTGCTTCCTTTGTCACATGAGATATTGTTCCTTTTGTAATTCCCTTCTGCCATTTCCAACACTTGCCTGAAAAATGTTAACAAGAAACATAATGTATGGATGATCCCTTTTCCTCATAGGTAATTAGTAACATCCAGTCGCCATCATACCATCATTTTGATGTCAGCAACTGATAATACAATTGTTCTGGTATCAGATCAATGGTATTACGAGACTGAATGTTGATATCACTTTTTCAAGTGGGCAAGTCATCTTTTTTCTTTAATGGAAATTTACAGTAAAAGCTAACTTATAGTGAAATATTTGCATCCATCCTTTTTACTTAAAAGTACTTGGATCCATATATTATTAAACAACTCAAGGGGAAAGATCAATAACTTGGTTATAATTTCATCTTCAGGTTCTGGAGACATCATGCAACTACTTTAGTTTCATTCTCATAATTGTAATGACATCAGGGCCTCTCAATGCAATTATAGACTTGTGAGTGCTCTTTATCCATGTATAATAACTGATTAGGGACTTTAATACACAGATTTTTCAAATATCAAATCCATAATACATAAGTAATAATAAACATATGTGCATTATCACTCTGTGTAATAGGGTTTGCTTTGCACACAGTACAGATTCAGCTGTTTTACAAATTTTAAACCCACCTCATGCTCTTGCACTATACACTACACAGCATGAACATTTAAACTGTAGTCAGCACTGTTCACACAATGTGTCCAGAGCAACTCCACAAGAGAATGAAAAGACTTTTCCTTTCAACTTTTCAATACGTGAACAATTTTCTTACTGTTTCTCTGAATTTCTCCTCAGTGCCTGTCACTCGAAATGTAGCAGGGCCCTACAAAAAATGGAAAGCAGGTTTAAATCCATTGACAGTGCTGATGGCTTCATAGAACAGCAAGACACCCCAATCACCATAAGCCAAACTTTCAATGATATAAAGCTAATAAACTGTCTTTTTAGAAGAAATACATGAAATCGACATGTTAGAACTGGAAAAGTATTTGCAGACTTTGTATTTTGTATAAAACACAGATGCCGCTGAAGACAAAATTCCACTATTTGGGGCAGATAGACATTTACAAAGCTAGCAATACCCCATTTCTATATTTCAGGGACTAGACACTTATTACACTGAAACTAAACTAGTAAAAACCTATAATTATAGAAACATAAAATATGATTTTTTTTTTTTGGAAACCATCTCACTTTTTTTATACTGATGCATAAAGTTATTACATTAGTATAATTACTGGTGACCCTATTCATCAACCAGATTATGACTACTGTCAAATGCTGTAATAACGGTGTTTCTTATAACCTTCTCTCACTAACAGCATCAGTCATTTGTAGCACACCATGTTATTAGTCCTTGGTCTGTGTGTGGGCAGGCCTAACACATCATAAAACATGGCAGCTACAGTTTTGTGTTAGTGATGACCAGTGCTGCTCACCTGAAGTAATCGTAACCTAGTTGCAGTAAGTTGTTATTTTTTTAAACTATCTGGTTGATCCTGCCATTTTGAGAGGAGAGCTATTTGGTTGATCCTGCCATTGTTGTGCTTCATTTGGGACTATGGTCCAACCCAGAGTAATCTCCAATGTGACTGCTTTCTCCCGGTCAGCAGTAGCATTTCTTTAAGACAAAATATAAAAGAAACAAACAAGAAATGCCCCTAGTGGACAGGGAGTGTGTGTGTGTGTGTCTGTCTGTCTGACTGAGAGAGAGAGAGAGAGTCTATGTCTCTGGCAGTACTACATAACTGCTGTTGCCATTCACTTCCTGCACCATCAATTATAATAAATAAAGAATAATCAAGTGCGTGTTTAAGGATTTTTTTCACATCCTCGGTGTGTGATGACCTCATAAACCTCTTGAGCTTTGCTCTCGAGGTTTATGGATCATCACACACCTTGGGCATGTAAAAAAATCCATAACACACACTTGCCTATTCATTATTCTTTATATAATAATTCATATAGCAATAAAATGATGTGGCCAAAATGTCACATTGACAGTATGAAAAAAGTCTATATTGCTTTTGAAAAGCAAAAAATATGTATCTATATACATGTTATTTACCAACATATTATATTGCTGTGCATAGGTATGTATCAGCACCAAAAAACTGTATAAATATGACATATACATATCGATCTGACTCTAAACTTTCCTTTAAAAAAGAAATATATTTCTAGCCAAACCGGTTACAAAGTCACACTTCTCAGAAGACAGTCTTTTTAAAATGGGCTAACATTGAGGCCATTGTGGCTTATAATTTAATTTCATTTTCAACTGAAAGACTGGAGACAGCTACAGTACACTGATGATTACGTTGCTACACATTCCATATATCACTTAGGGATGGAATGAATAATATTTTTTACTATTCAGCTGAATACTGAACAATTGATGACACTAGTCATCAAATAATGAAAATGAATAGTGCTACATTGAAAAACATGTGAAACTAATACCACTGAAAATGTAATGGGTCCTGACAGGGAGGGGGGCTTGAGAGAGTAAAGTGGCAGCATATCAGTAGCATGCCACATATACACACGTATTTGTGGCCATTAAGGTAGTTGTTTTGACACGTGATCATTTAAATGGACTCCTCTGAAAAATATGAGCATATCATTTTTTTAAATTATAAAGATTTGTGAACAAGTAACTTCAGAGTGTCAGCTAATAGTCTACATGGTGTGTTTTTTTAAATGTCCATACCTTTTCTTATATTCGGGTGAGATTTCAACTCACCACTGTTCTTCTTCTATTTTTCTGTCAGCTGGGTCAGGCAGAAGTGGATCTGACAGAGCATTTTTTTTTTAAATCTTAAAGATCTGTGACCGCATTTCATCTCACACTGGATGCGGTTTAGCTGCTGAGAACAGGTTTGCTTCTTATGATCATATGATCTTTCCCAAAGTCCAAAAGTAGAAAACCTTTCTATGAAAACAGCAAATCTTTTAATTATTCTTTGTACACTGTTTTACCTTTATATGGAAATTACATAAGGCAGCACAGAATACCTACTCATAAACTGCTGCAAACATTCTGGCTGCTTTGTTTTCCATCTGCTTTTCTCAGATTAACTGCCTCATGTCAGAGATTCACCGGATTACTGGCTCCATTCTCCAGCAGCACAGAATCCCTGCTCACAATCATAAACTGCAGCAGCCATTCTAGCCCAAACTTCAGTAACAATTAGCTGTAGAAAGTATATTGCAATTTAACAGCAAGCCACATTTTAGACTCATTTTTGTTTTGCGTCAAAACACTACACTTCAATCCTGGTGCTCCACTACCTGCCCTATTCTCTGCCTCCTATTCTCAGTTTAACTGATTTACATGTCACAGATTCACCTCCTTACTGGCTCCATTCTCCTGCATCCCATTCAGGTGCATAGCTTGCTGCTTCATGGTGATCAACATTACTGAATGGGAGGGGGAAGGAGGCAGCAAATTTGCACATTGTTAGCTAACTCCTTACAGTCAAGCAGTGGCAGGAAGTGCCATTAACATTTCCGTAGCTCCATCAAATAATTTCAATAGGTGTTGGGGAGGTGTTGGAGAGGTTCATCAGTACCTTTCTCAGTAGCCTGCAAGTTCATTATAAATGGCGCACAGTATACTGTACTGTATTCAATGTTTGATTATTTTTTTAAAGTTGATATTCAACTGAATATGAATAGTGGAGAGAGGGCATTATTCATATATGAAGCGAATACAAATTGAGTATATTATACAATAACACCTGAAAATGAATAGTACAGAATAAATAAATAAAGTCAACAGAAGATTTAAAAAGTAGAGGTACTACTAAATAAAATCAAGTATCTGTCCCAAAAGCTTGGACAAACAAATAAAGTTTTTAACCCCTTTTAAGTGCCTCCACAGAGGGAAAACTCCTTAGATGAAAAGGCATGGGGTTCAAAATAATTAGGGCCACCAGCAAGAGTGCTGTATTTCCTGATTGCCTAAGGTGAGACCTTGGGATGACCAACAATAATCCCTCAGTGGAGCAGAGACAGCAGCTAGGAGTATACCAAACCATGCAGTGTTTCTGATAGGCAGGGTCTGATCCATGCAGGGCTTTGTGTGATACCAAATCAATCTTGAAGGTGGTGCACCACCTAATTGGGAGCCAGTGCAGTTGCCACAGCTCAGAGAAAATGTGTTCCTTGTATGACATTCCTGTTATCAACCTGGCCATGGCATTTTGAACCAGCTATGGATGATGCACCAACCCTCCAGATAGCACTACATAAAGAGCGTTACAGAAGTCTGACCTTGAGGTCATGAAAGCATGCTCTAGGCTCACCATATCCTCTTTCCAAGATAGGGTTTAATCCAGGAGATATTCCTTAAGTGGAAATATCCACTGCAAACCATGAATGGAACCTGATCTGCTAGTGTTAGTCTAGAATTCACAATGACTCCCAGATTATTTACCCTATCCAGAACTGTCAGGAGGCTGCCATTCAGATTTGGTAAACTAACTGCACCCAAACTTCCAGCCAAGCCTCAAAGATCTGGTTCCACTAGCATCAACTCCATCTTGGTAGGTCTGAGACTCAGCCAGCAGGAGTACATTCAGCTAAAAATGTCTTTAAAGCATTACTGTAGCATTGCTACCACCTCCTGCACATCTGATGTAAAAGACAGGTCTTTTATCATCTGCATAGCAGTGAAAACTCATACTGTACCATCTGATATCCTTCCCTAATTGCAGTTATATACATTGCAAACAACATAGGGGAGAGAATTGAACCCTGAGGAACCCCACAGCAGACTACAGCTGGCCAAGATGATAAAGTACCCATCACAACCTACTGCGATCTTCTGAAAAGGAAGGATTCAAGCTAATTTAAAGTTGTCCTGGTGGGTCTTCCATATTCCACAAGATGCTTTATAAAAATCCCATGCTCAACAGTGTGAAATTCTGAGGACAGGTTCATGAGAACAAGAATAGAATGTTCCCCCATCTCTCATCAAAAGCAGGTCATCAAACACCTTGATGAGTGTGGTCTTTGTACTGAGGTAAGGCCTCAACCCTGACTGAAATGGCTTAGAGAAGTCACACCTTTCTTAGTGAGCCTTCAGCTGCATGGAGGCACCTTCTTGATAACCTTCCATAAAAAAGAGTAGCTTGAGACAGGCCTTAGCCAGCACATCTGGATCTAATGATGATTTCCTCAGGAGGGATCTCACCATGATTTTTTAAAAGCCAAGGGAAAGCAAACCTCTGAAAGGGATCACCAGATAATGATAGCAAACATCAGACCCAGGGCCTCGTGGCAGTCCACCAACAGCCATGTAGGCCCTAGATACAAAGTACAGAAGGTAGGGTGCAGCTAAGCAATCACCTTGTGGAACTCCTCCATAATAACTGGCCAGAACTCACCAAGCCCATGGTGAGCTAACATGCCTCTCTATCTGCACCACTGCTGGCCCATGTCCGGCCACCTATAGAGATCCCAGCTCAAACGGAGGATACTCTGACCAGAAAGAAAGACCAAAACTCCTCACACTTTTCTTGTGAAAACACTCCCCCATACTGTAGACAGGGAGGATACATTTTACCTGTCTACAGTGCAGAATAGTTGAGCAGACCCATTCTTTCCTGAGGCTATAAATAATGAAACTGGTAACTGATATAATGAAGAGACGAGAATCTGAAAAAAAAGTTAATTCATCAAGTGTTTAATATTGTGGGTGCGGACATAAAAATACTCATAGAAAGCAAAGTCGATGTTGGCAGTACTGAGTTTGGCCCTGCAGTGAGTGCCCTTCCAGGTTATTTGCCATTAGAGACATACCAAGTACTGGAGGAAAGTTTCCAAATGTTCTACACAGCAATATATGAGAAATGGCATGCTGTAATGGCAAGAAATCTTCGTAATCCAACAATGGGATTTGAATGAAATGAAGCCTCTTTGTGGTACTCAGCACAAGTTATAGACCCATTCCACAAAAATAAATTCTCATCGAACAATCAACACTACAACTTTATATTTGACAGTTTCAATAAGTCAGAAGCAGACTTGCTTTGTGCACAATTTGACGAGTATTTGGCAGAACCAATACTCACTAATACTGACTTAGAAGTGCACCAGTACTGGTGGGGAAAGTTGAAGCAGTGGCTAGAACTGAGTGAATATGTTTTGTCTATTCTTGGATTGCCTGTCTCAAGTGCTAATGTAGAAAGTTCATTGTCAGAGATCAGAGCATTTACTGCCAGAAACGAAAGAGCAAGAATGTCAAGGCAAGCTCTTAAAATGCATTGTATGATTTACTACATTACGTTTGCAATTTTATCAGCTCTATTAATTAATGCTATTATTTGCCCTTTATGGTACAAACATGAAATATCTAGGGTTCATACTTGCAATATTTATGGTGCTATATTTATGGTGTAATATTTATGGCGCAATATTTATGGTGCTAACAGGTAATATTTATTCATCATCATTTATGGTACGCAGTGCATTTTTAAAAGTGAGATATATTGTTTTTTATTTGAGTAAATAAACACTGATTAATAATGAAATTTGATGCCTGTGAATTTGATTACACAGAAAATAACTGATTTTTAGTAGTTTGAAAAGGGTTAGAAAAATGTCAAAAATAAACTTTGTTTTTCATAAAAAATAAACACCTAAAACCAGAAACCCTAGCTCCTCCATTGCATGCCACTTCTATACCCTTGATGTCAGACATTGTCAGATGTTTTTCCAGCTCCAAAGCATATCTTAGATGCTATTGAACGATCTTCAGAGTGGGGATTCCAAGGGCCCTCTGCAAGAAAGCTAACAGCATGGTGATCCAACCATCCCCCCGATCCACCTTAACATCAAAGAAGCTGAGATCTAGAGTGAAGATGAGGTCCAAAGTGTGGCCATGTTCCTGGGTTGTGGTGGAAAGAACTGGATGAACTGCAAATTATGAGGATTCATCATTGACCCATACACTGAGATCTCCCAGCAAAATTAGTTTGGGGTCGTTCAATGACAAGTTGATAATGAAGTTCGCAAATTCCCATAGGAACTCCTGTTCCCACCCCGGAAGGCAGTAAACAAGGAAAATCTTACAACTCACTGTGAATGAACATACTTTTTTCTAGTTATGTCTGGAATACTCTTCAAGATGCTGGTCTTCACCCAAAATTTCATGACAGCACGTGTTTTCACCTGCCTTACTAACTCTGACATGGCAGCAGATTGGTACAGAGCACTGTTGTCTGGAGGTGAGGCTGCATACCTGAGCAGTGATGTATGGGAATGCTGGGTTCTCTGGCAGGCTGATATGCCCAGTGTCCATGGTAGGGTATCGCTGGTGGTGGACATGAATTCTGGAAATGGTGAAAGTGTGACCATGTCCTGTGGTGCTATGCAGTGGCTGGTCATGTGCTCCCTGGTATATTACCACAGGGGTTCCACTCCAAACATAAACATACATGCAGACCACCATCCATGGACATTTGGCACCTTTACATTCCAGCTAGTGCTTAATCTGGGATTTTTGGATTGGTCAGTGTTTAAATTTGTATTTGGCTATTTAAATGTTTTGTAACAGGCTTGCAAGTGAGTTAATCATGGTTTCAATTGTTGGCCCAGTGGCACAGATTGCTAAGGTGCTGGCACATCACTTGCTACCTTGCCAGCAACCAAGGTTTGGGAATGGACCTGGGTTGAATGGAGGTCATCCAGGGAAAAGAGAATAAAGCATCCTGCAGACAGCTCTCCTCCTTTCAGGAGGTAGTGTAGCGCATCTCACTCTACTGTCACCACCTAGCAGAGGCTGGGTGGTGCACCAGGCTAGCTTCATGGAAAGGTGACCTGACAGAGATGCCTGTAATGTGCACATGCATTAGCAATTATATGTGCATATCTGCATCTGACTGGGCCCCAGGGGAAAACTGGAGGAAGAAAAGGGAATAAAAGTCACATGTGCACCAGCTGCCATGAATGACAGTGCCAGTGCCCTCAGGTCCCACCCCTTGTAGATCCCCACCAGTGTGATGGTGGGGAGAGTGGTGGAATGAACTGGGGTGCAGAGCAACAAACCTGAAGCAGGCAAAGGTGGTGGCTGGGGACCAAACAGCTCCACAGAAAAAAAAACTATATAAAAAAAGAAACATGGTTTCAAGATATTTAATTTAGCTGGTCACAAGTCAACTGTTTGCGAATGCTAAAAAGCTTTGAATTTATTAACTGGGTACACATGATCTTACTGCCCATTTGTGCTTGCAAACACAGTTATTCTAATACATTAGTGTGCAAGTACAGAAGCACACCTCTCGACTGCCGAACATTAGGAGGTACATCATTCATTTTACCACTCAGAAATCCTATGTCCCACATGAGGAAGGTGATAGTCATTTCTGACAGAGAATTTAAGGCAGAAATTCATAGTAATCTATTATGCTTAGTTATCAGCAAACATTATGAACATTAGTGCACTGCTAGCCATAGTCGTCTGCACGTGCAGTGCCATGTTTGATTATATGTCACACATTTTGCTTATTTGTCACACATTTTAGTGAATAGAGTTTGAGAATTATGCACAGAAGTGTGTACAGTGTTACTTGTTCCAATATAACAACTACTCAAATGTTAAGACAAAATAGTCTGTTTTGTACTGCCAGAAATCAGTTTTGCGGTCCCTCTTCTTTCAAATGTGGGTATCTTGTTCCAAATGAGTCAAATTGTTCATTTCAAATCAAATTATCTGTATCATCAATCTTTTGAGATGTTCACATATAGTTTCACTGTAATTTATATGGTTTATTTAGATAAACATCACAATATGTACCTATAAACTTGGATGTCTGTTTCTGGTTGTGGATTGCATTAATATGCAAAATAAAATTTAAATAATTATTCCTTGCATGCAAATTGCTTTTTGTGGATTAATGCTCTGCAGTTTACAAAAACTGCAGAATCTTATTCTGTAACCCCTCAAACAGTATTTTGATGTTTACATAATCTGAGGAAAATTATTCCATGATTTACACTGAAATGCTTTTCAGAATTCCACAGTTGGATTTAAAACAAATTTCGGAAAAGCATTTCAGAAGCAGAATTGCCATTCTGCATCTGTACTGATGGCAGAATTCTGCATTCTGCACAGCCCTAGCTGACCTCCTCTAAAGATTAATCTGCAATAAAGGATATATATGTATACCTGTAATACTGGCATATAAGTACAAGTCAAACATAAAGATTATATTTTTTTTGCACTTATATTTATTTGATTTATTTACTGTTGATGGTATAAAAATTCATTGTTGTGATGTGCCACTTACAATTCTTATATAGCCCCTCCTGGTGTGAAACATTAGCAGCCCAATTCCAAGTCACATTATGCATGGCACAAGGCAATTTATACCCTACCCTATGGTGCAAATTGCAACTTACACCATGAGTTACTCAAGTTGCAATTCCAAGTTGTGACTTGCACCATGCCGCTTGCGGGTTGCACCAAGGGTGGACTACACCACCCACTATGCCCACAACCCACTGCAGCATGGTGCAAGGGTGGGTTATCACAGCACATGTGCCCTATTCCGAAGGGGCAGCTACCGTAACCCAGTTCCACTGTTCAGGTCCCGCAATGGTGCAGCGGGTTAGAACAGTATGGAGGTGGTCTAAGGGGCATCCATCCTAGCAAAATGACGGATGCCCCCTCACAGTGCGATGGAACAAACATTGCTATGCCCCATCGACCCCCCCAGCACAGTGCTGCCCCCCAACCCCTGAATCTTGGGGTGCTTCTGGGCCCATTATGTGCCATTTCCCCCCTTGTGCCTCTGCCACCCAGCGTCCCCCCCCAATGCCCCCAGAGGATTGTGGCCATGTTGTAGGGCTGGAGAGCTGCAAGGGGGCAGTTAATGTGGTCTGCAACTTGCAGCACCCAGGTCCAGGGACCTTGTCTGTCTTGGAATAGGACTCAGTGTCCCCGATGTAGTGTCGCTTGGTGCAACTCACATACACCCACGAGTTGTTCCATGCATTCTGGAATTGGGCCCCAGGTGTGTTGTGTTTTTTGGGTATATCCTCTTGCTGCTGTGTGCCTTCCCATGTACTGTATGTATCACTTTTTAGCACTTTAATACTGTAATGTATTTTTTTATAAAAATGGTCTTGTGCAATTCTGTTTTCTTCTACAGAGCTTTTTCTCTCTCCAAGTCACACCCAGCGACACCCTCTCAGCCCTGTTACTGACCTTTCCAAAGACTTACATGTTATTCACCACTTATCCAGGACCACAATGTAGTGAGTGGCCAGTGATGTGATCATGCAAGAGCAAAAGGGGGGCTGACTTGGATGGCCTGGCAATAGCCTCCAATCTCTTTATTTTCTCCCCAGGGCGATGGCATACAATGATACGGTTGTGCATGCATGCATGACTGGTATTGGGGGCAACCACTCCTCTTCTGGTGCTCCTGACTGTGCTACCAACTGGTCTCAATCAGTCACCAATTTCACAGAGGGAACAGCAAACCCCCCAAAGAATGAGAATAGTCCTTGGGACTCTCAGGCTTTCCTGCACTGGCCAGCCCCCAATGTTCTGGAATCTGGATCACCGATATAACAAGTGGTAGTACTACTGTTGTGCTAGGTGGCTGGCTAGCTGGACAGGAGGAGAGTTTACTACAGACTGAGTGGAGGCTGTGAAACTAGAGACTTCTATGAGATTCTAGCATTTGTGGAGAAGACACAGATAGCAGGACTATACCACTTGTGTTATGTTCTTAAAGGTATGCCACCAGTGCCTTTGGGTTCTATGTGATAATGGCGAGTGCCGAACAGCGACCCACATTATCGCGATGTTAGGTCAGCGAAAACAATTTTGCCACACTGATATCCACGGTGCATGGAGGAATGCCCCCCCCCGACTAAAGGATTCTCAACTCAAGGGGGGTGCATGTCGGGGGGGGGCAAAAGCAAAAAAAAAAACAAGTTTCACCTAGAACCAGACCTGAACCTGGTATCCCACGCACTGCAAGTGAAGACCAACTCCCAACGCCATGAAGCAGCTCGGCAGATGATCACAACACCACCCCCTACATCCCCTCCACCCCCTCCCAGGCCATGCTTGCCATGCTCGCTCCTACCCCAACGCGCGTGTACATATATCGACATCCTGTCTCTGAGGTCGCCCACCCCACCACATAAGGTTGCCTTCCCCCCAACACCATTCTGGCTTCCACCCACATTGTGTCGCCATTTCGGATGGCACCATAATTCAGGCATCGATGTCACAGGCTACCATGCCTTTGAGTTTATAGCCTTACCAGACCATCTTTGTGAGACTTCAAGTTGCATGGCTCCCTATCTTGTTCTTCTTGTCCCTACAGGTACATAGAAACATAGAAACATAGACGTTGATGGCAGATAAGGACCGCTTGGCCCATCTAGTCTGCCCATTTCCCTACCTACAGGATAGGCTGCAGATCCTAGTTAACCAACAGCCTATTTCTTCCTACCCCCCACAAGAATTGCCTTATGTCTGTCCCATGCATTCTTGAATTCTCCCACAGTTTTAGACCCCACAACCTCCTCAAGAAGGTTGTTCCATGCATCCACTACCCTCTTTGTGAAAAAATACTTCCTCACATTGCCCCCTGAACCACCCCCCCATCTTTAAATTGTGTCCCCTTGTTCTTGCACTTCTCTTTTCTGAAAGATGCTACCATCTTGGACTTTGTTGATTCCACTGAGGTACTTAAAAGTTTCTATCACGTCCCCCCTCTCCCTTCTTTCCTCAAGGGTATACATATTATGCTCCTTTAGTCTCTCCTCGTACAGCTTCTCTTGCAGACCCTGCAACTTTTTTAATTGCCCTCCTCTGGACTGTCTCTATCCTGTCTATGTCCTTGCGGAGATGGGGTCTCCAGAACTGGAAACAGTACTCCAGATGAGGTCTCACCAACTGTCTGTACAGAGGGATAACAACTTCCTGTTTTTCTGCTGGTGATGCCTCTCCCTATGCATCCCAGTATACCCCCAGCCCTCCCTACTGCCTTTTCACAATGCTTGCTAACCTTAAGGTCATCTGATATAATTACCCCAGGCCCCTTTCCTTTTTAGTTGTTGTTACTACCTCCCCCCCATTGTGTATTCTTCCCCTGGGTTCTTGTTTTCCAGGTGCATTATTTTGCACTTCTTTGCATTGAATCCTAGCTGCCATACTTCTGACCATTCCTCCAACCTTGCCAAGTCCCTTCTCATCCTTTCCCCACCTCCTTGTGTATCAACCCTATTGCAGATCTTTGTGTCATCTGCAAAGAGGCATACTTTTCCTTCCAGTCCCTCTGCAATGTCACTTATAAAGACATTAAAAAGGACTGGACCCAGTACTGAACCCTGCGGTACCCCCACTAGTAACCCCTCTTTCTTCAGAGTGGACTCCATTTACAATTACTTTCTGTGTCCTGTTGTCCAGCCAATGTTTTACCCAGGCTACCACCCTGGGACCCACTCCCAGGCTGGTTAATTTGACTATTAATCTTTTGTGTGGGACTGTGTCAAATGCCTTGATAAAGTCTAGGTAGGCCATGTCCACAGCCCCTCTCTGGTCTACTACTTTGGTCACCTAGTCAAAGAAATCTATTAGATTTGTCTGACATGACCTTCCTGCTGTGAACCCATGCTGCCTTGGGTCCTGTGCCCCACTGGCCTCTAGGTACTCAACAATTCTTTCCTTCAAGTGACTCCATCACTTTCCCTACCACAGAGGTCAAACTGACAGGTCTTTAGTTTCCTGCCTCTGTCTTGGTCCCACTTTTGTGAAGGAGAATCACATCCGCCTTCCTCCAGTCCTCGGGTGCCACACCATCCTCCCATGATTTATTAAAAAGAGTAGCCAGTGGTTTCACTAGTTCCCCCCTTAATTCTTTTAGAATTCTGGGGTGAATTCCTTCAGGCCCCATTGCTTTGTCCAACTTCAGTTTTAGGAGTTCTTGCAGAACCCTTTCTTTTGTGAACAGACTGGGATCGACCTTCCTATCAAGAGTGCTTCTGTTAATTGGATTAGGAACTTCCCTCTCCTCTTTTGTGAATACTGAGCAGAAATATTCGTTCAGTATCCCTGCTTTTTCACTGACCCCCTCTGCCACCCACCGTTCATTCTATTCAGCCTCACTATCCCTCCCTTTGTCTTTCTACGCTCGCTGATGTACCTATAAAAGATTTTATCCCCCTTCTTAACCGAGTTGGCTAGCCTTTCCTCAGTTTGGGCCTTTGCTATTCTGACTTCCCTCCCTGCTTCCTTCTGCCTTAACTGGTACAGCTGTCTGTCCTGCTCCTTCTGTGTTTCCTTATACTTCCGGAATGCTATCTTTTTCTTCCTGACTTTCCCAGCCACCTCTTTTGAGAACCATAGTGGCTTTTTCTTTTGTAAAGCAGCATCTGATGGTGGTAATGGAAGTGCTGCTAATTTGAGTGTGAAGGGACAAGAGGCCAGTCATACAGCAAAAGGATGAGGAGTGGAGTGGTACATGCCAGCAGACAATATTTTTGCCTCAACAAGAACTCCTAGGTGTTATTTTTTTACTTGATTACCAACTACTGACTACTGTTTGACACTATTTGCAATTATTTGATAAAACTTTTTTAAACTTTTCATGTTGTATCGTGTTGAATTTGGGTTTGTTGGTTTAAGTCAGCTTATAGCAGAAACCCCCTGTGTTATTTTTTGTGCGCATTTTAAAAACCCATGTCTCTATGACAAAAAGCTGCTTTTATTGTCTTAATCCAAGAATCTGAAAATTCTACTGTATGTTTTACTTATTTAGTTTGACTTTTTTAAACACTTTAATATATCTGATATTTGAAATTCACACCCCGACAAGGTCATATGACTTCAGAGTATATCGTTCGCATGTCATTTTTTCCTTAGTTTACACTGCACAGTCTGATCAGGACACCGAGATTGCATTTGAATGCCAATGAATGCTGAGGAAGGAGAGGTGTTGAATTTTGATTTGGCTGTGTCTCTCTACTCTAGAGCTTTCTTCAGAGTAATTTACACTGAAGAGTGGGCTATTTGCTTTAGATGCTCAGTTTTGTAGCTCTTTAAGCTTGTATACAGTCAAGTAAGAAGACCATCGTGAGAAAGTGACATTCTGTATTCCTACACCTGTCTTCCTGATTCAGTATTCTTTTCTGTGAGTGTTGGTGTTTTGGTTTTTATCAGCTTCTTAGCTTTTTGCTCAGGTTTTCCTCTGTTAAATTTGAGGAGGTGTTTCAAGAAAGGCTAAGTGGCAGTAGACCTCTGATACTGCACATACTTCAAAAACGTTTTCTGTTGCCTATTGTGGCTAACATTTTTTCTGGGAGCAAGAAGAGAAAGTAAACATATAATTTCTATTAGTTTGCTTTTAGTTTGCTTAATTACAGACTTATTTACTTGCAAGATGCTAAGATGCTAAGACCTTGTGGGTTTTAGGAGACTGAAGGTATTGCTAAGAAAGTTTTAAAGTATCACTAAGACATTTGCTTTTAAGATATTTGTTTCTGTTTTAGATCTTTTTACTATTGCTATAAGCTGCAACAAATTAAAAATCAGTTGTCAGCCTCTGGTTGCAGAGAATTTGTTGAATGTAACTGTGATTTGATGTCCTAGCAGATGTCTAGTAAGACATTTTTTCATTAAGATACAGACTGAAAGAATTAGGACAGCTGTCTGTTTGCAATTTTATGATTTTACTTGTAGTTAACAACCTACACATCCTTTGATTTATTCAGTGCTGGATTCTGAGAGAGGAGTTATGTCTATTGACAGTATTTTTTATTCTACCTCTGCCTCTAATTGGGACAGGCGACTGGCAACCTGGAGACCTGGAAAACCAGAGAAAAAGACCAAAGCTGCAAGTATACACAAGTTTAAACTCAAGCTAAATAATCTGAGGGTACTATTATTGCTACACATCAATCATATCTGAGTGTCCTTTCTCCTGGCTGTATTCGATAAGTACTGTTTTCATTGTTCAGTGTTCCCATATTTTATTTTTATAACATCGAAGAACTTTCAATGAATAGTTTCTGCCTGACACAAGCTCTTCGGAATTTTTTAACTCTTCATCAAAGAGTACTACAGAAGATTTTACAGAATAATAAATTATTCAATGCCTTTTTTAGACATTTCCTTGGACATTTATTTTTGTTTTAATTTAAGTGATAGTTAAGTAATAAGTCTTCACTATTAATTAAGTGCGACCAGTGTGTTGTCCTTGATTGCTATAAAGAGTCTTGGTTGTGTTTTCTTTATAATTAATTTAGAGTTGTTTGAGTTAATATCAGTATATTTTCTGTTAAAGTACTTAGGATGATGTTAACTAGGCAGCAAAGGGAAATTCTAGGGCACCTCCACCCATGTCTAAGCTTCTATTAGCCTCCAAAAAACAAAAGAAAAGAGGGAGAGCTGGAAGCAAAACAGTGATGAAAGTAAATTCAGTTAATACTGACAATAATGATAAGTGAACTAAAATTACTAGTCACTTAAAACTAGTTGAATTATTTGACTCTTACGAAGTCTTATTGCCCAGGTTGAAAATGTCTAGAGCACTACCCTAGTTAGATCTTAATAAGGAAAAAGCCACTGAGATCAGAAATTTTACTGTCAATAATGATCACCAATTAACTAGTTATCCTCTATTGTTAAGAGGTGTTGAGCAGCTTATTGAGGATGATGAATCCTTGGAATTACTTCGGAGTATTTAATGATATTACCTATTGATAATATCAACAAGAATTATGAGGAATTAGGGGAACATCCAGAACTTACTATCCATACAGTACTTGATGAATCTGAATTGATTAGATTACAAACAGACAATGTAATCATTCCTAAGGATGAGTTGCAGGATGTTACAGATAAGTTGAAAATGACCATTGATGGTATTAAATCAGTGTAAAAAAGATATGACACTACTTTTCAGGAAATTAGTAATGAAGCTATAAGTATTTCGGAAGGTATAAGTGATCTGTAAGTAGGAGCTGCTACATCACTTAGGGTGGTTCCATTGGCCCCTACTTGTTTAAGTGAGGGTCTAATTCAGTCATTAAAGGATCCAGTTACAGCACATATATTAATTATGGAACAGATGGTAGTATTAAAAAAATGAAATTGAAGCAGCAAGATATGACATTGCAATTAATGCTGCCAAATTGAATACAATGTTAGCTAAACTGGATGAGATAGAACCCCCAAAAGTGTATGATCCAATTTCTTTGGATCAGAAGATCACTCAAACCCCCATAGGAGACCGAATTTCAATCCAGTAATAATCCTTAAGTCTCCACCCAAAAAGAACAGGGAGAAATTAAATAAGAAGCAAAGAGGAAAGAAAAAGAATAAAGTGAAAAATAAAACAAAAATAAAAAATAAGTCTAAAAAGACCTCATCACTAGCATCTTATAATACAGAAGAAAAATTACATACTTTAAGCACAAATGTAATAATTCCACTGGTGCCTAAGAGACAACTGGAGCTGGATAATACAAATTTGAATAGTTCAACTAAGAGTATGAATGAGGAAGTAAAAGAAGACTTGAGTGCACATTTACTGTTGCTGAAAACTGGACTGGGGCATCTTGGGATAGAACTGGATTTGGCTCCCACCTAGAGATGCAGTGAATTTAAATTCGCCAATGATGAGCGATGAAGTGAGCACCATTGCTGCACTCGCGTGGCGGGTGGGCAATGCAAAATGCTCATTCCCTTGTCATTACCTCTTCATGTTAAAGTAGAATGGCAACACGAAGTAAGGCAAAGTCATTGTTTTTAATGGACTTTGCGTTCCTCATTATGATTCTAAGTGACCCACTGGTGTTTCAGATTTGGCAGCCCCCCACACATCACATAGCTTACAGTAGTGTAAGTCACATGCTGTTTAGCTAAGCAGGAAGAAAGTGAGTCATACAAGCAGACACTTTTATTTTCTCCTGTGTAGACGGAAAGAGAGTAATGTGTTTTGTGACTACTGATACTTTGAGATCAAAGAGGAGGAGATTTAAACTTTGATTTAGACCCAACAACTTTTTTACTTAATTTGCTCTTTCTGTAAATTTTATTTTTCTTACAGGCTTAAAATACATTCAAGTAACTATTAAAAAAAATCAATGTTGTGATTCATGACGTGATCGTAAATTATGATTTGTGACTGCATTTGTGACCATGATGATGATGAAATATGAATGCCTACGGCTGTCCTTCCCCAGGCTCCGATGAGGTGTGACACAAAACTCCCCGACTTAAAAACACTCATTAATGAGTACAATGGTGGATTGCTGAAACATGGAGAGATACTACAAAACAGGCTTGCAATACATCCAAGTAACTATTAAAAAAGATTAATGTTGTGATTCATGACGTGATCATAAATCGTGATTTGTGACTGCATTTGTGACCGTCCATGATGGTGAAGAACGTGATTTCTATCACAAATGACTCGTGATAATGGTCCTGACTAAATAAATACATATTAATGAGTACAATGTTTATGCAGAATTATGCACCATACCTGTCTAGTACTCTGAAGGGAAGCCAAAGAGGCCACTGTGACTTAAGTTAGAGATGGAGATTGGGCCCTAAACAGATGGAAATGCATGGACAGTTTAAGTTTGCTCTGCACACTGAAGAGATGCAGATGCAAAGGCACAACACCTAACCAGTGCTCACCATCAGAAATTCAAAAATCTGGAAAATAATTCCTTTTCCAGTTGGGGCAGGCCATGGGGGGGAGGGGCAGTGTACTGCACTGCTGCAGTAACAGTCACTAGTACTAGTATTAGTAAAGATACCACAAAGAAGTACCAAAATTACACAGCTGCAGTGGATTGCATAGAAGGTTCACATTGCTGAAATTATGTGGTACAATAAAAGGTGTCTGATTTGATGATACGCGTCACACGCATACTCACACACACACACACACACACACACACACTAAGTAATGCATAGCAAATTGAAAACTTCAGTAATATAACCACTTATTTTAAGCAAACTAAAATTATGCACTGCTGCACCACAACAATCAGCAAAAAAATGGCAAGAATTATTGAAAATATTACTGTGTGTACATTAACACAGTTATACAAGAAAAATATCACCAAAACAGAAAGCTCTGTCTTTTCTCCAAGTTAATCTACCTACACCACAGATATGCCCCTCCCCCAAAGCACACTTCCACTGTCTGTCAGTACACAAACTGAATATTGTACATTAACATTCAAAATCCACACACAAACAATAAACGGTTGATGATATCAGCATAGGAGAGTTTCCTATAATCAATGAACTAAAGTTTCAGCAAAACAAATGACCTCAAAAGACTTTTTTAACAGCTTTTAGAAGGTTTGAATCACAGAGCTCTCAGAGCAGATTCTTTCCTACAGCTTCATACACACACTACCCCAAACTGAGGCTGTGTAGAACAATCTAGAGCCCATGTGACCTGAAATCCCATGAATCACTGCACAATTCACCTTTGGAGCTTAAAAACAAGGTGAAGTCAGGTGGAGTACATTGTTTTCAATGTACTTCACCTTAAGAATTGGTAGAGTTGTGGTTTGGGAAGGCAGACTAACGTGAAGTCATTGTTTTCAATGGACTTCGCATTACCGATTATAACGCGAAATACTCCACATCGCATTGTGGAGCACTCTGCAAATCCACCTTCATTCCACAGATCACTTTGCAGAGCGAATTGGGGCCACTTCACCCACCACTACTCTCGCAAGGTATCCTGAGCAGCACAAAATAGCTGATATAGGTTGCAATGCTGAGCAACAGGACTTGAATCTGGCTATCATATGAGAAAAGGATTTATGTGTGCTGTGTAACACTGCTGTTAATATTGAACTACCTATATTGAGAATGACAGCAGAAAAGGAATCGCCCAAGGTTAAAGAGGAATACTTAAAAATATACATTGTAGACATGATTAATAGGGACCTGGATTTGGAAATTTCTATACATAATGTTGTTAAACTCATTAAAACAAGGGATGGATGTCAGAACACCATTGACCTACATCTGGGTTCAACAATATTGGCTGATCATCTTTGGTACAATGGTGACTGTTTTGAGAAAAGGGGCATTTTTCTCTCTTTTCCTAACAGACCACTGTTTAATGCTATAAGAACTAATAAAACTATTTGTAATGAGAACCTAGTGGTTATGAGTCCCTTTGGCTTGGAAAGAATGTCAAGAGAAAAAAATTATAAACTACGATGTGCCCTATGCAATCTATTTCAGAATTTCATGCAGGTCCACCAGGGGGAAAAGGGTATATTAAAAGCTACCAGATGTGAGACTTATTCTCAAATAAATATATGGGTTAAAAGCAATGCTCTTATATAGACACTAATGGCAAAGTCGGCTATTCTTGATACGATGGGACTGAATTTGGTTTTGGCCGATGAAGTGTTTTCTATAGAAGAAATGTAAATTTCAAAGATTTCATGACCAGAGAGCTCTAATAATATTCCAGAGATGTTAGGTACCAATGAATATACTGTGTCCTTGAGTAATAGATTTAGAATACTTATAGAACAAAATGATGGACTTCAGTTACAGAAATTGACTACCAAGGATGAATTGGATGATAATTTGAATCACTCGGGTAGTGGGGTCTCTGTTAATTCTAAGTGTGAACCATATCAAATATATAATCAAATATATTGAGAATTCTATCATGGAATATTTCTGGTTTTGTTGCAAAATTACCTGACAGTGAATGTATGGAGGTTTTTAACAAGGCATGACATTATTAATGTTCAAGAATCATGGCATACATTGGATCTATTAACAATATATAAATTAATGGTTATCATTTATTTCAATCTCCCGCAACTCGCAAGGCTAGGATGGGTAGATCAGCAGGTGGCCTTATAACATACATTAACATACATGATTACGTTGATAAAGACTATTTTTAGTCAAAATTATCTGTCAATAAAATTGAAAATCTGCAAAGAAAAGGGGCTGTTGGTAAATGTTTATAACCCACCAAAAAAGTCTCCCATTTATGACTCTAATCTTATTCCAAAACTTATTGCTGACACAGAAGAGTATGTTGACACTGATAATGATCTTGAAGTCATAATAACTGGAGATTTTAACATAAGATTTGGTGGTAAAAATCTAGGAAGTGAATCTACCTCACGGTTCTTACAAAATATCTATGGAATTGATGCTAGGAAGTCACTTGATAAAAAGTTCTCAGATTATGATGGACAATTTGATCTTTTACTTAACTCATTGAACCTCTTAATTCTTAATGGTAGATTACCCTTGGATCTTGAGGGTGCTCCCACTTGTATTACATATAACGGTCAATCTATAATTGACTATATACTGGTTTCCCAATTTTAATATAGCAAGTACCTGGATTTACATATGAATAACAGGGTGGAAAGTGATGAATTTTCACTCATTATGTCCAGAATAATGAAACGTACAATAACTAGAACACAAGAACAGATAGAAATCTATAGCAATAGAAAACTTATCAAATGGAATCTGATACCTCAAACTACTTTATATCAAAAATTAAACTTTTTACCTGTAACATGGGCAATCTGCTTATTAGAGATTTAGAGCCATCTGTTATTTACATGGAATCATTAAAACAAGTTCATAATATTCTATCTCAATTTAGCAAAACAAGACCTTTAATTTGGTTTCATAAAAATTGTCGTGTAAAGAAAAATAAATTAACTAAATGGGTGAGATATGTTAAAAAAAATTCCCTCAAGAAAAAAACTATAGGATGCTAAATTATCAAAGAAAACAATATACAGAGCATGGATTAAAGGAAAAATCTATGTATCAACAAAAATTATGGGATCAAATGTTACAGGCTATTGAGACACATGATGATAAAACATTTTAGCAACTTGTGGCTAAAGGCACTAAGTATTATAAAAACCAATATGATGCGAAGATGCAGTAACTTCCTCTCAATGGGTAGAACATTATACTAATATTTTCTTTAAACCAAACATAAAACATTATACTTCTTCTCTAATTAATTCATGAGGAATTTGACATACAGTTAAGGAATTACGAATGGCTATTAACAGCAGTAAATCAAACAAATCGCCTTGACCGGACCAGATCCTGACAGATTTCTATACAACTGATATTGACTGGATGACCTCTTTCCTTGTGGATCTTTTTAACACATTTATAATGTATGATTACATACCAGTCTTGTGAAAAGGAAGCCAAATTATCCTTATTTACAAAAAAGGGGATACAAATTATTAGGCTAATTATAGACCAGTTAGCCTTATTGATAATTTAACAAAAATATATTCAAAAGTTCTTCTGCTTTGCTTGTGGGACTGGGTTATTAACAATAACAAAATATTCCCCCAGCAAGTGGGGTTTCAAAAGCACAATGGAACAGTACAACAGATTTTTTTATTAGTTCATATAATTGGAAAGTATTGTAGCATTAGGAAGCAACCATTGTTTTTGGCATTTATCAATTTCTCATCTGTGTTTTATTTGCTATCAAGAGAAATTCTCTGGGAAACTTTAGAAAACATAGGAATAGAGCCTAGTCTTCTGAATTTGATTATGAGAACATATATGGACACCTGGATTAAGGTTACATACATTACAGGTAGTGAATTTACATAAAAGATTAGCACAAACTCTGGTGTCAGACAAGTATGTGTTCTTGCCCCCAAACTTTTTAATTTATGTGCAGTATCAACAAGATACTGGTAGAATTAAATGATTCATCCCATCATATGCCTGAAATACTTAATCAAACAGTTCCAGTACTCACACAAGCAGATGATTTGGTCCTTATATCTACTTCTAGGCTTGGATTACAGAGAAGTCCTACCAAGCTTGAGAAGCTCTGTAGACTGGAGCATTTGGTTCCAAATATCCAAAAAAACAAAGGTTATGATACTTGGAACAAAAAGAAAATATTGTAATTTACATCTTAATTTTCAGTCCTTAGAATTTGTACAACAACATACATATTTAGGTGTCATAATAACATCTTAATTATCATGGAATAAACAGGTTGACTATGTAGATGCTAAGATGAATCAATCCTCTGGTGCTCTTCACTGATTTAATAGATTGTACAGGGGGGTGGGCATTGAACCCATGATTAAAGCTATAAATTCCAAACTGCTTGGACTGGGGTTATATGCTGCATAAATCTGGGGTCTTACTCAAACCTGGAAACTGGAGTCTATAATACATTTGACCTATAAAAGGACTTTAGGCCTCCCTAAATCAGCTCCAAATGTATTAGTAAGGGCTAATCTGATACAAGTTGTGTTTGAAGCTAAACTACATACTCAGGTTGTTAGTTTTTGAATTAGAACTACAGCTGCATCAGTAGAATCTCTACTATCGGATTGAATGAAAAAAAAACTAATGCATCATAATTTAGGGAAAAAAGAAAACTTTATCTGTTATTAAAAATAAGTCTCAAGAATCTGATCTACAAGAAATAAAACAGCTTTAAATATCATCATGGTTGATGAAAAATAATTAGGAACATTCTCTTAATGAATATCTGAAAACTGTGGATGATCCAAGACTCAGGCAGGTGCTAACACTGTACCATTTTTAGCTTTTCTATAGAAATGTATTAGAGGCCAGATTTAACAACGTACATAATATGCTCAATCATTGTCCATGTAACTTAAGAGATGGAGAATCTGCATCACATTGCAACAAGATGTCCATTTTATGGAAATCTGAGGAAGAAATATCTGGCTTACATATTGTATCATATATTATAGCATCTTTCTTCATGTTAGATTTACTCTTTAATTCTGAAAACAAACAAATTTTATTAGATTTGGCTAGATTTCTCCTTGCCGCAAAGAACCATAGTGGTAGATCACAATGACAAATATAACAGCCTGAATTTATAAGGAATTGTCTGGATTCTATGCTGTCGATACATTGAGGTCTGCAAAAACAGAACTAACCAGACTGCAGATTACCAAAATTTAATATATGGATCATCAATTTAATAGTGTAGTAAAGCATACAAAAAATGTTAGGTAATAGTATCACTCCCGAAGTGATAATACCACACTTTGAGAGTGATAATACTATCGTTCAGGTCCCATAATAGTATCATTCTGGACCTGAATGATAGTATTATCAATGATGCTCCGCGGCGCAAGCACATAACACCCAAAATCATTTGTGTTGATAAACATCAATCAAACATTCACAGTCACAATGCACCTAATCATTGCCTGTTTTCTGTCAGTGGGCGGCCAAAACAGATTCAAAAACATGGCAGCGGGCTCTCGCTTAGCGAGAGCATTAAGTGTTCCTGGTACCTCCTGTGGTTTTTTGAGTTTTAAAAACATATGACAAAAGGATTTACATCACAGATCTTGTGCTCCTTCAACAAGGTAGGACTAAAACAAAACTGTCCGTGTGGGCGGCAGGGGCAGGAGAGAGAAAGAGGCACAGACCAGAAAGTGCAGCGGTCAGCTAAGACTCCAACAGTCCTTCACTGTCAGCCGACTGCCTGTGAGAAAAGTACTCGGCGGGGAAAAAAAAACTAATCTCACATCCATATATTAAAAAAAATAAAGGATAGCTCACTGGGTATTACCGGTGAGTACTACTATCTCGAGGTTCTGGACACTGTAACCTCTTGAGCTTCGCTTTCATGGTTTCTACGTGTCCAGAACCTCGCGATGGTATTACTCACTGGTAATACCCAGTGAGCTATCCATTATTCTCTATATATCTCCAAAAAATATTTTTTACAACTAAGGAGTGCAGTCTTCATACTTCAGAAAAGTAATGCACTTTTCTTTACTTTTCTTATGAAAAATTAGATGGTTTCTCCTTTATCTGTCCGATATTTGTCCGATGCATGCCTTCTTTTTAAATTCTGTATGTTATAGTGTATTACCTTTGAGTATATATAGTAGGTTAAATAAATGTTAAAGTTACTATTAATGGCTTAGTAACAAACTGCAACTGAAGATAAATCTTGTAGTTAAATGCTTAAGGTATATGTCATCACGAAAATCTATTTTCCATGGTACTGAATCAATATTCTTGATAATTTCATTAATTTAAAATTGGTAAAATATATAAGCTGATGTATAGACATCAAGATAGTCCAATAATTGATTGCAAAATATTTTTACAAGTATATGTGTGGATTATGCAGATAGTATTTATAATATTAGAAATAATTTTCTCTTTTAACTTTTTATATGGTGTTTTGATTATGTGTAATGATGTACACTGTCAAACAATAAACTTCTTTGATTTGAAGTGACTGGCTAGTGAAATTCTATATGATTTGTGGTTATGGTGAATGCCCCTGTTTTTTGTACTGTATATCTAAGGAACATTTTTTCCTTGAAACCTCCTCAGTTTTGAGTTCTACCTCAGCAATGGCTCTCCTCACTGCTGCCCCCCCACTGCCTTCAGTTTGTCCAAGTAAGATTCCCTACTCATTGGTCCCATTTTTACTTTTTGAAGGCAACCATCAATGCCCCTACAGCTTCCCTGACCTCATTTTTATTAGTCCCTCCTGAAAAGCATACACAAGTCAAAACATTCTATGTTCAATCTTATTCAAAATGGTCTCAGAGAATTGAATGAGTTAACTAAATTGGCTTTCTGTACTTAATGGTTTTACTCACAGTAGTCATGAAGTATTTGAAAATTCCAATACTGCACTTTTAATAGCCTATCACTCTGCCCCTCCCCCATTCACTCACCCCTTCAAGCTGAACCTGTAGGAGATCTGTAATCATCTCAAAATTCACTCTCCTAAAATACAGCACCTCTGCCTTGGTTCTGGAATACTGTACCCCAAGTGGTATAGTAAACCAAATGGTGCTGTGATCTCTAGTCTCCGGGGGCTTTGAACCTCACTTCATTGTTAGCATTCTGGCTCAAGAACACAAGATCCATGGTAGCTCATGCCCTAGTGTATTCACTGACATGCTGCACTAAAATGCACTCCTGAAAGGTGTTCACCAGTGCCTGACTGCATGTGCATGTGCTCCAGGTATGTCTCAGTTGACATCCAGCATGTATGGATCACCTGTTAAGACCGCATTCCTCATCACAACCTGGTGGTCTCCTTCTGCTTAGGGCTTTGGATGCACTGTGGAGCATTCATAATGCTGCAGATAGGGAGGGGAAGGGAGCAGCTCGGGAGGGACAGCAACATGATTTCTAAATACAAACAACACTTTTTAAGTATTATGACCCTTTTATTTTATGTTTCTTGGTTCCAGTCTCATTCACTAAACTGCTGTGTTACCGAGGAATCAAGATGGCGGGCTTCTGAGGTGTGAAGGGAGGGTGGCATATGGATACCATTTAGGGGGTTCTTGCCATTTATGGGGACTTGTCTTTCTGTGTTGTATAAGTTAAAAAAAGTATGGCTGGCAAGGAGTGCCAGCTAATCAGATTTGTGGACTGTCCCTACCCAAGCTATATAAAATCTGTCCAGAAGTGAACTACAAAGATGATAGAGATGCAGCAAGGAAAACCATATAAAAAGCATTTACTAGACTGAATATGTACTTGCTGAAGGTGAGATGGGGGAACATGATGGAAACCTTCAAGTATGTGAAAGACACATATAAAGTGGCACCAGCCGGGATGCAGTGCAGTAATGCTGTAGTATATCACAAAATGCTGCAATATAGTGCATAGAACAGTGTAATTCAATGTCAATTAAGCCATTTTGGCATGCAGTATTTTGTGACATGTCACTTACTGCAAGTTTTCGCATTGCATCGGAGCTGGCTATGCTGTAGTAGAGTATCATGACCTGCTTAAGAATATTAAGGTTCACCCACCTTAAGGTAAAAATAAACCACGAGGAGTAAAGAGGGGTGCAGGCAAAAGGGTGGGAGAAAGGTGAACAACAGGCAATTGAATTGTGCCCTTCCCCCCAAGATCGCATACTGCACGTTGTGACCACACCCTCCCAGTGTCACCATAATTTCCCATGGAGGGCTCTGACCCCACAACCCAACTCCGGGGGGGTCTACCCCACGCCCCCTCAAATATATATATATAAACACTCCCCACCCGGCACACATTGTGGAAAAGAACAGGTCCACAGCAATGGCCCCATCCACCCCACACTCAGTGTAGGTGACAGTCAGAAATCCTGATCACCAACATCACTTTCACCGTCATCCCGATGCTCACATTCCGGAGCCCTCTTTTTGGTGCCCCACTAGTAGCATACTGAATAGTAAGGGGTCAGCAACTAGGAGACACAAGTATAAAATGGTGTGGGGAAATTCAGGGAAAAATGTAAGAAAGCACTTAACAGAAAGGTTGCTGGACAAATGGAATAGTTTGCCAAGTGAGGTGGTAAACTCCAAGATAGTTACACACGTCAAGAGAGAATAGGACAGTTACAAGTAGTTGTTAAAAACTTAGACAGTGAAGGGGTACAGAACAGGGGAGAATGGGATAAACTACCAATGGGCATTCAACCTAGGCATGATCAAGGGTAGACTGGTATTTTTTAGGGTGGGCAAAAAGTGGGTAAGAAGGATTATGAGTCAGCCAGCCTGCTGGCACAGCAGTAGCACTACTGCTTGCAATGCTGATGACCTGGTTTCTGGAATGAGCCTGGAGCATCAGAGGACAGGCCAGGAGAGGCAGAATGAGTGTCCATTGGCCTGCTCTCCTCTTCAGTGGGGGAGGGTAGTGAAGCCAGTGTAATTGTGACTCTCAGCAGAGGCTGGGAGTACAACACCAGCACAGGACCACATTTGATATGGCAGCAGATGTCTGTAGGATGCATGTGGGAGCACGTGCACCACAGACTGACATCACTGCATGTCCACATCTCCAGTGGCAATAATATGAAGAAAACCTCTGTGGCAGCAGCACAATGATACTACAGCCCTTGCAAGTGCCACCTCAAGCCTGCTCTAGGGGGTGCTAGGGGTTTGTATTAGCATATTGATCCTCCCTCTTGGCCTGAGGAGCCCCACAATGGCTGGAAAGCCACAGTCCCTGGGATCTCCAGGTAAGTCTCTGGAGCCAGCCAGAGCATGGGGGCGAACCTGAAAAGAGCTAAAATGGCAGATATGGGGTATATCCCATCCCCTTCAGGAGAACAAAAAGCTGTAGAAAAGATGGATTATAAGTCTTTTTGTCTGTCAACACCATTATATGTTTCTACTGTTTATTTCAAGCTCAGAAGCAGGCCCCTGTGCTGTAACTTAAAATATCTTTTATCTTTAGTGATGATAGAGAATAAGGCCAGGATTTTCAAAAGGTTCTGAGGCAGATGTGGGAACATCAGTAACCAGCATCTACTTCAGGTAGAATGTGTCCAGAAACAGGCACCCTGTTTTTCAAAGGGCACTCAGTATTTGCACCATGTTCCATGATCTCTGACAACATATAAAAAATTATAACATGGGTTTGCAGCAGGCAGAAAAGTAATTGGTGCAGGGCCCTCACATGACCATACATTAATTCCCCAGAGATGCACAGTAAGTGGAAGTGGTGATCGGTCCCTGGAAAGGAATTAATCAGCCCTCTGGATCTTGTTATGGCATAGCCTAATAATTACCTTAGGCAGCCATTGTTGTTCGTGGTAAGCGAGGATTCCCCACTGTGTGTCTTGCCAGCCAGCCACCCACCCCATGGAACACTGACAGCCTAGGTCCTGTCCACCCACCCACCCGGTGGAAGTTTGAGGTCCTAGTGTATCTGTGTAAAAGAGTGCAGAACAAGTATGAAAAGACTTGCTGGGGATAGTGGGGAATTTTTTGCACATCCTGCTGTTCCTTAATTTGGTCACTGTGCGACTTACTGAGCTGCTTGATCATGTGAACACCTGTTTCCTGATCAAGACAGACAGAGAAGCAAGATCCCCGACACAGTCTTCTGTGCTTCCATGTGTGCAGTCCTGTCAGCTACACTACCTGTTTTAGTACCTGCAGTGCTGAAGAGCTGTTTTCCATGAAGAGAGATGCACAGAGCTGAGTCTCCAGCACCCCCGACACACTGTCCTGTGCTCCCATGTCCGCTGTGCCATCGGCTCCACTACCGTCTACCGATAGTTATACTTAGAGTGGTAATGTGTGTAGCCATGCCGCGTAGTATGTGCACTTAGTAGGAAGCTGGGTGGTACCATTCCGTGTCACAGTAGGTGTCTGCGCTGCTTTCGTTCCAGGTGCCTAAGTGTACAAGTGACTGCATTATCACAGACAGTGAGAGAGCCAGTTCTGTAAGAGACAAATGTTTTTCTCTGTCTCCACAACTGGTGTTCTGTGTCAGTGATGTACATTGCTGCAGCCATTCAGCCAAGTCGGTCGTACTATGCAGAGTCGCACTCCGTGGTGTAGTACAATCGGAGAACATTATGTCTTCCTGGAATGTCAGAATGGCAGCGTTCCTCTTCAAAGAATGCAACATATAACAAAGTAAGTATCCACAGCCAGTGATAAAGTACTGAAAAGAGCAGCATATGGTACACTACATGGAAAAGACAGACACAGCATTCTACAGCTCTGTATGTCTGTCTCTCACCCCCTCCCTGTATGTGCAATGTATGTAACAAATCAGAAGTATGAAAGACAGCTCAGTGTGGCCCTTGATACTACTATCTTGGCCTATTTACCACAAACTTCTGTAAGAAGCACTATTTTCCTGTGGCAGAACACCCATGGATGTGGTACTGTGGCCAAAAGTAGTGTAGGAACACTAAGTAGTCCCCACGGTTTTTGTCCTGTTAATCCTCAGGTTTCTGTCCATTTCTCTCGATATGTGGCCCATGTTATAAGGGTAATAGCCCACTCCAGGTTGTGCATTTATTGGGGATTAATCAATACCCTGAGTGTTGTGAGGACACTCAGCCTGAGGCCTCATGTCTCACAACGTACCCGGGTGTTGATTAATCCCCAATAAATGCACACCCTGTCATGGGTTATTGCTTACATATTACACATGCATTAATTTTTCAATACAAGTGCTAACTTTCCAGATATATCTATAGCCACACAACAAATGCTGGTTGGCCATCTTTCAAATGGTCTACCAGAGCAGACACAAGTCTGCTTTGAAGACAGAGCAGACAGATATGTGATGCCTCTGTTCTGAAAATCCAGCCCTTAGTTATATTTCATCTGCCATACTCATTTGAAAAGAGGCACTCTAGCCATGCTGCTATTGGAGGACATAAATCCATTACAAACATTTTAGTGTGTTTCTTTTTCAGGCTTTAATGTCCCCTAAAGGACAACAACCATAGCAGGATAGTGCATGTACACACTTAAGCACATTTTTACATATAATTAAGGAATTTAAAAGAGAAATATTGGCCCTCTTCCACAGAGGCAAAAGTGCTATGCTGCATACTACACTATCAGTATCACTTTGATTGACCAGGTTCTTTCTTAGATGAGTTTATTTCAGGATTTATTATTTTACTCAACTAGATCTAGTCATATGGTACTACTGTATTGTACAGTTAAAGGAATTACAGACTGTGTAACTGAAAAACATTTTGTCCTGTTAGTCATTCACAACTTTGAGTTTCAACAATTGCTCCACATGCTGTTTTAACATTTTATTCATCCTGTATATCGAAGGCTTTAAGATGTTGCCTTGATGCTGGCTTAGTGTCATGTGCCATCCCTTGAATCCCACACAGGGGCTGTCTCAGGGCTGGACACATTATGGATGAAAGGTTCTCAACTCTCAAGGAGGGAAGGGTGCCTGGCATTTGTGTACCCTCTGCCAGCTGATCAGGGAGTGGCATTAGCCTGAAGGCAGCTTCTTGCCCACCCTTCCATCTGCAGAAAGCATGCATCCATGGCAACTCTGGACACTGGGTAGTGACAGCGGAACCGTAGGAGAAATAGGGAGGTGGGATAAAAAAGAAACAGTCAATTATACTGTCAGAAAGGTTGTGATTCGACAAGACACATCAGCAATGGGGTCTTGGATTTTGAAGGTTGCTCTCTCAAGCAGTTGGTCTTCAGTGGATGAAACAGAGAGTGAGAACAGATGGAGGCATGTGCCAACGCTACTGAGCTGAAACATGCCTGCAGGAGACTAAACTAACACTGTCAACCAGGTGCAAGTAATGACATAGCTCTACTGCAAACAATTGGTGTCAGTATAAGCAATGTACAAGAGATATATAGGGCTAGGGTATGTCCTGTACAGGAAGAAATCCAATGTGAAAAAGAGAAACAAGATGTCAAGAATTTTAAGTTTGGTCTGGATTTTCTGAAGCCCTGAATGCTTAACAAGATCCTCGCTCATGTTCTGGATGTCTTTAGAATGCTCAGTGGAAACAGAGAGGCTTTTATTTCTCCTTGATTTTTAAATTCTGGCCAGCCAGCTTTATGCGTGTCAATAGAAAATGTTAACCAATCTAACTAATTAGAATGCAATTTTAAGTTTTAAAATTCAGACTGCATTGTTACATCTCTCTGATCATTTTCTGTGTGGTCAGAGCAGGCATTTTAATGAAGTAAGCACAGTCATGTGTCTGCCAATTAGAGATTAGGTTAGACTAAAATACATGAACTTCAAGCCTTTACATAATTAATTGTGAGTTACAGTACTTCCCTAATTTCAGTTCATACTAAATAATGTACATTAAGGCATCTAGCAGGGATTTTTCACAATTTCAGTTTGTTTTTAAATAATGAATAAACTGAGGGTGACATTAGACTGTGGTATAGTTCACACTAGCTGTCCAATTTCAACAGCACATCTTTGAAATCTAACAGTTAAAAAGCATTACCAACTCACCTACAGTATCCCAGACCCTAAGGACATTGTATCTATAATCGCGTAGGTGTTTGTAATTCCTGTGAAGTAAAGAATTTTGTTCATTTCTTTTAAGAGCTCAGGCTGGATGCCACCCTGACAGTTCTGGAGATAGACACTGTTCATTTAAATATTCACGTCAATTTATTCTCTGACAGCCACAGTGAAATCTTCCCCTCTGTCTAAACCATGTGCCTCAGTCTTGCCCATCAATATTAATATAACTAACTTATAAGTTTCCTTTAAGAAATACACCATTAGCTTAGTGTTGAAAAAATTAATCAATTGTTTATGCTCTTATAATTAGCAAGTTTGACTCAAGTGGCTATGTATGTTTACTGTAGCAGGTGCACAACTAAATGGATGAATATTTTTTAAAATAAATATTAATACTGTTTTCAACATAAGCAGTATAAAATACCAGTAGTGACTCTCAATAAAGTGGGTTGTAAATGTGATCTTGTTTTTTTGTTTGTTTGTTTGTTTTTAATGTGTGATCACTTTGGTTCTATACATCTTGTTCTCACCTGATTTGATGTGAGTACTTACTGTTTTGTTAAAACATATTTATTCACTGATGGATTACATTATCAAAATGCTCACTTGCTTTTCTGCATTTCATTTTATTTAAAGGAGCATTTTTACATTTGTTTGCCTTTTAGACTCATTTCATATATATTGATTGATTAATAAAAGTTTACTTTTATACAGGCATATATAGTGGCATCCACCAGAATGAACCCCACTTTTAAAGCACTCTGCAGAATGCTGCAGTAGACCCACTGAACAAAAAGCAATGTAATTTCAATAGCAATTAGTCCCTTTTGTCATGGAGGAGACTGTGGCATTCACTTCATCCTGGCAGTGTCACATTTTCCTGAATGACAGAAGGGACTAATTGCAATTGAAATTACATTGCATTATTCAGTAGGTCTGCTGCAGAATTGGGTTTCATGCTGGTGGATGCCACTGTACAATTGAGGAAGACCCTATTTTCAATAGTAATTATGTTACATTGGTTAGAGACATAAATAATTTGATATATTAAAGTATTACAATAAACACATTGGATCATGATATGACAACATATTCTGTAGGTACAATGGGAGTAAAAATACAATACATAAGGTTACACATTGGTAGAAGAAATGTGCTAGCATGTAAAATGATGGTCAGATATGTAAGAGTATTTTAAGGGCACATTGGAACTCATTGAGTGAGTTTCTGGTGTGGGTTTTGGGTGGTAGTTGATTTTAACAAGTGGCTATTGAAACTTGCATAGTTTGGTCACTGTACCTGCATCGTGTTTGGTGACAGGGTAGTGGTTAGTGTGCCTAAGTAAGTAGCAGCCATTTTTCTAGTTTTTTAGGACCAGAGATTTTTTTAAATGGGTAGTTGTCTTGATCAGTTTAAAGGTTTGACTAAGCCAGATCAGTTTCCTCTTTGCCTGGATTTCCAACCAATTTAGAAGTGAATGCATTTTGCTGTGGTGTGCATCAAATTTGCAGGATAAGGAAAATCTGGCTAGTTTATTGCATGTTCTGGCAATGTTAGACAAGGCATGTTGTATTACATTTCTGTATAACATATATCCATAATCCAATGCAGGACAATTAGTTTCTGTGCTAATTTGATTTTTGAGTCTTGTGTTAAAAAGTGAGAGAATCTTCCAAGAGCATCTACTTCGTTGTCTGTTTGTTTTTGATACTAGGATATCTACAGTATGTGCTCATCATAGGTCAGTTTGTTACCAACTATAACTCCCATGCATTTGTAGCTGCGGTGAAGCCTGCTAAGATGAAACCCAACTCTAGAGCAATCTGCAGCAGAGTTACTGCAGTAAAGAATGCAATTTCAGTGAAAGTTAATCCCTTTTCTCATACAGGAAACTGTGATAATGTGCTTCATCCTGGTAGGCTTCACTGTAGCTGTATTAGCCACTGCCTGTCCAGATTTAAACCAAAGATATAGGCTCGGGTTGTTGGTTCACCTTGGCTGCTGGCAGAAGAAAGCACATTGGGCCTGATTTTTAAATGGAGATGCAGGGCTTGCAACCAAGTCCTGCATCCCTGCAAAGTTTGACACACTTGCAGCCAAGGGTTTTCCACAATTTGCACCCAATTTTATAACTGGGGATGCAAGTTGCGACAGTACCCTCTTTTTATGGCAGCTTACACCAAAGCTGTGGCACAAGCCCCATAAAATAGCTAACTCATGGATGCACAGTACGCCATGGGGAGGCTGAGTAGATCAACAGCGTTACCATGGGACTTGACAGAGGGCAGAGGGGTTGTGGCACGTTTCTTTGAAAATTCCACGTTTGGCATGGTTTGACACAAGTAGGCACTTGCATCATACTCCCTGCCACAAGTCCCTTGTGGCACTCTACTTAGTTTTGAGAATAGGGCCCATTGTGTCTTTTTCATATGTAGTAACAGGCGTGACCCAGCAAACCACTCTTCCAGTTTGTTGATGTCACTGTGTAGCCTGTGTTCTAGATTAGCATGATTATATGTGGACACCACCAACACTGTGGCATCTGCATACAATTCAACCTCACTGTTCCTGTGGGTGCTGGATAGTTTGTTAAACAAGATATTGAACAGCAATGGGCCCAGTATGGAGCATAATGCGACCCTCTCTCTTTATATAATGTACTGATAATATGAAGTTTGCCTGATATTTGCATTGCTTCTGATTTGCCAGGTAGGACTGGAACCAATTTAATGGTTCTTGGTGGATTCTAAGGTTGGATAGCACATGCAGTAGAAATTAGTGGTTTACTAGGTCAAAAGCCTTGCTGAGGTGTGTGCAGGGCTACATCCAAATATTTGATTGCCAGGTTGTCAAAGTTGATGAGACAGTGTCTGTAGACCTTCCAGAGTGAAATGCATATTGTTTCTTGGTTAATAGGCCATTTTCCTTGATATATAGGAAGAGTTGCTGCTGGGTCAGGCATTTGAAAACTTTAGAGAGAATGGGAAATAGGGCAATGGGTCAGTAAATTGAGGGATTTGATGCATCCGCACCCTTGAATATGGGGACAATTTTATTTGCCTTCCACCAATCTGTGAAGGTGCCCTGCCTTAGACTCCAGTTGAAGAAATAGGTCAAGGTTGAGTCAGTGATCTCAATGCCCATTTTTACAAAAGTTTTTTACACATCATCCAGGCTCTTTGCCTTGTGTGTTTTCTAGACATTCAGTGCCTTTACAACCTCATGTATCCTGATTGCAATAAATCTGAAACTAGGAGGGAAGGATGGGCTCCCATTCAGGGCTTCCAGATCACTGTTTAAGGTCCCCATGGGTCATAGGATAGGGCACGGGATTTCTGTGTCACTGATTGGGTACCATTATTTAAAGATGTAAAGTCTAGGCTGGTAGATCAATAAAATATTTGTTGAAGGTTTCAACTACTAGGTACTGGTCCGAAAGCTGGGCTCTGTTGGACACCAGCTCTATTTGGACCTTTTTTTTTTCAGTTAATGCTTTTTATTGTTTTCCTTTTGAACAAGATTTACAACAGAATATGAGCTTTCTGAACAAAACAAACGAAACAGTATTTGTGGTACATGTGGAATGTGTCTGTATACAGGCTGAGGAGATAAGTATTTCAACTAAACATGTTTAAGGCTGCCAGATAACAAAGCATGTATATGGAAAGGCTAACACCTACTGGAATAATCTGAGATTCCCTCTTTACGGGGTTGCTGCAGAGTTTGTCTTCACATTCCTGCTGGTGTTGACTTCTCACTCTGTGTAAAAAGAAGGATCATACCACAAAAAAAGAATACTAGGACAAGATAGCAAGGTGTGACTACAGGTAACTACTTATTTATATATATTCTAGCAGGTGAGGGGGGTTCTATTCATCGTTTTGTGCTGTGGTTAGTGACAGTTGGAGTCAGAGCTTGTGGAGACCATGGGCAACTCTGTTAGCCAATCATGCAATGCCTGTACTTGGTTTCAGAGAGGTTAGGCAGGGTCTCCAGCAAGAATAATAGAACACCAGGGTGTTTGTTATAACATGCGACATATGATATAGTGAGGTCACTTGGGAGAGTGAGTTCAGAAGCTCTGTCATGGTTGGGCTCTCTGTTGTCCTCCATCTGCAGAGAATGAGTATTTTGACCTGGAGGCCCAATATGGCTATCCATTTTTTTGGGGTGTAGTGATCTTAAAGGTCCCTTGTGGGATGCCAAGTAGCCAAAGAGTCGGGGTCTTGTGGGATGGGCATACCTGCAACTTCAGTGGCAAGTTCCCTTATCTGGCTCCAGAAGGGTTGTATCAGGGAGCACCCCCAAAGGATGTGTTTTAGGTCTCCCACCTGTGTTTGGCATCTCCAACAGGTGTTGTTGTTGTCAATCAGTTTGGACTTATGAAGGGTTACTGAGGTCCTGTAACAATGGTGGAGAATTTTGTTTTGAATGAGTTTGCTTTTGGCATCAGAATATGCAAAATGAGCCAGTTTCCAGCAGGATCTCCACTGCTGGTCACAAATGTTAATGTTTAATGCTTGCTCCCACTTGACTTTAGAAGTATTGGACTGAGAGGGTATTGAGCCCCCGAGGGCAGCATTAATTTAACTAGCAAGACCTTTCTCAAGAGACAACCACCTGGGGAGTATGTCAACCACCTTGGGGGAATGCTTCTTTAAGTACATCTGTACTGAGCTGTGCAGTTGAAGGAATCTCCAGAAGTCATTTTGTGGTATCCCCTTGTCTTGTTTGAGAGTTTGGAAATCTATTATGACATTTGTGCCTTCCATAAGTATGTCTTCAGCTACTTTATCCCTTTAGCCTCCCAGTGGAGCCATAGAATATGTTTTTGCTCTATTTGCACTCCTACATTCCCCAATATGGGGGGTGCTGGGAGACTGGAAGGGGTGAGGTTTTTAGTTTCTTGTGCACCTTGGCCCAGTACCTTATTGAGGGGTCGATGGTAGGGTGTTTCAGAGCAGCTTGGGAAGGGTGGTTATAGAGAAGGAGGGTCAGATGATGTATTCTGACATACAATTTTTCCACATCTAGCCATTGTGGGGATGATGGATTGTGTGGGATGAACCATTTCAGTGTCTGGGTGGTGATGAAGGCCCATTTATAGCCTTTCATCCATGGGAGACACTAACCACACTCCTTCCAGTGGGCCCGAAGCTTATTTTGGCTATACTTTGACTTTGTATTCTCCCATAGGAAGTTGCAGTATAGTGAGTTAATTGTCCCAGCCCATTTAGTTGGGAGGTCTAGGGGTACGTGGGAGAAGATACATATCGATTTGGGGGTGGGAATAATTTTGATTGCCGAGATTTTGCCTACTAGCATGAGATGTATGTATTTTCATCTCTCCAGCACTGTTCTGACATCCAGCATAAGGGGCTTTAGGTTAATCTCCCATATTTTGGCTATGTCAGGGGTTATTTGGGTGTGAAGGATAGTCAAGTGTAAGGGGGCCACCCCAGCCTGTATGGGGCTAAAAGGGAGGGATTGCAGTGGGGGTTCAGAAGTAAGACCTCAGCTTTCCCTTGATTCACACTGAGGTCTGAGTGGGCTTTAAAGGCAGTGTGCAAGGACAGCAGGGGGTCTAGAGATGTGCTGATATTCAGGGGAACCAGCAGATCATTAGCAAACATAAGTGTGGTGTACTATTGACCTCCTACTGCAATGCCCTGTATTCTGGGGTGCTGTCTGATGGCTTGAGCCAGGGGCTTAACCACCAGGATGAACAGTAGTGGGGATAAGGGGCAGCCCTGCCTCATTTCCCTCTCCAACAGGAAGGGATCCAAGAGGGCTGAGTTGATTAGGAGCCTTGTCATTGGTCGATGGTAAAGGGCTGATACCCAACTCAGAAAGTTACCCACAAAGCCAGAATACTTGAGCCGCACCTCCTGTAGGTAGTCCCACTCCAGGGAGTCAAATGCCTTTTCAAAATCTATGGCAATTGCTGCCGCTGGAGTGGGAAAGGGTGCTGCCATGTGCATGAAGTTGATCAGGGATCTTATGTGGTCGGCACCATATCTCCCAGGGACAAAGCCCACCTGGGAGGGGTGTCTTAGTTTAGGGAGGAGGAGAGTTAGCCAGGTTGACATTATTCAGGTGAAGACCTTACTGTCTGCATTGATGAGGGTTATTCATCTGCAACTAGAGGAGAGAGGGGTCCTTTCCTTTTGGAAGGACTGTAATGATAGCTTCATGCAGGGTGGGTGGGTGGAAGTTGCCTATGGTGAGCACATCATTATAGACTGTGCAGAGCAGTGGGGAGATACTGCCAGATAGTGACTGCCAGAGCTTGGCTGGGAAACCATCCCCCCCAGAGGCCTTGCCTGTTCTCATAGCCTTCAATGCCTGTTCCACTTCTGCTGGGCCAATTGGCACTTCTAGGAGAGCAGCATGCATATTTGTGAGTTTGTGTAGCTCAAGGGAAGACAGAAATCTCTTGACTTGGGAATTGTCCATCTGCCTGGAGGTGGAATAGAGCTTAATACTGGGAAACCCCATCTCTGCAAGGACATAGAAAGGATTGAGGCAATCCAGAGGAGGGCAACTAAAATGGAGCAGGGTCTGCACCAAAAGCCAAATGAAAAGAGACTAAAGGAACTTAATATGTATACCCTTGAGGAAAGGAGGGAGAGGGAGGACATGATAGAAACTTTCACGTACCTCAAGGGAATCAACAAAGTCCAAGAGGGTAGCATCTTTCAGAAAATGAGATGTGCAAGAACAAGGAGGCACAATTTGAAAACAGAGGGGGAATGGCTCGGGGAAACATGAGGAAGTATTGTTTCATGGAGAGGGTGGTGGACGCATGGAATGCCTTTCCTGAGGAGGTTGTGGTGTCAAAATCAGTGGGGGAATTCAAGAATGCATGGGACAGACATAAGGCAATTCTGGTGGGGGGTAGGAGGAAGTCAGCTGTTGGTTAACTAGGATCTGCATCTTATCCAATAGTTAGGGAAATGGGGAGACTGGGAGGGTCAAACGGTCCTTATCTGCCGTCAAAGTCTATGTTTCTATATAGAATATCTTCATAATGATATTTATGTCTTGTGCACTGGTTTGTATCTGCCCACTGTCATCCCTCAGCCCAACTATTTAGTGCTCTGCTTGCTGCTTCCTTGGCCTATAAGCTAGTACTTTTCCACCTTTCTCCCTTCCCTCCCAATACCTATGTCTCAATCTGATAACTGCCACTTCTGCTTTCCTGGATGGCAGGTCATTGATCTCAGTTCTGAGACTCAGGATGCTGCCCTCTGATCGGGTGTCAGGATTGGAGTGGGAGTCACCTTTACTTAATTTTTCCACTCTCTGTAGCTGCATCTCCACACTGCAGAGTTGGCCTTAAGGGCCTCCTAAGTGGTACCTGCAGATGTTTCTGGGTTTTTCTTTATTAACTCATTGCCTCCGGATGAGCTCTCTGAAGTTGCAGCACTTGTCTCCTGTATACTGTTAACAGTTAATCCTGGGCCTTTCTAAGCAAAATCAAGCCATAATTGGCATGCCGCAGACAAATGCTAATAGCACAAAAAACGTAAGTGTTATACACAAAGTATGAGTGGCAAAATTGTTCAGCATAAAATTACCTTTCCAGTGGTGGTATGCAAGGAATAGCAGGTAATTTAGTTTTATTTTTGTGCTGGTTGAAACAGTAAAGCTAAATATTTTTTCCACTAAAAAATGCACCATAAACCTTTTTTTGTTGGGAAATATATAACATATCAACACCAAATTAACCATCCAGACATTAGATGTACTTTTAATCATTTATTTGGAAAACAAACAGCTATTTCTGTAGTAATAAACATAATTTATCCCCATCTGAGTCAAGGTGTGTTGGTGAGGTTTGAGGGACAAATCTGAACCATACACATCATACCATAAACAAATGCGTATAACTCCTAAAGTATACATGATGCACACAATGTATTAGTGGCAAAGTTGTTCCACACAAAATTGCCTTTCCAACAGTTCTATGCAATCAACTGTACTCAATTCAGTTTTTGTTTTATACTGCCTGAGATACCCAGAATGTGTGTTTTCTTCAAAGTGCTTAGGTGGTTCTAGATGGACAAAATGTCATAAACAAATATGAATAACTCCTAAAGTGAACATGATACACACAAAGTGTCAGTGGCAAAGTTGTTCAGCACAACATTACCTTTCTAACAGTACTATGCAGTCAATTCTAATCAATTATGTCTCGCCAGCAATATTAAAACATGTGAGAGACTTCTCCAGATGTTTCTAGGGCATGCAGGAAGTCTGTAGTTGACTTTTGTAGGCGTTCTGGGACACACTGCAGTTAGATTTGCTGACACCTACAGACGTTTCTAGGAGGCAATGAGTTAAAAGGGTGACCTGTTTGCTGAGCCAGGGTAGGAAGTATGAATCTCTAAGGAGAAGGGGGTCCAGCCTCCATGGGGGGGAGGGTGTGTGTGTGTGTGTGTGTGTGTGTGTGTGGGTTCCCAGAGAAGATGCAGGTGACCTGGGGCATTGTCAGATATCATAGTAGCTAGTATCTTAGATCCCAATGCCTGGTGGGAGATTTGTGGGGAGACCAGCCAAAAGTCTAATTGGCTGTAAGACACATGTACCGGGGAATAGAATGTGTAGTCTCAGTCACATGGGTGGAACGCACTCCATATGTCTGAGAGTCCTTTGTTTAGCATAAGTTGTGTAAGGGAAAGTCTGGCTCTGGAGTGGGACTCCTGTCCACTGGAGCTACAGTTCATTTATTGGGATAAGGCCAGATTAAAGTCCCCTCCCTATAGAATGGTGGTGTTAAACACTTGGGCTGTCTCATGAAAGAATGAAGGTGTGTACTCGTTGGGGGCATATATGTTACCCAGGAGAAATGGGCCCTCCAGGGTATCCATGAGGGAGAAAACTCACATTCCCTGTGTGTCACTCTTGACTTTCCATTAGGTCCATCTGAGGGACTTGTGCACCAGGATGGCCACCTCCCACTTTCTAGTAGGGGTAGAAGCTGAGACAATTTGTCTGGCCCATTCTTTGACCATCTTGGCATGGTTGAGGGAGTTCAGCTTTTTTTTTTTACCAGGAGAGACACACTAGGTTAAAAGCTTGTTTGCAGGTGTGACCTGGGAGCACAATGAAGTTAAGTGACTTGCTCAGGGTCACACAGTATGCAAGTGGGGGCTGTGGGATTGAAACCCAGGTCTCCAGGTTTGCAGTTCAGAGCCTTAAACCACTGCACTATACTGCCTCCTAGCTTGGTCTGCTGGAGGAAGGCCAGACTGGTCCATAGCTTTTTTAGGTGCGTAAGGACCTGTTTACATTTCACCAGGGTGTTTAAGCCCTGAACATTTCAGGTAATGCAATTTTGCTCACTCATTGTTAAAGGGGGGCATCAGCATGTGGCAAGGGGGCAGTACAGGTGGGCTCTCATTAGTTATGGTCTAGTCTGAATTTCTACATGAAGAGCACATACAGCTTGGTGACTCCAGGTCCATAGAACACACCCTAGAAGGTCTAAGCAGTCATCCTGTGTATCTACAACATTGCAGATTAACATTCTTATACTAGTAATACTAAACAATAACATTGTACCTCTAACCATACAACTTTCTACAGTGGCCTGAGCTGATTTGTTTTTGGTGTGATGCAGGTATATAGCCAGCACCTTAAGTGCCTGAGGCTCCCCTGCCCACTCCTGGGGTGGGAAGTAGGCTTTTGTCTATGGTGTGGAGCCTAAACCTGAGTGAGCCATACCCTGGTAGGGAGGCACATGTGGTTTGGGGTAGCAGCTGAACCTCTTGACTACCTACACAGGGACTGTTGAAGGGGCTAGCATAGCTACACCTGGGCCTTAGTACATTGTGCAGACATTATCCTTGTACTCATGGTAGGAGAGTAGAGTTTTATTTCATTTACTGCAACCTGTAAATGCATGGGGGGTGCTGCAGTTTGTGGCACTGCCTTACTGCAACCTTCCCTTCATAGGTACACTGGCTTAGTAACTGGTTGCCTTAGAATTAGTCTTTTACCCACTTGTAACAGGCAGGCCTTATGTGTGTGAGGGCCCAAGTAAGACATTTTACCAGTCTAGACTCTCTGGAATCCAGAGGTACAGATATTTATTTATTTTTTATTTATTTAGTTTTTGTTGACCAGGCAAGTGCACTAGACAAATCCTGCCTATTTTTAGGCATGACCAGGGGGAGGGGGATACAGATGAATGCCAACGGACCTTTGAACCAGATTAAGCTGTTGGTGGTATTTTTAGTGAATGAGGGAAATTTGGCCAGGACACCGGGGAAATTCCCCTACTCTGCTGCCTGCATTGTGGCCAGTAGGGGGACCTGCTGATGACAGTCTGCAGAATGGCAGACCCTGAGAGACCTTGCATGGAGTTGGACGGTCTGGAGAAGGCTGCGAGTTTGTCTATAGCTGAACCTGCTTTTTCGGAGGACTCTTCACTGATACAAAACAACGGGGTACATATCAGGCATTTACCTGAGTTTTCTACAAATTTACCGGAGATGGCTGGCGGAGTTCCAGTATCGGAGAGTTTACAACATACAGTTGGTGGTGCTAAGATTCAGGAGCTGTATGGTGGGAGTATGGGAAACATCCCGGTTAATTCTTGTCTAAAAGCCTCAGAGTTGGCTGAAGCCCAGTGTGTTTTTACGGAAGCTGTACCAAGGGAACTGAATGCGAATGAGAATGCTGTGCAAATACAATCTACTTTTTCCACGTCACAAGCGATGCGACAACAGTTTGGGCTTCCGCAAAAGGAAAAGGACTGTTTCTCAAAGGACTGGTCGGCAACTACAGCACTTAGTGAATCAGGATGGACGCGTACAGATTCAGGACAATGGATCCCCGATTTTTCTTGGGGCAAAGATGTATCAGGCAGCACAGAAACAGCAAAGCATACCACCGAGGATAAAATCCTGAGCTCAGGTACTGACTTTTCATTCTTAGATAGGGCCCAGCCTGTTAAACCAATTCAAATGGAAGGGGATAGTGTGTTGACCTTTTCAAGGCCAAGCACATCCAAAGAGGGATGATAGGGATTTGTGCAAGGGCAGGCAGGTACTAACCCTTCTGACAGTGATACTCCTAATCTTCAGCAATCTAGGAAAATACCTATGTCAGAATTATTTAAAAATAAATTAGAACAGGCACCACGAAGGAACGCTGTTAGACTGCATTATAAAGGGGGTTTAATTGAGCACCCTGATAGATACTACATTTCCAAACAACTTTTAAAAGGTTCTATGAGTTTTTTTCCTGCTGATGTTTATGCATTGATTCATGTATCGAGAGAAGATTCTTTTGATATCAGTTTGAAGGCTAATGCTCACTTGGAAAAAATTTGGGAGAAATATGCTACCCTCAAGAGTACCCCCTTATGGACCCCCCCTTTTATGCCATTCCACTTACCAGACCCCAGATTCGTTATGTGACTATAACGTTCTGTAATGAAGGAGTCAATGTCAGTGACATATATCACTGGCTTCAGAACTGATGTGACATTTTAGGCCCCCCTGAAGCTCTACTTGACACAGAAGGTATATAGATGGGTGGATGGAAATTTAAGGTAAAACTGTTTCAGGTTAATTCTGATATTATCCATCTTCCCAACAGTTTGTTTTTGGGAAAAGATAGAGGGGTTTGTTTCTATGGAGGCCAGCCACAAGCTTGTTATAAATGTGGGGCATGAACTCATATCAGTAGTGCTTGTGACATGTTGAAATGTTCCTTATGTGGGGGGTTTGGACATTCCATGGACTTATGTGACAATTTATTCCAATGTAACTTATGCGATGATAAGGGACATGCTTTCCATCAGTGCCCCTGGGCGAAACAGAATCATTCTGAAGGCTGAGATCAGGATGATTTATTAAATAAAGCTCAAACAAAGAGGAGGGACTCCATGTGTAGTTCCCCTCCAGTTGTACAAAGGACTGACATACACCAACACGATTCCACAATGATATCTGAACCTTCAGTAATAGAGGAGGTGGACATGTCTATAACTAGGTCCCAAGCACCTGCAGAAAGTGTTGTACATTTAAATAGGCCTTTGGTTCCTGCAAAACAGGTTCCTCCTACATCCATGCCACCACCTTTTGAAACCGTGAAGGGGAGGCATTTTACTAGAGCTTCTCTCAGACATTCAACTATAGGCCCAATACCTATGGAAATCATCTTTGCGCCTTTGCAGGATGATGTGGGGGATTCTGATTTAGAATCCGACACTTCCCATAGGTCGGAATTAACTACTGAAGATGAAGATAGTAGGACTACGGAATTAGCAAAGGAGAAAAAAGGAAAAAAACAGAAAAAATGGAAAGTAAGTCTTAGTCAGAAAGGGGGACCTTGACATTAAATATCCTTCTTATGGCCACTCTGAAACTTGCTTCTTATAATGTATGTAGCCTAAAGGCATATAAAAAACAGATTTCTATCTTGGCTTATTTAGATCTTTTAAAGCTAGATGTTATTTTCTTACAGGAAACCAGGGTTTCCTCTCTTTTTGAAATGGAACAATTGAAAAGACGTTAGATTTGGGAGCCTTCCTATTGGACTTTTGGGTTGGACACCGCTGATGGGATTGGGATTTTATTTAAAAATACTAATTTCAAAATTACTAAATTAATGGATGTAAGGCCTGGTCGTGCTCTAATTTTAGATTTCTCATTAGGGGATTTTGTTTTTCATCTTATTAATATCTATGCACCTCAAACCAAATCAGCTCGGATTGAATTATTTGAGGAAATCAAACCATTGCTTTACATTAGAAGGCACATTATATGGGGTGGAGATTTTAATTGTGAGATCGATGTAAAATATTTTGGGACCTCAGAGAAAAAAATGTATTGTGACGCACATGCTCTGAAAAACATTGTAGAGGATGCGGGACTTTCAGATGCCTACAGAAGTTTACATTTACATCAGGGGGCAACATATTATAGAGATATATATGCTACCCAGATAGATATGATATTTGTATCCAAATATATTAAACCTATTTTAGTACGGCGAAACCTACAGAATTTTCTGATCATCACATTCTTGTATGTGATTTTTGTTTAGCTGGCATCCCTACTAGGATGCTGTCCTCAATACAAAGGTGGAGGCTAAATATGTCTTTTTTAGAGATATCAGATTATTAACAGAAATTAAAGAGGTTTTTTGCAGCTAAATATTTCACTATTTATATGTTCAATAATGTGTATGATTGGTGGTTAAACACTAAATTAGAACTAAAGGATTTACTTATCAGTTGGGGAAAGTACAGAGCTAATTCTAATTATTTACAATATTTAGAGTATAGAAATCAGCTTTATAGACTTATGTCTTTTCCCCCAAAAGATCATGCAAAATATAATTCGCAAATCTTTGAGATAAAATGACAAATGAAACTATATCAATATGATAGGGCTAAATCTTTGGAAATGGAGTTCAGATTTGGGACGCACAAACAGCCTGCTTCTGACCCATACCAGGCTTGTAAATCAAGGCTAGAGAAAACAGTGATGTCAGGTTTATATAAATCTGATGGAAATATAGTTACTACAGATGTAGAAATGTCACTGGTAATACAACAATATGTTAAGGAGCTTTTTTCTGACAGCAGCAGCTTTTCAGCAGATGCTTTTCCTATTCAGTCTTTAGGCCCATTACCACAGGTGGAGGAACCCATGAAGCAACTTTTAACCCAACCTGTTTCTGCACTGGAAGTTGAAGAAGTGATTAAACATTTAAATGTAGGAACATCTCCAGGATTAGATGGCATTCCTAATGATTTCTATAAAGCATGTGTAACATATATGGGGTATTTTTTACCGCTAGTATTTAATTACATGTTAAATGCTGATTTCCCTTGTAAAGATTTTACTATTTCTTTCCTGACTTTTCTTTATAAAAAGAGAGATAAGAAGTTATTGTCGAATTGGAGACCTATTAGTCTCCTTAATAGTGATTACAAAATTTTAGCTACAATTTTGCATAATCGCCTAATAAAGGTAGCGGAGTCTCTAATTCATCCCGCTCAGATGTGTGCTATTCCCTCTCGAAAAATTCAACATAATTTATTTTTGTTAAGAGATCTTTTTGAGAGCAGTAAACTTAATATTCGTCCAGGCCTAGTGGCAGCTTTGGATCAGACTAAAGCTTTTGATAAAGTTGGTCATTCATATCTTTTTTATCTATTATTACAATATGGCATTCCTAAGAAATTTGTATAGTGGGTTAATTTGCTTTATAGTCAAGTGGCTCTAATTCCTATAGTTAATGGACTTTTTGGAAATGAGATTAGAATAGGTAGAGGGGTCAGGCAGGGTTGCCCATTAAGTCCCCTATTGTATGTATTTGTATTAGATCATGTTATTAGGAGAATCAATTGGGATCACAGTATAATTGGACTCTCTCCAGCTCCTCAGTTAGAAACAAAAAAAATTATAGCTTATGCTGATGATGTGACTCCCTTAGTAGCAGATGTCACATCTTTGAGAAAAGCATTAGAGGTCTTCAATTATTTTGGACATTTTTCTGGGGCAGAACTCAATATGGAGTTTTGTTTTATCTTTAGATTCTACGCATCCTAATCTGAATGATTGTTTAGGTATATCATTTTCAGTTTTACCCCCAAAATTTTAGGTATCTGGTTTGGACATGGAGATATGGCCACCTATAATTGGGAACAGCAGCTAATTTTGGGGGAAAGTAAAATTAACCTATGGAAACATTGGAAATTTGGGGAAAAAAACGGGTTTTGATTATAAAAATGTTTTTATTGCCGGTGTTTCTATACTTAAGTTACCTTTATCCACCACCAGTTCATTTATAAACAAGATTATACAGTGTTTTTTTCCAAATGCTATGGGGTAATAGGTTGAACCCTGTAAAAAGGGATATTACATATCTTCCTATTAAAACAGGGGGGTTGCAGATGGTGAATCCTGTGTTTTTTTACCACTCTATTTTTTTATTTTCTTCTTTTAATTTTATACGGTCTGTAGCTAGTTCAACATGGCAACATTGGGTACAGTTCCTATGGCACTGGTATTTTACAAAATGGTCTTTGCTACCTCCAAAAGTATTGGGGTCGGATAATCTTCCTGGTTATGGGATTCCATCTTTAAAGAAACTGCATCAATGGAAAGTATCTTTCCAAAAATTACTTTCTTTACATAGGAAAACCTTTTATGCACATATAGTGTATGAAGTTCAACATATAACACTTCTTTTTCCAAACTGCATGCCTACTAGAATGCCTTTTGCATTACATAAACTGACGGATTTCAGACTACCTGTGCAGACATGGGATATTGTATGGATTTCAGCTCAGGGGAGATTAGGAGTCAGAGGCAATCTGAAATATAAACCACAAACTGATAGATATTGTCTTAGACCCACATGTATTAATCTAGAAGAAAGCCAGTCTCATTTTTTTCTAGCATGTACGGAGAGTAAATTGTTTTGGAGTGCAGCTGCTCTCCACTGGAATATGTCATATCTATCTTTACTTTCCTATGGCACCTTGATTCTAGGGGATTATACAGGGGTTTGGAACAAATACCATAAAAGCACTTTAAATGTGTTTTTTGCACTTCTTCAGTATTTCTTATGGCAGGCCAGATGTTAGTATATATTACAGCAACAGCAAGTTTTACATTCAGTTATTATTTCACAAGTTGAGGCAGGGATGTTTCAAATTAAAGAAAAAGATTATTGTAAATACACTGTAGAAAAACTAGATAGTTTTTGGAGATTTTTTCCCTTTTGATTGTATCTAATGTTTTTGAATGATTGTATTGAATTTGTGATTTCTTTATATATATATATTGACTGTTATTAATGATATGAACAATTGTTGAAAGTTTTCTTGTTTATTTTGTGATGTTTTGTTTCTCTTGTTTAATAAACTTCCCCTACTTTTTTCGGTAGGTGCCATGGGATCTTTAACATCCACCTGAACTACCACCAACCCAGGCAGGTGGGACCTCGGTTTAACGTCTCAACCGAAAGACGGCATCTCAGAAGTGCAGCACCCCTCTCATGCTGCACTACAGTGTCAGTACTGGGATATTAACCCAAGTTCCCGATGTGGGAACTGAACCCACAGCCCTCTGATCTCCCAGTCTCAAAGGTGAGTGTGCTACCTACTGAGCCACTGACACTGCTATCATGGATGCTCATCACAGAAGACAAGGTGGGGAACTCTCTGGATGGTTGCCTTGAGGATGCAGGGAAGGGGGAGTAGAGCACTGTAAATTATAGTATCCAGCTCTAGGCTAACCTGCAGACCCTTGCATAGCTAAACCCTGCCTGGAGGCCATTTGATTAATGGACTTGTCCTGCAGCTGTTACTACAGTCTGGCTGCCAAAGGACAGCTTTGTAGTACCAGGATTCTGAGCAGTGGGTTAAGTCCAGCTCTTTTGAGATGTGCTTCCTGACCCCAATGGGGTGATTATTGGAGTCTCAGTGGGGTGGGAAGGGGAGTAAGGGGATGGTCAGGGAGGAGGGGAGATAGCAGAAACACATGTTAGGGCCTCACCCAGACTGGCAGCAGGTGGCAAGTACCTAAAACTAACATTGGTGCCCCTCAACCACCCCTAAGTTCCATAGCAGACTTGCCCCACATATTTTAGGTGCACATATCTGATAATAGTTGTAGAAGTCATCTGTTGCAGGTTTCTAGCATTACAGAGTTGGACTGGCATGCCAGGTGGGAATTTCCAGCTCTCAGCGACAGCACAGGTGGAACTGGAATTCCAGATCCAGTGAAGGAAGTGAGAGGATCCACTGTGCCTAAGTTGTCCCACTCTTTCACCGTGGACTTCGTTGTAAGAGGCAGAGAGCTTGCAGCATGGGCTTGGTGTGCAGCAGATTCAGAACCTCCAGCAGCAGGTCACTGAGCAGTGCAAACTTGTTGGGTCAGAGGAAGGCTGTGCGTCACTCCATAGAGTAACTCCTACTGGGATTCTGGATTGGGTCCGGTCATGAGGATGGTCCCTTCTGTCATGGGGGCCCTCAGTCTGCTTTTTCCTGGACCTGGGAGTGGGAGAGTGGCCATGGTTCCTCTCAGCATATCTGGAACTAGTGGCAGCTGAGGGGGTGGGATCCATTGTATCCATGCTGTCTCTGGGAGATAACTCTTGCTTTACTGCAGACCCCCATGCTGTATGGAACTCCCTGGGGAAAGTCTTGTGCAGAAAGTCCATAACAGGCTGGCTCAGTGGCACTGGAGGTTGAGGCACTGGTTGCTACACCTCACGCCATGCCAGCGACCTGGGTTTGGGAACAAGCCTGGGTCACTGGGGGTCAGCAGGGGAGAGAGGATTGAGCATCCAGTGGACTGCTCTCCTCACTCGGGGGGTCTCACATCATACCACTCATTGATTTCCATCTGGTTTTGACTGGAGGGCAATACAAGTTGGGAGACAAGCTCTAACGTAACCACATCGGTGGGGGGGTGGGAGAAAAACAGGAGGAAAATGAGCCTGGCAGGGCTCCATGATGGTCTGACTCACTGTGAAACAACTCCAGGTTCTGGATTGGGTCTCCGGGAAGGGGGTGCCACCTTCCTGGCCCTGCCACAGGGGAAGTCATGGGGGAAATACCAGGGTTGACTAAAATGAGGTGTGGCAGGACCCAAGAGAGAGTTCCTTCTTCAGAGAACTACAGCTCTGCCAGGGCTCAGGAGGAAAATGCTGTATATTTATATATATATATATATATATATATATATATATATATATATATATATATACTGTATATATATATATATATATATATATATGTCCATAGCTGTGTCGGGTGTAGAAAATGCAGTGGCACCCCATTATGGGCAATATGATAGTTATTGGATAGCAGATCAAGAACAGAATATTCAGGAATGGGGCAGTTTGTGACAGTCTGTATAGGCCATCTGATGATCAGAGAGGGCATTGGAGTAATCCTGGTAGTTCTTTACTCTTTGCCTATGTCATTCTATTTGCCCCTTGCTTTGAGCCACAGTAGTAATCATCTCTGTTTGCTGGAAGCCCAGAAATCTAGCAATGATTGACCGTGGCTGCTCACCCTGCCTAGACAGATGGGCTAGGGAATGGTGCACCCTCTCAATGTGAAGCACAGTGTACTATATGAGATTCAGCATGACTGCAAGGGAGTGTTGGAGAAATCAGGCCATGTCTTTTTTGCTCTGAGTCCTTGGGGAAGCCCAGGAACTGGAGCTTGTTCCTTCAATTCTGATCCTCTAGGTCATACATTTTCTCTTGCATGAAGTGCAGGGCTTTGCTTTGCTCCCTCACTGTGTGCATTAGCTCCTGGACTGAGTAGCTGGTCCACTTGAAAAAGACAGACCTCTATTGCCTGTACTGTTTGCATATTATGATTTGTTGCCAAAGTCAATTGCGCCATCTGCCCCATTAGTGGCGTAAACATATTTTCTACTTTTGCAGGATCCTAGCCGGTGGTCGTGTTAGAGGCCATGCTTCACTGAGAAACTTGTAGCAGGGGATCGCACAGCTGAATTATACAGGTAAGACATCAGAACATCTCCAAAAGTGATTAAAGAAAAGTAGCACCCTGTAGTTTGGCAGCTAGTTAGCAGTACTTTAGAATTATTGGTCCTGATGCCAGATTCTGACTGATAATAGTCCAGTGGTTATGAGAGCTAGTCTAATCTGAAACATTCTTCTCTGGAAGATCCAGTGTAAACAAATGGTCAGCACTCCAAACATACCATAGATGTCCTTTTAATAGTGCAAATATAAAATTGTTGATAGCAGCAAATACAGCTTCTAGTGTTGTGTAGATGTTTGTTTTCTCTGGATCTTCCTGAGAAGAGTGTCTCAGTATACAGTTTGTCTTGGTAAGGTGCACCCAATTTTTTACCAGAGAGTTTAAATTAAATACTACACTTCTGAGTATTGCAACCTTTGTGACTGTGAGCTAGGCTAATCTACTACCATCTTGGATCAAGGTGAAACCATGCCTACTATTTGGACCTTTATGTTTCTGGAATTTTGTAGTTCTTTTATAAGATTCCAGTATTTTCTGGGATCTTGCTTTTGGGATATTTTGGTACTGTAATATTCTTTTTTTTTTTGTTTGTTTGTTTGTTTTTTTGGCCCTGATAGTTTTGGTGCGTTTGGTTCTGTAGTTCTTGTTTTTATTCTTATAGCCTTTGGGATTTTATCTGAGGTTCAAGGAAAGTGGTTGTTCCTTGGGATTGTTAGTGTTTTTGGGACATGTAGGTTGCAATCCTGAATAAACGTTTGCATGAAGTCTTGGATTGTGAAACCCAGGTCAGGTATAAGCTTGCACCAGTACTAACTATTTGCTTTTTGACCTCTTTGGAACTGGTTCAGGTTAAAGCTTTTCATATTGGTTTGCATTGTTTGGGTGATGGGAGGGGTTAGGTTATGTAACATGTAGAGGACACTTGATAGAACAGTGGTCTCCCAGGTTCAGTGACAGTCATTTTATTTATTCATTTATTTAGTTTTTCTTTTGTAACCAGGTAAGGCCCACTAGGCACAACTACCTGTTTTTATGGATGACTTGGGAGCACTGGGAAGGTTAAGAAACGTGTTCAGAGTCACACAGTATTCAGGCAGAAGTTGTGGAAATCAAATCTATGACTACTGGTCATACCAAGCTCATCCACAGCTCATTACTCTAACCTTTTAACTATACTGCATTTGATTCATTCCATACTTAAAGGAATACACATTAGATCCAGAGTCGTTCCTTTGTTTATCAACCAGACACAGCCTATTGACTCATTGATGCAGTAAACCATTATTGGTTTGGTCAACAATTTATTTGGAAGAGTTTTGAAACTTTTGCTCTGAGCACTGGGGACTTTATCTATATGGTGCTTGTACATTTATACTTGTGGATTTGCCTTCATTTTTTATTTGGACTCAATAGAGCTTATAGTATTCAAGCTAATCCATGTCCTGTGTCTGATTTAAACTCTGCAGTGAGCTACATTGAGTGACAACATTCCTATATGTAAGTACCAGTCTCCTTTTACTATTATGTGCCATTATCTTTGACCATGGCACTACAGACCCCTGGATCCAGTCTGATTCTTTTCTTGTAAATTTGACTCATAGGCTCTTGGTTTTAGTCCCAGTATACTCAGCCTGTCCTGGGGGTGGGGTGGGGGGCTGCTTCCATTCAGCATTGAAGTCCCTGAAGAAGATCAAGTCCTTGTTGCCCAGTGCTTCCTGGAGCCTACATGCCAAGGTGCTGAACACTGTAGTTTTGACTATGCCATTCAAATATTAAAAATATATTTTTACTGACCTGCCAGCAGAATCAGAATGCAGTTCTATTAACACATGCATATTTATTTTTATAAATAATTTTACAATTCTTTAGGATGTTTTAAGTACAGTAAATACTGATACCCATTTTTTTTAATTAAGATGGCCTGCACCATGTACAAATTGAATTTTCATTTTTAAATTTTATTCTTTTGGTAAATGGGTAAGGCCCACTAGACACAAGTGCCTGTTTTCAGGGGAGACCTGGGAGCACAGAGGTGGTTAAGTAACTTGCTCATAGTCACACAGTGTGCAAGTGGAGGTTGTGGGAATCAGACCCAGGTCTGCTGGATATACCAAGCTCATTCACGGCTCATTTATTCTAACCTCTAGGCCATACTGCTATGCCAGCATATGAAGATCACTCATAGGGAGCCAAGAATAGCTATATCACATTTTAACATTGACATGGTTCCTGACCATTTGAAATTAAATCTGTTCATATAAAAAATGTCAACATTCAAAAGAAACATAAACATCTGTTTAAGAAGAAAGTTGCCAATGGTCCTAAGGATGTTCCTAAATAAACAATTGTACTATTCTCAACTGGACTGTCATATAATTGATGAAAATGACCCTGAGAATGTAACCGTGCTTCCTTGAAAGGTCAAACCTTTTGAGGTCTACAGTATTAATGACAGTAATTCCCAATACGTAGCACCATTTTTCTTTAATGTATAGTTTTTCTTTAAAGGCATTTACATACAAAATTGAAAACAAGAACTCACAAACTACACCACTAAGCGTACTGGAATGATGAGATGTTCTCCCTTACTGTACAGGACTGAATGTCTTTGGTACAACAGTATGGGACTAGGCATCAGCTAGCTTTCCAAATAGAGAAGTACTCTCTACTTGAGGTTGGTACTGTTTTGTTCAGAAGGATCAGTGGTTTAATAAAATTGCAAATGTATCACTTTCTCCAAGAAAAGAAAAAAAGGATAGCACCACTTACAGTAGATAGTTTATTGTGCATTAATAACAGTATGCCATAAAACTGACAAAGCAAATTCAAACCCAAAAGTCAAATAAGAAAATAACCAAGGAAAGGCAAGCATTTGAATCTTCACTCTAAATTCCATGGAGTCTTTCAAACTACTGTAAATTGTCTAGTGCTGCTTAACGCATACAAAATCCATTAAGTGAAATCTGCTTCTTAAAGTAAACAGTCCTGAAAAAAAGCTGGTATAAATGCTTTATTATTTTATGTTCACAAGAGCACCCACATGTAAACTGAGTGTATATTCATATAATTGATCGTGGTATTTTCCATACTCTTAAAAGCATGATTTCCTTTAATAGAACACCACTGTGGTTCACATAACATTTTCTAGGTCATAAAGCTTAAATGAGCTGTGACAACAATGTAAAAAAACTTTATGGAATCTGCATTCTGTAACGTCTGAGTTTAAATGTCTTTCTGTCTCTCTCTGTCTGTTCTATGAATCAATAAGATTTAGAGTACAACAAAAGGTTAGTTCACTGAAAGACCTAATCATACAGCAAGTAACAAAAATAACAGTACACAGTCTGATCTACTGGTCTCAGGCCATTCTAGGATACATGGCTTTAATTTCCATGATATAACAAGCAATGTCTGGATATATACCGTACAGTATTATTGACATAATCCTAACATGAAACTTTGCAGGTGGCCTACCAGCATTTTGGTTTATCTGGATAGTCTGTGCTGGTCATAGAGCTGGCCAAAAGTTGTCAATTCCTCTTTTGCAGAACTTTCATGAAATTTCATAAAGTTTGAGAATTTTTCCAAACTTCCACCGTGGGCGAGATTGGAATCTTTCTAATGCATTTAGCATTTTTTTGCCCTGTTCTGCGGACTGTTTTGGCTGAACTGTGGAATAATACATATGAACTGAAGAATGACAGTTCTGAGGATTTTATTATGCAGTTTAGTGGATTATTCTGCAATATGCGTAATTATTTAGCAGTTCAGTGATCAGTTCTGTGGAATTTCTTTCTGCAGTATAATTCATTAATCCAAAATTCATACATTCATTCTGTAGTTCAGTGACTCACTCAACTGTGGAATGAATGAATGTATGAATTGTGGTTAAAGAGATAGTGTATCCTAAGCAGATTTCACACAGTCTATAACGATGTGAGGATTCAAAGTTAATTTATTTTGAAGTGATAAGCATGCCTCAATGGTATTTTGTGTGAAATTATCATGTTTTCTCTTTTTTTTTGTCCTCCATGGGCACTGCTGTTGGGTGATGTGGGGAATGCTGTCAAACAAAGTGGCAGAAGTTCAAGTCTGGAGATGGGGTTTTCTGCAAGCATGGTCTGGTCAGCTGCAGGGCTCACAGAGATATCACGAGCCCAGTAGTTGTTTATGGCAACTTGTGATTTTATTCAGTACACACAGTTCTACATTCAAAAGTGTGTTTTTATTTTGTTAGTGCAGAGTTTGGTATCCTCATAGTAGTATTATATTTGTTTTGTGTGTTAACCAATAAAAAAGCAGGAGAAATAGAACACCCACAACAATGACGTCGCACTAACACAGTTTTAAAGAAACATGTTTCTTACCATTTATTCAAAAACCATGCAGTATACCATCCAGTACCAGCAGTGTATGTAGCAACTGGTCGAGGTGAAACTATGACGTCACTGCTGCACTGCTGACTGATGTTTCTCTTGGATATGCCCAAGCTTTCTCAGAGTAATCCCTTTCCATTGATAATGCCCTTATATTGCAAAAAATACATAAATTACCATCAAATGATGCAAAGTTGTAAAATACATTGTTAAAGCCAAACACGCCATTAAGTATAGCTGCAAGCACCTCATAGATGTATGCTGACTGTGGGATAATTTATGAACTGTAATGCCAACTCTGTGAGCCAGACATATATACAAATGTGATACTGCCTTTAATGCCACCAGTGTCATTGATGTCAAGCTAGCAAAGCCACGTAAAGCCATACAACACCACAGGCTAATATACGAGCTAATGCATAAGCTCAGTAAATTGACTTCATGGTATGCTAATTGATAAATAAAAAAATGTAAACACAGAACACAGACTCTGTGGCACACTTGTTTACAAAATAGCAGCCATTTCAAGTCACAAATGTAACTGACCAGAAACCCCAAAGTGGTTAAAGCACTCCAGTCAGTTACGAGGCAGCAGCTCCATGATGGTAAATAATTGTCAAGGCAGATCCCCTCTTATTCAGCACCAGAAAAAAAATGTTTTTCTAAATAAAAAGGTGCAGGCTCACATAAGTATCCAAAAGCACACATTGCAAATATTCAAAAGTGCACTACATAGTTAAAGGCTTATATGCAATAACACAACCAAGCATGGAAGTTTGGTAGCAACCTGGCACAAATACTTAATAAAATAATTAGGAATACATTATGACACCCCAGGATAAAAGTACACTCCTTATGCCCAATTACTGGATTTTTAAACTGATAGCATGAGTGGGTATGGGTTTGAACAATAATATTGATCTGTTGGCTTTTTTGTAATTCATGGATTTTTTTTCCGTCGTACTGTCTACCATCGTATACCACCCCCGACAGCAACACCGGTGCAGTGAACGACACTACAGCGACTACAGATCCAAATCACTGTAGTGTCCACGCTGGAAACTGACACTGTCTGTTGGGGGTCTTGCACCCCCTCGCAAACCAGCTCTGACTCAGAGTTGATAATACTTAGTGGGGGGGTACAGGAGGTTCAGGGGTGAACTCCCCAAAGAAAACACTTTGGTTTCTTGGGAACTGGCAGCCAACTATGAAAAGTGGTTTACCTCCTGGTTTCACTGTCTGGTCATTTAACAAAATGTTTGTCGACGACCAGTCATGGATCTGTCTACCATGATGCTCATTTGTTTGTATTTACTTGTCTAAATATGTATTTTTCTGTGCAAATCTGCTTCATTTGTACTGTACTTTGGACTGTTGATCCCTGGTATGTACTCACCAAAAGATGAGAACTAATCAGCTGAAATGAATTGTTCATCTGAGGCTTCTGTACTGTAGGTTTTAAATGATGGGGTATACTTTTTTTCTGAGGTGTCCTAATGCACTCCTTTTTATTTTATTAACTAATTGTGCCTGGTTGCTACTAAATGTCTGTGCTTGGCAGCATTGTCCCGGATTCCCCCCTTTTCTCTCACAAAAAGACAGAGACCATTGTTTGTTGTTGTGTTCAGATTGGCAATTAATTTATTTATATATCATAATTCCATGTTCCATTTCATCATCTTTTATTATTATATCTCTCACAATTTTATTTATTTTCATCCATATATCAATCTCTGATCATCCCTCTTTCTTCCTCTCCCCCCCCTCCAGGTGAAAACCTGGGTGCCTTCTTCTCCTCCTTTTCTGTTAGGTAATGGTGAAAACCAAGACCGCTTTTCTCCTTCAGCTTCTTTCTCTTTTGGTCTTATTCCTTTTTCTTCCCCCCTCCCCTCCTTCCCCCCCTTTCCCCATTAGCCAGTCTTCAGCTTGCATTGACAACTGGCTTTCCCTCACTTAGGTATTATTCCCCTTTACCTCAGGGAAACCTCCTTCTTAATCCTCTCTTCTCCTTTTATATATATATATATATATACATATATATTTTTTATCTTCCATTTTTGCACGCCTCCATGCGTCTATAAAACCTATCATTTATGTGTTAAACATGTCTACGGCTAGATCCGATAGGTGCACCCCATCTGACCTGTAGAAATCTTCTACCCACTCTTCCACACCCAGCAGTATTACCTGTGCTACCATTTTTCTTACCAGTGTCCCTACCCTTCTGTTCATCTTACTCCTGGCCCTATTCATGGCTTTATGGCTGTGATCCTGTCTCCAAACCATCCTTGGTATGATATCCAACCAGGCAAGGCTTACCGTAGACCACCACTGCTGTATTGTTTCTAGGTCCCTTTTTATTTGCAAGTATGTGTCCACCCATGGCTTGCCAGCAAGTTCATTGCCCCCTAAATGTATAATAATTAAGTCTGGACTGGGTCGCCGTTCCTTAAGTTCCTTCAAGGTGGGAAGCAGTTGTGCCCATCTCATCCCCCAGATGCCACGCCAAACCAACCTACATTGTTTCACATCTTGGTAAAGCTGCTTTCCCCCAGCCTTTTTCTCTGCTCTCCTTTCTGCCCAATAAATATAGGAGTGGCCACAGATCCAGACTTCCGTGATCCTCCCTCTTCCTATGAGGTTTAAGCAAAAAAAATTATCTTATATATGGTCTTAGTTTCTTCACCATAGTACCTCTCTCCCTGTCCCCCCACCCCATTTTGTCTCCAGATCTGTAACAAAACATAGGTAATGCGCTAATCTCCACACTTCAGTGCTCAAATATATCTCTTATAACTGGCAGACTGCCAGCGTCCTTTTTCCAAAATACTATTCACAGTTTTGCCTGCCGCTGCCCACTGTGAAGCAGCCCCAATCCGCAAGGAGTGGGATGAATAATTAACTGGATCCTCCCCCAGGAATTGCATGCCTTTTTTGAGCAATGCTGTGACTTGATAACCTCTGACCCTTCTTCCATCACCATGCACAAATAATCTCCCTGTCCTGGTCCCATGCTCTGTGGTGAAAGCCCCCAAAGCCTGCATGGGGCACACTGCACCCTCTACATGTTTCTTTAGTGTCACCCTGCAACCCTGTCCCCTTTGATGCATCTTTGACCCCTTAATCCTGGTCTGTATCTTTTTCATCCCCCAGTTTATGTATTCCCATTCTAATCCCTCCTCCTTGTCTTTTTTGCCACCTCACATACTTACATGGCCCCTGCAAACATTGCAACATAAATCGTGTGAAATAGCTGTGCCTCGGTCTTTGATCTGCATATTGCCGGCAGCACATCCTTTAGTTTTGCTAGCCACTGTTCCCATATTGGTCTTCTATTGTCTACTGACCCTTGTTTTAACCTACCCATCCCTGCATCATTCTTCTATTGAACAATGATTTTGTTGGGTCCTTCCATCCCTTTAGACTGCAGATAACACTAATCCCTGCCAAACAGACCCCCATTGTGGTGTGGGCTGTCCCTTTTTGCCATTGCTCTATGGTGAACTTTTGCAATTGTTCTTCTGTGAGTAGCCTACTTACCTCCATATGGTGTGTTGCCCTGAATGTTTGAAATACTCGCCAGGCCCCATCGTAGGCCCTCAGAGTCCGAGGTGCCCATGAGCTGCAAAACAACAGTCCTGCTCCTTCTTGCCAGTGTCCCAGATGTTCATTGGTATGGGCGTTTTTTGCTCCTCTGCTGTTGGTGCCAGCCTCCGGAAATGGTCCAGCTGCAGAGGAGAAAGGCTGTCAGCCAGGGTATTGTGTACCCCTTCTATGTGTTTTGCTCTGAATGACATGTTCAGCTGCAAGGCTCTTAGCACTAAAAGTCACAAGACTTGCATGACCATTTCTGATCTGGCTCCCCTGTTGTGTAGGACCTCTACCACTGCTCGATTGTCACACCAGAATGTCACTCTCTGATCAAGTAATTCTTCCCCCAAACAAGGGTACACGCCCAGATGGGCATGATCTCTAACAATGTTATATCTTTTACCATGCCGTCCCTTACCCAGTCAGAAGTCCATGGTTCTGCAAACCACCTGCCCCTCAGGTAGCCCCCCCATGCCTAGGCCTCTGGCTGCATCTGTGTAAAGATCGAGGTCTGTGTTATACACCCACACATCCTGCCAGAAGGAGCAGCCATTACACTCCCTGAGGAATTCCTCCCATACTTTAAAATCCTCCCTGACACCTTTTGTCAGGTCTACCCAATGGTGTGGTCTGGTCACCCTGGCTGTAGCCCTTGCTAACCTTTTTGTGAATGCCCTTACTGGTCCAATAGCCCTGCAGGTGAAGTTCAGGTGCCCCAGTACCTGCTGTACTTGATTTAGTTGTACCCTTCTCCTACTGGTATGTACCTGGATCAATTCTTTCAGTTTTTCCACTTTTTTGTCCGGCAGCCTGAATATTTCCCTTGGGGCATCTATCTCAATACCCAGAAATTCTAGCACCCTGCTGGGCCCCTCTGTTTTTCCCGGTGCCAGTGGAACCCCTAATTCCCTGCACAGCTCTTGAAATTTGACCAGCATTTTTTGTGTCTCCTTTTCCCCACTACCGATGAAAAGGAAATCATCCAAATAGTGAATAACCATTCTATAACCAGTTTTCTCTTGATATATCTACTGCAAACAGGTGCTGAATGCTTCAAATGTTGTATATGCTATAGAACGTCCCATGGGCATGGCTTTGTCAAAATAGTACTTACCCCCAATTTTAAACCCCAAGAGGTCTCAATCCTCTCTCCTAACTGGCAGCAATCTGAACGTGGATTCGATATCCATTTTTGCCATCCATGTGTACTTAGTAGCCCGAATTATCTGGACTGCATCCTCTAGTGTCACATATGTCACCCTACTATACTCCTCTCTGATAAAATCATTTACTGAATCCCCTTCTGGAAAGGATAGGTGGTGACTCACCCTGTATTCTCCTTCCTGTTTCTTGGGTACCAAATCCAATGGCGAGATCCTCATGTTCTGCAATGGGGGAGTATCAAATGGGCCTTCTACTCTCACTGCTGCCTTTTTCTTCTCTATCTTTTGTCTTATCATCTCTTCATTCCCTTTTACCAACCCCATGTTGCTCGCCTCTTTCGCTTGTCTGGGACCCTCACACTGCAATGAAAAACCTGTGCAAAAACCTTTTCCAATCATCTCCACCAATTTTTTGTTCAGATATTTGTCCAACCCACCTTTCCATAACTCTATTCTGATGGGGGTTCTGGCTGCCCCAAACTGCTTTCTGTTTTCTCTCCCTTTTACCCTCCCTGGTCCCTCTCTCTCACTCAATGCTTGGCTTTTCTGGGCAGTGATTCTGACTTCCTCTACTCGTGTTCCTCCTACCCCTCCCTCCCTCCCCTGTTCCATGCCTGCCCTTTAAACCCCTGTCCCGCTCAAAAAAACTGTTGACCTGAACTATGACCCCCAGATCCTTGTGCACCCTGGGCCCATGTCATTCTACATCTACTTGCTGGTTGCATTCCCCCGCATTTCAAACATGCATGCCGAAAATGACATTAAGGCCACAAACAAAAGGCCCTAATGTAAGCCCAGCAGCACCTCTGGGGCATAACCCCTTTCCTCCCCACTCCCCTTTGGGTGTGGACTGATTCATTACATAATCTGTCCACAAGTCTAGTTGCTTTGTATCCCATCTTACATCCCCGAATGTCACCATTCTCTGCCGAAAAAATTGGTCATAGTATATCCACCCTACCCCACTTTTGCCTTTGCCCGCCTTATTATTAGGGAGTATGTGATGAGCGGGATGCCCAACTCTGGCTTCTTCTCTAATACAATGGCTGAGAATGTGGCAAAACCTACAAACCACCCATCCCAAGTCTTCCCTTTTGTGAATCTGTCCTTCTCCTTCTTCCCTAACAATACTACCGCTGCTGCCATTTCACTCTTTCCTATGTTCTCCATTTTCTCATACTTCACTGCCACTTCCCAGCTCACCAAAGCAAATATATCCATATACTCTCCTTTCCATATTTTTTCTTTTGTGGCCATTGGAACGTGTTCGCCTACCCTCATCCCGGGGCACCTATCTCCCTTGTTTCTTTTGCTTCTTTCTCTGTACCTCCTTCCTTCCCTTATGGTACCGCTTTCTCCATCCTAATCTCTGCCAGAGCTGACTCCATTTGTCCTACGCCTACTGTCCCAAGTGCCGACACAATTTGACTTATATACTCTTTTATACTGTCATCCATAGTGCTGGGTGCATTACCTGTGTCCTTGTCTGAGCCTTGTTGTCTGCCATCTTCCTGGTGCCCCATTATAGCACCCTGTGGTTGAGTGGGTGGGTGCACCACTAGGGGTTGCCGAGGAACCACTATGTTCAGGGGATCCGGTCTGGGTTCCCCTGGGGGGATCCTGACTTGGTCTTGGAGAGGTACTGGTGGTACCGGGTTGATAGGCTGCAGAGGTACTGGGTCAGCCACCTTGGTGGGTCCCACTGCCAGTGGTTGTACCCTGGTGGGACTGCGTGGCCTTTTTGGCTGGCCATTTCCCTCTGCCCCCTTTCCCCATTCCTGCTTTCCTTTTCTCCCTGGGTCTCCCTGGTTCCTTCCCTTCCACCAGTTCCCACATTCTGTTGACTTTTTCCACCAACTCGACTATAGCCCTGTAAGCATCTTCCTTCAAAGGCCTGCTCTTCTTTGGTGACATGTCCTTCGTTCCTTTCAAACTGTGAAGACAACTGAAGAGAAGAAAACAAGATTCTGTTGTTAACTTATGTTTACAGCACGCCTTCGTGTGGCAAGCCCCCCTTTTTATATATATATATATGTATACAGTTTTTTTTAAACCTCTGCCTGGGCCATCCTCCATTGCAATCATACCACAGGCCCATTCCAGATGACCTCCATGCTTCTCAGGTGCCCTTTCCTGTGGGCTCCCAGGCCTAAGTCTCTCTCCCTTTGCATGCTTTTGCATGCCTCTGGTTTTTGCCCCTTCGAGCCTGTTCCTTCCCCTTTCCACACCTGGCCCCATGAGCCTCAGGGTGGTTACTAGCCCTCGTGTGGTTCAAAACACGACCTCTTGTGTGCATCCGGGCCTTCAAAGGCTCTACCCCCTTGCATGCTGTTGCATGCCTCTGTCTGTTGCCCCTCCTGGCCCCACATCTCTTTTTTACACACCCCCAGGCCTCCGCCGCTCATGGCCATCAACAATTCTTCAGTCGCCACCTCTTGCAGTCTTCCAGGCTTCACCATTCTTCTCCCTGCATGCCCTCCTTTTTGTCGTGGCTGCAGACCCTCCGATGCCCATTCAATCCCTCTGATTCCGTTCTGTTTTCCCCTGGCCATGACCCGAGGCCTTTCTATCTTAGCATCCCTTGCCCATTTTCCTTGAAAGGGCCCAGCTTACCTTCTACCCCCCCAGGCTTCCCTGCCAGCTCTAGGCCTGTTGGGCCCACTTTCCCTTTCTTGCCCCCCATAGCCAGCGGCCACTCACCTGTGGCCCCGCTGCTCCCCTCAGGCTGCCTTTTTGTGGCCTTGTTTGGCCTGTCCTTGCACCCTCCATTGCTACCCCCCAGAATATGCTGCTATTCCAGTAGCACTCTAGACCTTTGCCCGCCAGCGCTAAGCACTTCCCTTAGCTTGCCAGACCCTTTTGTCCAGCCATGTGGTTCCCTGGGCATGTGACATCACACCCACCATTTATTCAGCACTCCCTGTGCTCTCAGGCCTCTACTCTCCTTCCTTTTCCCCTCGTCTAAATTGCCTTCCCACTCTCTTGCTTCCCGCAGTGTTCACCCCCCCATAGTCTTTTCTTGGCCCCCATTAAACTTTCCCGATCTCCGCTTGCCTCCCGGTCGCTGTGCGGCCTGTGACGTCACACCACATTGCCGCCTGCATGGGTCCCATGCTACCCTCGCATTTCGGGCTTCGACTAAAACCCTTCTGGGTGCTCCCCCCTCCTGATACAGCAGCCAAAGAACAACCCCAGGCTTCATTTACAAACACACTCGATGCTGCCACTCCTTGCTCACTTCCTCTGGTCTCTTTCTCCATTCCTTGGCCTTGACTCACTAGGCCCCACTGCAGGCCCCTGCTAAACCATCTGCAAGTGACAAACTGACTCATGTACTGTCTCCCATTTGGGAGTGCCGTGGTCTCTCCACCCACTTGTCCCAATGTCTCTTCCCTTACTAAGGCCCACACATCGGGCCAAACGTTTTACTGGTGCTGCACGAACCACCTCAGATTTTTTTTTTTTTAGTTCTTCACTTCTGCCCAACACAAAAACGCCTTGTTATCGCTGTAACTGATGCGTACCACTGCTGTATTCTGTCACAATAACTTCAGTAACAATAAATTATTTTCAACTAAACGTGAATACTTCCACATCAGCTCTTCTCCTCAGCACTTCACTTCTGCTTTACAGAAACAACCTTGCTAACCTGTACCTTTTACTTAAGCCATAAGCAATGTGTTTTCTCTCTCCCTTTTTCTTTTTTTAATTACACAGCATCCTATCAGTTATTAACCACCTGCTTCTCTCTTTCTTTTATTATATATCTTATATATCATTCTACACCCAAACATATATATATATTTTTAAAACCAAACTTCAAATATCCTCAACCAAATTAGTTATTTGTTTCCTTACCTCTCTCTCTCTCTCTCTCCCTCTCCTGGTGAACAAACTTCAAAATTAAATGCCAATCCGACATGCTCCAGTTAAGTGTAGGATCAAAACTCCAGCAAAAAGTGGCTTAACCCCTCTGTGCTGTCCATTATGTACCTCCACTTGCCCCTCCCCTTCCTGTTGCCTGACCATTGTTCTCTTCCCTGTCCCCTCCCCTTCCTTTCCCCTTCCCCTTCTGAGCACACCATCCTGATGGAAAGGGAAGGGGTGCACCAGGACAACCTGGTCTGCCCCTTAAAGGGCAAACTCCATTATTGCATATAAGCCATTACGTAGGTAGTACTTTTTGAATATTTGCAAAGTGTGCTTCTGCATACTTATGTGAGTCTGCCCCTTTTTCTTAAAAAGCAAATTTTTTTTGTGATGCTGAAAAATGGTGGATCTGTATTGCCTTAAAAAATATTTACAATCACAGAGCTGCTACCTTGCAACTGACTGCAGTGCTTTAACTACATCATGTTTTTTTATAAGTTACATTTGAGACTTGAAACAGATCCTATTTTGTAAACAAGTGTACCACAGTCTGTGTTTACATTTTTTTATTTATCAGTTAGCACACCACAAAGTCAATTTACTGAGCTTATGCATTAGCATGTATATTAACCTGTGGTACTATACAACTTTACGTGGTATTGCTAGCTTGACATCAATGACACTGGTGCATTAAAGATTATATAATTTTTTTATATATTAAAATCTTAATGAACTGGCTCAGAGTCAGCATTACAGTCTGTAAATTATTCCATGGTTGCATGTATCTGCAGAGTGCTTCTAATAAATGATGCTGCTATGCTTAACAGAACACAGAACATAGCAGACCTCAAACATGGCACCATAACATTACCTCTTTAATGCATTAAACGGCAGAAGCAAATTTTGCAGAACTGGCCACTGACAGTGATCAGTTCTGTGGAATTCTTTAGTGCAGTTTAATACAATAATCAGCAATTCTTTCATTTTTTTCCATATCAGTTTTTCTCCCTTTCAGGGCACCAGGCAGGCTCCACTCAGGTCCTCTCCTCCAGAAGACTCACTCCACCACCAACTCAGGGGCATCATCCTGCTTACCCTAGTGCTCCCCTTTTTCTATTTTCTCTCTGTATCCTGAGACTCTGATAACACAGATGGAGAGAGGATCACAGATGTAGAAGTGGGTAGCCATCTGGGAACTAGAGACCATCAAACAGTATGGTTCACAAGAAACACAGCAATAGAGTCAAGCCATACAAAGGCAAAAGTACTGGACTTTAGGAAGGCTGACTTAGCCAAAATGGGTGAGTGCCTAAGGAATGCACTAGCAAATGGGCAGGAAGGAGGGGTGGAAGAACAATGGGGAATAATAAAAACTGCCATCACAGAGGCAACAAGCCTTTGTGTGAAGCAAATAAACATAGAAACATAGAAACATAGAATTTGATGGCAGATAAGGACCGCTTGGCCAACCCAGTCTGCCCATTTTCCTACCTAACAGATAAGCTGCAAATCCTAGTTAACCAACAGCTTACTTCCTCCTACACCCCACTAGGACTGCCTTATGCCTGTCCCATGCATTCTTGAAGTCTGCCACTGTTCTTGACTCCACTACCTCCTCAGGGAGGCTGTTCCATGCATCCACAACCCTCTCAGTGAAAAAATACTTCCTCACATTACCTCTGAGCCGTCCCCCCTCTATCTTCAAATTGTGCCCCCTTGTTCTTGCACATCTCTTTTTCTGGAAGATGCTACCCTCTTGGACTTTGTTAATTCCTTGAGGTACTTGAAAGTTTCTATCATGTCCTCTCTCTCCTCCTTTCCTCTAGAGTATACATATTAAGCTCCTTTAGTCTTTCTTGTATGTCTTCTGGTGCAGACCCTGCACCATTTTGGTTGCCTTCCTCTGGACAGCTTCCACTCTGTCTATGTCTTTTATGGAGATGGGGTCTCCAGAACTGCACACAGTACTCCAGATGGGGTCTCACCAACTGTCTGTACAGAGGGATAACAACTTCTGTTTTCTACTATTGATGCCTCTTCCTATGCATCCCAGTATCCCCCTGCCTTCCTTACTGCCTTCTCACATTGCTTGCCAACCTTAGGTCATCTGATATAATTACCCCAGGTCCCTTTCTATTTTTACTGTTGTCAGTATCTCACCCCCATTGTGTACACTTCTCCTGGTTTTTGTTTCCATGTGCATTACCTTGCACTTCTTTGCATTGAATCTGAGCTGCCATACATTTGACCATTCCTCCAACCTTGCCAAGTCCCTTCTCATCCTTTCCACTCCATCTTGTGTATCAACCTTGTTGCAGATCTTTGTGTCATCTGCAAAGAGACATACTTTTCCTTCCAGTTCCTCTGCAATGTCACTTATAAAGACATTGAAAAGGACTGGTCCCAGTACTGAACCCTGCGGTACCCCACTAGTAACCCTCCTTTCTTCACTGTGTATTCCATTTACTACTACCCTTTGCGTCCTGTTGTCTAGCCAATTTTTTATCCAGGCTACCACCTTGGGACCCACTCCAAGGCTGGCTATCTTGTGAATTAATCTTTTGTGTGGGACTGTATCAAATGCCTTGCTAAAATCTACGTAGGCCATGTCCACAGCCCCTCCCTGGTCTACTACTTTGGTCACCCAGTCAAAGAAATCTATTAGATTTGTCTGACATGACCTTCCCATCATGAATCCATGCTGCCTTGGGTCCTGTGCCCCTCTGGCCTCTAGGTACTCAAGAATTATTTCCTTCAGAAGTGATTCCATCATTTTCCCTATCACTGAGGTTAAACTAACAGGTCTGTAGTTTCCTCCTTCTGCCCTGCTCCCACTTTTGTGAACGGGGAATCACATCTGCCCTCCTCCAGTCCTCGGGTACCACCCCATCCTCCCATGATTTGTTAAAGAGAGTAGTCAGTGGTGTCACTAGTTCTACCCTTAGTTGTTTTAGAATTCTGGGATGAATCCCATCATGCCCCATTGCTTTGTCCACCCTCAGTTTTAAGAGTTCTTTCAGAACCTTTCTTCTGTAAATGGGCTGGTATCAACTTCTGTATCCAGAGTGTTTCTATTGTTTGTTTTAGGTACCTCCCCCTCTTCATTTGTAAATACTGAGCAAAGATATTTTAGTATCTCTGCCTTTTCACAGTCACCCTCTGCTCACCCCCTCCCCTTTAATAAGCCTCACTATCCCTCCCTTGGTCTTCCATTGCTCCCTAATGTACCTATAAAAGGTTTTATCCCCCCTTCTTAACTGAGTTGGCTATCTTTTCCTTGGTTCAGGCCTTTGCTGTTCTAACTGCCTTCCCAGCTTCCTTTTGCTTTAACTGATACAATTCTCTGTCCTGCTGCTGTTCTAAGTTGGAATTTCCATGAAAGTTGCCAAAGTGCATTCAAAAATTTAGCAAAAGTAAAATTACGACTTTTGCCAAAATTCCATTGGTGGAAATTTAATTTCACACAGCCCTAGTGCTGGATGTGAGGCACTTTTTCCTAGTGGTTAGAACTCAGAGCTGTGAACACGGAAACCTTGGTATGAATCTTACCTTGATTTAAATCCCACAAACATCACAAACTGTGCTCACAGTGTGACCCTGAACTAGTCACTTGACATCTCTTAGCACAATTTCTCTGTAATTTATTTCTATAATCAGTCATTGTACTCTTTCTTTCTTGCAGTGCAATGAAAATGACAGAAACAACCACCTCTCCTGGACTGCAAAGTGCTTTGGGATACAATCTGCATAAAAGGTGCTATATAAAATCAAATTCCTTTCCTCTTAAAATGGAAAATGTAAGTGCTACAACGTAGAACAATCTCTGAAATCCAGGTCTATGGGATTGTCTTGATTGTCTGCTGTATCCCATTGCAACCCTAGGAACATATGTCTCTATTCATTCAGCAATAGAAATGGAAGATGGTACTGGATGATAGTGGTTATGTTGGTTATGACATGTACATTCGTATTTCCTCTTTTTCAACCAGAAACTGAAAAGGTTCATGCACTCACAATATGCCTATTCATCATGTGTGTAGAAATAAAGTTTTCCACTACTTCAGGTTTTAAAAGTGGACTTGTAATAAAACACAGCTAGATAAAATCAAGACCAGAGACACAAAATCACAGACATACAAGACTTTGACCTCCCACCAATATTTTGCATCTGCACTGTGTGCTTTTTCAAAGTGAAATTGTGCAATTTAGCAGATTAAGGCATATTAAAATTTGTACTTTTGAAAGTTTATGCTCAGCCTGTGGCATGATTTACTGAAATTGCACACTATTAAGAATTCACATTTTTAAAAATCTGCAATTTTGGGGAAAAGGGTGCTATTTTCTGAAACTGCACATTTTTAAGAATGCACATTTTAAAAAATGTGCATTTTGGGAAAAAATACACAATTTCAGGAAAAAAGGAAATGAAATTAGCTTGATTTTGAAGCAATTTCACAAAAATTGTTCTAAGGTTTCTTTGACTGGGTAACCAGGGAATTAAAGAGGGCCATGCTGTGGATTTGCTCTACTTCAACTTCAGCAAGGCTTTAGATTCAATATCCCACAGATGCTTAATGAAGAAGGTGGAGGATCTGTGTGTAGCTAAGATCACAGTAAACTGGGTAGTTAACTGGCTAAAGGGGAGGCAGCAAAGAGTAGTGGTCAATCAATCAAAATCTTTATTTACCCAGGCGATCTCCATTGAGCAAGCTCATTTACAAGGTGGACCTGCAGAATGGTCAATGGGGTTGAATCATAAAAGAGGGAGGTCATGATCAGAGTTCCGCAGGGTCCCCCAGGATGCATCTGAAATCGAGCGGTAGTCTGCTCAGTATACCTTCTTGGTCATCTTTTAAATAAATAAATAAAATTTGTCCCGGGTCTGGTCCTCTTCAACATTTTCATCAGTGACATTGGTGAGGAGATCCAGAGCAGACTGTGTGTCTTTGCAGATTACACTAAGCTCTGTGGGAGGGTGAACAATAACAAGGGAATAAAGGAAATGCAGAGAGACTTGCAAAAGCTGGAGGGGTAGTCAAGAGTATGCCAGTTAAAATTCAATGCCAAAAAGTGTAAGGTGATGTACCTAGTGAAGAAGAACTCAAAGATGGAGTACTGGTTGGGATGAGTGAAACTCAATACCACAGCTGAGGAATGAGATCTTAGAGTTATCATCAGAGAATTCCTAAATCAATTGAATCAGTGCAACAAGGCTTATAGCAAAGCAAATAGGATGATGGATGTATCAGGAGGGGCACTGATTGCAGAAAAAGGGAGGTAGTACTTCCCCTGCATAAAGCTGTGGTAAGGTCACACCTGGAGTACTGCACCCAGTTCTGGAGTCCTCACCTCAGGAAGTATAGGGCTAGGCATGAGACAGCACAGTCCAAGATAACAAAAATGATTCAGGGCCAGCAGGGCTTGTCCTATGAAGAGTGCCTCAAGGCACAGAAGATGTACTCACTGGAGACCAGAAGGGAGATGGGAGATATGATAGGGGCCTTCAAATTCCTAAAAGGAATTAACAGAGTGAATGGTGGAAAACTATTTAACTTGAGTTCTGGCTTGTGGTCATGTGGCCATGAGCGGAAGGTAACAGGAGGTAGGATCAGGAGGGACATAGGGAAATACTATTTTACAGAAAGGGTAGTGGAGCCATGGAACAGGCTATACATGCAAGAACCATTAGTCGTTTTGAGCATAGCTGGGACAGAATGAAGGGTATAGTGGTTACTCAGGACATCAAAATCAGGGAGGAGAATGGAGGGGGGGTGAGGAGGGCTAGGATGCTGGAGGAACAGCAGGCCTCAGAGCTAAAAAGGGAACTCAGGCAGACTGGATAGACCTTTGGTCTTTGGCTGCTGACATTGTCTATATTGCTATATTTCTATGAATACGAAATTGGGGATTTCACACAATTTCATGAGAGTGCTAGAAATCTCACCTGGAACTAGTAATAACTACAAATGACATTGCTCTAGCAAACAATAAATATAGCCTGAATGTTAAAAAACAAAGAAGACTGTCCTCTTCAAAAGCAAGTTAAACAGTTAAAAGGTTAATTCACAAATAATGAAACATATAGCAGGCAGAGCACAAGCACTGTTAGCATCACTGCATTCCTCAGTGTTTTATGGACTTCCCTTCCACTTTGTCTGGAATGAAGGTGGATATATTTGTATTTTCTTTAAATATTGCATTAAAGGTGTAGTTCTAATATCACTAGTACTAAATTCCAAAGGCCTGGGTCTGTTATTGCAAAAGAGAGATCACCTACAGATTTTAGTCTGGATTGCCACAGATTGTTAGAATATAGTGAATGAGAAGTGATATAGGGGTGTTAGAAAATCATAAGAATGTAGGTCCCAATACAGTAAAAACTTTATTTGTGTATGTTGTAATGAAATTGTCTAATAATAACCCAGACTCATACCAACAATGTCAGGGAAGCTTTTTATTTAGTGTTCTGGTAGAATTCAGTCTTTCATACTTTTCAGCCCAGCAGGCAGGGATCAGATCTAGTCAGGGATAAATTTATAATTTGAAATGTATTTATACGCAATTCTGTGACTGCCCAACAGATGGGTTTCTGGCCTTGATATGAGATATATTTGACACTGGTATTCAAATGTGTTTTGTCTCCTGGGCCCAACCTACTGCAAGAGTTACAAAATCTCCTCTTAGCAGATCCTTGTAATCAGGGGTTGAACTTGAGGACAAGCTTCTCTTTGGTGGAGGAGGGATGCAATGAGCCTGGCTGATCAGAATGCAAACTAATACTCCTTTAGTGCACTGGCAGAGTTCTGGTCTTTTGTACTTTTCAACCTTGCAGGCAGGAATTGAATCAAATCAGGGGTGAAGCTTATAATTTACAGCGAATATTTAGTATTTCTTTGTGCAACACAGTGACCACCTAACTGATGGCAATAATGAGTACTGGCTTTCTGGCATTAATATGTAACGTACCTTTGAAAGATATGGTGGTGTATGGGTGGAATATGCTGCTGAAGGAGGTGATCTGTCTGAAATCAGTGGGAGGATTCAAACAAGGGTGAAAAAGATACAATACAAGGGTTTGCTTGGTAAAGACCGCATCAGACAGAGAGGGATAAGGGAAGTGTGAAGAGCTTCTATGGCTCTCTCATACAACATTAGTTAGGCAGTAATGGTCATACATGATAGGTGAACTAGCCTTTTTCAGATGACAGATTCTATATTTCTTTATACTTTACAATGTAGAGGTGAGTGAAAAAAGAACTTCTGCAGGCATAATTTAAGCGAAAGTCAGACTTTCGCTTCCACAAAAATTTAGAAATCCATTTCTGAACATTTGTGGACATTCCGCCTGCCCTGCACCCTAAATGTACCATTTACTTAAATTACTTCTCTGGTATCTAGAGGCATCCTCCTGCTGGTTTCCAAATGCCACTCAATGTCCCAATGTAATTCCCTGGTAGCTAGAGGTCCCTCCCCCCCACCTGATCACCAACCCAACCTTTAATAAGAAAATCTCTGGTGGCTAGCGGTCCCTCCCCATACCCAGTCACCTGCCTGACCTTTAATAAGAAAATCCCTGGTGGCTGATGGTCCTTCCCCCACCTGATCAGCCACCCAACCTTTAATAAAAAATTCCTCGTGTCTAGTGGTCCCTACCCCCTCCCAATCGCCCACCCAACCTTTAATAAGAAGATCCCTGGTGACCAGTGGTCCCTCCCCCCACCTGATCACCCACCCAACCTTTAATAAGAAAATCTCTGGTGACTAGCAGTTCTTCCCCCCACCTGATTACCTGCCCAACCTTTAATAAAAAATCCCTGGTGGCTAGCGGTCCCTTCCCCACCCAATCACCCCCCCGACCTTTAATAAGAAGATCCCTGGTGACTAGCGGTCCCCCCACCTGATCACCCACCCGACCTTTAATAAGAAAATCCCTTGTGGCTAGTGGTCCCTTCCACCATCTAATCACCTGCCTAATGTGTCCAGGGTAACTCCTTCCAATCACTAGCCCTCATATAGTAATATATTATAAAAAAAAAATGTCCCTGGTGGTCTAGTGAACCCACCATCCTTTTCATCTATCCCCAGTAGGAAAAAACTATTCCCTGGTGGTCTAATAAACCCCCTGCCCTCTGGCAGGTAATGTCCCACCACCCTGCTCCCCCGATCCCAAAAAGGGTAAGTAACGAACAGCTTCCACTATCCTTTCATGGTTGAGCAGCGAGTTGAGCTGTCAGTGAATTAATGCATGCTTGTACAAGCAACCACTCATTCATTGACAGCTCAGTGGGTGGTCAGCCATGGAGGAGAGCAGAGGGCTGTACTGGTCACCTGCTCCATTTTGGGATTGGGGGAGTGATGTGGTGGGACACTATCTGCCAGGGTGGGTGGTCCACTAGACCACCAGGGAATAGGTTCCCCTAATGGGGATCAGGGATAGGAAGGGGGGTTCACTAGATCACCAGGGGAAAAACAGTTATAATATATTACTATATGAGGTATAGGGATTTGGGTATTACACTGGACATGTGGGAGGTGGGATCACTAGCCGCCAGGGATTTTCTTATTAAAGGTTGTTCCAGTGATTGAGTGGGGGGAGAGATGGCTAACCACCAGGGACTTATTTATTAAAGGTCAGGCAGGTGATCAGGTGGGGGGAGGGACCTCTATCCACCAGGGAATTATTATGTTTATTTTGGGCAGGGCTGGGGGGGCACTTGACACCAGATAAAGCTTTTCTTTCTTTTTTTTTTCTTCCCACGGAACAGGGTGAAATTTCCCCCAAAACATTTGGAAGTTTTCCGATCTGGCAGAAGCAGAACTTTGGAAACTTCTGTGGAAGTTGTAAAATTTTGGAGAAGTTCCACTAAGGCAGAAATAACAACTTTTGCCCACCTCTATTACAATGTCAACATCAAGATCATCAAATTAATTTGCCATTTGATTGGCAACAAGAGCTGCATATGCAGTACCGATGTAACATGATTTGATTTTTGAGCTACAGTATGTTAGGAATCTCCTTTCCTCCATTCTGTAATTGCTGCAGACAGCAAAGAGGAGTTACAGGTAAGTCCTTCTAGAATCCTTTACTATAATCCAAGCAAAACCTGAAAAATCTTGGATGAAAATAATAAAATATCAGGATCCAGGTAGGAGCACACTATCAAGATATTCTTTAGATAACAGACTCTACAGCACCATGAACAACTGCTATCACATAGTTTTGGCTTGAAAGCTACTTGCTTGTGTGACATTCTAACATTGTACAACACATATCGCACATGTATGTATGTTATTTTATTACTACAATATACATATTTATATTGCACTGCATCCACTGCCATCATTTTTATGGCATCACAGTGCTCCCCATTCCCATTTCCTCAGGACACATGTGGAAATGAGCTGAAACAGTACCAGCACAGCATGATCTTCCTGGTTAAGAACATTTAATGAAACTAGAAAATAAGTCTTTCATTGAACAGAACAACCAGTAAAATATTTCAGCCACTTTCAAAAATATATTTATAATAGTTTATAATGTTCTAAATTATGTTAAGACAGCTGTAATGTTTAAATTGTTAGAAACCTACTGTACATTGTTTTTATTTATTTATTTATTTTTTACTTTCTCTTTATGCTCCCCCCCCCTTGCAGCTCTCCCCCTCTTCGGGAGACACCTACGGCCATGTCAGCCCTCGCTCACCTACCTGGTGACCGGTGCAGTCCGAGCCCCATGGAGCCTTGGTTTACCCCCCCAGGCGGGTATGGGATGGGAGGCCTTACACCCCGACGCTTCTTCTGTGTTTCGTCGGCACACTGTCTCCGGGCAGGTAGAGGCATTGAAGGTCGGGGCCTGGTGCTCCGTCTACCAGGAGGCTGCAAGGATTTTTTTTCCTGATGTTCTCTCGATGTGCCAGGTCCCTGGACGTCAGGACGCCGAAGCGCTGACGTCTAGCATGTCGCCCCCTCTGTTGGAGCATCGGGCTTGCTGTACCTAAAGTCTCCACCTGGGGTCAGACAAGCGCCAAGCTCTGGTGCCGCCTCCCCCCGGAGAGGACGAGCGGTCCTTGGGACGCTCCAGTCCTCCCCTCCTGGCCAGCCCTCCAGCTCCCCGGGCTCGTTCCCGAACCCGGTCACTGCGCGCAAGCGGAAATCCAACCACTGCGCTGGAAGGCCGGCCTGTACGTTGTTTTTAAATGAAAGTTTGGAGTCGGCTAAGTTAATACAGTATATCAATATATGATGTTACTACATCTTCCATATATCAGTATACAAACATAAATATGTAAAATTATTACTAATTAAACTGATGGGGTTAGGAGTAGGCCCTTTGATGGTCAGATGGATTGAAAGCTGGCTAGCTGGATGCACTCAGAGAGTAGTGGTCTGTGGGGAGCTCTCGAACCCTAGAGAGGTTGGTAGTGGGGTACCGCAGGGCTTGGACCTGGGTCCAAGCCCTGCTTAATGCATACATATCGGACATCAGGGAGGGTATAGGGTGTGAAATGAGTCTCTTCGTGGATGACTCCAAGATGGGAGCAGTAGTTGAGGGAGAAGAGGGGAGGTTGGCCCTGCAAGGGGACCTGGACACCCTGGAAAGCTGGGCTCACACATGGAAATTAAATTTCAATATCACCAAGTGCAAGGTGTTGCATCTTGGTCAGAGAAACCCTAAACACAGGTACACCCTGGGAGGGGAGGCGCTAGAGGCCTCAATAGGGGAAAAAGACCTAGGGTCATGGTGGATGCATGTATGAATAACTCTGAGCAGTGCAGGAGAGGGCTAGCAAGGCAAACAGGATGTTGGGATGCATCAAGGGATCACCTCTAGGAGCAAGGAAGTGATCTGCCACTGTACAATGGATTGGTTAGACCACACCTTGAGTACTGTGTACAGTACTGAGAGACCACACTTAAAGAGGGACATACAGCTCCTAGAGAGGGTACAGAGGAGGGCAACAAAGATGATCACGAGGGCTAGGGGATTTAACATATGAGGACAGACTTAAGGAGCTCTGCCTGTTTTCACTGGAGGAGAGAGAGAGAGACAGGGGACATGATTGAGGGTCTTCAAGTACCTCAAGGGAATAAATAGGGTAAACATGGAGGGGATCTTTAGACTAAAGCAGGGAGGTATCACCAGAGGGCATGGTTTGAAGTTGGAAGGTGGAAAGGTAAGGGGGGAAAAGAGGAGGAGGTTTTTCACTGAGAGGGTGGTGGACCCTTGGAATGCACTGCCTGGTGAGCTAGTTCAGAGATCCACAGTGGAGGGCTTCAAGAGAGGATGGGACAGACACAGAAATTGGATGTATCAGATGATGTCTTGTCCCAGGGGTTGGGGATGGATGATACGGGTTTCTGGAGCACAAGGGATGGGAGGGTCTCGGCACCCAACTAAAGATCTAAAGTTCGAGCAGACTCGATAGACCGTAAGGCCTAATCTGCTGGCAAATAGTATGTTAGTATGTTAGTATTCAAAACTCTTAAAATCCTGTTATTTTTAACAATCTGTTATATTAACAAGTACTGTATAGACATGTGGCAACACATGAAAACTGTATTGTTATGATCTACTCATGTTGATCAGATTCTAAGCTTCCATTTAAAAAAATAACTCTCTGGCCCTAAAGGATGAAAGGTTATCCTATTTTAAATAGAAGGATAAGGATTTTCAATAAGATCTATCAGAAATTTGCCCAACACTGTTTTGAAAAGAAAAATATGTACACACTGTTAGATCAGCTGTTCAATCTTCTTACTATATCTGAATTTCACATAAAAAAGACAAAAGATCGCATTTGTGTCGATTTTGTTATACTGCAATAATGGCTTTTTGTTACAAACTGACCAATCTTTTGAAAATAGCAGGGCTGCTCAGATGCAGTTGTGTGGATGAAGACACAGATACTGCATATATTTTTGCCTGCATCCAGCCCTTTTGAAAATACCTTCATTATCTTCAAAAGGTCTAATTTTTGAACTGTTAGGGCTAGAAACATATTTTTTAAAGTGTGTTTGGAGTCAGATAATTAAGAATCTGTACTATTCATGCACTTGTTATGTTTCAGTATACTATTGTATATTTATCTGTAATTACCTGTGTGCACTTTTTCCCATAGAGAAACCCAGTTGTAATTTTCAGTTATAATCAGCTGGTTATAATGGCAAACATGTGCCAGGTTTCCCTCGGGCCACACATGCATCAGTTGCTGGTCTTCCTTAACTCTGCGACATTCCCTTTATCAGTTCCATATGTCCACAGACTTCACTGCCACTTGAGGTCAGCGGTAAGTTGATTTTTTCATTAAAAAATGAAAAGTAGTCTATTTTTTCTAACCCTGAAACAAAAAAAAAATTAAAAAGGAAAAGGTAGCACGTGCTGGGTTTCCCTGCCAGCACACTTGCACCATTCAGTCTCCCCTCTTCTTCAAGCTGGAAGGATGCTGCAACTGCTGCTCTGTGGTAAATTTAACAATAAAAAAATAGACAAATACTGAAGTTTTTAAATAACATCTCCACTTTCTGCCTCAAACTAGTGGAGCACTGTACCTTAGCAGACCACGGACCGTGCAGAATCCAGACTGGTCCTTGGCTGCCTGAACACCAAACTGCTTATTTTATTTTGTATAATTGTGGAGGCAAAAAAGCGCACACCAGTAATTATATAAAATAATATTTGAAGTGGTTTTGTAAAACTTGATTTTACACACACCCTTATTGTGGGATGCATTTCAGGCTTTACCTTTGGGGTTTATGTAGCATCCCACAACTTGGGTGTGTGTAAAATCTTGTTATAGACACCATCCCATACATTATTCTCTATATACTATTCTAAAGTGTTTTTCATTGTATTATCAAACTATGGGTTTTAGTTGTGACACATCCAAAAAACGGCAAACACAATGGGTGGATTTTTAAAAGGGTTGGACATGGATGCAAATGAATGTTGTGTCTGGGTCTGCATCCACCTGATTATATGTGAGCATCCTTGCTGCTATTTTCAAAAGATGTGTCACTCTGTTTGTGACAAAATTGACGATTTGTGTTAACTGTTGCAAATGCAATCTGCATCTTTTTTGCTGCATTTGTGTCTTTTCTGCATGTGAAAATTCAGACTGAGAATATCTAATAGCTGATCTAGAAGTCTGGACACTTTTTTCTTTAGAAAATAGTGTCTGGTGGATCTCTAATCAATCTTTTTGCAAATCCTGCATCTTGTATTGATACTATTATGTCATACTAATAGAATGTATCAATACAATTTTTTTGTATCACAATGTGATATGCTATGACAGTTAAAAATATACATTTCTTTTACATTTTTCTGAATGTTGGTAAATTAGTGCTACACATAAGTTCATTAGAAACTGTATAGGTTGCAACTTAATTTTAATTCATATTACACCCTTAATCATGCTGCGGACATTTCATTAACCCCTCTAGAACCCTCTACTCTTTTTTTTTGCTTTTGCTGGCTTTGTCTATGAGAGCATTGGAAAACAAATAAATAAATACATACATAATGAAATTAAAAAGGTGACTGCTTTTGATACAAAATTACTCACTTTTCTAGAGACCATTTTATAGAGATTATAGCTGTATATAATTGAAAGATGGCAGTAGGGAATATATGTGTATTGTACATATCCGTGTAACCTAAGGTTAATAATTTTATTACATAAGGCCTAGTGCTGTGTGGAATGCAGAATTCTGCTGGCAAAATTAGCTTGGAATGACCATTCCACCAGTAGAATTTCCTCCAGAAATTTACTGGTTCTTCTGCAGAATTATGCCTGCTGTGATCCACAGAATAATATTCTGCTGAACAGCATTTTTCTGTGAAAAATCATTCCACAACCATTTTTGTGGAAATTATTGAGATCTGAGGAATAACATAACTAAACATATACATAGTCTTCCAAGACAACAGTTTCTATAGTGAATGGACCCTTGAAGAATTACGAATGCCCTGAACATGCAATTTATTAGTGAACTGAGGTGGTAAAATGAATTATCATCTGATCCCACTGAGAAATAAAACTCTCACCACACCTGCTAGCTTGGATGCTCATTGGCAACAATTTATTTAGGCACTACAATATTATTTACATTCCCATTCTTTCATATTTCAATAGGTGAATCAATACAGTGAATACATCAGTCCATTCTTTACTCTGGAAACTTTTCTTCCTTCTTGATCCTCTTCTCCATGCGGTTCTGTCCTGTGGGGCTCAGACACTACAATCAGGCCCCACACACCATCACCAGAACCAGGTACCAAATTTACTAGTCCCTACCCCCCGATCCAAACCACTCTGATCCAACCCCTAGTCTGTATCTCCCCCCCCGTTATTTCCATGCCTGGGTTCATTTTGCCCCCAACCCATGTTAACTACCCCTCCTCCCTTTCTGCCACCCCCATTCTCCCTCTCAAGCTCCCCCCTTTTCTCCCTCTCCCATCACACCACTGGGCCACTTGCTGCCCCCTGCTGGGGCCCTGCTAGCCCCCAGAACCATGTTACTGCCCTTCTGCAGCTGCCCCAACCCCAACCAGGGCTGCTATTGCACACCTCCTCTTCTCCCCACCCCTTTTAATTAGGGTTACCACCTGTCCTGATTTTGGCAGCACAGTTCTGATTTGGGCAACTGTGTCCTGCAAAAAAAAACATGAAAAATACAAAATGTCCTGATTTTACAGTAGGAGAAATATTTTCTAACTTTCCACTAAATGTTCTAGAAAACTACAATAGCTTAACTAAAATACCTTAAAATGATAAGAAACAATAGAAGCAACTAAGAAACCACAATACTTCACCTTAATTCTGATTATATAGAGAAAACAAGTCTGTTGCATCGGTTGAGGTTAGGTACTGTCCTGCGAAAAATCATGTTTCAGTAAGAAATGTCCCACTTTGTGCTTCTTAAAAGATGGTAACCCTACTTTTAATCTGCTGTGCTACCCCACACTGCCTCTCCTCCTTTATGCATGGGTGGGTGAGTGTGGAAATTTACCCAGCCAAAGAGGGCTCTGTGAGGGTTGCCAGCCCTTAAATACCCCCTAAGGACCCCTGGCTATGACCTTTACAAGCCCTTCCCCTTGGCCAATGGCCTGCTAGTTTCTGGCCCTTGTCAATTGTCCCACCTCTGATGTCACTCAGCTCTCACCCCCCCCTCTACCATTTCTGTAGTGGGCCATATGACAATTTTGCTTGCCTTTTAGTGGCAAGCTTATTTGTCATCTAATGCCATTCAGAAATAAAACTCTCACCACACCTGCTAGCTTGGATGCTCATTGGCAACAATTTATTTAGGCACTACAATAATATTTACATTCCCATTCTTTCATAATTCAATACATCAATCAATACAGTGAATACATCAATCCATTCTTTACTCCAGAAACTTTTCTTCCTTCTTGATCCGCTTCTTCAAGAGTGCTGTCTTTGGGGTCTGCACACTTCGATCTGGCCCCCCCACCATCACCAGAACCAGGTACCAAATTTACCAGGCCATCCCCTCCAGATCCAGTCACTGGGATCTAACCCCTAGTCTCTATACTCCTACACCTCCCCCCACCATTTCCATGCCTGGGTTCATTTTGCTCCCAGCCCATGTTGTTTACCTCCTCCCCATTTCTGCCACCCCATTCTCCCTTTCATGCTCCCCCCCTTTTTCCACTGACCCATCTCCAGCTTGTGATGGACGATGGGGCTCCCCTGTGGGCTAGTACCTTAGGCCCCTCTTTATGATCTCCTCCACCAGGTCTCTAATGGATCTATGGAAGAGGCACATGCTAAACTCCAACAAGTGAACCCCATCTGACCTATATACGTCTGCCTGTTCAAAAGAAATGTCCCTGTACCATATGTGTACCCCCACCATTTCAATCACCATCCTATTAAGTCATTTCCTCCCTTTCCCTACTGCCCTTACCTCCTTGACGCCTCTCCAAACCCCACGGGATGTGATCTCGGACCAACCAATGACCACCCCGAGCCATCAAACCTTCGCCTATTCCAAGTCAGCTGTTATGGCCTGCACTAGTGCTCCCCATGGTGTCTTGCCCAAGTCGTTGCCCCCCAAGTGTATAATAATACAGTCCGGCCTGCCCCATGGCACCCTCAGCTCCTATAACAGAGGCATCAGCTGCGCATATCTCATGCCCCTTATTCCTTTCCATTGCACTTTTGTGTGTGCCATGTCAGGTCACAGCTGTGTCCCACTGCTCCAGGATGCAGCAAACCTCTCTGCCCAATAGATGAAAGAGTGCCCCATGATGCTGACCTTCACTTTCAAACTTGCCAGGGGGGAAACAAAACAAGGTGAGGCACTTCCCATCAACATCGCACATATTTCTTGTAACAGCTAGGTTTCCAGCACCCCACCCGCTTTACCTCAGCCTCGTATTCTCCCCTGGCTGCAGCCTTTGATGCCACACCAATGCGAAATGAGTGTGGGGTGAATTTATCAGGATCTTGCCTTATAAAGGAAAGGGCCTTCTTAAACTCCACCCGACCTGAAAACCCATTACTGGGCTGCCATCCCCATGGTGGAACCATACCCCCCCCATCCACCCCTGTGAACGGCCATATTCTTTCAGGGCTGAGACTACACATACCTCACCTTGCTGTTGTCTGAGCAACGTCACTGAGGCCCTCTTTCCATTTCATCCTCTCACCCCATATCTCCATGGCCACCCAAATGGGAAATATTTCTAAAAAGGTAATGTCCTTCAGAACACCCCTTTCCTTCCATTGGGCCAACCAAGCCTCCGATATCCAATCACCCTTGAAATATGTCCCCATCCTTAGTGACCCAGACACATCTATGTAGAACTCTAAGTCAGTGTTGTAGGCCCACTCCTCCTGGCAAAAAGTCACCCCATTGTAGTTGTCAAGGAAATCTTACCATACTCCTAGATCCTCCCAAACACCTTTAGTGATATCCACCCAGTGGTGTGGCTGTTTTACCTTCCCCTTGGCCCTCCCCAACCTCCTGGTGAATGCCCTGCCTGGGCTTATGGCCCTGCAGGTGAAATTCAGGTGCCCCAGCAGTTGCTGTACTTGTACCAGTGGCACCCTCCTCCTCCCTGATACCTGTGTTAGTAAACCCTTGAGCCGGGCTACCTTGTCTCCAGGCAGGTGGAAATATTCCTGTTCCATGCCCACCTTGATCCCTAAAAATTCCATTTTGCGGGCTGGGCCCTCTGTTTATCCCTTCTCCAGAGGAATACTTATGTGCCCACACAACTCCTTAAAGTTCATCAGCATCACCTTTGCCTCAGCCTGGCTATCCCCTATAAGCAGGAAATCATCCAGATAGTGGACTGCCCTCTTGTACCCATACCTCACCCCGATTACCCATTGTACCCAAGAGCTAAATGCTTCGAAGGTTGAACAGGCCGCCGAGCAACCCATTGGCATGGCCTTGTCAAAGTACAATCCACCCTCAAACTGAAAACACAACCGGTCCCAATCCTCAGGCCTGACTGGTAGCAGCCAGAAAGCAGACTCAATGTCTGTCTTTGCCAGCTAGGCTTCATCTACCACCCTGATCAGCACCACCACCTGATCTAAAGACACGTAGGAGACTGCCCACAAGTGCTCGGGTATCCCCCTCATTCACCGAAGCCCCATTTGGTTAAGAGAGGTGGTGGATGAGGTGGAATTCACCCACTTGCTTCTTAGGCACCACCCCCAGAGGTGACACCTCTATGTTTAGGCAAGGGGGCTCTGAAAAAGGCCTCTCAACCCTCCCAGCCTGGTTTCCTTCTGTACTGTTGCCTGTACAATGTCCTCCTTACCCTTTACCATTCCTAAATTCTTTGCCCTCATTCCTTTGCACCCCCCTTTGAATCCCAGAGGAAAACCCCTCTGGAAAACCTCCCTCAGGAATTCCTCTCTTCTTACGTCCAGATATCCCTGCATCCAGGCCTCGACCACCCAAAGAATGATAGGCATGCATGCCAAGGAAAAACCCCATCACCCCTCCCCCTCCCCTCTCCCCCCTCAATTCCACCCATGATTGGAGTTGTACCCGCCTCTGCTTTGTTCCCCCGACCTCTGCCAGATTCCCAGCCCCTCCCCCTGAAAGGGCTGCTCATGGTCCTACCAACCTTGTGGTGCAACCTTGTCTCCACCTTGCAGCAGCTTGTTGCGGAGTGCGACCCCAGGCACTGGGAACAGACATGCCTGAACTTGCAATTTGTCCATGTGCATGACACCCTGTTAAAACCCCAGCAGGTCTTCACTACCGGGGTGTGTTTGACCTTCTTATTGTGCTCCCCCACAGGCCTGCCCGCTGGTCCAGATTGCATCCATACCCATAGTTTGAAATGTGTGCCATCCCATCTCAGGTTGCCCTTCACTGCCATCCACTTCCTGAAAGTTTCATCATATTTTAACTATCCAAAGCCCAGCTTCACCTTATACATGTCTCTGATGATCGCTGTGTAGGTCAAGAGGGGAATAGCCAACTCTGGCTGCTTCTCCAACACCAACTCGCTATATATCAGGAAACCCACCTGCCATGTACCTATGTTCTTACTCTTGTATTTTGCCTGCTCCTGCTTGTGCCCAACCACCGCCAGTGCTACTGCCATCTCCAGTTTTCCCACTGATTCCTTCTGCTCGTATTTCTTGGCCGTGTCCTCATCCACCAAGCCAAAAATGTCTATGTACTCTCCCTTCCATATTTTGTCTTTAATTGAAGATGGCACATGGTCCCCCAATGTGAATCCTGGGGGACCTTCATACAGCTTCTTCCCTCCAATCTTACTCCCAGTGGCCCCTGCATTGCCCTTATCCCCATTCTTTGTTGCCTGCAGCACTCATTCCATCTTCTGTACACCTTTCTCCCCCATGTCACCTATCAATTCCTCCAAGTACTCTCTCAAATCACCATAATTTGTGACATCTACATCATCCTTATCCCCGTTTGGGCCAAGTCTGCTCGGTACTAGTTTGGGCTCTGGCATTAGGACATACAAGGGACCAGGCCCTACTCTTCTTGGCCTCTTCTGTCTCCTGCCTCTGCCTGCTCTTTCATCTCTCTCATTCCTCTTCTTCTCTGCCTCTTCCTCTTCTTCACTCTGCTTGGCTGCCTCCACCAGATCCATCATCTGGCTCATCAACTTGGCTGCCTCCTCCATCATCTTGGCACTGGAGACCGGGGATCTTTTGAGTGCCATCTTCCATTGTTGTATTACTAGGAGTGGAATTTGACAACATGACTGCAGAGTTTATGATCCCCAATCTATCCCCCAATCATCCGACCAGTCCCTATCAGGCCACCTGTTCCACCCCACACACCCCTACAGTGCCCCCATGCATCCTCCCAACTCCTGAACAGAAGGACCAACCTCATTCCCCTCCATCCCCCCCATGCTCCTCTTCCCTGTCTTTCCTCTTTTTTTTTCTTTTGCGGCCCCGGTGATCCTATTCTGCCCTTTTGACCCTGTGCCTGTAGCCTCGCACACTTCCAACAGTTGCCCTCCCATGTGTTGTCCAGAACTCATGCTTCCCACCATTTAGCCCCCCTGCATGGTATCCTCACCCTCCACCAGGTCTCACGGCAAACAAAACTGATCTCAACAACTATAACAGTTCTCCCCTTTTTCTTTCTGTGCATTATTCTGTTTCACCACCAACAACCTTCACTGTTCAGCATGGTGCCGCCCAGCCAGTTCACATTGTCTCCTTTTTATTGGTGCACCTCACCCGCAGGCTCCTTGTCTGATGCACTCTTTCCACTTGTCAAAACCCATCATGCCCAACCACAACAAAATTCCCCCTATCCCCCCCTGGGGTGCTCCCCCCATGGTGTCTTCAGCCTTACTAGGCCCCGCCTCCATGACCACATGAAGTCTCCACCATTTTGAGCCCCTTCTGTCCCACTGGACTCGTGACCTTGCAGCCGCCCTCAAATCAAATCCAAAAATCCATACCTCTCAGTCCTGGCCCATTGTCCCCACCACCAGCCAGTACATCCTTCCCGAAAAATTCCCCCTTTTGGCCCATATGGCCACAGCCTCTGCTTCCCACCACTGCCTACACTTTGGATGGGCCTCTGTCTCAGTGTTGTGGTGCCCTGCCAGAAGATGTCATCCAGACAACAACCATTGTGCCATTTTAGCCCGAATATCCAATTACAACCCCAGTCTGCTCCAACCTGTGGCTCCCATGTGGCCTGGAGCCCCCACTAATCCATACAGCATGAAAAAGGGAAGAAAAAAATAAGATCCACCAGCCGAAATCTCTGTCCCACCTAGAGGTGGTCTGCCAGAACCCCTGCCATTGGCTTGTTCTGCTCCATTAGACCAGACCTCACCAAGCGACCTCTTCCACTGGGCTTCCCCAGGCTAGTGCCATATCTGCCAGTAGGCCAAAGCCTGCCTCCTTCCTCCCTTACCCCTGCCCCCTAGTGGGCAGCCCCTGGTGTTCTGCGCAGTACACCCGTGCTCCCTGTCTACTGCCGAAGCACTCACTTTGCCGAGAATCAGCAAACAAGCCTGGCCAAACTTAGGTCCATTGCCTCTTGCTCACCCTTTCCCCTGATGAGCGCTACCTTGATCCCCACGCCTGTTCCAGCCACAAACCTGCTCTTCACCCACAACACACCTACCAGTCCCATCGCCGACTCATGGCTCTTCGCTGACTTGGGAACCATTACCCACCAGGGGAGCCGTCTCGACCACACAAATCCCTCTGACCAGAAACACCCACATCTCCATAGTTACTGTATCAATCAGTAACCCACCTGGCTAAACTAGCCCAATCGTTCAAACCAGCAAAAACACCAGCAGCTCTAGTGGCTATCTGGCCCCAATGCTGACTCATGGCTCCTTGCTCACTTGATAACACAGTACCCACCAGGGGAGCCATCTTGGCCACCCAAATTCCTCTGACCAGCAAATACCAGCATCTCCATAGTTACTGCAACAATCAGCAACCCACCTGGCCAAACTAGGCCCATCATTCAAAACAGAAAAAAATACCAGCAGCTCTCACGGCTATCTGGCCCCAATGCCATCTCATGGCTCCTCGCTCACTTGGGAATGCAGTACCCACCAGGGGAGCCTATCTTGGCCACACAAGCCCCTTCAACCAGGAAAAACACCCACAGCTCCACAGTCACTGCATCAATATATGTTAAATACCACTCCCATGTGGTCTGGAGCTCACTATAATCCTTGAGGAAATTCCAAACTACCCAATGCTGCAGGCCCATGTGGCCCTGTCCCACCAAACTGATTTCCTTAACCTTAAGGGCCCTAACCACTTTTAAACCTCATAATACTTTAAACAGTCAATGTTTCTTAAAAATTTCAAACCATTTCAACTCAAACCAATGCTGGAGGCGCCACATGGCATAGAAGGCCCAAGATCCCCCAGTCAGTGCCTTACCTGATATTTGCCAAATGATAACGCTGAGCTTCTCCATTGGAAATTTACCCAGCAAAAGAGGGCTCTGTGAAGGTTGCCAGCCCTTAAATATCCCTAAGGATTCTGGCTAGGATCCCTGCAAGCCCCTCCCCTTGACCAATGGCCTGCTAGTTCCTGGCCCAGGTAATTTGACCCACCTCTGATGTCACTCTGCTGTCATCACCCCCCCTGCCATTTCTGTAATGGGCCATATGACAATTTGGCCTTCCTTTTAGTGGCATGCTTATATGTCATAGGTTTATGAGAGTTAAACACTGAGGGAGTGTTGTCTGTACATATTAGCCATTGTCCCATTTGACTTTTTCTTGTAGTCATTTTACTTTTTTTTTTTAATTAGCCACCATGGTTACTGTTTTTAATGTCATATTAGCAGGAGGACATTTATAAAATAGTTAAAAAAGTAGCAAGCTAAAACAAAAGAGGTGATGACTAAAAAAACAAAAAAAGAGGGGGTAGGGTTAAACCCAATGGATATATTTTGGAGTCTACTCTAGACTGAACACTGCACAGATGGCCAGATTATAATAAAGTTATGGGGCACCATATTCAGAATAGAGGGAAAGTGTAGCACAAATGTTTATGCTGTGCTTGCCCCTACACCCCCAGCTGCTGTAATATTCAGATGGATAGCGAGTGGCAATATCTGAATGAATATTGGTCCATATGTAGATGCAGCACTACGTAAATCTGTTCATCCCCAACATGGACCAGGGCAGTATATGGGTCATAGGGAACTGCATTGCCCTAAAAGGGATAGCGTCAAGACCCTTGTGGGCTACATTCAGCCCAAGCATGCAAATTAACCCATTGGACATACAAGATGCTAAAGTGCCATTTGCATGCCCATTATGGGCTCATTTGCATGGGGTACAGCAACCCTTTAGTGCCACTGATGACCCTGAAATGGCAGCCCTGGTGGTCTAGTGGTTTTCCCCACTCCCCAATCTCCTGTTTCCTGAAACCACTGTATTTTCTGGTGGTTCAGTGTTCCCCCTGAAGAGCCTCTCATCCTACCCACTTGCTCACATCCTGCCACCTCACATCACCTTTACCTAGCTGTCCAGAGCTCCACATAGCTAGCCATAGTGACCAACACATCCCTCCTCTTACCTCCATGACCAACCAGTGTATGAGTTGTCAGTGAACATACATACTGTAGCTGGACTGTAGACAATGTAGCAGCATTTCAAATCTGTCAGTGGCAGATTCCTACTAGCTACCACTGATGCTGCTGTACTAGTGAAGTGTTTCTTAATGTCATCTAGGGGTACTTTCTCTGCCTTTTTAGTGGAAATGTATCATGGCTACTTTTCATCTTGATATGGTCTTCTATCAGGCTGGATATCACTTTGACACTTCACCATTTGCAGAACACAGTTGTCATTGGTCCTCATGTCCTTTGTTCTGGTCATGTAAAAGCTGAGGGCTCGTCTTACGAAATTTGCCAGCAGATAAAGGCCTAGAGGTCTATCAAGTCTGCTCGAATATAGTCTTACATCTAATATGCAGAATTTTCCATTCCCTCAGTTAGCATGTGGCCTTGGGAAGTACCCTAGCAAGGTAATAGTCTGATTTAAATTAAATTCTAACACTTCCACTGAGAGGAATTAAACCTTTTGTTCTTAACACCACTTTCTCCTTGTAGAACATTAAGGATGAGGCATCAATGCAGAGTGCTTGTAGTTCACTACCCCTCCCCTAAGGTAATAGCCACTGGGAACAAGGTTTTCAAGGTCAGATACAAGCTCAATAGTGGCCAAGGATTCTAATGGATACATCTTTAACTGAGAACCAGATTTAGGTTCCAAGCTAGTGTAAGTTTCTTTACAGGGGGTACATACGCAAGAGACCTTTAAAGAACCTCTTAAACAATGGGTGTGCAAATAATGTTCCTGCTGAAGCATTAAATCTAAATGCAGAAATACAGTAGCAGACAAATGCACCTTTAATGTTGCTGCCCATAAACCCAAACACTTTAAATATACAGTAACAATTCCTCTAAAATTAAGGCAATGTCTGCTTTCTGAGCTGAAAAGGAATTGTTCCTACACCAGACTGAGAATCTCTTTCATTCTAAATTATAACATTTTCTTGTTGATGGCATTCTGGACAACTTAAGGATTTCCATTACTTGGGTAGATAGTTTAGGTCAGAAAACGATATTCTCAGGAACAGTGCTTTTAGGTGTTGGGACCCTAGGTTTTGGATGGTTCTCCTAGCCAACTGAGATTGTCAGAAGGTCTTGACTTGTCAGAGTGCAAGTCTTTGGGACATCTGAATTAACAAATAGTGCCATAGCTGTCTGGACCAGTCTGGTACTATCAAGATCATGGTTGCATGTTCTACCCTTCCTTCTAGAAGTATTTTCTATATCAGAGGAAAGTATGGGAAAGCATAAAGGAAACTGTTACCTGAATAAATGCTGAGATCATCTTCTAGAACAGTTCATCCAGATGGGCCTGTGCATCAGAACTGTGGAAGCTTCTTGTTCTCCCATAATGCCAAAAGGTCTACCTCTGAAACGTCCTGGGCCCAATTCATAAAGCCCTCCCGAATGGCATAGGGGGCTTGCACAGCAAGGAATGGTGCAAGATGCAGCTTGCACCAATAGTTCTGCCCAAACAATTCACAAACACAGCCTGCAGCGAACACAGGCTGTGTGCACAAAAGAGGGGCTGGTGCCATCCTTGTGGCACAAAATTTGCTGCAGCATGATGCTAGGGAGCTTGTGGCAGCCACAAGGCTGCCATATACCCTAATTCAGGATTCTCAAAACTCTCCTAGAGAGCAAGTTTGCTCTCTGGAAGGGTTTAGCAACTTGTGTCAATGTGCCACTGTCCCCCATCCCCAGCCCTGATCCCCCTTTTATTAGAATAGTCAGGTCCCTGTGGGTAATGTAGACCCCCCCAGGCTGATCTGCCCAAATAATAAAATATATTTGCCTGGTGGTCTAGTGGCCCCTACCCTGGCAGGCAATACCCCACCAGCCCGCTTCCCCATCCCATCCCTGAGACAGTGACTGGCACAGCCTTCCTCTCTCCACCATGGCCAACCACCAACTGGACTGTCAAGGAGCACATACTGTGTACAGTACATGCTCATTGACTGACACCTCTGTCAGTCAATGAGCGTGTACTGTACATAGCATGCACTCCTTGATTGTTCATTTAGCATCTGGCTATGGTGAAGTGTGGAAGGTTGTGCCAGTCGCCAGCTTGGGGATTGGATGGAGGGAGTGGGGTGGTGGGGCACTGCCTGCTGGCATGGGGGTGTAGGTCCACCATACCACCATGGAAATATGTTTTATTATTTGGGCCGATTGAGACTAGGGGGGTCCACTAGACCACTAGGGAAAAATATTTTATTATGCTGGACAATCAGGGGTAGGGGGGTGTCTGCTAGACCACCAGGGACATGTGAACTATTTTATGAAAAGGGGACTGGGGCTGTGGGGATGTCCGCTAGATCACCAGGGATAGGATTTCTATTTATAACAAGGGGATTGCGGGTGGGAGCACTAGCCAACAGGACATCCTAGAGTGGCACATGGCCACCCTGAAGCTTGCAACAACCCATCCAGATGCGCTGTCTGTTTGGTGCATGTCCACAGTTGCCTCAAGCTGCTGGACTTTGACACAAGGACCCTACCCAATAGTGAATCAGACACAGGGTCTCTGGTGCACTGGCAATTGGCACAAGCTGTGGTTGGTGCAGCTTGCCTCAACCTTTGTGAATCAAGCCCCCATGTCCTGAAAACTCACTTTAACACAATCTATTTAGGGACCCATCAAGTGCAACATAACCAGTCCTGCGGAGTGAGTCTGACAGCTCATTGTCCTTTCCTAAGACATGGACTGCAGAGATATTTACTCTAAGAGTACAGGCTAGATCACTTACTTTCAGTGCTTACTTGCACAATTTCATGGATCTTGAATCACTGTTTATGTAATACATTGGTGATACTGTCAATCTTTATCTACAGTACTTGGTTCCTGATTAATGCTAAGAAGGACTTCAGGGACAGATATACTGCTCTGAACTCCAGCAAACTGATGTGCTCCCTTCTCTCTGCTGAAGTCCAGACCACTTTGGCCATCTGATTTGGGATATGACCCTCTCCTCCCACCCCAAGCCTAGGAGGGATGCATCTGTGGAAAACACAAATGTGTGCAGCACTGGCTGAAAGAGAATTCCTTTACTAAAGTGCTACAACTACTGCCACCACTGGGGAAGCTTACAAGAATATGCAGTGTTGGCATTCAGGCAGTCTGGATCCCTGGCTTGAGACCAATATTCTTTTAGGTACCACTGTACATTTCTCACGTACAGCCTTGTCCATGGTACCACAGAAGCTGTGTCTGACATTAGACTTAATAATCTGAGAAAATCCATTTCAGTCCTTCTTGTTCTAGTATTAAAAGACTCTCTGAACTGTACCAGTATGTGCCCTGTTTCCTGACGTAGGTAGGCCCTTGTTTGCACTGTATCCAGCTCTGCTCTAATGAAGTGCAGGTTCTGTGTGGGTTCCAAGTTTGAGTTTTCCAAATTGAGAATGAAGTCCAGTTTTTTTTATCAATGACATGAGGGTAGTTTGTGCCATTGATGATAGAGCCTGTTTTCTAGTTTTCACACACACTAACCAGTCACATAAGTATGGCTAAACAGTCATCACATGTCTTCAAGTGCTACTTCTAGTACAACTAGGCACTTTGTGAATCCTCTTGTGGCAGAAGTCAGTCTAAAAGGCATTGCCCTGTAGTAGTACTGACTCACACAGTGGGGTCTGCCAGGATCAACACAATACTGCAGAATTTTGCATTACAGGTACTACAGGAAACAAGCTAATTTCCATATCTGTTGATCCCTTTTGTCATGCAGTGTCATTTGAACCTGTATTGCCTCTTGGCGGTCTCCACTTATCCTACTCTGAGGAATTTGGCTTAAATGTTGTAAACTTCTTTTGTTTTGGGATGATAAGAAAATAGTCTTCAGCATCCATGTGTCTGTTGTGACAAACTGCCAATGCTGGTGGTTGTGACGAAGGCATTGTTATCTCCTGTGATAAAACCCCTTCCCATGACTTTAACAACCTTATTCATATAACTCTCTGTCTGGTCTCCAAAGAAAGATGTATCCTTAAAGAGGGAGTCTGCAGCCTTATTCTGTAGATCCTCAAATAAGCATGGTTTTCTTAACTATGCATACTAACAGAAAATGTATTTGCCATGACCTGGTTACTGTATCATAAATATCCACAGCCATGCACAGTTGATTTTTGGCTCTGCCCAGATCAGTATGAAAGTATGTAAAAATGCTGAAGCATACAGGACCTCTCGGTAGAGCAAAAACTGACACAAAAAGGCAGTGCTGCTTTCCAGACTGCTTCCACATATGTGATGTGCAACTCAAGAATGTGGCCTTCCTCAAAATAAAGAGTGTGATTTTTTTTCTTACTGTGTCAAATGATTTGGAAGTTTTTATTAGGCAAAGCTAATGAAAAGTTTTTTTTTTTTTTTTGCAAATGTATTAACCTGTGTTCTACCCCTGGCTAGGGCATGTATGTATATATATATATATATATATATATATATATATAAATATAATTATTTTTATGGTCCATCAGCTTCCCTCCACAAAGGGAGCTCATTCCTGTCCACGTGCCATTCCCCATGCCCAGGCTTACCCCCTAGGGTGGGGCCATGGGACTAGGACCCCCCCCAGCAGACACTGATGACATCAGGGATGGCAGCGGAGCAGGGCATCATGTGAGGGGGTCCAGGACTTTTCTGTTGGCTTGCAGCAGAACCCTGGGGGCAGGGACATGCATTGACATCTCGTGTCCACCTAGCCCCCTCAGGTGACGGTGCCAGCATAATGGAGCCCCCTGCTTCCACCAGAGGTCTGCAATGTGCCAGACACTCAACCCCCTCCCCCAGGAGAAGGGGAGCAGTTCCTTGAATGCTCAATCCTTCTCCCTTCAGCTGGCCTACTGACATCCCTAGTTCATTCCCAAACCCGGGTCATCGGTGTCGCAGATGGACACCCCTTCCTCTGCACTGGTGGGCCGGCTTGATATAAATATATTCTGAACCTATCCTGGTTACAATATACCATTTCTCAATTTTCTTATCAATTGTTGTTGCACATGCTGAACATTGCATGTTGTTTTTACTCATCCTTCTAAATGCATCATGAATGAGGATGCTGACTCTCTTGATTGATGTCAGTCCCAGCATCTTAGGGAAATCTAACTCCCCAATTTCTGAACTGATTCCCATAGTGGGGAAGTTAATCATAGCTGCAATGCCTTTAAAGAAGGCATAACTGGGGGAATAGTCCTTAGAAGGTCATGGAGGTGAATCTATTTTCACATCACCCATGACTTCTGGAGTAAAAGAGTCCTCCTATGTATCATAATATTATTCCTCCTCTGTGATTCTAGGAAGTTGAGAAAGGAATTTTGGATACCTACTTCCTTCTGTGTGATAGTAAGAAGTTAAGGAAGGAATTTTGGAATTTTGCTGTCATAGTTTGGAAGAATAGCCACATTTGTTTTATTTCTTCCATGGAAGGCATCTAAGCATCAGCAGACTTCTGGACAATTGACTCATTCACCTTTAATTTTTTTTTGGCTCCAACTACTTTTCTTTTCTAGTCTTTTTAAGGCTGGTGTGAGTGGAGGACTCCTCTGCATGACTTTTCTTGGAATATTTTTGATCTGTGTATTCCACAGCCATTGATTAATGCTCATTAATAGGCTTCCTTGCAGATGTTGTTTTATTTATTTAGTCTTTGTTGACAGGGGAAGGAGGACTTTTAGACTGGTCTTTAGGTGAAGCTGCTTCTGCAGATGTTATCACAGAGATGTTCTCAGCCTGTTTTCCAGGGGACAGCCTTTGGAGTGTGAAAGAGAGGATGGAGATTAACAAGATTGTCTTTTTTGCCTGTCACTTTTTTGTGTCTTAGGACAAACCATTTTGCACTGATCACAGTTTATCCAAACGTGATCTGGGCTCAAACACTTGCAGCACTTTTCTGTCCATCTGCCTTAGGCAAAAAGTAGCCCTTTTCTGGCACTTTTTAAAACCTGTGGGTCCAGTTTTCTTTTTATTTTAATCACTAGTTTTAATTTTGACTCAGACATGAGACCAGAAACTGGCACCAGAGTAAAACACCAACCTTAGTTGTTGAGAGATGGTTTTTAACATTGATCACTGTTGTTGTGAGCTGACCAATATTTCACTTTATTTAACCACAGTCACTGTAAGCCAAATTAAACAACTGAAAGTGCTGAAAAGGGTAGGCATAAGCACTTTCCTTTAAATTTTCAGTAAAACTGAACTATTAAATGGAACCACTAGGATGCAAATTTAGAGCTGCAAATTCCACCACAGTTACTACGAGCAGAGTGTAACTTGTAGTTTGGCCACAGTTCCAGCGTTCATTCAGGAATGGTGCCAAAAGATGAAAAATGTATTTTTGTTCGAGTAAACCAAAGCTAGGACCACAGAACAACAAGAAAAATACTAATGTAACCTAAACTTTGCTAAATAATAACTCCTTAGGACTTAGTTGTCGAATATCGGGAGTGTCATCCAGGGTGAATGCTCTATTCAGCAGAAACTAATGATCTGCCATTAGAATGCTGGGGGGCTCTAGACCAGCAGTGAGAGACAACCCTTCTAATTTATGTGGTTAGAATAAATGGTTAACTAATTACATTTGTTCTTCAATCCAGACCAAGGCTCCTCATTCTCAATTAAAGTACAAAACTCCTAACGGATACAGAAGTGGAGCAGAACCTACAATCTTTTCTGAACCTGTGGTGGCAAATACAGTACTATACTCCCAGCAGTCAGCACCTGCATAAACTACATATTGAATATATTTCCCAGCATGCCATTAATGATACTGTCATATGCATGGACATCATCTATAGTTACATGTATCATAGCAAGGAAAAACTCAGACATCAGATAATCACTCTTGCTGGGATTTTCAAAACTGGAGAATGCAGACACATATGTGATTTTCATATTTATCTATGTTCTTACACTTGTACAAAAATGTGAGCACCTTATTTTCAAAGGTGTCTGATAGAGATGGAGTGAATTTAAATTTCACTGGCAAAGTCGCATCGAAGTAGCTAGTTTTGCCATGCGGAGTAATCCACAAAATTTCCCTGCATTTGGCAGAATTTTACCAAGGTGAAATATTGTCATTTTGCAGGTGAAATGTTGCTATTCCAATGGTGAAAGTTCACTGTTCCACAGGTGAAAGTTTGCATTTCGCCCCACGAAATGGGCAAAATTTGTGGATTACTCCACTTAGCGAAGTTTTATCACTTCACCCACCACTAGTGCCTGATATTTTACAACAGTTTCTGAGGTATGTCACAGCTTGCATCCAAAAATTAATGCATCTGCCATATCTGAGACATAAGCAGCACCATATTTGCTGGGAACTGTGGCAACAACGTCCCATGCTCGGACACTGCTAATCATCTCAGAGGTGGTATAAGCAATGTCTGCAATCTGTTATGTGGCTGCCAATCATGCATCTCAATGAGGGGCTTCAGATCTACACTATAAATAGTGCTGCCATCAGACTCAAGCACTTTGTGTGAGATTCACAGTTTACTGTGTGACAAATTGGAATGATTACTCTTGGATTACATTGAGTTCCAGCAGTATCCTGAAAAATACCCCAGCAACAAACTGTGATAGCATGCTTGATTTTGGTGGATGGCATGGCAATCTATAGGGCTACTGTAGGTGAAATTTATCTTTTGCCAGTGGAATTCTGGTGAAATACTGATTTCGCTTCATGAAATTTCTGGAAACATTTTGCAACATTTCACCAAAATTGCAATTTCAGTTTATTTCCATCTAATTTAAAAAAAATATTTGTACACATTGCACCACCTTTGGTATGGTGACTTTGCCAATGCCCATACAGATGTTTACCAAGTTTCAGAACTCTTTCTTTACAGACGACTGAGTTATAAGCCTCCAAACTTTCTGAAATGTTAAAAATTGCATTTCACAGTTATGTAAACTGCTAAATGTTAAGGCCCTATAAATTTAAAGATAGAGGATGGAATATCACCAATGTTGTTAGGTTCATTGACCCTAAATATCAGGCTTTAAGGCAAATCCCATGACTCAAAATCAGAGCATCATATTGCCATGCTGACAACCCAGGTTCAGAAGTGAGACAAGGAGGTCATGTCAGGAGGCAGGCCATGGCTAAAATTTACAATTTGCATAACTATTACATCTCTATTTAGCAGTTTCTATGACTCTTCCAAAAAGGTATGCATCAGCACTTTCAATTATCTTGTTCCAAAGGTGGCTAAGTTGTAAGCATAGAAATATTTTCTGAAATGTTCACATACTAATAAATTGCCAGACTTTGAACCCCTATAACATCTCCTCGCCTCATCCAAATGTTATGAAACATGGCATACTTTCAGGGCTCATACAAGACACATTATATGCAAAACTTTAGACCTCTAGTTGCACAATGGACAAGATTATGGCCAATTAAATAATTTCAGAACATTCCCAAAAAGTTTAGAAAATGTCATGGAATTTCATGAACAATTACACAAATTCAGAATTTGCTAATTCTGCCCAACTCCAGCAGTATACCTACATATGTAGTTGCATTTTATTTTATCTCTACTTACAGGTGTACCTATGTATCAAATTTATGCAGTGATTTAAGGGTTCACCTTTGGCATGATGTTCAGCCTAGGTTCTACACCTGCTATGTATATCTACACTTCTTAAAATGCTCAAGAATGAATTCCAAATAACAAAATGTAATTGTAACACAATTGTTGCCTCTAAATGTGTAATCACATTGACTGCAAATCATCTGTATTCCAATATAATTACCATGAAGCCTCAGCACCACAACATAAAAGAAAAAAATGGAAAGCACTTTATTATTGACCCTCAGCAATTTATAAAAGACCCACCATATAAGGATATTTATAAAATCTGGCATACAAACTGACAAAATCGAGCAACTTCATTGGGCGAAGCACAGCATCTGACTATTGTTTATCTACCTAGAAACAACTTATTGTGTACCTAACCTTAACTAATCTGTCTAGCAACAATATAGCTTCACCCTGGACAGAAAGTTATAAACACTCCTAGATTTAAAGACCTCAGTGCCCAAAAGCTGTAAATGGATCATCTTAGGGGATTTCAGTTTGAACTGGCATACAAGCCAAGCTGATGAAGCCAGAGAGGTTATCTCTGAGCTCTGTCTACATCAGATTATTTCAGCAACCACCCACACAAACTATAACTCTCACTTTGAATCTCTTCTTAACTGGATTATTGTCTCTAACCCCAACCGGGCCATCAAATCTGGTGTTCTCCCCAACTCCATTAGTGATCACAGTGCTGTTTACTGTTTCTGGTCAGCAAAAGGTCTCAAAAGAGAACTAAAGTACATTCTTTCCAGACAATTGAAAACATTGAACACTGAGAACTTTGCTAAAGTCATATCAGCCACAGACTGGTCCACCACCTGTAACATCAAAAGTATTGATGATGCTTTAGACTCTTTTAGTAGAACCTTTCTCAACATCTTCAACTCTGTCATCCCTTTTAAAAGGCTCAGTTAAAAATGAAAGAAATGATTGGATCACTACCGAGCTTCTAAATCTTATGCAGAAGATGGACAGGGCCTGGCCTACTTAGAAAGTTTAAAATCCCTAATCTCCTGTAGCAATATAAAACCCTTCGCAATAGGTATAAAACAGCAGTCTGTGCAGCCAAGGTTAATTTTCTTAAAAACAAACAACTCAGTAGCTGGGCAGTTCAAATCTTACCTGGAAATCCATAAGCCAGTTGCCGATTAGGGGCACAAAGGAAGAGCAAATTAACCTCAACTTGAATGGATGACCCATAAATGATCCCAGAAATGTTGCCAATAGAGATGCAGTGAAATTAAATTCTGCTGGTGAAGTGAACGTGAAGTGGCCACTTCACGTTGTCGTTCCACTACATGGACTGGCCAAACTAAAAGGCCCACTTTGCCTTGTAATTATTATTTTGCATTGTCATTCCACATTAACACGAAATAAGGCGACAGCCCCTCAACTACACAGTCACCAGAACTAATGTGAATCCCCAAAATGCTACTGTCTTGTGTCCAGAAAACTTCCCAGTGCTGATGTAATGAAATGGTAGCACAACAAGAAATGCAAAGTCTCCCAGAATTAATGATGCACTCAGTAATGCATGCAGTGGTCACACACAGTCACCACAATTAATGTTCATCCCCAAAATGCTACTGTTTTGTGTCCAGAAAATTCCCCAGTGCTGATGAAGTGAAATGAGAGCATAACAAGAAATGCAAAGTCTCCCAAAGTTAATGGTGTACTGCAAAGTGCAAACACATAGACAGATTACGATTGCTCTGTGCACTCAAGAGATGAAGACGCAAAGGCACAACTCCTAACCAGTGCTCACAAGTTACAAAACCAAATCTGGAAAAGAATACCTTTTGTCAGTTGGGGGGGTAGTGCACGGCAGTAACAGTCCACTGACCATTACCAGTAAAGATACCACAAAGCAGTACAAAAAATTCATGTAGATGCAATGGATAGCAGGTTCGCACTGCTGCAGTTACTCTGTGGCACAATAAAAGGTGCCTGATTTAATGGCATGCATCACACACATATGCACACACACACACACACATACACACACACACACACTAGAAGTAATGTGTAGCAAATTGAAAACCTTTAGTAATGTAACCAAATGTTTTAAACAAACTGAAATTATACACTGCTGCACCACAACAATCAGCAAAAAAAGTCAAGAATTACTGAAAATATTACTATGTGTACATTAATACAGTTATACAAGAAAAATATAACCAAAACAGAAAGACTGCCTTTTTCTTCGTTAATCTACCTATACCACATATGCCCCTCCCCAAAGCACACTTCACAGAACACAGACTGACTGTTCTAAATTAACATTCAAAATCCACACACAAACAATAAACACTCAATTATATGAGCACAGGAGGGTTTCCTACAATCGATGTACTAAATTTTGAGCAAAAAAAAATGGCTCAAAAAGGCTTTTTTTAACAGCTTTTAGATGATTTGAATCACAGAGCTCTGAGAGGAAACTGTCTCCATCTTCCACTACACGCACACTACACAGAACTGAGACTGTGCAGAACAATCTAGAGCCCATGTGACCTTCAATCCCATGAAGCACTGCAAAATTCACCTTGGAGCTCAATTACAAGACAAAGTGATGCAAAGTACATTGATTTCAATGTACTTCGCCTTAAAATTGGTGGAGAAGTGGTTTGGGGAAGGTGGAATAACGTGAAGTCATTGGTTTCAATGGACTTCGCGTCCCTCATTATAATGCAAAGTACCCCGCTTCACTTTGCAGGCAGTTCACGTATTCTGCAGAGCGAATTTCATCCACTTCACCCACCACTAGTTGCCAACCTATTTAACTCTCACTTTGGTGACCTGGACAAATAAAAGTCTATAGTACCTCAGTCCAGTGAGCACAGTAAAAATGATACCCCTGACATCCCCTTAACTACTCCACCTCAGCCACAAACTGCCCAAATTTTACTTTTGCCTTCCCTCACCCACACAGGTGATCGACTACATTAAAAATAATGATCCCAGTCCCAGTCTTGGCTCAGATGCCATTGACTACAGATCCTTAAACTGGAAGGTAAACACATAGCACTTCCCTTACCGAACATTCTCAGCCACTCACTCTGTACAGGTGTTTTCCCCTAAAGTAAATGGAAGAATACCTCCATAAAACCCCTCCACAAATCTGGGACTAAAAATGAGGGGCCCGATTCTCAAAAAGTCAAAAAGTCATCACAAGCAATGCCATCCTGGTGATGCTGAGGGTTGAGGTGCTTGTTACCACACCTTGTACTACGCTGGCAACCTGGGATTGGGAATTACCTTGGGTCATCAGAGTGTCAGCATGGGGGAAGGGGGGAGCAGGACTGAGCATGCTGGTGGGAAGCTCTCCTTTTCCAAGAGTGGTAAGGATGGGTTGGCACCCCCCCTGTAGTTCTTCTCCCATCGAGTGGAGGTCTACTGGGTAGTGTAGGTGGAGAGGGGGGTGGCAAACAGCTATGAGAGGTGGAAGGGGCTGAGCTGGCACCACAGGGTGCATAGCATGTCTCCACATGCTTGCATGGCCGTGTGCTGGGGCTTCGGGGGGGTTAGGAAAGAAAACCAATATAACTACCTGCTGTATGTGTCCCCATTGCCAGTTGGTGGGAGAAGGTGACGGGGACCAAATAGCTGGATTAAAAAACAGTCATCACAAGCCACACCAAAGGTGGCTTTAGCTGATTGCTGATGCACCAGGGACCCTGTACCTGATTGGGTAGGGTCCCAGCAGCTAAGTTCTATGGCTTGTGGCAACCATGGCCATGCGCCAAACAGATGGCACATAGTGAAAATGTGCCACATGCTGCAGGGCAGCCATGCGACAATAGCACAATGGACAGCAGTCCCTGGTGGCTATTGCCTCTTCACACCCCAATCTCCGATTGTAAACATGTAAATTACCCTGGTGGGCTAACGACCCCCCCAAGCCTCATTCTCCTATTGTAATTCTGTATATTACCCTAGTGAGCTAGCAGACTCCCTAAGCCCTGATCACCCATTATATGCATTTATATTTCACTGATGGGCTAGCAGACCACCCCAGCTCTGATCCCCTGGTACAAGATATTTCCAGCATGCTGGTGGTCTAGTGGAGCCCCAATCCCACAGTGCCCTATCAACTGGCTCCCCCAACCCATAACCCAGCTAGTGACTGGCACAGCCCACACTCACCAGCATGGCCAGTCACTGACTGAGCTATGAATGAGCATGTACTGTATATAGTATGTTCTCAGTGATTGACAGCAACTGTCAGTCACTGAGCATGTACTATATACAGTATGTGCTCATTCATAGCTCTGTCAGGGGCTGGTCATGGAGGTGGTGGTAAGAGATGGGCTGTACCAGTTGCTGGCTGGGTTATGGGTTGAAGGAAGTGAGCTGGTAGGCCACTATGATCAGGGGGTTCACTAGACCACCAGGATGTTTGAAATATCTTTTACCAGGGGATCAGAGATGGGGTGGTCTGCTAGCCCAACAGGGAAATTTAAATGAATATAATGGGTTATCAGGGCTTGAGGGTGATGCACTAGCCAACCAGGGTAATTTATAGAATTACAATGGGAGATCTGGGCTTGGAGTGGATCCTCTAGCCCACCAGGGTAATTTACATATTTACAATGGGAGATCGGGGCTTGAGGAGTGGCACACTGGTGCACCTTCCCAGAGGATTGCTAAGTACCATTACACCAGCCCTTGGCTGATCTAATGGTATTTTAACCATTGCCTTCTGGGAGGGTTTTGAGAATTCAAAATGTGGGGATATGACAGCCTGCATCTGCCGGAAACCCTCTTGCACCATGCCACAGCCCATTTTGTGGGGCAAGGCTGGTGCAAGCGTTTAATTCAGGCTGCTTTTAGAAAAGCAATGGGCACATATTTTGATTCAAGGTGCCATTTGCATCAACAATGTTTGACACAGGTACCTTGAGTGCCCCAAGGGCTTTTAGAATTGGGCCCAATGTCTGCAACTTTAGGCCAATTTCTCTATTCGCTCCCCTCTCCAAACATTTGGACAAAATTGTTCTCAATCAATCTATGGAATTTCAGGAAAGTTATAACTTACTCACTGAGTCTCAGCATGGCTTTAGGGCTGTTCACAAGTTAGTTAGTTAAAACTTTATTTTTTGACAGGTTAAGAACTTTAGGCCCGTAGGACGTATTTACAAAGTTGTCCTGTTAAAAACATTCATACAGTCCATACAATACTAGTAATCAAATAGTAAAGCGTTCATCAGTCACTTCAAAAATAACATATCTATCACATACAGATCAGTCTCATGTTAAACAATAGGAGACAGTACAATTATTGGTTACCTAAAGGTCTAAATACAGGTACATACTTCTGTATACGTTTTGTTAATAACTGTTTTAAAGGAACCAAGCTTGGGCAGGTTTCTTAGTAAGGGAGGAATTTTGTTCCATATTCTAGCAGCATCATACTGGAATGTCTTACAATACAGAGACAACACTGGTGAAACTCATCAATTTCATCAACATACAGTAGTAGCCACAGACACTGCAAGCTATTTCCCAAAATTTCTGTGATATTTCAAGAAATATCTGATGCTTTTTGCATTTAAACAGTAGGGGCAGCAGAGAGAAACTCCTCAGAAATTTTGCGAAATATCTGGAAATAGCTTGCAATGTCTGTGGCTACCACTGTAGCCAATAATGAAGGTTTCTACACCGGCTCAGTGTTCATAGACCTCACCAAGGCCTTCAACTTAGTGGACCACCAGGTACTCCTTAACACACTGTCCCACTTAAAAATTTTTGATGAGGCTCTGAACTGATACAGGGACTATCTAAGCAGAAGATCCCACAAACCAATGATATGGGAACTATACTCTGATTCATGTCCCATTAAATATAGGATGACTCAGGATTCCATTTAGGTCCATTGTTCTTTACACTTGTCATTAATTTCCTCATGGATATATGCAGCCACACTGAGCTAATCCTTTATGCTGATGATGCAGCACCCTTCTGTACCATCAAGAGTCCCTCAGCCCACCTAAACAAACTCCAGCACAATTTGAGCAAACTGCACTCCTGGTTCTTGACTCATGGGCTGGTATTCAACATCAAAAAAAACGAAGTCCATTTTATTCTCAGGTGTTGGGAAAACCTTCAATTTTGATTTCACTTTAATAGAAAATGATGGAAACCCCATCAAAAGAGTCACAGAATTTGAATATCTTGGTATTTATTTAGATCCCCACCTGTCCTATGAATACTGCATCAGTCAACTGATTAAAAAGATACACTAATGGCTTGGGATGCTCTTTTGTGTGAATCAGTTCCTCATACCTCAAACAAGGGCTCTGTCAGCCAACAACTTCCTGCTGACACTAACTGACTATGGATCTTTAGTCTATTCCCCCTCTACCTCCCCCAAAAAATCTCAATAGGTTAAGGGCAACCTATCACAACATCACCAAGTTTGTCACTGGCATCCCTAGAAGAACCCATCACCGTGACCTCTACAGGCAGTAAATTGGTTATCATTTGGGGACAGATTTAACAATGAAATCCTGAATTTCTTCTATAATGTCCTCCATGGCTATATACCCAGTAGCATTGTCTCCATTTTCCATAGACCCACCAATGCTTGAATCATTAGACTCACCTCTAATCACTGTTTTGCTGCCCCTTTCTGTCACACTTCTCAAGACCAGCACCCCTCTCCTTTAGGGGTGCAGAACTATTCAACAGCTTCTCTTGCTTTCTGGTCCAATGTCCCTCCCTGGGATTATTTAAACTGAAGCTAAAACAATACCTGTTGGACAGATCTGTATGTGATTGCAATTAAAAAATGTTGTTTTGTCCATGATTGTGTACTTGTACAACTCTTGACCTTGGTATTTTCTATTTTGTGTTTTGTCACTCCCTACATTAGTGTCTGTAAACATCCTGACCCTCCCTAGTAATCTGTGATGTGTTGTCAATGGACACTTATGAAAATGGGTAGTTTTGCTCACATGCTTTTCCACTATAAAAAATAAAAATGAAATGAAAATAAAACCTTTTTCCATGAAAATGTATTTTTTTGTTTTTATACACAAAAGTCCACAACAGAAAATAGGTTTATTTAAAATAAATGCACTTCCCAAGTTCATTCAAAGACCACTGTTACAAAACTCTCCCAGTCTTCCTAGCAACAACCTAACTAAAGGAAAATAAAGTATTTTTAAAAAAGCATTTTCCATTTTATAAGTGTGATAATCCAGTCCAAGGCATGGGTTTCTTTTGAATTAATGTACTTCATGGGTTAGCTGAAAGTTACTCAACCATTGGCCTTGTGCCTTCCAGTTCACTTGGGGTGTGCATTAATTCTCTAGAAATGCATACCCAGTTATGGGTTGTTGTTTACATATTATACTACATCTGAACACTTTCCTCAAATCAAAAGCAAGGGTTAGACACACTTTATTCCTTAGCAAACTCACACCAGTAAATTTATTTTCAATAACATTTATTTATTTATTTAACATATCATAGGAATTACAACCCTTTGAGTCATAGACTCATTTACAAAGGTTCCACATCAAACATAATCATACATACAATGAGACAGTACAGCAGTAAGACATTATAGTTTAAACAAAGGTATTTTACATATAATAGCCACGGTGGCTGTTGACCTATACATGTAGTAGCTAGGGTATTGGTGTAAATACAAGTGGTACAGTTACAGAGTAAGTGCAGCCTCTGGGGTGTTGTCATATAGCAGAAACAGTGATCAGTAATGAAGATGTCCTATACAGTTGGTGGCTAATGGTAGTGGTCCCATGCATTGAGTAATGATTCAGCAGTATTAACAGTTAGGTTTAGTACATATTAGTATAGACAGTGCAGCCCTGGAGCTAGCACTTAGGTCTGTTTGAGAAGTCAGTGGATCAGTAGGCAGGGGAACTGAGTAGACGGTGCAGTCTAGAAGAAGACATTGCAAAGGACCAGCCTAGGTCAGCTCTGTGAAAGGCCAGTTAGGAGGATTAGCAATTACACTGGCATTGGTGCAAAGAGAGAGAATGCAATTTTTTAGGGTAGTCTTAAAGTGCCCTATTTTGGGAATGGAGGTTATGGCTGGGGGAGTTCATTGTACCAAACACAGGCTCTATAAGGGAATGATCACTGAGCTCGGGAGGTTCTGACCCTGGGCACGGTCCACAGGTGTTTGTTGGTGGAATGAATAGCTGCAGTGGTGGAGCACAAGAGTAGGGAGGGAGGCAGAAACCCCCAGTGGGGTCAACCCCAGGTGGATTTTTTTGGTGAGGAGACAAGTTTGGTATTGTAGTCTTTCCTCAGGGTAAGAATGTTGGTGAGTTGGTTGGCAATGATTTTTTCAAGGGTTTTTGAGGGGGGGGTGGAGATGGGCTGATAGTTGTTGGGGTTGGGGTTGTCTCCACTTTTTAGTATTGGAGTAATTGTAGCAGACTTCCAGGTGGTTGGGAACTGTCCCAGGCATAGGGAGCAGTTAATTAGATCAACCAGGGGGAGAGAACAGTGCCAAGAACCCAGTAAAGGATTTTCATGTCAAAAGAGTCTTTGCAATAATTGGAGCCACTGAGAGCTTTGGAGAGGTAGGTTTTAGCTTCCCACTTTGTAATGGCCCTAAGGTATAAATGGGGGTGCTGGAGGTTAGGTTCAGAGGTAGCTGGAATTGGGTTGAAGAAGTTGCTTGGGAGTACTGTGCTAAGATCGGAAAAGGTGGAGTTAAGGCAGTTGGCAATGGCCTGGTGCTTGGTGGAGGTGGCATTATTGATGCAGAGCTGGGAGGGTGGGAGGAGGTGGGATTTACCATTAAGCTCTTTAATGTCATCCCAAAATTTCCACGCACTCCCCCAGGAGGAAGCCAGGGTGTCTTTATATTAATTAGCCTTGGACTTGCATATGGTCCAGGTGCACCTATTACATGCAGCTTTGTAGGCTTGTCTGTCTGCCTGAGAGCCAGATTCAATGGCTCTGTGCCAGAGATCATCCCTTTGTTTTAGTTGCTGCCATAATAAAGGCGTGATCCATGGGACATTATGTTTTACAGATTGCGTTTTAGTTAGATGGGCATAGATATCACACGCTTTGTTGAAAGAGTGTGTGAAGTAATCAAGGGCCACATCAATGTTAGGGGCCTGGGATACAGGGGACCAGTCCCAATTGGCCAGATAATGTCTGATTTTTTTAAGGCCACCTTGCCGTAATCACTGGTGGGTGGATACACTAAGTTGAGGTTTGGGCAGGTGACATGACCAGGAGAAGAGAATGGGGGAGTGGTCACTCAGAGAGTCTGGAAGGACCACTAGGTCAGAGGTTCTATGTGGCAGGTTGGTTAGTAGTGCGTCTAGTAGGCTCTGGGAGCCATTTGAAGTGTTCACCCTGGTGGGATGGCAAACCAGCTGGGTATGGTCCAGTGCCACAAAGGTGTCCTTGACAGCAGCTGCCAAATTGGTGAGCCAGTTTACATTTAGATCACCAATCAGGATATGTTCTGTTTTGGGAGGGGAATTGGAAATATAGCTTGAGAGGGATTGTATGGCCATTGCTTGATTCTGTGGGGGAACATATGCTGCTGTGATGGTTAGAGGGGCTCTAGTGGGATCCAGTGTAAGTTTGTTAGATAGATCTTGGGCACCATGGTCCAAGGAGAGGGCCAGAAGAGTAAGCAGTTTCAAACATAGAGAGCACATCCACCACCCTGTTTGCCCACTCTGTCAGCTCTGTGTAGAGTGAAGCCAGGGAAGGTGACGAATGAGTCAGGTTTTTTTTTGATAGCCATGTTTCTGTGAGTGCAAGGACATCCGGCTGGTATTGCGCTAACCAGCTTTGGAGGGATGCAGGTTTTTTTTGCAAAGGCTGCAGATGTTCATGGTGGCAATGCAGAGCCCTTTGTGTAGTTTCTGTTGACTATGGGTGGTGGGGACTGGGTTGGGGTGAATATTTCCTGATATGAGAAGTAATAGGGCTAGGACCCTGAGAAGGGTGAGAGACTGTCATTTGGTGGTTGGGCATGAGTGGCGCACATGTTTAGAGAGAGTAGCACAGGGAATGGGTATGTTTAGGAAGACAGGAAAGGCAAGGCAGATGAGTCAACAAGGGTGTTGGGAGGGTGTATGGAGGTAGTAAGTTAAGCAAGAGGGTGGATATTTGTTAGGCATTGACAGGGTGGGTGGGAGGTGGGAATAGGTAGAGAAAGATGGGGGTGAGGTGTGTGTGGGTGGGGAGAGGGTAAGCTGGTCCAATAAGGAGTATGACAAATGTAATCAGCAAAAGATAGGATAGTCTTTTGGGAGATAGGAGGTTGGGCAGTGGACTGTAGAGGCTGCTAGTCCAGTGCTGGTATAAGGGGAGCAAACTGACACCCATCATTGTGGTATTCTCAGTAGAGCAGTGCTAGGGTGATGGACTTTGGTGCAGGAGGTACCAGGTTCCAATCCTGGGGGGGAGACACTGCGTAGAGGCCTGGTGACACCCATGAACCAGTGGAATAGTTTCTAAGAGTGGTGGATGAAAGGCTAAACAAGGAGGGTACAGCACTGACTCCTAGTGGTAGTTGGAAGGGCAGTGCAGGGGGAGGAGGCAATAGGAGTAACTAACAGGCGAGTAATGGAGCAGTCGGGATAACGAGTGTATGTGGTAAGAGACAGAGGAGAGTGTGGAGAAGGACAGAAGCTGGAGGAGTAAAATAAATGGGGGGGTGTAGTAGAGTGCCAGGGGAGCTAGAGTGTCAGTGGATAGTGAGAGGAGAGAGAGAATGCAGCAAGGCAGGGGCCAGGTGGAGGGGAAGCTCTATAGTGGTTGCAGTCTATAAGCTGCTAATGGAAAACTGGGCACTTAGAAACTAACATGGCAGGAAGTCATGTGACTAGGGAGGTTCTTTTATGACATGACTACTCAGAGCTCAGAACAGTAATTTTATCATCAATAAAAGGACAGTAGTGATATAATTTTCTTTCCTGCATTCTGACTGGTCTATGCACACAGCAGCAAACACATGAAGCATAACAGTTATAATATTTCAATAGTAAAGCAGTCATGCTTGTTCCATAGTCCGTTACTACTGTTAAATATTGATAGACTAGTAAGTACTAGACATGAGAATGGGAAAAAAATAAAAGCCGAATGCTGGAGATACAAAATGTAAACATTCTAGGATACATCTTGTTCTGCTTGCCCTACTGGTAGCTTATAATTGCATTACAGTCACCTGTCTGAAGCTATTTTAAGTGCAGTACAGTGAGCTCTCATCATAAAACTCTATATCACAAAGACACTACATGTCAAATCAACAGGCACTTAAAACTCTTCAAATGAACTTCACTGAAACACACACCTTCTGTTAATATTAATGCAAAAAAGGGATACTTTAACTCCCATGAGCAACAATGTAATAAGTGTGGAGTACTGTATACATTCAAAAGGTGTTTCAAATCATTCCCAGCATTTTCAAAAGAATGCAGAAGCTACATGTTTTTGAGTGAATACAGAAATGCTTTGTGATCTAAATTAAACTCTTTGCTGGTAAAGCAAATGATAAAATGATATTATATTGATCTTATGCTTTCATGGCTGGAGATTGCAAAGTGAAATGTCATTTATCCAAACCTCAAAGAAAATGATCTTATAAGAACAAATGTAAAACTAGAAAGAACTGTTTTATAAAAGTTGTTCAGACAGCAAAAATACATTAATTATACATCAGACAGTAGACAATGCTTGCCAAAATGACAAAATACATTTCAGAGGCTTTTAAGTTTTTAGAAAGAAGAAAGTAATTTGTTGCTTTTGGCTCAAATTAAGGATGTCAGTTTTACATTCATATTTTGTAATAATTAGCAATACAAATGTGTTTAATTTATGTCATTCTAGTTTTTCTGTTCCTGTGGTATATTTTCATTTTATCAACAAGTGGGTTCATGTGTTTAAATATATTTCTAATTCATATGCTATAACCCCTTCTGTGTTCCAGGCATATTTAGATACTGGACTGTGGGTATGCTCCTCTGCACATGGAGAACTGAATATGACTGCTAACCATGGCAAATCAAATGTAAAGGCTTAGAGCATCAGACCATAATATGAGGTTGTCAACAATGATAGACCAAATGTGACAGCCTTAAGCTGTGGACCACTTATTTTCTTAAAATGCTGCCCAAGACTAGTGGTGGCAGACGTTGTTGAAATTCACTCCATAAAACAATTTACAAATTTCAGCAAATTCACAAAGCTGAGGGCTGCAATTTGCATTTGCATTGTTATTTGCCAGGGAAATTGGCCAAATTAATGTGGCAAATTGACAAGAATGAAAAAGCTTGGCCAGATATTTCCCACTGTGTCTTAAGAGAGTCTCTTTGTTGGCCCCTCAGGGTACAGCAAGCAGGCAGGCAGGGGATTTCTGCAGAAATATCACAGAAATTTCAGGAAATATCTGGCAGTGTCTTTGGTTACAACTATATGGGTGAATCCCAACATGAATTGCATACTACACCTCCTTCCCTTAGCCAAAAAAGGTAAATTATTTATTTATTTGGTTTTTGTTGACTGGGAAAGAGGACTAGACAATTTTTTGTCTATTTTCAGACTCATCCAGGGGGAAGGGGATACAGATGGATGCCAACTGAAATTGAACCCAATTTTAAGCTGTTGGTGGTGGTATTTTTAGTGAATTGAGGAAATTTGGCCAGGACACCAGGGAAATTCCCCTACTCTGCCAGCAGGGGGCTTGACTTCATGGGAGCAGAATGGAGGAGCCCAGTTTGGAGCTGGAAAGAGGAGGAGGAGGAGGAAGTGCTGATGTGGCTGTTGCTCAGAAAAAGTTGGAAAGTAACCAGGCCATGATGGAGATTTCTGGCCGAAAGGATGCAGTTACGGAGTAAAATGGAAAAAGTATTGAGATGGAGCAGATGAATGATGAAAGTATAACAGCAGATGAAATGCAAAGGCTGAGACCTCTGGCTCTAAAATGAAAAAACTAGCAAACAGTAAGTCTGAAAAAAGCAGCTTTGTTATTTGAAATTGAGAAAGAAGAATTGTTGAGAAGTAAAAATAAATGTTTGCTGAAAGAATTAGAGCAGGAGGACAGTGACAAGGGAGCAGCCTGTCACAGTCAGAGGAGCCATGCTGATGTGGCAACTTCAAAGGAGGCCACTTCTAATATAGCTGAAACGCCAAGTATGGAGGAGAAAAATGCCCCAATAGGAATGGCTACACATAGTCAGAAGTGACTCAGCCTAAGACGGGTAGTCAGTACAAAAAAAAAAATGCCAGTGAAAAGCAAACAAAAAGGTAAAGAAAAGAAACAAGGGGGGAAAAAAGAAAAATATAATGGGAGCCCTCAAAAGAAAGGGAAAACATCATATCTAGACAAGGAAAGTCCTGTAAGCTTTAATGATACCCCTGACTGGCTATCAGCTGCATTATTAAATGCTGGCTGGAGAAAAATGGCAGATGGGTCAGGGTGGGACCCAAAGAGACCCAGTGGATCAAAACAATCTGAACTTGAAACAAGTGAAAATAACTAAGAAAATCCAAATAAAGAATATGTGTAAAAACCTGAAGAAAAACAAAATTCATCCATAAATACAGATGACACTAAAGAAATTGAAATATTGTCTGAGAAGGATAGCGAAGAACTTTCTATGGAGATCGAGCAAGAAACAATTCAGTCAGATAAAGAACTAAGTGAGGAGGGGACAAATCAGAAACAGAATTCTTGGAAGGGCAACACAAGGGAAAAACTGTTTTCAGAAGACCAAATGAAGCAAGCTAAAAGATGAAATGCGGTCCGTCTTAAATTTAAAGGGGTAGCTGCAGATGCCCCTGATAGAATTTATATAGGGAGACATTTGTTGCAGAAATGTATGAAATGTTACCCTTATGGGATATATGCCTTGATTCATGTCCCAGGAAACTCTGAATATGACATAAGTTTTAAACACCCAGGGGGTTTAGACAGATTGTGGAAGCTATTTCACCAACTTAAGCATATGCCAGAATAGAATCAGTTTTTTGCAATCCCTCTAACTAAGCCTGCCTTCAAAATCATAACAGTGCTCTTTAGAAATCAGGGGGTAAATGTGTCTGACATTACTTTTTGGTTGAAGCAAAAATGTGTAGTGCATGGCCCCCCAGAGCCAATTTTAGATAAGGGGTGCCTACGGACTGAGGGATGGAAGTATAAAGTGACATTGAAACAGCTAAATGGAAAAATACAACACATGGTGAACTATTTTTTTGGGGGGGAATAGATAGAGGAGTGGTATTTTTTGAGGGCCAGCCTAGGGCCTGCTACAGGTGTGGGGGCAAAGGACATCTTAGTTCTTTTGAGCAAATAAAATGTGGACTATGTGGCATAATTGGACAGTGTGAGGCATATTGCAAGAACAAGATAAAATGCAGTATATGTGAAGAAGGACACTTTTGTCTGCATTGCCCATGGGCAGCCTACAACAGTCCTGACCCAGGAGAGACAGCTGAGCAAGATGTGTTTATGGCAGTGACTCAGAAAGCAAAAGGTAAAGAGGACCAAGTGATTTATGAGACCAGGAATAAACATTGTCCCTCTGACCCCTCCTCTAGGCCAAAGGAACAGCAAATAAGACAGAAAGAAGGTGGAATTGCAGAAAACACTAAAAAAAGAGGACAAAGGAATAAAAGAGACTTAACAGAAAGATGGAAAAAAAAGGAAATGGAATTTACAATGGTGACTAGGTCTAGGAAAAAGTCACAACCCAGACAACAGAAAGGTCTATCAGTGGAAAGAGACAGGGAAGGGATAGAACTTACAAAGAGGTATGCCCTTTTTCAAGACAAAGAATGGGCCACGATAGAAGAAGATTCATTGCCTTCATGTGTAGACATTTCTGACCCAGAAGACACAGCAGATGGGGGCTAGTGGAGGGTGACACTATGGATATGCAGGTTTTGAAGAAATGGAAAAAAACTAAAGATGATTGAAGGAAAAGAAGGAAAAACCGGAAAATCAAACAAACAAAACAACTTTTAAATGGACTATGTATCTTGTTTTACTAATAATGTAAAGAGCATAAAGGATAGGAGGCAAAGAATAAAAATGTGTCATACTTTAAGTGAGTTAAACAGTGACATCATCTTAATACAGGATACCTGTTTGCACACCATTGAGGAAATTAGACATGCACAAAATGAATGGAGGTGGGAGCCATCGTTATGGTCTATTGGTGAAGAAAGATGTTTGGGGGTGGGGATTGTCTTTGTAACAAACAAAGTAAAAGTTACTAAAATAGTGGACTTGGTGCCTGGCAGAGTGTTCATAATAGATGCTAGTATAAAACAAACAGCAGTAAGGATTATAAATATGTATAACCCCCAGACTAAGTTGGAAAGTAAAGAGATAATGGGCCTAGTTGAACCACACCTACATATATCAAAATTAGTGTTGTGGGGTTGGGGGTTAATTGTGAGTTAACAAAAGAAGATTGGGGGAGGAAAACCAGTAAAATTTACTGTGACATACTCAGGTTAAAAGAGATTTAAAAATATGGGGGGTTAGAGGAGGCATACGAATTAAAAAGGAAAAAAAACAAAACATACCTTTTTTAAAGGCAAGTTATCAACTAGGGTAGATTTCTGGATGATCACTAAGGAAGTTAAGATCAAGGACGTTAAGGTATTCTCTGTAGAAACCGCAGACCACTTAGGGGTAATAGTGAGGATAGATTTCGGTAGATACATGAAATTTGGAAAAGGGTTCTGGAGAATGAACACAGAGAGACTGCAGGTACCTGAATGTGATGAGAAAATAAGTGATTTATTTAAGAGAAACAGTTTTAGAAATATATGACTCAGCACTAGAGTGGTGGAAGGATACAAAGAAGGACATAAAACAAATAATTGAAATATCACAAGGAACAGAGATGTCTAATTATAGGAAATACTTTGGGTTAAGGAGTAAACTGCATAAACTATTGACACATCAGGTGCATAATAAAATAGATGAATCACAACAGATAGAGGAGATAAAGAGGCAAATGCAGAATCACCAGTATGATAGGGCAAAAACTTTAATTATGGAACAGAAAAGTGGCACACAGGATACAAAATTTCAAACTAATCCCATTGACAGTAGTAAAGAGAGAGTAAATACCAGAGTAATATATGAATTAAGAGAGATACTGAGGGGGTGTTACAAACAGATGTAGGTAATATTAATCAAATTGTACAAGAACATATAAAACAAAAAATTCAAACACAAAAAGGCAGGAAGAAAGTAAATCTTTTAAAGAAAATAAATACACCCAAATTAGGGAAGATGGAGACCTTGACATTAAATGGGGAAATTAAATTAACAGAGGTAAAAGAGGCAATACATTCCTTGACAGTGAATACGGTGCCTGGCATAGATGGCATTCCTAATGCATTCTACAAAAATATAAGGAAGAGTTGTCTAATATGTTAACTTTAGTATTTAATGAAATCTTTAAGACAGGAAGATTGGCAGAATGTATGAGGTTAGGGGTCACTATTTTTTTATACAAAAAAGGGGACAGAGCAGATATAAAAAATTAGAGGCCAATAAGTTTATTAACATCTGATTATAAAATGTTGGCAAAAATAATAAATAAAATATTATTGATGTATGCAGACCAATTAATTCTACAGACACACACATGTGCCATACTGGGTAGGGACATAAGGCAAAACTTAATATACATTAGAGAAATTATGAATGAGGCACAGGAGAATAGACTAGATGGGTATTTATATACAATAGACCAAGAAACAGCCTTTGATGCTATATAGCATGAATACATTTGGGATATGTTAGAAGAATATAATTTACCAAAATAGTTTATAGGTTTAATAAAAACATTACATTCAGAAGCACAGATATGCCCTGTGGTGAACAGGCACTTAGGTACACCAATGTATATACATAATGGGGTAAGGCAGGGTTCCCCTCTCAGCCCACTGTTATATGGTTTTAGTTTGGACCCATTATTAAGAAAGATTGAGGCACAGCCTAACATTAAAAATATAATTTGGGAGAACAAAGTAATATAAAAACATGTGCGTATTCAGACAAGGGTGTTATATTAATTAAATACCAAAAATCTGGGGAGGATATGTTAGAAATCATAAATAAGAAAAATAGGTATACAGGTATATTAAAATTAGTGTAACTTGTATAGGGAAAAGAGGGCTAAGGAATTATAGAAACATGTATCTGGAATAGGCTAAAGAAAGCTTTTAAGAGATAAGAAATGTTGGAATGTGTTTGGATACAAATGTTTGGAACAAGAGTTCATGTTTTTGTTTAATGTGTGTAAAGTTTGTTTTTGTTTTTAATACAAAATTCCCCTACTCTTTTTGAGAAGTGCCATTGCATCTTTAACATCCACCTGAACTACCATCAGAACAGGCCGATGGGACCTTGGTTTAATGTCTTATCTGAAAGATGGCACCTCAGCTGTGCAGCACCTACCTCATGTTACACTACAGTGTCAGTATTGGGATTTAACCCAAGTGCCTGGTGTGGGGTAGGCATAGAGGGAAGGTGACCTAGGCCTTGGATGCCCACAGGTTTCCTCCTCAAAGGGTTTTTTTCCTCTCCTCCATGCCAATGGTTATAATACTAGATAGGCATCCTTGTAGTCCCTAGGCCACTTAGGTAGGTTTCCCACTTAGGTAGGTTTCCATTGTTGGATTAAGTTGGGTTGATGTCCTATAATCGTCCCATCTTCCCCTTTGGCTGTTCTCTCTCTCTCTCCTTAGGAAACCAAGCCTCTATGCCTTCCAGTCAGACCTCCAAATGAGTCATGATTCACCTGTCATTTCCTGCCTACTTTACTCAAACAATATGACCAACTGACCTGTGCTACCTGCTGAACCCCATTACCAACTGACCTAGAGTACATACAGGTCTTCATTGACCAAAACTACCAACTGAACCATACTACCAACCGACTTATGTACAGGTCCTCAACCCCAATATGTGTTCACTACCTTGTATGCTTTGCTTGACACTCTTTTTGGGCTTCTTCCTAAGGTACCTTTAGCCAAGAGAATCACTCCCATGGCACCTCAAAGGGTGAAACCTCCCCTAGGGTTCCTTGCCTTTGTACCATTGATGGGTGGTATATTCCATGAATACAGAGGCAAACAGCCAAAGTTTATCTATGTTACACAAGCACAAAACCAGTTGCACAGGCACATTGAATTGGAAGGCCACACCCACCTTTTTGCCTATTTAAGGGCTGCTCTCCTCACTCTACACACAAGCATTTTTCCTTGCCCCTCCATCCACCCCTCCTCCTCCAGCGGCATGCCTCTCTCTCCAGTGGGCTTCTTCCTAAGGTATCTTTAGCCAAGGGAATCACTCCTGTGACACCTCAAGGGGTGGAACCCTCCCCAAGGGTTCCTTGACTTCATACCCCTGAAGGGTGGTATATCCCATGGATAGAAAGGTGAACAGCCAAAGTTTATCTGTTACACAAGCATGAAAACCAGTTGCACAGGCACATTGAACCTATGATTAAGCTTTGCACTCAGTTTTTCCATAACGTGGACCTGTGTCATAAGATCTTGCCAATGGCCTATTGTTGATTCCGTGGGGTAAGGCACAGCCTGGTAAATATCTCTTTGGCTACTAACAGTCATACATATATATATATATATATATATATATATATATATATATATATATATATCATGAGCTGTGCATTGTCACTCAGGCCTTCGGCACTTGGTGAGAATACAGAGCTCACTCTGCAGGAGTCAGAATATTTTCCATATCCCACTCCTGCACATCATGTATCATTCATATATATATATATATTTATAACAACTCTTTTTATACATTCCATGGAATCCTGGGGGAGGATTTAGGAACAGCAACGTTGTGGCAGAGATGCTAAAATCTGTACCATACATGTACTGTAGTGCAGTTCCAATGCAGTTACAGTATAGCTTCACTGTAACTACAGTGTAGTTAAGGAAACATTAAGTGTTACCTTAATAACTGATCCCAATGCAGTTGGAGTGCAATGCAGGACCAGAAAGCATGTCCTTGCATTGCTGAAGAGATGCCACAACCCTCTAGCATTGAGAGCCCTGTAAAGGGTGGAATTTAGCAACTATATGTGGGGAACAGAAGAAGCAGATAACAGTCTTCCAGGAGAGCTTCTTCCAGGTGTGAGAAGAACTCACTCTGTGAATATGGGATAAGTATCAGTCCCAAATCTTGGATTCAGTCTGATTTTTGTAAATCTGCCTCCCACTGTAATCTGATGCCATCAATTGAATAATCTTGCCATTCAAGTGAAGCTTGGTAGACAGAGGAGATAAGGGAAGGCCCTACTTCTCCTTTCAATATCTGAATAAGTACATGATGGAACTGTGGTATGTCTTGCCCTGTTAGCCACTTCTGCAGTTCAGATTTTAAAGAATGAGACACCTAAGTGTATCTGAATTGATCTGTAGGGCATGGAGAAAAGGCAGGTAGGAGTTTGGGAAAGGGGAGAAGATCCCTGATACATAAAAATTGTGAGGAAATGTCCAAGCCTGTTCTCTCTCAATGCAAATACATTGTGTCCAGGGTTGATGGGAGGGAAGTGGAGTTGATGGTGAGTGGTGTGACTAGAAATCTGGTAGAACTGAGTTCACTTTAAGCACATAATTTCTGCCAGGAGAAATGTGTGGTCAATGTAAAAGGGTTGGAAGTGAACTGTTCCAGTGGAGAAGGGGTGCAGGCCAAAATAGCTCTGTGTATCCAAAGAAGGTCTTCCTCCATCTTTTCAACTGTTTTCCAATGGGCTTGGTAACTTTTCTTTAGCAGTACAGGGCAATGTGGACCTGAGCTGCCGCATGATACATTGAAAAGTTAGGGAGGGCTAAGCTCCCGTTTGCTTTAGGCAGTTGGAGACTAGCAATTCTGTGGTGGGAGCCTTCCAGATATATTGTGAAATTAATCTATCCCATTTTCTAAAGGAGTGTGGTGGTGAGGGGACAGACTGGGTCTGGGGAAGGTACAGCACACGGGAAAGTAAAACCATTCTGATACTATCAATACATTGTGAAAGTGACCGAGGGATTGTGCACCAGATATCCATATATTTTATAAATTGCTGTATCAGGATTCCATCATTTTGAGAATTGATATGGTGAAGATTAATTGGGATAGATGCTCCTAGACACTTAAGTGCAGGGAGATCCCAACAAAACTGAAAGTGTTGCCTGATAAGATGACTGGGCACATAGTGAAACTGCAGCATTTCAGTCTTGGATGCATTACATTTATATCCTGCAAGATGGCCAAAATCCATGAGAGTCTGCAAGAGAGGGTGAGGTAAGATTCTGGATTCTCCAGATGAATAGGCAGATCATCTGCATATAATGCTAAAGTTTGAGATCTAGCCCTTAGGAAAGGACCAGGAATGCCTGAATGGGCTCTGATAGGTTTGGCAAAGGGTTAAACATATAAAACATAGAAACATAGAAAAACAGAATTTGATGGGAGAGAAGAATTGCTTAGCCCACCTAGTCTGCCCATGTTTCCTACGTACAGTCACACTGTAGACCCTACTTGACCTCTAGCTTTTCCACCCCTTTCCTTGCTTTTAAGGTTCCCTAAGACCTAACCCATGCCTTCCTACATCCCATTACAAATGTTACTCCCACCACCTACTCAAGGAGGCTGTTCTAGTCATCCACCACCCTTTCTGTGAAGAAGTGTTTTCTTACATTTCCACTGATTCTAACACCCTCCAGATTAATCACATGACTATTTGTTCTTGTGCATCTTTTTATCAGAAAAAGGATTCCCTCTTGAGTCTTATTTATACCCTTGAGGTATTTGAAAGTTTCTATCATATACCCCCTCTCCCTCATTTCCTCCAGTCTGTACATATTGATGTCATTCAGTCTGTCTTCATAGGTCTTTTGATGCCGATCCTGCACCATTTGAGTTGCCCTCCTCTGGACTGCCTCAGCTCTGTCTATGTCATTTCAGAGATGAGGACTGTAGAACTGGACACAGTACTCTAGGTGGGGTCATACAGAGGTATCATCACCTCCTTCTTTCTGTGGGTGATACCCCTCCCTATGCACCCTAGAATCTTACAGGCTCTCCCCACTGCCTTGTCAAACTGGCCACCTTTCGGTCATCAGATATGATAACACCTAGGTCTCTTTTCTGTTTGGTGTTCGCCAGTACCACTTCCCCAATTTTGTACTCCGACCCTGGGTTTCTACACCCCAAGTGCATGATTTTGAATGTTATTGCATTGAAACTTAGTGCCACTTCCTAGACCACTCCACAAGCTTACCTACATCTCTATTCATTTTTTCCACACAAATACCCCCGGAGTGTCAACTCTATTGCAGATTTTTGTGTCATCTGCAAAATGTCATACCTTCCCTTCTAGTCCCCCTGCAATGTTGCTTATAAAGATATTAAAGAGGACTGGTCCCAGTACTGATCCTTGTGGCACCCTGCTAGTCACCTTCCCTTCTTTGGAGTCAACTCCATTTATCTCTACCCTCTGTTGCCTATCCTCCAACCAATTTCTAAACCAGTTTACAACTTTCAGTCCCACTCCTAGGCTGCCCAGCTTGTTTATGAGTCTCCTATGTGGAACAGTGTCGAAAAACTTAATGAAATCTAGGTAGGCCACATCCACTGCACCACTCTGATCTATTTCTCTGGTTACCTAGTCAAAGAAATCTATAAGATTAGCCTGACATGACCTCCCCTTACTGAATTCTTGCTGCCTCAGATCGTCTAAGCCACTGGATTCAAGATATTCCACAATCTATTCTTTCAGTAGTGATTTCATTAATTTCCCCACTACTGAAGTCAGGCTGACTGGCATGTAATTGCCAGCCTCCTTCCTGCTCCCAGTTTTGTGAAGTGGCACTACATCTGCCCTCCTCCAGTCTTCTGGGACCACTCCTGTATCCAATGAGTAGATGAATTGGACTGTCAGAGGTACAGTCAGCTCCTCTCTGAGTTCCATCAAAAACCTTGGATGTGTCCCATCTGGCCCCATTGCTTTGTCCTCAAAAGATTCGTAAGTTCTTTCAGGATTCTCTCCTCTGTAAATGAACTAGTGTCCATACCACTTCCTGTGTTGCCCCTAGCACAGATCTGTGGTGCCTCTCCCACTCTTTCATTTGTGAAGCCTGAAGACAAATACATACAGATCACTTCTCTCAGTGCAGTTTAGCCCCTGCAAGACATATTATAAATCATGGATGGAAACCTGAACAAAAATAATTGTTCAGAATGTCTAATTTTTGCTTGTCCCCTTCCACAAAATTCCCCCCCTCCCAGCTTTAAAATCCCTCCCTTGGTCTTTCTCCTTTCACTAACATACTTAAAAACATGTCCTGTCCACTTTCTTTACTGCCTGTGCTATCTTCTCCTCCATTTCTGCCTTTACACTCCTGACTGCTTTCCCTGTCTCCCTCTTCTTCTCTTGATATACATCTCTATCCTCCTCCCTCTGTGTCTCCTATTACCTCCTGAATGCTAGTTTTTTTGTTCTTACCTTCTCAGTCACCTCTTTTGAGAACCATAGTGGTCTTCATTTCCTTTTGCTTTCCTGTCTAATGCAGAGGTTTGTTGCCTTCACTATGGCCCCTTTTAGCTTTGCTCACTGTTCCTCCACTCAAGCCAAGTCCTCCCACCCTGCCAAGGCATTCCTTAGGCATTCTTCCATCATTGTATAATTGGTCCTCCTGAAATCCAGGACCCTCACCTTTGTGTGTTTCACTTCTGACACAGTTCTTATATTGAACCGCATTGTACAGTGATCATTGCTCCCCAGATGGCTACTCACCATATATCTGCAATACTGCCCCCATTGGTAAGCAAAAGGTCCAATATTGCTCCCTCATGAGTTGGCTCCTCTGCTAGTTGCCTGAGGAATGCCCCCTGCATGGAATCCAGGATGTCTCTGCTCATACCTCAAGCTGCAGATGGGATGCTCCAGTCTACAACAGACACACTGAAGTCCCCCACCAGCAGCACCTTCCCTTTATAAATAAATAATGAAAGGGAGAGGGGGCAGCCCTGGTCGGTGCCTCTGGAAAGTGAAAAGGAGTCTGATGCCTGACCATTAATCTTAACATAAGCCTTGGGGTCCAAATAGATAGATCTGAGTACCTTGACAAAGGGGAGAGAGAAGTGCATATATTTCATAATGACAAACAGTACATTCCATGCCACCTGGTCAAATGCCTTCTCAACATTTAGACTAAACTGAAAATGGGGTGTCATGGTGTAACATATGTAATGTTTCCTTTACAGTATCCTGAGTTTGTCTGACCTAGACAAGTCCGTTCTAGTCTCCATCTATCGGGAAGGGAAGGAGCTTATCCAGACAACAGGCCACAATTGTACAGAACATTTTGTAGTCAATATTTAATACTGATATTGGCCTATAGGAGGCACAATTAGTTTTATCTTTATTGGGTTTCAAAATAGTATAAATACTGACATGGAACCATGAGGGAGGAACTATGTGGCCCAACTGGGCCGAGCAGCAGACTTTCAGGAGGGGGAGCAGAAAGGAGATCTCGAAAGACCTTAAAAAATGTTGCCAATATATCTATCACAGCAGGCTCTTTCCATTCTTGAGGAATTGAACTGTAATTTCCAGTTCCTCCTGAGTAATAGATGACAGTAGAGTCTGACTAGATTCATTGGAGAGGTATGGAAGTTTTAAGGGTTGAAGATATTTCGTCAGATCAACAGGGGTTGGGTCACTGTCCTAAGCCTGTAACTCCAAATAATACTGCCAAAAGATCCATAAAATCAGGGACGGGTCTGTAGTGACTCTGTTCATGGTAGGGTCTTGAGTGTAGGTGGCAGCACTTTGCATTACTTGCCTATAAAAGCTGAAGACAAGGACTTTAGAAGCTCTAGAGCCCCATCATAAAAGTGCTGTTTGAGGTAAGGGAAATCTTCCTCTTTCCTGGCTGTCACAATATCTTAAATTTTCTTTTAGATTTTTTGTCAGTTGTGGACCCAGCAAGCAGTCACCCTGCATGTGCAGAGACTACACCCTAGCTAACTGGATATGCAAGTCCCATAATTTGTTCTCCTTGTTTTCGGAGGTGGGATACATGGCTAATGAGTTCACCCCTTAGGTTACTAGAAGAAATGTCAAATGTGTCACTGGTCTCCAAAATTTGTTTAATGTTGTCAGAAATAAAGTTCTTTGATTCAGGGTATTTTAAAATAGAGTTGTTAAAGCACCACAACTGAGTACCTTTAGGGGATCCTCATTTCAGAGTAAGGAGCAGTGGAGAATGATCTGACAAGTAAATAGACGGTATTTTACAGTCTTCCACCAATTACACATGATCCAATGTACTATTGAAAAGGTCTCTGGGTATAAATTTTATGGTGATGAGTGTAGTGTGTATATTGTCTTGAGAAAAGTTGAGGTAGTGCCATACATCTGTCCAGTCACTCTCTTGAATTATAGCCCTGCCTCTTTTCTGTGCTTTAGTTTTTCAGGGAGGGGAGGGATTGGTGGTGTCTTGCTGGTCATAAATAAAGTTGTAAGCCCCTCCCATGAGGAGTACTCCTTTTGGTTTTTAAGCACCTGATTGAGGAGGACCTGAACTACTGGGGTATCCACTCTGGGGGATATAAATACTTGCCAGACTGAGTTCCTGTCCTATGTAAGTGTCAGATGCTATAGTCGACTCACCCAGGGGATCACAGTATGTGGAAGTACACTGAAACAATGTCTGCTTAGGTACAAGAATGGCTACTTCACTTTGTTTTCCACTTTTATATGAGGAAGCAACCACCTGAGAGGAAACCCAATTTAGTGAACTGTTGGTACTCTTGGTCTGACAGATGTGTCTCCAGCAAGAGCATAAAAGTGGGGTGAGTTTCCAAATTGAGGATGATGTTTTAGATCATTTGACCTGGTTAATAATGCCATTACCACTTTGGCAGTATATTAAGGTAGGGTGACTAGAAATTATCTGGAACTACTGTGGCTGAAAATAACAGAAACTGCAGTGAGGAATATATATAGAACCATCCTGCCCCTAGGGTACAACTGCGGGCAGGATCCTTTGGCAGGGTAGAACAGAGATATTCAATGAGGTCAGATATAAAGTCCTGATGCTCAGGGTATACCATGGCAAGCAGTATAGATGCATAAAACAAATGCAGGAGATGATGACATACACACAGAATTATACAAAAAAAATAAACAACAGGGAGCCAGTGCACAGAGGACATGAAACAAAGAGCAACAAAGTGCCCAACTGGGATAACAGGATCAGGTGCTTCCAAGGTAGGAAAGCAGGGAAACTAGCTCTCTTAAGCTCTAAGGGACTATGCCAGCTGAGCAGGCTGGGCCACCAGGCAGGAGGAATTGGTGAGTACTCACTGCACTGCAGGCCTCCTGAGTGCAAGCCTGAAGGACTGCAAGGACAAATGGAGGGGGCATAGAGGAAAGGAGAAAATAGAGTGCAGTCACTAAGGTACAGGGTATGGAGGCTATGCATAAAAAACAGGTAGAATGAATGTGCCCCCTGCCACTTCTACCTGCTGCAGAAAGTGAAGGTACTAAACCATATTACGGGGGAGTAGAATGCTGCAAATAAAATACTACAAGGATGAGTTCAGACACAGTATACAGCCCTACCATGAAGACGGATCATAGTGGCAGCAGTAGGGATGGGCTGGTGGAGGAGACAAAGGTCCAGTCATCACCCCGAGGGCCCCACAAACCTGTCCTAAAATAGAGCCAAATTAAATAGAACCACAACTGCTGTCCCTGGGGCTACAATAAGGCCCCAATGAAAATATATCAGCTGAATACAACTGAAATGATGAGTGCCTATAATGCACTCAGAAATGTAGAGGTAATCCATGTGGTTAGGCTCAATATGCAGAAGGGCAACAAGGGCATCTGCACAGACCCCAGAAACCAGGACTGTGAGGCAGCCCCCCCTCCTCCGCCCCCGCTGGCTGACCAAACACAGCAAACAGAAAATAATGCTGCACTGACTTTAAAAGAAAGCAGAGTAGATGATCAGTTTACAGAAATCATCCTCCCCCAAAAGCACAGAAGCAAGTAATCAAGTGGAGGGAGGGCAGAAATCCCTGGGGTGGCTGGAAACAAATTTTTTTGACACTAGTGAGCATGAAGCTCCAGCCCAAGAACCCCAGTTACAAAAGAACACTAAGCCAGAGGGTAAAATGGGCTAACCAAGAAGCTGTAATATAGCCTGAGCAAGCTATCATATAGCGAAACTACAGTCGTCACAAGTAACATAATCATAGTTTGGGGTCTACAGTGCAGAGCATAATACTTGCAGTTCAGTATGTCCTCATTTCTACAATTGAATCTCTATGTGGAAAAATCCACAAACTTTTTTTGCTGAATTGTGAAACAATACACAGGAACTCTGGAAAGACAGCTCTGAGGAATTTCATTCTGCAGTTAATTCATTCATTCCACAATGCATGTAATCATTCCACAGTTTGGATCACTTTTTTGGAATTTCTTCCACAGTTCAGTGACTCACTGAACTGCTGAATGAATGTATGAATTATGGATTAATGTATTAAACTATGGAACAAACTTCTGCAGAACTGATCACTGACTGTGAGTTCCACATAATTTATTTCCACAGTTTAATATGTTAATCCACAACTTATACATTCATTTCATCTTTCTAAGGCCCAGATATTCAAAGCTTTGTGTGGTGTGCAAACCGTTTGTACAGGTTTAGTGTGGAATTACCAGGGGTCTGCCATATTCAAAAGGCTGAACAGGATGTGCAAACGGCATTAGCACTGGGCAAACTGTAATATATGCAAGGGGCAAACTGAACATGAATACTGGTGCAATGCCATATTCAGCAACTAGCAGTGCACAAAGTAGTTTAGTGCAACTTAGCGTGACCCTTAGCGTGGTACAAATTACCGACCAGGAAAAGCTGGTATTAACCCTGGGTGAACAGCTTTGTGCAACATTGTTGCTTTGTGTGGTGTTTGCATGGCTTTTGCGCGGCTTGCGCGACCCTAACATATGAATATGTCACATAGAAAATGCTAGACATGGAGGACACATGCTGCTCACTGGTGACACCACCATGACGCCAACATCTGCCACCAGTCCCAACCATGCCAGGCAGTAAGGAGTGCTCTGGCCAACAGGGGACACGATGGTAGTGTGGCCATACAGCACACACCTGCAGACCATATGGCTGTGGTGACCAACAGATGCCAGCACACACAGGCAGCACTGTGGGCATGGTGGCTGCTGAGGGGAGGGTGTACAAGTGGCCAGACATCACCACAGCCCTGGTGTGGTCACAAGGCTGGGGCACATCACACAGTGCACATGGACCAGTAGTGGGAATACCCCACCACCTGTGTGCCTGTCGGATCTTATGTGCCCCCCAGCTACATACCGCACAATTGTACAGATGCCACAGCACACACACAGCCGGCCATGTATATGTCACTGTGAGCATCCCATGCCAGAGGTGCAGCATCTGTGGATCACACAACAGCATAACAGTACTGTCCACTGTCAGTAATCACCTGCATGTTGGGCCTGTCACTGTGTACAGTGCAGTGATCATCACTGGCCTACATACCATAGGCATTGCTGTGTCCCTCACACTACCAGCCCCCTTGCTACTGTAGTGTCTGCTGTGCACTGTAGCATGACCTACAGTGTGATGGTTGCATTCAGCACTACTACCACCCATGCCTATGCTGTGTTGTCCCCTGGGGTAAGACATGCTATGCTATGCTGTACTGTTTACATGTAGCCTGCAGCTATCATCATGCACTGCCTGACTGACCTACAGGTGGAGCTGTGATCAGATCTGGCCAGTCCCTGTACTTCCAGTCTGACCTACAGGGGGAGCTGTGGGACCCTGCAGTAACGCTGGGCACCCTGCTTGCAAATCATGGCATAATGAGATGCTAATGCGCCTGTTTGCCCAGAGACTACCTGAGTAGGCCCATTTGCATGTCACTTTTTAATATGGCAAAGTTTAGCACCTGGCAAACAGCTTAGCTCTGCTCTAATCCCCCACAAATGAGTTAGCTCCGCGCAAACAGTTCAGGGAATATTATACTGTTTTGCACACTGTACTTTCCCATAGGCTATTCCCTACAGCTGTACTGGGTCCATGCATTTGCTGGCACACACATTGGCCACATAGGTCACCTCTACCTACCTTCATGTCACTGTGCACTATGTTGCTGTTGTGGTCTGCACTTCCTGCTTCAGAGCTGTCATATTACAGGGCTAAGTTTGCCCTGCACTCCCTTCCCAGTTTGCCTGGCCTCATTCCCATGCTATATTCAGAGGCTGTTTGCCCTAGGCTATTTCTTTTGAATATAGCTTGCTTTGTGCTCCTGGCTAACTTTGACCACCGGGCAGTGCTAATTTAGCACCGGAGCAAAGTTTTGAATATCTGGCCCTAAGTGTGTAAAAGTTGCCAAAGTACATTCCAAAATTTCACAGAAGTAAAATTCTGACTTTCACTGTAATTCCACCAGCAACATTTTATTTTCACACAGCACTAGTATGAACCATTACCTGAGACTTCCAACAGGGAAAAACAAAATGTGGTAGCTTTGGACCAAGGACCCTTCTATGACTGCCAACAGTGAAAAACCAAATGTGGTGGTTTGGGGCAGTGTAAGATCACTATTTGAAGCTACCAACACTGACACATGAAATATAGTTACTTTAGGCTGTGTCAGGCCATTATCTGAGACTGCTAGACACTATGATCTAACTGTGGTACCCCTGGGTTGTGAGTCAATGACTGAGAATGCCAGCTGTAATAAAAATTGAATATTGGGGTGGCTTTGAGACTGTCTGCCGGTTCAACTGAAAGTGCCAGATTAATTTTAGTTATAGCAGTAACTGAAACTGAAACCTCACTTTTAGACATTTATAATATGGGGAGAGTTGCTTGCAAGTTGCATGCAAGATGAAAGCCTTCTTTCCAATGCAGCCACAACAGAAATGAGGGATGAGAAGGTCAAGTGAATTATGCAGTGGTACACACTGAACCAGTGGTTGTAGTAGGATGCAAACCTTGGCTGTTTTGATGTGCTGTGTGTGTGCCCTAACCACTAAAATGTACTGCTACAAAAAATGGCAGTCTAGCAAAAAGAAGGTATTGCTCCATCAACCTCTGGGTTATAGGACTGGCATATAATACTTCCACTTTGGCCAGTCCGCTCCTTTTTGCAGAAAGAAAGAGTGCTACCATAACTGGAAACCAAAGCTAGATTGCAGCTGTCAGCATTCCAAATTCCAACCAGTAGATCATATAAATGAAAGAAAATGTATGTGTGTTGTCATCAAACCTTATGCTAGCTAGAAACTCCTCATCTGTGCAAAATAGAAAAAAAGGTTATACTAAATGAAGCACAGTGCAGTCTTTAAATGTATTGATGAGTCTTATTCAATTTCTGCAGATGTAACTCTTATTCCCTTTCTGCTACCTCCACAAAGGTTTCATCAAAAGACACTACCATCTGTGCCATTTAGAAGTTAATTATTGTTGGAGTATTTTGGTGGAGGAGATGTAATTCCTTTAGGTATTTAAAGATTAAAAGATCATCATGCTTTTGCTAATAGTTTATATAGTCTTAAAATAAATACCATCCCTTTATCTGTTAAATAGCACACAAACCACAGGCAGGAAGACATCAGCTTAAACAACTGATCTGGTAATTAATATTTTGAACTTCTAACCGAAGCACAAAGTGCCTTATGATTTTATCAATGTCTGTCTATTTAAGTGCATGCTGCCAATTTTAAGCCTTAATACCAGTAACAATAGATAAGAAAAGCACTCCATATAACTGCTGATAGAGTGTCAAGCGATCCTCTCAATTGATTCCACTATCTGGCAATCAGTTTCCCAACCCCCAACCACCCAGTTACCAGGACTAGAACATGTTTAATGGTTCCCATCTTAATTACTGGAACTGACCAGGGACATGATGAATGGCTGAAGGACAAGACAGACAGCATGAAGGACACTACTAATCTTATCAAAGGTCTCTTTGCTAAATGAAACACAAACTACTACCTACTTCCACCTTATTCATAAGTCAGAAATAAACAGCAAAGTGACTCAAGCTGGTGATAAACTCCTTTATCTTAGTCTAGTTCTTTCTCCCATTCTATTTACAAGAAGAATGGCGAAAGTCCATCAGTATTTTGTGGATGAACATCTGGGAACTACAGAATCTGAGAGTATCTAGTGCCAATGAAATATGTCAGAAGCATCTTAGCTTGCTACCTCTAAATCAGTCATATACATAAACAAGCATTTGTCAATGCTGAATGTTGTTTCGCTGGCATTGACATTGGTAGTGCAGGAGTTAGAGATGCATAATAGGAATGGCAGTGAAGTATTGAACTGATGCCAACCTCACCCCCACCCTGCAGAGACACATTTTCAACATAGGCATTTTGGGACCTCCCCTCGTGAACAGTGGCACTGTGATTTTGTTAATCTGTCCCAAAAGTTGATTTGCCACAGCGACCATGCCATTGTGTGCCACAGGTGCGAAAACACATTTTGGGCAGGATGTGAAAAATGACAGCTGTACTGTTTGTAAGGAGGTGTGAAAAAATGCCAGTGTTGAAAATCTGGCATGAAAACATTGCAAATTTGAGAAGTTACAAGGGTGCATGGAAACAGCGCAATGCATGCTTGTGACAGAGTCATTTTATGGACTTTCATCACCAAATTTTCAACATAGGCATTTTTGGACCTCTGTTCATGAACAGTGTCACTGTCATTTTCTTAATCTGTCCCTAAAACTTATTTTCCACAGCGACTGCGCTATTCTGCACCAGAAGTGCAAAAATATATTTTGGCCAGAATATGTAAAATGACAGCCATACTGTTCATAAGGAGGTGTGGAAAAATTCCAATGTTTAAACTCTGGAGTGAAAATATTACAAATTCATGAAGTTACGAGTGTGCGTGGAAACTGCGCAATGCATGCTCATAAAACAAGCATGTTTTGAATTTTTTTCACCAAATTAGCAACATAGGCTGTTTGAGAGCCCACCTCACGAACAGTGGCACTGTCGTTTCATTAATCAGTCCCAAAAGGTGATTCCGTGCGTGACTGCAAAATCACCTTTTGAGACTGAATAGTACCATGACAGTGACTGAATTCATGAGGAGGGGTCCCAATAACCCCGTGTTGAAAATTTGGTGCCAAAATTCCTAAAAATGCCCGACATATGCACTAAAGTTGAAAAAACCTATTTATGCCATTATACAGCTTACTGACACTTCTTCAGTTCGCGGTTGGCTTTGAAGAGTGAAGGCATGTTCCCAGTCCACCGAAGATCATCGCGCCATGCTCCAGAGGTAAGTATGGGTGAGGGGTGTGGGAGGCAGGGTGCACAGAGGGTGGGTGCGGGTTGGGGAGGGGCCACTGGACTCGGTGAGGGACCATTTTCTGTTTTACAGGTTTTAACAAAAAGAAAAACATTGCAGGAAGGTTATTTTTTTTACAGGGATATTTGGCATGCTGGGGTGGGTTCCCAGCATGCCATCTAATGTTTTGGGGGACTGTAGCCAACGAGGGATTGGGCACCCCTATCAGCACATACTGAGGGGGGGCAAGAGCCAAGGGGGATTGGGCACCCCTTTGGCACACAGTTGAAATGGGAGGGGGGACATTATGCTGACAGGGAGTGGGCTCCCCCATTGGCACATGAACTGGGTTGGAGCATGCTGACAGGGGGATTGGGAACCCCTGAAGTTGGCATTGCAGCAGGCAGCGGCGGCAATCACTGCCGCCATGTTTCTTGGAATGCTTCACCAGGAAGGGCACGTTGGGAGGCGTGTTATTGTGCTGCTGCATGAAGAGCTTGCATCTCATTGCAGCAGCACTTTTCTTATATGTGGTGGCCACTTTACATATTGCCTGCATGCTGGCTTATTGGGGGAATGAGGGCTGCACCTACTGGAGCGTGCCCTTCATTCACCCACAGTGACTGCACCTCCAAATCTGCTACTACTGCAATATGTTGGCTGGTGCGCAAGCACAAGCCAACATAAAAAAGAAAAAAATTAAAATAAATGCAAGACATGTGCAAAAGAAAAATTCTTATTTACAGGACAACTATATAATTTTATTCTAGAATGAACATTTTTTCCAGAGCAGAGCAGGTCTGGCAATTTAGACAACAACGAAGAGCTGCTTGAGGTTTTACTTTTATGAACTGTATGTTTTTTAAAGCATTGCAAATACATCCATACCACCTCTGTAGTATTTGTAAACATGGTAACTAACAAAAATCATGTTCATATATTTATGCTGGCAACTAGAGATGTTTTTAATTAAAACTTTGCCAACAACAGTAGTGTAAATTTGGTAACTTTGCTCAATGCATAACCAGAAGTTAATTTGACTTCACCCACCTTCACCTCACAAAATCCCATCTTTCTTAAATAAGTACCTCTTATGCCAAAACTCACACCCACCCATGTTATCTTACCCCTCTCACCAGCTTAGCCCCCAAAAATCAAGCTATGCCCCACCCTCATAGCACACATACCTCCGCCCTCTCCCAAGCCTGGTGAAATCAGTGTATCACATAATTAAACTATAAAACTGTACAGTACCCTTCCTCCCACCCAGTCAGTATACCCCATGTTCTAGAAAGAACCAGTACTCTCAGTCAGTGGTGCACAAAAACACAGAATCCACAGTATAAGGCAAAGTCGGTATTTTGCCTTATACTGAGGATTCTGTGTTTTTATGCACCACTGCCTGAGAGTGGAGGTTCTTTCTGGGACTGTTTATGTGTTCTGGGCTGGCCACCCAGCCATTACCAGCACCTTTTATTCACCGTGTGCGGCTAGAGATGGGTGAAATCTGCAAATTTTGTTCGGCAAAATATTTCGTGAAATTTGTGCAGTCCACAAAATATTTCGCGGGTGTGAAATGTGACACTCCACTGGTGAAATGTGGAATTTCATTTCTCATTTTCCATCCTTGGTTTAAAAAAACTATATACCTTGCAGGGGTTAAACTGCACTGAGAAGTAGTGGAATTTCTAAATTACCCTCGAAAAGTGGAATTTCACACACACAGAAAAAATTCTGCATTGTGGAAGTTTGCTAGCAAGATTCCGCATTTCACACCTCTGAAATATTTCACGGAATGAATGAATTTCACTTAATATTTCACGCAGTGAAATTTGCAATTTTGCCAGAATTTTGCTGGCAAAATCACATTTCTCTGCATCTCTATTTGCGGTTACATAAGCTAGCACTGTTTGTTCCCCATATTCTACCCACCTCACCCACTACAACTCAGTATAAACACATACCCCAACCAAACTATACTCTAGCACCCTACCACCGTCTTGTCTCAGCTCATCCCTGAAAGTACGAGATATGTCACTTTTCTAAGTGGAAAGAAAAAAAACATCCCATACTGCATTCTGAGCAGACCCAGTGCTCCTGCCAGCCACCCTACTTCGAGTGATAATAAATAGTTAGTAGGGGGCAGAAGTCAGTGTGCTTCCAGAATATTCAGGTTATTTTCATCAACAGTTGTATTGAATGATCTGGTTGTAGTAGAAGTCGAATCAGTCAACTTCTGTGTTTTTTTTCCTTTCTTTTTTTGTCCACCGGAACACACCTGTATAATCCTGATTTCTGACTCTGCTCACAGCACAGACAACAGACCCTCACAATACCCCACAGAGGCAGTTAGAGATCTAAAGTATTTCTTTAGATTGTATACAGGACATGACGCATGATACTATGACACAGCAGCCAGCAGCTGTCTAAGGCAAACTATGATTATTTAGTATGATAACCATTGAAGACTTTTAGTTGCCCATGTAACACATGACTGGTGAGGCAAAAGGTAAGGGAAGATAACTGAGGCATGCCTCAGAAGAAATTACTCTGGAGTAGACAATGAGTGAGAGGAAGACCACTCTCCAACACCCCACTGACAGACCTTTACACCAGTACTATGTCACTGGGAGACCTAAGATGTTTAGCAGTGATTGAATGAACCACAGAATATTTTCCTGACTGAGCTTCCCCTGCATTACTGCCTCATTAAGTAAGACACTTCCTCTACTGTTGTGCTTCTGTGAGGCTATCTGTTTCTGCAGCAGCTGATTTGGTTGGACTCCTTGTGATGCAGGATTGGTACCTGAGGATGTGTCAGTTGTCTCAGGTTGTTGCTATGGTGGCTGTATAACCTGGAAAAAACATCTTATCCCGCAACTTCCTATACCTGAACCTAACTTCTCCTGCTGCATGCCAATGAGACCTGAATTAGATAGGGAATTGGCATGGCTTTTAGGAGCATGCCATGTTGATGTTTTAAGTGACAAGAAAGAACACTGATTCCCGAAGACTGTGTAGACTGACTCTAAGTGATTTTCTATTACACTGATATCAACATGCTTTTTATGAATTTGTGTTGTCATCTGTAAATTACTCCCACACTGCTAGTGATCTATTTGATTGTTTTAGTGTTAGTGACCTGGGGGGCTATGGGGGTGCTTCATTAGAAATTGGGCAGTGACTACTACATGATTACTTTTTGAGGGGCACTGTGAAATGGCATGCCTGGTGATAGTCGACCAGGGCAACAGCAGATGGTAGGATATGATGGGGATGGTGCTGTTCCACAGCCAGACTCAGTATTGCCCTTTTCCTGCATACTAGATGAATGCATTGCAGCATTGGGCTGTGTCGTGCTGCTACTGTTGATGTGTGATTTGGGACCTGGGGGCATCATACCAGGGTTCCTGTTAGACCGGCACTTGTCATTGCCCATGCACTGGCAGTTGTGGCAACTGTTGTCTTGTTCATATGAGATGGATGGGGAGAGACCACCTTTACATTTCAGAATTGATCATTATTGTCTGGGATAGGGAAACTGAGACAGGCAATGGCAGCATATTAGGAAGGAAGAGCAGGAAAGCAGTGTGCTTCTGAATTGGTCTTGGTGGTATCATCAAAAGATGCACTGGTTGACCAGCTGGGAATGCTTCTTGTAGTGGGAGTGGAACCAGTGGACTTCTGAACAGTGGACATTGGAATATGGTTTCTTTAGCAATACTATCATCACATGTCTATTTTTCACAGTCCCACAACTCAGATTCCCAGAATCACTGTAACCATCTTCTTCTCACCCAGCACCAGTTGCAGAACTTGCACTTGGTGGAACAGGTATGGTGGAACCTTTGTCTGCAGTTTTTCTCTTCATCTGTTTTACCTCTTGTCCTTTTCCTCATATTTTCAACACAATGGCATGCAACGGATAATGAAACTAATGATGTAGTCAACACCAAACACTAACTCTCATGCCTCACAATGGCCCTCAGTGATTTTTACAAACAACTGCATGACTCATGAGGTGAAATGGAATCAGTGGACACAAGCGACAGCAGCACCACCCAGCCACACCTCACACCCCCCCCCCAGACTTCCCATATAAGAAAAACTGAGATATCTAATAACTAACATAGCAGCCTACTTCACTTTTTACTAGTCCAAAGAGAAAACTGCACTCTGTGCTGCAGGTATGGGGTGTGGCTGCAGGGGTGAGCTAACCCCTCAAGAAGTACAAACCAAAGCAGGCCCAGGTGCAGCACACTTATAAGGAGAGAGATTGACAACATTACCAGTGCAGAGATAGCTGCATCTCCCTAAAGTGCCTCAGGGCTCATGAAAAATGAACAAATCCACAGACAGTTGAAGTAACTGCCAATGCTTTATTTCATGAATGCTGCTGAATTGGAAGGCATTCTTCATGTTATTGCCACTAGATCTTATTGTCAGTATTTTGTCACAATCATTGCAGTAAAATCACTTCTGTTCTCCTTCATTTGCAGAATGAAGCATTGGTGATTACTACAACTGTCTGTGGATTTTCTGAATTTTCATTATCCTTGATACTCTTGAGAAGATGCAGCTTTCTCAGCATTGGTAATTTGTCAATCTCTCTCCCTGCGAGTACACTGCACCTGGCACTTGTTTGACTTCAGTTTTAATTCACTGACTGGCTGGCTTCCTCATACACAGGTAAAACAAATAAAAAGATAGCATTCTGTGTTTGCCACCTGTAACAGTCAGTAAAACAACTATTTGTCAAATAAAACCATCAAAACTCCTTCCTACTGCTATCTCTGCTAAAGTCACTGCCCTGCAGCAGGACTAAAGCAAGCTCATACAGCACTCTGCTATCCTGGGCAGCAGCATATAATTTTATTGTCTTCTTGCATGCCTGAATTTAATGCTAACTGCTGCTAACTACAGTGGATAACTACAATGATGATACATGCTTTTCCAATGATTTAAAACTTTTTCTGATCAAAAATCACTATTTTTCTAGGCAGCTCAAAGGAGTGGCTGATCGAGAGGATGGGAAGAGCATAACTAAATAATGCAAAAAAAAATCACTATTTTAGCAAAGATATAAGGTGCTCTCTGAAGCTACATCCTTCTGAATTGAGAGCTAAAAATAGCACAGAAGTATGCTCAGTGCAAGGAGTTCTCTATCTCCAGCATGCTTGACTGCCTGCTGCAGCTTATGTGGCTTGTTCATACTCAGTGAGTGATCATCAAAAAAACACCTCACCATGATGCTGATGTGCCAAAATGCCACAGTAAGGCTGAATCTGATTGCACCCCCTGTGTAGGTGTGAAAATGGCCCTTTTTTCAGTGCTTCCATTAACCTCTAATTTGACATCAGCTCATCCTGATGCCCACTCTTTGGTCTGATAACCAGTAGTAACAATTCCTGGATTGTTATGGTTGAGACAACAGGGCTCACGAGGAGATCAAATCCTGAAGTATAACCATTCCAAAACTTGTGTTTTTCCTTGACTAGACATCTAAGGAATAGTGTCTTGTGAGTGTGTAATGACTACTCCAGGTTGTGGCCCTGCAAATCTCTGCAACATAGACTGGACAGAGTGACAGGTTTTTACAACTCAGCTGGAATGAGCTCTAACAGAACTTTACAATTGCTTCTCTGCCATGGAGTAGTAATGTGGAATGTAATTTACAATCCGGTAGGAAAGACACTGTTTAGAAACTGGGTTTCCTTTATGATTAAGATCAAAGGGAAAAAATGCAGTTGATACATCTGTCTACGCACTTTGATTTTGTCAACATAGAAACTGAGAATTCATTTGGCATCCAAAGAGTGAAGCAACCCATTCCCAGGAGTCTCTAGTTTAGAGAAGAGTGTTAGCAATACCAACAATTGGTTAGTAGGACACTCTTAACACCACCATTGTCAGAAATTTAGTTTGTGCACAAAAAATAAAACATAAAACAAACCAAAGCAACAACCTTAGCCTAGTGGAATGCAATGCAGTTAGGATCAATTACTTAGGCTGTAGTTCTAACACTCTGTGAGATACTCCATAATCTCTTCCTTCAGTAGTGTTTCCATTAACTTCCCCACAATTAATGTCAGGTTGACTGGCCTATAGTTTCCACCCTCCTCCTTGCTACCTCTTTTGAGAAGCATGACAGCATCTGCCATCTTACAGTCCTCCAGAACCACTCCTTTGTTTGGTGAGTTGTTCCATCAGACTGTCAGAGGTACAGTAGCGCCTTTCTGAGCTCTCTCAAGACCCTTAGATGTACCCTGTCTGGCCTCATTGTTTTGTCCACCTTCAGATTTGTGAGTCCACTCAAGACTCTCCCCACTGAAAAAGGACTAGTGTCTACCTCCCTCCAGTGCTCCTGATGCTTTTATGTGGCTCATCCCCTACTTCTTCCTCTGTGAACACTGAACAAAAGTATTTTTTCATGATCTATCCATTTTCCTGGTCTTCATATACACAGTTCCCCCTTCCCCTGTTAATGTTACAATCCCTGCCCTGGTCTTCTTTCCATTTATATACCTAAAAATTGACTTGTCCCCCTTCCATTACCCCTGGACTATTCTTTCATCTGTTTGTGCCTTTGCACTCCTTACCACTTTCCCTACCTCCATCTGTTTTTCTTCCAATAGACCTTCTTTTCCCCTCTGTATCTCTTTATACCTCCCGAATGCTGCCTTTTTTAGCCTTTACCTTTTCAGACACTTGTACATGTTACATGTTGCTTAATTCTGTTGTAAAAGGCCATTGTCACAATGTAGTTCAGATTGTCCTCCTGTAAAAAGTATTTGGCATAAGTGCAATTCAGGACAGCTCCTATGAAATAAAATCTAAGTTGAACTAGTTAAGACTTGAGCACATTCAATAAGACTCCCATGGAATTTTGGAAGTAGGAACTGGGCAACAAGTTCGGCTACTTTTTCCTTCTAGTTCTAGGACTGACGCCGTATAAGCCAATTGGCCAGGAAAGGAAACACATATCTCTATATATCAAATATGTAATGCTAAAACTGCAAAGCACTTGATAAAGATACAAGGCATCAAAGTGAACTCAAAGGTCAGGACTCTGAACTAGTAGTGTTTGAGACCCACACAAAATCTTATGGTGTGATATGGATTTCCAGGTATACATTCATAAAATCTAGTTAGACCAACAAGTCCTGCTGTTTCAGAGACACCGTTCACAACTTTTTGCAGTTCATGCAGATGCTGAGATGTCTTAGGTCTAGCATCAGGTGTATGCAGTCTGTTTCTTAGGGGAAAAAAAACCTATCTGGAGTAGAAGTCTCTGTCTTTCTGTAATGCTAGAATTTTCTCTACTGCCTTATTCTGTGCCATCCCTGTTACTTCAAAAGAAAAATATTCTGCCATAAGACCCTGCAGCTGAGACAGTTATTTTTGCAGACAAACCACTGGGTGTTCTACCAGTTCCAAAGAGTAACTGGCCAGAATAATTTACAAAGACTACTTCTTCATGGTAATAGTCTCCTACAGATGACTGAACAGACCATATTCGGATGAAAGAACAGGCCATATACTCCCATGGTACTCAATAGTTCATCCACCTCGAGCAACTAAGATGGAACTTGGGCTAGGAACCCATCAGAGTTGCACTACAGGCTTATGCCTACTGTGAAACTTTCTATTATTACTTTTGTTTCAGTATGAATTACTTTCCTTTACCTTATTGTTGGAAATCCCCTTTGGTTTTGGTCATGTCTGCCATGACAATCCTGCTGGTGCTGATGGAAGAACTCGTGTCCCATTCCTCTGTGACGGATAATTAGCGTGGATGTTTTTCATGTCTTTTTCATGTTTTTCAATGATGACATATACACTGACCTTTTTAAGGGCTTATTCCTCTTTCTCTCATTCATGTTTCCTGCTATAGAAATGTAAGGAGTATGACAAGCTCCCAGCCTTCATGGGCTGAATAAACATGTAAATCATTGACTCATCTCCATCCCGATATCCCTCTCCATTCCCCTCATTTGTTACTTTCACAATCTCTAGCAGAAGATATAATCCTATGTGTACTGAACATTTGTAGAGATTTGGGAAAGCGTATCAAATTTCAGCAAACTCTAATTTGAAGTCTGAAATGTGTGAACATTTTACACTTACTGTATATATTTAGGTACTGTACTTGAAGTCAGTTTCAATAGAACATCTGAAAATGTGAAGGTTCTGCTTAATATATCGATTATACAAGGAGCACTGTCACATAAATGAAGGAAAAGTTATACATATGGTGATGCTGAAGTAAACTTGCCATCCACCTGCTACATTTATTTACCATGCTGATACACTACACCAGAAATGGGTAAGAGAAAACATGTGCTCTTATATTATGCAAATCCACACCTGACCAATCAATAACAGAAGCAAAAAAGATAGCTCTATACCCTTCCCTTCCCTATCTCATTGATCCTGCCATCCCCATCTCCCCAACATTACAGCCAACTATCAGTATGGTTGACATCCTGGAATTCAGTGTGGTGAACATCAGAGTTGGGAAATAATAGTAGGAGATTCCTTTAACCCATGCTGGGATTCAAGCTATTTATAGTTCCATGTTGCCAGTCTCCAGACCTGCAGCCCTCCTGAGACTAAATACAGTTTACATGACCTGTACTTTATTTTGGGATGGCAACTGGACTGATGACTGACAAAACATAGTTATGAAAAGCTCATATACCAAAACAAGCAAATTGAATCTACTGTGGCTGATCCATGCATGTGAAAACACTGTGCACTAAGTGCACTATGCACTAAAATTGTGTACAGCCTTACACTTTGGTGTGAGGCTCAGTGACATGGATGTTTCCCTCTGAGACTTTCTCACCTTACAATCTACACAAATGGACATCACCATTTGGCAGGATTATGTGCTCTATTCACAGTTTTTTCCAGTAGTATGTTGCAGAATACTGCCAGAACACATTATAGTTCAAAGGCAATTGCTCCACTTAGTCACAAAATAAAGTATGACATCTTTAACACAGATTGCTTTATCCTTGTAGGAAGCACTGCGTTAACAGATACACATGTGAGAGGTGATGCCACTAATGTGTACTGAAATACATTTTTATTTAATGACCGAGTGTTACATAAAATTCATATTGTCAAGACAATAAAAATCTTCTCTCAGAAGGATTTAAGTCCATGGTCTCCAGCTTCTGGTTAAAGACAAAATGTTTACATCACTGAAGTAATGCCATTTCTTGTAGGTTAATTTTCATTGTATAATTTCTTTTTTTGGCAGATGGCTAAAGAAAACCAGAGAAGAAGACTGACACATCCTTTTAGTTTGTTGGGCTGCTATTCAAAGTAATTGGCAGCTTTAAAAACCAAAGCGATGGTTGATGAAGGTGTATTAATATCAGCAAGCTCTCTGGTTGGTTAATAGAACCAACAGTAAGTGCTCTACTTGCATACTACATCATGAAGGCAGGGGGAGGGCACATTTTGTGTCTCTCTGATTTTCTGAGGATGTTCTTAGCCCAGAAATAAATTACAGTACCAGCACATTAGCAGGCCCCCTGCAGCTACACATGGATACAACAACATCCTATTGGTACGTTGAGCTGCTAATCACAGTGCTTGACAGCCTGATATGTTCTCCATCATAACACATGTTTGCCCAGTGTGCTTCATATAGCTGGGACTGCATTTTTTAGTCCTGAAAATGACTGAAGATGTTTCCCCTTTCTAGACTGACAGCAACATTTTTGACTTGCCTATGGCAAGCAAATACACAAATGGCATAATTTTCAAGTGACTCTGCTGTATAGTAGTTGTAGATTCTTCTACTGACCAGCTATATGCCATTACAAAAGATAAACAAAAAAAAAATCCATATATTTTATTGATATATGAGAAAAGAGATCACCAGGTATAGCCAATAAATACAGTACAATACAATGCAATGTTTTATTTTATTTATTTATTTAAAAGTTTCATCAGGAAGGCATACTGAGCAGGACTGCTAATTTCTGGATGTGTCCTGGGAAGGGGGAAAGGGAAATACAACACTAAACAGAATAATTAGATACAGCATTAGAATAATAGTACACCAGTTTTAAAAGATACATAATTAAAATAATAGCAATGTAGCAGAATAATTGAGTTGCAGATTGCTGTGAGCACATCATCACCATATGGGACAGTAAAAATAGTGATATCCCTTGGATACAAGTGGCTTGCTGTAGATAGGCTTACAATCACAATTATTAGCAGCAATAACGGTATATAGCGCAATCCTAATATATTGAATAGATGGATTGGAAGGTCCCAGGAACAATAGAGATACAGATTAGGGGCTGGCACAGACTGGGTAGGTGAAGTCATGCAAAAGTGAAGAAAGGGATGTGGGGGAGGAAGCATTTTGGATTGAGTAGGAGAGGGCATTCCACATTTTAGGACTCTGATATGAAAAGGTAGTGGTAGACCTAAGTGGGAGAGGCAAGGGTTTTTAATGGTGTTGCAGATGGAATAGGTGGAAAGGGTGGGGGTAGAGAGAGTAGAGGTGAGGTGGGAGGGTAGTGACCTGACCCAGAATTTTGCCATGAAGCTAGCAGAGTGGATGAGGTGTCTGGATTCAAGGAAAAGGAAGGAGAAGTCTTTGTAGAGATCACAGTGATAGGTCCATGGAAGGCAGAATAGAATGAATTGACAGAAGGAGTGAAAGCAGGTGTCCAGTCTGGCAAGGGTGGGCTTGGGAGTGGCACTATAGACTATATCAGCATAGTCAAAAGTGGGGAGGATCATTTTCTGCAGAATTGTGTGGCAAGCCAGTAGTGGAATGCAATGTTGGTTTCTGTATAAATCACCAAGTTTGGGGTGCAGTTTCTTTTGGATTGCACTCACATGTGCAGAAATGTCCAGGCGCTGGTCTAGCCTGACCCCAAGGTTTCTACAGGAGGAGACATTCTCTAAAGGTGCCCTGTCCAAGATGTGGAAGATAGTGGGGGACTGGGATCTAGAGAGTCTCTGCCTGGTGCTGAAGGTCACGGAGACAGTCTGTTTGGCATTTAGAAAAGCTATTTGGAGTGGAACCAATGCTGAACTTTGTTAAAATTCTGTTGTAGTCTTGCTGCTACACCTGCACGGGAAGCACCAGAGGTGTAAAGGATGGTATCATCCATGTACATATGCATTTCTGCTGAAGAGCAGGTTGCAGGAAGGTAATTTAAGAAGACTGAATATAGGACTGGGCCAAGTACTGAGCCCTGAGGGACTCCAGTGTTGATGGGGAGGGTGGAAGAGTGAGGTGCCAATCTTGAATGATTGTGACCTACCTTCTAGATAGGAATGGAACCAGGTGGTGACTGATGTAGACAGACCAGCGACTGTTAGTTTCTGAAGGAGGAGGGAGTGAGATACTGTGTTGAAGGTCTTAGCCAGGTAAACAAATATTGTGGAAGTGATCTGACCATGATCCATACTGGTGAGTATGGAATTAATAAGTCATATGAGGGAGGTGCTGGTAGAGTGGGACTTCCAGAAGCCAGACAGGTAAGGGGTGTAAAAGGAGGAGGAGTCAAGATAGGGAGAGAGTTGAGAAAGAACAATGTGCTCCTGTAGTTTAGCTAGTATGGGGAGTAGGGAGATTGGTCAATAGTTACCAGGGTTGGTGGGGTCACCATCTTTAGGGATGTTCTCTAAAGGTGTCCCGTCCAAGATGTTGTGAGTTTCCAGTGTGACGGGAGAGAGGCAAGGGAGAATGATAGATTTAGGAATGTGGCCAGGGGGGAGGAGATAGCTGGGTGGAGAGATAAAGGAGTTTGGAATCAAGTCCATCGGGACTCTTGCCTTTGCAAGGTTTTAGGGCTAAGAGGGTCTTATGGGCTTCATTTGGGGAGATGGGTGAGAATGAGAAAGGGGGCACTATATTGATGTTAAGGGGGGATAATGGAGGTGGTGGAGGTGGGTATAATAAGAACAATATATTATACATATTTTTTTTTATTTACAATAGCTATATATAATACTTTGTCAATGCCACAAAATGTTGGGAAATCTACCCTTATCTTTTTTTACTTTGCTTTTTACGCTAATGGATTTCTGATATTTATTTCTGTGCAGCATGTGCATTCATTTTTGTTAAGTACGTTTAATATAAAATATATATTTGTTCCTCAAGAAAAAAATGTAAGATATTTTCAGCTCCATTTATTTTTCTGTCTGTCTCTCTCCTGCGGTATACCCACCTTTCTGGCATAAGAGAGCACATAGTCCACATCATTGCCCCTCCTTTGGGCATTGTTAATCATATTTATAAAATGGGTAAGAGTTTTTCATGTATCCTGATTGGCTGAGGAGATTCTGAAGCCATGTGGTTCAGGAAAAGAAACCCATGGCTTTGCACTTCTTCCAGCAAACAAGACACACCACCATCTGGTATCAATTAACCTCAGGAACATTGTTTTATGCTCTATGGCAGCCATGTTGATGTAGAATACATGCCGACCACTGCTGTTTGCCATAAGTTTTTTTTTTTTAAATAATGATTGCTGACCACATTGCCTTTAAAAATCACCATCCTTACACTGAACACAGCATATCTTATTTACAAAAAAAAATCTTCCAAACTGTATCCTGACATTTTGTTTTGTCATCCTTATTTTCATTTTTAGGCCTTAAGTCTTGTACCCTCAATTTCACTGACAAAAACCCCAACCATGCCAACCACTTCCTGCAGCAGCACTCTTTCAACTCCCACTACAGCCATGAGTGCTCACAACCTTGGCTGCCCACAGTCACAATTCTGGACCACAGATAAAAGCTCTGGTTTATTTTATTATTTAATTTATTGTATGTTCAGCCATGCAGAATTATTTTTTGTGATAGACAATCCTACAGTGCATTGTCTCTCTGTACATTTTAGAATATCTGTCCTAATTCCTCAATTACTAAAATAGGCGGAAACCTTAATTCATGCCAGATAATGCTATAGCAAAATATGTTTAAAGGAAAACTAACATAATTTTGTATATTTAGAGAACTAGAGAACAATGAATTTTCCGAAACTTAAAAAGAGTAATCGCTGCTTACTTTCTTCACAACACAGGAATCCTATTAGTGCAGGAAATTAATTTTCCTCTGCTTCAGTGCTTACTCTTAGAGCCGAGATTCCGAGACATCATTTCAACTCCCTTCCATTCCATATAATGGATGCCTCCACAGGGCTCCTACTGTACAATGTTATGTAGAAAAAAACATCTGCAGTATAGATTTTATTGAAGGCATTTTACAAATGCAAGACTGGACAAACAACAATTTTCTAAAAGCTAACTTGTGATATGTGCACCACAGAAAAGAGAACAAAAAAAAAAGCCAACTGCAGCTAATACAAAAGTTTTGTTTCAAACTGACATGCTGCACAAGTTACAATAATATAAAAACAGTGCCAAGTTCTTGAAAGACACTTTCCAAATACTCACACCAGTGTTTTACACATTGGCTTCCTCAGGAGTCTGATCTGGTGTCCTCCAGCAGGTTACTAGGATATACCATGAAGCTCAGAGGCTGTAAAATCAGGGACACCATTATGGTTTATATTCCTTCAGTAGTTTAAAAAAAAAAGATAATTCATTTAGTATACGTATAAAGTTATCCCAGTTATCACAAACCATTAAGAAATAACTATCATGAGGTAACAAGGTGCTAGCAGATAATAATAATAATAGAAAGGAGAAAAGACTAAAGGAACAAACCAATTGAAAATAAAATTAACTTTTTTTGAAGGCATTGGTGGAATTAGTACCTCAGAACAACAGGGACAAAATTAAGACTCCCATAATAGCTTGGGTCTGTCAGATAACACAGAGACCACCATTTGTACACTTGTCAAAGTGCCACAGGGAAATGGGGCTTCTTAATGTCATTGAGGATGGTACTCCAGAGCAGAAATAAAAACTGAAAATACAGGATATTCCAATAAGTGGCACCTGGCTGGCACACAGACAGAGATGAGGTTTGCAGTAACTGGGAAAGCTTTATATGTAAGCTGAATGAATTTGGTAATGTGTGAAAATACTTTTTTAATAATATGGATGTGATGACCCTTCCATGGTCTTCCTGTATTACAGCCAAAAACTAGTAAGTAATTGTACAGCTTTGTTTCTGCTGTTTTATTTCTGTTTTTACAATAGCCATTCAATACTATTCATCTTTTTTTGTCAGTCAATAAAACTGGTGGACTATGGCACTTTTACTATTGTTAAAATTATGTTCTCAAGAGTGTGAATGCTTCTGAAGTGGTGAGCTTTATGATAAAAGTATGGATTTTGTTTGATATTAATGATATGAAATGTACTTTCCTACTAGCTGTGCAGTACTCCAATACCAGTGATTGCCATATGAAAAGTGTGTGTGTTTTTTTAATATTCTACTTCAGTTCACTATTGCATTGTCACTTTAATCCTTAGACTGCCAACTGAATTAGAATGTGTTGGAGTTCTGGACTAATATATCAGTCTGCAGCCCTGCAAGGGTTCATTGTTGGCACTACAAAAAATTGTTCTCTCAGGTTACCTAGCGCTCCCTGATGAGGTACAGTAGTGTGAAACTGGTTGGGGTCATGTGATCTTACATCAGTTTGCTCTCATGTTTTGTAGGCACAGCACTTTATGCACTTTTGATTTACACAGGGATGATGTAACAAATTTGTATATTATTCCACACAAGCTGTGTGGTGGTGCCAACTTTTTCTGTGCTTTTGGAAAACAAATGAAGCAATCTGACTGGCATAGTGAGAAGGACAGGTGTATAATTATCTGACCTTAGTTTCACTCTTTTTATTGTACTTCCTTCAAGGTGGTAGAGGTTCACAAGCAACATTAACATATTAATGTGCAGAGTTGGTCATAAGGCTCGCTGTTAGTGTTACTGCCTGCTATGCTGGTTACTGGGGTTAAGGAGCAAATTCTGGTCATTGGAGGTCAGCTGGGGAGGGAGGACTGAGTGTCAAAAGGACTGCTGTCCTCCCTTGGGGGGGGCAGGCATCCCACTTGGTGGCTGCCACCTGGTGGAGACCAGATGGTAGGCTCAGCTGGTAGCCTCAGGTAGGGAGTGCCACCCTTGATCCTGATATAAGTGTGCGTGTGGAGGCAAACACATATGGTGCATTATTGCATACTGGTAACCCAGAGAGGATTAAAATGGAGAATAAAAAAAATCAGACACTCATGTGAATCCCAAGCCAGCCACAGGCCCTGCACCACTGACTGGGCTGGCTCCACAATCTGTATTTGGACACAAGGAGTGAGGATGACCCTCCCTCTCTAGTTCTGCTATGGGGGCAATTTTGGGGGGACACATATTAACTGGTAAGTCCCAGAGAAGGTGGATAACTGAGCTAGGTGGGTAAAGGGATGACTGAGGCTGAAGAGCAGAAGGGCATACAACTTTGATAAAAACAAACCATAAAGTATCAATTCATCTCTTCATCATAAACATAACAGTAACAGTAGGTATTATTTTTTTAAGCACAGCACCAACACTACTTAGCTCCACTTTCCCAAATCCACAACTGATTTAAATAAAAATAGGTAATTGGGATGTGCTCTTACAGTTAGTTTTGACACTGGTTTCCAACCAAAATGAAAATAGCATACTAAGTGACTTGGCATCACAAAACTACATCATGTTTAATGACAAAAGGATTCAGTAGCACTAACATCCTACTCTTTGATCCTCAAAATACCCACCTTACTAAAAAAAAACACAAACAGAACCCACTTCGTTCTTCAAAAAATGGAAAAAAATAATAGAAAAGCTATCTGCATCAATGTGCACTGAAAGAAGCTATAGAGGACATCTCTTAAAGCAATTCCAGCAACTCCAGTGCATGGCAGTGTCCATGTCCATGACACTGACAGTGAGAATAGCCCTGAAAGGCAACATCTGTATAAAGCAGCATACATCAGATCCAACAAATTAAAAAGAAACTAAAAATCCTAACACCAAACTCAAAAGAAATAAAAGAAAACTAAATGCCTCTAACAATAAAACAGCTGAATATTATCTGTGTGTGTGTGTCGGGGAGGAGGGGTGACTGTAAGAACCATGGGGTACAGGAGCTATTTTTTCTTCTAGAATGATTACCAGTAGAAATTTCCTTTAACAGTAAAGGTATATATATTTTTAAAAGACTTTAGCAATAACTCATTTTAAAAGTGAGAAAAGACTCATCAGCAATGTATATTCTGGTGCATAATTACACTTTACCCTCTTGTGTTTAAAGGCACTCAGCACAAGTGCCTCATGCCTAAGACCACACAGGAGGCATGCAATTATTTCCCCATAACTACACACCCTGGTGTGTCTTATTACTTGCTTGAGATACTGTATGTACATGAAAGATTGTACCTACATCCTAAATTTTGTTCTGTCCTGAACAAAATCTAAAGCCCAAAAGATTATTATGCTGGTAGATAAAAACATGAGAACAACACACAATTAGGTTAAAACAATACTATGAATCAGGGTTGCAATCTGGATTTCTTTAGGTTGTTTTTGGCACGCTGATGATTTTACATTTTTTTCTGCTGAATATAGATGATGCATTGCAAGTAAACAATTCATTCTGAGCTTGTGTGATTTATCTGTCCCTGTGCTCTAGCAAGATGCAATCATGTAAGTATTTTAGAACATTAGGAATCTACCAACTGTGTACAACAGGTTCATTGAACCTTTGACTTCCACAGCACTCTGAACAAAATGAGTCAATAGTTAGTGTTCACCCTCAGGGCATGAGGGTGTCAAAAAACACAATGCCTTCAACCCAGTGTGTAATGGTCTGCAGTAAACAGCTGATTTCATACTTAAGGCTGTGTGTCCATGTGAGAGCACAAGATTGTTCTGTATCTGTTGTATGCTACTGTAAACCTTCTGTTATCAATCCTATGGATCAAAAAATATACTATATTTTAATGCATTTAGTTCATTATCTAAAACCATTTGGCTAACTGGAGCTCTGAGGACAAGCTGAAGTACACAAAAGATAACAAATAACATGAGTAGGATATCAGTACTTTACACAATTGTCCCAGTTCCAAATGTAACATCATAGTACAGTTGAAATCAAGAGGGGAGCACTCACTGTCTCAAAATATTTCTGCTGGTATGGCAAACATCACTAAAATTGTATGGAAGACAACACAAAACCTTATGACATTTGTTTCCTTTTCAAATTATTCTGGCAAACCTTTTTTGTGGCATAACACCCAATACCACAATATACAGATATACACCATATAGAATCCAAGTATTCCACATGTTTAGAACAGTTCACTCCCAACTAAAAGTAATGAATTAATTCTCCTCTACGTCCTTTTCAAAAATCCCAACTTTGATTTAAAAAGCTCTCTTGGAGAAATAACAATTTCATATGCAACAAGTGTGGACAAATTTTATTGACCAGTTTCCTAGAACATGTACTATTTGGTGATGGACCATTATAATACATCTCAATGTCAGCCAGATGGCAGGTAATGCACAGACAGTGTGCTGATGCAGGAGAAAACAATACCTTTTCAGAAGGGAAAATGCACAATATCCCAAGCAATCCTATGTGGCTCTTTCTACTTGACCTGTGATAAATGGAAACATGTTTAGCTGTATACTACACATGTATACCAGCTCACCTAAATTAGCATAAACTTGAAAATGGCAACCTGTCTGGGAAGCTGGGAAGTGGTTTTTATTTTAATTACTGATGCTGTTCAAATCAGATGTAAGATCTCACTTACAGTATAGAATGATGGAGGTCAAGCATTTTCCCAATTACACAACTGAGAGGAGAGATTAATGTAAGGGAGTCAAATAAGTTGCTCAGGGGCATACAGCAAGCCACTGACAAAACAAGAATCTGAATCTGTGCTGTTTCTTGATATTTTAAATTTGAAGCCGGGGGGACAAAGAGATAGTAAAATAAATTACAGCAGACATCCTGGAGCGTGATGTACTAATGAGAAGCAATACAGGGAAGTGCAAATCATGTGATTAGGTATATCATAGCATCAGTACTGATATGCCTTGTATTTTGTCATAGGGCTTTAGAACATATAAGCAGAGCAGAAATCCTGATTAAAAAGAGCATGCTGGAGCCTGGAGCTTGCACGGGCTTGGATGGTTGTACTAATCATGTAAAATGAAGGGGTTTGTAGTTTTGCTTCATAAGACATAGTTCCTGAGTCACTGTTTTTTTCCTACTTTGTGAATCAGTACTTTTGCCTGGAATTTGAGTGTGCCCTTCATCTTACTTTAAGTGGCTTCAAAGGTTGGGGTGCACCTTCAGTACATCCAGTGCACTTCTTTTCTTTGAGTATTGGTTAGTTGTACTACAGTGTGTTTAAAGTTTATCACAGAGGTAGACTGAGGACATTGAAAGGCAGTTATAACTTCAGAGACTAAAACAATTTAAACACTTTGTACATGCAAAGCCAAGGGCAGAATTTTCAAAGGGAATGGATGAGGCAGGCACAACTCCCAATTCTGAAAGTTGTGACTGCGTCATCTGAAGTGTGCCAAAATGTTTCTTCGCTATTTTCAAACATATTTATGCATTTGCAAACATGGGACCTCAAATGATGCAACTCACGGCAATTGCACATGCATTTTTGCCATGTTCTAGGTGATCAAATGTTCATTGGCAAGTTACAGGATTGTGTCAAAATTCTGGCACAAGTCATAGAGATGCATTAGTTTGACAAATCCTGTTCAAAGGCATTCCTTGCTAAACAAAACTGAACAAAACACAGGTACATTTTAACAGAGACACCAACAATAAATGTTACAGTACTTGCTGTAACTGAAGATATTTCAGAACATCTTCTCCATAGAGTACCACTTGGATCTGAGATGGAGATGCTAGGATCTTGAGGGAGCAGATCCTTTCAGCAAGGAAATCAGCACCATTTACTGGTGTGGATGCATGTGTGACACCACTTGGTGTATGATGCATGCCTACCAATAACTGTTGCTGCTACCCTAGCCTATCTAAATTCTGGTAGCAAGGAAATTAGACAAATGTGGCTAGAAGCATTGCTTGTAGAATAGATAATATAAAAAGAATACAAAAAGAACATATAATGAGAAAAAAAACCAATATGTAGTCTGACTACCAGCCTAAAGATAAGGATAGGATATAATGGAGAACACACCCCTTGTGGAGGTTTGTGCTAGTCCAAAATTAAAATCTGAGCCAGAACTACTGTTACACTCAATTTTCTCATAGAAAAATAAATGTTTTTCCAGTAATCAAGGTAAGGAAATGTAACACAGGCACCTGCCCAAAGATTGGTGTCAGCCTAAGCTCTGCACCAGATACTAAACATTAGGGGAAGGGGAAATTGTTTAACCAGGAAAGGCACACTATTTATTTACTAATTTTATTTTATTTATTTAGTTTTTGTTGACCGGGTAAGTACACTAGACAAATTCTGCCTATTTTCAGGCACGACCAGGGGGAGGGGATACAGATGAATGCCAACTGACCTTGAACCAGATTAAGCTGCTGGTGGTATTTTTAGTGAATGAGGGAAATTTGGCCAGGACACCAGGGAAATTCCCCTACTCTCCCTGTAGGGGGATTACAGGCCGTCTTGCTGTGATGGCCACTTCACCGTGCTCTCTGGATGGTGAGGATGCTGTTTGGATGAGAGATCTGGCCTCAGCTCTTGTCCTGTCAATGCAGGAGGCTGTGGACCTTGCTATGGCAGCTGCTGGCTTTTCTCTTGAAAGTGCTGCTGAAGATTGTATGGAAATCGAGTCCGTTTCTACGGACCTACCTGTTTCTCAGTCGGAGACCATTTTTGGTGCTGGTTCTGTTCCAAAGGAGTTTCCCAGTTCTCAGGATCTCCTTCTTCATCAGCAGGAGTGGTTACAAGTTGGCACGGCATTAGCAGCGGAACTTTCGTTGGTGTCTCCGGTTTCCCCTGGGACCGGTATTGTGCGGGACAGGATAGAGCAAGCACTCCCATCAGACGCTTGTTCTGTGGTGGTGGTTCCTACATCTGTGGACCCTAAGGTGTTTGATCAGGCTGGCAGTTCTTGCGGTGTTGCTCCCGTGTGCCTCAAGCCTTCGGACCCTCCTTCTGCATCTACAACTTTGCCGCCTGGTGCTGTCAGGAAAATTAGACTGGGAATGCATCGTGCAGTTCTGGATATTCCTCCTCCACTGCCTGTTCCTCCAGCGACTTCGGAGCAAACATTTTCTTTTCTGGACCACCATAAAACTTCCAAGTGGGGTGATTTGGCCCCTGCATCGCCTCCTGTAGCCTTTCAGGACGCTCCTTGGTCTCCAGAAAAGGACCTCTCTGCAGCTGGTTGGGTCCCGGCGGCTTCGGGACACTGGACTCCGGACCCTTCTGATCCCTCATATTGGAGGATGTGTTCTTCCACTGTGACCACCAATGCCGACCCTGCAACGAGCTCCATCACACCCTGGGGTCATTCTAAAAACTTATTGCCTACTGTGTCTAATACTGGTGCTTCTGGTGCTGGTACCACACCAGAAGTTGTGTCTACTTTGCCTGCTGAAAATAGGATGGGGCCTAGCCCTGAGGCTTTAGCTGAGCACCAGGAGAAGTCTTCCCTGACTCCTTTGTTTAAACTTGCTGATTTGTTTCACTCCACAGGGGAACCTGCTCCTCGGAGGAATGCAGTTCGGCTTTTATACAAAGAGGGCTTGGAACACACCCCTGACAGGTTGCTTATTGCTAGTAGTCTTTTAAAAAAGTCTATGAAGTTCTTCTCCTCAGAGATTTTTGCTTTAATTTCATTAGGGAATGGTAATTATGATGTCAGTTTCAAAAATGTGTCGAATTTGGATAGATTCTGGAGTCAATATAATACTCTTAAAAATGACCCTTTATGGGTGCCTTTTCAGGCCATACCCCTTACTAAGTCTCTGATTGAAACCATTACAGTTTTGTTTAAAAATGAAGGGGTTAACATTGTAGATATCCTTTTTTGGTTGCGGCAACATTGTGAAATTTTGGGATGACCAACCCCTACTATGGATAGCGAGCAGATTTGGGATGGGGGTTGGAAAGTGAGGGTTAAACTTTTTTCCACTAATTCTGGTCCTGTACACCTCCCCAGTGTATTTTTTTTGGGTTGGGATAGGGGGTCTATTTTCTATATTGGGCAGCCCAGATCTTGTTTTAAATGTGGCTCTCATTCACACCTTAGTTCAGCCTGTGACACGACTAGATGTAATCATTGTTTGGAGTACGGCCATCTGTCCTCGGAATGTTTGAATCTTTTTAGATGTAACTTGTGTGAGCAAACTGGTCATGCCTATGGCAGCTGTCCTTGGGCCTCTCACAATCATGAGGACTGCCTATCACATGAAGATCTTATTAATCAGGCTCAGCGTGCTTTAGCTATGCAGGTTGCTGTTGCTCCATCTGTACCTGCTGATACTGCACCAGCTTTGGAGCTGATTACTACTCCCCCCCCCAATCCCTCCCCCTGTGCCTCTGGTTGCTGCTTCTTCTCCCTTGTGTTTGGATGCAGGTTTGGCTTCTGTTGATGCTGTTGTTCCTGCTGGCCCCCTTGTAGTTAGTCCTGCAGACCATATGCCCCCTCTCTGCCCCCCCGAAGTCCCTGTCATGGTATTTCCCCCTAGGAAATGGAATAGACGTGGTAAAACCATGTCTGAGCCCAAATCATCTCCAGAAGCCAATACCTCCAAAGGATCCCATGCAAGTAGGGAATGTTTTTGCCCCTTTAGAGAAGGATACTAGTGGGGACTCTGGGGATGAGACTGACACCTCTTCTGTTGTCTTCACTACTGACACTGACAGCCGATCTGAGGACTCTATAGCCAAACGGACTAGACATAGACAGGCGGGAAAACCCCCCCCCTTGAGAATTTTTCCCCAGATTAGGATTTTCATGGTTTTGTCTAAATTTTTTCCCCACTTATGTCTTTCTTAACATTTTCTACTCTAAATGTTAATGGTATTAAGGGTGAGAAGAAACGTGCTGTTTTTTTTTCCCTTCTTAAAACCTTTACTTCTGACATTATTTGCTTGCAGGATATCCGTCTGAAGTCTCACCGAGATCTTCAGCATGCCTCTCACTATTGGTCCCTGGGGCCTTCCTTTTGGTCTGTGGGGGAGGATACCTGCAATGGCTTGGGTATTTTGTTTTCTAATCCTAACCTATCTGTTTCCAAATTAATGGATTTACACCCAGGGAGGGCTATGTGTTTGGATATTTCTTTTTGTTTGGAACATTTTCGGGTTATCACAGTTTATGCCCCCCAAACCAAGGCTCAACGAATAGCTCTTTTTAAAGAAGTGAAAACTTTTTTGCATACTTCTCTGTTGGTTGCCTGGTTGGGTGATTTTAATTGTGGACATGTAGGATGCCTATAGGGTGTTACATCCTGCAAGGGTTACACATATTTCTGGGGCCCTCTTCGGACTCGGATTGATTTTGTTTTTTTGTCTACGGTTCTCCAGGTTGTGCAGGCTTTTACTCGGCCTATTGAATTCTCTGATCATTCCACTCTTACAGTTACTATTTCCTGGAAGGGGGCTCCCAGATGTAAAAAAAATGGGTGGAGATTAAATGAATCCATGTTAGAAAACCCTCGCATTTGACAGTTATGGGAGAGAGACTGGGCTGCTCGATTTTCTGTATTGGAATGCTATGATTCCGTATTAAACTGGTGGGAAGATTCTAAACAAGGTTGGAAGACCTTTTTTCAACATCAGGCACATGTTAAATCTACTACTGAATACATGGGGTACTTACAGTTGAGACATCAATTGCAGCACCTTATCTCTCTGTCTGAAACTACCAAACAGGATTATAGTGGGCCAATTGCTACCATTAAGAAACAAATGATGGATTTACAATATAATAGGGTAAATCTTTAGATCAGGAATTATGATTTGGCACAAATATGACGAGCCACTCTTTGAACCCTTTTACAGAAAACAAAAAATGGATTGATTCTAGGCTAATTTCAGTTTTGACTGATGTGCATGGCCATACTGTCAGTGATCCACACCGGCTTTTGGATGTGGCTGAAACCTATATGGCATCCTCCCTGACCCCGGACCCTATTCTGGCAGATGAGGTTTTTACTCAGATATTGGATAAGCTGCAGCTGCCTACGCTGTCTGATGCCAAACGGCAGGCTTTGACAGCTGATGTTACCTTGGCTGAAATTACTAAAGCCGTTCAGGAGTTGCCTTCCAAGTCTGCCCCAGGTACGGATGGTCTCAGTGCAGGATTTTACAAATCCTTCTTACAGTCCCTTGGCCCTGTGCTGGTGGTCCTCCTAAATTTTATTTTACGTTTTGGGGAATATGCTCCTTCCATGTCCGAGGCTATTTTGCTTCTTATATATAAGAAAGGTGATAAGACTAATTAAAGTAATTGGTGTCCCCTTAGTCTATTAAATTCTGACTTGAAAATTCTCAGTAAAATTCTTTTGGCCCGGCTTTCTACACTTACCCCACTGCTTCTGCACCTGGCACAGACCTGTGCTGTCCTGGGGCACAAACAGCAGGATAACTTGATCTATTTAAGAGAGGTGTTTACCAGGGGGGATGTTGGTACATTACAAGGGTTTGTTTTTGGTTTGGACCAGGAAAAAGCCTTTGATCGGGTGGCTCATTCCTTTTTATTCCTAGTGTTAAAAGCCTTTGGGTTCCTGGACCAGTTTATTTTTTGGCTCTTAGCAATGTACAAGGGTGCTGTTATTATCCCTAATGTTAATGGATGGCTAGGACACAGGTTGGCTATTTCTAAAGGGTACAGCAGGGTTGCCCGCTCAGTCCTGTATTTTATGCTTTCACCATTGATATTTGTATTTGGTTGTTACATGCGAACACTGCTTTACAGGGCCTTGATGTGCTTCCCTCTCTGCCACAATACAAGGTGCTGGCTTATGCTGATGATTTGGTGTTGCTTTTGCCCCTTCACTTTTCTGTCTTGGCACTGAGAGACTCTATTCACCTTTTCTTAAGTCCCTCTGGTTCTAAAATTAATTATAGTAGGAGTAAGGGGGTTGTTATTGGCTCCACCCCTGTTCCACCCAGTGGAGTTATTGCTGGGATCCCTGTCTCTAGGGAACCTATCAAAATTTTAGGAATATTGTTTGGCCCTGGTGATATGGCTAAGTTAAACTGGGATACAGTTTTGGCTAGGGGTTCTAGAATAGTAGGAGAATGGAAAGGGCAGCAACTGTCTAAAAAAAAGGGTGCTGTTAATTAAAATTATCCTTACCACTATATTTTTATATATTTGTTATATTTTTCTTCCCCCGTTTAGTATTTGGACACAGATTTTTAGTGTGTTTTTTCAAGCTTTTTGGGGGTCTCGTTTGAACCCTATTAAGCGGGAGATACCCTATCGGCCGACTGCTGAAGGTGGTGTCTCTATGCGCCATCCTATTGCTTTTTTTTATAGTCTCTTTGTGGTGTATAACTTTGGCAAGGTTTTGAAACCGGGGAATCTCATTTGGAGACCTTTTTTAGACCACTGGATAAATTTATGTAGGCCCAGTTGGCAGACTCGTAATCCTAGACTTTTGTCTAAACTTCCTGTTGTACCTTGTGATATTAAAGAATGCATGAAACAGCTTATTAAATGGAATATCACCCCTACTTACCTTTTGACTGATGATAGAAAGACGGTCTATAGGACTATCTTATTAGCTGAGCGTACCACTGTCATTGTTTTTCCAGAGTGCCCACAGGACAGGCAGGTAGTTATTTTCAATCATTTGCTGAACAAACGTATCCCTCCTTATGCATGGGACTGCTTATGGCTTTGTAATTTTGGGAAGTTAGGGGTTAAGGGGAACAGTAAGCATAAGCAATTGTCTGAAAGATTTTGTCCTCGTCCTACTTGTATCCAACTCTTGGAGACTCAGTGTCATTTATTTATAGAATGTGCATACATACAACCCTTCTGGACATTCTTGGCTGGCCGGTGGCAGGAACCAGAGTTCAGGACTATTGATTATCCTACTCTTTTGTTTGGTCATTTTCCAAATACCTTTGTTAAATATAATAACGATAACCTCTATGTTATTTTTTGTATCTTACGTTATTATGTTTGGCAGTCTAGATGTCTCTGGATTCTACAGCAGAAGCATGTTACCCATGAGGATTTATTTGTCAATACTGGCAAAGCACTGAAATGCCTGATGTATTATGACTTCTCTTGCACTCCTTTGGAATGTTTTCAAAGTTATTGGATCAATTGTATGACGCTGGCACACTGATTGTTTCAATATTGTCTGTTTCTGATTTCTGCTTGTTCTGTATTTTTTTTTGCTTTTGTATTGAAGTTCATTTGTCAATAAAATTCCCCTACTCTTTTTCGATAAGTGCCATGGGATCTTTGACATCCACTTGGACTACCACCAATCCAGGCAGATGGGACCTTGGTTTAACGTCTCATCTAAAAGACAGCACCTCAGAAGTGCAGCACCCCTCTCATGCTGCACTACAGTGTCAGTATTGGGATATTAACCCAAGTGCCACAGGTGGGAACTGAACCCACGGCCCTCTGATCTCACAGTCTCAGAGGAGAGAGTGCCACCTACTGAGCCACTGACACTGACTAAGCTGAGGCTTGTTTCCATGTGTGACCTGGGAGCACAGGGAAGTTACATGACTTGCTCAGAGTCACACAATATGCAAGTGGGGGCTGTGGGATTCAAACCCAGGTCTCCAGGTTTGCAGTTCAGAGCCTTAAACCACTGTGTTATACTGCCTTCTATTAGATTCAACTTAGAATCTCTGCAGTTGTCCCAAGTATTGTCCTGTCACTAGGAAGTGCTGTTAAGTAGTAATATAAAAATGTGTGATATGGAACGGAATGAGGGACACATCCATTAACACTTTTCCTCACCAGGGGGAAAAAAGGGAAACAGAGGCACAATTGAGAATACCAGTGCGATCCACAAGGGCACACTCCATACCCACAAGGGTAGAAAAGCTGTGAACAGGGTTCTGTGGAATGTTAAAAATTTGTCAGAAATGAATTTAGCAGAATTTTGGAAAACTTTATGGAATTCCATCTTTCGTAGAATTCTGAAATTTCACATGTGAAATGGTGTAGGTTCTTTATCCACCATCTGTGGAACAATATTCCATGGCTTGTGTGATCCTTTGAAAGATATCCTATACATTACCCAGAAATGCTTTTCAGAGTTCCATGGAATTTAAAATGAGATTTCAAAAAGCATTTTGGAAGATGGTTTGCCATTCTGCACTAATTCTGATAGTGGAATTCTGGATTCTTCATAGCCCTAGTTGTGGCAGGTAAGCAGTAAGACATGACAGGGTGTGCATTACGGTGTGATAACTGCGCTCCTAGGGGTGTAGTTAGGCACAAGGCTGAAGGCTGATTGCTGGTTGACCCAGAAGTGCGGTTATCACACTGTAAAGCACAACCCTGGAGCGTCTTATTGTGCTTCTAAAATGGCCTTGAATTTTTTAAATATGGCTTATTCATAGAATGACAGATTTTAATGTGGAAAGGTTGAAATTAATGAGTGTTTACAACCTAAAGTAGTTCTTCTGCTTAATGAGACAACATTGCATTTACTGGTTTCTGTAGGACTTTTGGCCTTATACAGCTTCCATAGTTACAACAATTCTTGCCTCAGACTAAGAGCATTTTAAGACACTTGCAGCTTGTACCTGACATGGCCTTGATTCTTGGCTCATACCAATCATATTTTAACAGTTTTTTTTTTAGCAAGTACAGCCTGCTTCTCGGCTATTTTCTCTTTCAGCAAACGCAGCTTTGACAACCATGACTCGAGAAACAAATCAAGTGGGTGCTGCGATGGATACAGCACAGAAGAAGAGAGACAGCACTGGAGTTTTTACTTCTGAACTGTTTTCTATGGCATGTATGTAAGTACCCGGTATGTGGAAAATAGCTGAGAAAGCAGCACGAGTTATTAAAAAAAAAGAAAGAAAGAATCTCTTTTTGATAGGTGTGGGTGCCATTCTAAAAAGAAACTTTTCTGATGACTGATAGCACTGTCCACAACATGTCTGTGTCCCCGACCTCCTGTAATTGTCCTCCAACCTCCTGTACACAACACAAGGTAGTGTGCAGAATGTCTTTATTCGGTATTTTAATAGAAAAGGGGAATGTTATCACTTTCTTGTATTGTAAGTGAGATACAGTGGTGGACTGATGTACTTTTATGATTCTTGGCAGAGGTTTTTGATCTCAGCTGTTTAGCAAGGGAAAACATGGTGACTTTAAAATACATTAAAATTCTAAATAGAATGCCTACATAGGTATCACAGAGCCATCAAGTTCTGTGATCAGGCACTTTTAATGGGACTCATTATTTATAGGACTGCATGCCCCCCCCCACTCTTTCCCTACCCCTGCCCTTTCCTCTCTAGAGCTGAATTCCACATGGTGACCTCCCATAATACATCCAACTGCACTCTCGATAAATCCCTTGCTACCGACCAGCTCAAAGCATCTTTCTCCTCACCTACACTTACTCAGATGGTTATGAACCCTCTACTCTGAACCAGGTTCACTGTCTGGATGTCATACCCTGCTTGCCACCAACTCTCTCAGGTCAATAGGCATGGCACTTAGACTAGAGGTTACTCTGTCAGTTAGGCTTAAGCTGCTCCTTCTCAAATTGTACAATGCACACTACCTCTCCTTTTGTACTACCACCTGTATTTCTCACGTTACCTTGTTTTTCTGCCAGGCATGTATACCACATGTAAACAATGGATGTCTCAGCATCCTTTGGTGTTTGTATAGTATAATCAAATAAATGTACAGTGGCGTGAAAAAGTTTTTGCCCCCTTCCTGATTTTCTCTATTATTGCATATTTGTCACACTGGATGTTTTCAGGTCTTTAGAGAAAATGTAATATTAGATAAAGGGAACCTGAGTGAACAAATAACACTTGTTTTTAATTTTTTTATTTCACCTATTTAATGAAAAAAGTTAACCAACACCAACTGGCACTGTGTGAAAAAGTAATTGCCCCCTTACACTTAATAACTGGTTACGCCACATTTAGCTGCAATGACTGCAACCAAACACTTCCTATAATTCAATATCAGTCTTTCACATCGCTGTGGAGGAATTTTAACTCACTCTTCCTTGCAGAACTGCTTTAATTCAGTAACATTTGGTAGGTTTTCAAGCATGAACTGCTCGTTTCAGGTCCTGCCACAGCATCTCTATTGGGTTTAAGTCTGGACTTTGACTAGGCCACCCAAAACTTTAATTTTACTTTTTTAGCCATTCTGATGTGGACTTGCTTTTGTGTTTTGTATCATTGTCTTGCTGCATAACCCAACTCACGCTTCAGCTTCAGCTGACGGAAGGATGACCGGACATTCTCCTTAAGAATTTTCTGGTACAGAGCAGAATTCATGGTTCCTTTAATTTTGGCAAGTCATCCAGGTCCTTAGGCAGCAAGCATCCCCACACCATCACACTACCACCACCATGTTTGACTGTTGGTATGGTGTTCTTACTGTGGAATGCTGTGTTTGCTTCTGCGAGACATTATGGGATCCATGTCGTCCAAAAGTTCCACTTTGGACTCATCTGTCCATAGAACATTTTCCCAAAAGGCTTGTGGATCATCCAGGTGCTTCTTGGCAAATGAGAGACGAACATTTATGTTCTTCTTGGTTAGCAGTGGTTTCTGCCTCTACTCTCACATGAAGCCAATTTTTGCCCAGTCTCTTTCTGATTGTGGAGTCATGAACACTGACCTTAGCTGAGGCAAGAGAAGCCTGCAGTTCTTTGGATGTTGTTTTAGGATCCTTTGAGACTTCCTGGATGATTTTACGCTGTGCCCTTGGAGTAATTTTGGCAGGCCGCCCACTCCTGGGAAGATTCACTACTGTTCCAAGTGTTCTCCATTTGGAGATTATGGCTCTCACTGTGGTTCGATGGAGTCCCAGAGCCTTAGGAATAGCTTTGTAACCCTTTCCAGACTGAAAGAGGGCAACAAATTTTTTTCTGATCTTTTCAGGAACTTCCTTTGATCATGGCATAATGTGCTTGTTGAATCTTTGTGCTGGCAACGTGACTCTGATGGTAAGGGCCAAAATAAGTGAGGTTTATATTGAGCAGGGCTGGCTGTAATCAAGCCTGGCTGTGTTCAATCAGCTGACTCTAATTATCCTTTTAATTGGGTTGATTTAACTAGGGGGCAATTACTTTTTCACACAGTGCCAGTTGGTGTTGGTTAACTTTTTTCATTAAATAAATGAAATAAGTAAAAAAAAAAGTGTTATTTGTTCACTCAGGTTCCCTTTATCTAATATTATATTTTGTCTAAAGACCTGAAAACATCCAGTGTGACAAATATGCAATAATAGAGAAAATCAGGAAGGGGGCAAATACTTTTTCACGCCACTGTATATTGTCTTGTACAGTTTAATCAAATGTGTATCTTGTGTATACTACTATGTATCATGTCGCCACGCTGTGGCATGGGTCTTGATTGAAAATTGTCCCCTGGATCAGTGCACCTACCTGGTTACCAAAAACATAAATAAATAGTGCAACACTGTCCTATATTACACTATAAATAAACAATTAGATTACTACATTGGTCTCTGCCATTTTATAAATTAAAATAATTATAGCCATTTTTCCCCATTCCTGATGGAATCCCAAATCTCAGAGAATACTTTTAGAAAAGGAAGTGACAAACAGAGTGATAACATATAAGCTGAATGGCCTGTAACCATTCACCTATGTTTCCCAAACTCTGTGACTGTATTTCAGATCGTCTCCTTCTGCAAGCATGAATAGGGATTTGCCTTAACAGAGACTTCTGTGTACAAAGTGCTCAGTGCTCTGGCACAACCAGATCAATTCAGACAAAAATAGTGCAAATTCTTGATTTGCCTACACTGATTGGACTACTATCAGGTAGAACTGGTTGGCAGTCATTGCACCATAAGGATAAAGTTAAATATACCTGAGATAAAAGGGATGCAGCTGGGGCAGAGGAGAGAAAACAAGGAAGTAACAGGAAAAACATTTTTCCACTTGTATGATTGTTTTCTTAAATTTTTCACATTTTTGAAAGTCCTATCATGGGTTAAAAGCCCCTGCAATGGGAGACAGTCAGACTGGGGAAGAAGGGTCACCTGCAAGATTTATCATCATCTTACTGGAGTGAGCTGCCAACATAGCTCTGGTTCTGTAGAAGGGAGGATGGTTGGTGGGTGAGAGGTATTCTAAGAAGAAGATATTCAGGAAGACCTTCAGTTATAGTAAGTACTGTAAATTTTCTGTCTTTCTAGAATCAATCGTCTACATAGAGTCCCACTCTTGGATCAGTGTACCAAGTGTTTTCTTTGATGAGATAGGAGCCTACTCACCCAAGGGGCTGAAGAAGCCTCAGCCCTCTGAGTGGGGAGAACATATGTGGGAAGGGCTCTTCTTGTTCTGAATGGACCTGAGAATAGCTGTGGGTCAGGAGGTTTTTTTCTGAGGCTCAGGACTGGAGTGGGATGGTTCCCCAAAAGCTACCACCTGAACTACAGGTAGAAAGAACAAGCCCCTAATATTGTTCTGTGAATTAAGAACCTTATGCCATGCCAAAGGTGGTAGCTGGGACAAGCGAATCCAGGACAACTATGTAATACAGATGGCCATTCCAATGACCTTAAAGACTTACTTATTGACATCAAACAATGCCCTCCATTTGTGCTGAGCTGCCTCAAGGCCCCTTATGAACATGTACATGGCTAGCCTTGTAAACTGACTATGAGGCATTGGAGATAGCAACCTATGCATGTGCATCCATGGGTGGGGCTCATATGCTGCCATATGGGCCTGATGTGAGGGTAAAGCCAACATTGACCTGACTGAGAGCAAGTCCAGGTCTGTAGAACCTTGGGTAGGGTAAGATTTATACTCAATCAGCCCAGTGTTGCAGGATACCTAACTATCAGATCCCCTGAGATGAGAGTGGTGGTAAAAGGACACATCTAAAGAGCTCTTGATTACTCCTCTATGGCTCTGTGTCAGGGAGAAATGATAATGGAATCTCTAATGGGAACTCCTAGGTGACCTAACAGCTGGATGACAGGATCATGGCTTGTGAAAAATGGTGTTCCCAGCACTTACAACATCTCTTCCATGAAATGTTGGCACACGACATAGCTGCAGTGGTCAGGTGTGGGTTGAACTTATTGTCCTCTGAAGACAATGTCCAGGAAAAGGAAGCTGGAACACCACCTGAGTGGGGAAAATGGGAAGATGCCCTAAACTGGGCCCTATCAGGCTCCCTGTACCATTACCATGCCTCTGCAGTCTCCACCCAAAGATGGTTTTGGTCCTGTCACAGATGACCCCAAGGCCTGATGTCCACCCATTCCTGAGACATTTGTGGCATATTCTTGATGGGGAACAGGGAAACCTTTTGGGTCATATTACCCATATCTGGAGCAAGGCCTTAAGGCTCTAGCAATTTCCTCACCCTAAGGAATGATCAAGCACAAACTCCTGCTTCTGTCACACCTAATTTAGAGGAAATGACAAAGCAGTGACCCGGGGGGCTAGCCACGGATGGAAGTTGTATGTCTGTGACTAGGCAGGACCTACTGAGGGTCTTGATTCTAGTCTGGCATTGGTACCAATGCCAAAGTCAGGAAAGAACTTGGTACTGAGGCTGGAGCCACCTTCTGACTCAGCACCACTAGTGATGATGACATCAGAGGCCACAATGGATCTGACACAGGGATCCCCTAGCACTGGTGGCTGTACTGATCTTGACAACAAGTCAGACAACAACTTTCTTGGCACCACTAGCAGCACTGAGGTCAAGGTCACTGCTATAGGCAGCACTGACAATGGTACTGACCTCAACACAGACTACAGTGCCTACTCCACAAGCAGTGTCAGTGCAAAAGTTGACAACAGTGTCAACATCACCTTCAGAGTCATGAGAGCAACTGGTGACAATTGCCATAGCAACATCAACCAATTGCAATTCTGTCACTGAGGAAGTAAAAAAGTCCAGAAATCATGACCCTGACCTTAAGGTGGGCTGTTTCCAGGGGCAAACAGACCATGGCAGAGTTTCCACTGACCTCCCAGAACAAGTCAATGGTCTGCCAGACACTACCACTGAAGACTCCATCAGAAGTCCAACAATATGGACAGAGGGACAGTGCCATGCTTCAGCTGACTCTGAATAGCTGTGAGGGGAGCAGTCAAGACACCTGTCTAGCAACCTCCTAGAAGACCACTTACCTATCCTCAAAAGCATGGCCCAGCTGCTCACAAAGATTCTGCAGAATGTATCATGTTATGTATCAGTCAAAGGAATAGCAGGCATCATGTAATCCATGTCATGGTTAGGCCATAGATAGGTGAAACAAAGAGACTGCAGGTAATTTTTACTAATAATATTACCACAGCAATAGGGAGAGAGAGAGAGAGAGAGAGAGAGAGAGAGAGAGAGAGAGAGAGAAACACTTTTTCCCCCTTCATCTTATAAACCAGCCATTCTCACAGAAAATAATAAAACAAAAGAGAGAAACTGAAGTAATGGTGAACTGAGGTAAGTGATTCATGCCCAGAGTGCACACTCAATGGCAGCAAAGGCAGAACTGAGGTAGGCTAGAATAGCAGCAACAGTTATTAATAGGTGAGTGGAACCATTCATTGTCATGCATTTTCCCATGCCAGTAGCCAGTACTGATGCTCGGGCTGAAAAGATTTGCTCCCATGCAGTCCATGTGCCTCCAACTAAGCCCCAAAAGTAGGACTCAGTGTAGAAGATTGATTCTAGAAATATATAGCTTTAATGAAAATATTTACTTTTATAGTACATTGCTATTGCACCTGTATTAAAGTTTAGTTACCTGCAAAATCCAGGGCAGCATCATGTATGAGGTGTGTCATTCTGCAAGGCTAAGTAAATCAAGAAACTTAAACAAAAAAGTACTGTTAAAATAAATTTTAAATGTTTGTAAACAGAAAACTGATCTACCACTCAAAATACAGCTTTGAAGTTCACCCCCAAATAGGCTAGGGATACTTATGATAGGCTAAAATGCATAGGCCCAAATGTCATTATCCTGACACTGGGTGCCTGAAATACGGTTGCCCAACATCAGGACTCCCCGCCCCCCGGAATGACAATCGGTAAGTATGGGGGTAGGGGATAGAGACACCCATATTGAGGGATGAGGGGGGCGAAGCACACGGAATCACTCCCTGGAGGCAAAATCCTGATGTCGGGCAACCGTGTTTCGGTCTCCCGGGGTCGGGATAATGATGGTTGGGCTGATGCATTTTGGCTGACCATAGTATATTCATAGGCTAGAAGTAGATATTAGTACTTTTGCTGTAACCTAGCGAGGTTCAAAACACAGCCCAAAAAAGAATGATTTCTGTTTGGGAGATTTAAATGATTTACAAAAGAAGGGATAGAAATATTGAAGGGATACTGTTAGCCCTTTTTGCATCATATTATTTAAAGTTGAAAATAAGCATAGGTAGGTACTAAAATACCAGACCCTCAAGACTACCCGTAGGTACCTCTTAATTACCCTAAAAATACCTGGGTGAAAAACCAGTAGTTGGTCTGGATTGGGGTAGTTACTACCTGACCCTATTACCCGACCCTGATCAAAACAAAAATCATGTGAATGACTTGTTTTATTTTTACTATTAGACTTTTTTTTAGGTGCCCTGTAGGGCATTGCTGAGGCAGGTACTAGAGGCACAGCTGATCTTAGCAAGCCTGCTGCTGTTTCCAAAATGTTACCCATGGCAGGCATTGCTAAAGTAGGTACAAGAGATGCAGTTGCTCTAAGTGAGCCTGCTGCTGTGTACAAAAATTATACCCATGATGGGCTTTACTGAGGCAGGTACGAGAGAAACAGCAGCTGTTAGAAAGTCTGCTGCTGTTTCCAAAAATTATACCCATGGCGGGCATTGCTGAGGCAGCTACAAGAGGTACAGCTGCTGTGAGTGAGCCTGCTGTTGTTTCAAAAAATGATATCCATGGCGGGCATTGCTGAGGTACGTACAAGAGGTGTAGCTGCTGTGAGTGAACCTGCTGCTGTTTCCAAAAATTATACCCATGGTAGGCATTGCTGAGGTAGGTATGAGAGGTGAAGCTGCTCTGAGTGAGCTTGTTGCTGTTTCCAAAAATTATACCCATGGTGGGCATCAAAGTTACAAAATATAAAAAATGATGATTGACAAAAGAAAACTAAGAGTAGTGTGGCACATATAGCTGGCATGGTGGCAGTAGTGATGGTTCTATTCATTTTGTAGACAACCTAGTCATTACATTCAGAATCACAGTTTGCAGGCTGTTGTTCATGTTAAGGGTCAGAATCACATAATTCAGTGTTTGGGACTACTGGGAAATTGTCAGCATTCATTCTGACAAATGTAAGCTGTTCAACATTTGTAGGACTTAGTAGTGTTTTACGGTCAGTGACTATTCCTTCAGCCATGCTAAATATGCATTCTGAATACAGTATATGCTTGAAGGTGGACAACTGTGGTACATTATTGCAAGATATGCTAGATCTGGCCATATTGTCCTCTTTTCTTTCCAATAGAGCAATGGATTTTCCTTAAGACCAGTCACAGTATGGTCTGCAAAATAATCCAGGATCATTGTGCTGCATGAGACAGTTACTAGTCTGGCAGATGAACTATCTGCACTTTCTTTACAGGATACCAGTCCATGTTGTTACAGGTGACTCAGAAATGATTTGCCTTTCTGACCCTGAACATAGGATGCTCAAGAAGTAGCTGTAAATGTCCTTTCCCTCACCGATGACACTGGTGATTGTGAAGAATTGATAGATGTGCTATTGTCTGTACCAGAAGCACACTCTGATGGTACATCAGTTAATGGCATTGGTGGAGCAATGTCACATTTGGTTAGCAGAATATCTCTCCAATACTCAGTGTCTTCCCTTGCAGAAAAGATGGCTTCAGTGTTTCACTTAAAGCAGGGATCTGGCAAGGTAGCCAACACATAGGTGTCATTCTTAAACATGGCATTTATTCTCTGATCAGTCAACAGTCTGAGACTCAAGTCATCTGACAGAATAACAGCAGTGGTGTCTTCTTTTGACTGAAAGTCTTTCTTTACGTCATCAAGGAAAATGTGAAAAAATCTTATTTGAGGAAGAATTTGATTCAGAGTTACACTGTCCACACTGACATCACATGTGGCAGCTTCAAATGGCTCCAATAAGGTGAACAAAGATTCAAGTAGAGTCACGCTGCTGGAACTGAACATGCTGTCTACTTTATCTATTTGATCCTGCATGGTGTAGTCATGTACAGCTTTTTTTATGTTCAACAAGCCTTTCCAAAATGTATATTGTTGAATTCCAGCAGGTTGGAACTTCATGCTTTAATGTATGCAGTGGTAAGTTGTTTGACCTCTGCAGCCCCTTCAGGATATTTTGTGCTTTCAGAGTGACTGAAATGCCCACATGTTTTCCTAGCACGACCTAACAGGTTTTCAACATTTCTGTTTCCATTTAAGAAACTATGGATGAGAAGATTTAAACAAAGTTCAAAACAAAGTATGTGTTAGTAGTTACCATCTCTTACAGCTCTGACTATGTTGGTATCATTATCTGACACTACAAACCCTGGAGATAAGAACAATGGAGTAAGCCATTTCTGGAATTGTTGTTCTAGCTTCTGCAAAATGTTCACAACAGTGAGGTTTTCCTCAAAGGTGGTGACGCATAATACAGCCTACTTCTTACTGCTTACAGTACAGCGGGAAATATTACTTTCTGACTGAAAACTTTACCAATCAGCTGTAACAGTCATGTAGTCAATTGTTTGGTTGCTGGTCCATATATATATATATATATATATCTGTGGTTATGCAAACCTGCTTCACATAAAAGAGTTTCATCTGCAAAATGACTGTAGTACATGCCAAGTCATACAACTGTGCAACAGCCTTTTTTGAGAAATATGTTTGACAGGGAACAGTTTACAATGATTCAGTCCAGTTCAAAAATTTGAGGAAACCTCTGGGGCAATGAAAACAAAGGCAGTTGACAAGTGGCAAACAGCTCTTCAGTGGCTCTATTTAATAGCTGGCATGTTGGATGCTTGTGAGTAAATTCTGATGTCCTCACAATACTTTCTTTTAATGTTAAGTGATGAAAATAACACTTTAATTTTCTGGGGAATGTATTTTTTATGCCTTTTTCACGTGGAATACTACTTTAGGATTTTTCAGTACTTGATGGTGTCAGAAGAAAACAGTCTCTGTTTGTCTGGGAAGAAAGCAAGGACACATCAAAGGATTCAGTGTTAGTTCCTGCTTCCAGTTTATTGTCACTATGGTCACCTCTACCACCACCTCCACTACTGCTCATATGATCTGCAATCCTTGCCCTGCTCCCACTCAGTTGGGTGTTTTGCCTTTGCATGTCCTATCATTACTGATGTTCCAAAATGTCCCACTTTGCCCCCAAAACTGACGCTCTTTTTGCGCAGGTTGCATACAGCTCTAAAGTTAGCTGCTGGGTCAATATAAAATAAATTTCACAATAAAGATTTACCCTTTGTGCTTTGTACCATGGTTTCTGTCATCATTTCTTGTATAGTCAAGGGACATGGAGGAAACCCTACACTGCCATTTCCTTGTTGAGATGAATTGTTCTCTTCATGCTCATGTTCTTATTCTTACATTTAGCCTATGATTTTTTTTTCTATACTTGCCTCTCATGCCTTACAGTGGCATCCTTGCCTACCCCCCCATTGAAACTGCAGACCTCATTGTCACAAGATGCTGAAAAAGTGGAAGTACCATCATCATCATGTGGGACATAACCTGGGCTATCCCATTCCCACTATATCCACCATCTCCATCAGCATTTGCTGCCTCTGAATCTGATCTTATATTTGAGGAGGATGCCTCCTTGCATGCTGCTTCAGCAGCTGGAAGTATCCTAGAACATCTGGCAAAATGTTCAGTACCTCTAGGAGTAACTCCAGGGAGTTTTTTTTTACTTTTCTATCATGTCATTGTTAACATGCTTTTTTGGTTCAGGAGGACATTTTGTGCCAGTTCTGGTGATGTTATTATTATTGTTGCTATATTCTTCACTAGTGGTATGATTTATATTGTCCATATCATTAACAGTTACATGTGCAGTGGCACTGTTCTTCCTTTTAGTAGACTTAGACTGGGAAATACAAGACACAGCAGCCCCAGCCATGAAAGGAATTGCTATTGTTTCACTAACTGTTGCAGAGACAGACAGTATATCTGACTATGTTACAGACAGTAATAAATGACAGGGCTCGGAGCACCTAACAAATACTGTAATACAGCCTAAATGGCTTTCACTATGCTGCAGAGACACACGGTATAGCTATGTCACAGTAATAAAAATGGTAGGGCTTGGGGCACCAAACAGACAGTGTAATACAGCCTAATGGCTTTCACTTTGCTGCAGAGATACACAGTATACTATAGCTATGTCACAGTAATAAATGACAGGGTTCGGAGCACCTAAAAAACAGTGTAATAAAGCTGAAATAGCTTTCACTATGCTGCAGAGAGGCACACAGTGTAGCTATGTCACAGTAATATAGATGACAGGGCTTTGGGCACATAACAGACAATGTAACAAAGCCAGCCTAAATGACTTTCACTATTCATCAGAGACAGACACAGTGTAGCTATGTCACAGTACTATAAATGACAGGGCTCAGGGCACCTAACTGACAGTGTAATATGGCCTAAATGGCTTTCACTATACTGAAGAGAGATACACAGTGTAGCTATGTCACAGTTACAAGTGACAGGGCTTGGGACATCTAACAAACTGTGTAATACAGCCTAAATGGCTTTCACTTTGCTGCAGAGACACACAGTATACTGTAGCTATGTCACAGTAATAAATGACAGGGTTTGGAGCACCTAAAAGACAGAGTAATAAAGCTTAAATGGCTTTCACTATGCTGCAGAGAGACACACAGTGTAGCTATGTCACAGTACTATAGATAACAGGGCTTGGGGCTCCTAACAGACAATGTAACACAGCCAGCCTAAATGACTTTCACTGTGCAGCAGAGAGGCACACAGTGTAGCTATGTCACAGTACTATAAATGACAGTGCTCAGGGAACCTAGCAGACAGTGTAATATGGCCTAAATGGCTTTCACTATACTGCAGAGAGATACACAGTGTAGCTATGTCACAGTAATATAGACGACAGGGCTTGGGGCACTTAACAGACAATGTAACACAGCTAGCCTAAATGACTTTCACTATGCATCAGAGAGACACACAGTGTAGCTATGTCACAGTACTATAAATGACAGGGCTCAGGGCACCTAGCGGACAGTGTAATATGGCTTTCGTTATACTGCAGAGAGACACACAGTGTAGCTATGTCACAATAATTAATGACAGGGCCTGAGGCACCTAACAGACAGTGTAATATAACCTAAATTGCTTTCACTATACTGCAGAGACAAAAAACAACTGCTTGTGCCTTGCCTTCTGTGTATTTGTGTCCCCCATGCACCTTCTCTCCCCAACACCACACCACCATCCACCTCTAAGACTGAGGGTGATTCCCGATTCCTCCTCCCTCCAGAGATCGTTTCAGTCCTCAACCCTGAAACTCACTCCCTTTGCTCCATCATGGAGGTTTTTACTTTTTTTTCTTCTTTTTTTTTTGCTTTATTTATTTTTGCTCCAACCACATGTCACTCGGCCGCCTACTCCTTCTGGCTGCCTACTGGCCCCATACCTGCTGTGTCATTCCCTCTCATCATCCACTGCTACCCAGAGTTCCATGCTCCCAGGCATGCCTGACATATCCCCTCACTGAGGGTCCCCTCCCTGGGCCCTGGGATAGGGGAAACTGGGGTTCAACATTCACCCAGTGCATGGGGCAATGGGAGCAGCATACAGAAGGCATTCTGCTAGGGCTTTGTGGCATGAGAGGACCCAGTAACCTTCATCCATTTGACTGAGCAGCCATTTTTCCTTTTTCTCCCTCACCCCATGCCCCAACCACAATGTGGCTGCATGCATGTGGCATCCTGTCAGGATGCATGGTGGCGTGTGGTCACCCATGCTGCAAAGTGCACCACTGCAGCAAGCTGCCAGGAGCAGCTTAAGAGTGATGCTGGCTTGTGCCCCCCACCAAGGAGGAGAGCATTCAGTGGACACTCCAAACCCCTCCTGCCACTCTCCACTCCTGCCATGCTGGGCTCGTGTGTGAACTCAGGTTGCCAGCATGCTGAGCGATCCACTATAGCTCGGCACCATGAAGCTGGCACTTGTTATTTTTTACACATTTTTACCACAAGTTAGTGTCAGTCTGCAGAGCGAGTGCCTGATTCCTTTCACTCCCTCCAGAATCCAGCTTCTATCTTCACAACTGGCTCACAGCAGATGGAGCACAGACACCACTGACAAATAAGGTTGTCATCCCAGGGTCATGTGCTCCTGATTCTGCTGTGAGATCATGAAGGACTCCGCAGGCTGCCCTTTTATGCCTGTTTCTAGCCATGGAAGTCCGGGCAGGAGTCCCAGGACCCCACAGGCTGCCTGTTATGCCTGTTTAAACAAACATTTGTCAATGCCGATTGTTGTCATGCTGGCATTGGCAGTGCCAGAGCTAGAGGCGCATAATAAGAATGGCAGTGAAGTATTGAAGTGACACCAACCCACCCCCACCCTGTAAAGAGCGAGAGGCATTGGGGTGTGCCTTTGGGTCATCAGCTATAACGCTCATGCCATTGTACCTCACCCTACCCTGTAGACACTGACAAGTATTGTGGTGTGCTTTGGGGTCTTTAGGCATTATATTTACCCCATTCCATAAGGAAATACGTGGATGTGGGTGCAGTATAGGAGCATGGGGTGAACTTTGTGGCTGAACAGTGCAAGGGATACCACGATGCCTGTCAATGGCTGCAGGGTGGGGCCGGGGGGTGGAATGGCATTAGCATTACATCCGATGATCCCAAGTCACACCCTTGATGCCTGTCAGTCTGTACCTGGTGGGGTGCTACAGTTGAAAACCCTAACACCATAGGCGTATGGTGGTAGTTTCACTCCACATTTTCAATATGGGCTTCTTGTCAGGCTACCTCATGAAAAGTGGCACAATCACTTTTTTAGCTGAAAGGTGGTTTTGCACAGCAGCTGTGGCATTTGGTGACAGAGGGATGAAAACACATTTTGGGGCAGGATGTGGAGAATGACAACTGTATTGTTCATGAGGAGCCAAAATAAAATGGCAACATTGAAAATCTGGAGTGACAATATGAAATATTGGTGAAGCAATGAGCATGCATACAAACTGTGCAACACATGTCCGTAACCCATTTTTTTTTGCAGTTTGGTAGCCACATTTGTAACATAGGCATTTTGGGACCTCCTCTTATGAACAGTGGTGCTGCAATTTTGTTAATCTGTCCCAAAAGTTGATTTCCCACAGCGACCATGCCATTGTGCGCCACAGGTGCGGAAACACATTTTGGGCAGGATGTGAAAAATTGCAGCTATACTGTTCATAAGGAGGTGTGCAAAAATGCCAGTGTTGAAAATCTGGCATGGAAATATTGCAAATTTGCAAAGTTACAAGGGTGCATGGAAACTGGGCAATGCACACTTGCAGCACAGTCATTTTATGGACTGTCAGCACCAAATTTTCAACATAGGCATTTTAGGACCTCTGCTCATGAACAGTGTCACTGTCATTTCCTCAAATTGTCCCAAAACATGATTTCACAAAGCAACCGCGTTATTCTGTGCCGGATGTGTGAAAACACATTTTGGGCAGGATATGTAAAATGACAGCTATACTGTTCATCAGGAGGTGTGGAAAACTGCCAATTTTGAAAATCTGGAATGAAAATATTACAAATTCATGACGTCACGAGCATGCGTAGAAACAGCACAAGGTACACTTGTAAAACAGCTATTTTTGAGAGTTTTGTCACCAAATTTGCAACATAGGCGTTTTGAAAGTCCCCCTCATGAGCAGTGGCACTGTCATGTCATTACTCAGTCCCAAAAGGTGATTCTGTGCAGTGACCGTAAAATCACCTTTTGGGACCAAATAACGCCATGACGGTGCCAAAAATCATGAGGAGGGGTCCCAAAAACCCCATGTTGAAAATTTGGTTCCAAAATTCCAAAAAAATGGCTGAGATATGCATCAAAGTTGGAAAAACCCTATTTATTCCATTATACAGCTTACCGGCATTTCCTCAGTTCAGTCGACTTTGAAGAGTGCAGACATGTTCCTGGTCCACTGAAGATTGTCGACCCGGACTACAGAGGTAGTATGGGTGTGTGTGTGGGGAGGCAGGGTGTGCAGTGGGTGGGCGTGGGTTGTGGGAGGGGGGCAGGGAGACCGCCGGGGACCCGTTCCTTTTACAGGGAACAAAAAAAAACATTGTGGGACCGTTTTTGTTTTCACTGGGGCACACTGGGGTGCGCTCCAAGCGTCTCAAAGAGTCTTTTGTGTGGGGGCAGCTGTAGCCAATGAGATTGGAGCATTACATTGGCCACCACAACAAAGGGAATATATGCCGACCGGATTGGACATCAGCCATCGCACACAAGGAAGTAAAAGAGCCGAGGGGATTAGCCCCAGCTATAACAAATGGGGGTATTTATGTCGAAAGGGAGTGGGCTTCCTCATCAGCACATACATTGGGGGCAGGGTAAGCTGACAGGGGGATTGGGCACCCCCAAAGTTGGCAGTTTGCTGGGAAGTGTGACGCCATGTTTCTGTTGCTGGGGAAGCACATCGGGAGGTCCACTGCATGTGATGAGATTTTCTCACATTGCAGTGGACGTTCCCTTAGATGTGCTCACCACATTATGTATGCATGGTGTGGCACCGGCATGCAGGCTGATTGGGGAATGAAGGACGCACCTACTGATGCATGCCCTGCATTTACCCAACAGTGACCACACCTCCAAATCTGTACTACCGCAAGATGTTGACTGTGCAAGCATGCCAACATAAGAATGACCCATTACCTGTTACTCATGTCAAACTACCTGACATGTGAAGTACACTGTTATGTCAGGTAGGGTAGTAAATCACTCAAATTACCCTATCTGGCCAAATATCACTGATACCCAACCTAGCCATTCCAGCTACCCAAAGTATAGCCCAAGACTAGTTGAAAACCCACAGTTTACTGTTGCAGCCATCCTTCTAGTTAGGACACTTTAATTGTACACAGTACCTTGATGTAATCCAAGTACTTACAGTACATGCAAGTCATATCTTATGTAAAATGTAATGGGCGGATTTTTGATGTTCAGGTATGTATCTTGTGTTTTGATAATACAATAACATTCTGAACTTTAAGAAAACCCACATTTTTTGATTGCTTACCTTCTCTAAAACTAATTGAAGTTGCTGGTTGTTAAGTTTGCTTAGTTTATTAGTGGGGCTAAAATGCATAGGAATGATGCAATTATACCCAACCTTGTTGTACTTCTAATCCTTAATCTACTCTTATTGCATACATCCTGAACATTAGAAACACCCCTAAACAGTGCAACTACTCATGATGCAATATACTCCTCTCCTTCCACAGCATCACAAGTAACTAAATTGTGTTAGGGGCATTCCAAAGTCAAGGAAAGATGCACTGGAAGTTGATCAAAGAATGAAAACAATCCCATTTTTTGTGTAACACCAGAGTATTGGGGAGTCTGTTTTTCACTTTTAAAAAGGAAAAAGGATACAGGCTCAAACTACCAGCCACATCTGCAATCTCTACAAAATGTGAGCAATCATAACATGTACTTTTTAATCTAGGGACAATTTGAGACCTACAGGGGTTGACAGTGTTCCTTCAATGAAAGCTTAAAAAAGTAAGCAATAACACACAATGGGGTGTGGATTATGCACTATAAATACACACCAAGAGGTGTAGTGAGGCATGAGTCCAGAGATCAAGTGCTTTACTGCTCTCAGAAGTGCATTTGCCAGTGCATAACCCACACCCTGGAGTGTGTTATTGTGCTTATAAAATGGGTACATTTTGATAAACTGTAACTTTCTTTTAAATTACTAACAGAAATCTGGTTTCATGAGAAATAGTCCCTCCACTTTCCATAAGTTGTTAGGGATGCTGTTAAATGAATTGCTGTCACTAGGGGCACTAAAGAGAGCCACCGAGTCACTACATCAGGCAGCCAGCAAGACTACAATTTTGTTTTGTTCTTGCCAGCAACAGGCTACCATTTGCAGTAGCAAAGTTCATGAAAGTCCCAGCAGATTTGGAAGGACCTGCACAGATACCACACCCAAGATAGGTTTAGACTCACCCAATATTACATATTAAACAATATGTACTATACCCCCAAAAAATTGTTCCATCTTAATAAACTATCTCTCCCCCTCTGCTCCAGGTGCTCACATAGTGAAGGGAATTCCCTACATATTTTCTGGCACTGTAATAAGGTTGCCCCCCTGTGGGCCTCTATTCAGGACAATCTAGATCCTATACTTGGCCTTACCAACCTTTTTACTCCTGATATATGTATTCTAGGGGACTATTCTACCATAGATTGCTTGGAACGCCGATACCACATGGCCTTTGTGTCTATAGTGGTCAAAAGACTAGTCCATAAACATTGGACCGACCAACTGACCCTGACCTATTCTGAGTGGTTGGCGGAACTTTCAATTTGCTTCAACATGGAGAGACTTGTGGCCAGCTCATGCAATCGTATGGACCTGTTCCACAAAAAATAGGGCAATTTGTATGCATTACATTTGCACAAATGATCTCTTGAAGTCCTCTCTGACATCCATTGTGGTTTTCTTCCCTTCCCTTCTCCCATCTACTTCCTCGGATTTTGACTACAGGGTCAAGTTATGATTTAGTTGTGAACTGGTTAAGAGAACTAGACATACAAATGTGTTGCACACTCTATAAGGGTTTTTGTGGGGGGGGTACCTTAGGGTTGGTAGTAGGGTGGTGGGTGGGGTTGTTTTGGAAAGAAGAAGATGGGGGGGTTGAGGGAGGGGGTTTGGGGTTGTTGGGGTGTTGTGTTCTCTTTTATTTAATTATTTTAGTTATACCATGTATGGATACTTGACATTAATGTGTAATGACCTGTCTATGTAGGTTATGTTAAAATCAATAAACTTGAATTTCAAAAAAAAAAAAAGAAAGTCCCAGCAGTCTCACTCTGGCTGCTACTGCAGAGGGAGTTCGGAAAGTCCACAATAACTGCGGGTAAGGATGGGAAGGCAGTGGCTTGGAAGGGACAGCAAAAGGGTTTAACAGTAGAAACAAATCTTTTTAATTACTGTAAGTGTTTTTTTTTATATTTTAGTTTTATAATTAGAAATTTTTATGTCTGTTTCAGACTTTTTTCTAAGTGGGCAAACACAATGGCAGATTGTGAAGTGTGAAGTGTGAAGGAAGGGTGGCACAAGAACATTGTTGGCAAGTTGGTTGTCATTCCTGTCACTTTTTATTTAGTGTGGTATTCACAAAAAAGACATAGCTGGCAAGGGTTGTCAGCCGATCAGATTACGTTATAAGACAGCAATGAGACATGACGGGGTGTGGGTTGTTGCCTGACAAGAGCACACCCCAGATGCATAGTGAGGCATGAGGTGCTTGCATGGAGCACCTTCAGAACTTGGGAAGTGTTCTTATCAGGCAACAATCCACACCCCAGGAGTGTTTTATTGCTCTTATAAAATGGGTCCAAGAACAAAATGCAAAAAAGTTAAAAAAATAAAAAATATATATAATAAAAATAAAATAAGTTTTTAATTGCTTGTGTCATGTATGACAGAGCAGTTCCTCTATGACTGTCATTAGAGTGTGCTCTTGCCTCATTATTAAGCTATTCTGCTTCTTATAGCTTTTGTACTGCTGTCTCCCTTGCTGTCACATCATGTAATTTTATCCCCTTAGAAAAGCTCCCCTCCTGTCAGAGTGAGTGATTTTGTTTATTGGGGGTACCATGCTGGAGTGTCATTTCAGCACCAGCGTTGAAGTGTTACTGAAAGCTATTGGCTCTGAGCACTTCCAGAATTGGCAGTCATGATTACTGGTTTAACTTGTCTGTGGCATTTCAGTTTAAAAGGTTTAACTTTTTCTTCTTTTCCTGGTAGAGTGCATAAGATGGGGGACAAGCAAGCAGGCACCTATTGAATGTGGCTGGCTCCTAGCACTTCCATTTTCAGAGGTTGTTTAAATGAAGTATTTCACTTGTAAATGTTGGTTTGATTTTAAATAGTGTGTACTGGCTATGAAAGTTGCTATCACATGTAAAGGGATAGGAGGGGCTGTTGTAGCAGTGCAGGAGGTAGGGGGCGGCTTTCGGAATGACAACGGGACAAAATTAATGCAACAGTGGAGAGTGCAAGCAACTTGGGACTACAGATTACTGGGATCAGAAAGGAAAGCGGTGAGTGTTTCTTTCAGCAAGCTAGGTTTTTTTCATATAATGTTTTGTTTCTATCTACCATGTGTTTGCTACTTTTCAGGTGAGATGATTCTTCTATTTGATGGTTGGAAACATTCGTTTTTGTAGTTAGGGCAAGCAGTGGGTATTAACAGCACTAATGTGGCTGCAGAAAAGGTATCCTGTGACACTGGTGACCACGATTGGGCGCTTTCAAAAAGGGTGACTCAATCACGGCACATGTTGACTGGATGGGGGATTCATGCCTATAGCAACAGGATGTCGCTACATGTACATGCACATAGTGGGGGGTTAGTAAGCATGCTGAGTGAGGGGTGGAAGGGGAGAGAGGGTCTGTGAGGCATGGTGCTGCAGTGGGCTGCAGAGCTGGCTACGTGGCATGGTGGGTGGGTGGTTGGCTGGGGTTCTGATGGTGCTGGGTTCAGGTCCGGGCACACTAACATTTTGTTGCACCCGGCCCAAACATTTTTAAAGTTTTTGCACTCCCCCGACATGCACCCTCCCAGGAGTTGAGAATCCTTTAGTAAGGGGGTGCAGAGGGTGAAGCACCCCGGGGGGGTGGGAAGAAAATCCTAAGTTGCCAGCACCCTTTTGCTCTGCGTTGGGGGTGTACATCACCAAAATTGATTTTCAGTGATGTACACTCACCGTAAGAGTGATCACCTTTCCATGGTCACTATTATGACATAGAACTACCAGAAAAAGTTTCAGGCAGGCAGGGATATCTGGGTTGCACTGTGTCCTGCTTGGCTTTAAAAATGCCAGCTGCCGGGTTGTTGTCCAATAAGGACATGGGTCCAGGACAATGAGGATACTGAAAATTCTCTACTCATTTTATAAAGTAAGACTAGGGTATGACAGGGTGCAGATACTTATATGATAACTAAAATTCCCTGTATATTATGAGGTATGAAGCATTTACACCAAGTGTTTTCAGTAACTGTAATAGTTTTTTTTTCTTATATTAAACTAAACCCCTGGAGTGATGTATAGCACTTACAAAATGGGTAAGCTGAGAATTTAAACAATTTAAAACAAAAAAAGGCACAACTTTTTATTATTATTAACAGGTTTATCCTTTTGTTAAAATGTAGCTAGTAGAGGTGTGTGAAAAAAACTTACACTGGCAGAATTTTTGCAAAAGTCAGACTGTCAGTTCTGTAAATGGTCAGAAATCAAATTAGCAACTTTCACAGAAAAGTTGACTTAGAATGGTGGAATAAATGTATGGATTGTGGATTATTGTATTAAACTGCCGATAAATTCCACACAACGATCACCATCAGTGGTCAGTTGTGCAGAATTATTCTCCATAGTTTAATACAATAATCCATAGTTCATACATTTATTCCACAGTTCAGTGAATCACTGAACTGTGGAATGAATGTATGAATTGCGTATTAATGTATTAAATTGCGGGAAGCAAAAGTCCACAGAAATGATCACTGAACTGAGGAACAGTTACATGTATTGTGGAATAATCCATTAAACTGTAGAAAAAAAAATTCATCAGAATTATTATTCCACAATTCATGTATATTATTTTGCAGTTCAGCCAAAACATTTTGGGGAACATTTGGAAGATTCCGATCTCACTAAAGCCAGAAGATTGGAAAATTTCACAAATTTCAGAAATTTTGCAGAAGTTCTGCGAAAGTGAATTTCACAGCTGTCACCCACCTCTAATAACTAGTAAAAGATTATTCCTCACCACCTATCAATCATCTGTATTTCCACACATTCAGTGAATGAAACTGTACAGTTTTACAATACTTTATTAAAGATAATGTAGGCAGGAATAGTTCAGGTTGAGGATCACGTGATGAGCTAAGTCGGAGAAGACGTCCTCCGTGCTGCTCCGAGGCCCCAAGCTAATTATAAGGCTTTAAAGCTTTCGGGATCGGCTTGAACTGCACCAAAAATATTTATATCCGACTGGTGGGGTGCCACGGACCTGAATCGTGGTGTAGTGGTGCAAGACAGAGAGTTATACAACAGCGGCGATGCTGCAAATGGCAAGCGCTTGGCGGTAGTACTAGGCCGCAGCACAACTCTGAAATGGAAGCCGAGACGGTGGAACCACTTGCAGGGAGATCCCCTGCTACCAAGAGACTGAAGCCTCAATCTCCCACCCCTAATGAGCAAGAGGAGATGACAGGAAAGGAAGGGGGAGCCTACTCAAGCAGCGAGGATATACAAGAAATAAAGCAGATGTTGCAGGGGCTAGTAGTGGACTTTGCAGCAGTCAAGCCGGCGCTGCAGTCGCTGGCACAGAGAATGGGGGATGCTGAGGTTCGGATCTCCTCTCAGGAGAGGAAAGTTTCTATGATCGAACAGGAGCTTGTGGTGGTCAGAAAGCAAGTTAAGAAACTTGAGGAGAGAATAGAGGACCAAGAATCGAGGAGCCGAAGGAATAACTTGATTCTGGCAGGGCTGCCTGAGAGGGCCAAAGGCTCAGATTGTGTATCGTACATACAAGATATGCTGCTTAAGCTGTTTGGCCCCACGCCATATGGGGATGCATATAACTTGGAAAAAGCACATAGAGCTTTGAGAGAGCTACCACCACCGGGGTCAAGACCTCGGGTAATTATTATGCACTTCCTTAACTACAAAGAGAAAGCCCACGTATTGTCTGCTGCCAGGCAAAAGAAATCAATGCAGTGGAATGGTGCCTCCTTATGTTTATTCCAAGACCAGACACCTGCAGTACGAGAAAAACAGATTGAATACACGTAAATAAAGAAGAAATTATATCTCGCAGGAATCAAGTTTCGGCTGCAATACCCTGCAACATTATTGGTGTGGCTTCAAAATGGGGAGAAGAGATTTCTCACGGCAAAGGATGCTTTAGAAGGGCTACGAGTCGAGCTTCCCGAGCTATTTAGATCATTGAGTTGAACCACCCCAGATGAAAAGGGGAGATAATCTGACTGACTGGTTTGGGACTGTAGAGACCTAAAAGCTTATCAAACTTAATTTTTCATTCAGATTGCTGGATTCAAGGCTAAATGGGTGGGAGCGAAAAGACCTCTATCAACTCAAATGGAGTTGGAGAGGGTTATTTATGGGTGAGGAAAGATTGAATGATCTCACTTTAGAGATAGGGAGTGGAGAAAGTTGGAAAATCGAAACTGACCACAGAAGCAGTGGGGGTGGGTGGTAAGGGGCTAGAGCATAAGGGGTGGCTGGGTGGATAGTGTAAGTAGGGGTTTGGAGGAGTTTCCCTTTCATGGAGGACGTAGAGACAGAGTGATTTGGCCAGAGTGCAAGGGCTGGAATTGAGATAATTGGAAGGGGGCATCACTTTGAGGGGGTATTAGGGGTGTAATAAGATGAGGAGGGTAATTTCTGGGGCCTGGTAATTCCCCCCGTCATTTACAAGAGGAGGGTCTGGATTCCATACATGAAGGGGGTCTAAACTGGCTGCAGTTGCTCTCTGTTTTTGGGTTCTCAAGGGAAGGAGAATAATGGGCTTTGCCTTTTTTTTCTCTTCTCTTACCTGATGCTCCCTGAGGTAACCCTGGTCTCCTTCTACCTCAATCGCTATTTGGGAGAGGAAAGAGGAGGCAGATAGGGGTCATGTAGAACCTTGGGCAACAAGCATTGGCCAATATCATTACCAGAGGGCGTCTTATCCTCAGGCGGATCAGCTTTATGCTATGTTTTCCATTCTACTACTATTTTATTTTAAGGCTCTAGGACCATGTCAAATGAAGCTAAGGTAAAGGGGGGGGTAAGGTGTAAAGGTTGCTGGGTAGTAATCAGAATGGGCCACTTAAATGGAGGGGAATATTGAGGGAGAAACGTTCAGTCAATCCTGTCTCCTAACAAATGGGATTGGAAATGAGGTTGCTCACGGTTTTCTTTATATGACAGTGAGATCATCTACAAATTTCATATGCGAGGTGTAGAAGAGGGGTGAGATCCGAAGGTTGAATGATCAAACGGGCTGGGAGAAGAGGGGATCCAGGGGAGTGAGGTAGTTGTATAACGGTTTTTGGTTTTTTTTTTTGGTGTCAAGACTAGATCCTGGAGCTGTTAAGGTGAGGGTGGGGCGGGGGGTAGCATAAGAGGGAGTTCATCTATGATCCGATATTTGGAAGGTAGGCGATCTAGGGATCGGGGGCAGAAGGGGGGGTAACAGGGAGCTGGAAAGAAAGAGAGTCCACAATGGTAGGAGAGAAGGAGGCAGACCCAGATAGTGCTCAGAGGGTTTGTTTATTCATATTAAGTTTTGGCATTGTCTATGTCTAGTGTTAGACTAATTTCTTGGAATGTTAAAGGACTCAGGGGTAGACGTAAAAGAATGGTAATCCTGAGACATATGGATCATATGGGGGCCCATATTGTTGCCTTGCAAGAAACACACTTGCTGATGGAGGAGCTGAATAATCTTAAGTGACTCTGGGTGGGGCAAGTTTATGGGGTTCATAAGGAAAGGGCCTCGGGGGGGTAGCGATATTAATAAATAAAACCTGTTCATTTAAAGTAGAGCAAGTGGTTGCAAGGGAAGATGGCAGAGGGGTTTACGTCTTAGGCCTTGTAAATGGTAAGGCGATCTTGGTCGCTTCCATTTATGGGCCGACACCCCCCAATCCGGAATTTTTTTGCCTCTATAGAGAGGGATATAGCTGTTTTTCCTGTGCACCCCCTTATTCTGGCAGGGGATTGGAATGCATACTCCAATAACCAGGAAGATAGGATCCCACCTGCTAGAGGGCCTTTAACTAAGGCTCAAATTGCTTTAAGCAGGTTGCTAGAGGTTGCAGCTTTGGTGGATCCGATATGGACCCACTCTAATGGGGTTAATATTGTGACATTTTACTCAGCTGCGCATAAGACTCAATCTCAAATTGATTTCTTTCTGGTAAATAGGGAGGCACTTATGGACATTAGGAATATGACAACAGGGGGTAGAACCTTTTCGGATCACTCTCCGATTCAATTGATTTGTGAACCTAGATCAGGCCCTCCTAGACCATATCGGTGGAGATTAAATGATTCCTTAGTGATGGAGGCTTCAACTAAGGACAAACTTGAAGAGGCATTATTAGAAATTATACAACAGTTGCCCACGTTGCAAAACAAAAAATTGGTGTGGCCACCCTGTAAAGTGCTATATGCAGGAGTGGCCCAAGAGTTGGCCACACAAAGAAGCAGGCAGAGGAGGGAAATCAACTCGCTGATGCCGCTGGAGGGGTCCACGGAGGAAATTGATAGGGAACTTAAAAGTCTTAGAAGGGAATGGGCAGATATCGTGTATGGCAAAGTGGATTTTTGGTCAGAAAAGATTAAAGCTAAATATTTATTGCTGGGGGATGTTCCTAAATGTCTTCTGGTGGCTAGAGTCAAGGAGTGGGAAGCGAGTAGAATGGTGACAGCCATCCGATATGAGGGGAAGCTTATAACAGACCCCCAGGAAATGGCAGACGCTTTTGCGTCCTATTTTAAAGAACTGTACCAGCTTAGGAGCACGGGGGGGAGAAAGAAATTAAAACCTACTTGGAGGGAATGCCTCTACCCATTCTAGACCCTGCTCAGGCTACGGAACTGGCAGCCCCCATAGGAGCAGCGGAGATTATTGAAGTGGTGAGGTCTCTGTCCACTGGTAAAACACCGGGGCCAGATGGCCTTACGGCGAAGTTTTATCAGGCTCATATTCATACTATACTACCTATGCTTCAAGAATTTTTTAATGCTATAATGCAGGAGGGAGTGGCTCTCCCCCCATTATACCAGGAGTACATTACATTAATCCCCAAACCGGACAAACCCAGGGATCTGCCCAGCAATTACAGGCCCATAGCGTTAATGAATCAAGACATCAAGATTCTTACAAGAATTTTGGCCAACAGAATTTGGCAGATTGCCCCTAGCCTAATCAGCCAGAAGAAAGTGGGATTCATGCCAGGAAGGGGGGCGCATGATGCTTTGAGAAAGCTACACCATATTTTGAATTTTGCATCGGACTCTCAATTACCCTTAGCTGTGATACCTTTAGATGCCGAAAAGGCCTTCGATAGGGTCTCCCATCCTTTCCTTTTCCCTACAATGGAGAGGATGGGCTTCCCCAAGGGCCTGCTCAGAGGCATTAAGAATTTATATGCTGCTCCGATGGCCAGGGTTTTATGTAATGGCTATATTTCACAAGAAATTCAGTTGGAGAATGGGACCAGTCAGGGATGTCCTCTTTCCCCGATATATTCAACATCTATTTAGAGCCCTTGTTGAGAGCAATTAATAATGACAGGCACATAAAGGGGGTGGAGATAGTGGGAAGAGAGTTAAAATTCTCAGTTTTTGCAGACGATGTACTCCTGCATCTCCAAGAACCGTCGGCTGGTTTTGAGAAGATAAGAGAATTAATAGGGCAATTTGCTAAAGTCTCAAATTATAAACTAAACTTGACTAAAACTCACATTCTCCCATTGACGCCGTACGTATATAGGGCAGATTTTGCTCTGCTGAGAGTCCCATGGGTGACAGACAAGATTAAATATCTGGGTATTTGGATTACAGCGAATATTGAGATGGGGGCCGAAATAAATATGGAAGGGATTATATCAGCTATTCAGGGTGATTTAGTAAAATGGAATAAGCTCCCCCTGAATTTTATGGCCAGATTGGGGCTTATTAAGATGAATCTACTACCTAGGCTGCTATATCCATTGTATCTAGCCCCATATAGTATCCCTAAAATATAGTTTAAAATGATTAGGAAGCTACTTTCAGATTTTCTATGGAACTTTAAGCTTCCTAGGAAAAAGTATAATGTCCTACGGCTACCATTTTTGCGGGGAGGGATTAAGCTACCAGATCTCCACATATATTATGCTGCGGGACAGCTGGGTATGATGATTTGATGGGGTAGAAGTATTGAGGGGGAGACCTATATTCCAGATTGGCTGCATCTGGAGATCCAAATGTTGAAAGATGCTGGCCTTTCTCCAGAGGCATCGTTGTATGCCAATATAGGCAAGTGTTTTAAAAAGAGGTTTGGGAACCCAATCCTGAAGGTGGCAGAAGCTTGGTGGTCACTTCTGACCCCGATTCAGAAAAAGGACCAAATGAGGGCCCAAGAGCAACCACTGGTGAGCAATCCCAACTGTGTCATTGGGGATCAAGTAATCAGTGGGAGGTGGGCTAAACAGGTCTTGGGCCTGAAACTAAAGGATGTCAATCAGGATAACAGAGTGGTCCTCCCGATCCATTGTGAGGGGATGCCCTTTTTTCAAAGGCTACAGCTTACATGGATGCTGGAGGGGGTGTTAAGGAAGTCAGGGGGTCCCACGGACTGTTCTTTTAAATGGGATATGCTGAAGGAAGTTGATCCAAAATCTAGATCTCTGTCGAAAATCTATAAAGTACATTTGGATTTTCTTAGTTTGAACTCCCCTATAACAGTGCCATACTGGGACAATGTGTTGGCCCCTCGAAGCCTTGACTGGGTCAACATATGGAAAAACAACAAATATATTGTTATACCTAAGTACAGGAGCCTGCATTTCTTTATTGTTTCTAATATATACTTTACCCCTGTGAAACTGTGTGATAGAGGCCTAAGACAGACAGACCTGTGTTTTAGGTGTGAATTAGGGAGAGGAGGTCTCTTGCATGTGTTGTGGGACTGTAGTAAAATATCTCCCCTCTGGGATGAAATCAAGAGACAGATGGACCCAATGCTAGATTATTCAAAATATATAACACCAGAGATATGTGTCTTAGGCGATTTATTGCAAATCTCCGGTGTTACACCTAAATTTCATCTATCTTTGATGGCTGCGCTAATTAAATCATTTGTGGTACAACACTGGAAGGATGACCAAACTTATGTTTATAAGCAGTGGGCAGGAGATCTCTTGGAGGTTTTGGGTAGGATAAAGAGACATCTATACTCAGAGGAGAGAAAAGGGTTATATGCTAAAAGATGGGCGGTGCTAGAGGCGATATACTCCCACCAGGGTGCATATGTCCAAACACAGGTCTGTCTGTCGGGCTGCGATTAGCGGAAGAAATGCTTGTTGGAATGAGTAATAGACATTTGGACACTAGAAAGACTTAAATGTCTGGTTATGGGAATGTATTTGACTGGGTAAGGTTTCTGGACAAAGTTACTAGTTAGACATTAGGGTCTGCCGAGTTAATATGGGGGGATGGGGACTCTCTCTCTTTTCAGGGGTCACAGATGGGCGCCACCTTTCTAAACAGATTGCTCCTAAAGTGGAGTCTGGTATAGAGAGCAGTTATCGGGCTGCAGGGGGTTATTACCCGGGTCAATGGGAAGGGCCTAAGTTGGTATGTAGCCCTGATATTTTTATTTAATACATTGACGAAATAGGTTTTAATGTTAGTTGGTGGGGGTGGCGCTGCCTGCTGTGTATGTATATGGTTGGATTGTACATAGTTTACACAATCAGTTTTGGCTTGTGTGCCCTTGGATTTCCAGGTTTTTTGTTTGTCTTGTCACATATCTGGAAAATGAATAAAGATGTGTTTAAAAAAAAAGGAATAGCTCAGGTTAACTTGCAAGTTCTGCACTTGTACCTTGAATACCAATCCAACTTTTGGGCTACTTTTGATCAATTTAGTCTTCTGCTAAATGATTAAAAAAAAAATAATATTCAAGCCCTTCCATGGTGGCCAGGGCTATATCTATTTCCTGCCCTGTAACCCCTATGTCACATTTTATCCATCTCAAGAAACTTGCTTTTATTAAAAAAAAAAAAAAAAACCAGCTTCAGGCAGCGAGCCAGGTGCTGGCTGATTTTTTTTTAAACTGAGTGGTGGAATGGGGAAGAGTACATGTTGGTATTAATTGGAATGGGAGAGACATACTGAATGGGTGTCAGGGACCTGAAGTTTATTTTTCAAAAGTGTTGAAGCCAAACAGAAGACATATGATCTGAATCAAAACCAAACTGAAGTCGCCAGTATTGGCATGTGTTGACCCTTACTTTCAAGCCTTCACGGTCTTATCTTTTACAGACACAGCCTCCACAAAAATACTTCCAGCAAATCAGTTATACAAAGAGCTTACAGTTAGACTCCCCTTAATGGCCACATTGGAGGTAACAGTAAACTTTTTCTTGAATTCAACTTTATTGCACAACATAGGTACACAATAAATCATCATATGGCACATCGGATACAAGCAGTCACTTAATTTAACAAGATAGGCAACAGCAACATGATACATACCACAGCATTTTTACAAGAGTGCTGCAATGTCTAAGCTGACGTCACATAGCACTGTTACTGTATGGCCATAGATAGCGGGCAGACTTCCCCTCAGGTTACCTTGAGTGTGTGTAGCCAGTCAAATCAGGAAAGATCTTAAGGTTCCCAGCCTGATGTGTGCTACCCTGGGTTGGTGTCAGTATCCCCCCTCCAGGTACATCCTCCACCACAACCAGCTATGTGTAAAGCTCAACTCCCTTTGGTTTACCCAGTATGTGAATTCTTCCATGCAATGGATTTCTCCTATTATATCTATCCAGTGAATAAGTTTGGAAGGATGCAATTGGAGCCAGTGCCCAGTGATGGCTCTGTATGCCACCACCAAGAGCATGTGCCACAGATACAGCACATCCTTACCTCCCACCCTGTCTGGGGATGGTCCAAGATTACTTATTGGAAGGTTAGTGGTGCATCTAATGGAAAGAATAAACTTAAACAATACATTGCAGTAGAGCTGTTAACAATTTCTAGACAATTTATAGAATTTGTTACAGAATATAGCTTCTCTTGCATGGAATAAAATAATTCAAAGTTCTGAAGAATTTCTCTGGCAGAATGCAAACACACACACACACACACACACACACACACACACACACACACACTCACACACACACAGCCTTCATAGGGAATACAGTAGGTACATGCAAAGTGAAAATGCTTTGAGGCATAGAGCACTATGTGAAGTGCCACTACTTCGGACAGCTCCTTGTTTAGTACTACATACAGTAAAGTACCTGCTTCACCATTTGAAAACTACACAAAATGCACTTCGCCTGCAAAGTGCCACTTCACATAATGCTTCACCTGGCAAAGTCTTTGTGAAATGGCACTTTGCTAGTGAAATGACATTTTGTAGAGTTATATTTTATTGTTAAAAAAAGGTCTGCTTTCCTGACACAGCTAAGGTATATCTGATGTGTAGCTAAGGTGGAAATAAGGTATACACCACAGTACACATCAACGTGTGCACCTCAACTGCACTACTGTCTGAGAGGTGTACATGAAGTTTAACAGAAGTGCACTTACAGTGTAATTTAGATAAAGTTGATGCACATCTAAAAAATATAAATCAGGTACACCTCAATAAGTTGTACACCTCCTCCAGAGGGTATTCAAGAGGTGCAGTCAAGGCACACATCAATATGGATGGTCTAGTTGTAAAATAAACTCTAAATACAGGGCAGGGATGTTGTCTAATAGAAAAATAATATATACTACTTGCTTAATTTATTAATTTTACACTGAACTTTAAGAAGTATTAACAAAGATGAAGTTCCCTTCCTCTTTACCACCCTCAGCCTCACTATATGAATAGGCATAACACCTAAATTTCAGAAATAGACAGAATACTTAGTAATTCCTGTATTAGATAGATGCAGCAGTGTCTGCAGGAACAGCATTCAAAAAATATTTATTTTAAACATTTGTCACTGGAAATCTGTGAAATATGTTGACCTGTGCATGTCCTGAGACCTTGCATAGACTCACTACAAATGATGCCACTCCACTCCTGACTTCATCTCTTATAGGCTCTGAGGAACAACTGTACAAATGTACCAGGTCAAAATGTCATTTCAAGAATAGCACAGTGAAAACCACATTTCAAAAACAGCATATGCTTTGACAGCGACAGGGGTAGGACAGCGCATGTTAGTTACGACTACCCTGTAGCTGTCAAGGCAGAGTGAAAGAAGGAGTCAAGTAGCTGAAAGCAAGGTTCCTGGTCAATCTACTTCTGTGGTGGAGAGGCTAAGGCACTAGCACAGAAAGCAAAGGAGACCTGAAGACCTGGGTTCTGTTCCTGGTCTCCCAATTTTTATATTTTCAATTTTGTCAGTTCCCCTTGATTTTTTTGAATGGCTATATCTGCAGTACAATGAGTGAGCAACCAGTGACGCCAACTTTCTGAGCTACAGTATATAAGTAGTTATCCAGCCTCCCTCTGAATCACTTTCTCTTTGCCATCAGGAGGCTTTTTTGGTCTGTCTTCTTACTTTGGACCTGCTTCAACCTTGCGCCCCCCACCGTTCTCATTGTCAGTGCTCTGGGACCTGTTTGGTTCTGTTGGATGTGTTTGTGTGTTTCTCCTGTTTGGTTAATATTTGTTTTGCTTCCAGCCATGGTGTGCTTCCTCCTGTGCTTGTTTTCTGGTTTCCTATGTTTGTGTGATTGTTTTGTCTATTCTTTTAAGGTTTTAATTGCCTGTTGTGTGTGCTATGTTAATCTTGTGCCTGTGCTCAAGCCCCTTTCCTTTTCAGCTGCTTACCACCCTCAGTTTTCTTGTAATTGTTGTATGTTTCAGCTCCCATTCCAACTTCTCTGCTGCAATTTCTAATAATTTATTGCACCTGGCCTAAGTTCCTGCTCTCAGTTTGCTGCCTCTCCCTGTTGCAGCTTGCTCCAAGTTCTCCGAGCTAGCTCTACTCTGATACTGCCAGCAGCCTTGCATTCCTCTATGGTCCTTTCCTGCTTATTTACCTTAGTGTTTCATTTATTTACTTTGTTAGTCCTTTCATATGCCCTCAGTTTTATCCAGCCCTTTTGGGGATTTAAATCTGCTCAGCATGTTTATTTGCCCTCAGTGGGAATCAAATCTGAGTCTATTGCAATTCTATATTACTTTCTTCAAGTGATTCAAACCTGCTTACTGTAAATGCAATTGTACCAAACAATTATTATTGTTGTTTCAGTGTATTATTGTGCATGACTACAAATTCCTAGGCTTGTTCAGTTGTTCAGCTCAGCTACTACTGGAATCTATAACTAATTACTGCTGGAAGCTATTCCCTATTCGTACAATGCTACTTTATATTCTGGCAGTCAGCTCAGCTACAGCTGTTGCTGTAAACTAGTTTTACCATCTGCTTGTGGTTCATGTCACTTTACTGAAACTTCTTTGTTTTTCTTATGGTGAAGTATGGAGGTTTATAGTGGAGAGTCGTGACCCTGTGTGGTTCGATTATCTCATGTTCATATACTGCCTTCACTGCTAAAATCCTCCGAGTATTTATGTCACCTTTAATTGGCACTCATTGATGGACTGGTTGGCTATTGCTCCTTCCTCTTTACTTGCATTGCATGTCTTATAACCTTACCAGGCAAGTGCCTCACACTCAATAAAGGACCAGGTTACCTTCAGCTGTTTGTGCAGCTCCTACTGCTATCATGCTTCTGTGTACTATTTGTTTACCATGCTGCATATTGCCTGTTACTCCCTTCATTACCATGTATGGCCTGATCCATTGCTGTGGGGGGCTATCCGACCATGCCCATTAATTTATTGGCTGTGAGCTTGCTCTGTGCTGATGGTCTCACTTTACACCCTAGTCCACATCCTGAGCATGTGAAGCCTTCATTTCTGGCCTATAGTGGGAATGTCCTTACTCCAGGTGGAGCTTTAGCCATTTGTGCATGGTGGCACTTCTTGATGTAGAATTTATGACTAGCTGCAAAGGGTGGTTACGTGCATTCCCCCTTTGGCTGTAGTATAAATTTACTACCATTCCATCTTTGATGCTTCTCCCAATGACTGCCTCTAGTTCACCTGATTTTTATTTGGGATTGGTAAGCCAACTGAGTGCCTCAGTGGTCATTGCTCTTCTCCTCCCACCATGGAGGTGCTTGTTGCAGAGAACCATCACTACCCTTCATGGCATTCCTGTTAGAGGGATTGAGTGAGAGCCTTCCACCAAATCAGAATATTTTCCACCCCCTTGAATTGAATTTCAAATGTAGCAGCCAAGCCATCACTAAATAAAATAGCCCAAGCCTGGAGGGAAGGTGATCGCGACCTTGAATCTCCAGAGGTTTCCTCCTCAAAGGGTTTTTTTCTCTACTCCTTGCCACATATCATATTACTTAGTTAGCTTTAGTAACATTCTTAGCTTACTTAGGTAGGTTCCTCTGCTGGATGGAGATGGATGGTGGCCCTACTAGCCATTCTCCCTCTTCTTAGGAAGCCCCTTGCTTTCATCAGTGCAAGCCAAATTATTGGAGCTATCCTGCTAACTTGTGCATCTCATTTATGTTTTATTAAGCTACCTGTTGCTGTCAGTCAGCTTCTCTACCTCCTAGTCATTGATCACTGCTACAATTCTTTTGGGGTTCCTTCATAAGTTACCATTAGCCAAGGGACCCTTCCCACTGCTCCTCTAGGGATAGAACCCTCTTACATGGTTCTTTGCCTTCAGTACCCCTAGAGGGTGGTAATTACTAATGGAATAGAGAATATGAATGGCTACAACATTGTTATACAGTTGCACAAGCATACCATTATTCTGATTGTGTAGGCCACTGATCTGAAAGGCTATGCCTGCAGTTCAGTGGGTTAGCAACCAGCCACACCTACTTACTGAGCTATATAAGCAGGTCCTCTCAGCCTCCCTCTGAAGCACTTTCTCTTTGCCCCACCAATTTCCCCTCCTCCTCCAGTGGCTCACATCTCTACTCCCAGGGGGTTCCTTCCAAAGGTACCTTTAGCCAAGGGATCCTTCCCATGGCACCTCTAGGGGTGGAACCTCTTACAGGGTTCCTTGCTTTCAGTATCACTACAGGGTGGTAATTTCCAATGAAGTAAAGAGTGTGAACAGCTACAACATTTGTATATAGTTGCACAAGCATAACGTTATTTTGGTTGCACAGGCCATTGAAATGTTGTATATGTTAATGATATTTTAGTTCCCCTACTGCTATGTTTTGCTTGTCCCCCCAATGTTCTCCCAGTCTCTGAGTTCCACTACCTCATGGTGTTGGTTATTCCAATATTAGGGGTGTGGGGGCAGAGCCCCCTGCAAAAACACAAGTTACCTTTGGTTTCTTTACCATGGTAGCGGTCCTCCATTTGTTTCTGGACTGCTACCATTGGTGCTGTTGCTGAATGCAGCATTTTTCCTGGGCACTGTTTTGGTCAGCATTGTTTTTACTGCGCGGTTCTTGACCAAGGTCTCCTTGCATATGGCAGGTTGATCTAGTGCCCTGCATAAAGGCAGTCTGGGCCATGAAATCACACTATTTCAAGACCAACCTTCAGAAAACCTTAACTTTCCAGCTAAATTATAGAAAGTTATCCACCGCCTTTTTGGACCTCTTGCCCATTCCGCTCCCCCAACCCTTGTAATAATGATTCACCTGTGTCTGACCTTATGTCTGTTGATGCTCACTTCAATGAATTCTTCACAACCTGTGTCCACCCTTCTTCTCCCCCTCTTAGCTCCACTCCTTTCAACCATGCTCTCCCCACCCATTACCTGGTTTCCAATTCCCCCATGACCATCCACAAAATCCTGCTTTCCCTCTCCTCCCTCAACCCTGTAAAGTCCAGTCCTCATGGCCTGGACCCCATGCACTTCCAACTCTCAGGTCTTACCAATGCAGTTCCTCTTACTCACACACTCAGCCTTTCCTACTCCCTCAGTGCTGTTCCTTAATCCTGGAAGCTGGTCAGAGTTATTTCATTTCATAAAGAGGGTGACCCCTCCTCCTGTCTCAACTTCTGATCCCTCTCCCTTCTCTCCTCCCTCCCTAAGCTGCAAGACAAAATAGTCCATTCCAGACTCTTCTATTTCCTTTCATCCTCCAACTTCCTCTTAGCCTTCCACTCCAGTTTTTGGAAGCATCACTCTGCCATCTGCTCCCTGTTGAGTGTTACTGACTTAGTATTCTCTGGGATGGATCAAGGGTACATAATGGCCATGATTTTCATTGACCTGACCAAAGCCTTTGATTCAGTGTCCCATTTACTCCTCCTGGACAAGCTGAGCTCTGCTGGCTTCTCATCTCCCACTGTTGATTGGTCCCATTCTTAACTCATGGGCCAACAACATTAGTACAGTAGGATGCATCCTGTCACCTCCACTTCCCATCCATCCTGGGTCCCATCCTCTTCTCCATTTTCCTGAATGACCACTCCTCTGCCTCTGCCAACTCACATATCCACATGAATGCAGATGACGCAGTCATCTTTACCTCCAGTCCCTCCACTTCAGCTGTGGAAGACAGCTCCAGCAGGACTCAACAAGATTCTTAACTGATCCAATCCAACCAACTCAGAGTCAACACTAAAAATAATGGTATCAATGTCCTTTGGTACCAGCCAGAAACTAGCCAGACTGATGCACTCCCCCCCTGGTTTTCAATACAATGGATGGCACACCTATTGAATTAGTTCAGTTCTTCAAGTATCTAGGAGTGTGGTTGGACAGTAAGATTGACCTCTCACCCTACATCTATGCCATCCATGCAAGTGTTTATCACCAGCTCAGTGCTCTATACCCAAAAAAGACTGCCTATGTTCTTATATCTGAAGGGAGCTTGTTACCAAAATAGGGCTGTCTGTTTTCAACTAGTTGGATGTGGTCTATGGCACCACCTCCTGCACTTCCCTTGTCAGACTGGACACCCTCCTTAACTCCCTCTACCACTTTGTTATACCCCCCGTACCAACCACTATTCACTGTAATACTTCCTATCCATCCTTCTTTTCCCTGACATAGCCAGGCTCACTGTACCTCACTCATAAGTGCATACTGGTTTGGTTCCCTTCTTTTTACCTCTCCTCTCTAGTCTCCCCCCCCTGCTTCATGTTCCCTGTATTCCATGGACCATTGCACTTTTACCACTCCTCACTCCTGCTCCTCCACTGGGCAATCAGCCTTCTCCTATCAACTATCCTCTCTCTGGAACCAACTCCCTTCCTCACTTTAGGCAACAGCTGAAACTCCAGCCTCACACCACCTGTTCCTGTTAACCCCTCCTCCTGACACTTTCTCAGCTGAGCCTTAACTATCCTGGCAGACAGCCGGTTGGTTTTCTGATACCTGCCTTCTGGCTTTAACTCCTCACTATCTCTATTTTCTTGCTCCATCACAAGGTCATGCAGTAACTTGCCTTACAGGTCACTCACCTCTCATCAATATTGTCTTGTTCACTGTAGTGTGCTGTGTTCAGCATTTTACACTTGTTAGGTGATTCTTTTTGAGCTGTGACCACATGTTTTCTCTGTAAATTAATGTTTTCTATTTCTTCTAATTTGTATAAACATTTCACAAATTGTTGTTTTGATGATTTGTTATTACGTAGTGTGCTGCATGTTCTTCCACAGTTCCCCTTCCTTGGGTTACCCCTGGAAACATGCCTTGGCTCAGTATGCTCCTCCTGGTGACCAATTTCAAATAAATAAATAGCGAACCTAACAAAAAGCACAGAAAAAGTACTATAGAGTTACAGGCCACTATTTCCACCCCTATCAAATAAACAAATGAGATACACACACGTACATAAAAAAAAACTTGCACTTGCACACCATATGAGAAAAGATTGGTTATTTTGCAAACACTGTCCAGCTACATATAGAGCTCCATCTGCTGCTGTGACTAAAAGGAAATACTACAAGGAAATTTGGAAATTAAAACAGCCAATGGTGTCCCTACAGAATCTAAAAGAGCCACTCAGTAACATAACAGAGAAGTCGAGGTGCAGTAGAGGTGCATACATTGAAAAGTTACATTTGTGAGGTGCAGTTGAAGTGCACCCTGCTAAATGTTATGTTTATAATGTGTAGTTGAGATGCATACTGCTAAATTTAAAGTTAATAAGGTGCTAATGAGGAATACTGTACATGGAGCAATTGAGGTGTATAGTATTTTTGAGGTGTGTATATAAGGTGCAGTTGAGGGGTACATAACAGGCACACATCAGGCAAAATATGCACCTCCATTCAGTCAGGGTTGCCATCCATTATCCTCTAGCTGTCATTGCCACACTCCTCCCAAGTATGGGTGGACAGAGCAAGGGTTTCATGGGATCTAGGGGGAATAAGGAAGGGCTCAAAACCCAGTGGGGGGACTAGGACCCATGACTGCTAGAGGTATCTGACACAATGGGCAGACTAGATGGACCAAGGGTTTCCTGCCATCTCTTTCTATGTTTCTGTGTTTCCTCTTCCACAGTCCTAACCGGTACAAATCATAAATCCCCTTTCCCTACTCACTCAGCAGTACCCATCATACCCTCCTCCACCAGCCCCAGAAATATAATCTGTAAAATAGCCCTTTCCATTCCACCTGCTCATCAGCGCCTACTGTCTTCTCCCCAGCCTCTGCAAAAAAGAGAATGACAATCTTCCCCACTGCTCAGTGCCCGTACCACCATTCACCCCCATGCCACCCAACAAAACAATAACATTGGCATGAGGGGATGGTGACCAGCACAGACCTTCCTCTCACATCGCACTATCAAAAAAGAGAGACAAGCACTAAAGTTAGTGCAAAGTGTAGAGTGACTCTAATCTGAGCAACTACTGTACACACAGACCTAGTAATTTGAATTCTGTGGATTCTTCATCATGAGGAAGAGTCAGACTAGCAACATACTCTAGCCTGCTTAAATAGCAGAATATTTTAAAGGTGCATACATTGATTTTATACTTCATATGGTGTCATGCAAATTTATGAATGAGACCACTATTACAAAAATATTTGCCTACTATGATCAAATTCAAAACATACAGTATTAGATACATAGATTAACTGCCTTAACAGTTTTTTTTTTGTGAGAATACTACAAGAGATAATTTTATATTATTAGAAGGGAGGACAGAATGGAGAAATTTGATTGGCTGACAGCCCTTGCCACATATGTCTTTTGTTTAAGATATCCCATGACAAATAAATACCCAGCACCAATGACCCATATATCCCCGTGCCACCCTACCACCCAGTTTTTAAATTAAGTGATCAGTTCACAGCAAATCCCCCACCCAAATGAACACCAAAGCCCCAAAGCAACAGTTCATTCACTGTACTTGAGCAAGCCTTGCTGCACGCCTGTCACAAATATTGTTTTTTTCTACAGGTAAAAAAATATTTCAGCTAACAGCCTCCATACCACACCACACACCCCGCTCCCCTATCAGAGTCTGTTTTTAATGGGACACATTAAAATAATACAGACAGCCTTCTGCTTCATGGTAAACTCCCTAAGTCCCACTCCACCAAAACACAACCACATTTTTTTTTCTTTCTTTAAAAGGCATGACAACCACACCTGTCCCATCACCGTAACCACCATACTAGCTGACCCCAAGCCACAGTCTGTCATGAGCAGTCAGGACTTGTAAAGAAAGCCAGTATGCATTGTCAGTTTGATAGACTCCTGCCGAATATAAATGATTAAAACAGCAGTATTTCAGCTTTAAACCTACCAAACAACAAACACAGCTCCTACAGAAATGTCACAGTGATTGGGCACTGCAGAGCATGAGACAGCTCTGTAGCAGCCTGGCATGAGAACTATAAAACAGCCATCATACACCTCATGCTAGCAACAACCCATAGATGTGCAGAAAGGAAACCAGAAAACATAAAAAAGTCAGACTTCATGCCAGTTCATTTTGACCATTTGAATGTGTTTTGTTATTTTGCCTAATCCAAAAGTAATCCAAGTTAGGAACTATGTTTTTCTTGCAGAAGAATATCTTCAATAAATTTCTATATTTTTCCTTGAAAATTCATTTTATTTGTGCTGTGTCTTCATTTTTTTCAACAGATACTTATAAGTGCAGTAACACACTCTGGGAGTGGTTTATTCTGGATAAATGCACACCTGATGCAGTAAGGCACTTGGCCTGTGGTCTTGTGCATCATTATGTCCCTAGGCATGTGTTTATCCAGAATACACCACACCCCGTTGTGTCCTATTGCTTATTTATATTACACTTAAGTTGAGGTAAACTTAATTTGACTGAAATTCATTATTCATTAAAATATCAAATGCTTACTATCATAAAAATTCAGTGAGTGTGTTAAATACTGACCAAATTCAAAGGGTCCTGGAACAAGCTGGAAGAAAACCTAGAACAACCACATTCTTTTTCTGTCTGTTAGAGGCATGACAACCACATCTTCCCCTACTGCCATCCTCATTGTAGTCACTGATCCAAGCCACAGTCTGTCATGAACTGTCAGGACATTTTTTTTGTAATCAAGTAAGCTTTATTAAAACTTTCAAACAGAGACATCTAACACAAAAAAGAAAACCAACAATAACACATTGTACTAAACTAGACAGTAATGATGACAGTTAATCCAGAATACATAGGAAAAAAAAAGGAAAAAAAGATCAGACATGAAATCCTCCTCCCAATATACCCTTCCCAAACTGCACTGCCTTGCCCATCTAATATAGGACAGAGACATATGCTGGAATAGACCAAAAATAAAGAGGCCTGGTAGTGCTTGGTGAGCCAACAGCGAATCTTTCATTAAGGTTAATGATGTTTAGAAAGTGTATCTTTAATAACTATTATGAAGAGAGGCACAATAATGTAAATAAGGGTTCTCAGTGCATTTGATAATGGTGTATACAGTGCCACAGTAAAGCAATTAACTTTTCAAACATTAAGATGGACAGAATTTCCTGGTGCCATTCCTTATAATGTGGAGTGGCCTTACCCATTTTGAACAACTTCGCCAGTGTGCTGTATAAGTTGTGCAAGATACAGAACTGTGTAATTTGTAATATGTCTTGCTTAAAGAATTTATATAACTGACGCCATGTTCTTTACCATTTATCGGTATCGCATAAAAGAGACAGGGAGTCTGTTGCCAATAATAACAGGAACACGACATGGTGTTCAGTCTAGAGATTGAAATATTTTATAAATCGTTAATACTATATGGGGTTAGGAAACCGGTGCCATGAAACAGTTAGGTATTTGCAAAATCCAGAGCTCCCATGGTTTGGGGCCTAAAAAAAAGAGAAGAGAATTAAGTTATTTGACAATATTTGAAGCCCATGGAGGAGGTGAAATAAAGTTTGAAGCAGGCAGTAGCAAATGAAATTAACTGGTAACCTTCCAAGAAAGACTGAACCAAAAGCCCAACTAGTTGTGGGTGGAAGGACATCTGTACTGGACAGGAGCTGTCAGGACATTTAAAGAAGGACAGAATTCATTGTTAGTTTGACAGACTTCTGCTGCACATAAATGATTATAACTGCAGTAGTTCAACTTTAAACCTACTAAGCAACAAATGCAGCTCCTAAAGAAATGTCACAGTGATCAGGCAGTGCACAGTGCGAGACAGCTTTGTGCAGCCTGGCACAAAAATGGTAAAACAGCCACCATTCACCTCATGCTAGCAACAACACACAAAAACAAGGAAAGGAAACCAGAAAAAACATAAAGAATGTCAGACTTCAAGCGAGTTCATTTTGGCCATTTAAATGTGTTTTGTTGTTTTGCCTAACCCAAAAGTATTCCAAGTTAGAAACTATTTTTTTCTTGTGGAGGAATATCTTCAATACATTTCTATTTTCTTTCTTGAAAATTAATTTTATTTTTGCTGTGTCTTCATTTTTGTCAACAAATGCCTTTCTTACAAGTGCAGTAGCACACTCCAGGGTGTGGTTTATTCTGGATAAATGCACTCTTGGGGGGCAGCAAGGCACTTGGACTGCGGCTTTGTGCCTCACTATGCCCCTAGGGATGTGGTTATCCAGAATAAACCACACCCCAACATGTATTATTACTTACTGATATCATACTTAAGTTATAGTAAAGGTAAACTTAATTTAACTAAAATTCAGCATTCATTAGAACATCAAATGCAAACTGTCATAAAAGTTCAGTGCATGTGTTAAATGCTGACCAGATTCAAAGAGGGTCCTGGAACAAGCAGGAAGAAAACCTAGAACAAAAAAAAAGATCAAAGGAGTAAATATTAATTAAGGATAATTAAGCCACTATAAATACTAGCATATATTTTAAAAAAAGAACAAAATCCTGCCATTGAATCCCTTTGGGTACAAAATACCCAAAGTATAAACCATCCTATTCTCTTTTTGTAGCAGAGTGTGCAATTCTGTCACCTCCTCTGTTACAAGGGGATACTGAGTATAACCCCATGAATTTGAAGGTTTTCACATCTGAATGATGGGCACTGATCAAATGTGGGCCAACTGGTATGTCACATCTTTTATTCAGAATGTAACTCACATGCTCCTGTATATGTTCTTTCATGGGTGTATGGTGCATCTAATATAAAGCCTGGCACATAGGCACCATAAGGCATAGACATCATATGAACTTCAACAGGTGAGGCATGCTCTAAATTCAAAAGTGCAATTATTTGTGGGACTAGTAAATCTATCTCCTTCCCTGGGCATACTGGCAAACATTATCTTAAAGACATTTGCTGAAGTAGCAAGAAGAAAGAAAATGGTTGCCAGCTTGGGTTAAGTGGTTTTTGACCACAGAGTACTTTATTCTTCTCCCCCTATGATAGACTACATGAGGGTGTTCTCCAAAGCTCCCCTTAGGTTAAGATCCACATAAAGAATAGATCAGAATTTTCTTTTTACATACTAGTCACCTTTCAGGTCTGCTGTGTTGTAATCTGTCATGAAAACAATCTGTTTAGGTGGCAAAACCCTTTTTATCCTAGGGGTTAAAAGTTCTGTACAGTCACAAGTTTCGGCCTTATTGTGTGTTTCAGCTAGAGAATCAAAACAGTATCCTCTGTCAAGTACTGTCCAGTACTGACACTGTAGTGCAACATGAGAGGGGTGCTGTACTTCTGAGGTGCCGTCTTTCATATGAGATGTTAAACCGAGGTCCCATCTGCCTGGATTGGTGGTAGTTCAGGTGGATGTTAAAGATCCCATGGCACTTATCGAAAAGAGTAGTGGAATTTTTTATTATAATAACATTAAAAATATAAAGAATACAAAAATAATGTTAAGTCACACAAAAACATAATACATATCATGAAAATAAAGAGTTATCAGTCAGACCTTAACAATCAATATTACATACAGTATATACATAACCCTCCACCCTCATATATCCAAAATAATGAAAAACCCTCTTTCCTCTCTTTTTTTTACTTTTATAAACCTCCCCATTATTCTTGTAAAGAATTAATATCCAAAGACACCTGTGATTACCCATAACCTATTTATATTTTATAAACATTGTAAACCCTTTCCACCAATTGGTCACCTTTCTTGCGGTACCAGTTTGTAAATCTTTTAAATAAACCCTCTCCATAGCCCCTTGAATCAGCAAACCTACTGTATCATAAGACATTCATTTTTGATAAAGGACCCATTGGCATCTAGCCTGCCATAAATAGTATTTTAAACAACCACAAAAAATGTGTAAAGTCTCTGTATTATAGTTTCTTCTGAGCTGGTGAAATTGACCCAAAACCAGGATATCATAATTTAGATGTAATGACCATCTCATATTCCACTTGAAAGCCAGGAATTTCCAAAGGGAACTAGCATATGTACAATGGAAGAAAAAATGTTCAGCCATTTCTTCCTGATCAATACAGCCATAAAAAGGACATACTCTTTCATTTTTAGCCTTATGTTTGGCATTACCCCAACCCCAATCCTACCACATATGGCTAACCATAAAAATTCCCACATAAAGCCTGGTAATATGGGATTATTTAATTGATAAAGTACCCCTGGGATTGATGTTGAAGGGCAATTTTTAAAGGCAGGCATGGAAGGATATAATAATAACAACATTACAGTATCATACAACTTAGGCCCCTTGCTCTCTCTTACAGTTTGTTTTGAAAGATCCCACTTAAACAGTTTTTTTCTACAGGTTTAAAAAATTGTGGAACCTGCAAATATTGTGATGGTTTTGGGGGAATCGTAAATCAGGCTGAGTAATAATGACTTAAGACATGTTTCATTAATGTGCTGCATCTAGATGCAGATGGCAATAATCCCACCTTAACATTTTGTGATATAAATAAGGTAATAAAAAATGTGACTGGATCCACTATTCCCAACCCCCCTTTTTCTTTAGCCAGATAGGTATATTGTCTCTTAATAGGGTTAAGTCTGTTACCCCAAACCATTTGAAAAAATAAACTGTATATTCTAGTTTCAAATTCTTGTGGAAGTAGGAATATCATTGCAGTATACAGTAAAATGGGAATTAAAAACTGTCTAATCACATGCACCCTTTTTAATTTTTCCAATTTCCAGCGTTTTCAAATTTGTACGTTGCTATTGACAGATGATAATGCAATATCCCAGTTCAAATTCGGAAGATTCTGAGGTCCATACAACAATCCCAAAATCTTAACAGGATTTGAAAAGATCTGGAGGCCTTAAATATTAATCTCATCAGGATAACCTACCCCAATAAATACACCCTGACTTTTGTTTTTATACATTTTTGAGTTTGAAACTAAAGAATAAGTGACCATAAAGTCTAAAAAAATTGCAATTTGATTATAGTCTGAAAAAACTCCACAAATATCATCTGCATATGCTTTCAAATGCAGTTCATCCATAATTAGGGATCTCAATACCCCCTTCCACCTTGGATGCTGTGATAAAGATTGTATTAGCGTATCTATTGTGAATAAATATAGTTGTGGGCTCAATGGACATCCCTGACATACCCCTATAGTAATATGAAAACCTTCTGTAATTTAATTATGAATAACTGGATGAATAATAGCAGTGTCATGAAGTGTTTTTATCCAATCCAAAAGGGAGGCTGGAACCCCATAATGTTTTAAAGTCAAAAACAAAGAGGGGTGATAAACCTGATCAAAAGCCTTCATTTGGTCTATTGAAATGATACACCCTGACTGTCCACTTGAAGAAAAATGCTCAATTAAATATCTAATAATCATGAGGTCCTGCTGTATTTTTCTCCCAGGGAGTCCGCAATATTGTGAAGGAGAAATTACTGTACTTGCAAAAGTCCTGAGTCTTGAATTTAAAATCCCAGTTAATAATTTATAGTCAGAATTTAGGATTGTAATTGGTCTCCAGTTATCCAGATTTTCTTTATTCCTTGACTTAAATAAAAAAATTAACAAACCCTCCGAGAACCAAATAGGAAATTTAAAAGTTGAGAGAAAAAAATTAAACACTAGAACCAAACATTCCGAAAATTCAGAAAGAAATGTTTTATATGAATCAGATGTTAGTCCATCAATCCATGGAGAAGTTCCATTCTTTTGGGATTTAATGGCACCCTCAATTTCTGTGGCTGTAATAGGACCAGTTAAACTGGATATATCAAAACCTGATTTTGGAAGTTTTATCATATTCAAAAAAATTTCAATATCCTCCACACTAGGAGGCACCACTGGGCTATGCAATAGCAAAAATTGCTTTATTGCATCATGAATACTTGCAGTATCCTGAACTAAGCGCCCACCCTGATTTACCAGAGAAGACATTGTTATTTTGGATTTGTATTGTTTGAAGGCTTCATAGGGATCCCCATGGGGTTTCTGAGTGCCTTCTTGAAAAAGTACTTTCACTGTACTCACCCTATCATATTGTACCTCCTGCATTTGTTGTTTTATAGCTGCTTCTTGGGTAGAATAATCAAATTTTGAAGTGTTTGCCATAGAGAATAAATAATATAATTGCTGGCACAATTTTAAATAATGCAGAAATTTTAAATTTTCACCTGACCTTTCTTGATTTATTAACATTATTTTTAAATCCTCTTTAGACTCCCTCCACCATTCTCCCAAATCAACATATAGAATAGAGACTAAAAGCCATGCAATGAGCAATGACCTAATATTATTTATCACTAAGGGACGTTTTAACATGGGAGAACTCAGTTTCCACCTTGTCTTTTGGAGTGATGGTACTGAACTAGAATAAAAAACACACTGAAGAAGCAAATGATCTGAAAAGGCCATTGGGAAAGTATAAACTTTACAGGGGAGAGAGATTATTTGAAAGAAACATATAATCAATTGTAGATGTAGAGGTATTCCTTGTGAAAGTAAATTTTGGACAACCGTGTTGGAAACATCTACTGTCTATCAATCCTGATGTGTCTATTAATTGAAACAAAGCATTGGAAGCATAATAGATTTTTTTCCACTGCATGTGAGTCCACTTTTTATATTCTGCAGCTCACAGTTAAAATCTCCACATAAAAAGACTTTAAAGGAGGTTATTAGAAAGGGCTGAAGCATCAAAAAAAGTGCTACCCATTCTGCTTTTACCTGAGAAGAGTAAACAATAAATCTACATACCATAGAATTCCACATCTCATCAAGAATCATTAGTCTTCCTGGAATTAAATCAATAATTTTGATTAAAGAAAAGCCATATGAATTAAAAAGGAATCCAATACCATCAGCTGTCTGCTTACCAAAAGACCAGTAGGAAGGGCCCCAGCACCATTCCTTTTGAAAAAAACTGACCTGATCTAGCGTAAACATCCACATTTCTTGGAGCAAGCATACGTCAATAGAACTACCATGAATATAGTCATAAACTACCTGCCCTTGTCTTGGATTCAATACACTGTGAACGTTTAATGACCCTATTTTAAAGAAAGCCATTTTATAGAGTACAGGTTAACCATCTTTTTTCCTTCTTTTTCCTTTTTCCCTTTATACCCTTCTTGTGTATGGAATGGGGATGGAAGACTATCCTTTACTGGTTGGGAATCTGTTTCTCCACACTCCATTTCTGTATCACCCCACTGTGTGGACAGAATGGCAAAGGGATTGCTAGATTCAATATCTACTTGGGGGGGCAGGAGGAGGTTTAAGGTTCCTTGAGGACCTCTGAACGTGAACCACTGGGGGATTAACCAGAGGATCTAGGAGTGGCATCTCCTGCTGTGAGCTGTAACAGACAGGAGAAAGAAGGGGGGAGGGGGAGCGGGAACCCCAGAAGGGGAAGAGAAATCTTCCATCAGACTGTCCCAATTTTTGGGGTGTGGCTAAGGGAGGGATAATAACTTCTCTTGAGGGAGGAGACTCTGTCTGGATTGGACCAGCAGCTAAGTCTTGGGCCTTCTGAATCAGAAGATCAGGTCTACCACTAGAAGCTTTATTTTTTGCTGCCCATATGCATTCTGAAAACACATGACCAGTATCTTCGCATAGGTCACACTTTGTAAGATTAGCACATTGAAAGACAATATGACCTATTTCTCTACAATTGTCACATCTAGGCTTATTGCAAGAACTAGACAAATGGGTACAAGACCCACATTTATAACCGGCCCTGGGCTGTCCAGCATAAAAACAAACCCCCCCAACCCTCCCCAGCAAAAAAGAATTGGAAATATGATCAATACCAGCATCAGTTTGTCTCAGTTTCACTTTAAACCTCCAACCTCCAGTCCAAAACTGCTCAGAATCCAGAATGGCTACAGGAGAGCTCATTACCTCACACTTTTGGGACAACCATTAAGTAATATCACCCACATGAACCTACTCATTTTGAAACATAATTGTAACATATTTAATCAAAGGTTTAGTCAATGGAATGACTAAAAAGGGGGTCTATATGGGTGAAAACTTTACCTGGTTGTACCACTCCCAAAACAAATCCAGAGCATAGGCAGAATGGAAACTGATATCAAAGTTGTCTTTGCCTGAAATGTTGATAAATGCGAAGACCTCTCTAGGTGAAAAATGCAAGGAGTCCTTTAGTAAACTTTCACCCACATAATGCTTATCAGGCCTAATCTCCAACCCCCCATAATGAAGCCTAACTGCATTCCTATGAAGTGCAGCTTCTTTTTTTTAATTTTAGAAACTAGATCTGATAATAAAGGTATCTCAAAGTCAGGTTTATCTTGTGACACATTAGGAGAATGCTCAGTTCCTTTAATCAAAGAGGAATCAGAAATATCAGTAGGCAAGGGAGTAATGGTCTCTAAGGCAGCAGTAGAGGGCCTAACTGTATTTTGAACCTCAGTAATATCATCAGATATCAGAGGTAAAACAGGTAGCTTAGGTTTCCAAGCAGGTTCATTCTGTGAAAAGTTTAACTTTGGATCCCAATCAGGTGTGGGAAGCCAAGTCCCTTTATGCAAAGTCCACTCTGCTTCACTCAAAGCTCTTTGAGGGGACCATGTGCCTGCTGTAAGAGGTTGTGAGTGTGGACCAGGTGGTGAAGGTATCGAGCTAACTTCTGTAGAACCATGAGAAGTAGTGCCTTTCACTTTCTCTAATGTCCCCAAGTTCCGTTTAGAAAAGATTACAGCTGCCCATTTGTCTTTACCTTCATCCCCAGTTTTTTTCATGCAACAGCTGGTGCCGTTTAGTAAATGAGAATTCTGAAACCCCACCCTGATTCAAAGGGGCAATTTGAAACACACAGGGAGCCTCAGAGTCAGAGATACCATTTGGGGATGTCAACAGCAGGTTCGGAAAGACAAACCCCACAGCTTTAGAAAGCGTAGTGTGGTGCAAATCAGAAACTGAGCTGCCGCAGACTGAGTTCAGCCCATCCAGGTCCTTACACTGTGTCTTAGCAGCAGGTGGAAAGTTCAATTCAGTTTTAAGTTCTCCCAATTCTGGTAATGGCTCTAGGCACTGAATCTCTCCAGATTCTTTACTGCCAGCCAACAAGGAATCTTTTTGAACCGTGTTTCCAAATAAACGTGCAGAAACTTGTAAGGACTCACCAGACCGGTCTGTTTCGGGAGTTTCCTCGGTATTGTCAGCATCATAGTAAATGACAGCCTGTTCCTGAACACTGACAGGCTTAGTTGAGGAGTTTAGTGAAAACAGCTGTTTCTTAAGACGGTCTTGCTCTTGCTCTAGAACAGCAAGCTGAAGCTGAAGCTGTTCTTGAAGATTCTCCATTTTAGAAACTTCAGTAATCTCCATAATTCTCGTCGGCTGGAATGCAGGCTGAGTTAAATCTTCTGCAGAAACAAATATTTATTTTTCTTCAAGCGCTATATCTCCACATACTGGTTTATCTGTTATCATCTCCTTAGAATCCAAGGCAGAGCTCAACAGCCACTCTCCTTCCCCTGAGACGTCCATCCTCTCCAAGAACTGAACAAAAGTGACCAAGCTGTCAGTTACCCAGTCCCCCTACTGGTCAACAGTAGGGGAATTTTTAATTAAGACTGAAAAGCAAACTAAATACATAAGGTGTTACAGCACACCAAATCATAATACAAAATTAAACAAGTAATATAAAAGGTAATACAGCATCCAAATGAACAAAAACAAATATCAACATTTTTAAAGTACAAAAAAAAGGAAGAAGAAATAACCAAAGCTAAACAAAACTCCCCTAAAACAAAAATATGAGAACATTATATATACAAAAGTATTACTACATACTAAATTATAATACAAATAATAAACAGAAATATGTATTTAATCATACATGCAATGGAAAAAATGAAAAACTCTGTCATTAGAGTCCTAAAACCCAAGTAGTAAATGCTGAAAGTCCTCCCCCCTTACTTAAAGAAGCCAGGGATTCTATGAGAGAACCAAAATACCAAAAATTGTATGACAACATACAAAATAAAAAAAACAAAGAAAAATAAGTATACAGCATACTTTTTGTCCCTTGTAAACCTAAAGGGAGAAAAAATGTGAAAATAAGATGAAAAACATAAACACAACATTATACCATACATAGTAAGCTGAAACACTCCCGTATCATGCATACTACTATATGGCAGTATGTTTTCCCAACTCAAAGCACCTCTTATAAAATTAATTGGTATCCACAACATACACTTCCATAATATATGAATTCTTCATGTTCTTATGTATATATATATATATATATATATATATACGTATGTGTGTATGTGTGTGTGTGTATATATATATATATATATATATATTTTTTTTAAATTAAACCATACTCAAAATCAAGAATACTCCTCACCAGAAAATAATTCATTTCTACCAGAAACTGCCACTTCTCATTAATTAAGACCAGAAGAAAATAACAGTGAAATTACAAAGAAAACACTCAGTACCACATATTACTAGTCATAAGCAAAAGTGAATTATGCAATGACTGAAATGTATCTCAAAATATACCCTACCAACTCATAGCCAATCTATACTGTACCACCAAGACTGGAAGATTATATGGCACTGACTTCCTTTCAGTATTTCTATGACTAAGAATTGTAGTAGTAATCATATGAAATAATTGCTCCTCTGTATATTCTGCTTGTTGCAGTGTCAGCCTACACGCACATGCCATATATAGAATTTAAACACACCAAAATAACCAAAGTGTAACCCTATCATGTTTAGTCCATTTGAATGGAAGAATACCCAAGTATAAAATCTCAGGGTTAAATCACAAAGGGTGATGTAGGCCATTTACCCGTAAAAATTCCAAAACCGTTTACAAAAGGACACAGAAAGAACAAATGGTCCATGGATTCCACCACCCTCAACACAAGTCTCCTAGGGCAGTAACTGTGTTCTACACTTTTATGTTTTAGGTTTCCTTTGACATTGAGTTTCCCATGTAGGGAAAGCCACATAACATCCCACATATAAACCGGTATACGGGTAGATGTCAACATTTTCCCAATCAATATTTTATCTGAAATAGGTTTAAAGTCAAAACAGGCTGTATCGTGAAAAAAGTAGAAAGATGTGCATATAGTGTTTCCGGTCATGTTGTGAAAAGTGTTCTGTACTGAACACCAAAGTTTTATTTTCCCAAAACATACCCTTAAAGTTTCTGGAATATTATACAAAAGCAGCTGTTTTGGGATGCATGAATGAGGATGCCAGAAGGGAGTATCCCTGCCAAGGAATCCAAAACCCATGAGATCCAAATACCCTCAGATTTCAATAATAATGGTCTCAAGTTTACATTAGCAAAAATTGTAAAAAGAAAACAATGGGATTAATCATTTTAATACCCCCATTTTTCTCTCTAAACAGTAAACACCGTTTAATGGATTCAGTCTACTACCCCAAATGCCTGAAAAAACAACCATACATCCGGTCTCCAGCTTAGGGGGTAGACTAAAAACTGCAGCTAAATACAAAAAAATTGGGAGTAAGAAGGTCTTAATCATATATACCCTTTTTAATTTGGACAATCTCCACTTATTCCACAGTAAAATTTTCCCATATGCGATGTCCAATTTGGAGGACCAATTTAAGAAGGCCAAATCCCCGGTACCAAAAAGAAGTCCAAGAATTGTACAGGTCCCTGTCACAACAGGGATCCCAATTACTGTAGATTCTAAAAAACATTCTAATCCAAAGGGAAGGCATTTACTTTTCCTATAGTTAACTCTGGCTCCCGTGTATTTGGAAAATTTCCAAAGTATTTGTCCCACTAAACAGGTCGAAGGTAAATCCCCCACAAGAAAGCACATGTCATCTGCATATGCAATACTTTTAATTTCTTCTGAGGTACTAGAAAAGAAACCCCCTGAATAGCAATATTATCATTAACGCAACGAATTAAGGGGTCCAGTGTAAAAAGATAGAGAAGGGGACTCAGGGGACATCCCTGTCTAACTCCCCTGGTAACCATGCATGCCTTCCCCATCCATCCATTACAGTATGCTAAAGCTTTAGCATTAGAATAACAAGATTTTATCCAAAAAATAAAAGTACCTGGAATCCCATAACTAGCCAAACAGTCCCAAAGATATTCATGGTTTACCCTGTCGAAGGCCTTTTCCTGATCTAAACTAAGAATGAAACCAGTTAATTCTCCAGTCTCCCCCTGGGACAAAATTGCTCTTAATAAAATTAACCCATCCATTATACTCCGGTCAGGAATAGTACAAGTCTGAGAGAAGTGTATCAGAGTAGATGCACAAAGCAACAACCTGTTATTCAACAATTTGGTATACAATTTAAAATCAGTATTTAATAATATGTGATGGGCGCCAGTTTGAAAGGTCAGTCCTGTCCCCAGATTTATACATAAAAACCACCAACCCATTACCCATTGAATCAGGCAAATTCCCTGAAACCATCATATCCTGAAATAACTCTAGGATTTCAGGTAACAAAACTTGCAGAATCACACTGTACAATTCATATGGAATTCCATCTGTTCCAGGTGCAGAATTCTTTTTAACCATTGCAAAAGTGGTCATTATTTCAGATTGAGTAAGTGGTGACACCAGTACCCGTTGATCGGATGATAAAACTTGTGGTAAAATACATTTTTCTAACCAAACCTTATGACCATCCTGGGAGGATTCCTGATGACTAAATAAAGACTGCCCATGCTCCTCTATAGCTGTCATAATTTCATACCTTTTGGAACAAAGACACCCCTTAGCATCCTGAATTAAAGACATCTGCTTTTGATATTGTAGTTGAGCACAGAATTGAAATGGATTCATAAAATCCTGTGAACCCTGGGTTCCAAATTTCCGTTCCTGTTCTAAAGATCTAAGTCTATTATATTGTTGATCATTCATTTTTTGCCTGGTTTCTGCTAATTCTGCAAGAATCGTTTTATCTCCTTGGGAAGCTTGAAGCACTAAATTCTGAAACTGTGTTTTGTAAATACAATATTGGTCCCTCTTAAATTTCCCATTTAATCTTCCTATGTGTTGAAAGTATCTTTTAATATCTAGCTTTGTATCCACCACCATTCCTGTGAAGTATCATATAACATTTAACCGATTTACATGCTTCTAATAAGGAAATAAAACCATCCTTAACAGTTGGAAGAGACAACAGTTCCAAGTTCAACCTCAATACCCAGGCCCTTGTTGCATACCATCATAATTAGAGACCATCAGTTCTATGATGGCGTGGTCAGATGGAGCAACAGGACGGGTCCTGGTATTTTTAATCTCCAAGGCAGGAGATATAAACCAGAAATCGATCCTAGTAGCTAGGTTACCTCTGAAATAGGTCTTATCTGGCCTGCCAAAAAAACCACAAGCATCGACCAAACCAGTTTGTGAAATCAAAGCAGCCAGGCAATTGGTACCACAATATAATTTTTGGGTTTGAGGACCCCTGTCCTTTAAATACAACCCACAATTAAATCTCCTCCCAAGAAAACATAACGAGATGTAAACAAATAAGGCTGTATAGTGTTAAAAGCTCAATTCTAGCTGTCTTTGTTTTGTGGGGCATATACATTAATAAACCGACAGTGCAATTTATTTAACGTGACATCTAATAACAAAGCACGCCTGGGGCTATGTCCACTACCTGGTTTGTACTCAAGGGAATTTAAACAAATTCCAACCCACAACAAAGATCCTCTCCAATAGACCAATAAGTCACTCCCCATTTCCATCCCACAGAGGCTCTATCCATCTCTTGTCTGCTATGTAATCGAGTGTCTTGAAAGAATACCACATCATAAAAAGGAATCAAATAAAGCATATTAAAAAGTTGTTTTCTATCTGACTGAATACTGTTAGTATTTAAAGAGGCCACAGTAATACTAAATAACATATCCATTGCGTATAAAAACAAAAACAAAACCCATTAAGTGTTTAACTGAAGGAGAACTAATTAATCCCGAAAAAAAATTGAAAAACATTAGGATTTCTTCCTGACCCATTTATGGGAACCCATCCTAGATTTATTTTTTGTGGAGGGATAGTCAAATCTTCTGTAGAACGCTCAATGTCTGATCCTCTATCCGCTTGAGAAGAGTGAACCGAAACTGAGTCTGATTCTGTTCCTACATCAGGTTCTTCAACCTGCAAGGTGGAAAAGGTGTTTTGCACTGGGAGATGGAAGACTTCTGAAACAGATGCTGCAGTTTTCTTCCGTAAACTCCTTCTTCGATTATTAACTACAGTGAAGGCACCTTCTGGTGGAAGGGGGGGAGGCATAGAACCTGCATCACCAGATACCTCTAGTACTAACAGTTCTGCCTCAGATGGAGGCATGTGAGAAACCAAAACAGAAGTGGATAAGGCCTCCGAAGGGGGATTAATAGGACTTTCAGAGTGCCCTCTTAGGTAGGGAGGGCGCCATATTGTTTCAAAGCCGATTTTAATGCAATATTCAAATAAACATCCTGAGTGGTATAATCCTTGTCTGCAGTATTATAGGCTGCCAAGGACAATCCATAAAAGAATGCTGTTCCTCACAAAGACTACACTTGGAGGATGATGACAGTCAGTCATAATATGCCCCACCTCCCCACATTGAGCACATTTCATTGTATCACAGGTTCGACTCAAATGTCTACTGGAACTGCATTTATAACAATGGCGTGGCTGTCCAGGATAAAAAATGAAACCCTTGTCACGACCCAGGTAAAAACAACTTGGTAGATGTTGAAGAGCATCCTCCGTTTGTGGTAAAGTCACCTTATACCTCCACCCTCCATTCCAAAAACCTTCAGAATCTAAAATTGGTTCCGGATTCCCTTGTATTTGACAACGTTTCTCCAGCCAGTATGAAATGTCCATAATATTCACCCCTTCATTTCTGAATAAGACAGTGATCACTTTAAAAGTTTGTTTTGTTAAAGGTATAGCTTGAAAGTGGGTCCAAGCTGGGTTCACTTTAAACAGGGCATACTTCATCCAGAAACGATTCAGGATGTCAGGGGAACGAAAACTTAAGTCATATGTAGATTCTCCCGGAGTATGAATCAAAGCATACACTTCCGAGGGAGAAAACCCCAGCATCTGCTTCAATAGAACTTTCCCCACATAAAAGCGGTCTGGCATCGTATCCGCTGGTCCTAAAAACCGCAGCCAAACTGCATTCCTGCGTTTAGCTAAAGAAACAGGTTTTGAAATAAACTAGCAAAGTGGAGCTGTCAGGGCTGGGGTTACTGACTCATTGTCAGGAGGTACTATAGGAATAGATCCCAGCGCTTCTTCTGACTGGGGGGAATCACTAGCCACAATAATGTTTTCCATAGGCCCCTGCTGTGCTGGAGACTGTATAGGGGAGAAGGAAATGGAATCTGCTTGTGAAATGGGCAAGTCCATCATAACCATCTCTGCATCTGTATTAGCAGATAAAGTGTGCCCTGAAGCAGGGTCTAAGGCTAGCACATATGGTTTAGTAAACAGGACTGTATCACGCCTGTGCATATTGTGTAGGAGTCCATCCACAGTTCCCCCCAGTACCCCCATGACACTCCCCAAACCCGGAAGCGGAATATCGGGATCCGCAACCCACTGACCTGTTTCTGTTTGGATCCAACCAGCTCGTTCCAGTGCCCATTCCGGAGACCATGCCAAATCATGCTGTGAGTGATTTTCCAATCCTGTGTCTTTGCCTGATGTAGTATCCTCTATTAGAGGGCCAGCTGCAAAAACTTTTGCTGTAGATGCCATAGAAGGCGATGGTGAACCTTGAATTGAACGTTTCCTTTTTTTTCTTCAGCATACAGTTTAGCTGCTCTGTAATCAGCCTCAGCCTGTAATAAGAAGTCCTGTTTCACACGGACCACTGCGTCTATATCTTCATTGCCCTCCACAGGTATGGGTCCTGCTCCGGGACTTCCTGTAACACCTAGTGTCACCATCGTAGAGGAGTGTAGCAAACTCCATTTTGGTGAATCCTCCACCCATTGCTATCACAGCAAGCAGCGGGTCTGAGGTATGATATGCTGGCCACCCTGAGAGTGCATTCCAGCCATACCATGTTCCCATAGAGCCTTCTAACTCACCAGCTACAGCATGTGTCCTCCTCCTGTCCCCTCCCTCCGCCATCTTGGTCCCACCAGAAAATGGGTCCCCCCCTGCTCACAGGAAGCAGGAAGTAGGGGAATTTCCCCGGTGTCTTGGCCAAATTTCCTTTATTCAATAAAAATACCACCAACAGATTAATCTGGTTCAAGGTCAGTCGTCATTCATCTGTATCCCCTTCCCCCAGGTCATGCCTGAAAATAGGCAGGATTTATCCAGTGCACTTACCTGGTCAACAAAAACTAAATAAAATAAAATAAAAATAAAAAAGTAGCAGAACAGTTTTGATGCAAGTGAAGAAATTGACCATAAAGGATATTTTCCAACAAGTGTGCCGGCTGGGAGCTGTCAGGTCAAAGGATTGTATTACTTGTGATAGGTTTTCTATAACTCTCAGTTATATCTCATCTCTTTCTATATTGCATATTGGGGTCTGATCTAGAAATGCAGCCTGAAGGGGATGAGCAGAAAAATTAAATTCAACATTCTACACATTTTCATTAACCATGTTAACAAAGCCCCTTCTTCCTTGCCTATGTCATCCCATATGAGTAGGATGTCATTAGTAAAGCAGCCTCAGTATTTGATCCTGCCAGCATAAGGGTTCTGTTTTCATTTGTAGATGGCAACCTCCTCCCACCAGCCCTTAGGAAGACAGGCACAGGAGGGTTAACAATGATTACTGTCTTCAGCCTTGTGGGACTGCTGTGGGGTCAGTGATGGCACACTCATATGCCAATCTTTTTATGGGCTAGTGGAGGGAGGTAGCCATCTATGACCTCAGGTAGAACCCTTATGCTGGCAGTATCAAGTACTCGGGCCACTATATTGATGACATTCTAATCATAAAGGATGGCACATGTGAGGAAGCAGGGGCTTGTTGAAAGTTTGGAATACACTTTAGCAACTCTCACAAAATTCTGACTTAAAATGGTGGAATGAATGTATGAATGGAGGATTAATGTATTGAACTGTAAAAAAGGAATTCCACAGAACTGATCACCAAGCTGCAGAATGGCTGCATGTATTATGGATTGTTGTAATAAACTGCAGAATGAAATTATTCAGAACTATCATTCTGCAGTTCATGTGTATCATTCCACAATTCAGGCATCAAATGTCACAGAACGGGGTGATAATTTGGCAAACACATTCAGAGGATTTGGATGGTGTGATCCCACCTGGAGTATTGTGTCCCTTTCTGGAGGCTGCACCTCAGAAAGGACATAGGGTGGAGGCAGTCCAGAGGATTGCAACTATAATTTTGAAGGGATTACACCAAAAGCCCTATATGGAGAAACTGGGGAAACTCAACATGTTCACCGTGGAAGAGAAGAGAGTGTGAGGGTACATGATAGAGACCTATAAGTACCTCATGGGGGTGAAAAGGATGCAGGAGGGGAGGTCTCTTTCAAAGGAGGAAGAGCATTTGGACCAGAGAGCATGTGATGAAGCTGGGGGTGGATTTAAGAGTGTTGTGATAAAGTACTACTTCAGTGAAAGAGTGGTACATATCTGGAACAGATTGCCAGCAGAAGTGTTAGATGTTAACCCTTAGGCTGCCAACAAAATTAGAACGTATAGAAATTCTGGACTGATACTTTAGTCTGCGGCCCAGCAAGGGTTAAAACAGAAGATTTCAAGCATGCTTGGGGTAGACATGGGGGAATATTAGTAAACAGGCAGAGAGGAGGGAGTGTTGCCTGGGACCAGTTAAGGTCTGTGGAGACAGACTAGGCAGGGACAATCGGAGCAGTCTCAGTGGGTCAAGTGGTTCTTTTCTGGTGACAATCTCTATGTTTCTATGTTGAAATTTTGGAAAATTTCATGTAATTTTTCCACAAATTTGGAATTCGCAGTTTCTGACCAACTTTACCATACACAGTCCCAATTCTGAGTGGCAAAGTCATCAGAATAACCACTTTATGCCACAATTGAAGTGTGTGCCCATTTTAATTTACTTAGCATGCTCATGAAGCTTTCCCTGCAGTGCTGTAATAGCAATTGCAACAACATAGAAAAAGGGGCAGGGAGTGGCATGCAATTGATGCACTGTGATATACTGTACACAGACACTCGCCAGCCTCTGCACACCCCAGTCATACACTGGAGTACCACCATCCCTTTCTTACAATCAGTTCTTATGTAGCAGCAGGCATGTGATTTGGCCAGCTGGGATCAGAGAGGGATAAGATTATTTAGTGACAATATAAATTAATTATCTAGCTGGGAAACAGGGCTGAGGGTTACTACTGAACAAGAGAGAGAGAGAGAGAGAGTCAGTAAATGTATATAAGCAGTGATGGGCCACAGGGCCACCAGGACCACCCACTAGGGTACCTAATAAGTAAAAGATATGACAGCCCACAAGTGGACATTGAGGTATGGGTTAGGGGACAACTCCTGCTGTGAGGCTAACTATGGCAACTTTTCTAGAGCAGTTTTTAGATTGAATAAGAGTAAGTAACTATAGTTTTTTTTTTATTTCCTTCAGCTTTTTGGACAGCCCCAACCCCCTTCTGCTCCTATCTTGGCTATACCCTGCCTGCTCCAATACCAAACTTCTTGGGGGCTTACAGGTTAACGACCACTTATACAGGAGAACCATAGATGTAGTGGACAGCCTGTCCCATTGGGTGTACATGGGCTTGTAGGTGATACTGGCATTGTTCCAGCAGACCAAGGATTTTCTCCTCAATTTCTTTCCTCACAGAGTGCCAGAGTGCAATGATTGTTGCTCTCCCCTTCAGTGCTGGCCCACTGTGCTAGTACTTGGGCTCCTCCAGGTGGCAGTCAAGTAGTGGAATGCAGTGTCCCCCATTTCTAGTGTGGAGAGTTGTCCTAGAGATGCTTGATCCCCCCAGTGGCCCTGAGTGACCCAAGTTCATTCATGACCCTGGGTCATCAGCATAGTAAGTGGTAGTGCTACACTGCACTATCAGGCTGGTTTGTGAGTAGTCATACTTATCCACATGGGGCTGGTTATTTGCAACTGTGAAGCCCAACATGGTTGAGTGAAGTACTCTTTTTCCTATGATGACTATGTCACGCGACACACTATAAACTGGTTGCACAGATACCTCCTTTAGAGCAATGGTTTAATCATAATATCATTAGCTATATGTTGTGTGTAGTTACATGCTTGAGCTTTGGCAACAAATACTTTTTGTCCAACATACTGGGTACTGCAGTCCCTGAATCTGGCCTTATCCAGGCTGCTTGAGTAGCATTCTGTAAAGTATATGGACTAGAAGGCACAGGAGAAAATGGCATGGTTGAACACTTGCAGTAATGACCATTGCCATTCAAAGCAGTATTGAGCCATAGTGTTTGCTACTGCAATACCAATAGTGCTTCTTGCTCACAAAGCATTATGTTACATTGCAGTGATAGCAATTGCTATTGCATTGCAGCAGTTATAGTGATTGCCATCATTATTGATGGCAATGGTTACAATTGTGACTAATTCATTTGGTCTTTCTTAGTTTCTTCCAATGACACGGTTCCAAACTGAAAAGTTTTATGCATGTTTTGAGAAGGGAATTTAAAAAAAAACTGTCCTGTGGAACATGCATGGGTTGTTGCTGAGGGGGCTCTGGCTCCTCATAAAGAATAGTTGACCCATAATCCTCTTCCTCAAAATGTATACAGTCCACCAGGCCTGATGGCACTGAGGGTTGAGGTGCTGGACGCGACACCTCGTGCTGCACCGATGACCCAGATTCGGGAATGGACTCAGATTGCTGGGGGTCGGTGGGGCAAAGGAGGACTGAGCATCCTAATGGATGCTCTCCTCATTCAGGGGTGGGATACTGGGAGTGCTGCATGCACCTGAAGCTCCTGAAGCCAGTGGAAGCATGGGCTTTCAGGGCATTGGCAGCTCTGCTTCATGGAGTCGGGAAGGGGGGACACTGTTAGGTGCTTGACTGATGATGTGCATCAGCACATCACCTAGTCTGGACATATGTCCTTCGTGCCAGTGTCCTAGGGGTTGGGAGAAAAATTGGGGATAAATATAAATACCCCTGCCCTACGAGCAAGATGAAACCAGGGATGGGGAAGCCTTGGGGATTGTCCTGGTGGACGGAGTAGGAGGAGGTACGAGGCCTCCTCTGAAAGCCGTGGGAACCGGGCAAGTGGGAAAGAAAAAAAAATGTATACAGTTCAGATTATATTCAAATTCATCCTCTGAGTCAAGAATGTAATAGAAATGATTGGCGATATGGATGGTACAAAGGATGGCACTCAGTACAGCACCAGTATCAGCACTGGCAGTCACACAGATGTCAGCATGGAGCCATTGCCACTGCCAGCCCCAAACATTGTCACCATGTCCAGCACTGACATATGGAGGCATCATTATTCCATGACAGCTGTCCATGTACCAAACAAATCCTCAAAAATGTAACCTGTGGAAAATGGGGGAGATGGAAATAGAGGTACTGTTCGAACCAAAGTGGAAGTCACTGAAACTCAATCTATCCCCATCACAAAAGATTACAGGGACAGCACCAACATTTATAACATCCAGCACTAGTGACCTTGAGTGGCAAGAAGGGCTGGATGAGATTTATCTTCTGCCTCTGAAATTCTGGCAAAATTACAATTCCTTTTGCAAAATAATGCCAACATTTAATTTCCAGTTATTGTTATCTAATTTTAAACCTACTCATCTAAACATCACTGAATGTGACATGTTTGAAGTTTGATACCACTTGAATATGTGTACTGAGTATCAGATCTCTAATCCTAAAGAGGGTTAAAGTTAGTTATAAGCAACTAAAGATTTAAAAATGTTGTAAATAAAATTTCACAAGTTCATGAACTTCAAAATTATAATCCACTGTAGCCTTAAAACTAAATCACACAATGACACCAGATTTTCCACAGTCATACACCCCAGCAAAAGATGCTCTGCATATTAATTTTGCTAATTTTTTTTTTGTGGATGGTCATGCTACATGCAGCCACAAAGTGCAGGATAACATCAAGGGCTCAATTATGAAACAGTGTGCGGCCGCCGCAGGGTACCTTCGGCAGGGTGGTTGATGCAACTTGCAACTTGCGCCAAACATTGTGACAAGCACGATTCTGAAAGGTGCTTGTCACAAAAGCTCTGCTGCAGGTCCTGAATGAGTTAGACCAGCTTCTCCCTGATCTACATTTGGGTCCATGGGGGACCCCATTTTTACAGGACTTGCTCCAAACCTTTGGTGCAAGCTGCTGCAAAGTGGAGAAAATGTTGCAAATGCGCAACCTCTTTGAGTATTGGACTGCTGTGCGTCCAAGGGGCTTTGGCATATCTGCAACCCCCTTTTTGTTGGATGCAGGGCTTTATGTAAACCTTGCATCCCTCTTCTGGAATTGGGCCCAGTACTTCCAGTCAAATTTGAAGTGTTTTTGTTAAAATTATGGATTTTTTATGATTTTTTTGGAACCTATGTCCATAAATTTTACCCAGCCATACACATGTTCTGCCATAGACTAGGAATGAAAAAGTTGGGTAGAGAGGTAATAAGGAAGCTTTCATACAGGACACCATAGTAAAAGTAGCAGGAGAGTTGAAAGGACATCACAGGACCACGTGTACAGGTAAGGCTATTTGCCTGTGGTATGGGTTAAATGAATGCAACTGTTGCCCCTATTGGGATCATTTATTGAATTAAGGATGATCCTAAGGATAAGGTTATCCTCAGGAATTTTCTTCAAGGTCTTCATGGACCTGGATTGTGTGATGAATGATAATGGGCTATTAGGCAAGCTTGCACTTGCTAAGGGTCTATTGAAAGAGGGAGGGTCTTCTTTGTCTTGCCAGCTAGAAGACAATTGGGAGCAAAGACTGCCAGCATGCTCAAGGTGGGCTGTAGTTGTGCCATGAAGGAGTGGGGTACTGGCTATGTCAATGGCTAGGACAGTCATGGGGAATGATAGGGGACAGCTGGTGCAGGGGGTCACCAATGGCAAGAATGAAATGCATGGGCTCAAAAGGGAAAGTGACAAGAGCTATGTAGCACAAGAATAGTAGATTCCCAGTTGGAGCAAGGAAGCACAGAGGGATAATAATTCTCATATGACAGAAGGTCATATGAGAATCACACTCACAAAACTGACTATTCTGAGGGTGCCAGATTAATTTGAAAGTCCAGGAATTAAAGGTATTCCCAACAAACTGAAGGGAGAAGAAATGACTGGTGCAGCAAGGAGAAGAAGGAGGAGGAGGAATTAAAGCTATTCTGAACAGAGGGTGTCACTGTGAAGATCAAGGAAGATACAGTACTGTAGCAGGGTACAAGCAGTTTCATTAAGTTTTACAGTATCCTATGGATTCAGCTTTCTTTCCTCATACTTTCTTACAGAAGACTTTGCATGAAGTCAGCTAGTGATGTGCAGAAATGTCAAAATCAGGCAGAATGGAATTTTGCAGAATTTTCAAATTCTGCCAAAATTCTGCTGAATTTAATTGGAAGCAGAACGGAAGAATTCTGTGGCAGCAAAGTGCAGAATGGGTTTCCAGTACATTTTCACAGAATCCTATTCTGTGGATCTCAATATTTTCCATGGAAATTGTTGCAGAATGATTTTCTACTGAAAAATGCTGTTCTATTCCATGGATCACAGCAGGCTGAATTCCACTGAAGGACCAATGAAATTCCAGTGGAAATTCCACAGGCAGAATTGTCACTTCAAAGGAAGGAAAAGCAAGAGGGTTAAATTATGCCTGCCAGAGATCCAAGTATTCTGTTTCATGTATATATATCCACACCAAGTGTCAGTGGCTCAGCAGGCTGCACACTTGCCTCTGAGGCTGGCAGATCAGAAAACTTTGGGTTCTAGCCCATCACCAGGAACATGGGTTAAATCCCAATGCTGACTCAGAAGTGTGGCTTGATGGTGGTGTTGCACTCCTGAGGTGCCATCTTTCAGATGAGATGTTAAACCAAGGTCCCGTCTGGCTGTACTGGTGATTATTCAGGTGGATGTTAAAGATTCCAAGGCACTTGGAAAGGGGGGAGGTTCTGATAAGAGGCAGGAAATTTCAAGCCTCCCCCCACAAAATATGGCAGGTAGTAAGGTAAACACCGAGGTACAGAGCTTGACAGAGGGAAGGACAGGGGTAAATGGAAAAAAAAGACAAGGCCAATAACAGCAGGGATGGGGGAAAAAAGGATAAAGCCAACATTAAATGGAGGGCAATGAGTACCAATGCCCATAGTCTGGGAAACAAGCTTCCTGAGCTAGTAGCCCTGATGGAAGATGAACAATTGGATATTGTGGCAGTCACAGAAACATGGTACATGGAGAACCATGATTGTGATGTCAACATACAGGAGTACACAGTCTACAGAAGGGACAGGGAGGGTAAAATAGGAGGTGGAGTAGCTCTATACGTAAGGGAAGGGATCAAAGCTACAGAACTAAAAAGTAAAGAGGGAGGACAAGAGGCACTCTGGATCACCTTGGAAATAGGAAATGGCATCACAATCTGCACAGTGGTTGTATACAGAGCCCCATCTCAAGGAGAGGAAATGGACAAGAAAATGATAGAGGACATTCTCAAAATGGCTGAAAAAGGGGAGATACTGTTGATGGGGGACCTGAATATGCCAGATGTTAACTGGATGACATGTACTGCAACCACATCCAAGAGCAGGATCATTCTCGATGCCCTGCAGGGGGCAGACCTTAGACAGCTAGTGTTGGAACCCCTCAGGAGGGAGCAATACTAGACCTGGTACTCTCAAATGGAGAGAGGATCACAAATTTAGAAGTCAGTAGACATCTTGGAACAAGTGACCACTGCACAGTGTGCTACACAATAAGCACAACCATGGAGACAAGCCATACAAAAACAAGGATACTGGACTTTAGAAGGGATGACTTTGGCAAAATGAGTGAATACCTGAGGAATGCACTAGCAAATGGCCAAAAAGGAGAGATGGAAGAACAATGGAGAAAAATCAAAACTGCCATCATAGAGGCAACAACCCTTTGTGTGAAACAAATAAAGAAAACAAGCCACTATGGTTCTCAAAAGAGGTGGCAGGGAAGGTTAAGGAGAAAAAGGCTGCATTCAAAAAGTATAACGAATCACAGAAGGAGCATGACAGGGACCTGTATCAATTAATGCAGAAAGAAGCGGGGAAGGCAGTCAGAATAGCAAAGGCCCAAACTGAGGAAAAAATAGCCAACTCAGTCAAGAAGGGGGATAAAACCTTTGATAGGACATTAGGGAGCATAGAAAGGTTAAAGGAGGAATAGTGAAGATTAGAAAAGGGGAGGGAGGTGGGCAGAAGGAGACAGAGAAAAGGCAGAGATACTGAATGAATACTTTTGCTCAGTATTCACAAAAGAAGATGATGAGGAGTTACCTAAACCAGACAATAGAAGCACTCTGGGTAGGGGGGTTGACACCAGTCCATTTACAGAAGAAAAAGTCCTGAAAGAACTCCTAAAACTCAAGGTGGACAAAGCAATGGGGCCTGACAGGATTCACCCCAGAATCCTAAAAGAACTAAGGGAGGACCTAGTGACACCACTGACCACACTTTTAACAAATCATGGGATGATGGGATGGTACCTGAGGACTGGAGGAGGGCAGATGTGATTCCCCTTCATAAAAGTGGGAGCAAGACAGAAGCAGGAAACTACAGACCTGTAAGTTTGACCTCAGTGGTAGGGAAAATGATGGAATCACTTCTGAAAGAAAGAATTGTTGAGTACCTAGAGGCCAGTGGGGCACAGGACCCAAAGCAGAATGGATTTACAGCAGAAAGGTCATGTCAGACGAATCTAAATGATTTCTTTGACTGGGTGACCAAAGTAATAGACTAGGGAAGAGCTGTGGATATGGCCTACCTAGACTTTAGCAAGGCATTTGACACAGTCCAGCACAAAAGATTAATAATCAAGTTAGCCAGCCTGGGAGTGAGTCCAAGGGTGGTAGCCTGGGTAGCAAACTGGCTGCACAACAGGACACAGAAGGTAATAGTGAATGGAACACATTCTGAAGAAAGGGGGGTTACTAGTGAGTACCTCAGGGCTCAGTCCTGGGTCCAGTCCTCTTTAACATCTTTATAGGTGACATTGCAGAGGGTCTGGAGGAAAGGTATGCCTCTTTGCAGATGACACAAAGATCTGTAACAGGTTGATACACAAGGGGGTAGAAAGGATGAGAAGGGACTTGTGAGGTTGGAGGATTGGTCAGACATATGGCAACTTAGATTCAATGCAAAGAAGTGCAAAGTAATGCACCTGGGAAACAAAAACCCAGGAGAAGATTACACAATAGCAGGGGAGGTACTAACAACAACGAAAATGGAAAGGGACCTGGCGTAGTCATATCAGATGATCTAAAGGTGGGTAAGCAATGTGAGAAGTCAGTAAGGAGAGCCAGGGGGATACTGGGATGCATAGGAAGGGGCATCACAAGTAGAAAAAGGGAAGTGGTTATCCCTCTGTACAGACAGTTGGTGAGACCCCATCTGGAGTACTGTGTGCAGTTTTGGAGAACTCATCTATGCAAGGACATAGACAGGATGGAAGCAGTCCAGAGGAGGGCAACAAAAATGGTCAGGGTCTGCATCAGAAACCATATGAAGAGAGACTGAGAGAGCTTAATATGTACACCCTTGGTGAAAGGAGGGACAGGGGGACATGATAGAAACTTTCAAGTACCTCAAAGGGAATCAAGAAAGTCCAGGAGGTAGCATCTTTCAGAAAAGAGATGAATAAGAACAAGGGGCACAATTTAAAGATAGAGGATGGCTCCAGGAGGTAATGTGAGGAATTTTTTTTTTCATGGAGAGAGTGGTGGATGCATGGAACCGCCTTCCTGGGGAGGTTTTTGGGTCTAAAACAGTGGGAGAATTCAAACATGCATGGGACAGACATAAGGCAATTGTAGTGGGAGGTGGCAGGAAGTAGGCTGTTGGTTAACTAGAATCTGCAGCTTATCCAGTAGGAAGAGAAATGGGCAGACTGGGTGGGCCAAGTGGTCCTTATCTGCCATCAAAGTCTATGTTTCTATGTTTCACTTCCCAAAAAGGGAAGGGGAATTTTATTAGGGAAGAAAATCAAACAAGTGGTACGTCACAGTATAAAATAACAGTCATGAAACACATAGAAAAGGACATAGAGGTAAAGAAAATTTAACCTTAAACTTCAGGCAATGGAATAGGAACTTAACCAAAAATAAAAAGTGGAATTTCCCTGGTGTCCTAGTCACTAAAAATGTCACCAACAGCTTAACATGATTCAGTTTGTCAGTGAAGGTCCCCCGACAAGGCTGAAACTAGCAAAAATTGCCTAGCCCTCCTTTTCTAAACAACAAAAACTGAATAAATAAATAAAATAAAATAACTAAATGAATAAATGAAAGAATGAAGGAAGATAAACAAAGAAACATAGACAATGATGGCAGGAAAAAGTCCAATGATCCAGACAATCTGCCTGACTTTCCTATTTAGCCCTGGGACTACTTTCCTTCCAGGGTCTCGGCCCTCCCCATCCCCCCCCATTCTCCTCCCAGCTTCTGATGCCTCAAGCAACCACTATACCCTTCATTCTTTCCCAACTGTGCCTGAACCCACTAACAGTCTTAGCACCCACCACTTCGACAGGCAGACTGTTCCATGGCGCCACCACTCCTTCTGTAAAATAATACTTCCTCTCCTTCCTTCTGAGCCTCCCTCCTGTCAGTTTCCAGTCATGTCCAAGTCACTGTGAATGTCCATGTGACTGTGAACAAGTATTCAAGCTAAATATTTCCCATCTGGTCACCTTGTTAATTCCTTTCAGGAGCTTAAAGGTCTCTATCATATCTCCCTTCTCCTTACTTGTTTCCAGTGAGCACAAGTTCAGTGCTCTGAAGAGCTCCTCATAGGAACTGCCCTGTTGGTCCTGAATGATTTTCATTACCCTGTGCTGCACTGGATAGAAAATACAGTAATTACAGAAAATTACTGAAACACGGTGCTGACACGTGTACCTAACCCTGTACTGAGCAATAGTATCTGGCAGTATCATTATCCCTATTGTTTTGATAGTGGGCTTACACAGTGGCAATAATTGTTTGACACAGGAGAAGGTGTCATATGTCAGCCCTTTGAAAGTCCAATTGTGTCTAAATATTGCATTTTAAAATGTTTTCCTTGACATGGTACTGTAAATTGCTTAAAACAGAACTTTGCAGGCCATATCTATTATTACACATACAGCTGATTCATTGCTGTCTTTTCAGATTGTGCCACTACAATATCAACTTAAACAACTTTTTAAGTTATAAAAATAAATTATAAAAAGGAGAGAGAACAACAGAACACACTAAACAGTACATAGTATACTAAACCAGTATTGTTATTTGTTAGCCATAGTTAATATTTGGGGGGAGGGATGGAGGTTTATAGTAACGAGGAAAAAATAAAGCCAATATGCAATTCTGTAATAACACATTCTCAAAGCTAAAGTTAATGGCTTGCAAAAGAATTGGACACCTCACAATTAGTGGAGTTGACACATTCTGGTTGACATAAAGCTTGGGGGCTGCCTTACAAACCCGTTTTGGGCACAACATTGCTGAGCTGCATTAAACCTCCCAGTCTTAAACTGTTGTTCATCCGCCCATGATGCAACATCATCAATCACACATCACTTGCCCCTCCACCTCTAATCAATTTATTTTCTGCTGCATCAGTTTTGCAGCTGCCTCATGCATACGCCAATAGAAAAGGGGAGCATTTTGCACTGGGTTTTAGCACAGTTAGGCTGCAAAAAGACAGAAATAAAAAAAAATAAATACAACTCTTATAGGATTCTCAATGTGTGGGATGTTTTGACAGTAGTAGCTAAGCAATAAAGGCCCAATCCTCAAAGGCACCATAAGTGCACCTGACAGGTGCATATATGGGGTGTGCTGCCTCACTGCTGTGGATGCTGTTGAACCTTCTGACATCAATAACCCCTGCCATCTATGATCCACTTGTACACAACTGTGAATTGAGCAGGAGATGACAGGGGTGAGTGGAGCTGGTATGGACCAAGGGCATCCAATCAGATGCCTGTGTCAGTCCGCTGGTAGATTCTTGCTGGTGCAAGGTGCAGGGTGCAGGACTACCAGAATACAGCAGTCATTCAGGAATATTGCATCGCTGTAGGCAAAACTGCAGTTAAAAGATGTGAACTGGTCAATTCTGGTAAGGCACCCCAGCCTCTATTAGTGACTCAGAGGGTTGGGAGATGGCAGACCACCCACAAAAAAGGCTTTGAGGGTGGTCTGGAGGCCATTTGGAGGTAACACTTAAGCCTTACTACAGCCATAGGGTGATGTAGTGTATGCCCCTTCACTGGTTATTTGCACTGAGAAATAACCTTTTGGATAAGATGCATGCCTGCCACATTGCTTGCACCTCTCCTAGCTGCCCACATAGCCAGACATGTGATTTAGGTGCAGAAGAGGTGCCCATCTATATTTGTGGATGCCACAGAGTGCCCTGACTGTGCACATCCTGCATGAAGGGAGCAGTCCATGGCTTTGCCTGGTCCTCCATACATTCAAGGGCCAGGAACTTTCTGAGGATTGGACCCTAAGACATGACAGGGTGTATTTGCTAAGCAAAAGGACATGATGGGGTATGAATTAAACAGATCTGACCACATGCCCAGTGGCGTTGTAAGGGATGAGGCATGAGGCCAAGTGCCTTCAGCCCTTGGAATTGCAGTCAGATTTGTTCAATTCACACACCGGTGTGTCTTAATGTGCTTATAAAATAGGTTTCCTTTTTAAAAATCATCTATACACATAAAAAATGCTTAGAAATGAAAAACTGAAATAATTTACTATTTTTATTGTAAAATAGTCCTTCCATGTTGATGTCTGTGTTATTGGAATCCATAGTTACTATAGCATGAGGGATAGAGTAAGTAGGCCTAGTCTACCTCTTGCCCAGAGTCCATGTCAGTATTTTCAGTGATCTCTTTTAGTTTCAGTTAGTGAATTTGTCAAAGTCAGCAGGCACGCAGAGGTGAGTGGCAGTACTTTAGTGTTCCCCCTAAAAAACACACAAAGAGTGACCATACTAGAGTAAACGACCATACCTGAATTAGTGGCTGCACTTCCTCTCACCCCCTCCCCCACCAGCTTACTATGAAACAAGCAAGCTGAGTTTAAATTCAACAGCAACAATAACAAAATAAAGGCCAGGGCTTTTTTTGTTTAAACTTCAGGAACTGCAGCACAATCAACACAGCGGGAGAAGGTGTGAACGTGAGAGGCATACAATGAAAATGAGATGTAAGAAAACACAGTTTTCTATTTAATTTTAAATATGGGATCTGTATAGGTCTTACATCAACAATTAAAACTTGGAAACTATAGTTACTGGGGGGGGGGAGCTTCACTATTTAGATATCTTTATCGATCATTTCCTCTGTAACACTTTAAAAAAATGGTAATGTTTAAAAAATTGAGTGTTCCAATGGCACAGTGATTTTTTTTTGTAGTATGTTCCTGGTTTTCAGTACTTGTTTTTACCTGTGCATGACATGGATCTGATGCACAGGTAAGAACCAATTAAAATGCAGGACTAACTCTCCCCATTTTATAATGTACATTAACAGCACACCTCGTCTTGCAGAGTCACGTGATGGTGGGCTAGTGGCAAGATGCACCAGGAGCAACTCATTGGAAAGGGTGATTATAAACTTAAAATGTTTCTGTACCTTGCCTTTATTACACCCATATTTTAATTATTAGTGGTATCTGCTTACCTTGTTACAGCTTGGTGCCGGTGTTTTTGTACCATGGCGACTGGTACACTAGAGATGGAAACTGCGTCATCCATGAAGGAGCCTACGACCCCTTCACCACCTCCTAAGTGCCCCAAAGAGGATCTGCCTTTCCCTAAATCTCCAGAATCACTGACTGCAACTCCATCGGAGGATTTTGCTAAAGATTTAGCCACTATTAAGGATGTTCTCTTTGAACTTGTGGCTGAATTTAGATCAGTGATGCCCACGCTGGAATCTCTGGGTCAGCGCATATCTGATCCCGAGTCTTGCATCTCATCTTTAGAAGACCACAATCAAAAGCTGGAGCCAGATATAGTAGATATTAAGTGAAAGCTATCTTGTTTGGAAGAAAGGATGGACAATAAATAGTCACACAGCCACCGGAACAATTTAATTATATCTGGCATACTTGAACGAGTCGAAGGTAATGATACCACATTATATGTCCAGCAAGTGCTTGAAAAAATAGCCGCCCCTTCCTTTTATGGTTCCAAATACATGATAGAGAGGGATCACTGGTCTCTAAAACCAATCCCCCAACCAGGAGAAAAGCCCCAAATCCTTATCTTCCGACTGTTACATTTCCAAGATAAAATTCATATTCTTTCACGAGTCAGGGAGAAGAAACAGCTTTGGTGGAAGGCTCCCGCATCTATATCTTTAGTGGTTTGAGTCCAAGTGTCAGGCAGAAAGAACAAGAATGCAAGGACATAAAAAATAAACTCTGTGTTGCAGGAATTCATTTTTACCTATTATATCCAGCTATTTTGCATGTCACTACTGCTGGCGAACTTAGTTTCCAATTGGCGATGGAAGCAAAGAAAGAGCTGCCCAGACGTTTTCCAAATTTATTTCCTTCTCAGCATTCTCTGACTCATTCAGTTCTATACTATAGCCCTGGTTATGTGATATGCTGGGAACTGCTTGAATAACTACAATTCGCTCTTTGGTTTTTGAACATTGCACTACTGATTTATGCTTACTGCTTTTGGATGATTTCTTTGCCAGCACTCAATGACCAAGGTTTAGCTTTGGATAGTATTACTCAGAGCATTCATTAAGGCATAACATCTAACCTATTCAAATGGATGTTTAGCCCTTCTCTGACTGAATGCTGGTTTTGGACATATTAACTGTCTGTGGGAGTACACAGAATTATGTCTTTTTGGTATAGACTTTTCTATAGTAGCCTACTAAGCCAGTAACTGGAATTTGTTTTGTCATATATGTGGATTCTGTGTACTGACTATTCATATTTTTTTTTCCTCTCTCTTTTAGGTCTTACCACATGACAAGCATCATGGGGCACAGAAGTGCTCGTTATAGAGGCAGACAGACATGTCATCGCCTTTTCGTCAGCGATCCTTAATTTGTATTGATAATATTGTGCGTGTTTCAGCATATACTACCCTATATTCTTAAGTTTCTTTCTCTCTCTATTCCAGGCTCCCCATTTCATTACTCTGCTGTCTTAGATTTACCCTTCTGTTGTATTGCTTCACATCTTAATTCCCCCCTTTGCTTACATTTTGTATAAGCTATATTTTCTTTAGTCTATCACTATTCTTTCCTTTTTTACCCTCTTCTTGGTGGCATTTTACAAGTATTGCTCCCTATGCCATGCTTATTTTTTTTAGCTGCAATTTAGCTTCATTTTCATTTTTTTTCCTTTATCTTAGTTCTCTCTTATTTTCTTCTGTTTGGATTGGTGTACTATATTAGTTATGCAGAAGGGAAGCAATTTGATTTTACCTTATCGTATTACCTGCACTTGTGTTTAATCTGTTGTTATACCTGCAAACTTCTTATTTTATATTGTAATTGAATAAGTTTGAGGTTTTACTCCTATATGGAGTGTGTGCAATGAACATGTTTCTTTCATTTCTTTTCCTTCTTGTGTGTTATAGGCTTTAGCTTCACTGTTATGGTGACGTTGAGGTACAGCACTCTGTCATTTGTTATGTAATCCTGCACCCTATCCAGGGATCCAAGGGGAGATTTCCCTAATGCCTTCATGGACTAGACTGCAGAATTGTGGTCAGAGAACTGGGGGCAGTACTTGGTTACCGACAAAGTTACCTTGTAAACATTTTTTTAATGTTTGTTTTTCCTATGTTGCTTATGGGGTATAATGGGTGCTTTATGTTATGTTTTATTTCTATGTGGTTTGTATTAAACTTGAGGTAAATGTAGTCTTCTTTTCTTTATTTAGTAAGGATGTCACATAACTATAAATTTGCTACTTGGAATGCTAAAGGAGCAAGATACAGAATAAAACAATATCAAATCATTAAACATGTAGCTCATTATGGGATCCAGATAGCTTTTCTTCAACAAACTCATTTATTATCTACAGAGTGCTCCCTTTTTCACCGGGATTATATAGGACAGGCATATAGTGTAGAAAACCATGTAAGGCAAAGGAGTGTCATCATCCTTATGGCTAGGTAAGTCTTGTTTCAGTTAATAGACTTGATATTGGACCCTATCAGCAAATATGTCCTTTTTTATGGGTGGTTTGGGCAAGCTGAAATTTTCATTGGGTGTAATATACAGCCCAAACACTGATACTCCATCTTTTTTTACAGACCTGACTACTATGCTTGCCCCATTTGCTCACTTACCTGTTTTTATGAGGGGAGACTGGAACATTACCCTGTTTCAAGATCTTGATCACATGCTCAGAACCTCAGTCTGTCTTTCACCTACACAGACAGCACTGCAGGAAATGGTGGATTCTTTTGGTCTATGTGATCTGTGGTGCACTCTTAATCCAAAACTGAAAAAGTTTATATACTTTTCACCAGCACATTTCTCCTTTTCCAGGCTGGATTATTTCTTCATGAGTCGATCCCTTCTAGGTGTTCTCCACTCAAGTGATATTACCCTGAGGATACTATCTGACCATGCCTTTTTATGGGTGTCCCAATTTTGCCCACCTAACTTGGAGCACAACACTGCGTGGAAGCTTAACAATCAGTTATTAAAAGATGACTTTATAGTCGCTCGAATATGAGTATTCTTAATAACTTTGTTAAAGAGAACTGGAGCTCATTGAAGCATAGAGATGTGGAATGGGCAGCATGAAAAACTATTTTGCATGGAGAATTAATTTGTCTAGCAAATAAAAAGAAAACACTTACCAAACACAAAATTATCTTTCTAACTGTCCACCATTCAGAGCTTAGAGGGGATTGACTCTATTACGGCTGATCAGACAGAGGAATTTGAATCCTATCAAGACCACTATGTAGATTTACTAAGGGAAAGGATGGAGTAAACCATATATAAAACTAAATCAAAATGGGTAGACCAAGGGGAGAAAGCAGAAAACTGATGGCCCTTAGACTTCGTAAGCATGAAAGCTTCAGACTTATTCCTCAAATAAGGTCTTTGTCAGATCAATTGTTAAAACATCAACCATGGGATATTGTCCACAAATTTTACTTGTATTACAAACTGTTGTATGCAGCCCCTTTAGTTTCTCCACTTCAAGAAGATATTGAGGAATATCTCGCTTTTACCCCCCTTGCCTACAGTCACTGTTCCACAGCAAAGTATTTTAGTTCAGCCCATCTCTGCAGCAGAAGTTGCTGCAGCTATTGCCTCACTCCAATTAAATAAAGCTCCCAGTCCTGATGGCCTTACAGCCAATTTTTATAAAATGTTTGCATCAGAACTAACTCTCATATTAACACAAACCTTTACAGATGTAATGGAAAATGATATCTCTGATGCAACCTTGTTGAAAGCTACAGTTGTAGCCAAAGACATGGTCAGATATTTCCAGATATTTTGAGAAATTTCTAGAGAGTTTCTCTCTGCTTCCCCTACTGTGGAACTGCAGAAAGCAAAAGATTTCTCTAGAAACATCACAAAAATTTCAGGAGATATCTGACCATGTCTTTGGCTACTGCTGTCATAATTCTACTTCTGAAACCCGATAGGGACCAGGAACAAGTCACTAACTACTGCTCCATCTCCTTAATGAACCAGGACCTGAAATTATTAAGTAAAATCTTAGCAATTTGTATAAATAAGGTTTGGGGTCCACTAATCAGTTCAAAGCAAGTTGGCTTTATATATACCAGATCAGCGTCTGACCACTTATGCAAGCTAGCACATATTTTCTCAGTATCCAGGGACCTTGACTGCCTCACTGCTTTGGTATCCCTGGATGCAAAGAAAGCCTTCAATAGAGGGGCTTGGCCCTGTTTGTTTGCAGCATTGGCAAAATTTGGATTTCCCCCAGCCTTCATTAAGCAGATCCAAATCCTCTATGATCAACCTTCTGCTTAAATATGTTGTAATGGCATGTTTTTCCCATCTTTTACTTTAAGTAGTGGCACCTTGCAAGGTTGCCCACTATCTCCTTTATTGTTTATCGTATATCTGGAACCTCTTATCACCAGAATTCAGCTTCATCCTTCTATTATTGATATTTTTGTGGTTCGTACCCTTTGTAAAGTGTCAGTTTATGCAGATGAAATTCTGCTGCATGTAATGTACCCGTTTACCTCTATCCCAGCTATTCTAGACACAATCCAACTCTTCAGTTCCCATTCTAATTACAAATTAAACATTAATAAAATGGTAGTAATGTCTCTTAACAAGTACACACAAAAGGTTGACATAGATCTTTGTGGTTTTTGGTGGGCTCCCCATTCTTTAAAATACTTAGGTATAGACCTCTAGCTGGATTCCAAACCTATAAAAGACTTAATCTCTATACTCTAGTAATCTCTATCAAGATGGACCTAGATCAATGGCACTTTTACCACTAACTCACTGGGGTTGCATTAATATAGTGAAAATAACTGTTTTGCCTAGACTTTTTACCCTTTGCACATGATTCATCTTTACCTTCCACTGTCTTGATTTAAGTTAGTGCACTCAGTGATATCATGGTTTATCTGGGCAGGGAAGCCAGCCCATTTTGCTTATTCTAAATTGGTAGCCCCAAAATCTTTCGGTGGTTTACAAGCACCAGACTTCAAAATTTATTACTGGACTATTCATTTACACAAAATTCTTCAATGGCTGCAGCCCCTAGAACCAGTACCCTGTTGCTCATATGTTCCATTGTTGCTTAGCATAGATAAAGATGTTATGCAGTTGTGTGGTTTCTCCCCCAACTCAGCATTAAATACAGAATTTAAGCTTTTGCCACTTACAGTCTGCTGTTCAGTGATTGGTACCTCTCTTTTGATACTGAGGGAGGTGATGTTTGGTCTCCCACTTCTGTTAACTTTGGATGTTCCCCAACCCATAGTCCACAATTTTAGTTTTGCAATTGGAGGCAAACCTATCATCCCTGGATGAGTTGCCTAATCTGGATGCTGCCTGCCTTTCAGATTTACTTGCAGAAGGTAGGTTCCCCCTTTGCCCAACTCCAGGAAATGTTTCATTGGACAGGGAATCAAGTGTTCAAATTCTTTCAACTCCAGCATGCAGAGAAATGCTACATGTGCCCCCACATGTCGAATACCTGTAAACCTTTTCTTACCTAACTATCTGTAACAGATGTGGCTCAGACAATGGTTCCCTGTTACATATATTTTGGGACAGCCCTCCTGTTCATAAACTTTGGGAGGACATTAAACTTATTGCAGACCCATTGCTGGGCATTCAGGACTATTTTACTCCAGAAATATGTTTGGTTTGTGATCTTACCTCTATTTCCTCTAAGGAACAACAATATTCTATTTTAATGAAGCAATGTCAGTGAAAAGGATTATTCTGCATCACTGGGAACACCAACATAATTTTGTATATGTTGAATTGCTCCAAGAACTGCTGAGCAACTTATGCTTGGAGAAGCTGATTGCCAGTATACAACACAGACTTGAGTTATACACTAAGAGATGGTCCAGACTGCACACTCTTTACACTATGGTATTTTGTGATAAGTTGTTTTTTGATTATCTTGCTTCTTAAGTGCTGTATTTCTTAATTGTTTGGTGGGACTTAAAGTCTGCTATAGTTTTAGTACTTTATGCACCTTTTTAATTCACCTCTTATCTATTACATCATTATTTTACCTATTGTATCATTGTCATTTGGGTCTTTTCAGACTAAGTACCCATTGTGTATATAGTTATTGGATGGGTTTGTATTAATAGTTGTAATGTGTTTTATTCTTGTTGTGTTGAATAAAATAACAAAATTTAAAAAAACAGCACAGCTTGTGTACACTGTGTGGCATGATATGCAGTCAAATGTCTTTAGCCACAAAGGAAGTACTGTTATCACACAACTCTCCACAACCTGGTGAATTGTACTGTGATATAAAATGAACTTCCAACATTTAAAATGTTATTTATATAAATAGTATTTAAAACTAAGTGATTATTATGGATTTCTATTTTTTTTCTATTATAAACATGAAGCAATGCCAAAATGTTCCTTTCAATGCTATATCGAGCTCTCCCTAAAATATTATTTATTTATTTACAAAAAAAATACAACTAATTATAATACAAATCACTTACTGATTTTGTCTAGTCAACATCAAGAACCTCAAGACCTCTTATTCTGCATACAGCTAGTGTCTGATGCAAGAGTTTGAAGCAGATTTCACCATACAGTAGCAGTATAAGGCAGAAGTGGAGTGCCATATTCATGTTTTTAAATTAAACAAAACGCTTGCCCTCATATTACAAATGCACTTCACTAACTTGAGTGATTTATAATATTTTTCTTTCTATATTGTGGATTATCTCCCACTGAAAAATAATGTAATCATTTGCTGCTTGGACTGACAGAAATGTACATTTGTGATTTGCGATCCTGTCTCCTAAACAGTGGAGGAGGATGTAATACATCACACTACATATGTAAGCATATGACATAGTCCAACATTAATTGTACAGTAAGCAGCAAATAGGAGAGTGTAAAAGACTTGAAGAGCCTTCCTTTTAGTAATATTGTTAACAGCAGTTGTGTCCCTGTGAGGCCAGATCAGGACCACAAGTTAACTGCTGCTACTAGCAGTTTTGAGGAGGCTCAATCAAAGTTGTGACTTCATTGAAATGGCCTTGTAATGACTATCACTTTACTATTATTGACAGTGGCTTTCAGAGGGGGATACTCAGGAAAAGAGGAATTCATGCACAAAAAACATATGGGCAATCAAATCAATATACTTTGACTCAAATCTCCAGAAAAATCTTAAATCCCACATTAAATTCTGAAAGCTAATACAGTCCCTTTTCAACCCTTGACCTCAGTCCTGTTCTCCAGTGCTGCTAAAAAAATGGTTTTACCATCTCCACCTCCTCAATAATTGCATTTCTTTTTAATAATGTTTTCAGCACCTGCACCCTCCTTCCTCAACTGCATCCACAGGCTTCTCCCTTCCCATCTCAGACCTTCCCTAGACTCTAATCCAGCTCCATTCATTTCTCCCCTGCTACTCTGCATGATACCCTTAATTCTCTTTTCTTCCTCAGCCTCCCTAAAGACTGTAGTCTAGTTGGGCTTGGCCTTAAAATACTCCAAGTCTCTGCCCCCGCTATTGTTGTACCCCTTACCTGTCTGCCTTATCTTTCATTCTCCTTCTGCACCATTCTGCAGTCCTGGAAATTTGCCAAAGTGCTCCCACTACACAAGGGTGATGACCCTACTTCCCCTAGCAGCTATCACCCCATCTCCCTTCTTCCTGTACTCACTTAGTTAAAAGAAGAACTAGTCTAGTCTCAACTTGCTGAATTCCTCTACTTCAACTTCCTCTTCCCTTTCCAGTTTGGTTTCCAAAACAAAACTCCACTGTATCCTTCCTACTGTGCATAACTGACTCCATTCTATCAGGCTAGATCAGGGACTCCTCACTCCCACTAGCTTCATTAACACTGCCAAGGTTTTTGATCTGAAAGCTCAAATCCTCCTGGTACAGCTGTGATCTGCAGGTCTTTTTGTCCCAGAAGTTGACTGGTTCAGATCCTTACTATCAAACTATCACCAGTTGATAAAGGTTGGTAATGCCTTGTACCCTCCCCACCATATCCAGTCTGGGGTCCACCAAGGCTCCATCCATTTCCCCATTTTTCATAATAACCACCCATCTGTCTGAGTTGATTCACATTTTCACATTTATGTGGATGACACTGTTCTCTATGTCACAGTCTTAATCCTGGAATTATTGTTTCAGCATGACTTTAACACAGTCCAATGCTGGATCCTCTCAAATCAACTATTGGCCAATGCAAAGAATAATTTGTCAGTGAACATTGGCACCAACTGAAAACTTTCCAGGATCTCCTCCCTCATGTCTTCTCCACCCTGGAAGGCACTTCCCTTGAGATTGTCCCCTATTGGTTGTGTGGGTGGAAAGTAGGTTCAACTTCCCCACCCGTATCAATGCCATACAAAACAAGCTGCATCCCAAACTTGCTGCTTTTTACTGCAACAAAGATTGCCTATCATCCCAAGTCCACCACTAACTGGTCGCCAAAATGGTGCTCCCAGTGTTGGACCATGTGGTTGTGGTTTAATGCACTGGCCTTCCTCTTCCCTCACCAGACACCATATGAAATGCTTCTACGATTTTGCTGCTAATACTCCTCCTCATACTCATCACTATTCCATTTTACATATCCCTCTCCATCCCTCCTCTTCCTTCCTACCATCTTATGCATTGTGTTTCCCTGGACTCTAGATTTTGGCTTGACTCACCATTCCCTATATCTCATCTCTCTTCAAGTCCCTCAGCCTCATATTCTCTTTACTCTCAGGACTCCTGTACCTTCTCTATTCTACACTCCAACTCCATTGTTGGGCAATCTGCTTTCTCATCTCATATTAGTTCCATCTAGAACCATCTTGCCCCCCCATTCTCATCCCACTTTTCCTCAAATGTCAGCTGAAATCACTTGTTTCCCCCTCCTGATCCTACCCTGGCCTCTACTGACTTGGACTGCCTTGTACGAAGACAGTCAGTGATGCAAAAGCAGACAGAGAGTTGCACATTACAAAGAGGTTCAAGGGAGTGGTAAAACAGTTCTTCAAGTACATCAGGGGAAAAAGAAGATGAGAGGGAGAATTGTTAGAATGGCAGTGGGGTGTAGGGTAGTTTAGGAGGATGAACAGAAGACAGCCACTCTATATGACTACTTCCGCTCAGTTTTCTCAGTGGAGGATAGCTGGCCTCTTCCAGAAAGTGGTGGCAAAAAAGAAAACTGGGAACCTATTGACCAGCACCCAGCTTTGAATTCCAACATATAGATAATTTTATTGAAAGAAGAAATAAGTTTACAAACAAATGGAGGCCGCAGAACCAGCATGGCAGGGTAGTAACTTTAAATTCATATAGTGGTAAAAAACTTACATGTAAAACAGGGAACAGTTGCTTTTTTAATATTGTTGACATTAGGTGGGGATGTGGAGTGAAATCTTGGGCCTGATGTTTCTAAAAAAGTCAGGATTTTACATGATAATGCCAGAAGTTTATGAAACAAAATGGATATTTTAAAAGTAATGATTGAGGAACAAGTTCCAGATGTAGTTGGGTTAACAGAAACTTGGCTAGTAAAAGATATAGATAATGAAGAATGTGGCATTTTTGGCTATACATTGTTTCTTCAGGATAGGTTAAAAAGGGGGGGTACTTTTGTATGTTAAAAGTAGTCTAGACCACACTGAATTGTTGACTAGAGGAAGTCAAAAAAACATAGAAAATATAGTAGTAAGAGTAAATAAATTAAATTCAGTTTTTTTTAGTAATTTACTCTCCATCTAAAACAGAAGTCAATCTGATAAAAGAAACTCTAAATACAATTCAAGGGGTTGTAGATGATAAACATTGTCCTTATTGGAGATTTCAATTGTAATTGGGAAGAGAAAAGGAGTAAGTCCTTAAAGGATGCTATATCTGCTTTGGGAGTGACCCAACAAATACAAGAACCCACAAGATATACAAGCACAACTAAAAAGGATATGATATTAGACTTACTGTTTGTATCTCATGCTATAAAGGTTGAGGCATCAGGAGTTCTTTCTCCTTTCCTCAGAGATCATAACCCAATACAGGGTGACATTTTGTTAGAAACAGAACAGGAAACTCAGGAGATGAATACTACTTGGGTCAGAAACATGCACTTTTTTTCAGAAAATGCATTCTTACTGGATGTTGAGAGGGAGAAGTGGGATCAATATAAACTTATACTTGATTTAGATTTAACTTTAGTTTTTTTTACACAGACATTTAAAGAATTATGTGATAAACATGCCCCAAAAATAAAAAAATAAAAAATAAAAATTTGATAAAAGTACCTTGGATTAATGAAAAGATTTTAAAAAGTATTAGGGTTAAGAAATGGGGTTGGAAAAAAAGCAAAACAAAAAAAAAACAAGAGAAAGACTACGAGCTGTTTAAGCAGATAAGAAATAGATGTAGACAACAGATCAAGAAGGCTAAAATTCTTTATTACAAAAATCATTTGAATAATGAAAAGGACCCTAGAACATTTTGGAAATCTATAAATATATTATCTAACCCTGAGCAAGAAGTTAAAACAAATTACACTCTTAAGATTGGTGAAAGTCTAATAGAAGACACCCATGAAATAGTAAATTTGCTACATGACTTTTTTGTGGACCTACCAGGTCTTGATGTAATGGCATCAGGTCTAGATCTACAAAAACAGCAGAATATAGTTCATTTTACAGGATCACATCCACCTTTTCAGTTCAAAACCTTAAAAGTGTCTGAGGTTTATAGAGGATTAACAAAAATAAATACAAATCAGTCAGTGGGTCCGGATTTGCTTGAGGGGAGATTTTAAAGATAGCTGCTAAACAAATTGCACCTATTGTAACTAACATATTTAATAGAAGCTTACAAGAAAGCTGCTTTCCACATCAGTGGAGGGTGAGTAAAATTACCCCATATTCAAAGGTGGTCAGTCTACTGAGTTAAATAATTACAGGCCAGTTGCTTTATTGTCTGCCCTGGCTAAATGTTTGGAGAGACACGTACATATACAAATGATGGAGTATTTAGAGAAATATAACTTAATTACACCTTGTTAATCGGTTTTCCGAAAGGCCATTCTACCACATCAGCATTGCTGCAGTTTAACGACCTTGTGAATACATCATTGCATGAGGGGTTGGAGACTGCAGTGGTGTTTGTGGACCTATCGAAGGCTTTCAACCTGGTGAACCACCCCTTTTGTTACAAACAGCTGAAAATATGGGATTTACTAAAGGCCCAAGGGTCTGGTTGAAATCCTGTCTGGAGAATTGCACACAGAACATCAAAATAAATTGGGAATGCTCAAAAAAACAGGCAGTTATTAGGGGAGTGCCACAAGGGTCCATGTTAGGACCCCTATTATTTTTGATTTTCAACAACAGCCTCCCACAAGTTAACAACATTCAAATATATGGCTGTATGCAGATGATACTGCTTTAATAACAACAGGTAGCAATAGCAGGGAACTTGAAACCAATATACAGTTGGATTTCGACAGAATGGAGGGTTCACCAGGTTGGGCCTAGTGATGAACATCAACAAAACAAAATTTTTATATTTTGAGTCAAACTCAAAGGGAAATAAACAGTTAAATATAAAAGTGCATAAAGGTGTGTTTTTAGAACAAGTGACTGAATATACCTATTTGGGTATCATATTTGATCAGAATATGACTTTTGAAAAACATATAAGGGTATTGATTGAAAGGGTAAATAAAAGGATGGGAGCCCTTAATAGAAGCAGAAAAAGGGTTGCTGAATAACTAATTATTCTGGTACTGACCTATGGGGATCTTTTGTATTGTACCACAAACAAGATACCATTAAGTAATCTAGATAGAGTGTACTATAGGATAGCAAGGTATGTTTTGTGGTGTAGTCCAAGAACACATCACTGCAGCTTACTGACCTCTCTGAAATGGTTGCCACTTGATATAAGATGTGCCACAAGATGGCAAAAATTGATTTACAAATATCATACAGATAGTGCTGAGCACTATATAAAGAAAAGTTTATTTGGAGGGTGTTATCAAATTGACTCAATATTAAAGAGATCAAGTTATCAAAATAAAATTCCCATTGTGGCTTTTAAAAATAAATATGGGCAAAAGACATTACGCTCTCAAGCAGCAAAATACTGAAATATAATATCTTACCCAAACGAGCACGTACATTTCCATCGTATAGCCAGTGTATGCAGGAATTAACTAAACCAAGTTGTGTAACATGTCAATGTTTTGGATGATTTAGTAAGAATGGATTATAGGAAGTCTGGAGAATGTTATTGAATTTTGATGAATGATTTACATATATTTATTGTGAATGTTATTACCCATTTTGTATTTTGTACTTAGTGTTCTTAAATGTATAGGCAACTTTTAGAAAACAGGACAATCTTGTAAACTAGGCCAACCAGCCTAAATTTTTGTTTTTTCCTGTATGAAAATAAAGTTTTACTACTACTAAAGGCTGCTGCAAGGGGATCCCAGAAATGGGACCGGTAGTAATTACAGGAGAAAGGGTAGGAAAAAGACTTGCAGCTCTAAAAATAGACAAGGCTTCAGGGCCAATGAAATGCACCCAATGGTGCTCAGGGAGCTGGCATCAGATTTGGCTGAACTCCTGGCAGTGCTTTTCAATGGCTCAGTACAGTCTGAGTGGTTCAGAGAGATTGGAGGATAGTGGACATGTTGCTGTCCCACAAGGGAGGGGACAGGGAGGAACCTGGAAAATGCAGCCACATCAGTCTTACCTTGATTGTAGATAAACCAATACAGACACTAGTTAAAGAGGACTTGGCAGACTACCTGGAGAGAAATTGACTCCATGATAGTGATCAGCATGGGTTCATGTCAGGGGAGGTCTTGTCAGACCAACCTGACAGTATTCTTTGACTGGGTAGCAAGTGCGTTGGATAAGGGACAAGAGGTAGATTTACTCTAGTTCAGCTTCATCGAGGCTTTGGATTCAGTGCCACACAGAAGATTGCTGAAGAAATTAAAGGATCCAGGAGCAGCAATGAACCTAGTTAAATGGGTGGAAAGTTGGTTGGAGGGAGATAGCAGATAATGGTAGTAAATGGGGTTAAATCAGGGGAAAGGTAGGTCACAATTACAGTACCGTAGGGGTCTTTCTTGGGACCAGTCCTTTTCAGTATGTCCACAAGTGACATAGAAGAAGAACACAGGGCAAGATGGGTCTGTTCCCAGATGACACTAAGCTTTGTGGCTTGGTAGATAGAGTGGAAGGGGCAAGGGAGTTGGAAAAGAACCTTCAGTGGTTAGAAAGGTGGTCCAGGGTCAGAATGTTGAAATTCAATAACAAAAAGTGCAAGGTGATGCATGTAGGGAACAAGAACACCAAAAAGGAATGCTTGATAGGAGTGATTAATCTGACCACCACTTTAGAGGAAAGGAATCTGAGAACAGTGCTCTAGATTGTGAGTAGTGGCCTATTTTACCCTCCAATCTGTCAGACATATGCTTTAAAAAATGTTTTTGGTGAGTACCAATACTCATTCCAACCATTAACATGTTTCATATGTACTTCAAAAGAAACAGTTTTTTTCACAAGTTTAATGTACTTTGAAGCCTCAAAATTATATTTAACTCACCTAAAGTCACAAATGGAGATTATATTACTCTTTAATGCTAATGTTATCTGGACCACTGCCTGGGGATCATCATAAGTGACTCCCTAAAACAAACTAGCCAATGTAGTAAGGCCTACAGCAAGGCAACCAGAATGTTGGGGTGTACTGGAAGGGGTTTTGATAGCAGGAGGACAGAGGCAATACTACCTCTCTATAGATCACTGGTGAGACCCCATCTGGAGCACTATGCCCAATTCTGGAATCCTCACCTGAGAAAAGACAGAGACAGGCTAAAAACAGTGGTTGAGCCATGAAACAGCATACCAGCAGAGGAGGTGCACACAGAAATGATTAATGGGTTTAAGTATGGGTGGGACAGAGCAAAGGGCTTAATAGTTACTTGGGATGTTAGTAGTAAGGCAGGGAGTGATGGGGGGGGGGCAGAATGGTGAAAATCCCACCTGGATAATTGGCAATGGTGCAGAGCAGTGTAAAACTGGGCAGACTGTATGGACCAATGGTCTTTTTCTGCTGGCATTATCTATATTTCTATGTTACCCTTTTTAGACATGCCTTTTTCCTGTTGTAACTTAACGCACTAGAACCAGTAACTTGTGTTAGTAATGTTGCCTGTATACTGTTATTGTATTTTTTATTATATTGGCACACTTTTACCTTCATGTTTATCCTGTATCTCTTACCTTACCACCATGTATATTTTGTATCATTTGTATAACTTGTCTCCCTGCTCCTTTCCCCCCGGGTCACACCTGAAAATGAGTCTTGGCACAGTATGCCTTTCCTAGTTACCAATTTTCAATAAATTAATAACATTACAGAATCCAAAAGTAGCTTTGAGAATTCCTGCTCATGGAGGTCCACTCTGGGTGATGACATCACTGTTGCAAAGGGGTTTAATTGTATGGCCCAGTTGGGGCCACAGGACATTTGTCACTGGTAGCTGTTTAATTTCATGGCCCAAATGGGGCATTAAAATATTGCCACTGGCAGATTTCTCCCTTTACTGTAGGTCTGACTATGCTGCCTCACTGTGTTTTTTTCTAGGTCTAATTGGACACAGTCACATGAAGCAGCTCTTTAGAGGACAATTGTGTTTACAAATATAACAAATCAAGACCTGCGTGCAGAGTCTGTGAAGTGGTAGAGTGCGTTTTTAAAAGTTAAATATTTCTTGAAATGTTTTTGGTTTTCAGGGTTGGGGGTGCAATCTGGACTCTGTGGGTAGCATTGTTTTGCTTACATTTAGGGATGATGGTATCACTTTAGAGTAAGTGGCCTAAATAGTAGTTAATAAACAGAGCAGAAATGCTACTGTCGCTTAACAAGATCGGACTTAAAGAGCAGTAACATAATGCAAATAGGAAGCACTCAATAGGAAAGATGAAAATAAAGCCAGATAACCAACTTAATGGATGAATTCACAGGAATTTACTGTGAGCTCTCCACTGGAATAATGCTATGCACTGAGCCCAGTTTGATCTTCCCTCTCGAGTGCGTCCTATTTGGATTATTTGCAGAGTGTGTTTGGGCTGGCAGCCCAGGACAGCACTAGCTTAGCATCCTCGAGCGCTCTCCCCGTGTCTTTGAAAAGCAGTAGTATGCTTTCAACATGGATGCAACTGATTGTTAATTACGTATTAAATAAATGTGCATTGAGACAGTTATTATTACTTTATTGAAACATCAATATTTAATTGAGCATACAGAAATATTTAAATAGATAATGAGCTGCCATTAAAAAGTAGTGATGCCCTTTACTACTCTTTTCTGTTATGTGGGAGACCAGGACTTGCACCCAGTGTTTTGAACTTTTAAACATGTTATATGAATTAAGTAGCCAAGTGTCTCTAATGGTTAACATTTACTAGTGGCAACTAATACAAATGCTCATTTTACTTTATTTAACCATCTACTAATCTTTAATTAGAATAAAAAAATAATAGGTGTGCATTAGCCATTAGGAATGCAATATTGTTCAAATGCTGTATCTTTACTGCCTTTTTCAGCTTTTTAGGAGACCACAGTTTTCTACCCAATACATATTTTTAACTAGGTTATAAGAACTCCATTAGCCTGGTAGCCAATGAATGTCCAGACACATTTAAAACAAAGTAACTGATCTTACTACTACCTAGCACATGGTTCAATGAAGTGGAACAAGAATTTGTTTTAGTTGTCATTAATAATTTTCAAGTAGTTTTTAAAACTGCCATTGTTCAAGCCTTACCTGACTGACAGATCACAGGTCACCAACATTTATGGTGACACCTCATTTCCATTGACAGTGAAGATAGGTATCCCACAGACCTTCATTCTCAGCCCCCTGCTCATCAGTCTATTTGTCAATTACCTCTTGTATCATCTCTATGCGTCAAATCAGATGCCATCATCCTTTAATATGCACTGTAGATGGCACTGTCATCTCCATAAAAATTCCAAAAGTATCTTTGACTTTAACAACATACTCCAGAAGGTCTTAGAATTAACACTATCCTGGAGGGAGCAAATAAGACCACTATGAATGAGGGTGGTGCCAGCAGTAATAGGATACAGAGCACAAAAAAAAAACGTTGCACTCACCACACCACGGTAAAATGCTAAAAACTCACTGTAAAGTGCTACAGTGGGTTTATTCATTCAAAAGGTAGTGCAGTATACAAATTAGAATGCTGAAAGCAGGGATGTTGTCTTGACATTTCACAAGACTTCTCTTGACAAAGAGAATTCTCATGAAATGTTGAGATGGTGTCCATGCTCATAGCACTCCAGTTTGTATTCTGAACTACCTTTTGGATGAATAAACCTACAGAAGCACTTTATAGTGAATTTTCAGCATTTTTCATTGGAGTGGTGAGTACAAAGTTGTTTGTTGTGCTTAGAATGCTATCCTGGATGATCACCAACAATACGGTATTTAAAAACACCAAAAACAAAACAGTTGTCTTATGTGGAATACACTGTAAAAATATCTTAAGTAGTCAAGTAGCTCAGCAGCAGTGCTACAGCCAGCCATGTTGGTGACCCAGATTTGTAAGTGAACATGGGTTGCTGGGGGACGGGGGAAGAGGACCAAGCACTGGAAGGACTAATCTCCTCTCCCAGGTACGGCAGACTTGCTGCTTTGCTGTTGAATGCCAGCAGGTGGAGGCAAGGCCTGGTTGTAGTGCAGGCTTAAGTGACATGCCTGTTTGAAACAGTGTATGTGTGCCTACATATGGCATGTGCTGATGTCCATGCCACAGCAAGGGGCTGCTAGAAAATTAAAATGAGCTAGCAGGCTTTGTGAACCCCTGCCTCACTGCCCTCACCTCACTCCATCACCCGGATGCCGAAAAAATTTCTGGATGTGGGTCTCTGGAAGGGAAGAGAGGACAGCCTTCCCTCTCCTGGTCTTGCCAAGAGGAGCAGTCTGTTGTGGAATGCTTCAGGTCAGGTAAGCCCTGGGGGAGATGGTGGCCAGTCAGGAGAGGCAGGGACAGGGCTGACTGCCAGTTACTCATCTGAGGCAGAAAAGGCCTTATGGAAAAAATAGCATCTTACACAGTTCCACCATAGCTACTGTAAATGTCAAGACAGTCCAGAACAGTATGTTGTACTGTGGCTAAATTCTAATCAAAACTTCTCAGACCACAGTACAAGAAGCCTCAGGAGAATTCATTAGAAATGTGGTGCTCATTACCCTGCCAAAAAATAAATGTCTTACCCCACACACAAGGTTAATCCTGCAGCAATTACTGTTACCTGCATTAGAATATGTAAGTGAAGTATACAGAACAGTCTCATCTACAGCCCTATGAAAGGTTTCCATGGCATTTTACAGGCTACAATATGTAGAGTCACACTGAGCTTCAACAAGAATACTCCTCCCCATTGCACTCTATACAGCAGCCATGGCCTCCTATCACCAGAAAGAAGCATTACCCTAGATAGTCTGCCACAATATTCAAATGCATCCAAGGGTCCTACCCAGCTTACAATGTATACATGAACTTTTAATCAAGCCTGAGTTCACAGCCTTACCAGCTGAAAGTCCAATCAATAATATACCTTCACATATCCTGAGCATGCAAGTTTCTTTTGGTCAGATATGGCCTTTGCCACAGCAGCACCAACAACTTGAAACTCTCTCCCCACCAGCATCAAAGATACCACCACAATGCAAGCCTTCAAATGAGTCATGCATGATGTCCTCAGTTATCCATGTGATTGCCAGGATATCACAGCACCTAATGTTCCAAGCAGCATAGCCTGACTAAATCTAACATTCTGTTCTCTCTAGTGATGGGCAAACCAGTTCATCAAAAATATGAACCAGCCTGAACATGCTGAAGAGTTCATAAACAAATGTCTTCTGAACACTTTTGGCTGTTCATATCAGTTCAGATGGCTCCTATTACGGGAACTGCAGCACGAGAAGCATCAGAGCAGAAGGAACCCACAGGAGGGACCATATACAAGACTCTGGTCCCTTATCAGATGGCCAAGCTGTCCATCTCTCTAAGGTGGCAACTGATTGGGTTGCTGCTTTAGCAACCCAGAAGGTCCACCTTAGAGCTACGCAGAAGAATCAGGACAGAGAAGGAGCAGCAGCTTCTGTAGGCTGCTCTGTGTGCTTTCTGTTTCTGTACTTGTGCTGCTTGCGTTTTTTTGTTCTTGGGCAAGAGAAGAAGTCTATTGCAAAAAAAATGAAAGAATTTAATTGTTTATATATATATATTAGAAAACTTGGGGAAGTTGGGAGTGGGGAGTCAGGGACTCAGGAAGGGACTGAGCCAGCAAAGACTGGGTGTGGGACTTGGAAGTCATGGACTGGGGTGGGAAATGGGGAGTACCATGTTATGGGACAGGAGACTTGGACAGGGGAGCATGAAAGATGACATGAGCCAGGGTGGAACTTGGAGACTGAGGAGGACTAGAGTGCTGTGTATGTGAATACAATCTGCCAGGCAGTTGTCAGTGCATTAGTGCCACAACTTGCGTTCTGTCTGTGTGACCCCTCCACCCCGTGTCAGAGAGGGTTAGGCCAGGAAGGGTCCCCCAGAATCTCTGTGGGTATACTAGCAGCAGTGCCTGCAACATCCTCCTTAGCGTAGGTGGTGTGTGAAAAAAGTTCTCTGTGTGAAATAAAATCTGCCAGCCAGTCATCAGTGCACCAGTGCAACTTCTTGCATACTGCCTGTGTGGACCCCCCCCCCCCACCAAGAAGTCACTCATCGGTCATCTTACTCCCTGTGCTCAGTCAGTGGGTTATAACCTTTGGCTTAGTGGGCAGGGCATTCCATCACATCACGTGGAATAAAATAAAATAAAAATAAAATCCTTGAAGGGGAAATGTACTGTGTCAGAGATTGTTAGGCCAGGCAGGGCCCCCAGAATCTCTGTGGGTATACTAATATCAGTGCCTGCAGCATTGTCCTTAGCATAGGTGAAGTGTGAAATAAATTCTGTCTATGAAATAAAATCTGCCAGCCAGTCATCAGTGCACCAGTGCCACTTCTTGCACACTGTCTGTGTGCCCCTCTCCAAAAGTCAGTCATCTGTCATCAGACTTCCTGTTCTCACTTTGTGGGGTATAAGCATTGGCTTAGTAGGCAGAACATTCTGTCACATCCCGTGGAATAAAATAAAAAAAATCCCTGAAAGGGAAAAGTACTGTGTCAGAGAGGGGTTAGGCCAGGCAGGGTCCCCAGAATGTCTGTGCATATACTAGCAACAGTGTCTGCAGCATCGTCCTTAGCATAGGTAGTGTGTGAAATAAAATCTGCCAGCCAGGCATCAGAGCACCAGTGCCACTTCTTGCATACTGTCTGCATGACTCCACCCCCACAAGAAGTCAGTCATCTGTCATCTTCCTCTCTGTGCTCACTCAGTAGAGTTTATGATTTCACTCAGTGGGCCGGTCGTTCCATCACATCACATGGAATAAAGAAAAAAATTAATAAATAAATCCTTGAAGGGGAAAAATACTGTGTCAGAGAGGATTAGGCCAGGCAAGGTCCCCCAGAATCTATGTGGTTATACTAGCAGCAGTGCCTGTAGCATCACCCTTAGTGTAGGTGGCGTGAGAAAGAAATTCTGTGAGTGAAAAAAATCTTCCAGCCAGTCATGAGTACACCAGTGTCACTTCTTGCATACTGTCTGTGTGACCCTCCCAAGTCACTCATCTGTCATCTTCCTCCCTGTGCTCGCTTAGTGGGGTAGAAGTGTATAAGCTTTGGCTCAGTGGGTAGGGCATTCCATCACATCATGTGGAACAAAATAAAAAAAATCCTTGAAGGGGAAAAGTAGTGTGTCAAAAAGGGTTAGGTTAGGCAGGGTCCCCCAGAATCTCTGTGGGTATACTAGCAGCAGTGCCTGTAGCATTACCCTTAACACAGGCAGTGTGTGAAATAAATTGTCTATGTGAAATAAAATCTGCCACCCAGTCATCAGTGCACCAGTGTCATTTCTTGCATACTGTCTATGTGACCTCCTCCTAAGAAGTCACTCATCTGCCATCTTCCTCTCTGAGCTCACTCAGTGGTGTATAAGTTTTGGCTCAGTGGACAGGGCATTCCGTCACATCACGTGGAATAAACTTAAAAAAAATATCCTTTGATTGATTGATTGATCCTTGCAGGGGAAACGTACTGTGTCAAAGAGGGTTAGGCCAGGTAGGGTACCTCAGAATCTCTGTGATTATGCTAGCAGCACTGCTTGCTGCACCTCCCTTAATGTGGATGGTGTGTGTGTAATAAAATCTGCCAGATAGTCATCAGTGCACCAGTGCCACTTATTGCATACTGTGTGCCCCACCCCCCAAGAAGTCAGTCATCTGTCATCTTCCTTCCTGTGCTCACTCAGTGGGGTATAAGCTTTGACTCAAGGGGCAGAGCATTACATCACATCATGTAAAATAAATAAAAAAAAATCCTTAAACGAAAAAAGTACTGTGTCAGAGAGGGTTAGGCCAGGCAGTGTCCCTGAATCTGTGTGGGTAGCAGCAGCACCCTTAGAGTAGGTGGTGTGAGAAATAAGAGTGTGTGTGTGTGTGTGTGTGTGTGTGTGTGAATGTGATTTACAATTTTTTTTTAGATTGTTATGGTTGAAAGCACAATTTGGTGACCAGCAGCAGTATGATATTTACAAACGAGATCTTACACAGACATTGCATTTAAAATCAAGATACGACCCACCCGTGCATCTAAATCCTGCTAGAAACATACTCTGAGATAGGAAGAGCAGAGATACAAGCACTGTTCTCTACAGATCACGATAAAAGACCAATAAGAGACAGTCTTAGTCAACAAGAAAGGAGGACTTTAAATAGATTAAAAGAAGATGAAATGATTATCATTAAACCAGCTGACAAAGGGGGTGGAATAGTACTTGCGGACTATGCTAACTATCAAAAGATGTGTTTGAAGTTACTGGAAAATCCAGAAAATTACCAGAGATTAAGGGCAGACCCTATGGAGAAATTACAGAGAAGCCTTGCGAGTTTATAGGAAGAATTAGTTCTTACCAATAATTTGAAAGAATGGGAAGGGGAATTTTTGCTACAAAAACATCCAAGAATGCCAGGTGTTTATTCTATCCTTAAAATACATAAAAATTTCACTGACCTCCCCAGCACACAATTGTCTCTGGCATATCTTGTCTATTTGAACCTGTGTCAAATTACATAAATTTTCATTTGCAATGTTTGGTAGAGAATTCATCTACATACATCAGAGACACATCACATTTCATAACGACAGTACAGGAAGTACAGTTAAAGCCACAGGAAAGACAGTATCTGCTGCTGGTTACATTAGCTGTCTCTGACCTATACACCTCAATACCACATGAGAAAGGTGTACAAGCTATGGGTAGACTTTTAGACATGAGAAGATCCCCCTCTCACCCAAAAACCAGAACATTACAGTTGTTAGCAGATTTTATTCTAAATAAAAACTATTTCAGATTTTTGAAAACATTTTATGAACAAAGTAGAGGGGCTGCCATGGGAGCTGCCATGGCACTGGGATACGCAAATACTTTCATGCATGAATTTGAGAACAAATACATCTTGGACATCCAGACAAATCCTTATTTCAGAAATATAAGGTTATATCAGAGATATATAGATGATTTGTTTATATTATGGGTGGAGTCTCTTATGTTTTTATGAATACCTGAATAGGTGTACATCATATTTAAAGTTTACATTAAACTATGATACAGAATCTATCCCATATCTTGATGTCAGGGTGGGATGGGGGGATAAAAGTTTAATAACCATGCTGTATAGAAATGAAACTGCAAATAACATCATATTACATGCTCATGGTTACCATTCAAAAAATGTCATTAATAGTATTCCATACTATCAGTTCCAGTGTGTACACAGGAACTGTAGTGTAGAGGAGGAGGAGTATGAAAGAGAGTTGTGAAACACTACTGAAAGATTCAGACAGTGGGAATATAACAAACAGCTTCTAAAATAAGCAGAAAAATGTGTGGAAACTATAACACAGAAACAAGTTCTATTAGGAGTAGGAGAAGGACAAAAATACTTCAGGCTAGTATTGAGTACTAGACATAATCACAAGATGGATCAAATCAGACAGATTTTAAAAAGACACTGGTCAATCTTAGAGAATTATCAGGGAACAAGTTCAATTTTTCAGCTCCCACCACTTGTGGCAGAGAAGACAGTGCTTACAGACCATCTACAAGGTAAACAAACAGAGAAATAATTGCTTCTGGGACCTCTTGCCCCAGGGATGACACCCTGTGGACGCTGTTCAGTATGTGGACACACTAGTAAGAAAAGTATCTATAAGCATCCATTCACTAGTAAGGAATATCGCATAAAACAGTTTATAACATGTGATACAACAGGAGTGGTGTATCTACTATAGTGTCTGTGTGATAAAATATATATTGGGATGACCACCCAGACCATGGAAACAGCATATTCCAGAGCATAAGTCAAATACATGGAATAAGACCAACACACCAGTGGCCGAACACTTTCTAGCAGCAGGGCACACAGGAGCGCCCCCCTGAGGTTCTGAGGCCTGGAAACAGTTACACCTCTTGAAAGAGGAGGGGATTTCAGTAAAATGGTTAAAAAAAAAGTAGAGACCAGATGGATATTTGAAATGGGGTTTTGAACCCTCAGATAGGTCTAAAAGATATTAAATGGAATTGTTGTACAAGATAAGTATATAGGATACATGAAAGCAAAAATGATCTCTCTTTCTTTCCCTTCTCCCCCCACCCCCCCGCCTTCCCCTTAGAGTCTTATTGTGGTATTTTGTATATTTGATCAGTCTGTGGTCTGGAGATTTGAACTTTTGGGTCCTGTGCTGTGACTGTCTCCCCCAACACACTTCTTGGTTGCCTCTCCATTTTGGTAAATATAGGCCAAAGAGACCAAATGTACCTATAAATCTATGAGCGGTACTAAGAGAAAGAATAATAGTGCACAGTTTATGTTGTTCTAAAAAATTAAAGACAAGTGGAATGTGCTAACATTTTCATATGGAAACATTAGGGAAAACTAATGTGTAGAGCATGATGCTGGCTTTTGAAGGGCTACCAGTGACTATTATAGCACAGAAGAGCAGCCTCAGTATGATCAGGGTGCGATTGGCTTCCCTTTACATCAGCTCTTGCATAGAGTGATAAGTTGTTACTGACTTCACTCCACTAATGAGGGAATTCATTATTCCCTTACATCAGCACTTGCAAGCTAACAAATCAGATTGAACGTTACCCACTTTTCAAACAGAAAAGCATAAGACTAGCAGCTCTGCATCTTGGGTAGATTTCAACCAGGTGAACAAGGAAATAAACAAGTTTACTGGAACATAAAAAGACTATAATCAGTAACTAGTGAGCAGAAGTAAATGAAATATGACAAATGTTTTGAAGTAGGGTCCATTTGAAATTAAGAGGAAGGAGTTGAATATTGTTGGAGCAGGCTGCTTAGATTGTGAAATGCAATGGTGAAGGGATGCAGTGAGCAATTACAGAAAGCATGTGGTTTGGAAAGGGCAAACAAAGGAGCTTGAAAGAGTTATCCATGGCCCTTTAAAGTGAAATGCTTTAAGTAGTTATGGAATAGAGTTAGCAAAAAAGGCAAGTAAGCACATATAAAGAGGGAAAAAAGCTAAGAGAAAATGAATAAAAGAGGGAAAAGTGCCACGCTGTCTAGTGGCTAGGGCTTAGCCCATTTGTGTCTTATTTTATTTTTTATTTTATTTTATTTTGACAGCAGTTTGGAAAACCTTTGAGCCATAGGCTCATTTACAAAGGTACCTTGTCAGAGTAAGACAAAAAGAAAATACACAGTACAACAGTAACTTAAGACAGCAATAAGTACATAGATACAACAAGCTGGTACAGGCAGGATTGATGCAACAATAACAGAGTTAGGTTAACACTAAGCAGCTTAGTAGTAAGCTTTGTCATAAGTATTGAGTACGGCCTAGACTAGTGGCAATTACAGCTTCGGGTGTTAAAAAGGTGGTTCCGTAAGGATGTTTTGAAGCACAATATAGTTGGGGCTTAGGAGATGGAGGAGGGCAGCATATTGAACCAAGAGGGGGCCCTAAAGCTGAAGGCTCTTTGGCAGTGTGAGGTCCTAGCTATAGGGATAGCAAGAGAGGTTTTCCCAGAGGTCCGAGTATGAACTAGTGGGACAGAGCGGCGGATAGTGGCGGTCAGTCCTGGCGGGGATAGCCCAAGGAGGGTCCTTTCAGTAAAGATACAGGTCAGATATTTGAGGCACTCGTCAAGATCAAGCACCAGAGCTTTAGAGTAGAGCAGACAGGTGTGAGTTAGCCTAGGTGCCCCAGTAATTAACCTGCAGGCCTTGTTTAGAATAGTGCGAATTTTATGGAGTGCGGTCTGATGAGCAGCACCATACACCGGCAGCCCATAGTCCACTAGAGACAGGATGGAAAAGGTGACTGCAAGTCGAAGAGCCTCAGGGGGAGGCAGTTTTTATACCGGTGTAAGATGCCCAATCGGATATTAGTGGCAGTGGCTAGGGCAGATATGTGTCCATGGAAGGAGAGAGAGGGGTCAAAATGGACCCCTAGGTATTTATAGGAGCAAACTTGTTCGAGTGGGAAGGAGGACCCAGAGTGAATGAGGAGTCTTATTAAGGTGATTTGTCAATAAAATAAATAACTTTATATCTGTTACAGAAACGCACTGAAGGATTATTTAGGCCATATGCCTAAGAATAAACATTGAAAATAACATGGAATTGATGATGTTTAAAAACAGGTATTGTGAATTGGAAAGAACGTTCATGAAAATGACTGTGACTTTAGGAAAGTTGTGCCAAAGTATAACTATACAGTTCAAATTACTTTTTCATAAGTCACTGAGAACACTGAGGTGCTGGCATGTTACATTGGGCTCTTTGGAAAGCATGTGGAGGATAAAGCATTATTTTTTGGGTTAAACTATTCATTTTAAAATCAGTGTGAACACCATGGTGCTGGTATGTCTCTGGATGTTTTGTAAAATAAGTTGTGGCATTGAGTTTAAGATGCATGAAGAATTTTATTCAGTCCAATGATTAAACTGAAAATAACAGTTCAGCATGAAGTTTAACATGCCTTAATGGACTTAAGGAGTACAATATAATATAAAAACATACAGGAAAGCTCTGTTCGCTTGACAGGGTTTGATGAACTGCAAAAAGAATTGTTGGACACATCAGTAGGCTTCCATATTTTGAGTGCATAACTTTGGAAACATTAAGTTTTGTAAAAATATTTTATGGTGGTAGGTGGACAGCTATTTAATAATGTATTTATCTATTTATTAGGCAATGAAAGGCATCTCCTGAAGAGGCCTACACATGTAGGTGAAAGGTAGAGATTGTTTGCCGTGAAAATTGAATAAATTATTGTGAATATTTTTCTACATCTAAACTGTCTGCTGTATATTCATCTGCACCCCTTACACATTTCTGCTACTGAAAAACGTTATTGTTTTGACATTCACATCAGGGTAGCAGGACTTAGAGACTATGAGAGGCTAATTTCCCATGGGACATTCTGAGGTTTCTCAGAGACTGGAACTTTGTGAAATAAAATCTGCCAGATAGTTTTCAGTGCACCAGTGCAACTTGTTGCATATTGTGTGACTCCCCCATGCCCCCACAAGAAGTCAGTCATCTGTCATCTTCCTCTCTGTGCTGAGTCAGTGAGGTATTAGCTTTGGCTCTGTGGGCAGGGCGTTCCTCCACATTATGAGGAATTAATAAAAAAAAATCCTTGAAGGGAAAAAGTACTGTGTCAGAGAGGGTTAAGCCAGGGATGGTCCCCGAATCTGTGTGGGCAGCAGCAGTGCCTGCAGCATCGCCCTTAGCACAGGTGGTGTGTGAAATGTAAATTGTGTGTGTGTGTGTGTGTGTGTGTGTGTGTGATTATACTGGTGGCAACTGTGACACACAAGTCCCTGATCTCACACACAGTCGCTTTCTCAGTCTGAGATTATTTAGCTAAATGCGCCTTAACCAGATTGATTGAAATGTTTAAATGTTGCTTAGCTCTGTTTTTCACCCTGCTAGTACTGGTAGTAGCAATAGTAAAGTGGTGACTTTCGGACTGCCTAGTGCTGTGTCTTTTTTTGCCATGTTGCTTCATGTCATGTTCCATACCGAGTGCTGTTGCTAAACAAAAGTGATGCTAAACATATCCCCTTCTACAAAAAGTTAGACTCGGGATACTGGTTAAAAAAAATAGAGATCTGGGACTTGCCTGCCTTTGGGTCAAATCATCATCATCTTCCAGTAGGCACATCCACAGTCACATTATTCACTCCTCATCTCATTTCAACACTCGTGCTGTTTAATATAACTAAACAGTGGTTTAATTGTTTTGTTTTTTTCCTATAGATATGTTGAATAAAATCTGTTTAAAATGATTTTCTTCACATACAGTTACCACAAAATCATAAAGGTTATAAAAGGTTTGGATAAGGTTCGTATTATCATCCAAACCTTTTTTTGCTTATCAGAACCTTTTAGGACTTCAGAACCTTCTGAGGTTCTCCCAGCTCTAGTTTTCTCCCAACCTTCTAGTCAGTTTGCTCCCATCCTGCCTGCCCCTTTTGTTGACTGCCTTGGTCATTTGCCTGAATGTGGATATTCTGGTGTGCAGAAACTCTAAATAAATAAATAAATAAATAATAAGTCATTACTGACCTCTTGGCTGCTGTACAGTATATCTTAGATCCTTGATAAAAGAAAATGTATTGGGTGCACACTCTGGTCTCTTACATTCTGTCACAGCATAAGGTAGTAAAGGAGTACCATCAGGACATTACCACATTTAAAATGGCAATTATGCACCCCACAACATATTTCTTAATTGTTATTAAACATTACTAGAGGGTTAAGTAAAGTGAAATGAGCATTTGCACATGTTGCCAATGACAGATTTTAAGTAGTAATTGTCCTCCCGGTTACTGAATTTCATGTAAACTGGGTAAAAGACCAAAATATTAGGTAACAACCCTGGCCTCTGACTTAGCAGCAAAGTGTAGTAAAGGTAATCCATCAAGACAACACATTATATTCAATGGTAGATCCATATATATTCAAGGTTTTCTGTAATTATTACACATTTATTGATTGTTCAATAAAGGATAACTGCCTTAATAAAATGTTCATAAATTCACAAATATATCAGTGACATCCAATATTAGAAGCATATTACTACTTGCTGAGCTCCTACGACATTTTATTAAGTGGCAATATCTTGATTGCCATATCTTTATTAATTATTATTGACACTTCCTAATTTAAAGTTATGCTGGGATATGTGACCTGTACCATAATATTGAGATACTTCAGTCAAGCAGTTCTGTCCTTTGATGTTGTGCTGCAATAACAAGACATGTCAGTATTGTATCTCAACTAACCAATTACATTGTTCAATTATTCCCATTCATTGCAATTAATATTTCTCCAGGCCTTGTTCTGGCAGGCTAAAAGTGAAATTAGGCCTCTGTTATTTGAGTAGCTGTAAAGTGCTATAGTCAGGATAAAATGTGAAAGTCATAATTTTTAGGGAAAAATTAGTTTTACAGTTCGAGAGCAGTCGGTAGCTTTACAAATGTTAGTTGTTGTTTTTTTTTAATTAGGCTAGCCCAATAATAGAGCATTAAGTATAGCAGCTAAATCAGTTAAGAGAAAAGTTTTCTTCTAGGTAAGATGTCAAACTGATATTAAATGCAGGAGACAAGCCAGAAGGACTTAATGCTAAACAACTTATTTTTGCAGTTATGGGGGCTGCTTGGCTGCTCAACCCATCCCTTCCCTCTCTTACACACACATGGAAACTCACCTGATGAGTAATGAGGAGGCCAACAAAAGAATGGCATAGCTGGGACAGTGCTACAAAAAATGTAATAGTAATTCTGCTTTCAGTCACCTTGAACAAATTAAAACATTTGCCATAAATAGTTGATTTATTTACAATTTTTGTCAAGGAAGAGAATACTGACACAAGCTTGTTTCAAGACCAGTGCTGGGGAAAGGAATACATTAAACAGATACAGACAAGCACAAACAAAATAAAATAAAGCATGCCATCTATACTGTGACAAAGCAATCAGCTTATATAATACTATAAATAAGATGGCCTGAGATCAATGATTAAAAATAGGGACTGATACATTAGCAGAGTGACTAAATCAAAGTAATTTAGTTTCAGCAGCAGGTGGGACAGGTAATGAGACAGAGCTATCCACCTGTAGCAAAGCATGAGGTTGCAAAGTTCACAGCAACAGGAAGTTTATAACAGATACTGAAGGAGAACACAGCCATCCCTATCATCTTAGAATATTTGAGAGCTGAAAATGTTTGTACCTCAGGATGTAGGAGGATGGTTAGCTTATAGACCAATATGTAGGTAGAAAAGTAATGTCAAACATGCAGTTTTGACCCTCAGGCCATGGTGAGTTGAATGCATGTTATAGGCTGCAGAGGTGGGAATAAAGTGTCAATCAAAGGCAAACTGGCAAACATATTTGAACAGAATGTTCATTACAGCAATGGAGGATTTGTTGGCAGCTCCATAGACCAAGTATCTGTAATCAAGAATAGGAAGAATCATTTGGGAAATTACCTTGAATCTAGCTGAGTTAGTGAAACAGACTTTGTTGTGGTACAGAGCATCAAGACTAGGAAGTGTTTGTAACAGAAGCCGTTGATGTCACAGGATAACTCTATGGTAGGTAGGTAGGTAGGTAAAAATTTGTTGTTCAATCATGTTAAAATGATCATTAAAAATATTACAAACAATATAAAAGTATTTAAAAGAGATTTACACTTACAAGTAATACAACAAGAATATATAAATGTATAAACCAGGAAAAGAAAAAAAATGCCTGCTTTTTATGCAGTATCAAGGTACAAGGTACCAATTTCACAATTCATAACACAAATCATAGCTATATCTCATTTTGGGTTCCCTTTTTCAAGATCTTCCTCTTCCTAACTTTCTGGATGGTGACCATATACTGGACTAATCTTGTGATTATGTATTTGTCTTCCACAGTGAACAATATTAGGAAAATCATATTTCCATCAGTAAGTCGCATTAAATCTAATATTGGAGCAATCCAATATTTCCTAGCCTTGTTATACCAGGAGCATTGCAACATAACATGTAAAAGGTCTTCCTTATTACTATTATTACATTTACACAGCTTGTCTTTCAAGTTAGATGACTTGGTGAATCTAGTGGTCAGGACATTAGATTCAAACATCCTCATTTTATATTTTGTAAATTATTTCCTGCAAATTGGGTCCTCCCAAAATTCCAAATAAAAGCTAAAGTAATGCATACAGTCGTTGCTGTATCGGTTAGAAAATGCTGAATTTGCAGTTGCACTTAAGTCCCTAGCTTTGTAGTAATCTGAGATTTTCTTAAAGATATGGGCTGGATTTTCCAAAGGAGATGCAGGGCTTGCATCCAGCCTTGCACCATGGGACTTTAAATATTGTGGTGCACCGTCCCCCATTGCCACAACTACACCTGAATTTCTATTCTCTGGTTCAGTTGTGACAGTTTCTGTGATTTATGGCTGCTTGTGCCAATGCTCTGGTGCAAGCACCGTAACTTTGTCCTCTAGGGATGGTGCAAGCAAGACCACAATATTGTAGTCTAGGAACCTAAGCTGGGTTCAAGGGATGAAAATTCCCGATTGTCACCCGGTGAATGCCACAAACCCCATGCACCGTATGTTTGTCACGCTGAGGGCTTGCAGCATTCATTCACGTTGGAAAATATTGCCCATAGGGTTTGTATTTATAGCTTACTGTGAAATGTTTGCTAACATAACTCATACGCACCTCCATTTCATAAGTAGTAAAAAGACTGATCATATTTTGAAACCAAATCAATTTTTTACAGCCAAGTGGTCTAAAATGCTGGAGTTAGGCTCCAGTCTCTTTGGAGGAGTGGGTTCAAATCCTACCACTGCCAGGAAATTTATGCAAGTGCAAGCCTTGCTAGAGGAATCAGAAAGTCAGAAGATCAGGACAAGAGGTCAGAAAGTGGAAGGCAGCAGAGGAGGTGGATGAGAAGGTTGGAAAAAGCAGAAAGCACCCTAGACCCCCAAGACCAGAAGAACCAAAGAAGTCCAAGGGTAAGCAGCCATTTGTGGACCTGATGGTTGATGGCAGTATAAAGGACTACCTGGCAAGCATCATTGATGGATGGGGGAGGAGGGTGGATGGAGAAGGAGAAGTCATTGCAGGATTTAAAAAGGAACAAGGGGATCAGGCAGGAGCAAGGTTGGAGAATTTAAGGGGGCAAGGGGGAGGGAGATTCCAAGGATGACCTTAGGGGACCATGTGCCACTTTCCACCAAAGAAAAGATTTGGTAAAGAGAATAAGTGGACATGTTTGCACTTGTGGATAAAGAAGAGGGAAATTGTAGGAAAATCTGAAATGGCAGTAGCATTAGCAATGATGGGCAAAACCATGGAGAACAAGAGTTACAAAGGCAAAACTTTTGACTCAAGGGTGGTTGGTTTCATGCACATTATCACAGTCCTACTACATAAAGAGCCAGAACTGACCATACCATTGCTAATGTACTCAGTAATCATAAGGCACACATATAAAATGAAAAGTGGATACTGGTGGATGCACTATGATGAGAAGTTCCAGCAGAGGATGACATCACATTGTGACATCTGCTAGGACACCACCCATGTGAATTTATGACTGAGAATTCTAACATGTAACAGTGGGAGGGGGGTTGAAGATACCAAACAGATGCTGGGGCACCATGTTAAATTATGTTGGGGATACAACAAGGCTAGTTGCAACTGGGCGAACTGTAAGTTCAAAATGGCAGAATTATGACCAGTCAAACTGTTTTGAAAAGCCTCAAAATTCTGTGAAATTTAGTGAAAGTCATGGATTTTGCAATAATCCAATAAAAGAGAAATTAGATAATTTTGCCTAGCCCTACTTTAGAGTGTATTTTTATGGTTTGGAGAGATGTAAAGAAACAGACTACACAATGGAATACAATTACAGAAATAGCTAAATATTTCATGACAGTAGAGAAAGAATTAAGTCATGTTATTAATGTGCAGGAGGAGACAGTTATTTTGGCATTGTCATGAAACGAAGGACAGTATTGAGAAGGAAAACAGTTTATTTTAGTGTCACTGTCCTGAATATCAGTAGTGGTTTTGCTAGTGGGAGCAAAGAGAAGGAATGTCCAGTTTTGATACTATTGTTGAAGGCATACAGTAGATTAGTCCATCCTTGTGTGGCTTTTGAATGACTGCTGTCATGACTACAGACTGGTTTCCAAACCCAGTAACTAACTTCTGTATAAGTTAATTTTCAAAAGGTCTACATTAGCCAATTTTGTCTGGATGCAATACACAATCATGGGTGCAGGGAGATGATGAAAGTAAATTATTTTTAGATCATTTAATCTGCAGTGCATGTTAAGAGTGAAAGTTCTAACCATGACTTTTTTGTTCAAAAGTCTTTTTTTAGAATACTCTTCATTTCATATCTTGTAAGATACTTTCTATCACTTTTGAGTCTGCTTTAACACATTAGCACTTTTCGTTACATTTAAAATAAATAAAAGTAGTATTATTTTTAAGAAGACCTTCTCTGGTTTTCTTCAGTATTCTTGGCTGTCCATAGTACCCATTGTTAAACATCGCTTTTCTTGTGAATAACATCATCTAATGTGCAACAGACCCCAATTTCTAACCTTATGGGAAAATAGGTGTCCAAAATTATCTGGGGATACTGATGACACCCCAGGGATTACTATATTGAAAGGAGTGCTTCTTTTATTTCAAATGTAAACAAAGTGCAAAATCACATTCAAAATGGAGAAAACAAGGTATCTTACAAGACAAGAGAGTAAAGGCAATCTAAAATAGAATACAAAAGCAGAGATCAACATTTTCACTGAAATATGCACTGCTACTGCCTTCCCATTTTCTTTTCCACGTCAGTCTGATTTGCTTCAACCAATATTTACCAACATTAATGATCTAAAGTAGTTGTGTTGTACCTTTAAATGTACATTGGGTTCCCCTCTCCTTAGCAGCTATTGCTCTTACTTTTCATATTTCCATGACATTTTTTATTTATTTATTTTTTACCAGGAGAGACACACTAAGCTGAAAGCTTGTTTACAGGTGCGACCTGGAAGCACAAGGAAGTTAAATGACTTGCTCAGGGTCACACAGTATGCAAGTGGGGGCTGTGCTATTCAAACCCAGGTCTCCAGGTTTGCAGCTCAGAATCTTAAACCACTGTGCTATACTACCTCCTAAACTGTACACTGCACAATGTAAATCATACCATTCAGTGTTGTTCATCTGAATGGCTTCTCCCAGGGTTAGTGTCACCAGATGTTCAGGGATTTCTAGTGCTGCAATGAGAATGGACCCTATTCTTAAACCAGGTCATATTCAAAAATCATGAAATTAGTACTGTGTTAGTCTTTGATGTTTTCTGAGGGCACTCTTCTCAGCACATGCAGCATTCCCAGGATGGCTTTCTTTTGCAGTTCAACAGATGCTGTGGATTTGTTTGTTTTCTTTTTCTTCTATTACAATGTCTGGTTTTTGTACCTACACTTTCTTGGCAGCTGGTATTGGGTGATCCCATGTGATCGTTGCTTCTTCATTTTCTGATTCTCTGTGGTTCATGTTTCCTGTGTTTCTCTGCTACCTGTATGTTATAGTGTTTGTATAGTTTCAAGTGGATCAATCTCACCATCTTGTTGTGTCTTTCAGTATACAGGCCTTCTGCCATGAGCACTTTGCATTAGAGATGCAGCGAATTTTTAATCCGCTGGCGAAGTGGACGCAAAGTGGCCACTTTGTGTCCGTGGAGCACAACACAAAGTGGGCACTGCAAGGTGCTCACTTCGCGTCATTATTATTATTACCACTTCGCATTGCCATTATGTCTTAATGCGAAGTAAGGCAATGTGAGAAGAGAATGGGAAGCTCCTCCACACATCACATGGCTTACAGTACTTAAGTCACATGCTTTAGCCTGGTAGGAAGGAAGTGAGTCAGAGAAGCAGTTTCACTTTCTCCTTTGCATTTGTAGAGGGGAGAAAGCATTGTGAGAGGAGACTAGGAATTAAAGTGCTTGATTGCCTTGCCACTTGCATTTCAGAAGAAAACCAACAGCTTTTTTAAAAGCTATATCTTTACTTAGTTTTTGTATTGTATTTGTGTTTTTTTTTGGTTAGTGACTTTTTTTGTATAAGTTTTGTTTTGTTTTGTGTGTGTGACTGACTGTGTGCATCAGTGACTGTCAGTGTGTGTGTGTGTGTCTGTGTGTGTGTCGACCCGAGGACTTGTTGTGTGTGTCAGGATGGACCCAGGAGAAGGTGAGTGGCTGGCCTGTGGGCACGGTTGGAGGGCAGTGCGGACCCATCGGGGGTGGGGTGGTCATGTCATGCTGGACTGCTGCCAACTCTTGGGTGTTGCTTCCCCCCATGTTCGAGCAACAGGAGCAGCAGCAGAGACACCAGTGCCACAGGTGGCTGCTGTGCATCCACCTTGTCCACCACTACCACCACCAGTAGCAGCAGCTGTAGGGGCTCCAGCAGCACTCACTCCACCACCTCCACAGCCACAGGAGGTGGCCCTGGAAAATGTAGGTGGTGAGACTCATGCGAGGACTGTGTCTGGTCCTCCCCCCGAAGCTCCGCACTGTGAGAGTTTTTTAACTCTCCCCTGAAAAAGGGACCTCCAGGGCCCAGTGGGCCTACCCAGTCATCAAAATTCAATAAATAAATAACTCTATGGTGGGAGACAGCACAGTGGTGGTGTGCCATCTGTGTGGTGTGGTGGTGTGCCATGGCCACCGTGGGACACATTTGGGGACCGGTGGCCAGTGCACCCACATGCTGAACCACCACAGGGCAGAGTGGCAGGTTGCCATGGAAGGGGCCCGGCATCCACCTGCTGGCCCTTCCGTGGCAGTGACTGAGGGTGCTGCTGGGGTGGGAGTTGTGCCTCATCACCGCTGCAGCAGGAGGAGGGCTAGTACAACAGCTCTTCCACCACCACTGCCACCACAGTCACCAGCATCACCCTCTCCACCATCACCCCCACTACCTGTATTTCCTGTTGCAGTGGACCTCGGCACAGTCCTTGCAACACAGTCTGACATTGCCCCGGTGTGGGCAGCTCTTGAAGAAAACAATGAGTGGTTCAGTGCTTTGCAGCAGCAGGTAAACAGAATAGAACAACAGCAGCAGCAAATAGTTTCAATGCTGCACCTGATGCTGGACCACCATAGCATCCCACAGCCACAGTAAGTTGGGGGATTGTTTTCTGCCCCACCCATCCCACCCACTACTGTGTTGTACTGTTTTTGTGTGTTTTTCTTTGTTGTTGTTTAATCATACACATTTTCCCTTCAAGGGGACTCTTTCTTGCACCACATAGTGCAATACATTTGTGTGAAATCCACCCCAATTTCATTACAGTGTGTCACGTGATGGAGGAATTCCTGTTCAGAAAATCTGCCCACATTCTGCCTCCCTTCTCAGCAACGTTAGGCTGTGATGGCAGGGAAAGCACGTGTGCATGCTCCTTACAGTGAATATCCGATTGTTCAGCAGCTTTCTGAATGTTTCTTTATGTTATAATGGTCACTTTGTGGTGAAATGTGTGGGCACATTCCAGTAAGAGGAGCCTTGTTAGTGAAAACATTCCCACATTTCACCACAAAGTCAACCTTATAACATAAGGAAACATTGGGATAGCTGCGGACATCACTATAGTGGAGCATGCACCTCGCTCCTGGCATCATGTCCTAATGTTGCTGAGAAAGGAAGGCAGAATAGTGGTAATTTCTGATCGGTAATCCTCCATCTGTTTCACTGTAATAGTATAACCGATTTCACGAAATATATTGCACTCTGTGGAACAAAAATATTCAATAGAGTAATGCCCCCACATATTAATTTATGTGCATCACCATAACTATGTAATGTGGTGAATCTCTGTAAAGCAGCAGCACAACAACCTGTAGAGAACCCTGACCTATATTTTTTAATGCTTTATTACAACTTCCTTTACTTACATCCTGACTGACTGAAATGATACGTGAATTTGCAGTAGTTCAGTCTGCTGTACTACCTTTTTTCCAAGTATGAAATAATGAAAGAAGCATTCCTTTTAATTTGGTGCTGACCAGGTCTTTGTCATTGTTTTCCTCTGCTTTTCTCCATCACATCAATTAGTTGTTACATATCACTTCTGTTGTTAATTAACAATTATGCAGCAGGCAGTGTTTTATGACACCACGGAACAATAATTATTGAAAAGCAGCTGCAAATAAATACAAACCTGGTCCGAACAATATTGGAAGGCATGCTCATTTTTTTTTCATACATGAAAAAAAGTAGTCAAGTAAGTAAAGCAGACATAAACTGTGAAAAGAAATGTATCATTCAAGTCACGACTCAGAGGTAACTAGTGGTGGCTGTGGCAATGTAAAGTAGCATAAAAAGTACAGTTCAAAACTGTCAGGACATTATTGCAATGCTGCTTTAATTGTAAAAATGTCAGTATGACATCATGAGCTCACAGCAACAATCACAGAACACACAAAAGTGGGACAGAGTCCCCAGATTTTTTCTGCAGGCCCAAAATGCATCCTGCTTGTGTGCAGAAAATTGACAAGTGTTAACACAGTGGAATGAGAGTGTTTCAGCACAAAGTCCCCCAGAATTAATGGTGCACTCAGTCATGAGCGCAGTGGTGGCACAGAGTCCCAGATTTTTTCTGCAGGCCCAAAATGCATCCTGCTTGTGTGCAGAAAATTGACAAGTGTTAACACAGTGGAATGAGAGTATTTCAGCACATACAAAGTCTCCCAGAATTAATGGCACACTCAGTCATGCGTGCAGTGGTGGCACAGAGTCCCAGATTTTTTCTGTTGGCTCAAAATGCATCCTGCTTGTGTGCAGAAAATTTACAAGTGTTAACACAGTGGAATAAGAGTATTTCAGCACATACCCTAGTACACAATGATGACTGTGAGTGTTGTGTTGCTGGTCCAATGTGTTCTGCAAGACGATTCAAGCAAATGCAATGTTATCATCTCAACTGGACTGAAGGGTGCCCTTTGGCTGTACACTAATAGTAGCCTTGGTGAGGATATATATACTGTATATATATAGATAGATAGATAGATAGATAGATAGATAGATAGATAGATAGATAGATAGATAGATATATGATTGTGTATTTTGTAGGTGAGGAGAGGGGTTGACATGGATATGTACTCATGGTATTGTTCTGCATCACAGGTCACACAAAAACTGTTGGTGTGCACATTACAGTGCTCAATGAGAATTTTTTGTGCTGAAATTGGAAACGGATAACTCTCAAGCACATGAAGGTAAGTATTTTTTTGGGGTGGGGAAATCATATTTGCAGGTTTATCTGTAATGGTTTCTCATTTTGCTACTTCTTCACAGATTTCATCAGCATCCTTCTGGAGTCCAGTTTTTAGGATGGTCATGACTTCTGCGTGTTGCATGTGTGCCCAAGCTCGGGGAAGGGGGTGCCTGATGTTGAAGAACTTTTTTGGATAAGGCCACTTTGACAGAACAACAAGCATCTGGAAGTTTCCTAAAAAAGAAATGAATGACTTCTTACAACTTAATTGTTATGTGTCCCTCCCTGGTTCTCCAATCACAATCTGAAATCAAGTTACATTTCAAACCCACATCTTGTCAACTAACGCAACCTGTGTGCAATATTTGCTGCAGTCTTTCCAAAACAATGAAACAGATGAAATAAAATCTTCATACTTACCAGAATTGATTTCACATGGGTATCACATCGCTTCCTCTCTGTACAGTACAGCTACAGTACCATTCCCAATGAGTTTTAGCAATGGAGTCTTTTTTGTTACCCTGTAAAAGAAACAAAATAAGTGTACTGTATGTGTTTTACCATTGCGGCTCTGAAAAGCTACAGAAAACAAAACATACAATTAAAGGAAGTGAAGCAGCATAACAAACGTGAGTACACATACTCACTTTATGGTTTAAATATTAAGAAGCTTTGTGTCTGTGGCTGATGGATGTGGTGGTCTGGACAGACTCAGACTCAGTAGTGGCAGTGGCTAACATCAGTCCAGGTGGTGGTGGTCCGGGGGGTGGACAGACTCAGGCTCAGTGGTGGCAGTGGCTAACATCAGTCCTGGTGGTGGTGATCTGGGGGCAGACAGACTCAGGCTCAGTGGTGACAGTGGCTAACATCAGTCCTGGTGGTGGTGGTCCAGGGGGGCATACCGCATTTTAAAAACTTCAGTTAAAACCTGCCAACATTAACCACATCATCATCCTCATAAAGAAAGCTGCCCTCACAGTCATCGATGTCTGAAGTCTGACCACTGGGAAATTCTTTCTCCATTGTGTTGTCATCTACATCAGTGGTGGGCCATATCAGGCAGCCACTGCCAGTGCCACCAGGATGCTCCATTTCCACATCAGCAAGACCACCATGACGAGGCTGGGGTACGAATACCGAGGTTGCAGTCTGTGGTGGTATGTGCCTCTCATTCATTTTAATGAATGTTAGCAAACTAACATTTGCAGGAGGCAGATTTGTCCGACGATCCCTGACTATTGCACCTGCTGAGCTGAATACCTTTTCAACACTTACACTAGAGGGTGGGCATGTGGGGTACTTCAGTGCCACTGCAGTCAGCTCTGGCCATTCACTGACCTTTCCACTCCAGTATAAAAGAGGATCTTCAGTTATTGTCAGATGCCTGTTTTCAGACAAATATGACTTAACCATTCTCTGTGCCACACTAAGTCCAGTTGTTGATGCATCATCCTGTTCTCCTGAATTATTTATTTCACAAATACCCACTTGGGACAAAGCCTCCCAAAGCGGGTTGATGCCAGCCACTTTTGATGGCAAATCACCTGGAACTGCAGTCCCCTTCCCCTTGCAGGCTATGCTTGATGGTCCTCCAGGTACACCTTCAGCTGGATTACGCTGCTGAGGTTTGCTGACCTTGGCACATGACTTCTGTGCCCCATGAACCAAGCGCACCAGTTGACCACTGATATATTTCACCTGTTCAGGCCCTCCCTCCAGTACTGATGCAATTCCACATTTGTATCTTGGGTCCAGCAGAGCCTCCACCTCTATCCCTTCTACCTCGACAGGGACCACAAAATCTCGGGATTCAGAGCACCCACCCCCACTGTACAGTGAATACACATCTGTAAACATGCAGTCTATGAAGGTACAGTCCATGTGGGGGCAGTTCTTCTCAAAGTGACCCTTCAGTCCACATGAGAAATATGCCCCTGTGTCTCGTCTATGGGGTGAGCCTCTGGGTTTAGGCAGCGGGCCCTCAGGAAATGTTTCCCTGGGCAGCTGGGTTGTTGTCTTTCGAGTCTGACCTTATTTGGCCTGACCCCCTCCTACATGCTATGGTCCCTTCTCAGTTCCAGCCAATATTCCTTCAGTCTGGCTCCCGGAACAATTCCCCATCTTCCCAGGTGGCCTTGTAAGCTGGGTCATGGGGCAGGAGGAGAGTTCAGCATCCAACACTTGTTCTGAGATCTGCATGGCCTCTGCTAGCACGGTGATCTTCTGTTTGTGGACCCAGCTCTGAATTCCTGGAGGCAGGATGTTCAGAAATTGTTCCAAGATGATTAACTCAGCCACCTTGGGGCCACTGTGTCCTTTGGGTTTTAAACAATGCCAACCTAGGTCCTGCAATTGTTGCCCCACTGTTCTAGGCCATGCATCTGCTGCAAATTTGAAGCTCCGGAACTTCCGTCAGTAACTTTCAGAGTTGATGCCAAGGTGGTCCAGGATTGCCGCTTTCATCTCTGTTTACTCCCTGGCTGTGGTACTGTCCATAGCTCAATAAGCCACTTGTGCTTCTCAGGTCAGACAGGGGGCAAGGCGGACAGACCATTGGGGTCTGGGCCATCCAACAGCTTCCACCACTTGCTCGAATATTACCAGGAAGGCCTCAGAATCACCCTCAGACATCATTTTTGTCATCATGGTGTTCATCCTAGGAACCACCGGCCCCATGATAGCTGGACCAGCCTCACCAGTAAGATCTTGTTGCTGCTGTTGCACCAGAAACTGCAGCAGCTGCTGTTGTTGTTGCCCCAGCTGTATAAGAAACTGCTGTTGTGCCTCCTGTTGGGCTTTCTGTGCTTGTTGGGCCTGCTGTTACACCTCCTGCTGCTGCTGAACCAGCTGAGTGAGAACCTGTTGTTGCTGAGCCTGTAGTGGTCATTGCGCCCGCTGTTGTTCCTCCTGCTGCAGCTGCTGAGCCAGCTGCCTTAAAGCCTGTTGTTGTTCAGTGAGGAACTTCAGCAATTTCTCCATATCCATTTTTCCAGAATATAACTAGTCTTGCTCACTCCAGCAGGGGTTTGAATCCCACTTCTATAACCACATGTGAAATGCTGGCCTGTGGTAGATGGAGAGGCAACATGCTGGGTTTGAGGTTCACAGAAGAAAAGGTACTTTTATTGCCCCAAATTAAGTTATTGCTCCAGAAAAGCATAATCAGTCAGTTCAACTTCTCCAGCCTGGTCAGATAACATAAAGGTTAACACAAAACAGTTCTTTCAGGCTGACTTGACAAAAGGAATCTTTGAACCATTCATGTGGGCCAGCAGTTTTTCCAAAATACAATCTCAAACAAAATAAACAGTTTGTGGGCCAGCAGTTTTGAATGCACAGTCTCAAATAAAACACAAACAGTTTTCCCTTTAGCCTTATTTGCAGCCTATTATTATCAGTATATTCCACTCACTGTTTTTGGCCCAGCTGGCTAGGCTGATCTTTTACCTCAGGACTCGCTGCTCTAGAAATGGTCTCTTTCTCAGCAGCAGGTTTCAACTTCTCCCCAAAGACTATCTCCAACAATTAACCAATCTCCTTGGCATTCTGCTCTGGTTCCTGTCTTACATTCCACCCTCCATCTTGCAGGGTTCACTGCCTAGGAGTATCTTCTCCCTGTAGCAGTTTCCAGCTTCTAACTGACTCCTTGCTGGATTTTCTCTGCCTTTCAACAATCCCACTAATCAGTAACACCTGGGGAGGCACCCACTTGCCTGTTCATGTTGCATTCCCTGTATTTCCCCATCCTCATCCTCAGCCAAGGTGTTAACCTCTTGTTTCCCAGTGTAGTGTTTACACTGTCACAAACATATTTTTTTCCTGTTTTTTGAAATATTGTTTTTCTCAGATGTTGTGGTTAGAGTAATTAAATTCCGATAAGAGTGGGAAAAAAGGGAGACAATGGATACCTAAATAAGTGCTGCTTCATTTTGAAGGGAAATGGCACCTTATGAGTATGTACGTATGCATAAATGTTTGTTTTTTATGCATAATGTAATTTTGTGTTTCAATAGAGCGCATGGAATTTGAACTAATGTTTTGGGTCTCAATGAGTTTGAAGGGGGAGAGTTTTCAAAAAAAAGGAAAGAATGTGTATAATTAGAAGAACAGATGTTGAAAGGATAAATATTTGCCATTTATCTTTATTGTTACTTTGTATAATCAAATGAGATAGAATGTGATGTATGGTGATGGCTATGTTTGTCTAATAAAAAATTCCTCTACCCTACCCTTTTTATCATTTTCAAATGTTATTTATGGCAGGCCCTCTGTGCCTACACCGTACATTATTCCACTTAAACTTACACAGACCTTTACTTCAAAGGAGGGAGATAAACACTTTAGTTTTTCAGCGAGCCTTTGATTTTTTTTTATTTTTATACTTATAGAGTCCCCTTTATCTGGTTACCTACATGTTGGCTTCTCACCTTAGCACTGTGCAAATATGTGTGTGTGAGTGTGGGTGTTGGGGGGGAGGCTTTGTGGGTATAGTGGGTGTGGTTATTGTGGTGATATTGAGGTAGGCTTGTATTCAGGCACATGACATAATGGTGTTACAGTGGCTAGGACTCTTAGTTTACATATATAGTGAATATTTATTTCCTTCTACTAGTTTGCTGTGGTTGGATTACATACTGTCACATTTTTAAATTCTGTACATATTAAGGTGCATACTTCATTTACTAGGGGGTTCATGAATGGTTTAATTCTGTTGGGTAAATATTGTAATGATTGGTGTGAATTACGGTATATTATGACTCTTGTACATATATCTCCTTCTAACTATGGGGCAAGAGGATTTAATTCCTATCAGTTGTTATTGAGATTCCTTAGACTGTTTCTGTACATGTTTAATTACACACTGACACTTTATTGAAATCTGTACATATCAGGCTCATGGTCTCAATTTCTTGGTGGTCCTTGGCAGGTAGTTTTTTTTTTTGTTTATTTGGCACTTATACTTACAAATGCTATTATCATGTATAAACTCCTGTTACAACACTGAAGGCCTTAAAGTTTATGAAATATATTAACTAGCTGAGAGTATAGTTGGGGAAAATGTCTCCAGCTAAGTTCTACATTGCATTGTGTGTGAAACATTTGCTCACTTTGAGTAAACTTTACTTTAAACCATCTGTATGCCATATATAGATACTTTATGTTTGTTTTATTTTTGGGGTTGGTTTCAACTTGCAGTTATGTCACATTTCAGAATGTATTTATTATCCATAGGTTTGCCTTTCATTGACTGTGTTCTTAACATACAGGGACACTTGCAAATAAAATTGAAAAGCTCTTCAGCTTACATGTACTAAGGGACTTTAGTATCCTAAGGTTTTGTTTTCATTAAACTGTTTTCTTGCAACATACTGAGATATTTTAACATTTATATGAGGAGAAGTCTCTGCTTGTTGTTATCTTCTGATAACATTTGACCTTCTGGGGCTTTTTAGCTAAATCATACTGGTCTTAATTAGCTTCTCTGACATAATCCTCAATTATGTTTTGAATGAGTATGTTAAACCAATGAGAATTATTTCTGTTTTTATGAATTATCTGGGTGTTAATAGAATGGGATTTTCTAAATAACTCCCATAAAGCTTCTGAAGAAGGACTTGGTTGGTCCGAAAGTTAGAGCACTTTGTTCTTTTATTGTAACATCTGTGTTGGTCCAATAAACTGTGTCAAACCATTTGCTTCTGGATCTACACATTACAGCAAAATGTTATTACATACACAGATTTGTTAAATAATGTTTTTTTTTTTTGGCTTGTGGTAAACTTAATGGAAATGGCTTTCGTAAACTATTGGCTAATATTCAAAGGTAAATTCTCCTTCTATCTGGGTAACCAGCTTATTCATACCTGACGTACAGTATTCACTGGTCTGGGTGCTGATCATATCTTCATGGGTTATTTTCAAGTTTTTCTAATGTCTGATTTTTTGCTTTCAGATTTTGTGAATTATTTTCTGTATTTATTATATTTTGATATTTTTAGTTACTATTCTTTCTGTAAGCTTTGATATACCTTACTTGTTTTGTTGTGTCTGAAATTTGTATTATGCTTTATCTTGGTTTCATTTAAATAGAAAATTCCCCTACCCATTCAAATGGTGCTGGAAACAGGTGGAATCCCAGATATTTTTTCCAATTTGAGGTCGTTGGATGGTTCCCAGGTTACTGGGATTTACAGATCTCCTTAAGGTAACTTAAGTGTTTTGTGTCAGACTTGTAGTGTGAGGATGAGGTTGCAAATATACCGTAGCAGAATATTTACAACACATTAGTGTTCCAGAGCTGAGAAATTCTGATTTACAGTCCTTGATGAAATTTCTTTCAGTGTCTGAAATCTTGGATGTTGTCAAGTCACAGAAAGGGTATTCTTCACCTGTCAGTGACGTACTGTCAGCAGAATTTTATAAAACATTTTCTACACAGTTTATTTCTATGCTGGTAAAATTATATAATGAGATTTTGATCTCTGGCACACTTCTAGACTTTATGCCCACTGCATTATTGATTTTTCTGTTTAAAAGGAGTGATAGGCATCTATTGAATAACTGGAGACCTAATTGCTTATTAAATGTGGACCAAAAGTTTATTTCAAACATTTTGGTCAAAAGACTGGAACAGGCTACAATGGTAACAGTTCCTCCACATCAACCCAGTGTGGCACTAGGGAGATCTGTGCAAAACAACTTGATTGTACTAATAGAAATCTTTGAAGGGAGTGCCTATAGGTCTTTGTCTGGATATGTTATTTCACTGAACATGGAAAAGGCCTTTGATAGGTTGGCCCATGAATACGTGTTTCAGGTTTTGGAAAAGTATTGTTTTCCTGCTGGATTTATTGGAAGGCTTAGAAACCTATATAAAATAGTCCTTTGTATGCCCCTTGGTTAATTTCTGGAAGGGGAAAAATAAGGGGTTATGAAGGTATTTGTCAGGGATGCCCTTGGATCCCCCTGTCTTAGTAACTGATCCTTTACTGAGATATTTGAATGATAAATTCATCATTCCTGGGCTTGTTCTTGCCATGGATGTACCAGAGGTGAAGGTTATGGCCTACACAGATAACATTTGTCTGCTTCTTCTGGATGAAATGTCTTGCCCATTAATAGCAGATATACTTCAGGCTTTTTCTATAGTATCAGATTCCTGTATTAATTTTAGGAAAAGTAAAAGGGAGGGATTAGGGACTTTTCAGAATAAGGTTTTGAGAATTGCAAGTATACAGAAATCTTAGGGATTTGTTTTGGAAATGATAATATGGCTAAAATAGACTGAGACTAAAGTCCTGCTAGTACCAATTGCATGGTCTTAACTTTAAAATCCTGGATGATGTCGAAAAGGAAACAGATTTTCCTTGCAAAATCTTTACGTGTAACAAGGTTTACGTATACAGTATCAGTTTTATTTTTCTATTATCACCCTGTCTTGACACAAAGTTGTATTATCTTTTGTTTATGGTGCTCTGGGGAAGTCAATTAAACTGTTAAGAGGGAGGCAACTTATTGACCAGTAGAAAAGGATGGTTTAGATATGTTGAACCCTGTTTTTTTTGTTTCTGTAGTATGTTTTGGTTTTTCTGATTTTAGTGAAATCCTTAAGCAGGAAGCTAGATTGTGGGTCCCATTAACACAAGAATGTCTGGGTATATTTATGGTGTAGTGGAATCAGGAAAAATTATATTTACCATAGTTAGGTGTTGGGTCAGGCCTACTGCCTTTTATGAGGGGTACTACCCCTAAACTTAGACAATGGAGACTTAGTCCTGCAGTATCACAGTACTCTAGTAGGAGGCAGCTTTCTGAGAATCTTAAGGTATTTTTTTTTACCTCCCCATACCTGCTGGGTTGCCTTTTGGACAGCAGAACTACAGTGCTTACATTGTTAGTCAACAGAAGGGCCCCCACCCCAAAGTGAGATGTCCTTCAGATGAGTCTGCATGGCAGATTATGGGTCAGAGGGTCTCACAAGCATGAAAGTCTGGAGGAGAGGCATTTTTCCCACCCAGACAGTGACAAAATTGTTGAGACACAAGAACACTTGTCTGGAGACTGCCCTTTCACTAAGGGGTTTCAGGTATTGCTGCCAACACAGTGGAGATGGCCAGAGACAGAATCTATATAGTACCTTTCACTTGCTTACCTTTTGGCTTAAGAACTTCAAGTAAGGGTGATCTTAGTCTAGATACTTTGAGGGTGCTTTTTGTTACATTTAAATTTTATTGCTGCCAGTCAAGGTGCACATTTTCCTTACTGCAAAAAGTCATTTCTCATGCTGAGCTGTTTCATACTGTATCCTTAGCCTGCAGAAGGGTACAGTACAGGTCACATTAAACTGTTCCTCTAATGACTTGCTTTGGCATTTCTGACTGAGTTGTGTAAGAGTTGCTTGATCCAGCACAAAGCCCTTTACAAACTGTTCCTTAAGAGTTAAAATGCAGTTTTGCATTGCATTGTAATTGGATTGAAGATACTTTTCAACTGAGTTGCAAAAACATTTTGCAAACATTGCTCTTGAGCTGGTTAAGCATTGAATAACAATGCAGTATGAGCTGCCAATGCATTCCCAACTGTAAAAAAAAAGCAATGCTAAATGAACTAATTGGTGGAACAGTTTAATGTGACTTGTACTGTACATGAGAAAGACGGTAAGCTGTTTTCTGTGTTTCATTTCTAATGTCACAGAAACAAGTTGTAGTGGTAAATTTATGCCTAAAGATTATGGTTTCAGATTTCTTGCTCTTAGTCACTCAGCTTTATTCTCCTTTTGGTTTTTGAATTTCTGCTATTTTTATCTTTTATTTCTTTTTATTATTTGTGAATTTCTGACTGTATTGTGATATTTTTATATTTCCCTTTGTATTGTTCATACATCATTAAGAATTTCCATCCTCTAGATTATGGGTCCCACTTGTTTGTGAATGAATAGACTTTTACCTTCAACACAGGCACTGAGAATAGGGTCTTAAACACCTTCTGAAACAGAATACTGGAAGTTCCTGCCCTAGCTATGTCCATCTTGGTTTTTTTAAAACTCAGGCACTGGAAAATGACTCTCTACAAACTGAAAATTTGCACAGAAAACAGCTGTATGCAGTTATCAAGGCATCAGGTGTTGGAGTTTCACCAGCTATTCTTGAATGTGTGCCTGATTTGGAATCAGGGGTTCTGAAGCATCTTTCGAATGCTGGGTTCCCACACAGATATGGAATATGCTCTAGTTGAGCACACATGGCAGATTGGGGGTTAAAAGTAATTTCAAACATAAAAGTCTGACATGTAGAAACTGTCCTAGGCCTGCACATGCAAATATTTTAGAAACACAGACCCACTTATTTCTCTCTTGTTCATATTCACACGGTTTATGGACATTATTTGTTGTTGCTTGTAAAATGCCTCTTTTACATCAGATTACATATAAGGAACTGGTGTTAGGTTTATTTTCCAGTGGAGTATATATATATATATATATATATATATATATATATATATATATATATATATATAATCCTCATACTCCGTGGTTTTTGTGACTATAGTAAAATTATAATCCTCATACTCAGGTGGTTTTTGTGACTATTGTAAAATTGTTTTCTTTGGCAATCAAGATGTGCTGTCTTTACAACAAAAAGTTGTTTCACATAAGGAGTTCTTTCTTTCTATTTCACTGACTTTGTGCAAAACATATAAAGCTGATTCTACTACAGTTATTAGCGTACAGTTAACTCCCTCCATAATGAATTTCCAGATCACTCATTTTATTATTTACAAGGTTATGGGAGGACATGTCATGCACTAAAAGATGGCGGTTTCTTGCATTTATTTATTTAGTAGTTTTCGTTGACCAGGTAAGGGTAATAGAAAAAGAAATTGCCTATTTTCAGGCATGACATGGGAGAGTCACAGACAAAAAATGAACAGCATTGCGGGGACACAGAATATAATGACAGCATGTGATCTGGCAAACTACAGAAAAACATGAAACAAGGAAAAGTACATAGAGATAAGAGATTTGAGAATACAATTTCAATAAGTGCAGAAGATAAAGCCAAGTTAATTAATAATACAATATATCAATTACACATACACATATCATTTGACTGTAGGAACTTATGACATTCTTTCATAAAAACCAGGTGATACTGAATGCTTCTAAGGGGCATTGGAAAGGAGTTCCAGAGCTTGTGAGCAAATATAGAGAAATCCTTTTTTCCCCATCTTAGTAGCACATTTTGGGATGACCACTAGTGACTGATTCATAGATCGCAAATGGCAGGCTTGGGAGGCAAGTTTTATCATATTGGTTAGGGTAGCTAGTCTACTAGTTCTGGTAATGTTATTAATGGTGCAGCCAGATTTGAAAAGTTGATAGGAAGATGGGGAGGACCAACCAAAACTTGAGGAGAGGACACAGTGATGGCTAAGCACTAAAAGGGTAAAGTGACAAATGCTATTGTAACATGCATTTCATTTATATAGTACCCCTTTCTTTGCCTCCAAGTAATCTATTAGTCATATGTGAGACTGGGTAGTAGGACACCTTGTGTGATAGCCAGGCTAGTGGCTGCAGTTAGGGCATATCTTGTCTTTTTTTTGCATGTTCTGTTAATGCCCCCTTCCTACCCAGCAGCCTACTCCTTTAGGCAGCCAAGTCTCACCCTCCATCACTCCCCTATTCTGCCATCATTTGCCCTCAATGCTCAACTCTCCTGACATATCCCTTCACCGGGGCCCCCACCCATAGGAGGAATATAGAAGGGGAGATTGAGGTACCCTTTTCCAGTGCCCCCTTGCATTTTGGTCAGGAGACAAAGTGCAACTCGGTGGCTTCCCAGCTTTGTGGCCAGGGGAGGTAGGCCACTATCATCTGGCCAACACAGGTGATCATTTTCCTTATTTTGTTGCTCCTGCCCCTGCTGGATACATGCCATGATGTCCTCACTACCTGCGCATGTGGCTTGTGATTACCCATGCCACAAAGTGCAAGGCTGAAACTTGCCATGAGGAGTCACTGAAGAGTGTTGCATCCACAACCCTCCACCCGGGAGGAGAGCATCCAAGGGACACTTTTGCACCCTCCTTGTCGGTCTCTGCTCCTGATGTCCCAGGATCAGGTATGAACCTGGGTTGTCACCATGCCAGGTAAGCACCTATCACTAGCCACAGAGCCAGCAGCAACCTTGTTTCATAGGCAAGACCAAGCTTCATGTTTACTGCCTTATGGGTTGTTGGCAAATGCAAGTTAAAATCCAGAGCAGGGTCTAAGGTGGCCACAAGGTATTTGAAGGAGTCTACTATTACTGCTAGTGGAGCACCCATAAAACAGTGTATAGTAAGGGCAGAGGGATAGACCCTGATTCTAGGTACTGAGTCAAATAGTGTAGCTAGGGTTCTTTTGGTATTCATGAGGACTGAATGGACTCAAAATTGAGATTTCATTTCAGATCGATGTCAGCTACAGTACATCCATGGCAGTAGTGTACAGTACCATGTGATCTGCATACAGTAGAATTGAGCAAGAGTTAGCCGCTGTGTGCAGATTGTTGATAAACAGAGTAAACAGCAAAGGACAAAGTATGGATCCTTGAGGCACACTAATGTCAATGTGGGACAAATCAGATTTTACTTTATTGATTTCTATGAACTGTTGCCGCCTAGTGAGGTAACTCACAAACCAGTTCATGGCAGTAGATGAGAAACCCAAGGTGGTCAGTTTATGAGTAGCAAAGTGTGGTACACAAGGTCAAATGCCTCGGTTAGGTCAATGAAGACAGCCTCTGTAATCGTACCTGGTAACCCATGAAGTTGGCGCATGAGGAAGGGCACCGTCCGTTATATGGCGACTCCTTCCTGGTGCAATCCACTCACAGTGATAGAAAGGTAGGGTGACCGGATGAGAGGGTGGGTGAACTAGGTGACAGGATGTCACTATACATACACGTGCAGGGGGGTGGGGGCGAGCATGACGAGCATGGGCTGGGAGGGGTGGAGAGGCTGTAGGGGGTGGTGCTGCAGTTGATGGTCGAGCTGCATCATGGCATCGGGGGATTGGCTAGTGGCTGGGGTGGCTAAGGTACTGGGTTCGGGTCTGGGTGCTGGTGTGATTTGTTATTGCACCCAGCCCAAACCATTTTTTTTTACTGCTTTCACCCCCCCAACATGCACCCCCCTGGAATTGAGAATCCTTAAGTAGGGGGTGTGGGGGACAAAGCCCCCTGTGAGGGGGGTGTGTGGGTGGGTGCAGACCCTCCCACAGAAAGCAGTAAAAATCTGTCCTGGTATTATTGTTCTGGTGCACTGGGGTTGTCAGAGTGCCGAAAATATGTCCGGCACTCTGACTGAGCGATAATGGTGATCGCCTTTAGGCGTTCGCAGTTATCACATGGACCCAGCATGCCTTTATCTATTGCCACCTTGACATCATTTTTTAGCTGGATGGGGGCAGTGGATGTGCTGTGTGCCTGCCTGAAACCTTGCTGAGCTGGGGATAGTAAGTTATGATGCTGGAGGTGTTCTGTTACCTCTGAGGCCACAAGTTTCTCAAGTAACTTGTCGAGCACACATAGGATGACTATGGGGAGGTGATTATCCATGCACTTGGTATCACCCTTTTTATGAACATGAACCACTCTGGCAATCTTCCAGATCATAGGCACTACCCCAGTGGAAAAGGACAAGTTAAACAGCCTGGTGACCGGTGCAGCAATGAGAGGCACAACAATTTTGAGGAACTTGCATATTAGCCCATCAGACCTGCACGCCCACAGACTGGTAAAGTCCTCAGGAGGTGTAGAACTTCAGTTTTGGTGACAGTCCTTAGGTTAAGGGAAGGGGAGTTTGTTTCCACTACATAGGGCACAGGTATTTAGGTAGGTGTCCTTTAACCATGCGTGCTATTATCCTCATTTATTTCCCTTTTTTGTATAATTTTGTGCCTGATTTGAATGTATTTTCTTTGTTTTACTTTTTGAAGATTCTATATTAATTGTGATTTTTTTTCAATAAAAAATACCCCTACTGTTTGTGATGAAAGACTCCATTAAACATGAAAAACCAGGAGAAGAGGGAATGCACCAGGCAGCACTGTATAGCATGCTGAAGACACAACAACATTTTCTGATAACCTATCCTTCTGCTGTTGCCTTCTAGAAGGAGTTGGCAAGAACATGGCAGGAACCCTTGTTTTGCCAGGGTCACATATCAAGAGGTGGCATTATGTTTTTTTTTTTTTGCAGATCCTCGGTCTAAATGTAATAGCAACACCCATCAGGTTTGTTTTGCATGCTGCAAATATTACCTGTGGCAGGCAAGATGTGCCTTAACTACTTAGTAGAAGGATATTATTCCACAGATTGCAGTGGACATTGTACATAGGAAGTAGGTGGTATTTAGCCTAGGGAAGTTCTGTTTCTCCGTAGGACAACATTTATATCAGCTTCTAAACATTGTCACTGGATGACATAATTGAATTGGATGGGCACACATCTACAAGCTACTCAGTTTTCACCAATATGTAAATATTATGTCTAGAATGTATTGCCTTTTGTTGATTTTTGAGATTTTCTTTTCTGGTTTTGGAAGTTTCTGCATAATTTGGTGATGTTTTGTATTTTTTTCTTTATTTTAATAAAATTCCCCTACTCTTTTTGAGAAGTGCCCTGGAAAGTTTAACGTTCACCTGACAACCACCAGAACAGGAAGAAAGAACCTTGGTTTAATGTCTCAACTGAAATACGGCACCACAGGAAACATAGAAACATAGATTTTGATGGCAGATAAGGACCGCTTGGCCCACCCAGTCTGCCCATTTCCCTACCTAATGGATAAGCTGCAGATCCTAGTTACCCAGCAGCCTACTTCTTCCTACCCCCACCCCCTAGAATTGCCTTATGACTGTCCCATGCGTGCTTGAATTCCACCACTGTTTTTGACTCCACAACCTCCTCCGGAAGGCCATTCCATGCATCCACAACCCTCTCTGTGAAAAATACTTCCTAAGTTACCTCTGAGCCGCCTTCTATCTTCAAATTGTGCCCCTTCTTCTTGCACACCCTTTTTGAAAGATGCTACCCTCTTGGACTTTGTTGATTCCTTGAGGTACTTGAAAGTTTCTATCATGTCCCCTCTCCTCCTTTCCTCGAGGCTATACATATTTAGCTCCTAAGTCTCTTCATATGTCTTCCGGTGCAGACCCTGCACCATTTTAGTTGCCCTCCTCTGGACAGCTTCCATCCTGTCTATGTCTTTATGGAGATTGGGTCTCCAGAACTGCATGCAGTACTCAGATGGGGTCTCACCAACTGTCTGTACAGAGGATAATAACTTCCTGTTTCTACTGGTGATGCCTCTCCTATGCATCCCAGTATCCCCAGCCCTCCTTGCTGCCCTCTCACATTGCTTGCTCACCTTTAGGTCATCTGATATGACCACCCCAGGTCCCTTTCCATTTTTGTTGTTGTTAGTATCTCACCCCCATTGTGTACTCTTCCCCTGCTTTCATTTCCCAGGTGCATTACCTTGCTTCTTAGCATTGAATCTAAGCTGCCATACATTTGACCATTCCTCTAACCTTGCCAAGTCCCTTCTCATCCTTTCCACCCCACCTTGTGCATCAACTCTGTTGCAGATCTTTGTGTCATCTGCAAAGAGACATACTTTTCCTTCCAGTCCCTCTGCAATGTCGCTTATAAAGACATTGAAGAGGACCGGTCCTAATACTGAATCTTGTGGTACCCCACTAGTAACCCCCCTTTCTTCAGAGTGGACTCCATTTACTATTACTCTCTGTGTCCTATTCTCCAGCCAATTCTTTACCCAGGCTGTCATCTTGGGACCCACTCCCAGGCTGGCTAACTTGTATATTAATATTTTGTGTGGGACTGTGCCAAATGCCTTGCTAAAGTCTAGGTAGGCCATGTCCACAGTCCCTCCCTGATCTACTACTTTGGTCACCCAGTCAAAGAAATCTATCAGATTTGTCTGGCATGACCTTCCCGCTGTGAATCCATGCTGCCTTGGGTCCTGTGCCCCTCTGGCCTCTAGATATTCAACAACTCTTTCCTTCAGAAGTGATTCCAACATTTTCCCTACCACTGAGGTTAAACTAACAGGTCTGTAGTTTCCTGCTTCTGCCTTCTCCCACTTTTGTGAAGGGGAATCACATCTGCCCTCCTCCAGTCCTCGGGTACCACCCCATCCTCCCATGATTTGTTAAAGAGGGTAGTTAGTGGTCACTAGTTCTACCCTTAGTTCTTTTAGAATTCTGGGATGAATCCCATCAGGCCCCATTGCTTTGTCCACCTTCAGTTTTAAGAGTTCTTTCAGAACCTTTCTTCTGTAAATGGGCTGGTATCAACTTCTGTATCCAGAGTGTTTCTGCTGTTTGTTTTAGGTACCTCCCTCTTCCTTTGTAAATACTGAGCAAAAATATTTGTTTAGTATCTCTGCCTTTCACAGTCACCTCTGCCCACCTCCCTCCCTTTATTAAGCCTCACTAACCCTCCTTGGTCTTCCTTCACCCTGATGTACCTATAAAAGGTTTTATCCCTTCTTAATTGAGTTGGCTATCTTTTCCTCGGTTTGGGCCTTTTCTGTTCTGACTGCCTTCCCAGCATCCTTGCTTTAACTGATACAGTTCTCTGTCCTGCTCCTTCTGTGATTCCTTGTACTTCCTGAATGCTTTCTTTTTCTCTTGAACCTTCACTGCCACTTCCTTTGAGAACCACAGTGGTTTCTTACATCGTTTTGTTTTGTTTATTTGCTTCACACAAAGGCTCATTACCTCTGTGATGGCAGTTTTTATTATTCCCCATTGTTCTTCCACCCCTCCTTCCTGCCCATTTACTAGTGCATTCCTTAGGCACTCACCCATTTTGGCAAAGTCAGCCCTCCTAAAGTCCAGTGCATCAACCCTTTCATGCTGCACTACAGAGTAAGTATGGGGATTTAAACCTATGTTCTTGGTGTGGGGCTAGAACCTACAACCTTCCAATCCTCTAGCCTCAGAGGCAAGAGTGCAACCTGCTGAACCACTGACTCTGATGGCACAGCATTATTTCAAATGTGCAGATGTTTTCACAGCTCTCATTCCTCTGCATGTTTTTTGTATCATTTTAGGATGCCATCTCTGTCCATCCATGAAACTAATACTATAATGTGAGCAAACAGGCTTTTTCTGCAATGTATGTCCCCTAGACCATATCAAGTTCAATAACTTGCATTTGTTCAATAGACTGCAGTTAGAGAGGAACAATTACACCAGAATTTTAAAATACTGTAAATGTTGCAAAATGAATCTCTGAATTCTTTGAATGTTGCAAAATGAATCTCTTGTGAACTTTATGGTTTAATATTTCTTCTTTTAAGCAAAATATTTATTGAATTGTCATGCTAGCAAATACAACTGTTGCTGGTTATTTATTTTTTGTGCAGAATGTGGGCTGTTTAGGTCTTGTACAGTTCTAAAAAAACTTCTGCAGCTGTCCTGTTAGCATACAGAATGTGTTTGTAGTTGCCAGAGAATTCTTCAGAAGAACATCAAGATTTTTTTTTTGTATTATTTATTTATGCTCCTCCCTCAGCCACCCCAGCCAGTCACTGCTTCAAACTGCCTAGGTCCCCGCTGCCATCCTGGCCCCTGACAGCATCCACCAACCCCAATCACAGCCCCCTAGGTAACCCAAAGTATCGCTTCATCGGGAGGATCACTCTCTTCGGAGGAGGGAGCACCTGTTGGTGAGTCTGCATATCCCACATGCTGCAGGGTCAGACCAGGCTTGCTCCAAGGCTTTGTGACAGCAAGATACTGGCAGTCATCATCCATCCAGTCAGGGGGCACTTTTCTCATTTTTATGGCCCGCCAACAATTGCCCTAATTGGCCTGCAGGAGTATGGCAACCTCAGGTGGGGACATGTGGTGGGCGTGTCAAGGCTTCACATCCCCATAGCACATCACCCAATCTGCCCGCAGGTGCCAAGGCCCTGCCAATCCCCTCAGGAGGGAAGCATCCCATGGACGCTCTCAATCCCTTCCCCGCATGACTCCACTCCTGGTACCCGTGCTCGGGGTGTGAACCTAGATTGCCAGCATGCTGAGCAAACCCCTACACTCAGTGCCACAGAGCCAGCAAATCAAGATGTTTTTAATAGTGAACATTCAAATTTGGAATTCAAATCCCAGTTGTCAGTTCCAAGGCATACAGTAGGCAGCATGTAAGTAATTTAGCAGTGCATTTTCCACTCATTAAAGTCCAGAAAAGATTATTTGTTTCAAACCGGCTTCTTAGTATGTTCAGTTTAATTGCAAACGCATTGTTATGACTATAGGGCAGAGCTCTGCAGAAGTTTTGCTAGGACAGCAGAAATCAGGAGCTCACCTGATACCTAATGGACTTCATTTAATTGGAGTTTTATAGCAATCCCTCAGCTCAGCAATCTACAGTATTTACTGCACTATTTTTTCTATGTTAGTCAGTGTTTCCCAGTCAGGAATGAGGGGCTGGATTCACAAAGAGAGCCAAAATGTCCATAGCTTCAGAAAAATGGCTTGTAGTACTGCAGAAATCTAGTTGTACCATATTCACAAAGAAAAGTTCTGCAGTTGCAGAAATCTGTAAAACAGACAAGTTACAGAAGTCCACAAGTGCTGAAATCTCCCTAACATTCTTTCCTTAGCTGAGGAAAAAGCTCAGCAGGCACAACAACAGGTGATCCATATTAACTGGAGCAGCAGTCTTTCACAGTCTTGCCATAGATGCAGCAGTAAGTACTCACAGAGAGACCAGCAGCCAGTCCCTCAACTGAGACCACTCCAGTGCCACTGGTACCAGCAGGGTCATGCATCACAGTGGCTGTCTGTAACTGTTGGTGAAACTGATGGTTGTGTCTCTCACTGGAGTGTTTATGTTGTCTGCTTCAGTAGCACTCACTGCAGGCTGTTAGCAGCTCTGCCTCTACTGCCTGTGAGACTCCTTTGTGGTCTGCACTGGGTCTAGCAGGTGTAATGTGTTGTATTGTAATGAAAATGTGTTTTATTTTTGTTGTAACAACTGACACTACTATAGGTTTGCTAATACTTGTGCCTGCACCTTTACTATAATTGTATCTCAGTTGTTGGTACACTGCACTTTGCTCAAGGAGAGTTACGCCTCACTCGTTGTGGTTCAGCATGTGTGCAACATTTTTTCCCCAACTGTGGAAAAACACTGGCTGTGAATAGCCTCTAAGGGGATATGCCACACTTTTCAATTGCTTTTTTCCCTCAGGAACTTCCATAGCTGCACTTTTTTCCACAGTCCTCAGTGTATCTTTTTCTGAAGTTGCTGATGTTTTGTGTATAGCACTCAGAGCAAGTTCACCTCTTTTTCTGCAGCTATGGAACATTTGGGGAGTTAGGGAAAGTTTTGCAACTTCAGATTGTTTCGTGAATCCCCTCCCCCCACTGAGGTTCATATTTCTCAGATCAACACAGAAGCAGAGAATTAGGCAGTAATTGCTCTAAATACTGGTGGGGTCATATGGGATAAACAGTTTTATGGATAGTGCTAACTCCACTAATTTTCACAATGGGCCCTATGCACTATGCCAATGTACAGCATAAGCCGGGAGCATTGGCATAGCTATGACAGAATGCTGTTGAGTAGGGTCCAACAGATCCTGTCCAGAATTCACAATTGGGGTGTAGGACATGTACGTACCTGACCCCCCGGCCATGCAGACAGCTACACACTGGGGGTTGACAGGTGATGTGTCAGTGGACATGCCCACACTATGTGCCCTGCACAAAGGTGCAGAGTACTGGGAACAAGGGGCACACTGTGCACTAGGTAACCCAGAGCTGTGAGGGTTATGTGCCCGCCAAGGATGCCGCTGCAAGCTGTAGCAAGAATGATGGGGTACAATGGACCCTGTGGAATGGCACCCCAACCCATGGGGGCCATGAGGAGGGCCAGGGTAGCCAACCAGGCACCCACCACCCCTGTACCACTGGCACACAGTGCACTGTCTGCCATGATTCATGCCCCATGGGCACAAGGGATCCAGTTATGTACAGGGGCCAGGCATCCCATTGGATGCACACCTGGTCCATGGAAATATCTGCCATGGGCATGTGCACTTGGGAACATGGCTGCAGACAGGTGGCTAGCATTATTGAATGCAGGTGTGGGTGCACCTGTCCACGGTCATGTAGCTACATGTTAGGGCTACATGCCTCCAGCACATACCATCTGCACATTAGTGCATAGAGCCCAATATAAATGTTTTCTAAAAATAAGGGCTATTTGCAACAGGGTGCCCCCTGTTGTACTTTATTAAAGTGAATAACCCCCTCCATTTAATTTCTTATTTCACTCTATTCTGTCCTCTTTCTTTTTCTATCTGTCCTTCATTTTCTTGTCAGGGTGGCCAACCTGGCAATCTGTCTTTATTTCTTTATCTATCCCTGTTTCTTTATACAACCCTGTTGCATACACACATGCTGGAAGTGCTTAAAAAGGAATAAATTTGTAGCACATATAGCACTCAAAAGTTATAAAATAAATGTCTCCTCTCTGCTGTCCAGGATAACGCTTCATAGTGCTAATCAGTAACTCCCATATGGGAGAAAATCTTAGACCGTACTGGAAAATAAAGACTTAGGGCCCACATCTAGAAGGGTGGCACAAGTTGCCGCTGAATGCAACTTGTGCCAGCCACAACTGTGACATTGACCCTGTGCCCTATTCTAGAAGGGGCAGGGTCTCTGCAGCAAAGTCCTGTGACTTGTGACATGTGGCTAGGTACACCACACAGAGGGCTTACCTGGCACACCCCTGCCCAGCAAGTCTCAATAGCCACCCCACAGGACTGCCCACACCCCCTGCCCCCAAGCCTCCAGCAATTGCCCCACAGGGCTGACCACATCTACTGGCCCCCAAAACATCCAGGAAGTGCCCTGCAGGGCTGTCTTCACACCCAGCCCCCAAATCCCTGTTGCAACATGGCCCACGTTGGCACTGTCATCCCCCCACCCATGCTTTGACCTCCCTGAGTCGTTGGCCGCAAAAGTGACAAAACCCATGCCCTGGTAGCCTAGTGGCCCCCACCCATCTCCAGCCAGTGACTGACACAGCCCACCTCTCACCTCCACGGCCAGCCACTGACTGTGTTCAGTAGGAGAGTGTACAAAAATGAATTTCTGAGCACGTCTTTTCTGTACGCTCTTCTACTGAGCTCAGTTGGTGGCTGGCCATGGAGGTGAGAGGTGGGCTGTGAGAGTCACCAGCTGGGAATGGGTGGGGGTTGCTGGGTGGGATTGCACAGCTGGGTGGGGGGCCACTAGGCTACCAGGGCATGGGTTTTGCTGCACTTGCAGCTACGACTCGGAGTTGGGGCATGGGTGGGGAGGATGACAGTGCCGCCCTGCAGGGCATTATGCAATGGGGGATTCAGGGGCAGATGGTGTGGCCAGCCCTGCAGGGCAGTTATTGTAGGATACAGGGGGCAGGTGGTGTAGCAGCCCTGTGGGGCTTTTACAGTTAACATCGGGGCAGTTGGTGTGGGCACATAATGGTCAGATCAGGGGTGGGGGCACCCAATGGTGTATTCTGGGCATCAGGGGTGGGCAACTGTGGTATGCCCACTGTACTGCAGGTGGGTCTACAGGATCACCCATGAGGTGTCTGTAAATTACACCAGCTAAATGCTGGTGTAACTTACATTGCCGGTTCTCCTCTGGGGGTTCTTGTAGAATCCCAACCTTGGGGACTTTGATGCTGCCCTTCTGGAATGGGGTGTAACTGCTGCCATAAACCCCTCGAGTGCCATGTCGCAGGGGGTTTATGGTGCAACTGCCAGTGTAACAGCTGCTTAGCACAAGTGGCCTGTGCCATGTCACAGGCCACATTGTAGAATCACGCATGTCGCAACTGCTGGCATAAGTTGCTACAGGCACCATTCTCCTTGGTGCAACTGCTCTTATGCCAGGCATAAGTGTACTAGAATCGGGCCCTTAGTTTTGCTTCAGAGCAGTAAAATGTGATTTAAAGTAATTTAGATGCAAGCTGCTCTGAAGCTCCATTTGAGCTAAGCATCATCTTTGCCGCATGAATCGGAGCAGGATGTTTCATATTACTGTGGCCATAAATGGGAGTGGATAAGGAGCACACCATTATCTCTCTGTCATTTATTTGTTTACAGGATATACCAAATTTAAAGATTGTAAAATAAAAACTTTATTTTGTACCTGGAGTCTTGCATTTTGGGACCTGCTTAGGAGCTGGCCGACCCAGGAATGACAGCATATATATATATATATATATATATATATATATATACAGTATATACACATAGCAGGTCATGATGTCATCAGTGAGGAGAGGAGTTTCCCATCCAAAAGAAGACTATATAAAGCCCCGGCTGATAGGCTGTAGTTAGAGAGTAAGTGGAGAAGTGTTCAGTAGATTTCTGGACACTGAGCAAGAAGGAGCTTGTTGGAGAAAGCTATTACTGTTAAAGAGGAAAGACAGGAATAGAACGGAAGTGATTTCCCTATTGTGGTGTGATGGACTAACACTGTTGAATTTTTTATTTCTGTGAAATAGCAGGGCTTTCTTTATTTTGTTTATTTTTTTGTTTTGTTTTGTTATTGGAGGTATTTTGGACTTTATTTCTGAAATTAAGAAATAAAATGATAAATGCATTCATTTTCATTTTTTATGCACTATAATATCTGTCTGAGTGTCTGTCATTGATCTCGTGCTTCTACACTATTTTATAAAGAAATCTGCTCCTAAAAAAAGTGCAGCATGAAACAGAATGTGCCCACTACAGAGCTGACTGCATTCCTGGCAGCTTTAATTTGAACTGTCTGTTGTCCTTGTCTGCAGTTAACCCTTTGCAGTTCTGGTTCCGACTCTTCTGCTGGCTTGTCAGAGCATTTTAGAAATGGATACTATAATAAGTCTTGTTTGTCAGCTGCTGCTGCTTTTGTTGACCTCTTTTTAATGCACACTGAGCTCTCTTTGAGGGAAAAAACAGATATATGAGCAATAGCCAGAGAAAGTGTTGCCTGACTTCTTAAAACTGAGATTTCCTGTCTGCCCCCTTCCAACTTATTCTGCATCTTATGAACTGATTATAATGTTTGCTAATTGCAATGCATCATAGATTATTATGAATTAATGCTTTAAAATCTCATTGAGCAATGTGGAATATTGCCTTCTTGTGAGACAGAGGGTTTCAGAGAGGTAAAATAAGTGACGTACTGTACCTTGTAATGCATGACAGTTGAGAGGTTTGCTGAGCTGGGCTACTGCATTTGGGGTACTGTAAATAACCCCCCCCAAAAAAAACATCCAAAAATAAGTCCTATGCATTTAACTAAAAGTGGGTCATTGGAGGTGCTTGGGCACCATGCAATTTCTAGTGTAAAAATGGTGAACCTGGAGTCAATGACTGTGGGGGTTTTATGTTTGAATTCCACCACTACCCCTGGTTAGCTGTGCAACTTTTAACAAGGCACTGGACCTCCCAAGGCTTCCTGTAGATTCAGTGAACTTAGCTTCATGATAAGCCATGCTTCACAATCTACTATCACTCACTGAAGGGTGGGGCACACTGGATATCTGAAATGTGAGAAAATGTGAGACACCCCCTCAACACTCTGGACACATGATTAAATGGAGCTATAAGCTCCGATGGTGGAGGTATGGAACAAGCTTCAACTACAGTACCTGGAGAAAGAAAGGAGGGGGAACTCAGCATCAACAGCAGCTGGAGTTAACTGACTGTCTGCAAGTTACCCCTTTGCAGTCCTGGTCCTGGCTCTGCTACAAAAAAATAGTAATAAAGAAATAAAACACCGACCTCTTTGACAGCCCACCCAATCTGCCCTACTCATCCTGATCCATTAAAGTTAGATGACTGTCTACAAGTTAACCCCTTGCAGTCCTGCTCCCAGCTCTGCCATTCAGCCGTGCCACCTCTTCCTTTGTAAAGGAGCAGCTGGCTTGTCAGAGCAACTTCACAAGAAACCTTAATAATTCAGTCATCCTGCCTCTTGCCAGACTTTGATACCTTTGAATCTTCTCAAGTCTTGGGCAAAATGTATTTTCACACATGTGGTGCTAAATGATGCTTCGGATGAGATTTGAACATTTTCACCCAATGGGTTCATGAGGTGTGGATATAATAAGACTGTTGAAAATTTGGGGTTAAAATCTAAAAAAACAAGAAAGTTATGAAGCAAGGTTGAAATTCTTCAATGTTTTCTTATAAATTTACTACTGGTATTTTTCCAGATTCAGACCCCATATTTTCAACATACAAGGCAAGTGTAATTCTTCAAACCCCTTCCAAAACATTTTTTTGACTACATACAGAGCAGCTCAAAAGTAATTCCATAAGTATAAAAGAATTCTGCAATGCTGCTAAAACCAGGACCTCAGGGGCAACAGCAAAGCACCATGCCGGGGGTGAATGCAGTACCACATTATTTTTATATGGCCCACTTACATCACATATTAGCAGAAAAAATAATAGGGAAAAAGATCTGAAACAGAATCCATAGGTTTTGAGTGCTTATAAAGGAATGTTTATGTTTTGCTTTACAGTTAGTGGATATTGAGTAACTGGGTGTTGTCATGGAAGCAGACACACCTTCCACCCTCCACATGTTCTCTGCTAGGGTTGTTTTGATCTGGCTGTATAGGTACTGTAGGTCCCCCCACCCCATGTTCGGTGCTAGGGATGTGTTGATCTGGCTTTACAGGTAGGACCCCCCATGTTCTGTGCTAGGGCTGTTTTGATCTGAATGTTTGGTAGGTTGTTCATTCTTCCCACCCATGTTCTGTGCTAAGGCTATTTTGATCTGGCTGCATAAGTAGCCCCCATGTTCTTTGCTAGGCTGTTTTGATATGACAATATTGGTAGTTTCTTGTATTACACTAACACACCTGAGAGTTCATGTGTAAATCTTTCAAATACCACTGAGTTCTATAGACATGCTGTACTCTGCACAGGGATGGTCTTATTAAACTACCTTCAAGCGTATCTATTCATTATTATTAACTGTTATATGTCAACAAGGTCCAGTTGCTAGCACTCTCATCTAGGTGTTACTGCCATAGTAATCATGTGTCAGAAGCTCACACATAGAACTTGTTTTTTTTTTAATACAGCCTTTGTTGTGGATTTGCATTTCTTCATTAAATTACCCAGTTGAACTGTATGGTCACATTATACCCTGAATGTTTTCCTCATTTGGATTTGTCTGACTATTTTGAGTTTTAGCCAGGGTCCAAAGAGCACCATGCCTGCGTCACACTGCAAAAGTCTTCTTTGCTTTTTTGGTGGGACATAACACTATTTATGTAAATGTACTAGGTTTTAGTACACACACACTGACAAAGTCAAAAAGAAAAACATCAGTAGAATCAAGTATGACATGATGTTTTGTTTCTTAAAGATCTCTAAAGTGACAATTGACAACTCTTTCAGTGGCATGCCAGGGTGAACAAGTTTTGTAAAAAAAAAGTAGCAATCCCTATTTTATTTTTTTATTGTGTATGTTTGTGAAACCTAGTACAGCCAACATGGCTATACAAGGTGAAGGGGGATTCATCTCCTGGAAATCTCAACTAATCTTCTTTGCTGATTTCACTTATATCTACCTGACAGTGATATGTGCAACTGTGCTGAACAATCTAACATGCAGATGCCACTTTTTGTTAGACAGTGAAACCATGACTCAATGTGCCATTTTTCTTATTTAAAAAAACTGCAGATGTTATCACTCAGTCTATTATGAGTGATCCAACTGTCCTACAGAGAAAACACTTTTTCATGTTCCAGTGAGAGTGCCACCTATACAGAACAGCTGATTGCTTTTCCCCATGTTTATGTGCAGCTAAACACAGAACACAAGAAAGTCTCATTCTAGTCTCGATTACTTCTGTATTTTGCTACACATTAACCCCATGTACAGATGTCTAAGCCCCATAGCTGCACAGTAGTCTAGAACTGGGACTGGACTTGGTAACAGGTAAGATAACTGACCTTAGGAGAGGTGCCCATGTCTAAGCTCAGCCTTCTGATCAACCCTCACAGTTACACTTAGCAGGGCACCCAGCTAAGCCTTTCCAGAAGTAATTTTAGCAGTCCACATTCCACTGACCTGTCTGCTCAATGGACTCTGCAGATTCCTTGGGGCAGTTCCTCACCTCTCTGGCAGTTTTGAACAAAGACCACTTTGATAAGGCATTTAGAGAAGCATAGAGAAAATACAAAATATACAAACTTCAAACATTTTTGATCATATGTGCACTCCGTGTATGCTTAGCATGCCATTAGAGAATTGGAAGTCTCTACAAAATTTATCTTTTGCTGTTTTTGAGGTACTCTATCAGTCTGTGTTGGTGATGCGTTTGTGTATTTTTCCCATGAATCTTTCTTCTGGTTAAATTTCACACTCAGCTGGGTTGTCACACTGTCATTGATCATCTTCTCCTCCTCTAAGACATAGGTGAACCCAACATAGAGCTCATCCTTCTCAGTTCCGGTGGGGTCACATATGGGCAGCTTCACAGGGTATTCCATGGACCGCTCACTATAAGTTAGGTAGGTGATCTGATCCAGTTGATCTCTCATCAATGACACAGCAAAAGGGAGGTCAGAAGGAGGCAGCCAATCAAGAATCTCAATGTACAAAATACTTCATGCCTGAAACACTGGAGTGTTGTGTTTGGTTTATCAGCTGCAGCCAGAGCACTTAAAACTTCAAAGAGCCACAGCCTCTAGGATTATTACTATAAGAACCATGTGAGCAAGGGCTAGGAGGTCAAATTGCCAATGTATGCACAAAGCAGGGTAACCCTTGAAAACCTGGGCACAGACTTTTGCGACACCCCTGCTGATATAACTGTTACAGTCAAGCAATAGTGGTGTCTCAGAAGCAATGACTGAGATAAAGGAGCTGGTGGGTGTATCAGGACCATCTCTGGATGGCGTGATGTGATATATTTTAGGGGTCCAACCCCAGAGCTAGTGTTCCAGTATGTATATGTTTAGGTGCAACACTGCCTAATCATCAATGTTTTGCAGGGCTTAACCTCTGATGGTAAAGTGTGCATACATGGATGAATGACTATTGTAATATTGTATATGGGGAACTGAAGCTTTGCACAAATCCTTGACAACGGCCTTCTCACAGGGGCTGTTTTCGTTGACCTCTCCATGGCCTTCGATATAGTACACCATGGACTACTAATTGACCAACTACTGAATGCCAGGCTATCACCTGACTCTTCTCTCTGGTTTAAAAGCTACTTAGAAAACCAGTCACAGAAAGTAAAAATCACTGACGCTCTTTCTGACACCCTGCCTGTTCGCTCGGGTGTCCCGCAGGGATCCATACTGGGCCCCCTCCTTTTTAGCCTTTTCTTAAACTCCCTCCCTTACCACTGCTCTGAGCAGATCATACTATATGCCGATGATGCTGTTGTATTCTCCACTCACAAAGATCATGCAACTCTTCAACACAACCTTCAACTTGGTTTCAGTTCTGTAGAGATATGGTTTCTTAATCATAAACTGGTCCTCAATGACAAGAAAACCAAATCTATGCTCTTATGCAGCTCTCATAACCCACACAAGCTACACCACTTGGCTATCTCCACCACCTAGAGGAACACTCTAGATCAGGTGGGGTCCTTCAAATACTTAGGGATACAGCTTGACCCTAATCTGTCCTATGGACCTCACGTAGATAATGTAGCTAGAGCTGCTAATACATGGCTTGGTCTCCTCTACAAACACAGACAACACCTCATGCAAGAAGCTTTGATGGTTGCAGTCCTGAGCTCTGTGATCTCTGTAATAGACTATGGTCTCATCATTTATGGCTCAGCCACAACCACAACCCTTAGACGCCTCTCAACTGCCTTAAATAAGGCATGTCGGCTCATCACTGGTGCTCACCATCTCACCCACACATGTGACCTGTACACCCAGACCGGCTGGCTCCAGCTATCAAACCACATAAAGTTTCTCACCTGCTCCATGGCAAAAGAAATCTACCTTGGCCTTGCACCTTCTTGGGTATCAACTCTGTTACAACACCGAACCAACAAATGGTGCCTTCGGAGATCCACGCTACAGCTACTGAAAGTCCCCCACTGTCACACTTCACAGGGACAATGCTCTTTTGCTTTTCAAGCACCACTCTGGTTCAATGGCTTCAGCCCCACTATCTCCTCTGCCCCGACAATTGGTATTTTTAAAACTAGGCTCCGGGACTATCTCACTATCAACAGCTCCTGCGACTGCCCAACTTAACCTTGTTTCTCCACTTCCCTGCCTGCTCTAGTGGTCCCACCTTCCCCTCCTCACTGGATTCTACCCTCACATCTTGATATTCCCAATGTTGCACTTTTCACCCTCTCTCCATCCTACCTACATTCCTTCTTCCACCCTCCCCCTCCCCTCTTCCCTCTCCCTATGACTCTGGCACTTCTTATCTCTTGTCTGTTTTCTCTGACAAATGCCGCTGGCTTCCTTGCTTACAATGTTACCCTTGAATTGTATTAATCTGTAATCTGTTTGCAATGTCCACATTGTTGTAATGTCTGTCTTGATGTTCCCCATAATTTATATTTCTCTGACATGGAACCTTTGTAAAAGAGCCTTGGCTCAAAGGTATTTGTAACCCTAGATTTGATAAATAAATAAATAAAATGAAGGAGGCTGATTTGCAAATGTGTCTGAGGGAGTAGGTTTGTGTTGCTGCTGCTGTAAAGCTGTGGCTATCCCCATATACAGTATAATAGTAGTTACACATCAATGCATGGATTTTTCTTTCAGAGGTCAAGCCCTGCAAAATATTGATAACCAGGTGGTGTTGTACCTAAACGTATGCAAACTGGACACAATAGCTCTGCAATTGCACTCTAAAATGTAACATATCATACTTAACAAAATCTGCCAAAGTAAACTATATCAATTAAAGCATTCAACTTTTTGAATGACTTTTGTAAAGAAAGAAAAAAAAACCTAAAACTCTGTTTCATGTTTATGCACAGCAGACGTGTTGGCTCTGACCAGAGCGTGTTTACAATGTCTGTAAAGAACTCACTGCTGTTTCTGCTGTCAGTGTCTTGACAGTTTAAATCACAGTTCATTATCAGCCACATGCAAAATATCTTGAATACAGTCTGTACTGTAGCATTTCAGACTTGTGCATTTAGAAAATAAAGGTCAGAATGTTAGTTCTAGTTTGTAGTGTTTTACATCAAGCAAATAATAGCTGTATACTCACGCCAGATTTTTACCTATTGTCTCTGTATGTAGCTTTCTTCCTTGAACTTGTCCTTGATTGATAAGCCTTGAAACCTATATGGTGTTCAGTTTATGTGTGTATCTTACCTGTTCAACAAACATTTCCCCTGGAATGTGCTTGCTTGCTCTGTTTGTCTTTATTGTAACTTTGTCAAATGGCATGGAACCTTTGTAAAAGAACACTTGTGCTCAAAGGTGTTATTCTGAATCTTTCAATAAATAAATAACACAACCACAAAATAACTTGACACTACTATCAGGCAAACCATTGACTTTTATGCAAGGTCCTTAGTGGTTAAAGCAATGTCTGTTTATGCTGAACGTACCACACTGCAAGTCACTTACTCAGAATCCCAGCTGTGCTTGGACTAGAGCTCCCATGGGGTATTTGATGACCTCAATATGTACAGTTTTCAGTAGAAGCACAATGCCCTTCACTTTCTTGCAGCCTTTAAAAATAAACTATTTTGCTGCAGTTCTCAGATTTCCATAAAACTGTTCCTATCTAAACTGATTTTATACTCACATGAAACATAAACAAAATACCTATATGCAAATTTATGAATTTAGGCCCCAATAATTTTACTTTTTATAGCTTCTAAATACGGTTTTGTAGTTTAAGGGAAAGTTCATTATATGCAGTAGGTACAGTAAAACTGTTGTGCATTACTTAACAGTGAAGTAGTAATATATATTTGGACCCATCTAATATATGTACAATCTTGAGTGGATGGATGATTGCATTGCCTGCTTTTACATGGAAGGAGACACATTTTTCCAAAATATTGCTTATATGCTTAGAATACTGCAAAGTGCTTACCAGAGTGAGATTTTTACCTAATTCACATTGGAAGTAATTTATAGACATTCTGGCAAATGTAAGCTGCATTCCAGTGCTGCTCAGAATTGGAGCTTTTCAAACCATGATGACTGTTTGCTCCAGAAAACACATTTTTAACAACTTTGGGGGTGTTTACATTGGTGGTTAAACTGGCATTGGGTTACTTAGTACAAAGAGTAAGATCCCATTTTGCCTAAACTTTTTTTGAATGGAACACATTAAATTTTTGTAAAATTGTGCTAGCTGTACCTGCTTTCAGGGCATTAACATTTTTCTTCTGCTACCTTCTTTATTGAAAATGTTGTTGCAGTATTTTTTTTTAATATTACAGTCTTTAACATACATAACACACTTTAACACAGGGTTTGTACATTTAAAGGTCCTGTATGCTCCAGAGTATAACATGTCATGAATACTCTAATAAAGTTGATTGAATATGCATGTATATTGTTATTTAGGAGCAGCTAGGACTTGAACACTCCACCCCCTGAAGAAATCATACCAAGACTTCGATTCACACAGGGGAGTTCCTCCATTTGTGGCTGGTTTGCTCACAGGAAGAATGTTCTTGGCTTTAGCTTGCATTTGTGCAATAACATAACTTAAAAGTAACAATAGCCAGGTGTGTTTGTCCTTTCATATTTCTTCCTCATATTAGTGGTTAAACTGGCATTTGGGTTAAGTAATACAAAGAGAAAAGGCCTACTTGGCACAAACTTTGTTTAAGTAAACTTATTATAGTTCTTTAAACTTGCACTAGAAGTAACTGCTTTCAGGCCATTAGTAACCATCAAGCATAGTTTTCAAAACTTGCATCAGAGTAAACTATTTAAAAAAAAACATAATTTTGTCAGTTCAGCAGGCAAGTCTTTATGTATATTTTAGTATTTCAGTTGTAATGAGTCCCACTTGCTGTTGAGTTTGTGACATATCCATAGAGCAGAAGCTCTGAATAATGTGCATGGATTTGTGAGCTTCTTTTACTCAGCACTGCTTGAGCCTTAATCCAGATATAACAACTGAAGTCAAAGCTGTCAGAAATTATATGATTCAGGATGTATTTCCTAATGCTCTTGAAGACAACAGCTAAACCAAGTCAAAACTAGTGTATTGTTTAGCAAACCTTGTTAGAGGGAAGGTAAAACAATTCTGAGTTTTGTTTTGCTCAAATCAATAGAATCAAGAACCATTTACCTAAAGACATTGTATAAGATTGGGGTGCATTTTACAAATGGTTTAGGCAATCTCATCTTAACTGCATTTGCCTTCAAAAACCATTCCCATGCTATTTTCTTTTTTCCTTTTTTTACTTAAATTTCATCTCACCCCCACAGTCTCCAGTGCTCACTCTCTCAGGAGCCATAAGGTGTAGATTGACTCATCTGCATCTGTACTTCAGTGCTGCTACTCCAGAGAGCTGTGGCTTACCCCCCTCTTACCATGGTGGGGTAAACAAGGAGATATACCCCTGAACATCTCAGGTCTTGTCAGGCAGCAGCCTGATGGACACATTGGGCTAGGATGTACCAGAATCCTTTGCTTCTAACACTGTACTCTTTTTCCTCCATTTCTCCCATAAATCACAAGCATGCATGCAGGGGGCCACAAGCAGAGATGTGCACAATTGTGTGATACCTGTGTGCACAGCTGACATCCTCCTTTCCCTGCATGTCTATTGTTGTGCTGCAACTCATGGTCACCTAGATGGCAGAACTACAGTGCTGGTAGCAGCCTTTCCTCCCCAGAGGATTTGCACATCCTCTGGGATACTTAGTAATGCTCCCCCTGTTTGGCCTCCAATGACTCTGACTCTCTCCCAAACTCAGGTCCTCAGCCCTGGGATTGGTAGCCCTACCACTGCACCAATAGGCTCTCTTCCATGCCATTTTCATTTCAATAGCAACTTTCATGTGAGCATTTCAAAGTATTTTTTAATCAACACACAACTCATAAGTTTCATAAATTGGATTACAAGTCTATAGCATTCGCCAAGTAGACTCGTCATTTTTAATGGGAACTAATTTGACCTAAATGTATGTCTAATTACCTTCTAAAGATGTTTATTGAATCAATGTTTATTATGTCTTCAGAAAGTCCATTCCATGGGGTCACCAATCTATGATTTATACAGAACTCTCACTTGTTTGTTTTATAATTTTCCCCTATTGGTTGGTATCTCGTGCAGAGTAATCTCTGAGATGAAGCTGCCTTTCAAGTGGGGGGGCAAAACCCCCAACCTCCTAGCTACCCCAACTCTTCTAGCCACTACTGAGGTTCCACACTTGCCACCCCATCCTGAATACTACCACTAGCTACTACAACTACTACTACCACTGTGGTTCTATGTCACTGCAGTGACAGGGAATTTGCAGACCGTCAGTACAGCAATGGCATTGTGCTGTCACTGTAAAAACTTTTTTTTTGTGGTGGGGCTTTGCTCCCCCTGTACAACCCATGTGGAAGGGCTCTGACCTATACCCATAACAATATAAATTACCAAATCCCAGTCAGAACTGGTTCAGGGAGAGGACATACTCCCTAGAGACAGAAGCATTGGGAAAACAGTGGACAATCACAGTGAACTGTCAGTTTTGTCACTGTGATGGTCTTTGCTGTTTTCCCATTGCTGTTTGAATGTGATACCCTACCACTGCTACTAGCCAAAGAATTGAAGAGGTACATGAGAAGAGAAAGAATGAGAATCCCATTCTCAGCCTATATAAGTCAGGGTCTAGAGGGTACTCTCACAACCTTTATTTCAATGGCCTTAATTTATTGACAAAACAGTTCATTCACCCTGATCTTTAAAATGATTATGTAATGTTCTAAAACACATGAACCTTTCACGTTGAAATTATCTTAATTTTCCAAGAAATTATTCCAAGCACCCTAAAACTTTGTGACAAGAAGTATTTAAATGCAAGTTTCATATCCATGCAAATGATACATCAAGCAATAAGACAACATTACAAAAGGTTTTACTGTTTCTACAAGAAAATAAAGCAATTTGGGGACTGTATCTTTGTACCTTTTACCACTGTTTTCTTTTTACAGCCCATCAATTCAATGATTGTCTTTCCTGACAACCATACAATTTGTCAGATTGTTTAACCAGGAGTAGCACACTAAGCTGAAAGTTTATTTACAGGTGCAACCTGGGAGCACTGGGAAGTTATGTGACTTGCTCAGGGTCACACAGTATGCAAGTGGGGGCTGTGGAATTCAAACCCAGGTCTCCAGATTTGCAGCTCAGAGCCTTAAACCACTGCTCTATATTGCCTCCAAAACAATGTTTTAGTAATTCAAGGTAGAAGAGGAACCAGTTGGAGTGAAAATTATCTTGGCAGAAACCGTCAGGCCAGTACTACACTGGTACCTAGACCAATGTTGGGACAGGCCAGACTGGATGGACAGTGGTCTTTATCTATTTATATATTCTACTGTATACCCACAGAGCCCTAAGGTCAGCTGGAAGATTTTTAAAGGATAACTGAACATTTATCCTCCATTTTGTTGCTGACGTAATCCCTGCTCCTCCACCACACAAATCAGAATAGGTTGCCACATCTGTACATTTCATCTGATAGTGAGGGCAGTTGTCTGCAGGGTCAAGTTGGGGTACAAGGGACCCAACTAGAAAGTTTGTACTGGGTCCTACTTGGAAAATCAATGAGTTGGCTAGGGTGACACACTCATATTAGTATTCCACTTCAGTTAGATACATCAGCTCTGTTTTTGCATCTTTCATTTACTTGCAGTTTCCAAAATACCCCAATTGAACAAGAAAATTGAAGATAAATGGAAAGATGTTCATAACTAAGAAAGTGATCAGGTACCCAACAGATGGGGCCCCATCTTTTAATATACTGCATAGAACCTATATAACATCCACAAGACTGCACAGAATGGACTCAAATCTACAAGAAAATGCCCAGGATGCAGAGAGAATCCAGGATCTGTAATACACATGTTTTTAACTTGCAAAAAATTAACTAAATTCTAGAATTCCATAATGGCAATCATAGAAGTGACTTTAAAAGAATTCATTGTAATAAATGCATTTATTGTACTTTTAGGTGGGAACCAAACAACAGTACAGATAACTACTGAACAGAAGAAACTTATAGCTATGGAATTTCTTATGGCTAAAAAATGTATATTACTGCAATGGAAAGACACAGAACTACAAATAATTAATAAATGGACCAATTTATGCTAGACTTATATAAACTGGAAAGAATTCATTATTTCTCAAGGCAGCAAGAACAGAATTCTGATAATATTTGGAAACCTTTGTATGAAGCTATTTCAAGATAATAACCACAGGGATGCTTATAAGAAGAAGAAGAATAGGCCTAGCTATCTGTCTCTTCAATTTCACAGAAAATATGAAGATCTAACATAGCAGCATAAGTGCACTTTTTTATTTATTTGAATACATTTATGAAGTGCCTCTTCATAGTTATTTAGTGATGCATATAAGGATAATGTCTAAAGAATGTACAGGTTAGAAACTACAGAAACAACCTTGTTAGAAAAGATGGAATGAACAGAAGTTCTAGAAATATAAAATGAAACATTGTACTAAACTGTATTTATAAATACATGACTGTACCTCTTTTTCTTAAATAAAAAAAAAAGATGGGGTCCCATCTGTTAATTTCCAGGTATTCTAGTGAGCTAACTGACTGTTAGGTGGGTGAAAAGCTACCTTTACAGCTAGCAGCTCTGCTTCTCACTGGTCATTTTGCTGGAGATGCATAAACACCTGGCAGCTCATTCCTTCCCTACCCAAGAACTGAGCACCACATTTCCATGATGCACCCATTCTTCAGCTGACAAATGTTTGAGATTCCAGGGCCCATTCATGAACCATGTTCTCCCAAGAAGCAAAGTGCAACATACTGTTGCCACAACACTAGGACAATCATGACAGCTCTACAGTTAATAGGAAAAACAAGAGGCTTAATTTTCAAAAGGGCACTCAGATCAAAGCAAGCTACGGCAAATGGCAGCTTGCATCGAAGCACGGTATGCCAGTGACCCTGCACCTGATTTTGGTAAAGGAGCATTTCTGGTGCCAAACACCCCACAAACTGCCTCGGTCAAGCCACCTTCTCATACAAATTCCCTAGCATCTGGAACTCTCTCCCCCTTGAAATTCACTTTGCTCAATCTCACCCCTCCCTCATGCTCCTCCTCCTTCGCAGACACACTGCTCCCTGCTGCAACTGCATTTAACCCCCCTGAAAATCTTCCCCTACTTACTCCCCCTCCTTTTTGTTTTTACTGTGTCCCTCCCCGACATAAATGCCACTTTTTTCCCTTGTTTTCCCCTTTTTGCCAACCTCTCTTTTTTCCATCCCACTCCCTTCTAATTCCTTTCCCCTCTTAAATTTCCTCCTTCTCCTCTGCCCTCCTTCTCCTGACCTCCATCACATCCCTGCTTCCTTTTTTCCTCTCTCCACTGCTACTGCTACTGCTATCCCCTCTTTTTCCCTTTCTCCATCATCTTGCCAGATCCAGGTTCCCTTGCAGGTGTCTCAGCACCTTGAAAGGAAATAGGTTTTTGGCTACCTTTCTCTTCTCCCCTCTCCATCTACTTGCCTGCCTCCATACCCCCCCTTGCAGGGTTCTTGGCATCCTGAGGTGGAGTAGGTTCCCAGTCCCCTTGCTGGATTCTCAGCATCCTGCGGGGGAGTGGGTTTAATGGGTTAGGTTCATGGCTACCTCTCTTCTTCTTCTCTCTACTTATCCTTGCCAGTCTCCCATTCCCTTGCAGGGTACTCAGCAACATGAAGGGGAGTAGGTTTTGGCTATCTTTCCTCTCTTCCTCCCCCACCTCCTCCCTTCCTTGCTTTCCTCCCCTCACATTTCAATATAGCACTTATGCCTGTACTTTTACTGTTATTTATATATGAACGACTATCTCATAAGTAGTGTTCTAAATGTTAAATGTATTGTTCCCCACATTAAGTGTATCCATTCACAGTTCATACTTATTTCATAATTTCTATTTATTTTATTGGCTTTTATTGTAGTGGTTGTATCTGTGTTTTGTACACTGTTCCATATTGTTTTGGTTTTTGTACTTCCCCCTATGTATCTCCTCCCCACAGGATGCTTCTGGAAACGAACTGTTCTCAGTTCATGTTGCCTTTCCTGGTGAAACTTTTCTAAATAGATAAAATAAATAAATAAATTCAAGTGAATATTTCTGAAAGTATTTCTATGCTTACAATATAGCCACCTTTAGAGGTAGATAACTGTACATTTATATGCATACTTTCCTGCAAGAGTCATAGAAGCTGCTAAATAAAGAGGTAATTGATTAATAAAATTGTAAGTTACAGGAGTTCAGTTTTTCATAGTATCATTTTTTGTTCAACTGTGGGAAAATTTGCAAACTATATGGGTATTTATAGTTCCACTGCTGTTGCAGGTAGACACTCAAGATTTGTCATGCATACCAAGTGTAAATATGTTCTGGAATCTAATAAAACTGGATATGCACGGTTTAGTAGGTTAAAATTTGTTGTGGATACTTTAGAAATTATTAATTGGAAAATGTGCTCAAGGATTCATGGAATTTAACCTTCAAAAAGCACTTATCACCATGGCCTTGCAATACCTGCCTAACACTCCTGCAACAGTGATGTACAGCATCATGCTCCATTGTGACCAAAGATATCCAGATACTTCTGTCATAGTGGCCTAAGTCACAACTAATTGTAAAGTTTGGCATCACTTGGTGTCACTGTTTTCAAACAGCCAAACTATACATTGTTATCTACAGAGTTGTTAAAGAGTCAGCAGGTGGCATTGTACAAAAACAATGCTGCATGTGCACGAGTTTCCACAAGCCATTCAGTCAGTGAGCATTAGTGGTTATCTGGCAATCTGCATGAATTCATGCTTGTGCACAGTGATTATAGATGTGCGAAGTTGACATATTTCATTCCGCAAAAATTCACTTGAAATTCACTCATTTTATGAGATTTTTCATTGAAGCGAAATGTGAAATTCCACCCAGAAATAGCAGAATTACACTATTACCCTGGCCATAAAAATGAAGGGAATGGTAGTGAACATGGCATGGATACACCCCTCACCACCTGACTAGCAGTTCCTTTTCCCACATAATCACCTGCCCGCCAGCTTGATATTTATGTAATTAAAACCCTGGTGACTAGTGGCCCCTCCATCCACCAGATCACCCCCCACTTCATGTGTTTTTTCTTTTTTTTTTTTGTGTTACCTTTCTTACCTTCTCCCGCACTCCGGCATCCCCCTTCTCCTTCAGGCATCCAAGTACCTCCACTCCCTCCGGCCATCCTCTTCCAGAGCTCTGCTTTCCTTTCCACATATTGCAGCTGACCCTCTGAGTCATCCCGGCATATCCCATTGCTGGGCATGTCCCCCTCTTCCAAGGGGGAAGGCACTGGGGGGGCAGGGAAACCCAGCACACTATTTTCTTTCTTACTGACTCGGGGTTCTGCTGTGGAGAAGCAGGCTCCCTAGAGGTTCCAGTGGTGTGGAGCACATGGGTGCCATCATCTGGTGGCCACCGAACTTGTTTTCCACTTCCTGGTTCTGTCCCTCCTATGCCACTCCTTGTAGTGCTCCTGATCTCCACCAAGGGCCACTACAGAGCAAGGCTTCCCCCACCCACCCCAGGAGAGGAAAGCAGTCCTCCAGATGATCAGTCCTCCCCTTCCCTTTCCAGTCCCCAGAGTCCCAGGTCCATTTCCGAACCTGGGTCACTGGCATGGGCCGAGGTGTGGTGTCCAGCACCTCAACCCTCTGCACCACCAGGCCGACCCCATACGTGTTTTAATTTAAAAAAAAATGCTGGCTAGCAGCCCCCCCGTGATCACCCACCCCATATGAATTAACAAAATGTCAATAATATTGCAACCCTGGTAGCTAGCAGTCCCTTCTCCCACTTAATCACCTCCCCCATATCAAGTACTGCCTAACCCCCCCATCCCTTTTCCCCATATAGTAAATAATTTTCCCCAGTGGTCTAGTGGGGGGGCTCCCTATCCAATCTGACCTGATCGATCCCCCAGTATGTGTGTTTTTTAACATAATCCCTGGTGGTCTACTGGCCCACCACCCATCTCCTCTGCAGCTCTCCAACCCCGCTCCATCCCCCATCCCTAAACAGAGCAGGCCACTGGCACAGCCCTTTGCTCTCCTTCATTGCCTGCAGCCCACTGAAATGTGAATGAATGAGTGTGCGTATGCTCATTCATTCACATTTCAGTGGGATGCTGGCCATGGAGGAGAGTGGAGAGCTATGCCTGTGGCCCACTCTGTTTCGGGATGGGGGAGGGAGTGGGGTGGAACAGCTGCTGGGGTGGTGGGTGAGGGGCCACTAGACCACCAGGGAGTATGTTAAAAAAACACACACATTCTGGGGGATCAATCAGAGATAGGAAGGGGGCTTTAATTACATAAATGTCAGGCAGGCAGATGGGTGATCATGTAGGGAGAGGGACGACTAGACAGGTGGTGGGTGTATCCATGCCATGCCCATTACCATCACCTTCATCCTGATGGCCAAGGAACTAGCAGAATTTTGCATTTCACAGGCAAATTTCTGCCATATTTGCACCCACTAAATATTTTGAGGAATGCTGTGATTCCGCGATATATTTCGCAGGTGAAATTGCTGATTTCATGGGAATTTCACTTGTGAAATAAATCTTTGGCACATCTGTAACAGTGATAACCATGACTATTCTTCATGGTTCATTACTCAAGATAGCGACATGACATTTGGCACCACTATACTTATTAATACTATTAATGCTACATAATCACCACATTGCCCAGCCCTTACCTTCTTCTACAACAGCAACTCAAGTGTATGACTGGGCAAAACATATGAACATGGCATCGACTAAAGTATCACAACATTCTACACTTTCAGAAAGGCTCATAAACAACGTTAATTACTGAAGTTATTTTGGAATCTTTGGCTTCTTATAACTTGGCCAGCCTTAGTGCAAGAGATTAGAGAGTTGACTTAAACAGCCACTGTTTTTCTACATTGGAGTTGCTCCCAGCTGTCAACGTGTTTCTCAGGGATATACCCTGTTCACAGGCATATACCCTGATCAGACTAAACCCAGCCATCATTCAGTTGGCTACTGGGTTTTTTTGCCATATTTTTCCTTGCCATCTCTCCTGGTGGAGGCAATGCCTCGGCTAGCCTTCTATAGCCACAGCTTCTCCTGTGCTGGTGCAAGCTTCCTGGCATAGCCACAGTGGTCACTGTGTTGTTGCGGTGCAGCTGTCTCGGCCATGACTTTCCTCCTGGCACGACTTACCTTGCTGACTTCTGAATCTGGGCCATCAGCATGGCAGGATGATGCTCTGCTGCTGGGCCATGGGAGTGGGATCAAAGCCAAATATTTAGGATTAATGAATCTAACAAGATTAGTGATATTCAATGTTCTAGTTTTAATTATATAATGGCTTACAATTCTGCAGTTTTCATAATTGTGAAATGTAATTTTTAATTTTCTAAGCATTTGAAGGCTTATAACTCAGTCACTTTTTAAAGTCAGCATAACAAATTTGGTGCAGAATGGTCAAATACAGTTCAAAGTAGATGGAAATATCTGAAATTACAATTTTGGCAACATTTCACAACATTTTTGTCAACATTTTCTGAAATTTCACAGAAGAAAATCTGAATTTTGCTAAATTTCTTTGGTAAAAGATATATTTTGTCCAGCCTTATTTAGAAGAAAAGCTGTCATGATAGTTAGAAGCTATTTCTTCTAACTAAAAACAATAAACTGTTGTAGATTCCAAACCATATGCTGTGTTGGATTATTTTGGGAAAATGTTTTGGAGTACAGATATCCCAAATCTGGCTTGAGTGTCCAGGCAATATTGAGATGTAAAAGTATGTACTGCAGAACAAAATGCAGCTTTACAGTTTCTGCCAGAGGCACATTTATTCTTGTTCCCTCTAATGCTGCTCTACACCTATTGGAGTGCACATTTATGCCATCTTTGGGAACTTTCCCTCTTTTGGTATAGCAGAAACATATTGTGGATATCATCCACCTTGTTGTGGACATCTTTTGAGGCTGGGCCCCAATTCTCAAAAGGCCCTTAGATTGCTACAATTTGTGGCAATCTAGGGATGTTGCAAACCCCATGTCAGCCAGAAACCTCTGTACCTTCTTCTATAAAAAAAATAGGATCCTGGTGCCACTCCCCAGGTTTGCTGCAAGTCTTTAGCTGTGCCAAATAGGTGGCACACCTGTGGACATTGCCACAGAGATCTGGCCCAGTCCCCCCATCCTGTACAAAACTGGAAGGGCCAGGATGTTGGGGGGGTAAATCATCTCTCCAGTATGGAGCCTGGGGCATGTGGCGCATGAGAGGTGGGAGTCGGATGTAGACAGGTGGTCATCAGCAGGCACAATGGCACCCATTGCGGTACACCTGATGTGTACTGTATGTACAGTGAGTGTAGGTCTAGTGCTGTACATACAGTAGTTCAGTTATTAGCCTGGTGATCTTGTGCTCCCCCCATCCCCCAGACGTCATAAAATTATTCCCTGGTAGTCTAGTGGACAGCCCACGATCCCCGATCTCCCCCAGACATAATAACAAATAGTCCCTGGTAGTGTTGCAGACCCCCCAATCTTCAATCCCTGATCTCCCCACCCCAAAACCATAAATGTTACATAGATGGCATTCTAGCAGCCCCCCGCTCGCACCTCATCCTGAGCCAGTGACCAGCACAGCCCTCCTCTCACCCCCATGGCTGGCACAGCCTGAGCTGTTAATGAGCCTGCACTGTATACAGTACACGTTCATTGACAGTGACTGACAGCTTGGAGTGATCTGTCATTCAATGGGCTTGCACTGTATACAGTATGGGCTCCTTGTCAGCTCAGTCTGTGGCCAGCCATGGTGGTGAGAGGAAAGCTGTGCTGGTTACCTGCTCAGGATGGGAGAGAGCAGGGTGGTGGGGCAATACCTGATGGGGTGGGGGGCCACTAGACTGCTAGGTATGTAACATACATGGTTTGGGGGTTGGGAGATTGGGGATAGGGGACTGGGGTGTCTGCTAGACTACCAGAGACTATTTGTTATTATGTCTGTGGGAGATCAGGGGGATGTCTGCTAGAGTGCCACAGAGATCGGTGGGTGTCTGCTAGAGTACCAGAGGATCATTTTATGATGACTGGGGGGAATAGGGAATGCTATACCATCAGGGAATCATTTTTACATTGTGTGGGGGAGATCAAGCAGTGCTAGACCACCTGGGATGATAACTGAACTACTGTATGTATGGTACTACACCTACACTGTACATACAGTACACGGCAGGTGCACCTCAATGGATGCCATCATTCCTGCTGATGACTGGCTGTCTCCTCAATGCCCTCACTCCCACCCCATCCCCCTTCTATGGCTGGCAACCCACTCTCTGATTCCCTCCCAGTGGCACAAGCCAGTTAGACCACCTCCTAGCTAGTCTAAGTGATGTCCTTTGCTGCATCCATGATGGGGCTTTTAGAATCCTGAAAAAGGGGTTGTTGCAGCCTTGCCATGGCACAAGCTCCACCTTGTAATCTGGCACACCCTGATATAGATCGCAAGGGTGGTGTAGACCCACTTTGGTGCAGCAACTACCTATTCTGATACAGACCACATTTCAGAATTGGGAATGCAGCATCTTTTGATGTAAGGTGCCAATTGCAGCAGAAATGTTTGATGTAGGCACCTTGCATCAGTCTAAGGGGTTTGAGAATCATGACCTGGGTGTCATTGTGACGCCTCACCACATGTGACAAACAATAGTTTGTTGTCATTTCTAATATCCTCTGTTCTAGACTTAGAGAAACTGAGGTCCTTCTAACATCTACTGTGTAGACTTTCTCCTCCCCTTTCTTTTCATGTAGCTATAGCAAATAAACTGGCATGGTAATGGATAAGATAGCATTCTGAAGCCATCTTAGGGACAGAATACAGATTTGTTATTAAAACCGTATTTTCTCTGTGAAAACTCAGGCATGAGGGATCAATGCAGAGTGCTATGAAACTCATTGACCCTCTTTCCTGATGTAATAACCACCAACAACAATTATTTCCAGGTGAAATATTTTATCTTAGAGAGGGCGACTGGGTCAAAATGGCTGGACATTAATGGATAAAAACCAGGTTCATGTCCTAGGCTGACACTGGACTCTTCATAAGAAGTTACATATGTTAGAGACTTTTAAAGAATCTCTTTAATATTGGATGAGATAATAAACAATGCATATTTTCACCAGCAAGGTTATACAAAATGAAAATGAAACCTGATATTAAATGTTGGAAATGCAATTTGGAAAATGTTGATGTTCTCCTTACATTCGGTGGTTGTGCAGTAGTTAAACAAATGGTGACATTCTTCATGTCAAATCATAAAAAGTTTGGGGATTGAGTTAAATGAATAAGACTGTTTGGGAACAGTGTTGGAATGAAATACTTTATCATTTAATAAAATAGTAAAGAAAAAAGATAGTGAAAGCAAACAATATTGCAGTTAAAATGATAATTAAAAAACACTGGAGAAATGATAACACAGTGCAGAACATCCCCCGGATGAAATGGAGAAATATTTTTATAACACAGTTGTACAATGCAAAGTTAATTAGCAATGATATACTGAGTGTTTGGATATAAGCTTGATACAGCACAATGGATTCTAGAAATATTGCAGCAGTTTTGAAAATACACCTGCTATATGTAATTATTGGGAATTTGCAGGATTATGAATTCTGAATTAGAGATATGTAAATTATCGAAACAGAGGATGGAATCTAGATATACGTTTACATCTTTAACATTAGTATGCATCCTATGGTAATTTCAAGGAAATTAGATTGTATTATTTTGATCTGTAAGTTTTTGTACCTCTTTGTTCATGTAATAATTGCTCTATGTACTCTCTTATTAAAAAAAATAAATAAAGAAGAAGCTCTTTAACAAAGGATGTATTAACAAAGATTTTGCTCAGGCCTTGGACCTTAGTGCAGAATCGTTGACAAACGTACCACCAAAGATGCTGACGTTACACCCAGGGTGCCCGATTCTCAAAGGGCTCTTAGTTTGACACACTCTGTGACTAAAGGCAGCTTACATCAATGCCTGTTGCACCAGGGACCCTGCACCTGATTCTCTATCAGGCAGGGTCCTGGTGGCAAAGTCCTGCAGCTTGCAGCAATCCTAGTCATGCTCCTGAGGTTATGCCACATGCTGTGGGGCAGATGTGCACTTCTCTAGCATGTCCCTGGTGGCTAGCATCACCCCCCCGATCCCCGACATCGCTAATAAATATATATACATAATTCCATGGTGTGATCTAGCACTCTCCAAGCCCCGATCCCCCATTATGAAAAAGTAAGCCATCAGTGGTGGTCTAGTGGATCCCCCCAATTCACCTTTATAAAATAATATGCCAACATTGGTGGTCTAGTGAACCACCCCATCACCAGTTATAAACTAATATACCATTATTGTTTGTCTAGTGAACCTCCTGATCCCCTGTTATGAAATAATAAACCATCATTTGTGAGCTAGTTGCCCCCCACTTCAGCAGGCAGTGTCTCACCATCCCATTCTTCAATCTCACTGAGCTAGCGATTGCACAGTTTACCACCACCACCACATGGCAGCCACTGACTGAGCCCTTAGTGAGTGCCATACTGTATTCAGTAGATGCCTATTGATTGACAGTCACTGTCAATCAATGGGTGTGTACTGAATACAGTACAGTGCTCATTGAGGGTTCAGTTGGTGGCTGGCAGTGGTGGTGAGTTGTGGGCTGTGCCAGTCACTGGCTTGGTTTGGGGAGAGAGGGGTGTGGGGGTGGGACACTGCCTGCCAGGGTGGGGATTCACTAGATCACTAATGATGGCTTATTATTTCATAATGGGGATCAGGGAGGGGGGTCCACTAGACCACTAATGATGACTTATTTCATAACAGGGGATCAGGGACAGAGGCCCCTAGATCACCAGTGAAGTATGTATATATATTTATTAGTGACATTGGGGATCAGGGACGGAGGTCACTAGATTGCCAGGTAAGTATGCATATATATATATATATATATATATATATATAATAGTGACATAGGGGATTGAGGGGGGCACTAGACCACCAGGGAACTACTGTATGTATATATATTTTTATTAGTGACATCGGGGATTGTGGGGGCCACTAGACCATCAGGGAATTATATTATTTATTATTTGAGGAGAGTGAGGCTAGGGAGAGGGAGTCCACTAGTCCACCAGGAATATATAATTTAGGTGACAGGGGATCGGGGCTTTGGAGGGGGGGACTGCTGCACATTGGTGCAATGTGCTCAACTCTCCTGGAGGGATATTTCTAAATACCCTTAGACCAGCCTTGGCTGGTCTAAGGATACTTAGAATTTCTCCCTCTGGCAGAGTTTTGAGAATCCCACTTTCAGAGATGTGGCAGCTTGTGGCTGCCGCATGCCCCCTTTCACCATGCCACAGCCCATTTTGTGGCACACAGGTCTCACAAGCCTTGTTTGGAGTAGGTAGCTTGCAGTTGACACAGACTGCCTTTGAGAATCATTCCTGGTGCATCGTTTGGTACAAGTGGCACTTTGTACCATTCATTGTGGTACATGCCCCTTTTGTTGCACTGGGGGGCTTTGAGAATCAGGCCCAGGTACTTTAAATGTATCAGAAACATCTAAGATTACTGAAATCTCTGTATTCTCAGATGAATGCGAGTTCCTTCCCAGACCGTATTAAGAATCTTTCCCATTTTGAATAATGCATTTTCCCTGTGGCTGCTTTTTGGCCACCTTAAGGACCTGTAATACCTGGATAGAATGACCCAATTCTGAAAAGTATGTCCCTTCAGTACCATGCCTTACAATGAAGGGAGTATGTGTTTAGGAAGTGAACCTGACATTCTGAAACTGTTAGAAAGTTTCAACGCAAGGGTATAGTGAGTCATCATAGACATTTGGAGTAGTAGTAAGTAACACAGTTGTCTGGGCCAGTCTGATGCCAGCAAATTCCTGGTTACATGTTATACCCTTGCTTCAGATGCATCTTCTGTACCAAGTGAAATTCTGAAAAAATAAAGGAACATTTTTACCCATTCATGCTGAGACCATTTTATGGGACTCCCCCCAGAGATGGGGCTCTGGAACAGAATAGTGGTAGGTTGTTGTTCTCCCAAAAGACAAACAGATCAACTTCCAGAATGCCACGCTGCTGGAAAACTGGTCAAAGCACAGTTCTTTTTAAGGACCACTCATGTGTACTATGATCTGTTTTGCTTAGTGAGTCTGTCTGCTTGAACACTGCCATTTCCTGCTACATGGACTGCAGAAATATGCACTTGGAGAGTGTAAGCTAGATCTTACATTTTTAGTGCTTCCCTGAACAGCTTTAAGAATCTTGAAATATCTTGCTTTTAATACATAATTGTAGTTTTGCCTGTCATTATTTGTAGAGTTTGAACCCTAATTAGGGTTGAGAGGTACTGTACTTCAGAGTGAGAAACACTGCTCTGATATCAAGTATGCTGACTTGTCGCTGTCATTCTGCTGGGATTAATCTCCTTTTACTGTGTGATATAAAATGTGGTTTCTCCATCCAATGAGGAAGGCATCCATAGTTAAAATTACATTGTGAAGTGCTGGCAAACAATGAATCCCTTTTCTTAGGTGATGCACTTGCTGGCACCACTAGGGGGAGTGTAAGAGCTTTTTTGCACTGCTGTCATACCAGTAATGGGATATCTTAGCTGAGACCAGTATTATTGCAGATACCATTGAACTGCCCTCATGTGCTGCCTTGCCCAGGTTACCACAGAACTCTGACTGACATGAGGACTGACATTCTGAAAATAAATTATTCCATAGTCCTCTTTGCCCCAAGTAGAAAGAGGCTTCATACTGAATCAATGTTTGGACTCTTTTCTGTGGGAGGAAGACCCTCTCTTGATCTTTGCCCAGTTCTGCACTGATGAAGTACAAGCTCTTTGTGGGTTCCAGATTCAATTTTTCTAAATTCGAAACTATCCCTAGTTTTTCCAATTATGAGAAAAGTCTGCCTCATTTATGACATGGCTTCTTCCCGGAATTTCATGTATACTAACTAATCAACTTAGTATGGATAGAAAGCACTCCATTTATTCAAAGTGGTGCCATTATTACAGACAAGAACATTGTGAACACTTCTGGGGCATAGGTCAGATCAAAAAGCATTGCCCTGTACTATACAGACTCATACCCACTCTGAAGCATAGTTTTTTTCAATGCGTTGCTCTTATTTGAATATGGAAGTAAGTGTCTTTTCGATCCTGTGAACAAAGCCAAATTCATTGCTTTAAAAATGGAATAAATGTTTGCAAGGTAACTTTCTGGTAACCAAAAATACCCTTCTTTTATAATCATGTTTAATTCATTACCAAAAACTGCTTTAGCCATAGTCTCACATGGTGTTTGCCATGTGTACAAATCAGAGGCCGGTCTGTTTAACCCTTGTTTGTTTTATGATACAATGTAAGGGTTTGACCATGACAACTATATTATTTTCACAAACTCAACATTTTCTAATTAATAACTTTGGTCAACATACTTTGTAGACTTAGGAACATACCATATATTTACTTGATTTTTGTTATTTGTTTCAAATGCTCACCTTCCTATCATAAATAGAAATGCCCAATGACTTTATATCAGGAGACTATGAAACCCTTTAAAATTTTGGTGAGTTTAAATTTTTGTCATTTTGAGTGCTCAAAATGTTAATTGCTGTGTGGAATCCACTCTTTCCATTACTAAATTGAAAAAAGAAATCTATGCTTGCAATGGTTTATAATTAATAACATGACAGTGGGAAACATTGAATTCTAATGCAAATTACTTTTTGTTTTGGTTCATCATAGTTCTTTAAAGGGTCAGCAACTTCCTAGAATTTGCATTGGTAATCAGTTCATGAATTTGGTTCATGAACTGAGTTGAAGTGTAGTTGATCAATGTTGATGGATGTTTATGAATCATTTGTAAATGCTCACCAAAGTTCATGGGCAGAATTTCATTTTATCTGCCTCACCTTCCAATCATAAACAGAAATGGCCAGTAGCTGTTTACATCAGGATAATCTGAAACCCTTTAATATTTTGGTGAGTTTAAAGTTTAATCATTTTTGAGTTCTCAGAAAGTTAATTACTGTGTAGAACCTACTTTTTCCATTACTAAACTGAAAAAGTTCTGAGTCGGCAATGCTTCATAATTCTAACAGTGGAAACAGTGCATTCTGATGCAAATTCATTTTTGCCTTTGTTTATCATGGTCCTTTAATGGTTTAGCAACTTCTTAAAATTGGTGTTGATGATCAATTCATGAATTTGGTTCATGAACTGAGTCGATGTGTAATTGATAAACTTTGATGGATGTTCATGAATCATTCGTAAATGATTACCAAATTTCATGAGTTGAATTTCCTTTCAACTGGGTTATCCATTTTCGTTTCAATAGCTGTTTCAGATGCATGCAGTTGTAAAATCTTTTTGATTATCATTATAAAAGTGTCCTGGATAGGGATACTGACTTTTGGTTTTTAGAAGTGACCAACAACATGCTTAAGAAACCTTTTTCCCCAAATTCAGAATCGGTTTCCACAGCAAGGATATTAACCACTTCAACAATGCCCCTGAGGAAAGCAGAATGTAATGGGAAATTGTCTAGAGGATGTGGGGTGAACCTATGCCTTATTACCTGTGACCTCATGTGTAATGGGTTCCATTTTCTCTTCAATGTAGTATTCCTTCTCTGTGACACTTGATTGAACCCAGGGACGTATTGCTACTGCCTATCCTTTTATGGTTTGGAAGAATGGCCGCATTTGGCTGCATTTCTTTAAATTCTTCCATAGAGGGCATTTGAGCATGACCCGCTGGCTAGACGATGGGCCATATGCCTTTTCTTTTTCAGACTCTGAATGTTTTTCCTAAGGATAGTGTGAAAGAATGACTGCTCGGCCTGCCTTTTCTTGACTTCCTTTTATCTGAGCAATCCTTAGCTGAGGATTAATGCTATTTTGAGGGCTTCCTTGTATACTCTGCCTTAAATTAGTCATTCATGGAGGCTATTTCATTAACTTTGTGATAGTTGAAGCACCCCACAGTCCCTAGTGAGTCTTTTTCACTCAGACTTTTGCCACTAAGGCTGTCTGGATATACCCTTTAGACTCTCAGTAGTGAGGGTCCCTGGTCTAGACAGGACATGCTCTACTCACTTGGAGACCTTTTTTTTTAATGCACCTCCCACACACCCCGACCGACCACTCCTTCAGAGCACCAATGCCTTCCTGCCTCCCTCCGACCTCCTGCCACCTACTCCCAGCCCCAATTGCAGCCTACCTTGGGTAGCCTGGTGTATCCCCATGCTGGGAGGGTCCCTCTCTTCCAGGGGAGAATGGCCTTTATGGCCTACCTTTGCATCCCAGATTCTGCGGGGCTGGATCCGGGCTGGCTCCGGGGCTTTGGGTGGCAGGGGCCCAGGTGTTCATCATCCGGTCGGCCAGGGTGTAATTTTCCATTTTCTGTGCCCCGGCTACCACAGTTCTCAGCCTTGAGTAAGCACGCAGGGTATTCCTGGGGCAAGGGCGTATGGAACGGGCCGAGACCACACGCCCCAAGCTCACCACCAATCTTCCCACAGGTCCCCAGGCAAATCCCACTTCTCGAGAGGGAAGCATCCAATGGACACTTATAGAACCCTTCCCTTGCCGGTCTCCACTCCTGGTACCCGGGCTCAGGGCGCGAACCCGGTTCGACAGTGTGCTGAGCGAACCCCTTCGCTCGGTACCACAGAGCCGGCATGAGACCTTTTACTAAGCACCCTTTTGTACAGGTTCCCTTCCCACAGTGGTGCAATCACAAACAACCAGTTACTCCAGTCATTAGAAAAATAACTCATTTATTAATAAACACTGGCTGCATAAATACAACAGTAATAAACAGTTATGACACAGTTTACACATAGTAAACCAACAGTATACATACAGGGTTATAAAAGAAAGCTTGTACATTTGTGCAGGTAAATGTTTCTATCATTCCTACAAGTTACAGATTCTTACCTCACTATCTGCTAGCCTTGTTACCTTAGCCTCTCCTTCCAGACACCCAGACTGGCTCCCTTCTTGGCATACAGGAACCCCACTAAAGAGAGGAAGAAACTATCTGGGTTGAAGCATTTATGCCCTCTATCTGTCTGTCCCCCCCCCCCGTGTTTTGGTTAAGCAAGACTGAGGTCACGTCCCTATACTCAGGTTCATCCAATTGGCTGAAACAGCTTCAGTCCTGGAATTTTGGGTGACACCTACCTTGCAATATTATGTATCCTTAGCGTCGCTGGGGCCCAGCTTCCTTTCCCACATTATTTAGCATCTGAATGCATTTGTTCAGATACCACTGAAACAGGCTGTCACTGATTCCTTTGTGTAATAAGAAACTCATCCCCCTTTCAGGAAGCCAATACAGTTAAAGTCAACAGTACTTAAGAAACCCTGCTGAGTTATTGAGAATATCCCAAATAGGCTAGTTTTCTTACCTTTGATCATGACCTCCTGGCTCCCCACTGCTACAGAATGTATTAGAATTTGACAAAATATTTCAATCTACCAGCAAAGGTTGCCTGGTCATTACATACCTCCCCTTTTACTTTTATGAAGTTGCATGTTTGTGAGGTCCAAAAACAGCTACTTCATGCAGGATATCTGGCCAGTGTTTACTCATATTGGTGAGACATTCTATCTGCATTTGTATTTTATGCTCCACTGTGATACTGTATGGTGAAATTGAAGTCCTGGAGGCTGATACTCCAGAGCAACAGTTAGACATTTTTCCCACTCATTCTGTTCAATCATTGCAATGGACTATTTTCTGTGACCACTATGAATGACCTTAAATACAGATAGGGGTATAATTTCTTGATTGCTCAGATAATGGCTAGATGCTCCTTCTCAATTGTAGAGTAGTTTATTTCCCTTGGTAACAGTTTTTGGCTGAGGAAAACAACTTCATTTGTACTCCATCCCTGGATACTTGAGAAAGCACTACTCCAGGCCCCTGTCACTTGCATCTGTCTAAACAATAATCGCTAAATTGTAATCTGTCCTCACCATCAGTGGTGCTTGGCATAGTGCCAGTTTCAGTTGCTGGAAGGCTGTTTCACAGCACTCTGTCCACTGAATTTTCTCTCTGGCAGGTTCATAGCCGTGCTGTCTGTTAAAGGGGATGCAAGAATACTATAATGTTTTACAAATTTCTGATAGTACTCCACAGTTCACAGAAATGCATTCAGTTGCTTCTTAGTTTGGGGAGTGGGCCAATCCTAAGATGCACATCAACCCTAGCTGGCTCAGGCCTGATGTGCCCCTCACCATATGATGTCCCAAGAATGGTACCTCTGCCATCACAGGCACTTCTGTGGCTTAATAGTCAGTCATGCATCCTGTAGTCTGGTCAGGACTTCACTCATGTGGAAGAGAGCTTGGCCCATGTGTGGGTAAATATGCCTTTATCATCTCTGTATGCTAGAACAAAGTGCCCAATCCTATTCAGGACTCTGCCAACCAACCTCTGGAAAGTGGTGGGGTGAATTCCTCATGCCTAGGGATGTAAGTTTGTCATGGCAGCCATACATGTCATTGATTCCATGACGTTTGATCTTTATTCAGGACTTCCATGACTTTCACTAGTGTCATCAGAACGTAGCAATGATGACAGCGCCACAACATTCATTACTGTTTACTAATGGTTTCATGAACAAACAATGAGTCATTAAAACCTCATCCATGACAAACTTACATCCCTACTCATGCCTAAAGGCATAACACTGAATTCAAACAAACTGAAGGGGTAAAAAATGCTAACTTCTCATGAGTGAATAGCTGCACTTGCCAGCATCCCTTACTCGGTATTACTCGGTATTATTATAGCAGAAGGGGGAACTAGGCCCATTGTGACTGCCATTCCCACACAATGTGGGGTGCATTAACCATGAGAAATTTATCTAATTCAGATTTGAAGTTACTGAAGGTGGTAATCTCAACTATTGCCCGAGAAAGGGCATGCCATAATCTACAGGCCCTTATGGTGAAAAAAATATTTATTTTATTTCTTGAGGCCCTGAGTACTAGAAGCTTTCTGTTATGTCATCATATATTATCAGGCTTTATTACTGTGTTCATATTACATTCATTAGCTAGATCAGGATCTCATAGGAAACTGAATAACATTAGAATGTCTCCTCTATTCCTTCTTAGCTGCAGGTCACGGAGATTTAGGGAATGCACCAATCTGGGTATGATAACTGTCTAACTCTAAGAATCAACTTTGTGGTTTTCCTTTGGATGCTTTCTAGTAGATATTTGTCTTTAACCAGATGTGGGGCCCAGAATAAGACAGCATAATCTGAGTGGGGCCTTATGTAGGATTTGTAGAGTGGAACTATGCAGTTTTCATTTCTAGTTATAAAAGACTTTGTGATGGATCTGAGTAGCCTGTTTGCTGTCACAGCTTCCTTTCTATAGTGCTGTCCTGATGTTAAATCATTGTTGATAATCACCCCTAAATCCATTTTATGTGTTACGGTTTTTATTAATGCTCCATTTAATGTATCAACCTATTTTTCCCCAGGTGAATGGCATAATTATTGCTTACATTGAATTCCATTTTGTTTGACTCAGCTTAATTTTCTATGTGCAATAGGTCTTTAGTGAGCATATCAACCTTTTCGACTGTATCAGCTTCAGCGGAAAATTTGGTGTCATCTGTGAATTCATTTATATTGCATTGTACTTTGACAAGTAGATTGCTTATAAATATTACACAAAGCATAGGGCCCAGTACAGAGCCCTGGGAAACACCAGTAGTGACAGTTATCTCCCTGGATAGGGTGCTAGATATCTTAACTTGTTGATACTTATCTCGGAGCCATTCTTTGACCCGTTTTGTAATGTATGTATCAAAACCCATTTTTGACATTTTATCAACCATCTGTAAAAGTGTAAATGTGGAACTAAATCAAACACCTTCCTGAAGACCACATCTACTAGTATTCCTCTGTCCAAGCTACAGCTCACTTTTTCATAAAATGATATTAAATTAGTTGTGCATGACTGTCCTGCCTGAAAACCATGCTGTGATACATCCCTGAGTCCTTTACTGGATATTTCTAGGTCTAGTCTGTTTTTTAATATCCTCACCATAGGTTTGCACACTACGGACATTAAGTTAATTGATCTGAAGTTTTCTGCCTTGGATTTACTACCCTTTTTATGTATTGGTACCACAATAGCTGTTTTCCAATCTCTTGGCACCATGCAAGTGCTTAAAGATTTATTAAATATTATCGTTAGTGGTAAAGTCAATTGAGTGACTGTTTCTTTAATGAAATAGGTATTTATATTGTCTGTGCTGGGGATACTTTTATTTTCATTAGTTTAACTGCTTTGTTTACCTCATCTTGTGATATGCATAAATAGTTTCTAGTGCTAATATTTATTAGTGAATCAGTAGGACTTTTAGGTGAAAATACTGATCCAAAGTACTTGTTAAATACATCCGCTACTTCTTGTGATTGATTTAGTTTAACTCCATTTACTACAAGATTACCTAAATTATTATCCTTGGTTTGTTCATTATTGATATATGAATAAAAGGATTTCCGATTGATTTAGTTATGGATAACTTAAATTTGTTTTCTTTGTTCTTTCATAATCAGATGTTTAACCTTTTTTGTTCTGCCCTAAATACAGCTTTATATTGTTCATTCCTGCTTCTTTTGAATCTTTTGAAGGCCCTTTCTTTCCATTTTAGTAGTTTTCTAATACTTTGTGTCATCCAGGGCAGTATCTTTCCCTTTTTATTATGTATGTGTTTCAGGGGTACATATCGAGTTTCCAATTCTATAATAATGGATTTAGATAACACCCAGCATTCATCAACTGACAGATCCAACATAGCAATTTTCCAGTCATATAACTGAAGTGCTTCTCTAATTTTTACATAATCCCCCTTTGAGTAATTATACTGGTGACATACCTGACCAGAATGATACCTGTAACTATTGATGTTAAATATTACACAATTGAGGTCACTGTTTACTAGGGGTGCTGTAACTTCTATGTTGGTTATCTTAGAAGGTTGGTTTGTTAGAACAAGATCAAGACTGTTCCCACCTCTATTGTGCTCTGACACTTGTTGTTCAAGCCCAGCTACTAATGTTGTATCCAGGAATTTGGGATTCTGTGGGGGAAACAGGTGTTTGATTTCCCCAGTCAATACTGGGCATATTATAGTCACCCACAAGAACTGGGTCGGATGTTTCTGCAATATCTGTGATCCACTGGCATAAGTGATGATCATGTTCCACTGATGATGATGGTGGCCTAAATAAATTACTCAGCAGGAATTTTCTTCCATCTTTCCACGATATTTGAACAGTTATGGCTTCTCCATTAAAAGTTGATTTATTAGTGTATTCTGATAATTTTATTGATTTAACATATATATAGACACCACCACCTTTTCTGCCTACTTGGTTCTTGCATTACACATCATATTCTTGAATTTTGTTGAACTAATCAGATGTTTCATTACACCAGGTTTCGCTAATTGCTGCGATATCAATATTCTGATGGAAAGTAATGTTGTGAACTCACTCAGTTCAGTTATATTTAAACTTCTAGCATTAGCGACAAGTATCTTGAGACTGTCCTTGGTTAGAATAGGCCTCTTTGACTGTGGTTCCAGTTTCCCCCAAGAAGTCAGTTTAACCAGGAATTGATACATGTTACAATGGCTTTTCCTAATCTATTACTCCCTCTTTTGCTGAGGTGCAGCCCGTCCCAGCAATATGGACTTGGATTATTGGAAAATGCTCCCAATGTGCCAGACAATTAATGTTTTTATTTAAAGACCATTTTTCTTAACTATTCATTGATAATTTTAATCTTTGCTTGCTTGGTTCTACTATCCCTTGGTACTGGCAGAATCTCTGACAGACTTCACAGCCTCTATTGTCCAAAGATGTAACCAGGGAAATGTAGTATTTTTTTAATTCCTTCTATTGTGGCCTTATTGATATCATAGGTACCAGTGTGAACCACAATAAGAGGTTTATCACCTGCATTCTTTAGGATGTCTGTGGCCATTTGCTCAATATCCCTAATTCTGGCTCCTCTGAAACTTGAGCACGTCCTGTTTTCCTTGTCCACATTACATATATGTCCATCTATATATTTAATTATAGAGTCCCCCAAAATGAGCACTTGTCTTACCTCATCTGTACCTTCTATACTACTATTCACCTCATGATCCAGTTTGGGGCATGTGTCAGTGTTTTCTACTGAACTACTGATATCCATCTTATCTATTACATCATCAGTATCTGGAATAATACCATTTAATGCTCCTTCCTTAGGTACATGTATAGCATTATCAGCAGTGGTCTGTACCTGAATTAGGCCAGTAACAATATGGGATGTACATGGCTCTTGGTCTGCTTCTTGTTCTAGTCTTCTGAATGGCTCAAAGCTATTCTGAAGGGGAATTTCAAACACCATTGCTTGACAGCCCTTTTTTCAGTTTTATTTTATGGCACACTGGTGTCCAATCAGATTCCTCCTAACTATCTATTTGCCCCAGTATATTGTGTGATGTTCTGTGAATGTCTGAAACATATTTTTTAAATGTCATTAAATCTCTCAACTAAGCCATTCATTTGTGGGTGGTATGAGGTTTTATGAAGCGGATCTACCCCATACCACTTCCACAACTCAGTCATCTAAACAGACATAAAATTGATTCCCTGATCTGACAAAATCTCCCTGGGAAATACAACTCTGCTGAAAATCCCTAGCAGCTGATCAGCTGCCTTCTTTGCCTCTATTGAGGACATCACTACCACTTCCTGATATTGAGGGGCCTAATCCACTACAACCAGAATGTATTTCTTCCCCTCAAGCTTGGTATAGCCAGTGGGCCCACAACATCCACAGTGACCTGTTAAAATGGTTCATCATTTAAAGTGCAATCAGGGGAGTCTTTGCTCAATCTCCTTTCTTCCCCATACTCTGACATTCTGGGCATGAGCAACAGGTGTCAGCCACATCATTGTACAGTGCTGGCCAGCAAAAATCCTTAGGCAGACTTCTCTTTGTCCGTTTAACCTCTTGGTGTCTGGACAGAGGAATTTGGTCTGCTAAATCCATGAGGACTGCTCAGCATTCCAGAGGAACCACAATCTGCTTGCACACATTCCACTCAGATGCATTCCTAGGAATCCAATCTCTATATAAAATGTCTCTTTCCCAAACTATTTTCTGATGCTCCTGCCTTGCAGAATCACTGCTGCTGCTGGCTGCCAACAGCCAAAGTGCAGTTGGAGATGGATCTGCTAGCTGAGCCTTTTGAAGCTCCTCTTGTGCATCCCCTCCCAGCTTTGTTTTCCTTGCAGCTGGCTCCAGCTGTTGCTAATCAGAAAGGTCTCCCTCTACAGACACTCGTGTCACTGAACTACTGCCCTCTGCAGAGCTGTGCTTTCTGGCACAGCCTATCCCTGTGCTTAAGCAGTAGGAAGTGTTTTTATGGCTGTTGTGACCCCTTAGGCTTAGTGGCCACACTGTCTGATACAGGCCTGATGTTATGAATAGGGTCAGATTTTGTATCCCTCCCAGTCATCCCATTTACCGCTACCTGTCTCAGTCACTGAGCTTGATTATGAGTCAAGGCAAAGATGGTGTCTTGTTCTCCTTCCTCATGCCAGCCGTTTTGTAGCAAAGCATCTGTGGGTAACCCAGAAGAAACCAAAACTCCTCTCTCACCTTCACCCCCCCATCACTTCAAGTGTATTTTGGTCTCTGGGACTGTGACTCAGGGGTAAGGGTCAAATTTAACTGAGACACACTTCTCAGGCAGGATCTGATCCAGCCATACCAGCTCCTGCTGGATGACTATGACACTAGCCCCAGTGTCCTTCAATTCTTGTGTCAAGGTGTCACTTAGACAGAGTGACCTTGGGTGCTTCTGAGCATTCCTGGGAGTAACATTAGTGACACAGTTTACCATGTGCTGCTCTTCTGTGGAGGCATGGCTCTCACCCTCCTCAGCAAGCATGAGGGTGATCACATTGGGTCCTATAGTGGGGCAATGGTCTCCCCCTTGCTGTAGCATAATCCTTGTTGCCCGAAGGCAATCATAAGACAAACATCCCAAATTTTGGTACACATAACACTTTCTACTCTATTATTTTTAGACACTGTCAGGGTACTCCTTCCAGGCCCCCTGTGTCCCACCCACCTGTTTGTTATCAAACCCCCTGCCCCACGTACCTTCTTTTGTGTATCAGGGTGGCTGGCTGCATACTGATTGGCCCATTCAGCACCTTCCGCCACAGAACTAGGATTCTTATCTGTTAACCAGATTTTAAAATTAGCACACTCACATTTTAAAAACTGCTCTGTGAGCATTACTTCATGAATTTCTTTGGCACTTACAGCTTTCTTTCCATTTAACCATCTCTTTAGAAAAATGCTCAATTGCACACTGAGGTCTTTATAATTATTGCACAGCTGGTTCTTTAACTGTATAAATTTGAGTCTGTATGTCTCAGGGGTTAACTCATAACATTTTAAATTAGCCGCCTTGATTTTCACATATTCCTTGCTGTCATTAGGGTCTGAGCATGAAACACTTGCCATGCCTTCTCAGTAAGCAATGAAGTCAGACAGGTTTTCCAGTGCTCCTGCACCAATTCACATTGCAAACACAATGTCTCCAACAAATTAAGAAAATCATCAATATCCAAACAGTGGTAGCCACGAAATGGTCTGATAGTGCCAGATATTTCACAAAATATCTAAACAAATTCTCTCTGGTGGCCCATAGTGATACTGTAGGCAGGCAGGCAGGACATTTCCAGAAATATCTCAGACATTTCAGGAAATATCTCACCATGTCTATGGCTACCACTGTATCTTCTGTTAATTTTGGAAACAAATTTGGAGCCCATTTTTGAGCCTTGGCTGCTACCATCTACCCCAATGCTCATCTGGTCTGGTGTCTATCTCTACCCAGTGTTGCCATCCAGAGTTTGTGGTCTCTCATCTTGAGCTGATGTTTATGTTCTTTCTCCCTTTCTTCTGCTCAAGTTGCCTCTGCCTCTCACTTCACTTTCTCTAGGACTGCCACTGCTTCTCACAGCTTTTGCTTCTCTTCTGCATCTGCCTTACACTTTGTTTCTCTTTCATCTGTATCTAGCTTAGCTGGTTCAATGTTTTACCAGGCAAGTTCTATCTCCTCATCCTTCTGCTTTTCTGCAATATGAGCTAATTCTAAATTAGCTTTCATGGCTGCCTCAGACTTCTCACTGATGCCGCTAAAGTCACCCACATCTCATTGATCAGCTGCTTTCAGAGCCTGAATCAACTTAGCTCTGTTCAAGCCTTCATGCAGTATGCCTTTCTCATCACACAGCTGGGGGAGATCAGGCAACCTCACCACACCTCACTTGTGTGGCATTTTTATCTCAAAACTTTTTAAACTTGAATAGAACATAAAATAAAAAGTTAGAAGTGAGAAAAGATAGAGTTGTAGTGCTTTCTGTTTTATACCTGTAAATGCTGCTTAATATTGTGATTGCCTCCTTAGGTACTGGATAGCCAAACTGTGCTCTGTGCAAGTAAGTCTCACTTTCTTATCCTCACTGCTGCCACCATATGAGATGGTCAGTGCATCTCACAGACCCCAATGAGTCTCATTCTCTCTCTCTGGCTTTTGTCCTACATGTTACAGAGTCTTCTTACCACGCTGCCCCCAATCCTTGTTATCTCAACCTCTGTTTCTCTGCAGCCATGCAGTCTGGCTCCTGTCTTAGACACACAAGAAATCCCAGTGAAAAGTGGAAGAAACTAGTCAGGTTAAAGCATTTATGCTCTCTCTCTCTTTCTCTTTATCTCCCTGGTGCCTTGGTCAAGTGAGGCTGTAAATTCCTGTAACCAGGTTCATTGTATTGGTTGAAACCACTTCAGGCATGGAATTTTGGGTGACACCCACCTTGTGATATTATCTGTCCTTAGTGTCTCTGGTACCCAGCTTCCATTTGTAGATTATTTAACATCTGAATGTATGTGTTCAGATGCCATTGAGACAGTATGGCTCTGATTCCCTTGTGTACCAAGGAACTGATCCCCCTTCCAATAAGCCAATACAGTGAAAATCCACACTACTTAAGAAACCTTGTTGGGCTATTGAAAATCTCCCAAACATGCCAATTTTCTTACCTTTGAACACTGCCTCATAGCCCCCCCCCACACGCACACACATATGCACACTGCCACAGAGGTTATTAGCATTTGACAAAGTAATTTAGACTACCAGAAAAGGTCATCAATACAGATAATGTTTAAGAGATATTCTCAGACTTGTTAATAGGTGAACACTCATTGCAGCTAGAAAGAGGCTTGAGTTGATAGCAATTGCATTTGAGCTTTACTTTTTCTCTGAGCATTAGGGCAAAACACTTTACACAGGCCACAGGGAAGCCAATCATGGTTTATGCCTAAACTCTTTTATCATAGATTAGATTAAATTAGATTATATTTCTTAAAATATAATTGTATCCAAAAAAACCTGGAAACCAGCATGTCTGAAGAACAGTACAGTACAGTACATTACAGTTCAATGAGTATATAGCACTTTGAATGCCTATCTGTCCTAGGCAAACAGAAATAACACTTTTGGCAGTTTTAAAGGCACAACAGTAAAAATTATAATCTCAGCCATTGACAGCAAGTAATTGTATGTTTACTGCAGTCATTGTGCACTACCCAGTTTAATTTATTCTACCAAATTCATTGTGAACCAAAAAAGAGCATGCTGTGAAATGGTGCAGAAGCACTTTCTCATTGACCACAGTCTTTGTGAGGTGACTGACAATTAGCACTGAACCGTAGTCATTGTGAGATGAAATAACACCTAAAAGTGCTCAAAAAGTAACCAAAAGCATTTTGATATATTTTAAACAAAGCAGAACTGCTAAAATGGAATTACAAGGCTATAAAATGTAACTGTAAACTCTGCCACAGTCACTGTAAGAAGAGAATCTTTTGCAGTCTAGGCCATGTTTTCTGGAACTATTGGAAACTATAAAATTAAAAAAAAAATAACCAATTTGTGCTATAACATAAATCAAAAGAGAGAACAAATATGTATTAAGCAAATAAACTTTAACTTTGTAAAACAATAAATTTTTACCAGAAACTAAAGATCTAATGTTGAAATGCTGGAAGACTTGAGATCAGCACAGTGAAAAAAGAGCATCTTTTTTTAAAAAAATCTAAGTTCTGGGATACAGTATTCCTTTTTGAGCTGATGCACAAGTTTTACTGTGCTGCCTTAATTTGTTTAGTTAGAATTTGATTTATGTTGTACTATTCATGTACCACATTTCAAAGTGTTGTACAGCCCTACCACCCTGGAGTCTGATCCCTTTAGATCCCAGAAGCTAAGTTGAGCTGGGATTAGTCAATAGTAGGATGGAAAGACCTTCAGTGAGCACACAGTGAAGCAGAAAGTGGTGTTGGTGGCTCTGCAGTGGGGACTCTACCCATCATAGAAGTAATGACACTGATAACTCTAGCATGGTGTTAGGGCACACTGAATTGCTCTATGTTGCATCTTTTGTACTAGACATTAATCTGATTTCTCATCTGCATGTTTTGATTATTGTTCACATGGATGTTAAAGACTGCATGGCACTTATCAAAAAGAGTAAGGGAATGTCTTCAGTGTCCTGGCAAAATTTCCCCCAGTCATTAAAATCACTAACAGCTTAACCTTCTCCTATATCAGTCAGTTTACATCTGTATCTCACTCCCTTGGGAGAAAATTGAAAACAACATTTTTCCAAGCCCTCCTTTTCTGGTCAACAGAAAATCTAACAAGCAATTTATTTTAGTCTAGCTGAGATGCCACATCTCATTTCCAGGTGTGTCCTGCTTTTACTTAAAGCACCTTGGTGCCTCTCAGCACTCTTGGTACTTTGATTAGATCTTCTGCCACAAACAAGCTGAACATGGTTTTGTTGATGCTTTTAATCCAAGCCCTTTTAAATGTTAAGAACTAAAATTATATCTTTACTTATCTTTTTTATAAGAAAACATACACATCTTTACCAACTGTTCCCTTTTGCTTATTCTCTACATTCTCCAAATCATTGTAATTTGTCTCTGTTACACTCAATATTGTGCAATATCCTTTTTAAACTGTAGTTATTAGAAATGTACACAGTACCCAACATGCAACCTCACCAGTGTATTTGGTAATGAAAAATTGTAGGAACAGAAATACAGAAAGCATATTAAATACAAGCTAAATTATGTCTACATTAATTTTTTTTGTTAAATTTGTCCCAGCCAGGATAGCCCCTTATTAATTTTAGTGATGATAGTACCTCCTTCAGTACATTTTATTAATAATAGTTTAAGTGATTTTAGTGGTGTTTTTCATCAATAAAACTAATGGTAGCAACTGTTATTGCCATTATAATAAATGTCAGTGACCAGTACTATCAATAAAATTATTGATAATAAATACTATTACAGTGAAACTTAACTTTCAACAGTGTATGAATACAGATATTAGTTTGATATAAATTTGAAATGGCTTAAATGTTTCATAATGTTCTTTAATTAAAAAAATATGTACATTTTAATTTTGACCTCTTCTGCAGACCTGAAATATTGATTCTGCAAATGTTGCCAGTGATCTGACAAAAAATGTTGTCTGACTGAAAATAAAGTAACAATAATTCTAGCAGTATAGTGATGGACCACCTTGCCATATGGTAGACAATTGCTACATTTTACAGTGATGCCTATAATGTGGATGCAAAACTTTAGGGGCCACATTTACAGTCTCCAGGGATGTCATTGAAACACTGAGGTACAAACAAGTTCCCTGTTGAACTGCTAATCATTTCTGCCACACACATAGTATGTTGAACTCAGTCTCTGGGAGAAGGAGTCTCTCCTGCTGTGACTGTTTTGCAATGCAAATCAGTTTCACAGATGTTAGTGGGTGCAAATGGTGTTAGTGTTCACTAATATGCTTGATAGCATTATCTATTGTGGTCTCTATATTTCATTTCATAGTTTTTTTTTTATTGCAACCACTGTAAAGCAGTTAAAGTTCATGCAATACATATATGAGGAAAAAAAAAGTCACAGCACTCACCACCACACTTGATCCTGTGGCTGATGCTCAATAATCATTTACTGAGTGTGGTAGGTACCAAACATTTAAAAGGCTCCACTGGGGAAAGTACCTAACATGTTTCACATAGTGCTATGCTTGTTCAAAGGCAAGATGCCTTGGTGACAATGTCATAAATAGTGGCCCTCTGAGACAGCCCAATGTTTAGTACAATACACATATAGAAACATAGAAACGTAGAAATCTGTTGGCAGAAAAGGACCCATTGACCCATCTAGTCTTCCCCTTTCCCTCCTCATAGGTGCCTTTGTCCTATCCCCTCATTCCCTCATATGACAATACACATATGATAAGTTAGTCCTGAATGAGGAAACTTACTGTCTCATCGGGGGGGGGGCTAATTAGCTCATAATCCCCCTTATCATTCAGGCTCATGGGTTATTGAGGTAACGGATGGTATATTTCCCCATTCACAATACTTACTTATCATTTATTCAATATACAGCAGTAATATTTTTGCCACTATGGGGACCTAGAATGACAGCATCAGTGCTATCTTTACTCTAGGTCTGTTTATCCACACACTAGGTCCACAGAGGCAACAGAAGTATGGAGACTGAGACTGAGAGTGCTTGGTAGCTTGAGTAATCATACAACATACAGTGAGGTTGCTCTCAACTTAAATCTATATTGAAGGTAGCAACTGAACCATCAGAATGTAGAATGCTCTATTGCATTATAAAAGGCATTGCATAAATCATTCATGCCATGGCTGTAATATAAATATCATAGTGAATTTTCCTCATGCAGTTTGACATTTTGACATCACTCGTGACTTTGCCAATTGTGATGACATTTGGTCAAACTTCATGCAAGAAAAATGCCACTGATATTTATATATATTATAGTGGTGCAGTCGCGCCACTATAGTTAGGTTCATTTAACACCACGTACTAAAGTCAAATGTGTGGGTGTTAATAACTTTGGACCCATTGAACGTATTTGCCTGAAATTTGGAATTTGGGGTGGGGCTTAGTAGATCTCTTGATTTTCCAAATTGTGTTTTGGTCGGACTTATGGTCTTTGCATAAGAAAATGAAAAATGCAAAGTTATCCATTTTTGGAGGCAGCTTTTGGGATTCTGGACGTGGCCCTGCACGGCCGTTGTGTGGCATACTGCTTTACCTGGTGGCTCATTTAAAAGAGCTTTGGTGGCTGAACATGCCGCATTTCATTTGGTGAAAAAATATTAAGGCATTCAAAAGTTATGCCACTTTTAAATTCCCATTATAAGTCAATGGGGAAATTTATATGTATGTTTTGCGAACAAAGAATGGGGTTCTGGCCATCTGGTCCCACCTGGCGATCAAAGAATTTTCAGCCTCGTGGTTCAAGAATCTTTGTCCCTGAGGGTTTTTAAAATTCTTTGATCGTGAGGTCCTCCATCTTGTTTTTAATTTTCCAATTGGAAAAACACAAATATCTCGGCTCAGGGGTCACTTCTGAAGTAAAACATGGATGGGTTTTACTCAGGGAACCCCGATCTGTCAATCCATGCCTTTGGTTTTATCCAAATTGGTCAAAAAATAGAGTTCTGAGCTTTAAAAATCTTTATTCATGGCTCGCTAATGATCTTTGATAGCAAGCCTGCAAAATCTTTGATCGTGAGATTCTTTGATCACGATCGTGCATCACGAGTGAGGGACGAGAGGGCCAGATTTTAAAATAGATTTTTGCAGCCCAGGGATGCCCTATAAAGTTATATGATGTGGGTTTTGCTCAGGGGGCTTCATTTTGCCCCATCTGAATAAAAAAACATACATTTTCAATATCCCTGGTAGTCTAGTGCCCCCCCCCCCGATCATGATAATATATATTCGATCTCTGTATCCCTGGTAGTCTAGTGGCCCCCCAATGTGTATTTTATTAATATTTATTTTTTTATCCCTGGTAGTCTAGTGGCCCCCCTCCCATGTGTATTTATTTATATTTAGTGTTTGTATCCCTGGTAGTCTAGTGGACCCCCAATCTGTATTTAATAATTATTATTATTATTATTCACATCCCTTGTATCCTAGCGGCCCCTCCATCATAATGAAATAGATAAGCATTTGCCATTTCCTGGTAGTCTAGTGACCCTCCCACAGCTATGCCAGCCACTAACACCTCTCCACTTTTCCTGCCGGGAGATTGGCTCAGCCCACTCTTCACTAGCCAGCCGCTGACTGTGTGTATTATGAGTGCTAATGGAAAGAGGTGCTCAGAAACAATTTCAGAGTGCATCTTGCATTAGTGCTTGTAATACACACAGTCGCGTGGCTGGCCGTGGAGGTGAGAGGTGGGCTGTGCCAGTCACCGGCTGGGGGTGGGGTGCTGGGTGGCTGGCATGGCTGGGTGGTGGGTGGGGGCCACTAGACTACCAGGAAATAGCAAATGCTTATCTATTTCATTATGATGGGGGGCCACTAGACTACCAGGGATATGAAGAAGAAGAGGAATAATTAAATACAGATTGGGGTGCCACTAGACTACCAGGGATATAAGCAAGAAACATAAATAAATACACATTGGGGGGGCACTAGACTGTCAGAGATAAAAAAAGAAATATTTATAAAATACACATGGGGGGGCCACTAGACTACCAGGGATACAAAGATCGTTATCTATATTACCATGATCAGGGGGCCACTAGATTACCAGGGATATTGAAAACTTTTTTATTCAGATGGGAGATTAGCCCTGAGCAAAACCCACTCTCATACAAGTTATATTTCTGGGTTGAAAAATATATTTTTAAAATCTGGCTATCTCATCCTCGCTTTTGTTCATGAGCGAGGTATTTCTTTGATCGCGAGCCTATAAATTCTTTGATCTCGAAATTCTTTGATTGCGATTGTGCATCGCGAGTGAGGGACAAGATGGCCAGATTAAAAAATCAATTTTCTCAGCCTAGGGGTGTGCTAGGAAGACAAATCGGGGGGGAGGGTTTACTCAGGGGGCTTTTTTCTGATGAACCATGGTGGTGGTTTACTGCAATTCTTTGATTTTTTTAAATTAGAACAGTTTTTATTCTTTGACATGAGCCTGCAAATTCTTTGATCGCTAGATTCTTTGATCATGATCATGCATCACGAGTGAGGGACAAGATGGAAAGATACAAAAATCTATTTTCTCAGCCCAGGGGTGTCCTAGGAAGACAAATAAGGTTGGGTTTTACTCAGGGGGCTTCGTTCTGATGCACCATAGTGGTGGTTTACCACAATTCTTAGAATGTTTTGAATTAGAACAGTTTTTATTCTTTGTTCATGAGACTGCAAATTATTTGATCATGAGCCTGCAAATTCTTTGATCGTGAGATTCTTTGATCACCATCTTTGGTCACAAGGGGGGGGACAAGATGGCCAGATTTTTATAATGCAATAGATAGGGACATTTTACCAATCTTTAAGATTGAATATCTTGGATATGGTTTGGTCTTTTTACTTGAAATTTGGAGGGTGTTTATGGCATGTCCTGTAGATGTGAGTTATGGTGTTTACGTGTCAGAAAAAAATTGTTTTGCGGAGATATTGTGTGACGCACTTTCTGTGTTGCGGACAGTGTTTTGGATTCGGCTGGTGGCTTGAAATCAATAGGGTGCCTAGCCTTAGTGTCATGGATATAATTTTCAGTTGTTGTGTGTTAAATGTCAACAGGTGCAGAACTGTTCCACTCTGACGAGTGAAAATTTCAAATTTTGACATGTTATGTCTCGGACATGGCTTGGTCTTTTTACTTTAAATTTGGAGGGTGTTGATGGCATGTCCTGTAGATGTCAATAGCAGTGTTTATGTGTTGGACAATATATTTTTTTCGGGGATATTGAGTGGCGCAGTTTACATTTTGTGGACAGCGTTTTCTATTGCTCTTCTAGATTAACATTTGTTTGGTGGGTGGCCTTGCTGTTGTCAATGTACTTTTCAGTCATTGCCTGTGTAATGTGGTCCAACACTTACAAGTTGGTGGGAGCGTGGGCCCTGAAGGGCTCCGTGCTCCCACCAATGTGGGCAACATTCTACTTTTCTAGTCATTCTTAAAAAGTAAGGAAATTCTATGCAAAAAAACTTAATTAATGCAGCAGTTAGGGTTCTTCTACAGTGAAGAAAGTGAAGACATTCAATTTTAGGGTTCCCACCCCTTGCACCCACCCCCAACTCGCCCCCACCAACAGGCATCGGGGTGTGTGTTGGGGTTGTCAGCCTAACTCTCACCCCATTCTCCTACACTGCACCAACTCAGCTTGTTTACACATGGGATGGGGTGAGAGTTAGGGCCGATGACTCCAACGCACACCCTGATGCCTGCTGGTGGGAGCGGGCTGGGGGTGGAGTGCAAGGGATGGGAACCCTAAAAATCGAATTTCCTCACTTTTTTTGCTGTAGAAGAACCCTAACTGATTGATGCATTAATGATGTTTTTTTGCTTAATATATATATATATATATATATATATATATATATATATATATACACACACATATGTGTGCATGTATACATATATAAATTCTTTGCAAAAAGCTGTGTTAATGCAACATTTAAGGTTCATGCTAAAGCAACAATAGTAGGCAATTTTAATAATTTTGGAACAAATTATGTTTTCACCAAACCAGCAAAGAAAATCTTTCTGAGGCAGGCCCTTTCTACCCTGAAAATTTCAGACCGAAATTCCTAACCATCTGGGTGCTATGAGATGACACAAAAACAGTCAGAATTGTTGATTTTGTTGTGTTTTTCCACTATGCAGTTTGGAATCTGCACATCTAACTGCAACAAAACTCTGCATGTCTAGAAATCTCCCCAATGAGACTGCAGATGCAAAATGTTGTGCAAACATGTTGAACGGTTTTGAAGTTATTAAAGTGCAAAATTTGGAGTTTAACATAGAAAGCCCTGCCCAACCCTAAATATAGTGGTGCTACCGTGCCACTATAATATTGCTTGCCTCTTAGACCCTCAGATACTCCTGTATACAATGATATGCACCCATAAGGGGCAACCCTATTGCACTATGCCAACTGTACATGAACATCCAAAAGTTGCCAACAGCAAAAGCCCATCCTGGTCTATCTAGGCTGCTCGAGATTGCAGCTGGCTCCCTATTCAGCAGCTGCCCCACCCCACTCCCCTTCCCTCCCATTACCTTCTTCTTTGCCCTGTCCCACTTCTTCTTGAAGCATTCCACTGTGTTACATGGCACCACCTCAGCCAGTTGTGCACTTCACTTTACCACCACCCTCTTCATATAGAAATGCCTCCTGACCTCTCTCCTGAATCTACCCCCCTCCAATCTTATGTCATGGCTCCTAGTGTCTCCCCTCACCTTCCTCCTGAATAGACTCTCTGTGTCTGATTTGATTATCCCCTTCATGTGTTTGAAGGTCTCAATCATGTCCCCCCGTCCCTCTCCTCCAGTGTGTACATGTTTAACTCTCTTAGTCTGACCTCATATGGCAATCCCCTAGGCCCTGAATCATCTTTGTTGCCCTATGCTGCATCTCGTCTAGCAGCCTAATATCCTTTTGTAGGTATGGGTGCCAGTATTGCATGCAGTATTCCTGGTGAGGTCTAACCAATGATCTGTATAACAGTAGAATAACCTCCCTTCTTCTTGAGGTAATGCCCCTTGCAATGCACCCTACCATTTTGCTGCCCATTGCTGCTGCCTTTCTGCACTGCACAGAATTGTTCACTGCTCCCATTATGAGCACTCCCAGATCCATCTCTTCTTCTGTTACCTCCAGCCGCACCCCCCCCAGATGGTAGCTTCTCCTCGGATGTTTTGTTCTGAAGTACAGTACATTGCATTTTTTTGCATTGAACCTTAGCTGACATCTGTCAGACCATGCCTCTAGCCTTGCCAGATCCTCCTGTAGCTTCAGCCACTCAATCTGGTCATCCACCACTGCTCCCATCTTTGTGTCATCCACAAATAGGCTGCTTTTGCTGCTGATGCCCTCTGAGTTGTCTGCAATAAATATGCCAAACAGCACTGGGCCCAACACCGATCCCTGTGCAACATCACTTGTCAGAGGCTTAGGGGATGAGTGTTCCCACCTACTATCACCCTCTGCTGCCTATCGTTTAACCAGTTCTCCACCCACCCTGCCAGTGTTGCTCCTGCCCCAGTGCCCCATAGTCTGTATCATCTCTTCTCTTTAAAAAGAAAAAGAAACTGTCCCCCTCTGGAGACACTTAGGTCGATCATTTTTTGTTTTAAGGTCTAAGCAATTTATAATTGCTTTGGTTACCTAATGTAAAGGTTGCTAACTCACTCTGGTCTATATTATTAGGTTCTCTCTCTCTGTCGTCTGGTTTAAAGGAATGCTGCCTGCGGGTTGGGGGTGGGAAGGGTGGGTTGGGTTGGGAGGGTTTGGGAGGCATCCCCTTTTATTTCTGTTTTTTAATATGTGACAACTTATGATAATCTACAGTATGGAAGTTTGTAAAGGGGTTATTGTCCTTTGGGGGGTCTTTTATTGTATTATTTGTTATAAAATAAAGTTATTTGCAAAAAAAAAAAAGAAAAAGAAACTGTACTTCATCTCTTATTTTTAAATTAAACAAAATGTATTAAAAAAGCAGACTTCCCTGAAAACCATAGTCACTGGGGAAACCACTCACTTTCTAACCTGGTGTGTGTATCTCATAGGTATCATAGTATCATAGTAGTCACAAAGCAAAAGAGTAGACTTTCATCCTTAAATAGCTTGCTGTGTGGGAAAGATCATTTTAATAATCTGTAACCCTGATTTTACTATAAGTATCCAATCTTTTTTTGAATATTTCCAAAGAGGGACTACTTACTATCTCTTGAGGAAGAGAGTTTAATTTTATTTTTTATTTTATTTTATTTATTTAGGGATTCGTATTATACCTTTGAGCTCAGAGCTCTTTTACAAAGGTTTCATGTCAAACAGTGACAATGACAGCAATAACAGTTTACATACAATACTCGAATAGTAGGTAGATAGTATACAATAAGGTTACAATGTCATTCATAGTACCAATGGTAATAGTACAGCATTAAGAGCATTCAACTAGGGTAAAGGACAGTGTTTATATTTAGCGAAGGAGATAAAGAGGTGCGACACCTAGTGTGAGAGTCTAAGGAGGAGTCAAGGGGAGGGGAGACTGGGGGGGGAGTGGGTGGCCAAAAGAAGTGACTTTGTCTAGAGTTCCAATGAGGAACAACTCATTGGCTAAACCAATATCTTCTTTTCAATAAGTTCCACCTGAATTGTTTTAACTGTATACTATGAGATCTCGTATTGTAAGTTTTTTCCCCATAATTCGAGTCCTAATTCCAATCTAAGGTTACTATCTTTAATTGATCTATAAACCAAAATCATATCTCCCCTCCATCTTCTGTAAGCAAGAGAATATAAGTTTAAGTCGACCAATCTGTCCTCACATGTCTTTTCTTTCAGTCCCGTTACAGATCTTACCACCCTTCTCTGGACCTGCTCCACTCTATCAATATCCCTCCTTGTATAAGGACTCCAAACTTGAGAACAGTACTCCAACTGAGTTCTCACCATTGATCCATAAAGGGGGATCAACACCTCCCTGCTTCTATTAGATGTATGTCTCAGAATATAATTTAAGGCTTCGTTTGCATTTTTTTACAGTTTGATCGCATTGGACATTAAAGGCAAAATCATTACTTATAATGGCACCCAGGTCCCTTTCTTTTATAGACTGTTCTAAATATTTGCTGTTTATAATGTATTTAAATTCCAAATTATTTCTGCCCATATGTAATACTGCACATTTATCCTCATTTAATTTGAGCTGATGTTCTTCTGTCCATCTCTCAATATATGTAAGGGCTTGCTGGAGTTTGATACTATCAAGATCTGAATTTACAACTGCCCCCACCCTACAATCATCTGCAAACTTAGTCATCCAGATATTATCCAAGTTACACTGTAAAGTCGATATATATAAGTTGAACAGACAGAGGCCCAAAACTGACCCCTGTGGAACCCCACTTGACACATCAAGCCAATCAGACAGTTCCACTCTTATCAGAACTCTGTTTTCGCTCCCATAGCCAATCTGCTATCCAATTAACTAAGTATTTGTTTATGTTAATAGAGAAAAGGAACTTATCATGTGACAGTTTGTTGAATGCTTTTGAAAAGTCCAATTGTACAACATCAACTGATTTCCCCAAATCCAGATGCTTACTTACTTCCTCATAGAAGTGTAATAAATTGGTCTGACATGATCTTGATTTAGTAAACTCATGTTGACAGTGATCTATCAACTTGTTTTCAGTCAAAAAAAGATCAATTTGTTCTTTAATAATACTTTCCAGTATCTTTCCCATTGTTGACGTTAAACTCACAGGTCTATAATTTCCGGGAGAATCTTTTTTACCTTTTTAAAGATTGAGACCACGTGCGCCTCCCGCCATTTTTTTATCACCTCTCCCTTCTCCAATGATTTCTGAAAAATAAAAGCCACTGGTTGGCCATCTCATTAGCTATTTCTGTAATGAGCCTAGGATGGATATTGTCTGGTCCAGGTGATTTATTTGTTTTGATCTTCTTAAGTCTTTCTAAAACAACCATAACATCAATTTGGATTTTTTTTTTCTTCTGCTGTACTTTTTTTCAAATCATTGTTAGATTTATCTTTAGGATTAAATACTGTACCAAAAAAAGTATTTAATACTTCTGCCATACTCCTATCATCCAACACATTTCCTCCCTCGTCCTTAAAGGGACCTATTATTTTTTCATTTCCATTTTTTAGTATTAACATAAGCATAAAATGTTTTATAGTTGTCCTTACTTCTTACTGCCAGACTTTTCTCAAAATTTGCTTTTGCATTTTTGATTAATTTCTTTACTCTTCTTGTCTGCTCCTTATATTTAGGAAGATAGTATCTAACTTTGATAGTTTATACATTTTTTGTTTTTGTTTGATTTGTCTTTTGATTTTTGCATTTTACCATTTGGGAGTATTACCCTGTTTAGAATTTTTTATTAAATGTAGTACATACTGATCTGATGTTATTTTTATTTTGCCCACTAGAGTGTCCCACATCTCATCCAGTGTCTCATCCAGAGTCAATCCAGAAAAGTCAGATGTCCAGTCCCATGCACACAATGCCTGTCTAATTTTATCAGATTTTGTCTTTTTGAAATTTGAGATTTTTATTTTACTACCATGATGAATGGGTAAATAATTTATCTGAAAAAAGACAGTTTTATGATCACTATTTGCTATTGGGGGGCCCACTTGAGTATCCACTAATTTGGGTCCCATGTTGGTTAATACTATGTCCAGTATATTGTTTACCCTAGTGTTTACAGTTACCAACTGTTTTAAACCCAATTGATTGAACTTATCTAAATAATCTCTTTCGATACCACTTGCTGCTGTTTGGTTTACCCAGTCAATTCCTGGAAGATTCAAATCTCCCAATATAATGATATTTTCTACTGGATTTAAGAGATCTAGGTAATCCAGGATTTCCTGGTCATTTTTTTATTACTTGAGGGAGGATGATACGAAGATTTTACAATCATTTTATATCTGGAGGTACAGCCTTTAGGACAGACATCCTCAGTTCCTAATACTGCTTATACTACCATTATTATTATTATCAGTATCTGACATTGTTACTATTATTTTGGAAGTAGTAGTATCATTGCTGTTATTAGTACAGCATGTGAATTTGTATTCACTGCACAGCTGTAGCTCCTTACACTTGCTTTCAATAAGGTGATATCAGCAGTATTACTATTACAATGGTGATAGTGGTATTATTGCCATTACTATCAATAGTACAGCACACTGGTAAGTAATTTTATTTATTGCACTGTTGCTGCTCCTTGCAATTGCTTTCAATATCCTTGCATTTCCTTGCAATAAGGTGGTAGTTATAATTTTTTATCACTGTTGTGGTGACAGTGGTAATATTGTCATTACTACCATTAGTACAGCATACATGTATTTTTTATTAATTGCATTGCAGCTGTTCCTTGCATTTGCTTTCAATAAGGTGGTATTATTAATTAAACAGTCCACCCTATTGCCCTTTTAGATTGTAACATGGAGGGAAGGGGTGGGGCACTAATGTTATATGCTAGAGAGGGGAAGGAGGGGGCTGGGCAGTCCCCAGACCTGAACTGCCATTTGATGCTGATACTGCTCCTCCTTTCCTTTGAAATGCTGGTTTCCACACAGGACCACAGCCACAGCCACTGCCACAATTCTGGGCTCTGGGCTCAAACCCTCTACTGTCCTCACACATACACACTTACACCTCTCTCACTTCTTCAGTTGGCTCTGAGTACAGCATCACACACCGTGAAATCCTATTGTCTCCCTACTGAATGGTGTAATCACTTCATCTCACTAGCTTGCCCTCTCTCCATTTTTTAGCCTTCATTGCCACTCTCAGCCTCTCTTTCCCACCACTGCACCACCACTGATGTCACTGTCTACTTTCACAAATGACTGTAGCTGAGTCAGTCATACTGGATCCATGGCCCCGCCCATTGATGTCTATGCCCTGCTGTGACTAGATGACTAGGAGCAGGCAGGGTGGCAGTGCGACTGGTGGTTCATTTGTCTTGGTGCCACGAGGGTTATGGCCCCAGCTGATGTTGCATTCAGGGTTGCTTGGCTGTAAGCTGTTACACTGGAAAGCATAGTAATGGAACTCTGCAGATGTGCTTGGGCATTAAAGTAGTTGTAGTTTTTTTATGGATGAAGATTCTTCTCCTGTAGTCAAAAGTACATCTGGGCTGCTGGGCACTGGACTGCTGCATGAATCCAATTCCAATGATGTGGTACTGGGAGGTCACCAATTCCATAAACTGGTATACTTGTACAGGAAAATTAATCAGTTTTCTGCATAACCATCAACTGCCTTACAAAGCAGGGACAAGGCTTGAAATAAATCAGTGACACATGACAAAATATCTGAGGCACATCTAATCTTAAGCAGTGGCCAATGTCAAATGTTCATTTGATAGTATTTGCTGTGTAGTTGTTGGGCATACATAGAGCAATTCCCCTCATGAAAAAGGATCTTTTTTCATGACTCATGATAAAAGAAAATAATATTTTTTCATATCATGAGTCACAAAAAAAGATTTATAATGTTAAAAAAATAGCTTTTCCAGGGCATTTCTGTAAGAGTTGAGTACAGAATCCAGCTAAAAAGCAAGTTACATGTGTTGATCACTCTCCACAATGTCATTTTTTGTTTTTTTTTCCAAATTAGAATTTTTAAGGGGAAAAAACAAGATGGTGGCAAATGAAAAAAATATTGTTTCCCTCATGAAAATGATTCCCCTTATTAAAACTTCATACAGCTGTTTTGTTTAGGCTGACTAAGCATGCTCAGAACCCCACATTTTAAAATGTAAAAACTTTGGAACAAATTAATATTTTTTCACCAAGCCAGCAAAGGAAATCCTTTAGATGCATGCCATTTCTGTCCTGAACGTTTCAGACCAAAATTCCTGTCTGGGCTGAATGTGATGGCAAAAAATCATCAAAAACATTTGTTTTTATTTTTTTCTATCCACAGCTCGGAGTCCGCACATCCGACCTGAACAAAACTTGGCACATCAAGAGATCTACCCCATGAGACAATGCATGCAAAATGTTCAGCACATCCATTCAACAGTTGTGAAGTTATTAAAGTGCAAAATGTGGAGGTTAACATAGAAAGCCCTGCTCAGCACTAAATATAGTGGCACGACCATGCCACTATAATATATATTCTTTGCAAAAAACTGTGTTAATGCAACATTTAGGGTTGAGGCTACAGCCACACAAGTAGGAAAATGTGGCTTTAGGGTTTATAACTTTAAACCCCACACCCATCCCTGAAGTAAATCAAGAGTCCAGTCTTCCTTTGGGTTGTCAACCCTAAAGCTCACACCATCAAACAAGAAAAGGAAATGAAAAAGAATTCCTTGAAATGAAAAAGGAATCAGCAAAAAACTAAATCTGAAATCCTTTTCCATGACAAGGGGTCCTTTTTCATTTGAACAAAATTATCAAATGAAAAAGGATCCCTTGAAGCAAAAAAAGAATAAGGCAAATGATTAAGTAAAAAATCCTTTTTAATGATGAGGGATCATTTTTGTTCAAACTAAAAAGGGGTTATTGAAAAAGACAAAAAAAAATCCTAGGTCCAAAATCCTTTTTCATGAGAAAGGATCCTTTTACATTTGAACTAAAAAGGGTTCATGAGAAACACCTAAGAGAGTGACAAAAAGATTTGAAATGAAAACAAAACACACATTCCAAGGTCATTTTGGCAATAGACAAGTGCAGAATCCACCTAATGGAGTCTCGATGAGCAAAATACATGTTTTGGTCTCCCTGCAGGATGTCATTTTGTTTTTTTGGGGGGGGCAATGACCCAAAAAGCCAGCATTTTTGCATTATCTGCATCTCAGAATCTGTACTCCAACTTGAATGAAACGTGACTCATCAAGAGACCTACCACACTAAACCACACATTCAAATTTGTGCAAATCCATCGAATGGTTGTGAAGATATTGAAGTTCAAAATGTGAGGTTTAACATAGAAAGCCCTGCTCAACCTTAAATATAGAGGCACTACTGCACCTCCATAAAATATAAAATAGGTATGAAAAAAACAGTGAAAATCAGGTTCTCTGATTGTATAAAATACATCTCATGACCATTCGTTATCTCACAATAACCACACACCTCCCACTGCACACACAGGCTACCACAACCATAACTAAGTAAATCATTCTATGTAGCTATTCCACACTGCAAACAGTTATCTGGTAGATCTTACAATGATTTTGATGCCTTAATGACTGACTTTCATCATCCAGTGTAACGTGACTTAAATGTTTCAGAAGCTGACATGTCACTTGCTCTCCTCACTGTACACTTGGGCCCAGATATTCAAAAGGGTTGCACATGGCACAACAGTGTTGCATCATGCACAATCCACTGATGTGCCCCGGCGTGATATTCAAAAGGGAATAGTATGCAGCACAAATTCCGATGTGCCGGAGTGCATCAGCAATGCAAGCAGGCGCAGGTAGGGGGGCGTGCCCATGCATACCCTGCACAGCCAGATATTCAGCCTGGGATGGGCAGAGCCATGCATGCGCAACCTCTACCTGCACCAGCACAAAGTTGATCCCAAAAAAAAGGAACAAGGGATGGCCACCCACAGGTGAGCTGCCACATTGCAGGGTGCAACACGGCAGCTGCCACCTGTGGGTAGCCACCCGAGCTCCAGCTGCACCTGGCGGTGCCCCCATGCCCGATCGTGGGCATCTGTATAAATATGTGAATAAGTCCAATATCTCTGGTGGTCTAGGGAACCCTCCTCCCCACCCGCCCACTGAGCCCCTGCCCACTCCCCGGTCAGCGCAGGCAACAGCACCCACCCGCCTGCCGCCTGCTGCCCACTGATTGACCATCGGTAGGGCTGTACATCCATTGGTTCACAGCATGAGCCAATGGGTGTGCAACTCTGTACTAACACTACACATTTCAGATATGTGAATGAATCATTCACATATCTGGAATGTAGTATGATACAGACTGCATGCCCATTGCTCATGCTGAATGCAACCCCAACGGTAATCGGTCGATGAGTGATGTAAAGGCAACAGGTGAGTGAGTGCTACCACCCGGTTGACCAGGAACAGGCGGTGGGGCTCAGTGAAGCAGTGGGGCTACCCTATACCACCAGGGATATTGGACTTATTATTTTATATATAAATGCCCATTGACAGGGCAGACAGCGGTCCACTGGACCACCAGGGATATTGGAATTATTCATATGTTTATACAGATGCCCGTGATCAGGTAGATAGCAGTCCACTGGACCACCAGGGATACTGGACTTATTCATATATTTATACAGATGCCTGCGATCGGGCAGATAGCGGTCCACTGGACCACCAGGGAGTTTGGGGATATTTTTAGTTATTATTACAAATGCCCATGATTGGGCACACAGTGGTCCACTGGACCACCAGGGAGTTTGGGGATATTTTTAGTTATTATTACAAATGCCCACAGTCGGGCACACAGTGGTCCACTGGACCACCAGGGAGTTTGGTCTGTACTATACTTTACTTCAGCCTGCAATCGGGCTGTGGAGCACATTACCAGCTGCAGGGGGCATCGATCCCTGATGGTTGCTGCCTGGCAGGGTGCCAGGCACAAGTGGTCAGGAATTGCCGCACCTGCATGCAAATGGGGCCATAATGAGAAGCAAATGGCCCCATTTTCACCTTGCATACATTATGGCTCCATTTGCATGTCAAGTTTTGAATATCGCAGTTGCTGTGCATAGCTCAATGGAACTTGCGCTAGCGCATCCCCATGCTCCACTCTGGCCACTTGCACTGGCGCAGTTCCACTATGCCATGCACATTGTGGGTAGCTGGGGTGTGATATTCAATGCTGCTGAGCCATGGCGCAGCCCCATTGAATATCACCCAGTCCACACCCCTGCACAGCCAAGTTGAGCTGTGCCCAAGCTTGCACCACAGCCTGGCGCAGTTTGAATATCTGGGCCTTGGTGTCTTTCTTTACACAAACATACCTAAACTTAGCTTAAAACTATGCACCTTACATGCTTTTGAACAAAACCTGTTTCATAGTAGTAGTAGTTGTTCTTTTATTGATCAGTCATTGAGCATATCAACATAGAAAAATCATACAGTAAAAATAATATATATATAATTAAATTACATAAATAAGAAACATAAATACTGAGTTGTTGCACAAATAGGACAATTTGGTGAAACAGAATTCAAACTTCTTTGACAAAGCAGTATTTAGTTGGAGAGTCCTCCATTATTGGACATACAGCTCCTTTCAAGCATATTATAAACTCATCACTTCAACATTTCTATACCAGCTGATTTAGTGCCTTTATATCTAAGACATATTCTGGAAATGCATACTAAGTAATGGACTACTGTGTTAGCTATAATTTCATCACTAATAGTGAAGAATGTCCTCAACAGGAGATCTTGATCAGTAGTTTGAATAGTGTTACATAGGGGTGTTAGCCATTTAGCTCTTGACTTATTACACCATGGACATTCAAACACAACATGCTTAAAATTTTCTGGGAGAGAAGAAGAGCAAGAACAAAATCTAGCCTGAATAGAGAAATCTTTTCTATATATAGCATCTAAAATGTTGCTAGGAAATAACTCTAGCTTATATTTGATATATTGCACTCTCTGGTTATAGTCAGTAAGAATATCAAAATATTTCCTATAAGAATGTGTATCGTCATTTATTTTGGTCCAAGGTGAAATGTTCAATCTTTTGTTATGCTCAAGATTTTTAAGCCCAAAATATTCTATAATTCTTCTAGTAACAAAGACTTGATATTTTACACTGATTGTAATACCTCTGTTATAAAACTTTTTTTAAATGTCCTAGTCCTGTCTCATGAAGTGCTTGAAAAATTGAAGCAAGCCATTCTGATTTCAGATGACCCAAGTTGAGCAAGGTGTATTTCTCCCTCAAACAGAGGTAGATAAAGCTGGTCTGTTTATGTTGAAGTACCTTAATCCAGTAATTGACTTTCCTAGCCAGAAAATATGCTCTGATACAGGGAATACCTAACTCTGCTCTTATTAAGGATGCAGGAAAATAATTGTTCAGTCCCAGGCTAGATCTTAACAGTTTATTCAGGCGTATTTTTAACATATCCATGTTTCGAGACTGCCAGATTTCCCCATTATAAAGAGCCTGAGCATTGTATTTTACTTTGACTGCTGTCAAAAGAGGTTTGATAGAGTTTCCTCCATATTTTTTTATTAAAAATGTTCAGAGATGTGGCTGTCTGTTTAAGCTATGTCAGCAATATTTGAATATGTTTGGTCAATTTACCATTATTCGCTAGATGTAAACCAAGATAAGTATAATGTTTTATTGACACAATGTTATTAGTCCCTATATTTCAGGACTTCCTTACAAATTTAGACCAGAAGGCTAAGACTTGGCTTTTTTTTTTGTATACAACCCTTTTATTGTTTTCAGAAAATAAGAGGAAACATCCAGCAGCATAAAAACAGTACAATTTACAGAATAAAATAAAAAATCAGTAGCACATACATACATAGAAATAATCTGGTATACATTAACTAGAACCATATCTAGGAGAGGTATCTCAAAGACTGGGACAACCTCAAGATTATTAAATCTAGCCTAATATCGAAGTGAACTTCCCTAATGGATGCTGGCTATCCCACCCAACCTTCCACAGCACAAACCACCTGCATCTTACCCAGAAAAACAAATATCTTGTCTAAGTTTTATCCAACCACATCCCCAAAAGAAATCCCAGCATTCTGTAACCATTTACCCCAAACTTTCTCAAATAAATAGAGTCTTACACCTTAAATATATAACTTTGTAAAACAAAGTTGCCTTTTCCAAGCTTGCTTCCAAGTCACAATTGAAGGGGTATTCTGAGATCTCCAAAATTACAATAATGTGCGTTTGGCCTCCTGAGTGGCAGCAAACAAACAACCCCCATAGAATCTTAATAAAACAGGCAAAGATTCTGGATCACTTAAAATCCAAAAAATAGGGGTGTGGGTGAGAGGGACTTGTAAAACTGCTTCTAAACACTGAAAAATATCCACCCACCAAGGGTGTAAAGATTGACAATCCCATAAAATGTGACACAAAGATCCTGGGGCAGAATTACAATGCCAACATGAATCCGAATTCAGCAAACTCATTTTGACCAATTGGACTGGCGTATGATATCTTCTTTCCAAGATCTCTTTTTGAATCAACCAAAGCTTAGGATATGGGGAAGAGGAATGGGCTGCAGTCCAACACTGAGCCCAACCTAATAGCATGATATCACATCTCAATTCGTATACTCATTTCAATCTATTACTGATCCAGTCAGGTAAAAAGGGCTGTTGTATTTGTTTATATAACTTACTGATATGTCCACTGGAGAGGTTCAATTAGGTAGCCAAATGCCCCATAAAGTCTGATTCACCCTCTGATAAAGCATGGCATAGTTGGAGATAATGCCAAAACTCTTGCATCGGTAAGTTATATCTACTCTGAAGATCCTGAAAAGAGAGCAGAATGCTTCCTTTTTTAACAATCAGGTCACCAACCATGGTCAAACCACTAGACAACCAGAAAGCCCAACATATAGAAGTGCCCCCAATGTATATATCAGGATTATGCCACAGGGTTCCCATTCCCCAAAGAAGGATGGCTCTAGTCATAATAACTTAAAAAATGTCCCTCATGCCCACTTAGAAAAGAACATAGGTGCCATAAGATCCTGACCCAGTAGTCCTCTGCATTTCATCAGGACCCCCAGAGAGGTATCCCAATTAGGCATCATTTGATTTCCACCCAAAAAGGACCATTCACCCCAGGAGCCAAAACCCAGCTCAGAGTTTGCCTCACCCTGTGGCATAAATGGTAAGCCCACAGCCAAGGCAAGTTCCAACCACCAGCCACAGTAGGGGCTTGAAGAGTCCTCTGACTGAAATGAGGACAGAAACCCTCACAAGTAAAATTTGCAATAATTTTATCCAATTTCACCCAATAGTGTTGTGAAATCATGAGCAGAAAATTACAGAGCTTGTAAAAAAGTTGGGGGAAGACCATAATTTTAATAGTCGCCACTTTAGCTGGTAACGACAAATGAAACATCTTCCAACAAGTAAAATCAACCTGTACCTCCTCTATAACCTTATTCAGATTTTCAGCACACATATCTGTCAATTGAAAAGACAGAACCATCCCCAAATATTTCACTCCTCTAGGGGACCATTGCAAGGTATGTGTACCCAAAATAGCCTATGGCAGATCCCCTCTATACAAAGGCATTGTCTCAGTCTTATCCCAGTGTATACACAGCCCTGATAGTTTCCCAAAAGTGTCAAAGAGATCCCATACTTTAGGCAACGAGGTTGCAAACTCAAAGGAATAATAATAATAAATTGTCTGCATAAAGCAATGTAGAGAAGGACTTAGAGCCCACAGTTATGCCCAGAACCTCCGGATGCTGTAACAAAGCCAAGTGTAAAGCTCAATAGCCAGAAAGAACAGCAAAGGACTAAGGGGACAGCCCTGTCTTGTTCCTCTAAATAAAGAGAAAGCTGAGGAGAGCACTCCATTAGCCTGCACCATAGCCTTAGGATCAGAGTATAAACAACCAATCCAATGATGGAATCTCAGGCCCAGACCACCTCGAGAAAGTACAAATTGCAGATACTGCCATTCAGCAGAATCAAAGTCTTTCTCAGCGTCCAAACAAATAATGGCAGCAGAGTCTGACCCCCACCTAGCCACTTGTATCAGATCTATGACAGCCCATAAATTGTCACTGCCCTGCCTACCTTTCATAAAGCCAGATTGTGATTTACTAATCAGGAACTCCCAAACTCTCTCTAATCTCATTGCTAAAACTTTCACCAATATTTTACAGTCCACATTTAGAAGGGATATCAGGTGACAATTGACACAACGGGTGGGGTCCCTGTCAGGTTTAGGCAGGAAAGTGACAGGAGCCTCTTTCTCTGAATCTGGCAATGTACCATAACACTCAATTGACCAGAACAGCTCTAATAACTGCAATGATAAATGCGGTTCAAAGATAATATAAAAATCCACACCAAGTCCATTGGGACCCAGAGCCTGACCCAAAGACAGGAATTTTATCACTTGCTGAATCTCTGCTAGAGAGATATCCTCCTCCAAAGAGGCAGCAGCATCAGCGGATAACATGGGAAACACCAGGGAACTAAAAAAGGCTTTATAAGCAGACTGGGAAGGAGACACAGTTGAGCAATACAACTTTGAATAAAACAAACAAAACTGCTCAACTATAGAATCTGCATCAGAAACCACTGCCCCCTCCTGCCCTTGCAAATATGAAACTAATATCTCCATAGAGCGCTGTTTCAGTCTATAAGCAAGAAGTTTACTGGCCCACTCTCCAGATTCCCAGTAAGCCTGCCTAAGCTGAAACTGAGCTCATATGGCTTTTTCACAGAGAATTGCATTTAAATGTTCTTTACAGACTCTTGAAGTACTGGCTCCTGATTAGAGGAATAAAAATCAGATTCCAGCTGCCATATACAACAGTAAGCTCCATAACCTGTACCTTCCAAGTTTTGTTCACAAAGGATGGATAGGATATGATTGTGCCCCTAACTTAGGCTTTGAATGCATCCCATAGTATAAAAGAGGACATTTCCGGGGTATCATTTGTAAGAAAGTGAAAATCAATCTCCCCAGATAACCAAAGACAAAACTCTTCGGAAGCCAACAGAACTGTATTAAGCCACAAAGAAGAAGTTTTAGTGGGTGACATCACATCCACTAGGGCCCCAGAGCTACATAAAAAATAGTCCAGATGGCTACAGGATTTAAAATAAGGAGAACAGAAAGTGAAATCCTTAGCCGAAGGATTCAAAAGCCTCCAACAGTCCGCCAAATGGAGTTCTATACAAAAATGTAACAAGACCTCATGAGCCCATTGGTGAGAGGGAGGACCTCTCTCTCCAACGGGGCTTTATTCACATCAGGGTCCAATGCAAAATTAAAATCCCCCCAAACAAACCACCATAGGAGGTAAATACCACTCCATAACAGTGTGTAATAACTCAGAGAAAAAGTCAGGAGTATCCTCATTGGGAGCATAAATGTTAACAACCAGTAGTGGAATAGCATCAACTTTTCCAGCCTCGAGGACCCATCTACCTTCTTTATCAGAATCCCATTTTTCTACCACCAAGGGACACCCCCTGCATAATGAAAAAGAAACACCTCTCTTCTTAGTACAATAAAAACTTGAAAAAACTCTCCCCACCCATCCCTGAGCAAGAACCTCCACATCTTTGCACAGAAGGTGAGTATCCTGTAACAACAAAATGTTAGCCAAACTGGCTGTCAAATATGAAAAGACTTTCGCGTTTAATTGGGATGTTCAAACTTTGAACATTCCATGTCAAGAGTGACAACTGAACCATGGTAACTGACTAATTATAAAAAACAAAGGTGGCAAGTGCCCTTCCCCCAAAGCCAGCAACCCACACAACCACTAATGACAAATAGCAGTAAACTATAGAATTGAACCAATCCATAATCCAACATGTAGCAACCAAATGCATTCCAATGCAAATACCCCGCCCTCCCCAGTCATCACATCAGAGGTAAACATAGTGAACAATGCCATAATTGTAAACCAAAGAATCCAAAAAAATATATCCCCCCTCCATTACCTCCCTCAAGCATTGCCATAACAAAGACCAATAAAAATAAAAACATAGAAAGTAGATAACCTACCCCTCCACCCAAAACCAAGCACAAACAGCCAGAAATGGGCTCTTGGATTTCCCCAACCACCAATGCCCCCTACTCATCTGCTGGCATGGGGACAGACCACCCTCCCCTTGGAAATGACTAACTGAAGGTGTGGTCCAAGTATGATTCCCCCACCCCTGCATCCCCAAAATATATCCAAGTCTGAAGAGAGATCAAATAACATAAAAATAACAATCAAAGCAAAGGAGAAGCATGGACCCCAAACTGAAAAAAAAAAAAACAGAACCCAGATCCATGCTCCTCCTTTCCCATCCCTGAGCATCCTCACCCACTTCTATAGCAAGTTCTACCATTAAGAAATCCTGCATAAATGGCCCCCCACATCTTAATCACCCCAGGGTATAGCAACATCATGGGAGCCACATAAATTGCTCCCCATATCCCCCACCAAGCTGTAAAACAGAGCATGAGAAACCCAGTCTCTGTATAACATAGAAACATAGAAACATAGAAACATAGAATTTGATGGCAGAGAAGGACCGCTTGGCCCACCTAGTCTTCCCATTTTCCTACCTAACAGATAAGCTGCAGATCCTAGTTAACCAACAGCTTAATTCCTCCTACCCCCCACTAGGACTGCCCTATGCCTGTCCCATGCATTCTTGAAGTCCCCCACTGTTCTTGACCCCACGACCTCTTCAGGGAGGCTGTTCCATGCATCCACAACCCTCTCAGTGAAAAAATACTCTCACATTACCTCTGAGCCATCCCCTTCTATCTTCAAATTGTGCCCCTTGTTCTTGCACATCTCTTTTCTGGAAGATGCTATCCTCTTGGACTTTGTTAATTCCCTTGAGGTACTTGAAAGTTTCTATCATGTCCCTCTCGATTCTTTCCTCAAGGGTATACATATTAAGCTCCTTTAGTCTTTCTTCATATGTCTTCTGGTGCAGACCCTGCACCATTTTGGTTGCCCTCCTCTGGACAGCCTCCACTCTGTCTATGTCTTTCTGGAGATGGGGTCTCCAGAACTGCACACAGTACTCAGATGGGGTCTCACCAACTGTCTGTACAGAGGGATAACAACTTCCTGTTTTCTACTATTGATGCCTCTTCCTATACATCCCAGTATCCCCAGCCTTCCTTACTGCCTTCTCACATTGCTTGCCCACCTTTAGGTCATCTGATATAATTACCCCAGGTCCTTTCTATTTTTACTGTTGCCAGTATTTCACCCCCATTGTGTATGCTTCCCAGGGTTTTGTTCTCCATGTGCATTACCTTGCACCTCTTTGCATTGAATCTGAGCTGCCATACATTTGACCATTCCTCCAACCTTGCCAAGTCCCTTCTCATCCTTTCCACTCCATCTTGTGTATCAGCCCTGTTGCAGATCTTTGTGTCATCTGCAAAGAGACATACTTTTCCTTCCAGTTCCTCTGCAATGTCACTTATAAAGACATTAAAAAGGACCGACCCAGTACTGAACCCTCGCGGTACCCCGCTAGTAACCCTCCTTTCATCACTGTGTACTCCATTTACTACTACCCTTTGAGTCCTGTTGTCTAGCCAATTTTTTATCCAGGCTACCACCTTGGGACCCACTCCAAGGCTGGCTATCTTGTGTATTAATCTTTTGTGTGGGACTGTATCAAATGCCTTGCTAAAATCTAGGTAGGTCATGTCCACAGCCCCTCCCTGGTCTACTACTTTGGTAACCCAGTCAAAGAAATCTATTAGATTCATCTGACACGACTGTCCCATCGTGAATCCATGCTGCCTTGGGTCCTGTGCCCCACTGGCCTCTAGGTACTCAACAATTCTTTCCTTCAGAAGTGATTCCATCATTTTCCCTACCACTGAGGTCAAACTAACTGGTCTGTAGTTTCCTGCCTCTGTCCTGCTCCCACTTTTGTGAAGAGGAATCACATCTGCCCTCCTCCAGTCCTCGGGTACCACCCCATCCTCCCATGATTTGTTAAACAGAGTAGTCAGCGGTGTCACTAGTTCTACCCTTAGTTCTTTTAGAATTCTTGAGTGAACCCCATCAGGCCCCATTGCTTTGTCCACCTTCAATTTTATTAGTTCTTTCAGAACCCTTTCTTCTGTAAATGGACTGTTATCGAGCCCAGTCTTCAGAGTGTTTCTCTTGTTTGGTTTAGGTAACTCCCCCTCCTCTTCCTTTGTGAATACTGAGCAGAAATATTCGTTCAGTATCCCTGCTTTTTCACTGTCACCCTCTACCCACATTCCCTCCCCTTTATTAAGCTTCAGTATCCTCCTTTGGTCTTTCTTCGCCCTAATGTACCTATAAAGGTCTTATCCCCTTCTTAACAGAATTGGCTATCCTTTCCTCGGTTTGGGCCTTTGCTATTCTGACTGCCTTCCCAGCCTCTTTCTGCTTTAACTGATAAAGTTCTCTGTCCTGCTCCTTCTGTGTTTCCTTATATTTCCTGAATGCTGTCCTTTTCTCCTTAACCTTCCCTGCCACCTCTTTTGAGAACCATAACGGTTTTTTCCTTCGTTGTGTTTTATTGATTTGTTTTACACAAAGGCTTGTTGCTTCTGTGATGGCTGTTTTGATCACTCCCCATTGTTCCAGCACCCCTCCTTCTTGCCTGTTTGCTAGTGCTTTTCTGAAGCACTCTCTCATTTCCCAAAGTCAGCCCTCCTAAAGTCCAGTACTCTTGCTTTTGTATGGCTTGATTGTATGGCTGTGTTTATCGTGAACCACACTGTTTGGTGGTCGCTGTTCCAGATGGCTACCCACTTCTAAATCTGAGATTCTTTCTCCATCCCCATTTGAGAGTACCAGGTCTAAGATTGCTCCCCTCCGAGTGGGTTCCAATACTAGCTGTCTGAGGCATGCCCCCTGTAGGGCATCAAGAATGACCCTGCTCTTGGATGTACCTGCAGCAAAGGTGATCCAGTTAACATCTGGCATATTCAGGTCCCCCATCAACAATATCTCCCCTTTTTATGCCATTCTAAGAAAGCCTTCTATCATTTCCTTGTCCATTCCTTCCCCCTGAGATGGGGGTCTGTATACAACCCCCATACGGATTGTGGTGCCATTTCCTGTCTCCAGGGTGACCCAAAGTGCCTCATCTGCTCCCTGTTTACTCTTTAGTTCTGTTGCTTTGATCCCTTCCTTTACATAGAGAGCTACTCCTCCTCCTCTTTTACCCTCCCTGTCCCTCCTGTAGATTGTGTATCCTGGTATGTTGACATCCCAGTCATGGTTCTCTGTGTACCATGTTTCTGTAACTGCCACAATATCCACGCAACCCTCTTCCATCAAGACCTCTAGTTCAGGGAGCTTGTTACACAGACTATGGGCATTGGTACTCATCACCCTCCACTTTTTGATAGCCTTACCCCTTTTAGCCCCATTTCTGTCCTTAATGCCTTTGCCTTTTTTTACATTTAAATCTGTTCTACTTCCTAATAACTTCTGTACCTCGGTGTTTACCTCACTAATCACCATGTTTTGTAGGGGGAGGCTCGGATTTCCCTGCTCCTTTTCAGTGCTTCCCCCCTTGGCTAGTTTAAATGCTTGCCAATGAAGCATTTAAACCTCTCACCTAGGATCCTGGTTCCCCACTGGACAGATGCAGACCATCACACCAGTATAGGTCTGCATCCTCCAGGTGGCCCCCAGTCCCCAATGAAGCTCAAACCCTGAACTCCACACCAGTTTTCAACCACTCATTGAATTCCCTGGTGAGAAGTGCCCTAGCATCTCCCTTGCCATAGACAGGCAGCACCTCCGAGAAGGTTACCGTATGCGCTACTTGTCTAAGACCCCTTCCCAACTCTACAAACTCCTCTTGCACTGCTCTGATCCCATTCCTAGCCAGGTCATTTGTCCCTAGGTGGACAATGACATCCAGCTCCCTCCCTCGTGCAGCTCATTCCACGATCCTGAGGATTCGCTTCCTGTCCCTCCAAGCTGTGGTGCCAGGAAGGCACCTTACCTCCCTCTCCCCTTCTTCCCCCATTTCTACCCCCCTAATGAAGAATAAAAATAATATAATAATAATAATAATGTCCTGAAACATCTCCAGCCAAACAACGGATGGCTCTGCAAGGAAGGAAATGGCATTGTGACTATGACAGTTAAACAGCACATCAAAAACTAGTTAGGGAATGAGTCAAAAGTCAAGTTAACAGCTGAGAACCAGCAGCCACCTCAGTAGCGGCACTACCTTCAATATTCAACTCAGTCTGCTATTCCAGAGAAGTGACAGAATTTACTCCACCAGCATTAGCATGAGTAGAAACTTGTTGACTAATGAAAGTAGCAGCAACCTGATCCCCCAAACCTGACTGTGAAGCTTCCACCAAATCCTCTTCTGAGTAGTCCACCCAGTCCATCCAGGAACGATTGGCAGGACTAGCTGGCAGGTCCAGGAACAGCCAGGGATGCTTCGGTACAGGAGTAGGTGATTTTTCTAGCTGACTGTTGCCACTCCCTGAATCAATCCTCTTATTTCCATCAGCTTGAACTGGACTGGTAGAAAATAGACACCTCCTGGTCTCCCTCTGTCTTTTCGGGTACCGCCAGCCACCCAATGCATTTATGGGCAGCCTGTGGTGAGTCAAAGCAATGGCATATGTTATCCCACCACACATTAAGAACTGCAGGGTACTGCATGAAAAACTGAATTCATTTTGCCACCAGCTGCTTTTTAACTGATGCAAAAGCCTTATGGCAGTTGGAACCTCCTTTGAAAAGTCTTGGAAAAGATGAATTAATGAACATTCCATCTCAATGGACCCCACTGTCTGGCTAATTGAAGGATCTGATCCTTCACTGAAAATCTGAGGAAGTTGATGAGAATGGGTCACGGTGGATCTCCTTGTTGTGGTAGGGGACCAAGTACACCTGCTCTATTTCTAATGGCCAGTCCCAAGTGAAAGTAAGAATCAGAAGGAAAAAAGCCTGAAGAAAGTCCAGTATGTTGTCTCCTTCTGTTCCCTTGGGCAAACCAATAAGGTGAATATTATTATGACTACCTCAATTTTTGAGGTCATCCTCTTTCAACAGTAATGCTTGTACTTGGGTCTCCAGTTGTTTTATGCAGTCCTTCTGCCAAACAGAGCCTGATTACACTTGCATGAAATAATGTTCCATGTCAGTGATCCTTTGCTCAGCTTCTTCCACCCAACTCTCCAGAAGGGCTACTGAGGCTTTGATTGTGGGTATATCTTTTGCTAACTTATGTAACATGTCCTTAATCTTGTGCAAGTTCATATTACTATCAACTGCTGTTGAACCCGAGTGGAGCAGTACATTGGGCTGAGCTACTGAAGACATGATGATGCAGAGTTCTAAGACAGGCAGTCCAGAAAATAATTCCGAACAAAAATCAGTCCAACAGGTAGGTAGTACTCTTAAGAAAAAATATTTAAGCAGAATAGTCCAGGCTGTAGCAATCTAGTAGCAATAAGAGAAATGAGAATGCAGGAGTGAGACGGAGCTCCACTCTTAAGCTTCCATCTTCCTCATCCCCACACCGGAAGTCTAGACCTGGCTTTTTTGTTCATTAACCTTTAAATTATATCTTTTGGCATAGCAGTCCAGTATGTTTAACTTAGCTTGTAGAACAGACTGGGTTAAGGACAACAGCAAAAAGTCATCAGCATAGGCCAGCACAGACCCAGCATTACCACTGATGTTAAACTAGTCCTTAGAGTGAATGAAATATACAGATTGTGTTGTCTAGTGCTTTTTTAAACAAATAGCAACCTTCCTTGCATGTGAGCCCTACTCCGTTTTGATGGAAGTAAGAAGAGAGACTGGTAGTTTTTCATAGCTTTTGAGCGAACTACCATTCTATCAGGGGACACTATATTTTCTGCTTACGCCTTCAGGAGCATTTTTAAATACAAGCCACGGTGTTACTGTGGCAGTTTCTATTGTTTTATCCCTTTTGGCAGCACTTTGTATTGTGAGGGAGCTGTGACCCCTACACTAGTTCCAGGTCCCTCAAGGATACATAAACAAGCCCTGCGGTGTGCAGGGTGAGCGCAGGCAGGGTATGTGTTTTCATGTGTGGATACGTGTGACAAGACATGCATGTCTTCACATGTTAGGTGTGCTGGGTGAGGATACAGGGAAATAATACCAGACCATTAACCATTTGCACTTACCGTGACCAAGATTTACTGCAACAGGTGCATCTATCAATACTGTCAAGTTATCTGCTTGCATGTACAGTATGGAGTTAATACAGTTACTTAAGGACAAAATGGGGACACTATGCATAGCCTGCAACATGTATCTGTTATCAGATCTACCCATGCTTGAAATCCCTTTTACTTGCTTAAAATGCAAGCAAAATGATGAAATGCAAATAGAGATTTCACTGTTCAACACTAGATTAAAGGTACTCAAAAACAACCAGCAGATACCATTACAGAAAATGGTCATGGAAAATTTGGGCACAGAGAATATTATGTTGACCACATCCTCAGTTCTGGATGGGCAAGAATGCCCCGCTTCTGATCCAAGTCAAAAACTGCCCCCTCTGCCCATTACTCATCCAACTCAGGACCCAGAATTAATTCCAAATGTAATTATCAATCAAACTATAAACCGTAAAAGGATAAGAGGGGAAGAAGTACCTGAAAATCCTGACAATGATTGGTTTGACATACAAATTAAAAGGTCATTTCAGAAACAAAAAAGGAGAAAGGCAGAGGCATTTAATTTACCCCTCCATAACAGCTTTGACCCACTTACGACCATGAATGGGGATAATAGTTTGACCCCTTTTGACCCCACTACCCCCTCATCATCTGTGCCTATTAATAAATCCAAAAATACTGATGGGGTACAGGTAATCCCAACTGAGCCATCTATAGCTAATGAAATAGAGAGTGAACAGTTAGCCATCCATCCTATTAACATTGATACCCCACCCCAATGGATACTTTATCAGAACAAATTTTTATACTAATGGACTCAATTACAAGGTTTACAGCTAAATATACCACCAGGGGAAGCAAGGAAAATATAACAAGCTGTAGCTATAGGGGGCTACTATAAAAGATATTACAGAAATGCTCCCAGGCATACTACAAAATGTCCAAAATCCCAAGACAGTTGTTCTCCACATAGAAACAAACAACTTTGGTAAACAGGAAGTGGGGGAAATACAGTAGGATATGGAGTGTGCTATAAAAACCATATAACAGCTAAAGGCAACTCCAATAATTTCAGAAGTCCTACCGGTACCCAGAGCCAGCTATAAAAGGACAAAAAATATTAAGAGTTTTAATAATTGGTTACAGGGATGCAGTCTGATAAACAACATTAAATGCATTACAAAATGGGAATGATTTGACAATAATAACACACTGTATCGATAAGATGGGCTTCACTTAAATAAACAAGGTTCTCGGCTGTTGGGAAGTATATTCTACAATACAATAAATCAAGAACAAACAAAAAACTAGGTAAAAAGGGGAAAGAGGAAACTTCAACACATAACAACAATAAATTAGCCAAAACTGAAAATAATAAAACAGCTAATGTTAAACAAATCATTCACAATAAAAAAGGGTCTGTCCTTTCTATTAACAAATGTAAGAAGCCTACATGGAACTAAAATGAATGAACTACAAATTATACTGCATAAAGACAATATAGCTATAGCTGCAGTAACAGAAACCTGGTGGAATGAATCCTCAACTTGGTCTGTAAATATACAAGGGTACACTACCTATTTTAAGAACAGAATAGGAAAGAAGGGGGGCTAGCCTTACTTATAAAAAAAATATATACATTAAATTTAAACCAGTAAAGGATCAGACTAAAAATATATCTAGTGAAATAATTTGGGTAGAACTATTAGGGGACAAACAACCTAAGTTACTTGTTGGTCTGTGTTATAGACCACCAGACACAAACTCTCTAGCACATCAGGACATTTTAAATAGTATTAACAGTAAATCAAACTATAATGAAATAATATTAATGGGAGACTTCAATCTTCCTGGTATAACCTGGAATGATGTTGAGGGTAGTAACAATCTGGAAAATTCCTTCCTAGATGTATGCCTCACAAATGGACTTCCCCAACTAATAAATAAATCAACTAGGAAAATAATATTTTGGATCTCCTCTTAACTGACATTCCCGACAAAATTAGTAATAGCCAAATAAAAGAGGCAATTCAAAATAGTGATCATATGACCATTAATTTTGACACTAATATAGATATAAAACCTATACAGGAAAAACAGTCTTCAAAAATTATAATAAAGCAAACTTTGATCAAATTAACCAAGGTCTTCTTGATGGGAACTGGGACAATGGGTCTACCTCCCCAACCGAGCTCTGGTAAAGAATCAAAAACAAAATCTTAGAACTAGAAACAAAATATGTCCCAAATAAGGCAACCTATAATAAAAAGAGCAAAATCCCACTGTGGGTAACACCAAATATAATGAAACTATTAAAACAAAAAAAGAGGGCTTACAAAGTTATGAAAAAAGAAAATAGTAATTATAACAAATGGAGATATGAGGCCGGGAGATCAGAGGGCTGTGGGTTCAGTTCCCACATCTGAAAATTGGATTAATATCCCAGTATTGACACTGTAGTGCAGCATGAGAGGGGTGCTGCACTTCTGAGGTGCTGTCTTTCGGATGAGACATTAAACCAAGGTCCCATCTGCCTGGATTGGTGGTAGTTCAGGTGGGTGTTAAAGATCCCATGGCACTTATCTAAAAGAGTAGGGGTAAATTGCTTCTTTATTGAAATAAAGCATGGAAAAAACACATCAAGAAAAAACAGCAGCAAAAAGCACAAAAGCTTATACAAATCAACAAAGGTACTGAAAAAAAGCAAGTGATACAGTTATCTTTTAACAAAAAGCATAAAAGAAAAGAAAGTAATCCGTCATTTAAATTTTATCATATGCTGAAACCCCTTCCACCAGATTTGAACTTTTCTAGTCCCATAAATCTGAGCATCTTTTAGATATACTTTATTTAATTCACAATAACATAGTGGCTGAAGCTTCAAAAAGTTGGCTTTTTGATACAAAACCCACTGGCATCTAACTTGCCATAAACAAAATCTAAGACATGCTAAGAAAATGTGTACAGTTGAAGTATGAAATGTAGCAAGACATGGGGTAAAGATCCCAATACTAACAATTCATAAGAAATATGTTTCAACCATGGGAAGTGCCAGATAGTTGCCAAATACACCCATAGTTTAGAGGCAAAAGGACAATGAATAAAAATGTTCCATTGTTTCTTCTTGTGCCGTACATTCTAAATAAGGACAAAACCTTTCTTCTTTCATTTTATACTTAGCTGTCCCTCTAACTTGTAACCGACCATACATTATCAACCATTATGCCTCCCACATGTAAGGGGTAAACGGGGTTATTTAATTGTGCTAACACCAGATGGGTCATAGTACCTGGGCAGTTTTAAATGCGGGGAATGAGGATAGATTTGAGAAATAATAGTGGAATATAGTTTTGTTGGAGAATTAATAATTTGTGATTTGGACAATTGCCACATATATAATTTCCGAACAATCGGTTTAAAGAAAAGGAGTAGAAAAGGAAATATTAGGTTTTGGAGCCAATCCAATCCATTTCGATGAATACTTGGATAGTAAGAATTTCAACCAGCTAAATTCTGGAATATTGGGGGTTAAAGTACAGTTCCAAAAGAAAAAGCAAGAAAAGGGAAGAACAGAAAACCACAGGATCTACCATCCCGACTTCTCCTTGACTTTATCCAGGTAAGTATAATACCTTTTAATGGGATTTAACCTATTTCCCAAAAACTGAAAACTAATACTGTACAGTTTCACTTCCAGGTTAGTTGGGACAGGGTACAGAAATGCCAAATATTGTAGGCAAGGTAACAGGAATTGTTTAAAAATCTGAACTCTCTTCAGTTTCGAGAATTTATAATGTTTCCACCTCTGAACTTTATTATCCATTTTATTTAAAACTGCAAGCCAATTCTGCTCAGGTAAATTTTGGAACCGAACAGAACCCCTAAAATGGAAATAGGTGTTGTAGTGAATGAAATAGTTCTGTGCACAAAGGGGTTAATGTATTCGCTCTATTAACAACCCTTTAGATTTTGAAAATTAATTTTGCTTGACAAGGTCGCATACCTGTGAAATAACTTAAAGAAAACTTCCAGCTGGCCTTGTTGTTTAAAAATAAACAGATGTCATCCGCAAAACTTGTACATTTCTAAAGGAGTCAGAAAAGGGAATGTTTGGACCCTCCCAACCAGAAACCAACTGTAAATGTCTAATAAGGGGTTCTAAGGAGCAAATATATAATAAAGGGCTCAGTGGACAGCCCTGCCTGACACCAGCTTTTAGCGTCCAACCTTTCCCAATTTTCCTTTAATAACTGGACAGATTATTGAATTAGAATATAAATTTTGTAAAATTGTAAGAATCTCAGGGGCATTCCAAAAGGCCAAGGTTTGGAAAAGGAATGAATGACTAACCCTATCAAAGGCTTTTTCTAAGTCTAATGATAGTAGAATACCAGTTTGTTTGCTGTGATGTAATATTTCAATAAAATCTCTAATATAACAAAGTACCGAATGTATTCATCTTTGAGAAACACCACAGAACTGAACTGGAGAAATCACTAGAGTAGCCCAAGATTGAAGTCTGTTATTAAGCAGCATCGCAAAGATTTTATAGTCAGAATTTAACAATGTGATAGGTCTCCAGTTTTGATCTCACTTCGTCTCCTGTTTTTAAAGATATAAACTTGTAACCCTTTGTGAATGCAGGATAGATCTGTCCTCCAGAAAGAAAGGAATTAAAACACCAACTAAACAGGGAACCAGCTCATTTGCAAAAGTTTTATAAAAGGCATTAGATAACCCATCTACCCCAGGAGACACATTAAGCTTAAGTTTAGAAATAACATCCACAATTTCTTGTAAAGAAAAGGGTTCAGAAGAACAGCTGCCATTGAGGCATCAATGACAGGGCTTGTAACACCTTTCAGAAAATCCTGAAAGACGTCAGTTTGTAAGTCTATATGAGGACCTAAACTTTGGAAATGTCGGAATATAATATGACTTATATCCGAAGGGTCAGTATAATACTGTGAATTACTGACTAAACAATCTAGTGTAGAATTATCTGCACGGTTTTACACAAACTATAGGGGTCCCCAATCACTGTTTTGGACGTGTAGTTGTTAATTAAGGCTTGCAGGATCTGGCTCATCATATTGAAACTTCCTCATCTGTAATTTAACATGCTTAATTAAAGGAGATAAATCTTCTGAAGAAGTGTTAGCTCTAGTTAATAGAGACTGTAATTTTGAACGTAATGTGAGGTAATGAAGAAAATTATTGTTCTGGGTTTTTGTCCATAAGTTCTAAACCAATCCATGCAGTCTAGTTTAGTTTCTTCCCACCAGATCCCTAAGTCCGAATATAAACATTGCAACTGATAGGCGGCAGTTAGAATTTGAACTATAGAATGTTTGACAAAGTCATTTTGTAATGATGAGGTATTTAGTCGCCATCTACTTTTGTAGGGCTTATAATTTACTGGGATTTCTATTGCAATTTTAAGTAGGAGATGGTCTGAAAATTCAAAAGGCTGTCTAGAAAACTGTGAAATATATATTTTTGGAGGTGAAAAGGTAATCAATACAGGTACCAGTCTTCCTTTACAAAATGTATTTTTAGGGGGTTGGATTCTAAAGTATTGCAGACTCTGAGGTCTGCCTCTAATAACAGATTGTAAAAGTTAGCATCACAATACATTTTTTTCCACTAGATCTCCTGTCAGTAAGAGAACAGTTGAAATCCCCACCCCACAGTACTGGCCTGGTAGTGAGCAGAAAAGGTTGTATAGTTTTCATACACTTTATTCTGGCTGTTTTTACCTGTGGATTATAAATATTAATAAGTCTATATAGGACAGATTCAAGAAAACAGTCCACAATCAAACCCTCCTGAATGCAGTCTATTAATTTATGAAGTTTAAACTGGAAGGTGGAAAAAGAATACCAATGCCGTCAGCTTTATCCTGACCAAATGACTAATATGAAGGGCCCCAAGGCCAATCCTTTTAAAGGCAGTAACATGTTCTTTAGAGAACATCCAAGTTTCTTGTAAAAAGCAAACAGTAATTCTAGAATTATGCAACATATGAAAAATAGCCTTCGTTTAGCTCCATTTAAAATGCTATGAACATTCAAAGAAGCCCACAGCAAACCCATATGAGTACCAAAAAAAGAAGGAATTTATTTTATTTTTTTCTTCTTTTCTTTTTCTTTTCCTTATAAGAACCTTGGGAGGGTTCCATGGGGTCTTGGGTAGAGATTTGGGAATCCGAATCCACAACATCCATTGCTGTATCCCCCCAAGAAGAAAGAAGAGAGAAAGGATTAGAAGTTTCCACTGAATCTGTAACTGCATCAGGTACTGATTTCACATTCCTCGTGGACCTTCTAGGAGGCAGAGAGAGAGGGGTCAATTTTGGGGGGGGGGTTCTACGCTCTGATCTAAAGTCTTTGCAATACCACCCGATTTCACACTTGGGACAAGCGGAGGGTCCTGCAAAGCAGAACTATTAGGCTGTACAGGCCTTGACAATGATGAAGAGGGAGGGGGGAGAACTAAATTCATTGTCACAGGAGTTACAGGTTTTCTTACAGCAAGAGGGGGTTCCCCAGGAAAAGTGGGAGACGAATGAGAGAGTAGGTCTTCCTGTGCTTTCTGTAAAAACTGTTCAGTACAATTCCCTGATACTTTGTTTTTTGCAGCCCACGGACATGTGTTGAATGTGTGAGAACTACCCTCGCATAAATCACATTTCGTTGGGTTAGAACATTGAATCAGTGAATGCCCAATTTCGCCACAATTGTCACATCTAGGACTATCACAAACACTAGACAAATGCGTCCGTGAGCCACATTTATAGCAGGCCCTTGGCTGACCACTATAAAAACAAACACCTCTATCACGGCCTAGTAAGAAGGAGTTTGGATATGCATAAAACCATGTTCATTGTGTCGTAATTTGACCTTATATTTCCATCCGCCTGTCCAAAAGCCCTCTGAGTCTAAAATAGGCTCTGGATCCCCCTGTACATCACATTTATTGGACAACCAATATGTAATATCATCCACTGACACCCCTTCATTGCGGAACATTACTGTAACAAACTTGATGGCTGGTTGAGAGAGGGGAATAATCACAAACGGGGACCAAAGGGGAGAGAACTTTACCTGAGAATACCTAATCCAAAATAATTCTAACAAGGCAGCTGATCTAAAACTGACATCATAATTATCCTCTCCTGAAATATTGATGATGGCAAACACATCTCTAGGAGAAAAATGCAAGGATTCCTTAATTAAATGTCTCCCAACATAGTTTCTATTAGGCCTTTCAGCCATGCCCCTGTATATCTAATGCAACCGCATTCCGCCTGGGAGCGGATTCACGCTTTGTTTTGCAAATAAGTCAGATAATAAAGGTCTTTTATCAGATACAGCATTATGAGACTCTACAGAAACAGGACTAACAGTATCATTAGAGACATTAAGAACCAAATCCCTAGAGTCTGAGCCCCCTTTTCTAGCAGATTGAACAGGCTTTTCTGGGTTCCACTTAGGGGAATGAGAGTTTATGTCAAATGAAGAATCCCAGGTTAAGTCAGCAGCCCATTCTCCTGAAGGAGTTTGTTTCCACCCTGCTGCCATTAAAGCTGAAGCAGGAGTCCAGTCACTCTCATGTGTAGAAGAGGAAGTCAAAATATCAGAGTTAGGCATAATGGGCTGAGGAACAGAACTTTTAACCTGCTGCAAAGATGTAGAAGCATTCCCCATATTTCGGTCACCAAAAGAAAAAACAGTTGCTTCCTCCTGTTCATTTGGCTGTTTTTGATAAATAATCTGAGCAGTGGAAGAAGAAAAAACAAACCCTGCTTGTTTAGTCAGTGTTGGAGCAGTTCCCACCACATACTTTTCCCTGGTTTCAGTTTCTTTGTTTATCTTGCTGCAGTCCATTTTCCCACTTCCAACAAATCCCCCAAACTATTGGAACAAGTAGCGCTTCAGTGCTAGGCAGGAGACCCCAACTGACCTGTTTTGTGCTGGAGCAGAAAGAGTTCGATCTTTGAACTGCCATTGCTCCTGCAAACAGCAGAAACACCATTCTCCAGCTGAATCCCTTCCGTGTTCAGTAGCATGACATCATCCACAGGCAGTGCAGGTCTTAAAGGCAACACCATCTATAGGTTTTGTACAAGAAAGTAGCTGAACAGACTTTAAAGGCAGCATTTTTACTTTTTCAGGCTCTGTAGGGCTTACAGGAACTTTTGAATCCTCAGAAGATAAGGCATCCAGAAATAATTCTGCATCTTCTAGCTCTGCTGAAGGAAAATTAACCTTGTAGAATCCTTGTCTATGGTCTCCTTCACATCTGCAGACTGAACTTGCTGTAGCTCCTCTACAGCGTCCATCTTGGAAAGCTGACCAGCACTCCTGCTGGTGGCCATGCACCATCAGAGTAGGGGAATTTCCCCAGTGTCCTGGCCAAATTTCCCTCATTCACTAAAAATACCACCAACAGCTTAATCTGGTTCAAAGTCAGTTGGTATTCATCTGTATGCCCCTCCCCCGGGTTGTGCCTAAAAATAGGCAGGATTTGTCTAGTGCACTTACCAGGTCAATGAAAACTAAATATATAATACATAAATAAATATGTTAAAAAATTTTAAAAACACAATCTGAAAGGAAAAGAAAAAGTTTGAGTTTAGATTAGTTTATAGGAAAGACTGAGGTAAAAGTTGTTATTTATATATAAATAACTAAAAACAAACAGTTAGGAATATAGGGCCTTTGAATGTAAAATCTGTAGAGATAACAGCACCCCAGGATATTGTACAATAATTTAATAAATACTTTAGCTCTGTCTTTAACTCAAAACAAAACAATATAAATGACACACCACTGAATAATGAAACTAAAGAACACTTGTATACCTCAAAAGCTGAGATTTCAACTAAACTCAACAGTATGAATAAGAATAAATCTCTGGGCCCCGATAGACTACACCCAAGACTACTTAGGGAAATCAGATTTTGGATAGTGGAACCACTATATAAGATTTTCAACATGTCTTTAATATTACATGAGATCCCAAGCAACTGGAAGACTGCTTCCGTTATCCCTATTTATAAGAAAGGAAACCGAGGAGATGTCACAAATTATAGATCCATCAGTTTGACCAGTGTTCTGGGTAAGACCTTTGAGTCCATTTTGAAAAAAAAAACTAGAAGAGGATCTAAAAAACAAGGGATTAGTGGATAGAACACAACATGGTTTTAAGAACAATAGGTCTTGTTTGTCTGGAAACTTAGTCTTCTATGAATATGTCAGTAAAACCTTGGAGAGAAATTCACCAGTAGACATTGTCTAACTGGACTTTTGTAAAGTCTTTGACAAAGTGCCACATGACACTTTAATAACCAAAATGATAACACTGGGAATAAACATGACAATTATAAACTGGGTCGAGGAATGGTTAAACCTCCATACTCAGCGGGTATGCATCAGAGGATTTATGTCTGACCCTTGTCCAGTCGGTAGAGGAGTACCTCAGAGATCAGTATTGGGTCCAACACTGTTCTCCATTTTTATATCTGACCTTATCATAAATATTAATAGTTACACTATCAACTTTGCAGCCGATACTAAACTTGCAGCTCAGGTCCATATGGAGGAGGATATTTTAATTCTCACAAATGACTTAAAAAAACTGGAGGATTGGGCACAAAAAAATCGTATGACTTTTAATGGTAAAAAATGTGTCATTATGCACATAGAAGCTGCTAACAAGTGAAACCAGTTTACACTAAATGGTCATGTACTAACCCCAGTAGTGCAGCAAACTGACCTGGGAATAATAATTACCTCCGACCTATAATTTCACAGTCATTGTAACCACATCATTAATAGGGCAAATAGACTCATAGGCAGTACCAAAGGAGCTTTAATTCAAGAAACCAGGGTTGCATTTTGCCACTGTATAAGGCATATGTAAGGCCACATCTGGACTACTGCTCTCCACAGTGGAGCCCTTTCCTCAGAAGGGACGTAAACAGATTGTAGGGGGTGCAGAGGAGAGTCACAAAACTCCTTTCAAATATGTATGAAAAGGGGTATGATGAAAGATTAAATTAATTGAACTTGTATTTCCCAGAGCAGAGAACAAGAGGGGACCACCTACTGATGAATAAACTTTTCTCAGACAGTGAATTAATGTCAGAGTTGGGTATGTCCTTTAATGAAAGAGATTATTACAGATTGAAAGGCCCTGTCTACACTACCCTTGAAATCCCCTCTGTAATGTTACAGAGGGTCCAAACCGTTACCGTAATGGTTTGTGTTTACAATGGTAATGTTACAGAAAGCGTTCTCATAACCGTTACAGAAACCTGTTATGAGGTGGTTTAAACAACGGTTTCTGTAATGGTTTCAAAGCTCTGTTTAACCCTGTCCATACTACACAAGTAAAATCCTGTAATGCTTTCAGAATGTTTTCAGTGGTAGTGTGGATGCATTGTAACATTTTCAGTCTGTACCAGTTTCAAAACGTTACAGATTTTCAGTGCAGTGTAGACAGGGCCGAAACGTTAAAGTCCATCTGCCCTACCACTGATAACACTACAGGATTTTACTTATGCAGTGTAGACAGGCCCAGAATATCAGTTTTCAACAAAGGCTTTGAAAACACTTTCTGTGATGTTACCAGTGTAAATGCAAAGCATTACAGTAACCATTTGCACCCTCTGTAACGTTTCAGAGGGATTTTTCTGGTGTAGTGTGGATGGGGCCTTGGAAGCCACATATACCAGCTGGTACTTACTTATCCTAGAACAAACAAAAGACATTCATATTATACCCAAAGAATCATTCCCCTTTGGAATTCACACCTCAGTTCAATAATAGAATTGCCTAATTTTAGCAAATTTAAACAAAACTTTGATTGTCTTTTATTATAAAACTTTGGGAAGCACTTCCAGCATGGCTGGAGATAACACATATATGGACCTCAGCCTTCTGTATGTCTATCCTTCTTAGTATGACTCTTAGTATGAAATTTTAGGAGAGTCAGTCTGAGAACCCTCCAGTTCAGTCAAGAGCTTATCAATGTATATATAAAATAACAGTGGAGCAAGAACACAGCCTTGCCTGACACCTATATTTGTTGGAAAAATGGAGGAAAGCTGACCGGATGTACCTAGCCTTACTTGAGTCCAATGATTAGTATATAGCTCTCTTATTATAGCTCCTGTATGATTTCATGTGGAAATCTCTTCTCCTTCATTAAATTCCAAAGCATATTTCTTGTGATGGTATCAAATACTGTGCTAAAATCAATAAAAGCAGTGTTAACTTATAAATAATTTATCTGTGGTACAGTGACCTGGTCGGAATCTTGCCTGTGCTTCTGAAAGGTCTAACAGAGCGAGTTGTTCCCTAAGTCTGTTCAAGATTAATTTTGAAAAGATTTTTCCCATATTATCAAGTAGTGAAATGGACCTATACATGGTTGGATCAGCGTTAGTCCCCTTTTTATGAATTGAAATTATTTTGGCACCTTTCCAGGAGAACAGGAACTCTAACCTATAGCAGCAATGATTAAAATACACTGTAAGTAGAGTGGCCTGCAAGGATGGAGCAGTTAAATACACCTCAGCAGGAATAAGGTCAGGGCCTGAGGCCTTTTTAATTTTTAGGGAAGCAATTGTAAGATACATTTCTGAAAATGTAAATGGAGTAAATTGCACCATGTTAATATCTAATCTAACACATGGGGCACTTACATCTTTCACAAAAGTATCTTACTTTCGCAAATCTGCTAACGTTTCATGAAAGAACATTTGCAAAACTTTCACAATTGCAAAACTTTCCCAAATGTACTTTCGCAAATTTGCAAAAGTACCAACGGCCAAATTGAGAAAAACATATTTCTGACCATTGTTTTTAAATACTAATGTCAGGAACATGTTCCTCAGGCCCCAATTAGGTAAAGACAAGTGTTGGTGTTTATCAAGGGGTAATATTTTTTGAATTATAACAGTTTTAGCCACCACTGACTGAAAACAAGATGGCAGATTTGTGAAACTAAAAATCCCATTTGTGAAAGTAAACCTTACTTTTATGAAAGTAAAACATTAGTTCGTGCTGTACATATATTTTTGCCCATAGGTGATAATAGGGAATTTCAATTTTTAATAGCTTTTGAATGGATTTATATTGTTTCACCAAATCTTCAAAAGGCACATCTGTGACCCAGAACCCATCTACCCTGAAAGTTTCAGACAGCAAACCCAAACTGTTTGGGTTATAGCCCCGAGCAAAGAAATACCAAAAAAGTGATGTTTTACACATTTTGGCACTCCACAGCTATACAACCACACATCCAATCAGAACACAACTTGCTAGATCCAGATATATATGGTACTACACCACTCATGCAAATTTTCAGGCAAATCCATCATACGGTTGCAAAGTTATTACAGTGCAAAAGTTTGGCTTTAACATAGAAGTGGCTGCCCAACCCTAACTATAGTGGCACAACTGTGCCACTATAATATATATATATATATATATATACACACACACATTGCAAAAAAACTCTGTTAAAGCATCAGTTAGAGTTGATAGTACAGTGACAAAAGTCTGAAAATTCGATGTTAGGGTTACCAACCCTATCACCCCACCACCACCCTCCGCACAGCAACAGGTGTTAGGGTGTGCCTTGGGGCAGTTGACCTTAACTCTCACCCCATTCCATGTGTAAACTAACTGAGATGGTACAGTATAGGTGAATAGGTTGAGAGTTTGGCCCAATCACCCCAAGATACACCCTGATGCCTGTTGGTGTGTGGAGGGAGGGGGTGAGGGTGGAGTGATAGTGTTGGCAACCCTTACATCGAATTTCCAGAAATTTGTCACTGTACTATCAAACTTAACTGATGCATTAACATAGTTTTTTGCAATGAATTTCCATTCTTTTTGAGATAATATAATATTATTCTTGCTTTACTGTGGGAGTGCTGGTCCTTTGGACCCTGCACTCTAATCCCTCCATAGATGTGCATATGTATGTAGGAGTGGAGGGCCCTGTGCTTCAATGTGTCAAACAACAGTGACCAAATTGTCAGCCTAGCCATCTTTTTACACAACCTCATGTACTCCGCTACAAAGAAATTGTAAAATGCAAAGCAAAACATCACTATGCGCAAGTGCAAGGCCATTCTGTGCCACAGGTGTGAAAACATATTTCAGCCAGGATATAGAAAATGGCAGCTGTACTGTTCATGAGGTGGTGTGAAAAAAATGGCTATGTTAAGAATTTGGCAGCAAATTATTGAAAAGTACCAAAGCTTTGCATGCATAGAATAAATTTGACAGATGGATGTAATGCAGACAGTATTAGAAATTTTTTCACCAAATTTTCAACATGATCTTTTTGAGGACCTCATCTCATGAACAGTGGCACTGTAATTTCAGTAATCAGCTCCGAAAGTGATTTTGCACAGCATACGCTCCATTCTTCACCAAGTACTGAAAACATGTTTTGGGCAGGATGTGAAAAATTATAGCTGTACTGTTCATGAGGGGGTGTATAAAAATGGCGATGTTGAAAATCTGGAGCGAAAATATTAAAAATTGGCAAAGTTAGGTGAGTGCGAAGGAAATTTTCAACAGACATGCATAACTAGGCCATTTTTTCATATTTTTACACCAAACTTTCAACATGGGCTTTTAAGGAGGCCACCTCATGATCAGTAGAACTGCCATTTTGTTACTCGGTCTCAAAAGGTCATTCCACACAGCAACCGCAAAATCATCTTTTGGGACCAAATAAAAAAATGACAGTGCTAGTGTTCATGAGGTGGGGTCCCAAAAAGGCAATGTTGAAAATGTGGTGCAAATATATAAAAAAGTGACTGAGATATCAACATAATTTCAAAATGCCATTGACAGCAATTATAAGGCACTTACTTTGATTCTTCAGTTTGCAGTTCGGCTTTGAAGAGTGCAGATGTGTCCCAGTCCACAGAAGATTGCAGTCAACGGTCTCTGATGGTAAGTATAGGGGCAAGGGGGTGTATGGGGAGGTGGGTTGCTCAATGAGAGGGTCAGAATGGGGGAGGGGATGGGAGAAGATGAGGGACCATTTCCTTCTTTCCATGTGTAAAAAAAATACATTGGAGGTCTGTTTTCTTTGTTTTACAGGTACACATATGTATTGGGAAACTGGGGTGGGCTCCACAGTGTCCCGTAGTACTGGGGACTGGATCATGTAACTGGGGACACTGGGAGTGGGCTACCCAGTGTCCCACACAGTCAGGGGTAGTGCCAACACAGGAAATGGGCACCCCAATTTTGGCAAGGGTAAATAAATATTTTGGTACACTGTGAGTGATCTCACCAGTGTACCACACTGGCGAGGGATGGAGGGGAGTGGATTTCTACTGTTGATATGGGGATTTGGGCACCCTGATGTCGACAGAATCATGTTGTAAAATAATATATATATTGTGGGACACTAGGAGTGGGCTACCCAGTGTCCTACAGTGGCAAGTGTGGGGCAGGGGAGTATATTCCTACCATTGACATGGGGATTGGGCACCTCGATGTCAGCACAAATAATGTTATTAAATAACTCATGGCTCGGCCCTCTTAGAGGCTGTAAAAGGAGAACAACTCCTTCTATTAGTTAGACACCAACATGTGTTTACCTAAATGGTGGCCGAGGAACATGATTCTGACATTATTTCAGCCAAAAAACTGCCCGGAAAGGTTATGGTGGTTTTGACTGATCTCAATTTTTTTCCCATTGAGGTAGTGTTGTAAATTTCTGCAATGTTTGCGAAACACTGCCATTAGTTGCACAAAAATTGTGGCACTGTTTCACAAAAATTGCCGCAATTTGCGGCACTCAAATGGCCAAAATGCCAAAAACATATTTCCAGGCATTATTTTAAAAATCTAATGCCAGTATCATGTTCCTAGGGTCCCAATTAGGTAAACACAACTGTTGCTGCTTTGAAAGGGGCAGTATTTTTTGAATTACAGCATTTTTCCCATGTAACTAACTGAAAAAAAATATGGTGGCAGCATGAAAGTAAAAATCCCGTTTGAGGAAGTAAAAAGTGATTTTGCAAATGTTTTCGAACTTGGCATATATTTTTTCCTATAGGCTATAATGGGAAACTTAAAAATGTTATACATTTTGAACAGATGCATATTTTTTCATCAAACCTTCAAATGCACTTCAGTGACCCAATCTCCATATACCATGAAACTTTCAGACTAGAACTACAAACTGTTTGGTCTGTAGAGAAAAGCAAAGAATTTGCCAAAAACTGAAGATGTTTCACACATTTTGGCACTCTGCAGCTCCACAACTGCACATCCAACCAGAATGAAACTTACCGGATCTAGAGATCTATGGCACCAGATGGTGCATGTAAAGTTTCAGGCAACTCAGATGAACGGTTGCAAAGTTATTAAAGTGCAAAATGTTGGGTTTAACATAGAAGTGGCCATGCAACTCTAACTATAGTGCCACTATCGTGGCAATATATATATATATATATATATATATATATATATATATATATTTATATATTATACACGGCGCGTAGCATCAGTATAGTTAGGGTTGGCAGGGCAGTTTAATGTTAAATCTCAGACTTTGCACTTTAATAACTATGGAACCATTCAAGTGATTTGCACACAATGTGGCATACTTTGTGGGTAGGAGAAGGTCTCTTGATGTGCCAAATTTTGTGTAGATTTTGAGATACAGAGTGTTGACAAAAAGAGGGTTTTGCTCTTTTGGCTGTTTTTTTGTTCACCTGTATCTCAGAAATGGGTTAACATTAGTGGCTGAAAATTTCAGGGTAGAAAGCATGGGCCGCCTGGATGTGCATTTTGAAGATTTGTTGTAAAAATAATAATCTGTTCCAAAGTTATTGCATTAGATATTTCCCATTATTTCCTATGGGAAAAAATTATATGTCAGGAACGCTGCAGGATTTCAGGCGTTTTCAATGCAGAATCCTACATCAGCTGTCATAGATGCAGAATCCTGCATCAAAGTGCCATTTAGTTAATTAGTTAGTTAGTTAGTTGGTTGGTTGGTTTTTGTTGACCGGGTAAGTGCACTAGGCAAACTCTTGCCTATTTTCAGGCATAATGTAAACTATTGAACTTTTGTTTTTTACCTAATCATGTGATTGTAAAACCTTGTTTTGAACTTTTATTTTTTACCTAATTATGTGATTGTAAAACCTTGTTTAGCTCTGTATGTATTATGTCTCTACCCCAAATCAAATTGTATTCCACTGTTCGCCCTGCTTATTGTAAATCTCCCAGGTCGTGCCTGAAAATAGTCATCTTTTGGCTAATGGAACTTACCTGGTAAACAAAAACTAAATAAATACATTTTAGTCTGCAATTTTAAGGGTACAAAGGGCTTACCCCACAGAAGTGCCTTTTTCTGGTTTGGTGAAAAAATAATAATTCATTGCAAAGTTTTTAAATTTTACATTACCGGGTTCTGAGCATGCTGTTCATTGTTTTCGATAGCATCCTGAAATGACAAAGGAATTTGGTCTCACTAAAAAGGATTCTTTTTCTTGAGTGGATCAGTCCTTTGTTGTGGGAAAAAAATTCCTTTTCATGAGCTGCCAGATTGTTTTACATTTTTTTCCACACAACAAACTTTCATAACAGCATACTGATGTCTTCTACAGACACCAAAACATGTATCTTGCTCATCAGGCCTTGATGAGCTTTATTCTGTACTTTTTCACATCTTCCATCTCCATGAAACATTTTGTTTTCTATTGTTTAAATCCTTTTTTTGTGACTCACTAATATCCTTTACCATGAATACATTTTCATTCTCACCAAAAAGGAGTGAGTCTTGCAAAAAAGGATTTAAAAAATAAGTCCAAAGTCCTTTTTCATGACTCAGGATCCTTTTTCGTGAGAATGAAAAAGGATTAATGAAAAAGGATCCTTTTTCACAACAATGGAAAAGGACTTACGGTAAAGGATCCTTTCTCAAGAAAAAGGATTGGGAAATAAACAACAACTCTGAAATCCTTTTGAGGGACAACAGACCCTTCTTTGAGCAAATGAACAAATTCAATTCAATTCAAGTTTATTGCAGGAAAGCTCCATTGAGCAGGCTCATTCACAAGGAGTTCCTGAACATCTACCAGAAATGCACAAAAAAACACAGACATTAAATGGAAAACATAACAACAAGATACAGTGCTGTAACAGGGAATAAAATTAATGAGATGAAGGCATGGCAGTGAATAAAAATATACAAAGCAATACATTCTAAAGTGTGCTAACACATTGCATCAACAGGAGTATGTGCAAATGCTGCATGTTTAAAGCTCAGCATAGTAATAAGTGCATTGTAGCATAGTGACCCTTTTAGAAGAGAAGGGGAAGGATATGGTGAAGACAAGGGAGAGAAAGAATAGTAGATAACAGTGAAAGTGATGGGGGGGGGAAGACAACCAGAATAGACCAAAGGGAATGTGAGGACAGTAATAAGGGTGGGAAGAGTGGGAGGGGTGAAGAGACTAGGGAGAAAGAGGGAGAGAGAGAGAAAGGGATATGGGTCAGGAGCAAAGTTTGAGATTGACAGTGATGAGAGGAAGGGAGGCCAAGATAGAGGAGAAGTGATGAGCAATGGGCCTACGGCCTGTGGCAGTTGCATATTGCTTTAAACTTTTTTCTGGTTAAAGATTTGTAGAGGTTGATCAAGACAATGCGGGAGAGCTTGAGAACTGACTGCAAGTTATTCCAGGCTGCTGGGAGGGCATAGGAGCAAGCACTCCTGCCTAGGGACGTGCATGTCCTAGGCACATCTAGGAGGATAAAGTCGGCCTTCCTCAAGGAATAGGTGCGATGGGAGATGTCTATGAGGGAGGAAATTTATTCTGGGAGCTTGTTCAAGAGGATTTTGAGTGTCCATGTTCTGAGATGAATCACTCTTCTAGTTGCAAGGCATGTCCAGCCAATGGTTGAGTATAAATCACAGTGGTGAGTTCCGATTGGAGCCTTGGTGACAAACTGTAGAGCACAGTGGTACAAGATGTCCAATTTATGCGGGTTGGCATCTGATGTGCAGTTGTAGATTATATCACCATAATCAAGGAGTGGGATAAACATGGCCTGGGCGAGCCTTAATCTGGTCTCGGAGGGGAATAGGAACCTGTTCCTGTTGAAGAATCCTAATCTGGCTTTTAGTTTGCTGGTGAGGTTGTCAATGTGTATATTGAAGGAAAATCTGCTGTCGAGCCACATACCAAGGTACTTGAATATATCTACACCCTCAAGAGATTCTCCTAGGATGGTAACAGTGAAGGGACTTAATGGAGTTTGAGTAGGGGATGGGGGGTCTTGTTGAGGGTGAAAGACATGACTTTTGTTTTTTGTTTTTTGCATTAATCAGAAGTTTTAAACTGATGAGGTTCTGCTTGAGCTTAGAAAAATCGGCTTACAGTTCCTCACAAACTTCAGACAGGGTTGGTTTTGATGTGTACAGTACTATATCATCAGCAAAGCAGTGCAGCTTTGAGTTGACGATATTGTTAAAGAGGGAGCTGATATAGAGAATAGGGCCTAAAATGGACACTTGAGGTACACCCCCTAGTAATGGGTAAGGAGTCCAAGAGAAGGCCATCAGCCTTAATTTTCTGGATTCTACCTGAGAGATAGCTGGTGAGCCACTGTGCTGTGGATGCTGTGGCTCCTAGCTTTTTGATGCTAAGGAGGACAAGGCTGTGATCCATAGTATCGAACGCCTTGCTGAGGTCCAAGAAGATGGCACATATAATCTTTTTGGCATTGTGGGCTATGATCCAATCATTAGTAACTTTGGTGAGGACAGAAATAGTGCTATGATTTTGCCTGAAACCAGATGGGGCAGGATTGAGCAGAGAATAGCTTTCGATGTGCACCTTTAGTTGAGTGTAGGTAAATTTTTCGAGAATTTTGGACAGAATAGGCAAGATAGAGATGGGCCTATAATTGTTTAGGTAGCAAGGGTCACCTGATTTGAACAGAGATAAAATATGGGCAGATTTCCAGCAGGTTGGCACTGAGGAGGTGGTGATAGAAAGATTTAATATGTGGAGTAAGGGGGCTGTAAGGTAATAATAACTTAGTTTAAGGAAGAATAGTTCCAGTCCATCCATGCCACCACCCTTTCTGGTGTCTAGTTTTTTAAGTTGGTCTTCCACTTCCTTGAAGGAAGCAGGATGGAGTTAGAAGGAGTTATGAAAAAGGATTTACTGCCATGCAAAAGGATTTTGTAAGACCTGGCAGTATATTTTTCCCTGACCTTCCATTGGTGTCCAGACATATCCCTCACCCACTAGTGGCTCCCCCACCCTCTGAGTTGTATATATTTTTTATATAATCATTGATGTCCAGCGGTATCCCCCACCCTCCAAGTGTACCCAAGTCCACATTTCTACCTTGTTTATACTCTGGTCCCTACTGGCACCCCCAACCCTCCATGCTTCACATAATTAGCTGTTTAACATCATTGGTGTTCAGTGGTACCCCCCCTTCCCATGTGGAACCTAGCCTGTAAATAAGAAAAGGGTCCCTTATTGTGTTTTCTTTATTTATCTGTAACAAAAAAAGTCCAACGCTGATTGCACCCGCACTCCTTCCTGACCTCCCACTGTGCATCCACCATCACCCTGCACACACATTGACCCAACAACACACATTCACTTACCTGAACTGCTACAACAGTGAAGATCCACTCTCTGATCGAAGATGCATTTTGCTGCTGGAACCAGCAACTGCAGTCTGAGAAGACTTTTTTTTTGTTACAGGAAAATAAAAAGAAAACACATCAAGAGACCATTTCCGTATTTACAGGCAAGGTCCGACATGGGAAAGGGGGGGGAGGTACCACTGAAAACCAATGATGTTAAACACCTAATTATGTGGCACACAGAGGGTTGGGGAGTGCCATTAAACACCATGGTATAAACATGGTAAAAATAGGGACCGGGGTACACTTAGAGGGTGGTGGTATCATCAGACATTATTGATTATATAAAAGAAAAACAACTTAGAAGGTGGGGGTGCCACTAGAGGGTGGGGGGTACACAGGACACCAAGGCACAATTGCAGAGTGGGGGGTATCACTGAACAACAATGATTATATAAAAACAAATACAACTTGGATAGTATACCACTAGACACCAGGGCTATACAGTTACATGTAATGGGGAAGGTGCCACAATTGGAGGGTGGGGGGGTATCACTGAACACTAATGAAAATATAATAAAACATATATGTAAATTGTAGGGTGGGGGGTGCCACTTGATACCAGGGCCATTACCTTAAAATTAATGGGGACTGGGCACAATTGTAGCTTGGTGGGGTTCCAGTGGATATCAGGGAACACACAAATTTAGGTTTTAAAAATAAAATCAGACAAACCTCTGTATAGGTGGTAGTGCAGGGTCCTTTAGACCCTGCACTCCCACAGCAAAATAAGGATATTATATACTGTCTCTAAAAGTAGGGAAATAAATAGCAAAAACTTTGTTAATGCACTGGTTAGAGTCAAAGCGACAAAAGTTGGGAAATGTGGCATTAGGGTTTACAATCCTAACACCCCCCCCCCCCCAGTCAACACATCACTGCATTCTACTACACTGTACACATCTGACCTTATTTACAGATGGAATGGGGTGAGCGTTAGGCTTGAGTACTCCAAGGCACACCCAGCACCTGATGTACTGCTGGGGGAGGGGTGTTAGGGTTGTAAACCCTAATGTCTTTTTTCCCAGCTTTTGTTGCTTTGATCCTAACTAGTGCATTAATGAAGTTTTTTTGCAATTTATATAGTATGTACTGTATCTGAGCAAAGCTGTTCAGCATAGTATCACGCTGTATTTCTGTAGAGTGCTGCAATGCAGTCCAGTCATAACAAAGTCCTTTTGTCATGCAGTATTTAATGACTTGTAAGTTACTACAAATTCTTGCATTGAAGCCTGGCTGGCTATCCTGTACACAGTACATGTTCATAAGCACTATTTCACAGAGAGGGTAGTAGATCAATGGAACAATCTTCCTGAGGGTGTAGAAAGTATCAACTCAGTCTATAGCTTTAAAGCAGGTTGGATAGGCATATGACTATAGTTGGGGGGCTAGAAAAGGTAAAAGGGGCCTATGCATGAATATCTATGTACACATATGGGCAGAGCATAGGTATTTCCACATCCATATGCCACGCGATGGTGTCCCATGCACCCCCTGGCAGCATGAACCATAGGCACACTAGCATCTCCTACAATGGATCCTCAAGCCAGCCAGACATAGAAGCATAGAAACATAGAAACATAGACTTTGACGGCAGATAAGAACCCCTTGGCCCACCTAGTCTGCCCATTTTCCTACCTACTGCCCATTTCCCTACCTAGACATGTAGCGCCATGCCAGGGGCAAGCCAGGGGTGTTCTCCGCACTGCCTGTGCCCATGCACAGCAACTCTATGCACTGGGATGGGGCTGAAAAATGTACACAAGGGAGGACTCTGATGTAAATAGGTGTGCACCCTCTCCACAGGTTACCAGTGGGGCAGGGCAGCACCAGGATCCCTCTGCACACGCCTACCCTTGCCCACCAGGCTACTTGGGCAGGCTGCAGGTAACCATTCGGGGCAAATGCCTGATGTTTATTCCTGATAGGGTATATGTCATCCCAGGATCCCCTGCCCATGCATGAAGGGGATCTACTGTGGGACCTGGAATGGGCATCCCACTGGATGACCACCAGCATCCTGTGCTCCACCCTATGCTACCATGTTTGTCCACCACACAGCTGCACACTGGGAGGGCAGGGGCTTGGTCCAGTGGCCAGTGATCATGCATGAGTGCAGGTACAGAGCAGCGTGGATGGGATTCCCATGTTTTGCATGGACTTCTTGCCCTTTAGAGAATAGGGCCCACAGAGAGACACTGCCATTAGGATCAGATCAGAGCAGTAAGGTAGAATAAAAGATTATATACACAATAGAACTGAATTTGATTTTTCAACTAAGACATCAAAGGATATAGGAATAACAATAACCAAAAATTACAACAAGGGGAATTATAATGAAATCATAAAAGAACTAAGAGACTGGAACTGGCAGGAATAATTTGAATGTGTACGAGTGGACGTAATGTGGCCAACATTCAAAACTACACTGATTAATTTAGAAAATAAATACATACCTAACAAAAAGCTACATAACTGAAAGGATAAAGTTTCCATGTGGTGTGCTTATAGGGTATTGAAATAGATCAACAGGAGAAAGGCAGCACATAGGCTAATGAAAAGTTCAGGCAATGCCTACAATGCAGTCACATATAAACTAGAGCTGAAAATGTTAAAGAACATAATCAAAAGTGAAAGAAAATACTAGAATTTAGAATATCACTTACAAAAGACAATTCAAAAAGCTTTTACTCATACGTTAATAATAAAAGATGAACAGATGCAACAGTAGGACCACTTAAAGATAATGGTAACTAATACTCCAGCTGAAATGGTTAATTCTTTTAATAAATATTTATGTTCAGTATTCAATAAAAAGTCATCAGTAAGTAAGACACCTATCTTAACTGAGTCATCCTTCAACTACCAAGACTCGGGTATTAATCCCAAACTGAAATAAATAAATAAATAAATAAATAAATACATAAATAAATAAATTTAATAATGAAGAGGGTTTTACTATGGAATACTGGAACACAATATCCCGAACTCCACAAGACCGAGTTCTGGAAACTGAATTTCGGTATCCTGCAAGGCACTGGATTCTGACTTGTGGGATCCCAAAGGCAACTGCATTTAATGCAGGTCACCTCCCCGTAATCTCAAAATAACCAACTCTGAGGGGGAGCAGACCTTGGAGTGAAACATTGGTTACGAGGAGTGAACAAAAAATTGCTGTAAACAGGAACAGAACCCGAGTCCGCCATACCATGCTGGCGGCTTAGCCCTCCATGCCAAGGGAGCAACTCATCTGGCTTCCGTATTTTTTCATCCATTGTGGTGCCTTGCCAGAGGAAGGGTAGTGATTTGTCACATCTGCTACCATACCCTCGTTGGCAACCACTTCCTCCCTGTCAGGCATATGCATGTCAGGATCAGTGGAGTCGGGATAGTGCAGATGTCAGGCAGTAGTGCCCGGGCAGGTCAGTGTCAGGATTTTGAGCAGCGGGATGTTAACTAGATACCATGAAGGTTAACTAAGATTACTGTCCCAATTGAATATAAATAAATCTGCTGTGCCCAACAAGTTGCACCCAAGACTATTAAAGGAACTAAAGGACTATATTGTTGGACCCTTGACTAAAATATTTAATACATCCTTCAATACAGGGGTGGTACGCAAAGACTGGACTTTATCTACTATGGTGCCCATTTTTAAAAAGGTGGATAGGTCTCTAATGTCCAACTATAGACCAATAAGCTTAACAGCAATACTCAGCAAAATGATGGCAGGCCTGATCACAAAATTAGAATATTGCATATTACAAAATAGCCAAGTGGGTAGCTCACAACATGACTTAGAAAATAGATCACATATCAAAAATTGACTATGCTTTAATGGAAAAGCTAATAAAAGTTTAAATAAGAAGTTATCAGTCAGTATCATATACCTAGATTTCCAAAAAGCCTTTGATAAGGTCCCATGTGAGCTATTAATCAAAAAACTTAAAAAATTAGATCTGGACCTAAGAATCCCTACCTGGGTGTAAAATTGGCTGAGTGGAAGGATACGAACATACATATGAACATATGAAACTGGCAGCAGAAAAAGGCCATTTGGTATATGAGTCTGCTCGATTTTGCAGCTAGCACCTTTACTCTGCAGCTTCCCCTTTCACCCTACCTCCCTCCCTCCCAGGACCCTCCCTTTTGCCCTATCACAGTCCCTCTTGAAGCATCCCACTGTTTCACAGGCCATCTGCCAGTAATGCATTCCACTCTGCTACCACCCTTTCTGTAAAGAAATGCCTCCTCATTTCCCTCCTAAACCTTCCACCCTCCCATCTCATGTCATGACCCCAATTTTCTCTCCCCACCCTCCCCTTGAACAGTCCTTGTCCTGTTTATTCCTTTCATGTACTTAAAGGTCTCAAGCATATCCCCCCCTGTACAGCCTCTCCTCCAGAGAGTCAATCCCAAAGGTACGGTGGGAAATGAACCTTATTGAATCACACACTGTGCCTCCGGTTCCCAAGGTGCCATCAAATGTCCACGAAAAAATCTTGTTTAGGAACCCAAAAATTACTTCTCCAGAATCCAAAGATTTCTTTGTAATGATTTTTATTTCTGTTTATACTGCCCCCTACATTTCGCTCTGTATAAGAGCTTATTCATGGGGTATATCTAGCTCACAGCTACTGTTCTATATTTCACTTTCCTCCTGCTTGCTTCATATTACAAAAAAAATCCATGCCATCGCATAGCATGCACAAAAGCACTTGTAAGCTTTACTTCATTCACAGTTGTGTTCAAGACCAAATCAAACACTTGGGTTAAAACCCTTACTGTGGATAATTTCAAAAAGTTTCAGAGCTTCAGCATTCACAAATGCCCTGTCTGCAATCTCAAAAGTGCTTGAGTGTGCTGCTCAAGGTGTGGCCTGCCTCTCTGACCAACCTATGTGTCCTCCAGAGAGTACATGTTCAACTCCTTCAGTCTAACCTCATGTGGTAACTCCTCCAGACCCAGGATCATCTTTGTTGCTCTGCTTTGCAATCCTTCCAGCAATCTAATGTCCCTCTTTAGGTAAGGGTACCAAAACTGAATGCAGTACTCCAGGTGGGGTCTGACCAGTGATCTGTACAATGACAGAATCACCTCCCTCCTCCTAGAGGTTATACCCCTTACAATACAACCCAGCATCTTGCTGTCCACTGCTGCTGCTTTCCTACACTGTGCTGAGTTGTTCATCGCTCCCATAATAAGTACCCCCAAATCATTCTCCTGCAATCACAACTAGCTGCACCCCCCCCCCAAGACGGTAGCTCCTCTTTGGATTCTTTGCCCTGAAATGCATCACCTTGCATTTTTTGGCATTGAAACCAAGTTGCCAGGTGTCAGAGCATGTCTCCAGCCTTGTTAGATCTTCCTGCAATCCTTGCCACCTCCCTTGGTCATCCACCACTGCTCCTATCTTGGTATCGTCTGCAAATAGACTGATCTTGTTATTTATGCCTACTGAGATGTCCACAATAAATACCACCAAATAACACCAGCCCCAGCACTGACCCTCTGTGGGACCTCTCTCATCACTGCCCTTAGGGATGATAATTCTCTTCCCACCACCACCCTCTTCTGCCACCCTGTAGCCAGTTCTCCACCCATTCCACCAATTTTGCCCCACCCCTGTGCCCCTTAGCTTATATGCTAGTCTCCCATGTGGCACCAAGTCAAATGCCTTACTGAAGTACAGGTACAGGACATCCACCGCATGCCCTTTGTCCATTTCCCTAGTCAACCAGTCAAAGTAGTCCACTAGATTGGTCTGGCAGGATTTGCCCTTGACAAAGCCATCTGCTGATTGTCCTGCACCCCACTGATCTCCAGCAGGGTCACCAGCCTCTCCTTCAGGATTGTTTCCATCAGTTTCCCCACTATGGACGTAAGACTCACTGGTCTATATTTCCCTGGTTCATCTTTGGGACCGCTTTTATGGAGTGGAACCACATAGCCATCCTCCAATCCTGAGATACAGACCCTGAGTCCAGAGAAGCATTAAATAGGCCTGCTAATGGGAATGCCAGGACATCTGCCAACTCCTTCAGTACCCTGGGGTGTATGCCATCCAGTCCCAGTGCCTTGTCCACCCTCAGTGCCTTTAACCCCTGTAGCACTCTACATTCTGTGACTTCCCCATGCATCACCCCTTCCCCCTCTGATCCTATCCTCCCCCGAAGCTTAGGTATTTCCCACTTCTTTCTCTTTAGTAAAACTGAGCATAAGTAGTCGTTAAGTGCTTCTGTCTTTTCATCCCCTTTTTCCACCCATTTCCACTCCTTCTCAATCCTTACTATTTGGTCCTTGCAACCCCTTTTTTCCCTGATGTACCTGAAGAAGTCTTTTCCCCCCTCTTTAATTCCCTTCACCATACTGAGCTCCCTTGACACCTTTGCTGCCCTTACTTCCCTGGTCACCTCCTTTGTTTCCTTCAGGTACTCCTCCCTGTCCTCCCTCCCCTAAGTTCCCCTTGTATCTTCTATAGGTGATTTTTTTTTCCTCCTCACCCTGTCTATGACACCCTTGCTCATCCAGCTAGGTTTCTTCACCCTAGCCTTTTTACTTTGGGACTTTCTGCAGGAATTTGTTGCCTCCACTATCCCTATCTTAATGAGTTCCCACCTCTGATTCATGTCCATATTAGGCTGAATTATGTCCAGGAACCCTTGCACCACTTTGCCCACCATTTTGTAGTCAGCCTTTCTAAAGTCTAGCACCTCTGTGCCAAATGCCCCCCTCTCCCTGCCCAGCTGCAAATGGAACCATTCTGTCCGGTGGTCACTACCCGCCAGTGGTTCCTCCACCATCAGATCCAACACCCACTCCCTGTTAGACAGTATGAGGTCAAGGGTATTCCCTCCTCTAGTTGGTTTGCTGACCAAGTGCATCAGGAAGTTATCCTGGAAGACATCTAGCATTATCTGTTCCCTTCTACACTTGGTGGCAGGCATCCCCCATTCCACTCCCGGCAAATTAAAGTCACCTACTATCACCACCCCACCCTTCTCACAGTTCCTCTGGATCTGTTCTGCCAATACCCTATCTGTCTTTTTCAATTGGGAGGGCGGCCTTTACATCAACCCAACCGTAGTGTCCTATTTTTTGGATCTTGGATTTGCATCCATAGAGCCTCTGTATCTCCCTCCTTCCCCTCTTCCCTAACACACTTTTGCCATCTGTCATTCCCATCAATGGCCAGTACCTCTTTGAGCCTACTGTATGCCTATGTGCAGTAACTCTGGTCCCCATTCTTTTTGGCCCCTATCTCCTGTACTTATATCTCCCCCCCCTTAGTCTCCAGTGTGGATTGGATTGTTCTCTCCATCTCCAGTCCCTAGTCCCTACCCTTGTCCCTTCTTCTGTTTACCCAGTTACAGTCTGTGCTTCCCATTTTCTCTTCTCTTTCTGTCCAAGACATTTCCCTCTTTAACCTTAAAATTTCATCCTCCAGCCTTCCCAGCCTTTGACAAACTGCGCACTCCCACAGCCTCCATAGGCTGCCCATGAATATGGCTGCTCCACAGTTATTACACACCATGATCCTCCCTCTTCTGTAGCCACTATTCCTCTCCTGCCACCAATCCCTCCTCCCCTTAGGCTGCCACTGTCCCTCCCCCTCATGCATCACCCTCCCCTGTCCTTTTCACTGATCTCCCCAATCATTTTCCCCTGTCCATTCTCCCCTCTTTCCTCTGTGCCCCTCCTGCTCCCCTGCCCACACCTATTCTACCCATGTTGGCCCTCCAGGTGTCCTGCTGCCCCCTGGACCAACTACCTTTCTGCTGTCCCCAACCATCCCCCAAGTTGCCATACCCTCCTCTAGTATGTCCTTCCCTGTAAAAGAAGCAAATGATAGTACCACAGGGATCTGTGCAAAGGGATTGTCCTGAGGAGCACAGTTGGTGTAAAACTGATTGTGGGTGCTCCCGTGCTATGGGTGGCTGCAGCTCGCTAATTTTGCACCTCTATAAAGTTTTTTTTGGCATGGATCCCTGTGGTGCCATCATTTGCTTGTTTTATTGGAGCTTTTACGGAAGGTGCACAGAGCAAGTGGAGCTGGAATTGCCTGCTTCTTTACGTCCTTCCCTGTCCTACTACATTTCCCTTCTGCAATGCTGCCCTAGCCCTCTTTATTATTACAATGGTATAAGAGTCACAGTTACCACCCAAAAAGAAACAACAACAACAGTAATAAAATCAGCAAGAATCACATTCACTTCCCTGAAATGAGACTGATTCAATCCCCCTTCCAGCCCTTTATGAGACTGCAAAGGTAGCCAGCTACAGCACTCTGACTTGGCCCCACGTCTAGATTAGAGGTAGCTCTACCAATGCCCCAAACAAATAGCACCCTTCCCCCAAGCTACAGGGCTAGACAAAAAAAAAAACAGTTCCTGCACTCTAAAGTTAATGGCTTAAAAAAATGCAAGATGAGCAGAACTGTAGTCCAAGTGAAATCAGCAGCATAAAATAACTAAAACAAGCAATGAGCAGGTTCTGCACTGAAAGGTATCTAATTTCTACCTCCTGACCTCCAGAGACAATCAGCTACAGCAGCAACCCCCCCCTAGAAATACTCAGCTGCACCACATAGTCCCCCAAACAGGTACCTTTCCAAATGAAGCCAGAAAAGCAACCTGGTACCAACTGAAATCTACACTAAGCTAGAAAAGAAGCAAGAACAGTAATAAAGTCAGCAAGAATCACATTCACTTCCCTGAAATGAGATTGATTCCATCCCACTTCCAGCCCTTTACAGAGAGTTAGAATGAAGGGAGTTGTGTTGTTTGTTTTTTACCAAGGGAGACATACTAAGCTAAAAACTTGTTTACAGGTGCGACCTGGGAGCACAAGGAAGTTAAGTGACTTGCTCAGGGTCACACAGTATGCAAGTGGGGCTGTGAGACTCAAACCCAGGTCTCCAGGTTTGCAGCGCAGAGCCTTAAACAACTGCACTATACTGTCTGTTGGAAGATGGGTTGTGAGTAGTGGGTGCAGCAAGAGTCGGTGCTGGTTCCGGCTCTCTTTTCTATATTTGCGGGAGATCTGCACATGGGAGTAGAGAGCTGGATTGTAAAATTTTCAAACAATGTAAAATTAGGTGGCCCAGTAAATACTCATGAAAGTAGAAGTAAGTTAGAATATGATCTCAAAAATAATTGAACAATGGGCTATAAATAACAAGATGTTCTTCAATGTAAGCAAGTGTGTCACATTACTGTTAGGAAAATACAATCCTAAGTATGATTGTCACATAAATAACATTATTATCAAGGAGGTGAAATCTGAAAAGGACTTAGGAGTACTAATAAATAAAAGATCTGAAGTTCAGTGATCATTGCACTGCATTGGTCAAACATCAAATTGCATATTCAACTGTGTTAAGAAATCTTCTGTGAGCCAGAATGAACATTGTAACATTCCATTATACAAATCTTATATATGACTACATATGGACTATTGCTCTCAGCTGAGCTGTGGAACCCTCTCTTACTAAGAGATAGGAACAATATAGAAAGGATTCAGCATGGGGTACAAAAATTATCACTGGATTACAACACAAGTGATATGACGAAAGATTGGAGCACATGGGACTATACAGTCTGAAGCAGAGGCATATCAGAGATGCCTTACTACTAGTGTATGAGATAATGAATGACAACAAACTTAGAGCACAGATGGTTGAGTACAAGACCATAACCTTCACTCAGAGGTCACACAATTTACAAATCAAACTAGATAATAATAAAATGAACAATATATTCATTTGCACAAAGGGCAGGTAGGCTCTATAACAGAATACCACTGCACATAATCCAAAGCAAAACTTTGGCAATTTTCAAAAACAAGTTAAGCAGACATCTGCTTCAGAATGGAGCATTATTGACTTGCTAATTGCAGGACACAGACTCAATGAGCAATTGGCCTTCTTCTGTCTCATTACAATATATAATACCAAGGACCGGATATTCAGACTGTGCCAGGCAATGGCGCAAGCCTGAGCGCAGTGCAACTGAGCTCCGCTGGGGCCAGGACCAGGTGATATTCAACAGTGATGCACCATGGCTCAGCACCATTGAATATGGCATGGAGGGTGCACATACTGCACAGCACTGTGGCACTCCACCAGTGCAAGACAAACAGAGAGAGAACGGGGATGCACCAGCACAAGTGCAGTTGCACTAGCTGCATCACCAGTGATATTCAGCCAGGGGCATGCAAATGAGGCCATAATATATGCAAGATGCAAATGAGGCCATTTGCATGTCATTATGGCCCCATTTGCATGCGATGCACTGGGCTCCGGTGAGTTGCGCCTGGTGCCCTGCCAAGCTGCTGCCATTGGGGTCAGAACCCTGGTGGGCTATTGCAGACCCTCACTCCTGTATGCCCGATCACAGGCAGCTGAATGAATAAAGTAACCCTGGTGGTCTAGCGGTCCCCCCCCATGCCCAGTTGTGGGCATCCAAATATATAAAGTAACCCTCGAGGGCTAGTGGTCCCCCCATGCCCGATCACAGGCATCTGAATATATAAAATAACCCTGGTGGGCTAGTGGTCCCCCCCACTGGACTATCGGGGGGACAGGGTGCTCGTGGACAGTGGTCCTGCTGGGTGGGTGGCCACCCACTGCTAGCGGCTGCTGTGTTGTGCTGCACTGGGCAGCCCTTTGAATATCCTGCTGGGGTGCACTGTGGGGTTGCACTGGCACAACACTGTTGCACCAGGTGCAACCCTTTTGACTATCCCGGCCCAGGTGTATTGGCTGATTGGTATTTATCTGCCATCAATTTCTATGTATATGTATGAATGTGTATACACTACCATTCCAACTGCACATAAATTGATATCATGCAATAACGCAGGCTTTCTTAGTCACGAAACATCCTTCAATTCTAAATTATTACTTAGTTTTTTTATTCTGTAGTTTTTAAAGTTTTATTGTGTACTTTTTAAAGATCCTGATCTTCATGCTGTATCTGTTCCCACTTGCTCAGTCCCATTTGCTAATGCTGTTGTTGTGCCTGAAGTTACTGAACCTCTACACAGACAGACAAAACTCCACAGTATTATTTAAAAAAAATAAAGGTGAATATTCACATAATGTCTTTCTCAACTTCTTTTAATTATACCTACTGCTTTCACTCTGCCTGCCTTACTTACCCACCACACTTGCATAACACTGCCACTAGTTTTTGATTAAAATGTTTGAAAGCTGCTTGGCACACCAAACAGACGCAACATCCACTGGCACATCTACGGGAATGCCCATGGCAACAGCAAAGCTACAAGATGGACAAACACTATTTCACAAAAAAGTCCCACATTATTTACTTTTTAAAAAAATTTTAGAATACTAATAAAAAATATCTCCCAAAGTCCTAGCCTATTGACTAAGTCAATTATGCAGAGTGACCTTTCTGGGATAAATGATTTATCAATACTCATGCTGTTTGAACTTGGATACCTCACTTGTGCCTTTCACCACTCATCAGGTTACCAGAGGTCAAACAGCTCTTGTATGGATAAATTATTTATATAAATAATTTATCCCACAGGTCCCCTCAGTGTATCATGTCTGTCTGTCTGTCTATCTCTCTATCCATCTGTATGGGATATGCAGCAGGTACCTGTTGAATAAATTATTTATTTTCACAAAAGCTGTTTGACTTGGTTCACCCATGTTAGGGCTAAACTAAACAAAGCACTGTAAAAAAGAGCGTAACCAAAATGACGAGTGTCAATGCAGCAACATGAAATTGTGTCACCACGCAGACAGGAATGCAGAAACTGCAGGAGCAGAAGCAGCTCCAGTCTCTGCACCCACGAGTAATTTTATATAAATAACTCCACCTAGCACATGTTAGGGAGGGGGAGACCAAAATTAAGTAAAATGGTGGCAACCCCCCAAACATGTTCACATAACAGACTCTGAGATATGCCGGACACTGAAAACAGTCACATGCTAATCCTGATGGCCATATTCTGATGCACTCTTTTTGGCACCCTCTCAACAGGATAGCGTTTGATTTTGGGTAACCTCACAAGGGCAAACAGCTCAAGTGAATGCTGCATATTTAATTCACGTAATCAGCAGATACCTTGTGTTTGTCATTTTTTATCCAGTTTTATGGGTCTTTTAAATGTAAAAGTTATATTTTTGTGGGTGAGTGAAAGCTCCTTCCCTTCTAAGGAGTGCAGTTGCCCTGGCCATTGCCATTGACACTGCATTTGCATTGCTACATCACCGCTAACTGGTTTAAGTCATCAGTTTTTTGAAGGTTTTGGAGATAGATGGCATCCTTCTTTAGCAAGTGAGTGATGCCATTTATAGTGACAGCTTCAATTCATTTTTTTGTCCAGGGAGAGTTGTGATTGAGGGTGACTTTATTTTTTTTTAACAAATGTGTAAAGCACAGAGTTGGAGGCTTGTTTTGTTTGTTTCTGCTGGTTCTATGTTGCAGGCATTTGGGCAACTGGGTAAGCATGTGGGAGACTAAATCCTGAGCATGCTGGTAGCTGACAGAGCATGCAGGGGACTGAATCTGGAGCAGCATTTGAAGAAGGAGGGGAGAAATGAACATAAGGGGCTCAGTTCTGAAAACTCGACATAAGCCATGCCAATGGTAGCTTGCACTGATTGCCAGTGCACCAGGGACCCTACACTTGATTTTGTATCTGACAGGGTCCTGATGGGAAATTCCCACAGTTTGTGGCAACTGTGGCTGTGTGCCAAACAGATGGCGCATTTGTATGGGTTGTCTCAAGCTTCAGGGCTACCATGCACCACTCTAGGATATCCCTGGTGGCTAGCAGTTCCCCCAGCCCTGATCTCCTAGTTATTAACAGTTATTGGCAGTGTCAGTGGCTCAGTAGGTAGCATACTCACCTCTGAGATGAGGAGATCAGAGGGCTGTGGGTTCAGTTCCCACATCTGGCACTTGGGTAAATATCCCAGTGCTGACACTGTAGTGCAGCATGAGAGGGGTGCTGCACTTCTAAGGTGCTGTCTTTCGGATGAGACATTAAACTGAAGTCCCATCTGCCTGGATTGGTGGTAGTTCAGGTGGATGTTAAAGATCCCATGGCACTTATCGAAAAGAGTAGGGTATTTTTTATTATAACAACATCAAAAAAACATAAGAAGTACAAAATGAATAACAGGGTACATAAGACATAATACAGATCAGAAATAAAGAGTTATCAGTCAAATCTCTACAAATAATATTACTTACAAGATATACAAAACCCGTCACCCACACCTGTCCTAATAAAAGAAAAACCTTTCTATCTTCCCCTCCTTTTTTTTTGAAAGTAATATCCAAAAAAAACACCAGTAGATACTCATAATCTATTTATATTTTATAAACAGCGTAAACCCTTTCCACCAGTTAGTCACCTTTCGTGCAGTACCAATTTGTAAATCTTTTAAATAAACCCTCTCCATAGCTCCATGAATCAGCAAACTGATTGTATCATAAGACATCACTCTTTGATAGAGGACCCATTGGCATCTAGCCAACCATAAATAGTATTTTAAGCAACAACAAAACATGTGTAAAGTGTCTGTATTACAATATTTCCCAAGCTGAGGGAAATGACCCAAGACCAGGATATCATAATTGAGGTGCAATACCATTTCATATGCCATTAAAAAGCCAGGAATTTCCAAAGGGAACTAGCATAGAAACAATGAAAGTCAACCACAAAAACTCCTACATATAGCCTGGTAATCTGGGATTATTTAATTGAAAAAGTACCCCTGGGATTAAGGTGAAAGGACATTTTTTTAAAGCTGGCACTGAAGGATATAATAATAACATTACAGTTTCATACAATTTAGGCCCCTTACTCTCTTTTGTAGTCTGTTTAAAAAGACCCCACTTGAAAAGTTTTTTTGCTACTGGTTTAAAAAATTGTGGAACCTGTAAAAATTGTGATAGTTTTGGGGGATTTATAAACCAGGCTGAAAAATAATGACTCAAAATATGTTTTAATAAAGAACTGCACCGAGATACTGATGTAATAATAACACTGTAATATTTTGCAAAATGAATAAAGTAATAAAAAAATGTGACTGGATCCACCATTCCTAACCCCCCTTTGTTTTTAGCCAGATAGGTATATTGCCTTTTGATGGGATTGAGTCTGTTGCCCCAAAGCATTTGAAAGAATAAACTATATGTTCTAGTTTCAAATTCTTGAGGGAGTGGGAATATCATTGCAGTATATAATAATTTGGGAATTAAAAACTGTCTAATCACCTGTACCCTTTTTAGTTTAGCCAATCTCCAGTGTTTCCAAACATGTACTTTACTATTAACAGACAATAATGCAATCTCCCAATTAAAATTTGGAAGATTCTGAGGCCCATATAATAATCCCAGAATCTTAACTGGATTTGAGGAGATTTGAAGACCTTGGATATGAATCTCATCAGGAAAATTAACTCCAATAAATACACCCTGACTTTTTTGTTTATTCATTTTTGAATTAGAAACGTGAGAGTAAGTGACCATAAATTCCAAAAAAGAAGGAATTTGAGTATAATCAGGAAAAAAAAACACAAATATCATCTGCATTTGCTTGCAAATGTAGTTCATCCAAAATAGGGGATCCCAATACCCCCTTCCACTTTGGATGTTGTGTTAAGGATTGTATTAATGTATCTATCATGAACAAATATAGTAGTGGGCTTAATGGACAACCCTGACATACCCCTGTAGTTATATGAAAGCCTTCTGTAATGTTATTTTGAATAACCGTATGGATGATAGCAGTGCCATAAAGAGTTTTTATCCATTCCAAAAAGAAAACTGGAACCCCATAATGTTGTAAAGTTAAAACCAAAAAGCGGTGATAAACCTGATCAAATGCCTTCATTTGGTCTAGTGAAATGATACACCCTAACTGCCCACTTGAAGAAAAATGCTCAGTTAAATCCCTGATAATCATAAGAGCCTGCTGTATCTTTCTTCCTGGGAGCCCACAATATTGAGAAGGAGAGATTACTATATTTGCAAAAGTCCTGAGTTGTGAGTTTAAAATTCCAGTCAACAATTTGTAGTCCGAGTTAAGGATTGTAATCAGTCTCCAATTGTCTAGATTCTCCTTATTAGAAACATAGAAACATAGAATTTGACAGCAAATAAGGACCGCTTGGCCCACCCAGTCTGCCCATTTCCCTACCTAATGGATAAGCTGCAGATCCTAGTTAGCCAGCAGCCTACTTCTTTCTACCCCCACCCCTAGAATTGCCTTATGACTGTCCCATGCATGTTTGAATTCAACCACTGTTTTTGACTCCACAACCTCCTCTGGAAGGCCGTTCCATGCATCCACAACCCTCTCTGAAAAATACTTCCTTACGCTACCTCTGAGCCACCTCCCTCTATCTTCAAATTGTGCCCCCTTGTTCTTGCACACCTCTTTTTTTGAAAGATGAAAGATGCTACCCTCTTGGACTTTGTTGATTCCCTTGAGGTACTTGAAAGTTTCTATCATGTCCCCCTCTCCTCCTTTCCTCGAGGCTATACATATTAGCTTCTTTAGCTCTTCATATGACTTCCGGTGCAGACCCTGCACCATTTTAGTTGCCCTCCTCTGGACAGCTTCCATCTTGTCTATGTCCTTGCAGAGATTGGGTCTCCAGAACTGCACACAGTACTCCAGATGGGGTCTCACCAGCTGTCTGTAAAGAGGGATAGCAACTTCCTGTTTTCTACTGGTGATGCCTCTCCCTATGTATCCCAGTATCCCTCCAGCCCTCCTTACTCCCTGATTTAAACAAAAAACTCAACAAACCCTCGGAAAACCAAAGAGGACATTTAAAGGTAGAGAGAAAAAAATTAAATACTAAAGCCAGACTTTCTGAAAATTCAGAGGAAAATGTTTTATATAATTCCGATGTTAGTCCATCAATCCCTGGGGAGGTCCCACTCTTTTGGGATTTAATGGCATCCTCAATTTCTATGGCTGTAATAGGAGTAGTTAAACTAGACATGTCAAATCCTATTTTTGGAAGTTTTATAATTTTCAAAAAATTCTCCACATCCTCCACACTAGGGGGCTCCACTGGTTTACGTGATAGCAGGAATTGTTTGATTGTATCATGAATACTAGCTGTATCCTGTATCAGGCGCCCATCCTGTGTTATCAGAGAGGACATTGTTATTTTGGATTTATATTGTGTAAACGCCTCATAGGGATCCCCATAAGTTTGTTTCCGAGTGCCCTCTTGAATATGTACTTTCATAGTACTAGCCCTATCATATTGAAACTCCTGTAATTGTTGTTTTATGGTTGTTATTTGGGTAGAATAATCAAATTTTGAATTATTTGCCATTGAAAATAAATAATACAACTGCTGGTGCAATTTCAAGTAATGCAGAAATTTCTAATTTTCACCTGACCTTTCTAGATTTAGTAACATTATTTTTAGGTCCTCTTTAGACTCCCTCCACCATTCTCCTAAATCTTCATAAAGGACAGAGACTGAGAGCCATGCACTGATCAATGATTTAATATGATTTAGCACAAATAGACGCTTCAACGTAGGGGAACTTAATTTCCACCTTGGTTTTTGGGGTGATAATACTGTACTAGAAGAAAAAACACACTGAAGGAGCAAATGGCCTGAAAAAGACATTGGGAAAGTATAAAATTTACAAGGGGGGAGATTATTACATATAAAAATATAATCAATCATAGACGTAAGGGTATTCCTTTTGAAAGTAAATTTTGGACCCCCTTGTTGGAACCATCTACTGTCTACCAATCCAGATGTGTCTAATAATTGAAATAAAGCATTAGAATCACAATAGATCTTTTTCCCTTTACCTGTAAGTCCACCTTTTACTCGTTGTAACTCGCAGTTAAAGTCGCCAAGTAAAAAAACATGAAAGGAAGTGATTAGAAAGGGCTGAATCATTGAAAAGGGAGCAACCTGTTCCATTTTTATCTGAAAACAGTAAACATTAATAAATCTGCATACCATGGAATTCCATTTTCCATCAAGAATCATCGGTCTCCTTGGAATAAAATCAATAATTTTGATTAGAGAAAAATCATATGAATTAAAAAGGAAGTCAAGACCATCTGCAGTCTGTTGACCAAAGGACCAGTAAGAAGGGCACCTACAACATTCCTTTTGAAAAAAACTGGCTTGATCAAGTGTAAACATCCATGTTTCTTGAAGGAGACATATATTTATAGAAATACTATGAATATAATCATAAACTGTCTGGCGCCGGCTTGGATTCAATAAACTATGAATGTTTAAGGACCCAACTGTAAACCTCATTTGACAGAGTACAGTTTAACCATCTTTTTTCCATTGTTTTTTTCCTTTTCCCTTTATACCCTTCCTGCAAATGAAAGGCGGATGGAGGACTGTCCTGTACTAGCTGGGAATCAGGTTCTCCACAGTCCATGTCAGTATCCCCCCACTGCATGGATAGAACAGCAAAGGGATTGCTAGATTCAATATCCACTTTGGGGGGGTGTTGAGGTTCCTTGAGGACCTCCGAACATTAACCACTGGGGGAGGAACCGGAGGATCTGGAGTTTGAATCTCCTACTGTGAACTGTAACAAACAGGAGAAAAGGGGGGGAGGGGTTCAGAAGAGGCAGGAAGAGGTTGTCCATCAGACTGTCCCAAAGGCTGAGATGTATCCAAGGGAGAGGTAGCAACTTCTATTAAGGGGGCAGCCTCTGCCTGAGGAGAACCAGCCACCAAATCCTGGGCCTTCTGAATGAGAAGATCAGGGCTACCACTAGAAGCTTTATTTTTTGCTGCCCATATTCATACTGAGAAGACATGTCCAGTGTCTTCACATAGGTCACATTTGGCAAGATTAGCACATTGGAAGGCAATATGACCTATTTCCTCACAATTATCACATTGAGGCTTGTCGCAGGAACTAGACAAATGGGTGTGAGACCCACATTTATAACAGGCCCTAAGCTGCCCAGCATAAAAACAAACCCCCCTGTCCCTCCCCAGCAGAAAAAAATTGTGAATATGATCAATACCACTATCAGTTTGTCGAAGTTTTACTTTAAACCTCCAGCCTCCAGTCCAAAACTGCTCTGAATCTAGAATGGCTTCATGAGGGCTCAGTACCTCACTTTTTTGGGACAACCAGTAGGTAATATCATCCACATGAACCCCGTCATTCTGAAACATAATCGTCACATATTTTATTAAAGGTTTAAATAATGGTATGACTAAAAAGGGGGTCCATAGGGGTGAAAATTTTACCTGGTGTACCGCTCCCAAAACAAATCCAAAGCATAGGCAGAACGAAAACTAATGTGAAAGTTGTCTTCACCCGAAATGTTAATAAAAGCGAAGACCTCTCTGGGTGAAAAATGTAGAGAATCCTTTAATAAACTTTTCCCCAGATAATGCCTATCAGGCCTAACCTCCAACCCCTCCTTAATAATGAAGCCTAACTGCATTTCTACGAGGTGCAACTTCCTTCTTAATTTTAGAAAATAAATCTGACATTAATGGCTTCTCAAGATCAGGTTTAGTTTGTGATATATTAGAAAAATGTTCAGTTCCTTTAATTAAGGCAGAATCAGGAATTTCAGTAGTCATGGAGGTACTTGTCTGTGAGGCCGCAGTAGAGGGTCCTACTAGGGGTAGAACTTCAGAACTAGCAGCAGGTATCAAAGGTTTAGCAGGTGACTTGGGTTTCCAGGTCGGTTCATTCTTTGAGAAGTTCAATTTTGGATCCCAACCAGGTGTGGAAAGCCAGGTACCTTTTTATGAAAGGTTCACCCTGCTCACTCAAAGCTTGTTGTGGGGACCATAAATCTGCTGCAAGGGGTTGTGAGTGTGGACCAGGTGGAAAAGAGCCTGAGTTAAGTTCCCAAGACCTTTGATATGTAGAGGCTTTCAAAGTGTCTACTGTCCCCAAATTTCATTTAGAAAAAATAATAGCTGCCCGTTTGTCCTTACCATCATCCCCAGGCTTTTCATGTAGCAGCTGATGTCATTTTGAAAAAGAAAATTCTGAAACCCCAACTTGGTTTAAGGGGGTAGTTTGAAATATACAGGGAACCTCCAGTTTAGGGCTGTCAGCTGGGGATGTTACTAATGGGTTCTGAAACACAAACCCTGCATCTTTAGAAAGCGTGGTAGGGTGTAGCTCAGAAACGGAGCTACTGTTGACCGAGTTGGGCTCATCCGGGCCTTAGATTGTACTTGATCAGCAAGTGGCAAGTTCAAATCATGTTGCAGTTCTCCTGTGTCTGGTGAGGGCTCTAGGCATGCAATCGTTCCTGATTCTATATTACCAGCTGACACAGGACCATTTTTGAAAGATTTCTCGATTGTAGAAACTTGTAAAGACTCACCAGACCGGTCAAAATCGGGAATCTCCCTGATAGTCCCAGCGTCATGGCAGATGACAGCCTGGTCTGGAATACTGACAGGTGTAGCTGAGGAATGTAATGAGCACAGCTGTTGCTGAAGTCGGTCCTGTTCTTTTGCCAAAGCAGTGAGCTGAAGCTTAAGCTGCTCTTGAAGGGTGTCCTGATTAGGAGTATCAGTAAAATCCATACTGCTCACTAGCCTAAACAAAGGCTGAGCAGAATCCTTAGTAGAAACAAGCATCTGTTTTTCTTCAAGCACCATATTATCACATACAATAGTATCCACATTAATCTCTGTAGAATTCAGGGCAGAGCTCGACAGCCGCTCTCCTTCCCCTGAGACGTCCATCTTCCTTCACGGACCGAACGAAAGTGACCAAACCCACAGTCACTCAGTCCCCCTACTGGTCAACAGCAGGGGAATTTCCCCAGTGTCCTGGCCAAATTTCCCTCCTTCACTAAAAATACCACCAACAGCTTAATCTGGTTCAAGGTCAGTTTGCATTCATCTGTAACCCCTCCCCCGGGTCTTGCCTGAAAATAGGCAGAATTTGTCTAGCTCACTTACCCGGTCAACAAAAAATAAATAAAAAATAAATTAATTAATATTACTCACACCCATGGTTGTCTTGTGAACCTTCCCGCCCTGATCCCATAGTATTAACATATATATAACTTTCCCTGGTGGTCTAGAGGACCCCCCATCCCAATCCCATATGTATTAAAATATATATCACTTCTGCTTGTCATCTAGCAGATCCCCTTCCCTATCCATAATCTGCCCATCTTAATATAATAATCAATTTCCTTGCAGGTTTACTGGACTCCCACCCCAGCAGGCAGTGCCACATCACCCTGCTCCCCCGTCCCATCCTCCAGCTGGTGTCTCGTACAACCCTCCACTCTCCACCATGGCCAGCACCGCAGCACATGAGGATCCCTACAGTCTGGGGATGGCGCAAGTTCTCTAACCTTCCCTGAAGACACACTTCTAAGTTTCCTAAGACCAGCCATGGCTGTTGTAAGTGTACTTAGAATTTTGATCTCAAGGAAGGCTTAGAGAATACTGAATTATGGGATACAGCAGGCTGTAATTGCCGCAAGCCCCCTAGCACCATTACACAGCCCATTTTGTACTGCAAGGATGGCGTAAGCCCACTTTGACACACACAGCATGACTTTGACATAGACTGCTTTTGTGACTTGTTCCCAGTGCATCTTTTGGTGCAAGTCGCACCTTGTGCCATTCCTTGTGGTGCAAGTCCCTTGTGCCATTCAGGGGGGCTTTGAGAATCAGGCCCATGGTATTACATTGCACTTAACTGTTTTACTGTGAGAAGCAGATGAAAACGGAAAAGAGCAGCAGTCATGCTGGGAGCTCTGAAGTGAGTGATCATATGAGTGGGCAAATGGGAACATGTAGCTGGTTGCTGAAATAAAAAAAAAAAAGAAAATGAGGTGTGTTCCTAGTAATCTGTAATGTACTTCGGTAGCTGCTGCAAGTTCACAGAGGAATTACAAATTCAGTTTGTTTCTGGGGGATAGTTTTTCTACACTGTTGCTGAGAGTTTCTATGCCAGATGGAAAGGTTTAGAAGTAGTGCTGGCTGGTAGCTGGGAGGATCGGAGAGGTGGTGGATGACTAGGGATGCTCAAAATTTAGCTGCTGTTGGTGAAATTCTGGTAAAATTATGATATCACTTCCATAAACATTTGCAGAATTTCCATAAAAAATGTGTAAAGTTTCACCAGAAAGGTGACTGGGTTTTTAAACCTCCAAACATTCAGAAATTTAAAAATTTAATTTCATGATTATGTAAAATACAGAATTTTAAGCCTCTATAACTTTAAAACAAGAGAACACTTCGGCCCGCCTGATTGCACTGAGGTTTGAGGTGCTGTACGCCACACCTGGTGCCATGCCAGTGACCCGGGTTTGGGAGTGGACTCAGGTCGCTCAGGGGTCAGCAGGGGGAGGAAGGATTGAGCATCTGTAGAACAGCTCTCCTTCCTTGGTGAGGGGAGACAGTGCAGCACACTGTGAACTGACATCCAACGATAACTCTGTATCAGTACAGGCGGAGCACCCAGACGAGGGGAGGGCACCCATCCAGAGCATCTGGCTGCTTCCGAGGAGGTGGGGGAAGCTACCTCACCCATTGCATGGCTCAGGTGCCAAGGAGAAAACAGGTGGAAAATGGCCAGGAGCCGACAGGATCCATGATGACCCGACACGTTCGGGTTGGAATACGAGTCCCTCTGAGGGAGGGCTGGAGCAACCCATCATCTCCGCGGAGGAGCCAGAAAGCATAAATTAAGAAAACCAAAAAACAAACTAGAGAACAGAATATCACCAATTTTGTTAATGTCTTTGACCATAAATATTAGGCTTTGAGGCCACCCCATGGCCCAGCAACAAACTGTTGTGCTGCCATGCTGACGACCCAGGTCGTCGACGGCCCATATGTAGAATTCAAGTAATGCTACTCTCTCAAAACTACATTTTGTTATTTTTGTATTAGTTTATTTGAGTTGGGGCTTCCCCCCACAACCCCTTTAAAAAAAAAAGAAAAAGAAAGAAAAAGAAAGAAAAAGGGGGCATAGGGGCAAAGCTCCCAAGTCAAATAAATAAAAACATTTAACAACAAGCCCTAGCCCACGCTGTATTCACAAACACTTTATACTATGCTAGTGGTGGGGGTGGTGGGTGGCAGTGGGATGACAAAGGGGAGGAGGGTGGGGTAGTTGCAACCTAGGGGTGTTGACTGCACACTCGAGCAGATTTAGATAGACCAGGTGGTCTGTTTCTGCTAGCATATTTGTATGTTCATAAGTAGCGGTGGTCTGGTATTCTCCACTATCACCAGTACAGTCTGATGAGGGTATGTCCCTGTGAAATGGCTATATCCATGAGAGACAAACTGCTGATTGGGAGAAAAACAAATATGGAAAAAAAGGGGTTGTGTGTGTCAACTTTCTAATCTCTTGCTCAAAGGCTGGTCAAGTTATAAGCAGCCAGAGATTCCAAAATAACATCAGCAATTAAAGTTAAATTTCATTAGATTTTTTGAAATTATTTAATGTTGTGATACTTTGTTGAAGCCATGCTCATACATTTTACCCAGTCATAAACGTGAGCTGCCATAGTAGAGAAAGGTAAAGGCTGGGCAAAGTGACAATAAGGTAGCATTCATTGGAGGCTCCATTTTAAAAATATGGCAGTGCCAAATGTCTGGGCACTATCTTGAGTGACAAGCCATGAAGAATAGTTATGGACATCACTGTCTTCTTGCAATATGCCAGCTTACCACAAAAGCTCACTGACGTATTGACTTTTGGAAGCACATGAATGTGCACCATTGTTTCTGTACAACGCCACCTGCTGACTCTAACAACTCTGTAAATAAGAATGTATATTTTTACCATTTGAAAACAGTGTCACAAAGTGATGCTAAGCAGTATAACTAGTTGCAGCTTAGGCCACTGTGACAGAAGTATCTGGATATCTTTAGTTATGATGGAGCATGATGCTGGGCATTACTGTCACAGGAGGGTTTGAGGGGCATTGCAAGGCCATGATGCTAGTGCAGGCAAGGTGAGTCAGTGGTGTTAAGTGCTTTGTAAAAAGTTAAATTCCACAAGTGCAATTCTAATGGCATTACCTATTATGTGTCTATGAATTTTTGTGCAAATTTTTCAAATTAGCCATTTCTGAATATCCACAATAAATTTTAACCTACTGTACTAAACCACATTTATCCAGATTAAATAGCTCCAGGACATATGTACACTGGGGCCCAGATATTCAAAGCAGTTGCTCCATTGCGCCGGAGCAAGTGCGGACTTGCGCCCAAGGAGCCATATTCAGCAAGAGCCATTGCACAGCACAAATTCCATTGTGCCAATGCCTAACTATAATGAATGCAGGCACAAGTGCAGAGGTCATTCCCATGAATATCCAGTGGCATATTCAACCATGAAACCATGGTGCAAGTGCGGAGCAAATCAAAGTTGCTCCAAGAAGGCTTGTTCCTATAAATGCAGGGCGCAAACACACAGACAGCACTTGCGCAAAGAAAGAAAGAAAGAAAGATAAACAGACCAAGGCAGATACAGAGGGAGAGGGACAGAGGTGGCATTGGAGAGGGAGCGAGGAGCAGAGAGAGTGAGAGAGAGAGACTGGCACACCACCAGGCAGTGCCCCAGGGTGGCACACAGCCAGCAGCAGCCAACCTCCCAGGGGTGCATTGGACAGCAAGGGCCATGGATAGTGCACCCTTCATGATGGAGGCCGTAATGAGGGGTGTGAGGGGGCAGGAGGAACAGTGGCATGGCCGAGGAACGCCCCATCAGCAGTATGCCTGACACAGGTGGTACTGTGCCTGCATCACCTTTGAGAACTATAGTGACATGGAGATTGTGGGTCAGAAGGGGAGCCTGAGTGTCAACTGCCAGGTGGTATGCGATGCCACGGGGTGCATCACCAATGTTTGAGCCACACCCCCCCCAGGAGTGCACATGATGCATTCATCTGGCACAGCTCTGCACTGTCTCACAGGTTTGAATGTGGGGACATCCCCATGGGCCACCTAGTGAGTGAGTATTGCACAGGCAAGGGGCGATGGGCAGAGCATACCTTGGGATGGGGAAGGGCAGGGTGTGCATGGTGGCGTGGGCACCAGGGACAGGCAAGGGGTGCAGCATAGAATAGCAGAGGACTAACCATGTCATTATCCACACAGGGGACAGCACCTATGCACTGAGGCCCTGGCTGCTCACTCCCTACCAGTGCCCTTCATCCCCAGCAGAGGAACGCTACAACGAGGCACACGCTAGCACCTACATCATCATCGAGCATGTGTTTGGCATTCTGAAAGCACATTTCTGTTGCCTAGACAGGTCAGGCAGTGCCCTACAGTACAGCCCCTCGAAAGCCTGTGGCCTATTCCTGGCCTGCTGCTTACTACACAACATGGCCCTTGACCATGGGATAGCAGTCGAGGCTGATGAGAGCGACAGTAGTAGGGACGATGGAGGCAATGGGCCAGAGGGTGATGGACAGCCACCCCCTGGGTGGAGGGATCCCCGGCTGCAACAGCAGGCATGATGACACTGGGACACCATCGCACAGAAGAAATATGGTGCACACAGGTAGGTGGTGCAATACACATGCATGGCCACACAAACAGGTGCAGCACACATGCAGGGGCATGCATGGCAATGGGCATGCACACACAGAGGCGTGATGCTGGGGTAGGGGAGTCAGGGGCACACAACCACACAGCAACACACATACATACATACACACGCACCCACACACCCAGGCGGTGGTATATGGCATGGATCAGATGCATTGCACCGGTGCACAGGTGCAGCCGGTGCTAGACAGCCATCATCATGCCCATGCCACACGCACCAGCAGCAGGCCAATGACACACACAGACAGCTTGTGGCACAACACACAGGTGCCACACCAGTGGTGGGCCACACACACTGCCCATGTGCACACAGGGCAGCAGCTGCATACTGCAGGTGGGTGGCCCACACATCAGGTCTGCTGCACTGAACCATGGCCACCATGGCCATGGGGGCTGCCACACCTGGGATGATCAGCAGCCACTGGCTGTGCATTGACCATGGGGGGGTGAGCAACAGTCCCCCAGGTGTTGAACCGTGGGACTGCTACCGTGTTCACGCAGGGTTGTGAAGGTACCCAAACAGGCCAGCTCCAGGCATGCCTGGGATGCCCACATCAGAGCCCAGTGTCAACTGGGTTGGGGTCACCCAATGCCGGTTTTAGCGAGGTGGAGAGCGCACTGGGGTCGTCTGTGCCCAGCCACCCCTGTGGCAGCCAGAAGCGCAAAGGCATCTGTGATCGCAGTGGCATGTGATCAAGGGATGCAGTCATGGCCTCTGCATGTGCTGCATCCCCACCAAGATCTGTGCACTGCCTCTCTCCTCTGCTCAGCTAACTGGCACACCTCCACATGCAGTGCATGCACCACAGTGGCAAGCAGCACCTGTTGCTGAACGGATGCCCACAGCAAATGGATGTGCTCAGCCAGTGGCTCAGTGTCCTGGGGCTCCTGGGTGGGATGCTGATCCTTATGTGGTGACCAGCAATGCTGCACAGCCCCCCCCGATGGATGTTGCACAGTGGGGTCTGCAGGGGGAATGGGCACAGTAGGTGCAGCAGTGGTAGACCCCATGTCCAGCTGCCTGGTGGCACCTGCAGCCTGCTGCTGTTGCCCGTCCAGCTGCTGTATGCCACCCAGCACCACCACCACCACCACCACAGGGCACAGCCAGGGCAGTGCACACCACTGCTCCCACAGTGGTGGCAGGCAGCTATTCCACTGCTGGCAGAGCGCTGGGCATGCTGGCTGTGTCAGTGGTCAGCAGGAGCATCTCACCCACAACATTGTCCATGCTGTCCAGGATAATAATGATGTCATCATCGGTGTTGGACCCCACCCCAATCTGTGTCTCTGCGCAGAGGACAGCAAGGCTGGCATCCTGCAGGAACACATCCAGGGCCTCGTCCGACCCCAGGTCCAGGGCATCCACCTGCACTGTGGTGGTGGGCTGCAGCTTGTCAGGCCCCAGATGCCAGTGGAGGTGGATGGCTGGTCCTTCAGGGCCATTCCAGCATCCATGGCTGCCACTGCTGTTGGTGCCCCATCATCCCGCACAGAGGCATGCTGGTGCTGCAAGAGGAAAAAAGGCATGTCAGTGCTGCAATGCCCACATGTGCCCCCCCTACAGTGCCACTGCATGTGTCCTGCATCATGGCATGCACGTGGGTGCACACACATGCACAAGACATGCATGCCAGCTGCATGCACACCAGCATACCCATGTACATACCCTCTCTGCCACCAGCTGTGCATGGCTGACATACTTATCATGCAGCGATGGGCTACCACCCATCTGGAATCCACCTCCAGGCACACCCTCCACTGTGCTGCAGTGCATGGTGGCTGCTACCAACTCCTCCTGCACCGTCAGCATTGGCGCATCTGCAGGCCCCCATCCGGTGGCATTCTGAGATGCATGGATGGCTGCCACCTTCTCCTTAATTCACCTCTTGTCCATGCCCACCTTCTTCCAGCACTCCTGTGCTGACTGCTGGTGGCTGCCATGCTGGTTGACATATGCTGCCACCTCCTTCCAGGCCCCAGCCCTGGCCTGTGGTGTGCCTGTGCACCACCAACAGGGCTCCTGTTGAGGCATGCACTAACAGGGCTCTGTTTCTGTTTTGTGAAATTGGGCCTGCGCCTACGAGCAGGCCCATCCTCCTCACCCTCTTCACGTTCCGACATTTCACTTCATGTGGACATGGACAGCACAGTGTGTCAATGGCAGCATCTCCCTGTTCCATCCCACCCTGCTGTGCTGTCTGCTCCCAGTGAGCTGCAGCAGCATGCGCAACTTACCTCAAAAGGATGCAATACCGGTCCATGGCTTGTGCTGTTCCATGGTGCTTATAAGGTGCAACGCATGCAAATAAGGTTTGGCTCAAAGGTAATGACATGTTAATGCACCCAGTGCGCCACGCAATGGCTGATGAGCTCATTTGCATGTGGTTTCTGAATATCACAGTTTTGCTCCATGTGCAAAGAGATTGCTCTGGAGCAAGTCACGGAGCAATGCGCATGCATGCATGGTGCGCAGGCCTGCAGTGCGCATGTGCCTAACAGTATCATGGTGTCAGTCATGCACTGTGCACCAACAGCATGATGCAGAGGCATAGTGCATGATGCACCAGGCCTGCTATCACGCACGTGCACACCGCGTAGAGGCAGGCAACCCCTGATCCTGGTGTGGCCCCTGACCCCTGGATCAATCCCCTGACCCGGTGACTCCACCTAGCAATGCCCATGTCACACACCTCTGGCACTGTGTGATGGGCAGACACAGCACATGTTCCCTCGCATCTCGCATCTGGTGCATGTCGTGGACACATGCGCCTACTGCCGCCATTTTGGTCACCAAGATCACTGTGTAGCATGGAGCAGGGACATGTCCATAGAGCCCAGAACTGGATACAGGTTGAACTCATTAACCTGGTGGCCTGTGTCCAGCCCCACACCCCCCAACCATTTGGCCAGGTGCCCCTGCAGCAGCCAAGGGTCACAGTGTGGCAGGGGATTGCTGCCAGGCTGCAGTAAAGCACCGAGGTGGCCAGAACAGGGGAGCAGTGCTGCCACCGGTACAGTGACCTGGTGAGGTGGGACCCAGAGTGCCCAAGGAGGCTTGAGGCACGTGTTGGGTGAGGGCCTGTGCCACAGCCAGGCAAGTCAGCCCATATTGCATGTGTGCCCTGGTGCTGTACTGTGGTGCTGGCTAGACTGCCTGGCATGCCCTGCAGAGTGGTGCACTGTCATCATGCACATCACAGAGTGGCATTGCCAGCCACCACTTGCGCTGTGATGCAGCTGTGCAGGACGTGTTGAGCAGGGGTTCACCCAGTGCACAGGGGTGGGGGTGGTGGGCAGCTGCTGTGGATGATTCCTGATGTGTACCTGTCTTTGTTCCTTTCCCAGGGCCTGAGAATCACCACTGGGCACAGGTGGCAGCAGCAGCAGCACAGCAGGCCATGGAGGAGGAGCAGGAGTGGGACCAGCACCAGCGGGCCAGCAAAGGGCAGGTAGGGACTGTCATGGTCCTTCACACTTTACATGGGGGGTGGCAGGGGCGTGGGTGTGAGCATGGCTACCTGTACCATGTGCAGTAGCAGCTGTGTGTGTCATACTGTGTGTGGTGCATGCCACTGTGGTGCATTCATTGGACACGTGTGCCAGCTGTTGGTAGGGTGGGTGTGCGCCCAGCTGCCACTGTCATTGCTGTGGTGCTGCTGGTGCACTGTGCCATGTGACTGGCATTGTGTAGTCGGGTGGCCATTGTGTGGTGGAGACCACCTCTGTGCACTGTTGTGGTGTGCTGAGTTCCTGGAAGGCGTTGGCCCACCCCCCTGTGGGTGGCTGGTACGGGCCCTCCGGGGTGTGTGTTCTTGCTGCCCATTGCACACTGTGGGTGGGCATAGTTCCTTGGGACATTGCACTGATCTCCTGTCCTGTCCCTTGTTATAGGTGTCCAGTGGAGATGTAGACTGGCCCTCTACTGCAGGCTGCTCAGGCAGCTGATACTGATCACATCCACCACCATGTAGGCAGTGTTGCAGGTCCGTCACCTGCAGCTGGCTGACTGGAGGCATAGAGCATGACAGAGGGTGGCAGGATGCGGACACTATTAGTTCTGACCCAGCATTCCCCATTTCCCCTGCTGTACCTCCCTCTACAGTTCCTTCTTCCCACTGTACATTCCCTGTTCCCTGTCCCCTTCCCTCACTTTCCTAACCTTTCCCACCCCCTTGATATTGTATATAGTTTCCACCTAAATATATGTTTTGACTTACCTGCCTGTGTCAGTGTCTGCTTTGCAGGTGGTGTGAGGAGCCATGCTGCAGTGGCCCAGTGTCTGTTCATGTGGTGTGCATGTGTCGGGGCACATGTTGTGTTTCTGTGGTTCGCTACTGTGTGCTGAGGTGTGTCCCACTGTGGTGGTGTCCTTCCCCTCGGTCGGTGGCTGTGCCTTGGGGTGCCCATGGAGCAGCTGTCAGGGGTATGTGGCATATGTGTGTGTGTGTGTAGCAGTGGCACACGGCCATGGTTGTTGGTCAGATACTGGACTCACACTGTGTTGGGACCCCTGCTTGGCATTGTGGGGCCTCTCCCATGTGGTCTGCCATGCTACCTGCCACCAGGCACGTTCAGTACCTCCTGTATGGTATTCCTGTGTGCCTGTGTGGCGTGTGTGTGTGCTCAGCTGCATGGTTCTGGGTGTGGCCTGCTCTGGTCTGGGAGGGGGGGCACAGCCAGCAGCCTGTGGTGGGGGCTCCCTTGGTGGCCCTCCATTGGCCATTGGCACCTCCTGTTGCCTACTATCTGTGCCACTGTTGTGTTCTGGGGAGAGGTGTCTGGGTGCCTGTGTGTGCCTGCTGTGCCCTGCTGGTGGTGGCCTCCTGTGGCCTGTCACTGTGCTTCCCTGGCTCTGTTCCTGGGTCTCTTCTCTGTGTCATGCCCCCCTCTGTTGCTCTGCTGCTCTGCTCCTACAGTTGTGCTGGAGCATCTCTTTCTGCACCATGGTGCAACTGTGTTTATGCCATGGCGCAACTCTGGTTGTGCCATGGTGCAAGTCTGGTTGTACCATGGCACAACTGTGCCATATTCAGCTGGCTTGCACTGGCATAGTGTGGCCAATGCAACCTCTGAATATGGATCCTGTTGTGCCATGGCACATCAGATTTGTGCTCCGCCAGACTTGCGCCGGCCTTTGGTACATTTCTGAATATCTGGGCCAGGGTATGCATGCCAAATCCTGAGTGTATACCTGCAAAAGCAGTGGAATTATAAACATCCATATATTGTGAACATTTTCAAAACAATTTAACAAACAATTAAATTCTGAAATTTTGAACTCCTGTAACTTATAATTTATGTAACCGATTACCTTTCTATTTTGCAGTTTCTAAGACTCTTCCAAGGAAATACGCACATACATTTTCAAATATCTAGCCCCATGGTGGCACAGTTGCAAACAGAAATATATTCAGAAATTGTCACATGAATAATAATTTGACAGCTTTGAGCCCCTATAATTCCCTACCCCAAATCAAAATGCCATGACACCTGGCATACATGTAATGTCTTCTCACAGCAGCATGCATATCAAATGTCAGATCTCTAGCCAAAAAACAGACTGATTTCTGACCAACTAAAATTTTTCAGATAATTCTGCATAATTGTGTTATATGTCGCTAAATTTCTGCAACATTTTAATTTTCTAATTTCACCCAGCCCAAAGGATAACATGTCTACTATACACATAAACTTCCATAATTAAACCAGACATTAGTGGAGGTGCATAATGATGCCTATTGTCCCATACTGGTTGGAGGAGATTTTAACCTGGTATTAGATTCTTTCATGGATAAATCTAAAATCATGCCCGACACTCACCCTCACTCACAAGCAGCCTTAAAGGGACATTTGTCTGAATGGGGCTTAATCAACAGCTGGTGAATTATTCACACGACTGAATGGGATTACTCTTCTCATTCTATGGTACATTCTTTTTTTTTTTTTTTTTTTATTTACTATGTTTTTTTCTGCTGCACCTCCCAGAGCTTGCCCCCGCCACCCTGTGCTACAACCATCCCCTGAACATACCCATCACAGTGATCATGATCCCAGGTGTGCCCCCTATTGGGTGGGGCCATCAGTCAGCCCGGGACCCATGAACCTTGAAGTCAGGACTCTGGCAGGTATCCCCTACCAGAGAAACCCCCTGCTTGCCCCACAGGGTGGGGCCATGGGACTGGAACACACCAGGCAGAAACACATCTATCTTTTGCAAGCAGGGCCTTGGGGAATGATCGGACATGGAGTGTGGAGCATCATAGATGGAGATGGTAGTATTTTGGAGATGTGGATCCTCAGAGGGGGTGGGATGTGCAATGATGTCCAACATATGCCCTGCCCCTGCAGTTGACAGTGCTGACAGCAGCGGTACCCTGAGCCTCTACTAGAGGTCCATAAAGTGCTGGATGCTCTTCCCCACCTCCCCCCAGAGAAAGAGAGCCATCCCCAGGATGCTCAATCCTTCTTTGCCCAGGCCAGCCCTTTGACTCCTGAGTCCTTCACCGAACCTCAGATGTCGGCACTGCAAGTGGACACCTTGCCACTGTGCCAGCTGGCTGGCCTCTACGATACATTCTTCATTTAGTCAACTTGATTTCTGGTTAGTTAATGATTTAGTGGCCTCTACCATAATAGACTCCACCGACAGGCACATATTGATTTCCTATCATGCTCCCATCATTCTTACATTGCAACCTACCTCATCTGAGCTGCCCTCCAATGGTTGGTGCTGCAATCCCATTGCTTTTGCCAGATTCTTCTTTTTGTGAATGGATAAGCAAAGAAGTGCAATTTTATTTTGTCACCTATAAAACTTCTGACTTCAAACTGGGAGTTGTCTGGGAAGCGTTTAAAGCATTCCTGTGTGGTTGCATTATTGCCTATTCCCACCAAAAATGAAAAGAAAGAGAAAGCAAAACTACTGACCTGACCCAAACTCTCTCCTTGTTGGAACAATGCTTTAAACACTCTCTATCCCCTGATCCTTCCTTACAAGCCTCTAGTCTTTTTTTTTTGGTAATCCGGTAAGGACCACTAGGCACAAGTGCCTGTTTCGGGGCGACCTGGGAGCACTGGGCGGTTAAGTGACTTGCTCAGAGTCACATAGTATGCACGTGGAGGTTGTGAGAATCAAACCAAGGTCCAGTCTGCTGGATGTACCAAGCTTGTTCACAGCTCATTACTCTAATCACTAGGCTATACTGCCAGCCAAATATTGGGGACTAAATATAGGCTTAGCACTCTACTATCCATGAAGGTGGAATAGGAGCTGGTTAGGAGTGGTCACCCTTATTGGGATTCAGATGAGAAAAATTGTAAACTTTTAGCTTACAGTTTACTGAAGTAACAGGCTGAATCACAGATCACTGCCCTTCACAAGTCTGATAGTTCTACTACTACTTCTCCCCAGGAAATGAATGACACTATGCATATGTTTTATGAGCAACTCTACTCTTCTGACTTACGTCCCCTCAACCATGCACACATTCAGTTATTCCTAGGAAACACTGTCATCTCCTAGTTTCTTTCTACCTTGCAGGACAAACTAGATGCTCCCCTTTCTGAGACTGAACTCCACTCTGCGCTACAACCCATGGTGAAGAATAAAGCCCCTGGGAGGGACAGCATCACTGTTGAACTGTATCAACTGATGCCTGAAGTTTATTATCCCCCTGCTCCTAGCTGCCTCGCAGGAGGCCTTTGCAGTCGGCTGTTTGCCATCCATGATGCGTGAAGCCGTTATTACCTTCCTCCCTAAAAACTTGGATGACTCATTAGATTGTGCAAACTATCACCCCATCTTGCTTCTCCCTACAGACACTAAAATTCTGGCTAAAGATTTAGCTATACACCCCGACCATGCCTTGCATATTTTGGTACATCCATCTCAGCTGGGTTTCCAAAGGGGTAAGTCCAGGTCTGACCATTTGTGCACCCTACTAAATCTGAAACTCTATGCTGAAACCAGCCCCTTTCCTATGGCTGCCTTAGAGATTGATTTCTGGAAAGCTTTTCATTCTGTCCACTGGAGCTAAGTGCATCATATTCTAGATCTCTACAGCTTTGGGTCTTTTGTGCTTGGATCTCTACCTTATACTGCCATCTGCCGGCTGTGCTCCTTGCTAATCATACTGTCTCCCCTCATGAACCTAATACGCTGAATCTACTAGTATCCTAATGTTAGTCTTTTACTGTATTTCATGTACCATTCTTTGTTACTTTGTTACCTGTGTCAACCTGCTGAACCACTTTGTATGGTTCTCCAGGTTATATCTGTGTCTGATGTGGAACCTTTAAAAGGAGTCTTTGACTCAAAAGTATTTTCCAAATAAACAAATAAATAAATAAAAATAAAAAATTTTGAATTACATAGAATCAATCACCAAGGATGTCCCCTTTCTCCTCTTTTGTTTCTTTTGGCACTGGACCCCTTCAATTGTAAGTTGCTGTCTACTCCTAACATTTGGGGCATCCAAGTCTGGAATCTCTTCTGTTTGGTACACTGTTATGTGGATGATATGCTTCTCACTGAAGAATCCCCTTCCCTTTACCTTCCACCGTTTTTTGAATTTCTTGATAATTTCGCAGCTCTTTTGGATTTGATTGTTAATAGATTTATGACAATTCTAACCCTCCAGAACCATCTCTGAAACAACTCCCTGTGTTCTGCATTAAAATTAAAATGGTAAGGGGATGTCATCAAATATCTAGGACTCTATATCACTGTCCACTGGGAAGACATACTCCCAACTAATTATAACCCTGTACTCTCCACTCTGGAGTGTGACAATCAGAGCTGGATCAAACTTGGCCTTTCTCTGATCAGAAAAATTGTGGCCATTCACATGTTTGTGTTCCCAAAATTATGCTATATCTTTTATAACCTGCCTCTCATTATTCTCCCTAATGTTTTTAGATTACTTTCCTGCATTATTAATCAGTTTCTTAGGGAAAATAAACCACCTTGCCTTAGTAGGATTAAGTCTCAAGCTCATTGGTAAAGGGGTGGACTCAGTCTCCCCTGGTTTGTGGGTTATGCTTTAGCCTACCACATGTCTCAAGCCTTTTGTTGGTTTAAACCCCCCTTCCTCTGATACTCCCCCTTGGGTCACCATTAAAGCAGCTGTGGTACAAGTGCCTTGACTCAGTGTACTACTGGGTCAAAGCTCTGCTCATAAATTCCCCTCCTAGCCTGTGCTTTCTGCTATGTAATAAGCTTGAGACTCTTGTATGTCACACATTGGGATAGCCAAAACAGCACACCTCCCTATGAAGGCCCTCACTTTTCTTTGGCACAATCCATCCCTCTGCATTGTTGGTAAATCAATTTATTGGTCCTTGTTGGGACAAAATAATTTAAATTTAATTGCAGATCTTTCTATCCTGCATGCTGATGAACTATTATCCTTTCAACAGATAGAAAAGAAAACCACTTAGCCAAAATCAGATTTCTGGTGTTATTTGCAACTTAGGTAGCCATCCAAACATATGAAAAGAAGCTAATAGCCACATCCTCTTGAAATTGGATCTCTCATACCCTCAAAGCACCTACCTCTGCAGGTTGGGCAGGGAAAATTTACTAAACTCTCTGTGATTCCCCTCCTTCGGCCACTGTATGATGTAAAGCCAAATGGGAGCAGGATCTTAATTCCTCCATTACGGAGGATGACTGGTGGGTGACAATTCTTTTGGTGCATAAATCTAGTCACAATGTATTGCGTTATTTACTTCAGTTTAAAATAATACATCAATGGTACGGAACTCCTTAAACCCTCCATGCAATGACACTTACAACAGTTTCCTCCTGCTGGCGCTATTTACACGCTAAGGCAGATTTATTACATCTATTGTGGCACTACCCACACATTTCAGTGAGGAGGGAACCTATCTTCTCCAAGTGCTCTAAAGTCCTGCGTGCCTCTATCATTCCTCACCCCAAATTGGCCATCTTAGGCCTTTCTTCTTATTTGCTTCCAACTCCTCCCCCTCAGAAATATTGGCTTATCTTGGCTTTCCTGGAAGCTAAGCATCAGCTTCTTCAGAAGTGGAAATGCCCCTCTCCTCCTTCCTCACTTGCGAGGCATTCTTCACTCTCCCGACTGGCCATTTATGAATGACTGTCATTTGCTCACTCCAACCGACAAGCTATTTTTGACAGCAAATTAACCCCTTACTTTAACTCCCATCTTTGTTCAGTTCCCCTCCTCCTCATTTCCACACTCCTCGTATTCCTACATAAAATAGTTTTCATCCCCTGTTGCAATATCTGATCTTATGTGCACATCAGTCACCAACTTCTAACCTCTTTTATCCTGTATTGTCAGTTCTAGATAATCAACACTTAACTCGACCATGTTCCTTTTGTGGTTTATTAAGTTTATGATATGTCTTTTTTGTATTTGTTCTATGATCTGCCCTGAAGTATATACTTGGACAGTCATAATGTTTTCCTTAGTTGATTATTCTTTCATGTATATAGTTATTCCCTTGTTTAGTCTCTGGCATTGGTTGTATCTTGGCTTGCTCTGTTATGTTTGTATTTTTTACTTTGTTTAAATTCAATACAAAGATTCATGATAAAAAAAAATAAACATTCATGAAGTGTTTACTATATGTATATATATATGAATTTTTTTTCCACAAAATCCTAGACGAATGTATACAACAGCTTTTATGTCCATGTCTATTGGATAGATAGATAGATAGATAGATAGATAGATAGATAGATAGATAGATAGATAGATAGATAGATAGATATATAGATAGATAGATAGATAGATAGATAGACAGATGCACTGCACACACACACACACACACACACATATGCAGATGTGTATATATATATATATATATATATATATATATATATATATGTGACATGATCTGACAGAAGATATTATATTTATCTTCACAAGAGGCCAATTATATTATTGTATCTCATGAGTGGCAAAGCCACAAGTGAGATATCTTGATTATCATTGGCCTCAAATGAAAGTAAATATGATATCTTCAGTCAGACCATGTCATGTTCTGTTTATACATCAAAGCCCAGATATTCAAACTGCACCAGGCCGTATGCTAGCCATGTAAGCTCGCTTGGCGCAGGGGTGGCCTGGGTGATATTCAAAGGAGCTGCGCCATGGCCCAGCAGCTTTAAATATCGCACCCTGGCCACCCACGCTGTGCATGGCGCAGTGGCACTGCACCAGCGCAAGTGGCCAGAGTGGAGCATGGAGATGTGCTAGCGCAAGTGCCATTGCGCCATTCACAGCACCTGCGATATTCAAAAGGTGACATGCAAATGGGGCCATAATTTATGCAAGGCACACGTGCGGCCATTTGCATGTCATTATGGCCCCATTTGCATCCCATTAGCATGCAGGTGTGCCGATCCCTGACAACTTGCGCCTGACGTCCTGCCAGGCAGTAGCCATCGGGGACCGACACCCCCTGCAGCCCGATCGTGGGCATTTGTTAAAAAATTAAGTCCCTGTTCAATATCCCTGGTGGTCCAGTGGACCGCTATGAGCCCGATCGCAGGCATCCGTTATAATAACCCCCCCTCGTCCAATATCCCTGGTGGTCCAGTGGACTGAATGCTGCCCGATCGCAGGCATCTGTTGAAATGAATCACCCCCCGTCCAATATCCCTGGTGGTCCAGTGGACCGAATGCTGCCTGATCACGGGCATCTGTTTCTGAAAGCGTCCTATTACCCTGGTGGTCTAGGGTAGCCCCCTTCCCACCCGCCCACTGGGTCCCACTGCCCGCTCCCTGGTCAACTGGCGGGCGGCAGCACCCCACCCGCCTGCCGCCCCACCGCCCACTGACTGACACCTCGGTAGGGCTGCACACGCATTGGTTCACAGCGTAAGCCAATGGGCGTGCAGCCCCTACCGTACTACACATTCCAGATATGTGAATGATTCGGGCAGCATTCAGTCCACTGGACCACCAGGGATATTGGATGGGGGGGTTCATTTAAACAGATGCCCACGATTTGGCAGCATTCGGTCCACTGGGACCACCAGGGATATTGGACGTGGGGGTTTATTATAACGGATGCCCGTGTTTGGGCACATAGCGGTCCACTGGACCACCAGGGATATTGGATGGGGACTTTATTTTTTAACAAATGCCCGCGATCTGGCATGGTGGGGTGCCACCAGGTGCAGCCGGAACTCTGGTGGCCACCCACAGGTGGCAGCTGCTGTGTAGCACCCTGCAATGTAGCAGCTCACCTGTGGGTGGCCATCAGTTGTTCCTTTTTTTTTTGGCTTAACTTTGTGCTGGCGCAAGTAGGGGTTGTGCATGCGTGGCTCTGCACATCCCGGGCTGAATATCAGGCTGTGCAGGTTATGCATGGGAATGCCCCCCCTACCTGTGCCTGCATACATTACTGATGCGCTCTGGTGCATCGGGATTTGTGCGGTGCACTTTTCCCTTTTGAATATCGTGCTGGGGCGCATCAGTGGGTTGTGCATGGTGCGACACTGTTGCGCCATGTGCAACCCTTTTGAATATCTGGGCCCATATGTTTTGGGCATGGACAATCAGTGTTGCACTGTTGTAATGCTGCACTATTTATTTCTGCCACAATTATGTTACACTGTTGTTATGCTACTCAATTTATTTCTGCCACAAGAGGTCACTGCAGTGGAGGACATACAGGGAAGAGAATCATGCAGTCAGTTGGAAATGTGATTGTGGACCATACCTGAACCATACCTGCTATCAACAACTCTCCCCAATATATTTTTTCTCACCGAATGGCTTGCACAGTAACACTAAGAGCAACAGGCTTGAGAATGTCAATTTTTTTTCTGTTACCCCCACAGAGCACACAGTCCACAGCATCTCAGTTTTTCAGTTACTAGAAGTTTTGGTTTGCTTTCATCCCTAGCTACTGTACCTGTACCTGGAGGAGAACAATGAGCACAGTGAGCCCTTCTACAGCATGTACTGTAAGTTGTCCTACAAAGCAAGAAAGTTGTATAGAGTGAGCTCTGCAAGTGAGGTGTAATTCACTGTGAGCTTAACATAAGGAGCGAGCAAGTGAAGTGGGTTGGAGAGAGTGTACATTACTGTATTTTGTTGATGGCTGAAAGTGGAGCCAGTGTTGGTACTGTATTTTTACAGTCATCACCAGCTTTACCATGTTGATCTTTTTTTTATGTATCCTCCTCGCAGACCACGCAGTCCACAGTGCCTCAGAGTTTTGGTTTGCTAAGGCAAACTGACAGCTGCAAATTGTTCCAAAATTCAATGACATACTGGTGCAAAGAAGATATCAGTATGACATATAGGAACATGCAAGATATTCCTATGATGTATAGAAACATGGAGATATATTTGATATCTTTTCTATATGTCTCAGATAGTAATTTTTATCTCCATTGATATCCCAGAACATATGTTGCATAAATATTATAGGGGCACGGTTGGTATCTGTACAAAATCCCAACATATAACTTTTTGACACACATCATCCTGATTGCATTTTCTCAACATTGAAGTGCCCAAGAAGCTTAACATCCTGACATGAGACTGTCCAACAGTGGAAGTGTGAATGCAGTGGAGATGATTATATTTTAGTTATGGGGGTGCAGAAGGCAAACTCAAATACAATCACCCCCCCTGGTGCTCATGCTTCCACTGTTAGGCAGTCTCATGTCAGGATGTTAAGCTTGCCGGCACTTCAATGTCAGTAAGATGGAGTCGGGATGTTATGTGTTGAAAAGTTATATATTGGGATTTTGTACTAGACCCAGAGTGGTCATGCCCCTATAATTAAAGTTGCACCAACACTTCTATGTTAAATCCAAACATTTGCACTTTAATAACTTTGGTATTCTTTTATGAAAGAGACCAACAATTTGGCATGTGTAGTCATTCTACAAATGTCTTAAAACATTAAAAGTTTAGTGATGCCATCTTGTTTGGTTTTTGAAATATGAAGTGAAAAAAACAGGAAAAAAACACTTTTTTTCCTAGACTTAACATGGGATTTTGTGCCCTCATTCACAACTCAGACAGAATGACATTTTTTCCTGACATTTTCAGGAATGATGGGGTCTGAGCCAAGGATATGCCTTTGGATCGTTTTGTGAAAAGATATCTCACCATTTTTGAATTATAACTGTTCTTGTGACAGCCGCTAGACAGGCAGGTAAATGAAAACCGTTCAAACCATGAAGTGTTAAGTATTTACTGTTCATGCTCTGAGAAATACTGTTCGTGCTGTTCACCATCTTTTTTTTTTTTAAACGGACTTCTAAGGAAATACTACTTGGTAAGGAATGAACAAGACCTGTATTTAGGCTTCAGTTACATACTTAGTTCCATTTGTGTATTATAATTTACAAATTTTCTGGGTAAGTATGTCTTTTGGGGTGAGAATCATATTGTCTGTCACTCTCTTATGGAAAATAACCATTCACAGATCTTTACAGTTCAAACTTTACTGTTTGAATTGAAAAGACTGTAAACAGCAAAGGTCCATGGCAATCTGAACTTTTATAGCCCCATGGTATCTAGTGGCACTCCCCACTCATTGATTTCTGTCCACTGAATAAATGATGTCCTTGGTGTCTAGTGGCACCCCCACCAGCTGACAATCTTCCCTGTAATATAATAGTATTTCCCTGGTGTCTAGTGGCCCCACCTCACCTTTTGATTACTGTCCCTGCAGTTATTGTTTATTTCCATGGTGTCTAGTGGCACCCCTACCCTCTAATTGCCATCCCTGTAGTTACTGGTTATTTCCTTGGAGTCTAGTGGTACCCCCCACCCTCTGATTGCCATCCTTGTTGTTATTGTTTATTTCCCAGGTGTCTAGTGGCATCCCACACCCTCCTATTGCCATCCCTGTAGTTAGTGGTTATTTCCTTGGTGTTTAGTGGCACACCCCACCTGCTGATCATCGTCCCCATGAGGACGTTAAATGTCCCTGGTCTCCAGTGGCACCACCCTCCCCTAGATCATTGTCCATGACAGAAATAAAGAAAACAGTCCCTCACTGTTTTTTTTGTTTTGTTTTCAAACCTGCATAAAAGAAAATGGTCTTACGCTGATCAGAACCTGCCACCCCCACCCCACCTCCCACTCAGGACCCACCACCCCACACCTGCCAGTACACCCCCACAGACCCTTACACACCTGAACAGGTCCCAGGTTCAAGATCCACTCTCTGATTGAAGACACATCTTGCTGATGGAATCACCAACTGCAATATGAGAAGCTAAGGGAAATGCAGTTCAATGTATTTCAATAGGGTTTTCAACTTTAATGCATCACTTGGCCATTTTTCCATGTTTTGACCCCAAATTTTCAACATGGACTTTTGAGGACCAACCTCAAGATCAATGTCACTGGAATTAGGCAAATCCTGCCTGAAGGGTGATTTCATGATTGCTTGTCAAAATCACATTCCTGGTGGGATTTGAACATTTTCCCCAACCTTGTTCAGAAGTTCGGCTCTTAAGAATGTTATGTTCAAAATTTAGGGTCACAGTATATAACAATGGCAAAGTTACAGCACATCCAATGGAATGAAAGGTTGGCACATCCACAGATTTACCACACGAGATCATGTATGCTAAATATTCACCACTCTTGTTCATGAGGTGGGCTCATAAGAATGCTGTATTGAAAATTTGGAATCAAAATATATAAAAATAGCAAAGTTAAAGCACATCTGCCTGGAATGAAGCTTGACACATCTACAGATCTACCACACAAGACCACGCATGCAAATATTCATGCAGATCTGTTGAATGGTTGTGAAGTTATTAAAGTGCAAACATTAGAAAACATTAAACTGCTTGCTCAACCCTAACTATAATGGTGTTGTCATGCCACTATAATATATATATATATATTTTTTTTCTTTTGCAAAAAACATCATTAATGCACTAGTTGGGGAAACATATCACTAACAAAGTCGGGAAATGTGGTGTTAGGGTTTCCAACCCTTACACTCCACCCCAACCCCCACCTCCCCAAGCAGCAAAAGGTAAACACATTAGGGTTTTGGGTCTCTGCAGTCTTGGCAGATCACTGGTGAGGTCCTTCATGGGAGTTGTCAACCCTAAAGCTCCCCTTCCCCCCAGCCCAAAACCTCCAATCTGAAGCACAAGGTATTACTCCAAGCCACTGCCTTATAATGATGCACTCTTCAAAGGTAGAGAAATATGTATTGCCACAGGCTGCCAACACAATTTGAAGATCATATGTGATGTTGTTTACTCACAGAATGGGGCGGACATTAGGGTTGACAACCCCCAAAAACGACCCCCACCACTGATTCGTCAAGACTCCAGAGGACCCAAACCCTAATGTCTTTTCTTTTTGCTGCTTGGGGAAGTGGGGGTGAGGCATTAGGGTTGGAAACCCTAAAACCACATTTCCCTACTTCTGTGGTGATAAGTTACCTTAACTGGTGCATTAATGAAGTTTTTTTCAAAGAATATATATTTTATAGTGGCGCGATAGTGCCTCTATACTTAGGGTTGAGTAGGCAGTTTAATGTTAAATCCTAATGGCTGTACTTTAATAACTTGACAACCATTCAATGTATGTGCATGACATTTTGCATGCATGGTTTTGTTTGGTAGACCTGTGGATATGCCAAGTTTTGTTCCAGTTGAATGTGCAGATTCTGAGTTTTGAGTAGTGCAAAAAGTGAATTTTCAGGCTGTGTTTCCCATTGGTTTTGCTGGAATTTTTGGTGACATCTGTAGCACCCACACCATTTGAAATTTTGTTTTGAAATTGTCAGAGTACAAAGGGGCTCGCCCACATACAGTATGTGCCTTTTGTTTGTTTGTTAAAAAAATATTACTCCATTCAAAAGTGATTTAATTTTGAAAGTTTGAAAAATTTTATCGGAGCATGCTCAGTAAGCACTTCAAGCTAGAGGTTTGACATGAAAAAATAATCTTTTGTCATATTGGCATCATCTGTTTTTTTGAGTAAAAAATCCTTTTTCATTTGACTTCATCTTGTTGCCATTTTTTTCTAACAAAAACATTTCAAAAGCCCGGAAAGTGACATCCTGGAGAGAGACTAACACATCTATCTGGCTCATCAGGACCCCATGGGGTGGATTCTGCCTTTAAGGTTTGGAAACGTGACCCCCAAATGTGTTTTATGTTACATTTCTATTCCTTTTTCATTCCCAGTTGTATGAAATGAAAAAGGAAACTTTTTTTTTTACTCCCAATCTTTTTTTGTGAGGGGAAAATCCTACATTTTGTTACTGGTGTGTAGTGGTGCCTCCCACCCACTGATCGCCATCCCCATTCCCCCGTCCCTCTTGTATACACGTATGTCTCTCCCCCATTTCCAACCCCTCTACCCCTCTGTCCCATATTGCTCCCAACCCCTTTAGATCCACACTGCCCCCCTACTGCACTTATGGGTCTAGGTTAACTTTGTGAGCACCAGCAGAACTGTGTTGCCTAACTTTCTGTACTGTATTTTATCCCTTTGTATATTCCACCCTGCCTCTGTATTATATGATATTGTTCCCATGTGAATATGTCTATCTGTCTTTGCTGTACTTTATGTTTTCATTACCTTTATGATGTATTACCCCACTGGACGTTTGTCAAAATGGGCATTTGTGCTCACATACATTCCAGTATACAAATAAAATTTGAATTGATTTTGATTTGATTTGAAATTTGAAGTATTATTTCCCTGGTGTCAAGTGGCACCCTCCAACCTCATTTGCCTTTCCTGTAAGTATTGATTTTTTTCCCTGGTGTCTAGTGGTACTACCCACCCATGGATCACTGTCCTCCAGTATTGTTTAAGTTTTACCCTGGTGTCTAGTGGCACCCCTCCAGTGTCCCCATATTATGTATTATTTCCCTGGTGTCCAGTAGCACCCCGCATCCTCACTCTCCAACCCTGTAATTATTTATTTTCTTTTTCCCTGGCATCTAGTGGAGCCCCTCCCACCCACTGATCACCTTCCTCATGTATTGCTTACATTTTTCCCCGGTGCCCAGTGGTGCCCACCCTCCAATTGCTGCTCCCACTTAAAGTTTCTTATTCCCTGGTGTCTAGTGCCCCCCTTCCCATTGCTGTCCTGCCTGTAATAAAGAGAATGGTCTCTCAATGTCTTTTTTTTTTCTTATAAGCTGTAAAAAAGAAACGGTCCATCGCCAATCTGACCTACCCCATCCTGACCTCCCACTCAGCATCCACCACCCCGATGCCCCCTTACCCCCAAAACACCCTCACTCACCTGAACAGATCCCATGGTGAAGATACAGTCTGTGATTAAAGACATGTCTTGCTGCTGGAAACATCAATTGCTATATGAGAAAGCAAAGTAAATGTGTTTCAATGTATTTCAATGGGGTTTTCAACTTAGTGGCATAACTTTGCTATCTTTGTATGTAACCCCTAGGTGGCGATATCCCAAGGGCTACTACCCCTGCCTGTTTGACTACGGACAGGTTGAGGGGCCTAGATCCTATGGCGGGTGCCTCCACACAGAGGTCAGGGTTTGTAGTGGTTAGACTAGCTTGGTCACAGCCCTCTGGGACACTGAGACCCCTTTTTATTAGCTCTAGTGGCTCACACAGTACACCGGAGTTACAGCCCCAATGCCTCACGTATACACACTGTTCATTCATATAATAATAATAATAATAATAATAATAATTTTATTTATATAGCACCTTTCAACGTGTCAAGGTGCTGAACAATATGAACAATTCAAACACTGAATAAAAACAGAACATATCCATAAAAATCAACATATCAACAAATAAAATTATTTATAATAAAATCCATACATTAATAAATAGCTTAATCATCTAAAAAAGCCATAGTCCATAAATAAGTTTTCAAATCTCTCTTAAAGAGCTCCACGGAGGTGCACTTCCCTTAACCCCCCCGGTAGAGAGTTCCAAAGAGTGGGTGCAGCATATGAAAATGTTCTGCTGCCAGAGGATTTTAGACTCACTCTTGGGATCTCTAACAACCCCATGTTGGCTGAGCGGAAAGATCAGTCGGGGCAGTAAGGAATCAGGAGGTCTTTCAGATAGGCTGGACCCTGGTCGTGAAGGGCTTTGAAAGTCAATAAGATGACTTTAAAGGTGATCCGCCACCGCATAGGAAGCCAATGCAGTTCGCACAGCACGGGAGTAATATGGCAGGACCTACTTGCCCCAGTCAAAACCCGGGCTGCAGCATTCTGCACCAGCTGTATGCGATGGATTTCAACCCCAGAAAGCCCAAAGTACAGGGCATTGCAATAGTCCAAGCGTGAAGATACAAAAGCGTGAACCAGAGTAGGCAGAGAGTCAGACGGAACAAGGTGCCTAACCCTGGCAATGTTCCTAAGATGATAAAAGGAAGTCTTGACAATGGCTGACACCTGAGCTTTAAGAGTCAGCCTGTCATCAAGAATAAACCCAAGGTTACGCACCCATTCTGAGGATGGGAGAGATACTCCACCAAGAAAAATTCCAGATGGTGACCACAATACCGGCCTCACAATCTGACCTCCTGGGTCCACTACCAGCACCTCTGTTTTCTCCGAGTTCAACTTTAGCCAACTAGAATCCATCCAGTCTTGGATCTGCCCCAGACAGTTGTTAAACACCGAGAGAGCTCCATCCTGGTCGTGTGCAAAAGACAGATAGAGCTGGGCATCATCTGCGTAGCAGTGAAACCTCAGCCCATATCATCTAATGATACCTCCGAGGGGCAGCATATACACTGCAAACAACATGGGAGACAGCACAGAACCCTGGGGCACTCCACACAACAAAGAAATTGGGTCAGAGGAAAAAATCGCCGACACAACTCTTTGTGGTCTCCTGGTGAGGAATGACGTGAACCATTGCAAAATGGTTCCAGACATGCCACAGATTTGTCCCAGGTGAGCTAGTAACACCATGTGGTCTACAGTGTCAAAGGCTGCAGAGAGATCAAGAAGAACCAGAATGGAGCATCTCTTCTGATCCCTTGCCATCAGAAGATCATTTAACACCCGAACCAGCGCAGTCTCGGTGCTACGTCTTTTTCGGAAGCCAGACTGGATGGATTCATAGACATTATGGATGGTCAAATGGTCATCCAGTTGAACCGCTACGACCTTCTCAATAACCTTCCCAATAAAGGGGAGGTTAGAGATAGGCCGATAGTTTGAAAAACAGTCTGGGTCCAAGGAAGCTTTCTTCAAAAGAGGAGTCACCACTGCTTCTTTCAAGGAGCAGGGAAACTTGCCTAACTCCAAGGAGCACCAGACTATTTGCACCAGGACCGGACCGATGATGTCAAGACAACCCAAAATGAGGGGAGTCGGACCGGGATCCAAACCACAACTTGTGGGATGCATAGAATGGATGATCCTCATAATGTCCATGAACTCTGGTCATCGAAAGGAACTCCAGGAGAAATGAGGCACTGTCATCTCATGCTGTCCAAAAGCATCACCCTTAGAGGTTACCGGACCCAGGTTCGCCCTGATGTCGGCCACTTTAGTTGCAAAGTATAGAGCGAGCTCATCGCACTCTACTTGCGAAAAGGTTTTCCGAACATGTAGACAGACTGCGTTGCACAGTCTGTCCACAGTTCGGAACAGCTGAGCCGGTTGATTCTGAGCAACTGCAATCTCCCTGGACAGGAATTCTGCCTTCTTATGGGTGATTGCAGATTGATAGCTAACATAATGTTCCATCAATCTAGAGTGGTCAGCATCAAGGGAGGACCTGCGCCAGCGACGCTCTAACCTTCGCCTCGTCTCCGCATCTACCTCAAAGTCCCATCAAACCACGGGGCTCCAGGGCGAAGGGATAGGGGGCACTCATGAATAGGAGCAATAGAATCCAGAGCCATCATGACGGCCTTATTATAGGCCAACACCAATGCTTCTGGACTACTGCTCACTGAAACTAAGGATGACAGGTCAAGGACCGCCGCTAGACCTTGTGGAGTAACATTCCATAATGGGCGGTACCTGACCATCTCCACAGGGGCTGGTCTTCTCAGGGGGGTGCAAAAATTGAACCTCACGATGTAGTGATCAGACCAGGTGACTGGTTCCACCCCCATGTCGGAAGCGTCGATCCCTAGAAGGAAGACTAAGTCTAAAGTGTGTCCAGATTTATGCGTTGCAGTGGAAACCACTTGTGTAAGGCCCAAAGAAAACATCAGTTGGAGGAAGTGATTACCAAAATTGGAGAGTTCATCGTTGACCTAGGCGTTGAAATCACCCAGAACCATCAATCTGGGTGACTCAAATGACATGTCGACGAGGAAGTCTGCTACTTCCTGTAAGAACCATCTTCCATCTCCGGGTGGACGGTAGATGAGCACGATTCGAACGCCTACACCTGCTATGACTGTACACTCAAAAGACCCAGCCTCACCTACTACTACATTCGCGAGACCCAATTCAGTCTTAAAACAGACTGCAACCCCCCCGCCCCTGCAGTCCAATCTCGGGCGGTGTATCACCGAGTACCCGGCAGGAATCATGGCCTCCAAAATTGGGCCAGAATTTTCATCCAGCCAGGTCTCGGTGATGCAAGCCAGGTCGGCGGAACCAACAAGATCGGCAATAATGGTGGTCTTATTCCTAACAGACCTGGCATTGCATAACACCGTCCAGGTTGGACAAACTTCGAAGGTTGTCAAGCCCATCTGCCCACTGAGTGCCCTTGGGTATGGATACCAGACAGGGTAAACCTCGATCTGGGTTCCATTTTGCCCCAGGGCGCCTTCTGGACCTGACTACCCTGATACGGTGAACCCGCTCGTTCATCCTCCCCTGTTCGCCGACCCCCCCTACGAACAATACCCAGCACTCTACAGCGCTGGTAGATGTTAAAATGAAGAGGAGGAGTAATAAAGGGGCGGAGGGCACGAAGGGAGGAGGATGAATAGCACACCACCGTGGGGGCTAAGGGCCAGCACATGTTGCTATTTAACTAAAATAAAACCTGAACCCAAAACAAACTACTTAACAATCAACCAACAAAACATAAATATAGCCTTTAAAAAGGAAAAAAGTCTACACCTGGACTATTACCCACCCCCCGGATTGCTCTCATCACCGGGAAAGAAGAGGGAAAGGCGCTCTCACTGCCTAACCCACATGGGAAATAGAAACAGAGGACAAAGAATTAAAACTCCTCCCAAGTTCTCTCACAACAGGGAGGTGATGTTATTTGTTCTTTCCCTCAGCCAGGAAAAAGACAAAATAAATCAAAAGAAAAATAACAATAAAATAAAATGACTAAACACAGAAAACTTTAGAACACAAAGTCCTCTCACCACCAGTGTCCAAAAGCCATAATCATCAAACACTCAAAACAAAAATTAAAAACCAGGATTCCTTAAAAATTAATACATCCACATCAGGTAGGAGACAGTTAAGTAAAACACAAAAAAAGTCACGGAGTTTTAGCAGCAGTAGTTCAAGAATCCATGAAATTTAGTCCAGAAAAGGAAAAAGGTCAGCCCCTCTCGTGCCCTTTTTCTCCCAGAAAAATGATTTTTAAGGAGTCTAAGCCACCCTTACCAAAGAACCATGAAAAGTGCCACAAACGTAGCAGTCCTCAAGGTTCAGGGGGCCGGGGTACTCCAGCCAGCTCCCTGACTAAGAAAATACCCCCAAACCCCCTGCAGCATAACAAAGCTCCAGACCAGACACCTACCGGGCATTTAACAGTAGAGGCTGACACCAAAGTTCCACAAACAAGTTAATAAAAATAATCTCCAGAAAAATCCCAAGTTAGATGAAACACCTCAGACTCTAAATTTTAAAAGCTGATCAATACTTGAATTCTTAACCTCAGCACAACCAGGCGCCCCGGAGGCCAATATTCTGAGGGAAAGAAAAGAAGGACAAACCCAGCCAACGTCACTCCTGGGGCGAGCCTGTCATGAATCCATCCCAATGTTCTGTATGTCATAGAAGCAGCAGGCTCTTCAAGCCCTAATCCAACAGAATAAGGAGCACTTCTCCACCACGAACGTTCGTCCGAAAACTCAGAGCAAAATAATCACAGTAACCACAAGACAAAGCAGCCTCGTCCTTTCCAATTTACCAGGAAAGCCTCAAGGCAGTGAATCTTCACATCCACATAAATCGAAGGCTCCACGTTCTCTCCACCAAACTCTACACTGAAATCTGACTTGAACGATTTAAGCAAAAGAGCCCCACCGGCATTCTTCCACAGAGTGGATCCTGCCGAGACGCTGAAAACGCCACTGAAAGTCCATGGCAGCAAAGGAGCACGACCAGTGTCTTCCAACTAAATGAATCCTGCCAAAACGCCGAAAACACGCTGAAAATATCAGCGCAAATCCAAAGAGTTCAAAAATGAGCAAAATAACTTAACTGACGATACTCAAAACCAAAAAACAAACAGACTCAAATCACAGACGACAGCAACACGCCCAGCCTGGCGGCCATCTTTTGATTGCATCCAAAAATCCAAATATCCAAATATAGATACCACTTACCCTCGAGACTGATTCTGCAGCACGTCTCTGAGGACCCCCTGTAAAATAAGGTTAAACAACATACACAGCAAAACACAATACTGTTTCCATAAGTACCAACACCACAGACAGTATATAGTATAACAACAATAAATCTGATTTATTTAGGGGGCAGTAACACGGGAGGGGGAAATCAGGTTAATTGGTGGCATTAAATCACAGTACTGTGTTCACATACAGGGGCTGAAAAGTCACACGCTGGGTACCCAGGTTGGGGGAGCTAGCCAGGTCCATTGCCCGGGGTTGGACAGCAGGTGCAGATGGATAGGGCCCTGTAGAAGAAAATATATGCGCAACACCCAATTGTAATCTGGAGCTGGATGGCTCAGTCCATGAAGCAGTGAAACAACAAGAATTAGATGACACACTTGTGATGGAAAACAGGCTGCAGGGGAATACCCTGACTTGTACTCACAATACCTAAGCTGAAAACTAGATGGTGGATGTGCTTCTGAATTGCCAGAACAACAAGGCATGGAGACGAAGTCCTTGTGACTGGACCCCGCTGCAGTTGATAGCAAACGGATTTAGTCCGAGACAAGCTGGGGTTTGCTTCCAGCTTCAACACACAGCACACAGCACTGGGGATTGGAAATAGCGATTCCCCACAAGCACTACACACATTCATAAGTAAAAGGAAAGTACTATACCAGGCAGACTGCTCCGCGATCCCGATCGCAATTACTGCAAAATACCCGGGAGCACACACAGCAGCTTCAGTTCCTGACAGACCCAGCGCGATTTAGCAGTTTCTCCAGTCTTCTACAGGGTGAGCCTGGTTTTCACACTTCTAGTGCTTCTTTCTCCTCACAACTCAGATTCAGTCCAAACTGGCACTTACAAAGGCTGCAGACCAAAACTCAGGTCCTCACACACGCTTCCTGCACGAAACTATACACCACAGAAGCACAGAGCCCCTTTTCTCTTCACAGTCACAACTGATCTAATCTTTCCAGTCACAGAGCAGGGCATTTCCTTTAGCTCCACACCATTCTGTTGGCTGGTTCGGCTGTCACTCACAATAAGACTCCCTCTGTTGATGGAAAAAGGTGCCATTGTTAAAACTACATTTCCCAGAGTCACTGCCCATACAATCCCCTTGTGGCTGGCTCAAAATTGAGAGTCCAAGTTCCGATTCATCCACAGGCTCCATTTTAGGGTCTCCCTATCATCCTGATTGGTCCAAGTCAGCTATTCAGGACCAAATTGAAAGAGTTACACTGAAACAGTTTGTGCTGAAATGAAGACAGGTTAGACAAACTACATTTTCTCAGTCACTCTAAATGATTTCTGGCAAACGGTTATATCTTTCAACAAGGCTCCCTCTGCACACGTAGCAACGGCAGAAACGGAGTGAATTGACAGCAGCCCAGGTGGGATTCGAGCATTAAATACACAATCCCCCCATACAAACCAATTAAGTCTGCAAGCAGACAGCTCTTAAAGAGATGGTATGTGGAGGCTCAAATAGCACTCACTTGGAACCACATTTAAACAGCTCAGACGCCGAACACCACCCAGACTTGGAGCATTCAGACAAGCTCCTGGAAGACTTTTGGGAACCCCCATTTGCAGGGGGGGTTACATGTATATTTGTACTCAAATTTTTCAACATGGCCTTTTTGGGACCCCACCTCATGAACAATGTTGGTAGAACTATACAAATCCAGCCCGAAAGGTAATTTCACATTCACTTTGTGAAATCACCTTTCAAGCAGGATCTGGACATTTTCACTGCCCTTCTTTATGAGGTGGGGGTCATTAGAAGGTTATGTTGAAAATCTGAGGTCAAAATATGTAACAATGGCAAAGTTATGTGCACCTGTTGATATTTTCCTGCACTCGCTCGTAACCTCTGTAAGTGAAAATATTTATTCCCCCAATTTTTCAACATGACAATTTATTTTCACCTCCTCATGAACATGACAGCTGTTATTTTTCAAATCCTGCCCAAACTGTGTTTTTGCACCTGTGGTACAGAATGACATTCTGTTGGCACAGAATAATGTTTCGGTGGGGATTTGAACATTTTCAGTGCTGGGTTCATGAGGTGGTGTAATAAGAAGGCTATGCTGACAATTTGGGTGCTGTTGTACATGTCTGCATCTATTGTCAGTGGGTAGAACAGAGCCCTCACAAGCAAATGAGGATACAATTATACTATTGTAGCTCAAAAAGTAAGGAAATTCTTAGCAAAAACTTTGTTAATGCACTAGTTAGGGTTACAGTGACAAAAGCAGAGAAATATAGTGTTAGGGTTTCCGACCCTAACACCCAACCCCCAACCACCAGGCAGCAACAGAAAAAAACATTACTGTTTCACTTCATCTGAATCTTCATTAATCAAGTATGGGGAGTGCCTTGAGGTTGTCAGCCCTAATGTTCTCCCCATTCTCAAATACCCTACATATCTCAGCTTCTCTTGTGATTGAATGAGGTAGGCATTAGAGCTGACAATGCAAGGCATTCCCCATGCCTGATTAGCAAAAACGCAAGTGTGGTGGAACAGTAATGGTTTTTTGGTTGCTGCCTGGTGGGTTGGGATGGGGTGTTACGGTTGGAAACCCTAATGCCATATTTCCCTACTTTTGTCACTTTAACCCTAACTAATGTATTAACAACGCTTTTTGCAAAGAATATGTATATATGCACACACATGTATATACAAATATATATATATATATATATATATATATATATATATATATATATATATATAGTGAAGCCCACCATGATGAAGCACAATGTCACAGGTTTACTGCATGACAAAAGGGATTAACTCCCATTGAAATTGCATTGCTTACTGCAGTAACTCTACTGCAGAATTCTGCAGCATTGTGCTTGATCCTGGCGGGCTTCACTGTATATTTATATATTTATACAATAGGGGTGATAGCTTCTAGGGTGTGATAAATGCAGCTATTTCCACTGGAGTGTGATAAATTCTGATGACATCACTAGGGTGATGATAAATGCCATTTATCCATACTGTGCTGATATCACCACTCATTCACTAACCACAGCCTGCATTCTAAATGGAACTGTTTTACAAATCTGTTTCTCACTGCTACTTGCAAGTAACTATTAACATTGCAATGGGCACTCACCTGTTTCCCATAGTGTTTCAACAACTAATAGTCCATTACTATGCTACTTTCAAATTCAGGAAAGACTGCATTCTAAATCACAGTGCTACGCCACACAGTTTCTGTTTCTCACTGCAAACTGACTCTAAATGACAGTGCTGAACCACACAGTTTCTATTTCTCACTGCAAGCTGAAACTAACTTAATTAGTATTGCCAAACACAGTCTCCTGTTCCCATAGTGTGTCTAACACTCCCAGCCCATTCAGAAACACTCACACACACTGAGAACAACCACAATGTTCTCAGGATAGCCTAGAGGTTAAAGTAAAGTGCTTTGAACAACCTTGATACATCCAGCACACTAGACCTGGATTTGACTCTCATAACTTCCACTTCCACACTGTGAGACTCTGAACAAGTCGCTTAACTGCCCAATGCTCCCAAATCACCATTAAAAACTTACCCAGTTATCAAACATTATAACAAAAGAGCAAACAGAAAAACATAACTATATTTCTGAAGCTCTCATCCCCATTGTATATGTAGCACACATGATGGGCAGATTGTGTGCAATAGAAAATATTCTCACTTCTGCATCATGAGCTCTGGATAATCTCACTAATGCCTTTGGCACTCATGAGATATCCAGAGCTCACTCTGCAGGAGTGAGACTATTTTCCATATCACACATTTGCCCATCATATATCCCATATTATATATATATTCATTGCAAAAAACTCCATTCATGCATTATTTAGAGTTGATTTACATACCAACAAAAGTGTGAACATTTGACCTTAGGGTTTCCAACCCTACTACCCAATGTCCCACCCTCCACACACCAACAGGCATTGGGAAGGGGGGTTGGAGTCGTCAGGGCTAACTCTTATCCCATTCCATCTGTAAACAAGCTGATCTGGCATAGTATAGGAGAATGGGGTGAGAGTTTGGCCCAATGACCCCAACACACACCCTGATGCATGTTGGTGTGTGGAGGGTGGGGGGTGGGTCATGGGGAACTATGGTTAAAAATCCTAATGTTGAACTTCTACACTTTTGTTGGTGTGGACATCAACCCTAACTGGTGCATTAACAGAGTTTTTTGCAATTAATTTTCCTTCTTTTTGAGAAAGTGAAATGTTAGTCATATGGAATGCATAGGTGGGAGTGTGGGCCCTCCGTGGCCTGTGCTCCCACCCATCCATAACTGTCTCCTCAGGATTGCAAAATGGAATTCATAGGTGGGAGTGCTGGCCCTCCGAACCCTGCACTCCCACCCACCAATAAGTGTAGTGTTTCCAGTTTAGCATACTTTGTATGCATAGGTGAAAGCGTGGGCCCTATGGGCCCTGTGCTCCCACCTACAGTGAAGCCCACCAGGATGAAGCCCAACTCTGCAGAATTCTGCAGTAGAGTTACTGCAGCAAACAATGCAATTTCAATGGGAGTTAATCCCGTTTGTCATGCAGCAAGTCTGTGACACTGCATTTCATCCTTGTGGGATTCACTGTACACATAAGTGCAGACACATACCAGAGGCCTAGAGACATTCCAAGCAACTCTTGGAATGCTTATTTGCCAATATCTCAGTAACCACAGCAAGTGCAAAGAAAATTATTTCGCAGTTGTATTCGTGAACTAGCCACCTCCACCTCCTTGCTAAGCTGCGGTTAGCAAAAAATCTATATCTTGAACCATTTTCGAGATGTAGGTCATGAAAGGCACCATGGCCACAACAGTGTTATCCTATGGGAAAATCCACAACTTTGGAGTGCTGTACCTCTGGAACCAGTGTAAATTATTTTCAGCAAACCAGCATAAGGCACATCTGTGGTGCAAGAGCTTGCCACCCTGCAAATTTCAGCCCAAATATCCAAACTGTGTAGTGGCAGTGAGGTGGCAAAGAAAGTTCTGTGATAGATGCAGGACAGGCAGTGCAAACTGTGTTTTGTAAATACAGTGTGAATGGTAATTAGAGAAACCATTTGCACAGTATTTTGAAAATACAGTTCGAATGTTTTTTCTAATTACTGTTAGCATTGTATTTTCACAATACCGTGCAAATGTTTTTTCTAATTACTGTTCACACTGTATTTACAAAATACAGTTTGCATTGCCTATCCTGCATATATCACAAAACTTCCCAAAGTTACATGTCTACACTACTAATTACAAGCCTTATGCACAGCAGGAGAACATTTTAAACTGAAAGGTAATTCAAAATACCATTCGAGCTGTATTTGCAAAATCCAGTGTAAATTGTTTTTCTAATTATTGTTTGCACTGTATTTTCAAAATATAGTGTGAATGACTATTCTAATTACCGTTTGCACTATATTTACAAAATGCAGTTTGCACTGCCTGTCCACATCTATCACAAAAATCAATATGATTCAAAAATGGTAATATATTTTTTCACCAAACCATCCAAAGGCACTCCCTTGACACACACCCCATCATCCCTGAAAATATCAGAGGCAAACTTAATTCTGTGTGTGCTGTACATGAGAACAAAAAGTCCCATGTTATCCTATGGGAAAAAAGTTCATTTTTGCATTTTTGACCACTTTATCTCTCTGAAACTATAAATGCTGCCTGCATGAAACTTTCTACATCTAGTGACACTGACAATATGACAACACATACCAATTTTTGGGTTATTTGGTTGTAAAATGACAACATTATTAAGGTGCAGAAATTGAGATTTAACATTGAAAGGCTGTAGTAACACTAACTATAAGGGCGCTATAGCGCCCTTATAATATGTATCAAACTATTTGGTGGCTGGGTCTGTATGTTCAAAATGAGCTAGTTGAGGGATAGAACTAACCCAGGCATCAGGGGACTCACTGGGATCTCTCCATGAATGATACCAACATGAGTAAGTCTGGCAGGTAGAGGCGTGGCATGATACATTGGCCTGAAAGGGGGAGGCACCTGGGAGCAAAGGAGGTGGCAGAAAACCCCACCAAGGTTGACTGGTTCTGAAAACAACATATCCTATTCATCTTCCTCCTCCCTCCATCATCATGTTTTCTCAACAAAAAATAATCAATAAAAATTATAAATAATAATATTGATTATCATGGTTGCTATTTATTATAATGTCATGGTCACATAATATACTTCATCCTGTGATGAATTTAGTTTCTTAAGTGCAGCAACAGAAAAACAACATGCATACACAGCCTCCTGATCAAACTATGTCTCTTCCGCTGTCTACTAAAGGTACCAGCTCCAAGTGTAAGTGAGATGACATCAAAGACTTGGACAGTGATGATACTATTATGACCAAGTACATTTGGGAATTTTTGGATACTGAATTCTGGCATAGACTGGACATTTTGCAGGGAGACTCATGCTTGATACCAGAGAACATAATGCAGTTTATCTAGCAGAGCCACTGTCTAGCAAAACTAGTGTGCCAATCATATTTTTCACAGCATGGCACATCCTCTCCTTTTGTAAAAGCTTAAGGCAGCAGGCCTTTCTGACTCTGCAATAAGTTAGAGTCATTCTTACGTTAAAGGATGGTATCGAGCTATCTTGATAGGTAGCTCCATTTCATCACCACTCCCCATCTGCTCAGGCATCCCTCAAGGGTCTGTCATGGGCCCTATTCTCTTTTCCATGTTCTCGAATGATCTCCCCTCTGTCTGTTCCTTTGCATTCATTCATATGTATGCTAATGATGCAGTTTTTTTTGCATCTGGCTCCTCTTCTCATGACCTTACCTCACAGATTCAGCTAGATTTTGACAATATTCAGTGCTGGTTTCAGTCTAACCAACTGTCCCTCAATGCCAAAAAACAGTTTCTGTGACTTTTGACATGTGACAGAGGTTTACCAGACTCATATCTCTTATTCCACACTATTGATGGTGCCAAGCTTGAGGATGTATTCTCCTTTAAGGACCTCTGCACATGGCTGGATTGACATCTTGATTACTCTGTGCATATTGATGTCATACACCATAAGCTCCACCCCAAGCTTGGTGCACTGTACAGGAAAAGAGCAATCGTCCCACTTTCTGCCTGCTGAGAGATTGTTTCAAAGATGATTCTCCCTCATTTTTGACTGGGGTGACATTGTCTGTAGTGGAGCTTCAAATCCTATGTTGCCAGACTGGACCCCCTGTTTCACTCTTTTTGTTGTTTTCTCTTAGATTGTGCCCCTCATGCCCACCACTGCTCACTCTACTCTGCTCTTTCACTCCCCTCTCTTGATGGCCAGGCACCATTCACATTGTGCTTCCTTTATATCCAAACTCTGTTTGGTTCCCTTCCAACATACCTTACATCCTCACTATCCTCTTCCCCTTCTTCCTCCTACCCTCTCCACAGTAATATTTCCCATTCCTTCTCTATTGCTTCTAGGAGATCTACTGTTGGTCAATCTGCTTTCTCATATTGCTTTCCTAAACTCTTGTCCTCCCTTCCCTGACAATCTGCTCTGTATCTTCTGCTTTGTCCCTTAAGTCTCCTCTTCATTATTTTTCTTCTTCCACCTGCAACAGTCCATGGCACTTTTCCTCTTGTCTTCCTTCCTCCCACTCTAGTTTTGCCCTGGTCATTTTGCTCCCTTCATCCGTTAGGTGATAGCTGTATGAGTAGTTTCCCTCGATTATCATAACTCAGTTTCATCTACTACATGTACCTGCTGTACTTTTCCTTCAGTATTTATGATGATGTTCCTCTAGTATACTGTATTGCTCTCTATTACTTCAATTTTTTTATGTAAATGTATTACTGTCTCATTTAATTTTGTGTCATTTATTTACTGTATTTCACCAGTAAAAGCTCCATTGAGCAAAACGTATTTGCAAGGAGGTTTTGGTTAGGTTAGGTTATGTTAGTACAGTACTGGGGAAATCAACAGTGGTAACAAACATACAAAGTAATATAAATTACAACAGTATATGTGCAGCTAGGATGTAAGACAGATACAGTTACAGAAAATAATAAAACAACATTCACAGCAAGCATTAGCAGTATTAAGCATTAGCAAATATTAGGAGCAAGTACAGTTGTCAGAACAATAGGGGTCAATCATAGATTTGAAGGTGCCAAATCTCACAATAGAGTTTAGTTTTAAACAGGCCGGCAATTTGTTCCAGTCATTTGGGGCAAGTAGAGGTTGAAGAAAAATGTGAATTCTGTTTTCATGTAAATGTCGCAGAAATTTGGAAATTATGCAGAATTTTCCGAACTTCTGCCATTGGCAAGATCAGAATCTTCCAAGTGTGTTTGGTGAATTTTCACCCTGTTCCACAGTATTTTTTTTGACTATATTGCAGAATAATACACATGTACTATGGAATAACAGTTCTGAGGATTTTTTTTCTGCAGTTTAATGAATAATTCCTCAGGACATGTAATTATTCGGCAGTTCAATGATCAGTTCTGCAGAGTTTTTTCTCCGCAGTTTAATGCAATAATCAGCAGTTTATACATTTTTTTCACAGTTCTAAGGCAGAATCTTCACAAAAGTTGCTAATTTGCTTTCTGCACTTTTGCAGAAGTGAAAATCTGACTTTATTTATTTTATTTATTTCTTTGAATCTAGGATTATGACATACCTTTGAGCCAAGGCTCCTTTATAAAGGTTCCACATCAGTAGTACAGGCAAAAGTATCAAAATGGTTACATGGTTACAGATTGATTACAAGGTACACGATAACATATAACAACTTAAGATGACATTAGGAATTAGTGGTGAGGAGTGAACAAACAGACACTAGGAGGTAGATAGTAGGTGGAAGGGCTAGGGAAGGGATGGGATATGTGTGAGAGGGTAGAGTGAGGCAGCCAATGGGCTTTGTCAGGACAGACATGGGATTAAGTGCCTAAGAGGTGGCTGTGGACAGGTAAGTGCAGGTAGAGAGAGCAGAACAGAACTGGGGGTGGTCAGAGGCAGTATAGGGGCCATGTTAGGAGGTGCAACCACAGGTGTAAGTGCCTATTAGGGAGAGGCGTAACTTAGTTTTGAAGACACCAAGCACTGTTGTGGAGGAGATTTAACCCAACTAGGGGCCCTGTATGAAAATAATCTTTGGCCTTGTGATGTGTGGCAGAGGGGGATTTGCAGGGTTTGTGGCTTAGTGCTCCTGGTATTGACCATGTTGATTTTGGGTTTAAGGAGGGTGCTGATTCCAGGTGGTGCTTTACCCAGTAGGATTTTCTTAGCTGCAATGCAGGTTTGGTATTTGATACGGTTGTTTAGTTAAAGCCACCTTGTTTTAGAGCAGAGGTCATAGGTGTGGGTGAGACGGTGGGAACCAGTAATGAGATGGCAGGCTTGATTGAGGGCAGTTAAAACTCGTTTGAGAGAGGAAGTTGTGGCAGCTCCATAGATAACGAGGCCGTAATCAATGATGTTGATGATGGAGCTCTGGATGGTGACAGACAAAGCTTCAGGGGTTAGATGTTTCCGATGTTTCCTATGTCAGAACAGAAGGCCCAGCCTGGTGTTTGCTACCTTTGCCACATAATTGATATGTGGAACATAGGAGAGATTGGAGTCTAGGGTGAGACCGATGTATTTAAATGTGTGGACTTGTTCAAGGGTGATTCCTTGTTTGGTTTTGATGGATAGTTGACATTGTTTGAGTTTATTGTGGGTGCTACAGAATATCATGGTCTTTGTTTTCTTCTGGTTAAAGATCAGTTTGTGTTTAGCAAACCAATTTTCGACTGCTGAGAAGGCCTGCTGGAGGTTTCCTTGGGGATGTACTGGATCATGGTGGGAGGCCAAGATGACAGCATCATCTGCATAGAGTAGAAGTTGTTCAGGACAGGAATCTGACAGTGAGTTCAAGAAGGGGCTGAAAAGGAGTGGGCCCAGGATTGAGCCCTGTGGGACACCGGACCAGTCTGGTCTTGGGTCTGACAGTGTGTCCGCAATTCTCACTCTTTGGTACCAGATGCGTAAGTAGCTTTTGAACCAAGCTACTGAGTTGGGTGAGAACCCTGCTAGCCGAAGCTGGGCAAGAAGTAGATGATGGTTGATGGTATCAAAAGCTTTAGTTAAGTCAATGAAGGTGGACCCAGTTAGTTGACTGTTATCTAGTGAGTGATGGATTGCACCAGTAAATTCGAGTAAGGCCGTGGAGGTGCTATGACTTTTTCTAAAGCCATGCTGCTTCTTGCACATGATGCTGTACTTGTCAAGGTAGTCAGTGAGCTGGTCTGATACTATCCTTTCCAGGGCCTTGGAGAGTGGTGGTAGGATGGAAATTGGATGGTAGTTCTCATGTGCTGTTTTGTCCCCACTTTTGTGAATAGGGGTTACTGAGGCAGATTTCCATATGTCTGGGAACTGGCTGAGGTTGATGGAGAGGTTAAAGATCTTTGTCAGTGGCTAGAGAACTTCATCAAGGGTGAGTGATAGTAGTTTGAGGTCAAGAGAGTCGTTGCTTGCTCTGGAGTTGCTGATGGCTTTGGTAATATAACTGTGGACCTGATGCAATTTTATTGCCTTAAATTGGAAGGGAGGGTGACTGGTGGGGGCTAGGGAGGCAGTGGGATTGTCCTTATTGAAAAAACCTTTGGGGAGTACAGAGCTGAGGTCCATGAAGGCCACATTGAAAGTGTTAGCAATGAGTTTCTTGTCGAGAGTGGTTACACCATTTATGCAGAGTACCAATGGGGGTGAGTTAGACTGCTTCCCGGTGACTTCTTTTATGTTATTCCAGAAGTCCCTTCCATTGCCCCATGTGTTAGTGAGGGCGCTATTGTAATAGGTGATCTTTGTTTCCCAGATTTGTTTGGCGCAATCGTTTCATTCGCGTTTGTAGTTAGTGATATCACTTTGTCCCCAATGCTTCTGGCAATCTCCCAGAGGTGGTCCCGAGCTTTTAGTCACCTCAGTAGGTCACTGGTGAGCCAGGGTTTGCAAAGTGCTTTGGCTTTGCGCATTTTGTGGGGTGCATATTCGTTGCATGCCTGATTAAAGATTCTGATGAAGTGATCAAGTGCGGTGTTCACACTAGTTGCTGAGAGGATTGGGGACCAATCCTGTTGACGAAGGAAAGTCTTGAGATGGGGTAGCTTTCCTCTGTGAAGGACTCTGCTTGTAATAGTTTATGGGGGGGGTTGATGAATTTGTTGGACCAGAGGCAGTTGACAGGGGAGTGGTCACTGAGTGTGTCAGGGAGGACAGCAGTGTTAGTGATCCTGGTGGGGTGGCTGGTTAGGATCCATTCCAGCAGGGTGCTGGTACCCATTTTGTAATTTGTCCTGGTTGGGGAGCTAATCATCTGGGTAAGGTTTGCTGCCACTATGGGGTCCCTATATGCCCCTGTATCTGCAGCAGACCAGTTAATATTAAAGTCACTGAGGAGGATGATTTCAGAGTCAGGTGTGAGGGATTTGGTAAAGTCCAGGACTGCATTAAGCCCATTTTCTTGCTCCTTTGGTGGGATGTAGATTGTGACTACTATGATTGCTTTATTGTGTGCACCAAGGAGGACCTTGGTAGGAATGATCTGTGCTATGGTGTTTTGGGGGGTATGGCTGATATAGTGCCCCTGGATAGTGTCCTTAAGGTAAAGGGTGTAGCCACCACCTCTTTTAGCTGTTCGATCGAGTCAAAAAACATTGTACCCAGGGATGGTGATAGCATGATCGGGGACCACAGGTGAGAGCCAGGTTTCTACAACTGCTAGTATGTCCAGGCTATACTGGCAGGCAAAAGTCTGAAGAGCGTCAAGTTAGTGAAGGAGACTACAGATGTTAAGTGGAATGATTGAGAGGAATCCTGCTTGATTGTTCAGGGTAGTTCCTAAGGAGGGGGCTGGGCCAGGATTATGGTGAGTGTTACCTGACAGAAGCAGAACAAGAAGTATGAGTTTAAGAGTACTGGTGTGAAGTACCCATGCCCGGTGCTTTTCCTTTTTCGCCCGGTGACTGCAAGATTCCCCAGGGCATATAAAAGGCTGGACGTGGGAGTATAGTGTGGCATCAGTAGCGATGGACAGGGGGAGTTCCCAACAGCCATTCAGGAGAAAGGGCCAATTTCTAGTGATTGGCAGTGTCCAAGCCGGGTACATGAGATTGAGAGGAAGGGTGCCTTGGGGGGTGCGCGTGTGTGCGAGTTGGTAGATATTCGGGACTGAGGGGAAGCAGGTACTGGGGGGTGTAGTAGAGGGAATAGGGAAACTAAGAGGATGAGGAGGGGGGAAGGGCACAGGGTGCCGGCTGAGTACATGCTATAGGTGAATGTGAGGAGTAGGAGGAGAGCAGGAAGAAGGAGCAGGAAAGGAGGGAGGCAGTGGGTGGAAGAGACAGTAGGTAACAGTGAGGTGGAAGCACAAGGGAATAAGGAGGGACTAGAGGGACTATACATGCAAGAGGCTGTGGATAAAAGAGGGGGAGGCAGAGGGAAAAACGTTGTGTAGCTAGAGGGACAGGAGGTAGCATCACTGTGTAAACAAGTACAGCACTGAAATGGTGGGAGAAAGTGAGAGAATGCCAAGGGGGAGAGGTCAAAAGGAAACCAATGGAGGGAGTCTAAGGAGGAGGAGTAAAACTGGGGGCATGGGAACCATCTATTTAATTAAGGCCGGGTGGGGAGGGGTGGGCGTAACATTTCGGCCGTGGCCACTGGTATTCAATGAGCGTAGCAGCCCCAAGAATGAAGATAACAGCAGGACAATCAGAGGGGTACAAAAGAGGGTAGGGTCCAATCAGGGCACACTGTTGTGAGCAACAGCCGATGGCGGCAGCTCAGGGCAGCCCCGGTGAGACAGACAGCCTTACCTGGCTTAGGAGATTCCTCGGACGGCTTGCTGGAGAGTGACAGAGCAGCCAGAGGTGCCGTGCCACAAGTAGCTCGGCTTACTGGTGCGTGGGCCCATGTGGCAAGGGCAGCGAACCTGAGGAGAGGAGAACAGAAATAGGGGATGAGCTGTGGGAGGGGAGGGAAGACACAAAGGAAACAAAGAAAATGTAATCGAGGGGCGGGATGCTAATACCACCAGAGAAAGGCAGCTAGGAGAATCGGAGGTGCAAAAGAGGTGGGAGGGCATGGTAGTAGCAGCAAGGAGTGGAGTCAGTTACAGGGCTACAGCGAGAGTCCTAGCATGGCGTCACTGTGGGGAGGAGGGGTTAGCGACAGACAGGGAAGGCTATGGACAGTAAGTGAAGGTGGTGAGGACAGTTGGAGTGGGGTGGTTCAGGCCCAGGAAAGCAGGTGAGGGAGTGAGAGAGAGACAGTGAGAGAGAGAGAGAGAGAGAGACAGGAGAAGAAACCCAAGTTCACTGAAATTCCAACAGCAGATTTTTTTTTTGCACACTTCTATGGGCAAGCCATCTGAAGGCCTTTTCCCATATCTGGTTGCAAATCTTGGAGTTTTGAGCAGAATATGATTAGTTCTTTTCCTAATTTCTTGATCTATCTCCACATCCCCTCACCCCCAGGACATATCTGGAAATGAGCTGTTAGCAGTTCAGTATGTCTTTCCTAGTGAAACTTTTGAAATAAACAAACAAGAAAATAAGTAAGGCACAACATTTGAAAACAGCATTCAAATGGTGTGCTGCACTGATTCCGCCACTGGCATGCACCAAAGTCAGATCATGTGTCTGTGGCAGAATCTTTGCAAATCTAGCCCAATGTCTTTTCATTTCTTTCCAAGCACTGTGGTCAAACCCTATGTGGGTTTTGCAGACTCTTTCACAAGACTACAAACAATAATTCATAGCAGATGCCTGCCAATGTGACCTGCTGCAAGTAAGCAACAGTAATTAATGCTGATCTGAAGTTTTTTACCCCTATATTTGTAGTCTGCTGTACCATATGCTTACTACTGCATTGAGAGTGAAAGTGGTTAGGAAATTTTTTTCAAGCTGAACCAAATGTGTGGGGTTAACTCAAACCTAAATCAAAGTAGCCACTCTTACTGTTGATCTTTTTAACCTATGAAAACTGTTTTCCCCATTTGGGCATTGTGTATGGTTTTGTTTTGCTAATGAGAACTGCAAAATTATGCAATTTTACCTTTGCAAACACTTGTGAAGAAAACTGTCACATTTCGCTGTTTTTTTTGCCATTGATATACTGCTCTGTAAAATCCTGTCCTCCATTGATCTCTTACTTCAAACTGCAACAGGTATATCTGATGTTAGCCTGGAAGCCTGCCCTCACAGTTTCTGGCAATAAAAGAATAGATAGATAGATAGATAGATAGATAGATAGATAGATAGATAGATAGATAGATAGATAGATAGATAGATAGATTTTTTTTACTACTTCAGTGCCTAGTGTGTGTGCAGTTCTTTTGCTTTTATCCTGTTTAGTTGTTCCAGCTAGGTCACCTTTATGGACTGTGGTGTGTATCCCTTGCTACTTGTATGAAGAGTAAATTAATCACCTGCTTTGACGTATGGCAAGTAAAATAAAATATGGATGCATACAACTGCTTTAAATCTGGGAAAGCTTGAATCACCACAGGTTCTATGAAGCATTATTCAATATGGTGTAGAGCATTTCCATGTGTTAGGATCAGTATCGATATTCAAGGAAAAAAACATTTCAGAAGAGTATTTCACATAGTAGGGGAGTGAAATAATCCATTACTCACCTTATCTGGAGCACTGACTACAATATTAGTTAATATTCTGACAGAGTCTGCAACTCACTAAGACCACTGTGGCCCAGTGCTTTGCTACAGTAATATTTAATATTCATTGCTGATTTCAAGGCCAACAATATACCCTCTGTAGTCTCTGCTTTACTTCCATTCCAGTTATTATATTCTCTCTGGCACCATAGATGGTAAACAGCATAATCCACCCCCACCCCAAATAGGATGCATCAAGCAATTAAAAAATTAAATTTGGGATATTATTGTGCCCTTCACAATAATGTAGCATTCATCAGTTGCATGGATATACATACATAACCTAGTCTGCTTTTCATGTTCAATATCTTGAGTCAAGTTAAACAAAAATATAAATACTATAAAGCCTTTGTCCTGGTCCATAGTTAGCATGACTGATTCCCTCTTGGCACATCTTTGAGAGTAAAATGAGAATGACTAAAATGGGGAGAACATATACACAAAGACTAGCTGACCTTAATATGTACAGTAGTCAATAGAGGCCAGGTGAGAGAGAGAGAGAGAGAGAGAGAGAGAGAGAGAGAGGAGACATGACTGAACCTTAAAGTACCCAAAGGGTTAAATAACGTGGTCATCTAGCAACTGTTTAAATTTAGCAAGGGGTCCATCACAAGTGGTCACAACAATAAGCTGTTAGTGGGAAATTCTGGAGGGATGTGAGAACATACTTTTCAGTGAGAGGGTAGTGGAAAAGTGAAATTGTCTGCCAGTGGAGCTAATAAATATCCCACAGGAGCAAGGTTCAAGTGAGGATGAGACTGACACATGGGACTGTTGAGGTCAGTTGTGAAGAGGTTGGTGATAATTGGGGTGGGGGGATAAGTTCAAGCAAAACCATGGGATGATTGATCCAATAGAGAACTAGCCAGTGCTAGACTGGGGAGACTCTAGGTACGAACTGGACAGACTAGATGTATTGTAAGTCTTTTCTGTCTGGAAACATTTATGTATCTACAATATATAAAATCCATATGCCCCAATATATTTTATAAATCTTTCTTAACTGTGTAAGGCCCATTAGGTTCCAGACACAAGTGCCTGTTTTCAGGGGATACCAGAGAGCTCTGGTGAGGGTAAGTGACTTGCTTAGAGTCACACAATAAGCAATAGAGGTTGTGGGATTCAAATCCAGGTCTGCTGGATGTACCAAGCTCATTCACAGCTCATTACTCTAAACTCTATGCTATACTGCCAGACCCATGTTTTTCTGATAGTGCTGACAAGGGACTCAAGGCAAATCTAGGCCAGACCTGAATTTCATCAACAGACTGCTACTTTTTGACTTTATCGAGGATTTACCAGTCTTTCAAGTGCAGAGACTCGGTCTGCTGGAATAGGAATGTTATCTGTGCTTCAGGCCAATATTTAAATTTAAATATTGTGATTCAGCCATGGTGTTCTGTTTATGCAATGCAGAATTTCATTCTGTCTCCCTTTTTATAAATTAGGTAAACTACAGTTTAGCAGTTATGAAGAATATATACCTTTAGCATGTTTTGATTTTAATACAGTTGTGTTCACAATTTTAAAGTGATGTGCTATAGAACATGTGAAGCCAATCTTTAGGAAGACACCCCATGCAGTAGCTAAAATTACACTGCTTGGTTCATTAATCAGTTAAGAATAAAACTGTACTGTTTTGCAAAGAAAGCACAACAGACCAATGCTGTTTCCAGCACCTGGCTCATTGTATGACACATAATAAAAATGAACTTTTAATCTTTTAAAAAGCAGCACATCTGTTCCTCCAGTATAATTAATGCTTTAAAAAGCAGTTGTGCTTTTTCTACCATAAAGGCATGTGCAGCTGCTGTGTTAGCTTGGTGGGAAATACAATTTCCTTTTAGTAGACAACAGCGGTGCTGACTAAACTCAACTTACTTAAAAGCATATCCAGCACAGCAGGATTCAAGGCGGTTGGTCCTGTGTTTATAATAGTTGTTTAATTCATTCAGTGGGGAGATCTGGTTTTATCTTGGTCTCCATTTTAATGGGATTTCACTCCATACACATGGGACATTACATACAAAAGGATCACAAAAAATGAACTGAAAAAGGCAGCAGTCCCACTTTGTGTATCAATTTGCTTGAATATTTTATTTCATTTGTGCCAAATAGCAAATAGAGATGCAGCTCACCAACAAAGTGGTATTAGTGCTGTCTTTGTTTGTGGGTGAGCTGCAACTTTTTGTTATTTGCGATTCTGCACTGACAAAATACATATAGAAGAAAACTGGTGCACAGAGTTTGATTTCTGCATTTTGGAGTTCACTCTGCTTTAATTTTTTGTTGTTTTTGGAGTTAGCCACTGCTAGACTGCACCAGCCTGGCTTGCTGACCTGCTCTGTCTTTCATGTTGGAAAAAATAAAGCATTGCCTACCTTTTAAGGAATCTTGTATTTCACAAAACACTTTGGTTTTCTAAACACCTGTGTATACATTTCACAAGATGCATCTCCTGTCTAGCACGAAGAGGCAACCAATTTAACTGTGAAGAAAAAGTCACTGTGGTAACTGTCTCTTAGGGCATTTTTTTATTAATGTGTATATCCAGCTTGTTTAAACAGCTAGCAGTTTCATGCCCTTACAGCTACTCTCCATAATCAATGACAGCAAAATCAAGGAATTTGCAATTTTAGCCTTGCATCCAAAGTTAACAAAGCTAGATGTCTATATAGAAAACCTGTGATGGGCTCTTTATGATAACCATCTAAGCTGTAGTCCCATTTAGCATCGGTACATACCTATATTCCCAGATATCTTTAAAAGTGGACCACATTCAGTGTTTCCCCATTATATGTCCTGATTCCAAAGTTGTCAGATATAGTTCTAAGCTTCTTTTCTGTTTCAAAAAGAATTCCTTGTCAGTTTGTGAAATCTGACAATAGTTCATTTTAAATTACATTTTCCTTGACTTTATTACCCTCCAACTCTCCCCAGCCCCATTTATGATAGCTCCTGCCCCTCCACACCTCATAGAAGAAGCTTTACTTTTAGGTGGACTAGCTCACACCATCAAAGCCATTTCTTGCTGCCTCCAACTGCTTGCTGTCCTGAATGGGGCAACATTTTTAAATATTATATGCAATATATGTTTCTGCTACTCAGTTTAATCAGTTAGCCTTTTCTCTGTATGACTGTGATACCTTAATCTGCCTACTAAAATTGTATTTATCCATATGATTATGTTTTTAGTTGAATTTGTTTGCCTGCATTGTTACTTGTTGTTGTATGACATGGAACCTACTCAAAAGAGTCTTCTGACTCATAGGTATTGTAATCTGAGATGTCAAATAAATAAATAAAAAATAAATATTAATCTGTAATAGTAATCGTATCTGTACCAGAAGCATGACACTGCCTGAACAATACAAACTGTGTCACTGGCATCCAGGTGGGCCTCTATTTCCTGCAGCTACTGGTGAATATCATTCATTTAAACACTGAACAGCAGTGGCCCTAAAATGGATCAAAGCAGCACACTAGTGATGAGTTGAAGCTGAATTTGCATTTGGTGAATGTGCCAAAATCTGGTGTTTTGGACACCAGCAAAACAGGTCTAAGGGAAACAGAAACATAGACAATGACAGCAGAAAAAGACCAAGGGCCCATCACTTCTTCCAGTAGTTCCTTATCTGCCCTGGGACATATTGTTCATATAGATTTCTATCCCTCCTTATCTACCACCTGCTCTGCCCTCTACTGTTACTGACCTGAGTAACCACTAAACCCATCACTCCATCCTACCCATGCTTGAAACTATTCATGGTCCTAGCCACAGCTGTTTCCAGACTGTTCCACTGCTTCAACACCATTTCCATAAAACAGAATTTCCTCACATCCCCCTTAACCTCCCCCACCAGTTTCTACTCATGACCTCTGGTTCTTGAATCTTTACTTCTGCTAAATAGTTCCCCACAGTTCACCTTGTTTATTCCCTTCAGGAACTTGAGGTCTCTATCATATTATCACTCTCTTGCATGGTCTCCAGCGAGTACATGTTCCATGCCTTGAGACAATACTCCTTACATCTGTCCAATAGCTTCTGAATCATTTTGGTGACTCTGTGTTGCACTGACTCTAGCCTGTCACTGTCCATCCTCAGGTGAGGACTGCAGAACTGAGCACAGTACTCCAGGTGCACTCTCATCAGTGACATACTGAGGTAACGATACCTCCTTTATCCTGCTGTCAATATCCCTTCCAATATGCCCCATCATCCTATTAGCCTTATTATAGGCCTTCTTACATTGGCTTGATTGTTTGTGGGAGTCACTAATAATGACACCCAGGTCCCTTTTTTTGGCTGTAGTACTCAGTTTTACCCCTCCCATTCAGTAGTTTTTCATAGGGGCTTGTTCCCTAGGTGTATAACCTGCCACTTGCTTGTGTTGCATTTCAACTGCCAAACTTCAGACCAGCTCTCTAGCCTTTGTAGATCCCTCTGCATCTCCTCAATCCCTTCACTGGTATTTACCCTACACAGAACTTTGTGTCATCTTTGAATAAACACAACTTGCACTGGATACCTTCTCCAGTGCCACTAATGAACATGTAGAAGAGGATAGGACTAAGGACAGATCTCTGTGGCACCCCACTCATGACTTCTCTCTTCTCATTTTACCCCATTTACTACCTCCATCTGCTGTCTCTTCTACAATGAGTTTCCCATCCATCTATGTCCCTAGCTATACCCAAGTCCTCCAACTTCCTTATCAATGTACTCTGTGGCACCGAGTTAAAAGACTTGCTGAAACTGAAGTACTGTAAATCCACAGCTTTGTCCTTATCTACCACCTTTGTTATCTAGTCAAAGAAAACTATCAGGTTGGCCTGACAGGACCTCCATGTCACAGACCCATGCTGTTTACTATCCTGTTGACTGTTGCTCAGTAGGTAGTCCACAGAGTCCTCTGATCAGTAACTCCATCAGTTTGCCCGCTACAGAGATAAGGCTGAGAGGTCTGTAATTCACTGGTTGCTCCATGCTCCCCCTGTGTAGTGGGACTACATCCACTTCCCTCCCATCTTTTAAGGCCACCCATATCTGAATTGAGCTACTGAACAGCCCTACCAGGGGTTCAGCCAATTTTGCTACCAATTCCTTGAGCACCCTTGGTTACATCCCATTTTGCCTTGGGGTCTTATCTACCTTTAGTGCTTCCAGCCTCTTCTAGACCATTTCTCTGGTAAAGAGTGGTAGCCTCATTTCAGAAATGCCCCTGACAGCCACCCTGATGCCACTTTCAGGCAATGGCCTGCTATCTTCCATTGTGAAGACAAAGCAGAAGTAATCATTAAGGATGACTATCTTTTGTTCATTTTCCTCTATAACATCCCCCTTCCAGTAGCCTAACAATACCCCCCACTTCATTTATTCCTTAATATAGAAGAATTGTTTTTAGGTGGCCTGGTGGAGCTTGAGGTTGAGGTGCTGGACACCACACCTCACACCATTCTGACGATCTGAGTTCAAGAATGAGCCTGGGCCATTGGGGGTCGGCAGGGGTGAGAGAAGATCAAGCATCCAGAGGACTGCTCTCCTCTCCTCTTCTCTCCTCTCTTGGGGAGAGAGGGATTGTTGTCCCACTTGTTGGCCACCCTCTGATGGGAACTGGGTGGGTGGCACAGGCTGGGAGGGCAGGTACCCGGTGATCGCAGCCTGCGTTTGTCCCCACACATGCACGGTCATGTGTTGGAGGGAGGGGCTCACCAGAAAATGGAAAATGGCCACCAGGTGCTTCATGAAGCCTCGTCCCCATCCTATTGGTCCACCACCACCACTTCCCTTGATTTGGATTGTGCTCCTGGGAGGGGAAAAGCTCAGTTTCTGGCCCTCCTCTGTGGAGGGGCAATCCATTAGGGGTCTTGGGGTTGGTTGTCAGTGATCTGGCTTGTGGGCTCATGTCTCAGGGTGGAGTTCTTGCCCCCAGTGCACAGGGAGCAAAAAATGTAAATAACAAAAAATAAAGAATTGTTTTTCCTCACCCATAACCCCTCTGCAATATGCAACTCTGTGTCTGCCTTTGCCTCCTGGAACATCCTCTTAGCATACTTAGAGCTCATTTGGTACTTTCCTCATTCCTCCTCTCCTGCGTTTCCTTGTACCTGGTGAAAGACTTTTTCTTGGCCATGAAAGCTTCTCTAACCCTTTCTAGGAAAAATAATGGTCTCATATACTTATTTTATTTTAACAATTCTCATGCATGACTTTGATGCCTCAAGAATGGTCCCCTTTATTGCACCCCCCATCTTTCCTCTATACTCTGATGCTGTTTAATCTGGTCAATTTATCTTGGACCAGCAACCTCATTTGGTTGAAGTCCACTCTTCTATAATCTAGGACTTCAGTTTTTTATAAAGCATTCTGATCCTGAGGGCCAGCTGAACCAAATAGAGTTATGGTTGCTGGACCCCAGTGGCACCCCTACCATCACTCCATCCCCCATCTCCAAGTTTTAGAGCACCAAAGCAAAAATGGCTGCCTGTTAGTGAGTTCCTTAACCAGCCATACCACCAGACAGTCGTACAATGAATCCAACAAGACCTAACTTGTGGTGCACTTGGATGTTGTAATGTCCAACTTGAAATCCATCAGATTATCCATCAGATTCAGATCACCCAGCATCACCACTTTCCCCTTCTTTACGCCACTTGCCAGCTCTTTCATGAGCTCCCTTTCTCTCTCTCTCCCTTCCCCTTATCCTGGAGGTCTATAGATCATCTCCACCTTTATTTTCTTTCCTGAGGGTGCCCTTGGTTGAATCCACAGTGACTCAGTTACCCCTTTGCTGCCCATGATGTGTCCATACTCCAGAGCCTCTATGCCCTTCCTTACATATAGGGCTATACCCTTCCCCCTTTGCCTTCTCACTAGCTTATCTAAACATTGTGTAATCTGGAACTAGCATGTCCCATTAATAATTCTCTGTAGCCCAAGTTTCTGTGATGGCTACTAAGTCCACTTTATTGTTTGTCACCAATGCATGGAGTGCGCTGATTTTATTACCAAAACTCCTGTCATTTGTGATCCAAATCTTGCATTCTTGCCTGTTCTCCTCATCTTCTTATTTGCTTGCAGACCTTGACAGCCTTCTACCATAGCCTCTTCCACTTCTCCTGTTTGAACCTCAGACTTATTTTTACCCACCTTACTGCTACCAGTCCCCTGTATGGGGAAGAACTACCTAGCATCTCCTCCCTCACTCCCTTTATCATGGTTCCCCTTGCCTCAGAGTCCAATGCAGTAATTTTAACTGACCAATACTGACATCAAACTTTTGACCCAGTTCACTGGTCTCCTTACTTGTTAGGTGAAGGCCATCACCTTTGAAGAGCCTTCTTTCCCAGAAGGCTCCCTGGTCTCCCACAAAGTGGTACCCCATCTCCGAACCTCATCCCTTTAACCACACATTTAACTCCTCAACATCTTCATTCCTTACTCTATTTTTCCCTCCTTCTTACTCCACACAGGGAGGCCCTCAGGAAAGGCCAGGGAGGCTGAATGTGCTTGCAATCTGTCTCCTGGCTTCAGAAAGTTCTGCTTCCCTTGTTCCATGAGATACTTGGCCATACCATTGATACACAAGTGTACCAGGACCTCCAGTTCATCCATTCCTCTTTTATCTTGTCTTTTGTGATAAAAAGCAAGAGACCATTACATAGCGAAGAAAGTGGATCCAAAGCATCAGTCACAGGTACTTACAGGAGTAGCTGGTCTCCAACACTCTACTACATATAATAAGAAGGAAGCCATATGATCTTCCATTTATCTAACTTTATTCATAGATAGAACAGAGTTAAAGACACACCCCACATGTACACTCACAGACAGCATCCAACACTTCAAGCCACTCTGGCTCTTTGTCAAGGAGTCTTTTTGACAAATAGCCAGAGCATCTTGAAACATTGAAATTTCTTCTGTGTGGCTTCCTTCTGTTAATATAGAGTAGAGTGTTGGATACCAGCTACTTCTGTAAGTATCCTCACTATTGCACATATGTATCAAATGGCTGATGCCCAGGAAGGCACTGGTCCATCCCCACCCCTCCTTCCTCCCTCCACACCCCTTCTGTACTCCCTTAATCATAGAATCCTCAACCACTAAGACTATTCTAGTTGCATTCTTTATGATCTCACCCCTCTGTAGCACCAGATCATCACTTCAGTTTCCCCTGACTGAATCAGAGCTGCCCCCAGTGGAGTCAGGTATCTGAGTCTCCTTCAGGAATGTAGAGTGATTTGCCACTGGGATAGTGTTGGTAGATTGACATGGCTACTCTGACACCCTTCCACCTCCCTGTCCTTACCTCTTTTTACCCCTGGACCAGTGAGCTTCTGGGGGGAGTGGAGGTGTGGGGTAGGGGCTCCAGCTGAGCCAGACCTACATGACAGATATCTCTTTCCTCATTGTTACCAGCTAAGCATTGAACTCTGTAAAGTTCCTGCAGAATGGACATTAACGCCCTCCTCCAGAGTGTTACTTTGGAGAATAGCACCTCACAGTCCCTGCAACTGGCTTGCTCCCCACTGAAACTCATTCATATAATGATCCTTAGTAGGGATGGGTGAACCAGTTCATCGAAAATACAATCTGACCTGAACATGCTGAAGTGTTCAGAAACTAACAACTTCCAAACACTTTCGGGTGTTCAAATTGGTTCTGATGGCTCCTATCGTGAGAACTACAGTGCGAGAAGCACCAGAGCAGGAGGAAGCCACAGCAGGGACCAGAGACAAAACTCTGATCCCTCATTGGATGGCTGAGCTGTCCATCTCTCTAAGGTGGCACCTGATTGGGTTGCTGCCCTAGCAACCCACGTGGTCTACCTTAGAGCTGCACAGAGGAATGAGGAGGATGGAGAAGGAGTAGCAACTTCTCTTGGCTTCTCCTTGCTTTGCAGATTGCTGAATAGATTTCTTTCTTCTGTGCTTGTGCTGCTTGCATTTTTGTTGCCCCTTGGGCAAGTGAAGAAGTCCACTACCAGTCTACCACTCCTAAAAAAAAAAAAAGTAGAATTTTTTAAACTAAAAGAAGAACTTAAAGGAGGAAGGGATTTGGAACTTGGTGAAGTTGGGGGTGGGGAGATGGGGTCTGGGAGTCGTGGACTTGGGAATGGATTGCCAGCAAGAACTGGGTGTGGGATTGGGAGAGAGTTGAGGATTGTGGTTGGGACTGGACTGGGGAGTACAATGTATGGGAGAGGAGACTTGGACAGGAGATTACAGAAGAAACAACTTTTCCTTTTTTTAATCTTCAGTTTCATCACGAATCAGGACACCCAGTTATCATGTCACATTATTCATGAGCCTTGGTTCAGTATGATGCTTCTGTTAGTGTTCACATTCTGCATGATGCTTTACTAGCAGATGGACTTGAATCTTTGTCCTCACAAGCCGGCTGTACTTAATCCAGTAGCTACAATCTTGGAGCGAACATTGTTTGTAGCGTGTGTGTTTCTGAGTCAGACAGTTCAGAGATGTACAGCCATAGGTATTTCAAATTTTTTCAATGGCAACTATTTGTGGAAGCTCAGTTCCATCTAGTTTCTGGTGCCCTGAGAAGCACTGCCAGTGCCAACAAGACTCACATCATGTCATGACGAATCACGTTCACAGTCATCACGAATCACACCACTTCAACTTTTTTTGGTGCAACCCTGTTTTTTTCTTTATTAATCTTTGGTTTCATCATGAATCAGGACATCCAGTTATCATGTCATGTCATTCACGATCCATGGTTCAGTATGATGCTTCTATTAGTGTTCATGTTCTGCAGGATTCCCTACCTGTTGTGTTCCATACCAAGAGCTGTTGCTGAACATAATTAGTGACATACATTACAAACACATTGTCCCCTTCTACAAAATGTCAGACTCAGGAGACTGGTTTTAAAAAACCAAGATCTGGGACATGCCTGCCTTTGGACCATATCATCGTCATCCTCCAGTAGGCACATCCGCAGTCATATTATTCACTCCTCATCTCGTTTCATTACTCATGCATTTTAGTAATACTAAACAGTGGTTTAATTGTCTTTTTCTATAGATACGTTGATTAAAAGATGTTTAAAATGATTTTTTCACATACAGTTACCATAAAATAATAAAGCTTATAAAAAGTACAGATAAGGTTTGGATAAGCATCCAAACCTTTTTTTGCCTATCAGAACCTTTTAGAACCTCAGAACCTTTTGAGGTTTTCCCATCCCTAATCCTTAGTTATTTTATTTTACTTTATATTTGGTAACTGGGTAAAAACCCAAGAGCATCAAATGACCATTTCCATGAGTGAGCTGGACTAAACAGACAAAGACAATTATACAATGGCAAGAAAAAATGCTGACCTTTGATTGGTCAGTCTGGGATTGGACCCGTGATGTTATCCCAGCACAACATCACGGCTCTAGTCCCAGCACACAGATCTATTGTTAAGTGTAATTACTCCATGCAGCCTGCTTCATGGACTCCAGCCCACTCAGCACCCGCTATACCGATTCCTGCTTGCCTTCATGGGACTACTCTTCTGCTCTCATGCTAACAGTATATTTTTAAATGAATTATGATTGACTGCTAGCATTACACATAAAACAACTTTTTCTCCCTTTGTTTGATTCTGTTTTAGAGTGCCTTCATCCACTACCTGTGTGAGCACACACTTGTGCTCTCTTCTGTGAAACGAATGCCCGCAGCATCTCATTGACCCGCTTCCTCCCCCAACCACAAAGAAGCACTTAACACGCGTGCCGCTCACTTCATAACAATAAAAAAGCACCCTTTCTCCAACAACTGTACTAAGTGGCTATACAAACCATTTAAAACACTTTTTTTGAAGCACTTTCAGTACTTCATCCAGGCACACTCACTGATGCGAACGGAAAACTGTAAGTGTACATGTAGCTTCTATCATGACTGTTTGCTGCATTCACATAAACTATGTAAAAAAAACTACAGCTTAAGCTGGTGCAGGCTTCCTCTGTAAACAATGCAGCTGTGTAACAGAACAGGAGGGAGAAACAGCACCAGCTCAAGAGGGCACAGGGGTCACAAACATAGCCATAGACCGAAACGGGAATCTGCACAACTATGTAGGGGCAGTGCCACCTGTCGGACTACACAGAAACTAAGGATTTCTTTTTCAAAAGGTATACCTCCCCTAACAAAAAAAGTAAAAAATAATAAATATTTTAAACCCATTTTTACATTTTCTTTATCTGAATACAAAATGAACCATTGTATAATAGCAATAATGCACTCCAGGGTGTGTGTTGTGCTGGGATAATGTCACTTCTGGAGTGATTAGTCACACTCGGCCTGTGGCCTCGTGCCTAATCACCCTAGGTGTGACATTATTCCAGCACAACACACACCCTGTCATGCATTATTGCTTAATTATAAAGACATAGAAATTAGTCACAACATGAGCAAACAGAAAGGGTTACCCATTATTTGTTTCAGACATTTTTAAAAGCATTCAAAGAATTAAAAGATAAGATATAATCTGGCAACTCATTCCACCATTTAGTGACATGATAAAGCCAAAATCTCTGACCGGAAGACCTACAATAAGGAATATACAATTTTCCACTATTAGCCAATCTAGTTGAATGTAACAGAGAGCAAACCTAGACATCAGACCTAAAAGGGAAGGATATTTAAGAGCATTGAAACCATTTGAATGCTATTAAAGTATAATAAACAACCCTCTATTCAAAAGAAAACCAACCTAGCCCATTATGCAAAACACAATGATGGGTAGAATGAGAAGCAGAACTAGCAAATCTGAAAACTGAGTGATAAAGTATTTTTACATGTTGAAGAACAGTAATAGTAGAAGATGAATAAATGGCATATAGTATGAGATTATGATTATGATAACCTTTAGACTTTTGATCCTAACCAGTTCTCCCCTACCCCACTAGTACCCTTAAGCAAGAACCAGAATGGTCAACCCTATGTGTGGTCACCCCAATAAGGAAGAAATTGTTACTAGCACACTCAAAACACTTACTAACAGCACAGGCTAACTTAACAGGGGTCATCTAGATAGGGTGAAAATATGCTACAACACAAGCAAACCCAACAAGCACACTTAAAGTGAGAGTGTGAGCTCTGTAAAACCAGTTTTGGGCTTCATAGCCTGTTACTGTGCCATAGCAATAGTCCCTCTGAGTCACAATTATAAATTATAATGCTGTCCTGTACGAGAGGTAAGGGATCATAACTCTGGCCTAACTGCCAGCCAGCCAATCCCTTCCACTTCCTGGTCTGCTCACCTTGCCCCTTGCGCTTGAACATTTTGTGACATCCTACCAGGGAGAGCAAGGGGACATGCCCAATTGAATCCTGTGGGGGGGTGAATTTCAGACTATTGCTATGCAGCCTTAAGGTACTGTACCTTTGCCACAAATGAAAGTGACCACTCAGCCAATGGGGCATGGTGATTGGACCAGGAAGTGGAAAGGATTGACTGGACAGCAGTTCAGCCAGAGTTACAATCCCTTCCCTCAGAGGAAAGCATGACATTTTATAATTCTGACTTAGAGGGACTATCGCCTCAGCACAGTAATGGGCTACGAAGCCCCAAACCATATCTCACACATTTATTTTAACAACGTAGGGTAGCTTTAAAGGGATCACCTTGATAGGGCGAGGTTAAGGTACAGTACAAGTGAACTGAACCAGCACACCTGAACACATGGGTTTGAAATAGTGTTACCCTCTCTTCACAACACAGGCTATCTATGCATTTCACTTATAGGAGTAGTTCGGATAACTGAATGTTTACTGGACTTATCCTTGCCAGATAGGATATTGATTGGGAAGAACACCCTGGTCTAGTTCCCTCTGCAGTGTCTAGAGGACTGTGTATTATCTATGGACATCCTGTAGATGCCTTTAAGGTAGATATTCCATTCCTGCTCCATGCCTCTCATGTGATGGGACATAAACATGATGGGCTGCACTAGGAGGAAGTCTTTTATGCAAGAGTCCTTGCTTTCTGCTTTCTTCTCAGTGGCTGATCACAGTCACATGATGTCCAAGCTCACAGGTTGCCTAAAAATTGCTCTCATTCCGCTTCCTGTTAAACAAAGCCTCTGAGCACTAGGTGCTAAATATTTCTGGGAGTGGGAGCAAATGCTTGCTCAACCAATTCCAAAATGTTTCCTGATTTGCTCTACAGTTAGGCACAAATAGTGCTACTGGTAGCTAAAACTCAGGTCTTTCAGGCTGCAACAAATTCCTCAAATACAGCTGAGCTTCAGGTGCTTACTGTTTCTGGTGGGAGGGGAACATAAGCTTGCTCAACCAACTCAAAAATGTCCCCTGATTTGCTCTGCAGTAAGAACACAAGCTTCCTTTGGTATTTTAGCACATGAATATTATTATACACATAATATAGGAATATCGCTGTCTACACAATAGGTGTAAGGCACAGATCAAACTGTCGAAAAGCTGCTATTTAAGACAAAAACAAACAGATGGGGTTTCAGATAAGAGAAAATTTTGGAACATGGTTAATGGTTTGATTAATCCTAGTGGAGATTCTGTGATGCCTATGAAATTGGCTGATAATACGGTTTCTTGTCCAAAACTTATAGCAAATGAGTTTAATCACAGATTTGTTGATTTAGATAAGTACTTCAGTGAAAGTTACAATAACTCTTTTTTTCCCTGAATCTACTCCTATTGATAAGAAGCCTAAGTTTTATTTGAAAGTCATTACCCCTAAGGAAGTATGTAGGTGTTTACATCAACTTAAATCTGACAGCTCACTTGGCCATGATGATCTGTTTCCCAACTTACTGCATGATGCAGCTGAGGTTCTGTTTTACCCTACTAGTATTGTGATAAACTTATCATTTATTAAGACTGAGGTGCTTGATTTATGGGAAACAAGCACTGGTAGTGCATGTGCATAAATACAGCTTTCCTCATGATTTCACAAACCACAGGCCCATTTCCATTTTGTCTGCTATAGCTAAAATTCAGGAAGGGATAATCTTCAAGCAGCTTATTGATTATGTTGATCATAACAATTTATTGTCAAGGCATCAGCACAGATTCAGGAAGGGCTATGCGACAGAGACTGCCTTGGTCGAGTTCACGAATGTGGTCCTAGAGGGTATGGAGAATGGGTGTTTGACTGGGGCTGCGTTCATGACCAAGGCATTCAATCTGGTTAGCCATGAAGTTCTGATCAAAAGATTAAGTGCATCGGGTATAAGGCATCCTGTTTGAACATGATTTACAGATCATTTACAAAACAGGTTTAAAATGGTGAAATATAGGGGCTATGTCTCTGGGAAGCTTGCAGTAAAATATGGAGTACCACAGGGCTCCATATTTGGTCCTATTTTATTTTCTCTGTATTTTGATGGGATTTCTACTGCACTGAAAGATGTTGGCCATACGTTTTATGCTGACGATGCGGTGGTATATGTAAGTGGTAAAACAATTTTTGAGTTAAATTCTATTTTGTCCAGAGAAATGGATAATCTCCAGCACTGGTTAGATGTAAAACAACTGGTTTTAAATAGAAGAAAAACAAAAACTATGGTTTTTGGAACATCTCCTAGATTAAAAACCTTGGGGATGTGTCTTAATGTTGGAGTATTAGATGGTGATGTATTTGAGAATGTGGCTACATTTCAATATTTGGGTGCTGTATTAGGCCCTCTGTTAAGTTATGATTCTCATTTGAGTAGTGTTCATTCAAAAATTCATAACAAGTTAGGTGTGTTGTATAGGTTAAGGTCTTTCATGACGGATGAAACTAAAATGACCATTGTCAAACAGTGCCTGTTGCCCATTGTTAGTTATGCCTCTTTGATCACTGATAATGCCTCTGCAAATTTTGTGTCTAAAAAATCTATCCCATTGCAAACATTGGGTAAATTTGCATTGTCTCTCACTCGTATCACCCATCATCGTATAGTTTTGGATAGAATGGGGTGGCTTCCAATTCATACATTCAGACATTAGCAAGGCATTTGACACAGTCCTGCACAAAATATTAATAAACAAAATAGCCAGCCTGGGAATGGGTCCCAGGGTGGTAGCTTAGGTAAAAATATTGAGTGGACAACAAGACACAGAGGGTGATAGTAAATGGAGTCTACTGTGAAGAAAGGGAGGGTTACTAGTGGGGTACCAGAGGGTTCTGTACTGGGTCCGGTTCTTTTTAATGTCTTTATAAGTGACGTTGCAGAGGGACTGGAAGGGAAAGCATGCCTCTGCAGATGACACAAAGATCTGCAATAGGGTTGATACACAAGGCGGGGTGGAAAGGATGAGAAGGGACTTGGCAAGGTTGGAGGAATGGTCAAAAATATGGCAGCTTAGATTCAATGCAAAGAAGTGCAAAGTAATGCACCTGGGAAACAAAAACCCAGGAGAAGAGTACACAATGTGGGGGGAGTATTAACAACAGCAAAAATGGAAAGGGACCTGGGGGTAGTCATAAGGTAAACAAGCAATGTGAGAAGGCAGTAAGGATGGCTGGGGGATACTAGGATGTACAGGGAGAGGCATCACCAGTAGAAACCAGGACGTTGTTATCCCTCTGTACAAACAGTTGGTGAGACCCCGTCTGGAGTACTGTGTGTAGTTCTGGAGGCCCCATCTCCACAAGGACATAGACAGGATGGAGGCAGTCCAGAGGAAGGCAACTAAAGTGGTGCAGAGTCTGTAACAGAAGCCAGATGAAGAGAGACTAAATTAGCATAATATACCCTTAAGTGAAGGGAGGGAGAGGGGGGACATGATAGAAACTTTCAAGTACCTCAGGGGAATCAACAAAGTCCAAGAGGGTAGCATCTTTCAGAAAAAGAGATGTGCAAGAACGGGGGACAATTTGAAGATAGAAGGGGACGGCTCAGGGGCAATGTGAGGAAGTATTTTTTTCACAGAGAGGGTGGTGAATGCATGAATAGCCTGCCTGAGGAAGTTGTGGGGTCAAACACAGTGGAGGAATTCAAGAATGCACGGGACAGACATAAGGCAATTTTGGTGGGGGGATAGGAAGAAGTAGGCTATTGGTTAACTGGGATCTGCAGCTTATCCAATAGGTAGGGAAATGGACAGACTAGGTGGGCCAAGTGGTCCTTATCTGAAGTCAAAGTGTATGTTTCTATGTTTCTAACCATAACTATCTTATGGCTAGGTTTGTGTATAGGATATTACAGTCAGGAGATCCACTCAATCTTCACAGATTTTTGCAGTGTCTGGATCTGGGTAGATTAACTAGGGCTGGGGGGGGGGTGGGTCTGCTCTGATGTTTCCTTTTAGGAAAAATGTTAGGGGTCAGAGGGCTTTTTCTTATATAGCACCTATTATTTGGAACCATATTCCAATGGTTATTAGGGATCTGTTAACTTATGCTGTTTTTTTCACAATCTCTATTTTTGTATTGCCAATCATTGCATGAATGTAATTGTTTTAACTGATTTTACATGTGACATGAATTCTTGATGTGGCATTTTATTTCCTATATTGTCTATTTGTTACTTGTATTGAATGTATTTATGTTTTGTCTGTATGGGTCGCACCTGTAAAAGGATGTGATGTTCAGTTCTGCTTAGCCATTAAACAAATAAACAAGCAAACAATACTTTTTACAGGGAGCAAACACTAAGCATTTCCTGGTTGTTGAAAAGCCATGTGACGTGCTATGGCCAATTAGCAATGCTGGAGATGGATCCTTGCTGTACACATTTCAGTTCCTTTTCCAGCTTCTCTCACAGAGGAAGGCCCTAGGAATAATTAATTATTGTTCTAGTTAGCTAATTCCAACTGCATTTAACTGTGGTTTCAGGAAGACACTGAAACTGTGCTGCAGAGGAGAGAATAGAGTGCACCGTGTGCCCCTGCACTGGCAGTTGCAGGGTCTGCTGTACGAGCAGGGCAGTGTTAATTAAACACACAGTGAAAGATGCTGACAGAAGTTTGAAAAATTTATCTGACAAGTAATTTGATAACTGGGGGTGCAGTGCAGGGCACAGAAATCCATATTTATTTTGCATTTTGCCTACAAATGAAAACTAAATGAACTAGGCTGCTGCAGTTAGACACAAGGGGGCTTGATTTTCAGAGCCCTGCTGGGAGCAACACAAGATGTGCTGAACACCCACTTGTGAAAAACTCTGGCACACCAAAGTCCCCAAAGATCAGTGGTGAGGTCTTCCTTGGGGTTGTCAGCCCTAATGCCCACCCCATTCCACAAAGATGCATCTAGTGGTCCTGTGCATCAAACAGATAGTGCACCGGAGGGGATTGATGGAGGCTGCAGCCATCCACTGGCTGGTAACACTGCAGCCCACTGGCACACCTACAGGAGAGACACACATCAAATGCACAATCCTAGCAAATGTGTGTATAGTCAGAACTGACTCCGGCATACTGAAATCAATCCACTGGTGTCCTGAGGTACCCATGTCCCTTGTCCCTCCATTGGCTATGGTGTAACTTCCCCAACCTAGCTATCAGTGTCTTGCCTATCATAAGAGGGTCCTGGGGTACCTGCATGGTTCAGTTGGAGGGCAATGGGCACACCTGGCCAAATAGCAGTGGCATATGATGCACCAAATTTGAGAAGTCATAACATGTGAGTGCCATCATTCTCGCAGATAGTGGTGGGTGTCCGTACAGTTGGTGCCTCTGTTGCATTCCAGGCACATCCATCCAGTCAGTCAGATATATGTGCTCCACATGCAACCCTATTGTCTGTTTCTGAGCTGGGCATATACAGTGCATGTTCAATGTGGGGCACTTCACAGTCCATGTGGACATCTACCCCACCGGCCAGCCTGGTAATGATGGTGGTGGTGTGCTCCCCCACATTTGCAGCACTACTGGACCCCCCCCTACACTCAACTGTATGCCACCTACAGGAATTTTCCTGACAGTGTGCCCCCAGTGCCTGTATGAACTGCATGCCTGAGTTCCACATCCTGTAGTGATGTGTATCATCTCATTGAAGAGAGCACCCCATGTGCACAAAGCCAGCGGCATGTTGTGTACACCAAGGTTGGGTAGCACAACAGGAATGCACCCCCAGAGAAGGGCTATGCATGGGACAATGACATGATGGACACATATGTGGCACCCTACAGTACCTGAACTTGCAGAGCCTATGTAGGTGGTTACCTGGTACCCTGAGTGTTGGCTAGCACACATGTACTTCTGTGGAACATGCTTTGGAGGGTCGCTCTGGTGCCCACAGTCCCATGTCACATGTGCTCACCTAGCAGCCTGCACCCTGTAAACATCCAACACTGCTAGCCAGTATGTATCAGTATCACCTAATGATGCCACCAGAGACCAAAAGGGGCATACCTTTCCCTGTGACATAACAGTGATATGTTGGAATGGGAGCACAGTATTAGAGTATTGTGCAAAGTTGTAGCCACAGGTCATGTTTGGCATAGACAAAATGCATGACAGTGATTCCAGGAGTATGAACGGTACACGTATTTGTGTGCCTTTGTGGCAGTGATTGTTATTGGTACTGAGGTCTACCAGTTCCTTGTGCTGACAGCTGTTACACCCACTCAATAGAATGCCTTTTCATAGCATACTTTGTGATGGGATAATGAGCTCCCAACTTGTTGTCCTCAATGTTTAACTCTAATTTTGCACCTTAATAACTTTGGCACTGTTGATGAAATAGCGCAGACTTTTCTATGCACAGACAGGCTGTCAAAGTCTCAAGATATGAAAAGTGTCATGACAGCATCATTTTTGGTTTTCAAGATACGGAGTGCCAAAAAATGGGCACAAACATGTTTAGTTTCCTAATATTTAACATAGCATATTTTTTGCTCTCACCTACAGCCTAGAGGGTGTGGAATTGTTTCATGAAATTTTCAGGGTTGAAGGGGCCTATGCTAAGGGTGTGCCATTTGAAGGTTCTGTCAAATAATATATGATTCAAGAGTTATAAGGATTTTTTGATAACAGAGCGATGTGAAAGTTAAAAAAAAACTGTTTTGAGTGCTCATTTTCATAATTTACTTGTTGTATGAAAAAAATGCATATCATGTTGAGAAAAACTACCAGTCATGATGACTGCCATCTTATTTATTTTTTTTTAACTCAAAAACATTGAAAATACATAAAAATGATACCCTCCAGGTCACCTGCCCACCCATACCATTGTTTAGGTACTTAAATATATTATGTAAATGGACTATGCTGCTCACCCTGTACTACTTCTCTTGAGCCCCCTCCAGGTCACCAACCCCATTCCCATTGTGAATGTAGTGGCACTGGGGTGTCCAACTCTGGTGCTGCCAAACAGTAACCTGACACTGAGGTACCCAATCCCCACTGTTGGCTAATTCCCCTGAATAAAAAGGAAATCTCTCCCACATTGATTTTTTTTGTCCTGCAAAAACAAAAAGGGACCCTCATTGGTCTGACCCTTCACAAACACACACACCCCAATCTCCTACACAGCACAAGTTGCCCATCATCCCCCCACACCCTCACTCACCTGAACATATCACGTGACACAGATCCACTCTTCAATCGAAGACAAGTCTTGTTGTTGGAACCGGCCACTATGATATGAGAAAATAAGGTACATCCAGTTTAATGTATTTCAATGGGATTTTAACTTTGATTCATAACTTGTTCATTTTTACATATTTTGATGCCACATTGTTTACCTGTTTTTTGGAACCTCACCTATGGTAGTGGAATTATGCAAATCTGGCCTGAAAGACAATTTCATGGTTGCTTTGCAAAATCACCTTTCCGGGTGGATTTGAATATTTTCACCACCTTTGTTCATGAAGTGGGGTCATAAGATGTTGAAAATCTGAGGTCAAAATGTGTCAAAATGACAGTTATGAGTGTACATTGGCACTTTGTTAATTTTATATATTTTGGCCCCAAATTTTCAACATAGTAATTTTTTCACATCATCTCATAAATGTGATGGTTGTCATTTTTCAAAATCCTGGCCAAAATGTGTTTTTGCAGCTTTGGTGCAAAATTACAATTTGGTAAGGATTTGAGAATTTTCCACCTACCAGGATCATGAGATTGGGTAATAAGAAGGCTATGCTGAAAATCTGGGACCTAATATTCAAAACTTCGTCCAGGTGCAACAGTTTCACTGCCCCATGGGCAAATTAGCCCACATCCAATAGCACACAATATTCAAAAGAATAGCCATGGGGCAAACACTGCTGAATATAGAGGGCAAACAAAGGTGGGCAAACATGACTGTGAGTGCAGTGCAAAGACAGCCAAGCAGAGAAGACAGCCCTGAATATAGCATCTGGGCAGTGCAAACAGCAACAGCCGCCAGTGCACACAGAAGTGGAGTTGTGCACAAGTGAACTATGTGTCCACTTTGGGTGATAGCAAAGAAGTGGTGCACAACAACTGCAAACAACAGTGTAAGCAAAATATTGTAGAGCCACACAAAGGTTCAGACACATTTGCCCAGTGCAAACACATTTGCCTAGGTCACTCACATTTGCCCAGGGCAAAACCTTGCAATATTTAAAACATATATGCAAATGAGTTTACTTAGGCATTCTGAGGACAAACAGTCACATTAGCATGTCATTATGACCGGATTTTCATGCATTTCCATGTGTAGATTGCCCAGGCAATTTCAGGTTATTAACGCACCACCTGTATGTCAGACTGGAACCACAAGTCGGCAGCTTCAGGCTGGGTTTTTACACAGCAGCACAGAATATTGTGCCCCAGGGAACAAGCACCACAGGCGTGGGTGGTTGTGCTGCATGCCATAGGCATATTGTCATTTTTGCTACAGTGTATATCATATGCTACAGTACCATGGGTAGCCAGTGTTGTGTGGAACACATCAATCCATACTATGTGTTAGGTAGCATCGAATGCTGCTATCCACACACAGACAAGCCCAGCTGGCAGGTGTGTACTAACAGTGTGACCCACATACGCTGTGCAAGTGGCATGGGATTCTCACAGAACCACACACATGGCTGGCCGTGTGTGACGGAGTGCATGTACAGGTGTGAAGTATGTGCTGTGGGGGGGTCAGACACATGCCATCATACAGGCCAAGTGATGTCAGGGGCATTACCATCATTGGAACATGTGCACTGTGTGGATGACCCCAGCCATGTGGCACCACCTACTATGTAGTGCATCGCAGGCACTTGTACACCCTCCCCATACCTCCCTCTCTCCCCTCAATGCTGCATGCATGTACTGTATTGTGTTGGTGTACCCCCTATGGAGGGACTGGGGGATGTGCTGTGTGTACTTGCTGACAGGGTGTCCACTGGGTACTAGGCCACCCTCAACTGCTGGCAGAATTGGGGCTGCTGCCAGATGAAGGTGCCATGAGCACTACCTGGGTACTGTGCTAGGACTCATGGCCAGTATTATCAGTTTGCAGCAAAACTCTTCCTTGGCATATGGAGTGACCTAGGATGGCCTTCTACCCTCACTTCCTGCCCAATGACTGCAGTCATCAGGTGCACCATAATGCTACTGTTGCATACAGTCCTGTTGCCTGTTGCTGCTGTGTCCATGCCCCCATCCTTGTTTTGCCCAGAGTTAAGACTATCTTTTTCTGGGTGGTAACTTGCACTGCAGTATGTGTCATGCAAACTCACTTTGCGTGGTGCTAACAAACTGAATATAGCATAGCGCCTGTATTCATGTACATGCCTCTTCTCTTTGTCCAGTGAATACATTATCATTTTGCACAGGGCTATTCCAGTTTTCCCACTCTAATGGGCATTTAAATACAGCACAAGAGTGCAAACAGTGTGTAGTCCTGGTGCACACGGTTTGCACTCAGTACAAAGTTTTGAATATCTAGCCCATGGCATACCAATACAGTTAAATGCCCAGGTTATGAGTGAATGTTTAAATATTTCAACATTCACTTATAACTTCTCTAATTTTCAATATTTTGGCTCCAAACTTTCAACACAGGCATTTTTCCACCCCACCTCATAAACGTGACCAGTGTCATTTTTTTAATCCTGGACGAGATGTGTTTTTGCACTTGTGGTGCAAAATGACATTTTGGCTAATATACTATAAATGATACATGTCATGCTTATAAAGGGAGTCATGAAATGACTACAGTGAAAATTCGGGGTAAAAATTAAATGTCTTTAAATAGCTATCCATATTTATATTGATATATATATATATATATATATATATATATATATATATATATATTTATATATTCATGGCAAAAAACTCAGTTAATGCATCAGTTAGCGTTCATACCACAGTGACAAAAGCATGGAAATGTGGTGTTAGGGTTACCACCCCTACCACCCCCACCCCCTCACTCCACAAACCAACAGGCATCAAGGTGTGTGTTGGGGTCATCAGCCTAACTCTCATCCCATTCCATGTGTAAAGAAGCTGAGGTGGTGCAGTATAGGAGAATGATGTGAAAGTTAGGCATGATGACCCCAAGGCACACCCCATACCACCCTCTCTCTCCTCAATGCCGCATGTGTAAGTGTGGGGGTGGGGGTTGGGTGGTAGGGGTGGTAACCCTAATGCCACATTGCCATGTTTTTGACGCTGTGGTATGAACCCTAACTGATGCATTAATGGAGTTTTTTGCCATGAATTTCCCTTCTTTTTGAGAAAGTGTAATGTAACTGGTAAATGGTATGTGTTAGTGGGAGAGCGGGCCATCTGAGCCCTGCCCTCCCTTCATATTGCCCATTTTTTGCATAATGGTATGTGTATGTGGGAGCATGGGCCCTCTGGGTCCTGCGTTCCCACTTACACATAGCTACAAAGCCATGCAGCAGCCCTACAGGGATAGGAACCCTTGTAACACTAATTTGCCAATATTTCAGCAACTGTAACTGCTAGAAAAAAAATTCCAGTGCCGTTGTAATCATGACAGTGAGTACTTCATGCAGCATAAATTGACTAAATCCGTATCTTGCATCATTTATGAGATACCAGCACCAAAATGCACTGAAAAGGCATCCTTTGGAAAACTTGTGACATTAATTTGCCAATATCTCCGTAACCGTAGAAAGTAGGAAAAAATTACACTGCAGGTGTAATCTATGATTTCCAAACTTGTTTCTGCAGCTTAGTTCACATAAAAGTGAACTAAGCTGCCAGTAGCGAAAACTCTGCATCTCGCTTCGTTTTTGAGATATGGGCACCGAAAGGCGTAATGGACTCCGCAATGTTATACTATGGGAAAGTTCTCAACTTTGGAATTCTGTAACTTTGGACCCCTTGAATGTTTTGTCGTCAAGCCACCAAAAGGCACATCTGTGTGATCAGGGCTTGCCACCCTGCAAATTTCAGCCCAAAAGACCCAACCGTTTTGTTGCAGAAGGTTGGCAAAGATTTGTAGTTTTTTTAAAATACTGTCGCAAATCACGAAAGTTTCGCAAAAGTAGCACGAAATTTTTGCATTTGTGAAAGTATTTCGCTATTTGTGAAGTTATTTTTCCCCGATGTTGAAAATTACATTTCTGGGGGGTTTTACCCCTCAAAAAAGATAGGACTGGCATCCTCAGGACCAGACTAGGTAAACCCAACAGTCAGTGTTTACCTAGAAGGTCCCAAATTTAAACACCAGGCATTTTTCTTTCTCACTAACTGAAAACAAGATAGCTGTAGCATGGAAGTAAAAGGGCCATCTGAGAAAGTAAAAGTGCATTTGCAAAACTTTTGTGATGCACATATATTTTCCCCCATTGACTATAATGGGAAATTTGTTTTTTGAATAACTTTCAAACAGTTTAATACTTTTTCACCAAATCTTTGAAAAACATATCAGTGACCCAGAATGCATCTTCCCTGAAGATTTTGGACTGCGCGGATCAATTTTATGGCTGTGGGTGCAAGCAAAGAAATGCGAAAAAGGTCTGTTTTTTTGCATTTTTTTGCATTCTGTAGCTCCGCAACTGTACATTCGACTGTAACGCAACTTGCCAGAACCAGAGATCTATGTTACCAGACTGTGCATACAAAACTTCAGGTAAATCTGATGTATGGTGGCAAAGTTATTAAGGTACAAAATTTGAGCTTTATCATTAAAGTAGCTTACTCAACCGTAACTATAGTGCCATTACTGTGGCACTATAATACATATATATATATATATATATATATATATATTTACATATATATATATATATATACACATATACATATATATATATATATATATATATATATATATATATATACACACACACATATATATATATATATATATATATATATATATGTGTAAAACCATCCTCTATAGTTATGGTTGAGTAGCATGCTTAATGTTAAACCTCAAATTTTGCACTTTAATAACTTTGCAACAGATCAATGGATTTGCACAATATTTGGCATGCACTGTCCCGTGGTCTAGATCACTTGAAGTGGCAAGTTTTCTTTCAGTTGGATGTGTGGATTCTGAGCTCCGGATAGTGCAAAAACCTAAAAAGTCATCACTTTTCTCAGTTTTTTCCTCATCGCCTTGTGCCCAGATGGTGCGGAATTTTGTTGTGAATTTTTAATGTTAGAAATAGCTTGGATAACAGAACTGCCATGCATTTGTTTGGCGAAAAAAATATTAATCTGTTGCAAAGTTATTCAGTTTTTTAGTTCCCATTTTTTTCAATCAGACGATCACTCTCCAGGATAGAGGGAATAAGTTCGAAAAAGGACTTGTCATCACGAAAAAGGATTCCTTTTCATGAGGGTCCAATCCTTCTTCACCAGAAAAAAATTATTTTTTGTGAACCGCCATCTTGTTTTATTTTTTTCACACAACAAACTGTTATAACACTGTCCAAGGATGTCTTTTACAGGCATCCAGACATGTGTCTTGCTCATCGGGAGTTGATGAGCTTCAGTGTGCAATTTGTTTACAGCTCCCATGCCCTCCGAATGTTTGTTTTTTTCCAACTATTTAAATCCTTTTTCGCCACTTGCTAAGTTCTTTTTTCGCACATGCTTTTTTGTTCTCACAAAAAAGAAATCAGCTGGCAAAAAACAATTGATCTGCCATCCCCGCTATTTACTTTTTTAATCCCTGGTAGGCCAGTGGCCCCTCCCCTGTTCTCCCATTGCAGTCCCTGATGTATTTCTTCATTTTCTGGTGCTACAGTGGTTCCTCCCCATTCTCCAATCACTGTCCCTGATGTATTTCTTCATTCCATGGTGGTGCAGTGGTCTCTCCCCTCTCCCCATTCTCCAATCAACATCCCCAATGTATTTCTTTATTCCCAGGAGGTCCAGTGGTCCCTCCCCCATTCTCTGATCACCATCCCTGGTGTCTTTCTTCATTCCCTGGTGGTCCAGTGGTCCCTCTCCCTTTCCCCCGAACCGTGGAGGGTGTCTGGTTATGACAACTGCCCTGTTTGAAGTGCTGTTTGATGGTCAGGAAAACTTGACTTTCTATAAGGGCAGATTGTTTTAGGCTGTAGCATGATGGCATACATCAAGATGACCGGAGGGTGGGCAAAGCCTGAGATAGTGGCAAAGCAAACCCAGAAGTTACTCAGCCTGCAGGGGGGACTGAATATCCTCCCCTCACTTCTGTGTCCAATTGCATCATCAGGTGATGATGAATGGCATAGGAGCATGACTTCTCAACAGTGCAGACTGGCCAATGCCTTTCCAAGTGAGCTGAGTGAGAGTTTCAAGTGCATGCTGATGTGGTAAAAGGGAGAAAAGCAGGCTGGTGGGAAAAATTTATCTCATTGTCATAATGTTTAAGAGAGGATGGTGCAGCAAAAATATAAAATAAGCAGAGATTGGATCCCCTCACCTTACCAGCAACAGTTTTGCCTGGTTAGAGTAACTGCTATTTCTGGAAATGGTGTGCCCAGGCAAAGAAGTAAAGCAGCTCAACAAATATGGTAACTAAGTTCAGTGACATAATAACACATACGGCTGAAGTGAAGTAATTGAGTCCAGAGAAAGCAGGTATAGCAATGCAGGGGAACACAACTTTTGAAAAAGTACAGTCCCATACCTACAGCTCAAGTGTAAGACTTCTTACTGTTTTATGGGTGCTGCTATGGCTGGGGAAGTCTTAGGAAGAAACAGCTTGGGAAGGATGGCTGGCAACTGATGAGTAGCTGCTGCTGCTGCTGATTCGAAGGTGTGGGTTCCTGTGGGAAATTAAAGAGTGAAACATGCTGGGAAACTCACACGGAACTTGATATGACCCAAAAGAAGCTTCGATTTGATTTCCTTATAGGCTTTCTGTTTCTCCTACACAGCTCAACTGGGATAATTAAATATGAAGAGTGAGAGTACTTCCAGTGGAGGGAAGGAGGGACAGTTCCTTGCTGCTTGCTGGATTTTTAAGTTTATTCTTAAAGTTAAGGAGCTTGAAGATCAGGGCTGTAGGTTCTTCTCCCTTTTCTGTCATTGGGCTCTGTCAGTGGTGTATGAGGTGTCATGATTCAGGGGCCCTGCTAGTTGCAGAAAGAGCTGGTTAAGGAAACACAGTGGGAACCTATCCTCTGCAAGCTCGTGGAATTCCCACCAGGAGCATGTTGTTACACCTGCTCTTGATCGCTTAGTCATCAGTTTTCTCCTTAAGTCTGGCCACTTCTTCCGCCTGAGGGCTACCATTTCCTTCTCTTCCCAGCTAGCTTGGTCTTCCAGGGAGCTTACCTTAGCCTTAACATCTTCTAACAATTGGGTTAGGGCATCCAGTGAGGATTTCACTGTCTTGAGAACATCTGTACTCATGGTAATGATCACCTTTGTGAAGATAAGTTCCACCACACATTTTTCTAATACTGTAGCCTCTGATTCTTGTTCCTGTGGGGTAACTCCATCAGCTTGTGACACCTCAACATGTCACACATAACCTGCCAGCAGCAGAGAGTGACCTGGCTCAGTGGTCTCCTGCTAGGATTTTTTTATATCTGCTTTCAGACTCTCCTGTTCAGATCTTGGAATGCCTAAACTACATTGAGCTGCTGATCAGGAAGAACTGCAGCATCTAAACAAATGGAGTTCTCTAATGAATATTATGGAAAAAAATGTTACAGTGACTGTGTGAGTGAGCATGGGGTGGGGGCTGGAGTGGAGATAACACATTAGCCATGTATTGCAGTCCACATGTTAAGCCCAGCACAGAAGGAAAATTGAGCACCAAGGCAACCTGACAACCTGCTATAACTACAAAAAATAATGAGTACAACTATATATGCAAAATATTCTTTACGTCTCCATTCCTGATGTATTTCTTCAGTCTCTGGTGGTCTAGTGGTCTCTCCCCATTCCCCCATCCTCTGATCACTGTCCCCAATGTATTTCTTCATTCACTGGTGGCGTAGTGGTCCCTCCCTTCTCCCCTGTTTTCTGATCACTATCTCTGAGGTATTTCTTCATTCCCTGGTGGTCCAGCATACCTCCCCCTTCCCCATTCTTTGATCACTCTACCCATGTCCAAACTGTATTTTCCACTGGCCCAGTGGTCCCTCTCCCATTCCCCATACTCTGATCCTCATCCCAATGTTTTTTTTTTTTTTAAGCCTGAAAAAAAATCCCTTACCAATCAGCCCCCACACCACCACGTCCCACTCAGAACCCACAACCCACACCCCCCAATACAACCCCACACACCCTCACTGACCTAAACAGATCCCAGGTACAAACTCTACGGTATACCGCCCCAGCATCGACATTTCAACATCAACCGACACTACAGAGAATACAGCACCAGGCCACTGTAGTGTCAGTGCTGGACCCCGGTACTGTTTTCTGGGGGTCTTGCACCCTCTCCCCTAATCAGCTCTGACTCAGAGTTGATTATATTTAGTGGGGGGGTGCAGGGGGCGAAGCCTCCCAAAGAAAATATGGTTGTCAGTGACAACCTTTATGCCAATCGCAAATGCGGTTGACATAAAGGTTTCGCTGTATGGTAGTTCTACAAGATTTATGTCAATAACAGGTCATAGATCCCAAGATCCACTCTCCCAATTGAAGACATGTCTTGCTGCTGGAACCAACAACTGCAATATGTGAAACTAAGGTAAATGCCATTCAAAGTATTTCAGTGGGGTTTTCAGCTTTAGTGCATAACTTTGCCATTTTTTGACATTATGATCAAACGTTTTCAACATGGCCTTTTGGGGACCCCACCTCATAAACAATATGACTGTCATTACACAACTCCTGCCCAAAAGATGATTTCATGGTCACTTGGTGAATTCACCTTTCGAGCAAAATTTGGAAATTTTTTCTACCCTTGTGCATGAGGTGGGGCACATAAGAAGGCTATTTTGAAAATTTGGAGTCAAAATATGTATCAATGGCAAAGTTATGCCCATCTGTTGCTATTTTGCTATGTATACTCATAACTTTGGAAATTGTAAATATTTTGACCCCAAATGTTCAAAAGAGCCTTCTTATTACCCTACCTCATTTATGTCACAACTGTCATTTTAAAATCCTGGTCAAAATGTGTTTTCACACCTGTGGTGCATGGAACTATGTTTTAGTGGGAATTTGAAAATTGGACCGTGTACATGAGGTGGGGTAATAGGATGGCTATGCTGACAATTTGTTCACTGTTGTCCTATAAATGGAAGTGAAGGGCCCTTCCACAGTGACATACATATACACATTTATGGCAGCTTCCACAGGCAAATAAGGATATGATTACTCTATCTCAAAAACTATAGATGGGTGAGAGTGTAGAGCCCAGAGTGCTCTGCAGTTATACAGGCAAATAAGGCTATGATTACACTATCTCAAAAAGTAAGGAAATTCTTTGCAAAAAAACTATGTTAATGCATTTGTTAGGGTACAGTATAAAGCAACAAAAGTAGAGACATATGACATTAGGATTTCCAATCGTAAATCCCCTGCCTCTCCCCTGAAGTGAATGAAGGGTGGAGTCTCCCTTCGAGTTGTCAGCTCTAAGGATTACCCCATTATGTGCACTCATGAAATATACACACCTGTCTCCATCACATCTTAGCTTTTCTGTTACTGCAGTGGGGGTGAGTGTTAGTGTTGAGAACCTGAAGGGAGACTCTACCCCTCATTCACTTCAGGGGTGGTGCAGGGGTTTTAGAGTAGAAAATCCTAACATCATATTTCTCTTCTTTTGTCACTTTATCCTGCACCCTAACTGATGCATTAACATCGTTTTTTTGCAAAGATATTTATAATTAAGAAACTTAGTGCCAGTCTTGAACCCAGCAGGCATGCTTTGTGAGCCTGTGCCAGTGAGTTGACTTTTGGGGTGAGCTCAATGAGCCAGCTGGATGGGGTAAGGGTGGGGGGGGCTAGTGTTGTTATGTGGCCTCCCCAGCCAAGGAATGGAAGCTGCAGAGTTGTCCACATGGGACATATTGTGAATAAAATTGTTCTGCTGGCATAGGGTCCTGCACCTCTGTACCCATGGGTGGCAGATGGCCCTGTGTACTGGCTGATAGATGGACTCTTTGCCCTTTGTGTCTGTATCTGTAGCAACACGGAGGTGGAAGAACCAGAGGGCCCTGTGCTTCTGCAGCCCACCAGACAGCAATTCCTGACATCCTTTGCTGCATGGAAGTGCAGAGCCTGTATGTGCCCTACACTTCTGTAGGTGGATGGTGTCTTCCCTTGCCACAGGGCCCAAAAGGCCCTACAATCTGCATTTGTTCACACAGGTCCCAAAGGGACCTGCATGAATGAGGATACAATTCCACTATCTCAAAAAGAAAGGAAATTCATTGCAAAAGACTTCATTAATACACTAGTTAGGGTTCAACTTAATGCCACAAATGCAGGGAAATGTGGCACTAGGGTTTCCAGCCCCAACTCATCACCTCCGCTCTCCAAGTAGAAAAGGAAAAATAATAGTGTTTTGGGTTTCCAGAGTCTTGATGAATCAGTGGTGCATTCTTCCTTGGAGTTGCCAACCCTAATGCTCACCCCATGCCCTGAGCAAACAGTCATATATGATCTGGAACAGATTGTGTTGGCAACATGTGGTGAGATATAATTCTCTACCTTTGGAGAGTGTGTCACTATGAGGCACTGGTTTGGAGCTGTATCCTGTGCTTCAGAAAAGAGATTATGGATTGAGGTGAGGGACGAGCATTAGGGTTAACAAGGAAGACCCTGCCACTGATTCATCAAGACTTCATTGACCCAAAACCCAAATGATTTTTCCTTTTGCTGGTTGGGGGATGGGGAGTTAGGGTCGGAAACCCTGACACCACATTAACCTACTTTTGTGGCATTATGTTTAGCCCTAACTGGTACACTAATGAAGTTTTTTACAAAAAATACTTTTATATTATAGTAGCACAGTAACGCTGCTATATTTAGGGTTGAGCAGGGGTTTTCTATGTTAAACCTCAAATTCTGCACTTCAATAGCTTTGTAACTATTCAACAGATTTGCATGCAATTTTGCATGTGCAGTCTTGGGGGTAGTTCCCTTGACATGCCAAGTTTTGTTTTGGTTGGATGTGTGGGTTCCGTGATGCAGATACCAAAAAAAAGTTAAAAACAATTTTTTTTTTGCTGTTTCATTGTCATCATATTGTGTGCAGACAGTTCTGAATTTTGTTTGAAATTTTCAGGATAGAAAGGGACTGGCCAACAGATGTGCCATTGGCTGGTTTGGTGAAAAAATATTAATCCATTCCAAAGTTATTTCATTTTGAAACTTCAGTTCTGAGCATGCTCAGTAAGCACTTCAAAATAGCTGTATGAAATGAAAAAATGATCCTTTTCCATATGCATCCAATCCTTTACATGAGAAAAAAATATTTTCTTGTATGGATGTCATTTTCTATTAACTGTTAAAACTTTCAAACATTTTGAAGTACATAAAAATACTGTATTTCTGAAAAAAAAAACATCAGCACAGACACCTAGGGTGAAAATGGGGCAATCTTGATCAAGGGGAGACCTGAGACACCTCAGACATCCCTTTGGCACAAACACTGTTCTGACTAGGTTACATTACCACACAAGATAAAAGTTAAGGTGTGCATGCATACAATTTAGTCAGCTTTAACTAAAAGGAGTCCATGAACTCTTACTGTCTACTGCATTGGTAAAGTACCATCAGGGCAAATAGGAATGAGAAGAAGTTGATAGAGGGATGAGACAAAATTCTAACTGGGAGGAGAGGTGTGCACACCTTTGAGGTGCTAGGTGAAGATGAGTGTTTTTTTTTTGTATTATATATCGCTTTCCCCATATTCATTATTGGTTCTCTGGTGTCTAGTGGCACCCCCTCCCATCCATTGATTGTTGTCCCAATTTTTTTATGTGAAAAAAGAAAACAGTCCCTCGCCGATCTGACCACCCCACCCTGACCTCCAAATGAGCACCCACAACCCCACACACATCCTCACTCACCTGAACATGTCCCAGTGAGAAGATCCACTCTCTGATTGAAGACATATCTTGCTACTGGAACTACCAACTACAATATGAGAAACTAAGGTAAGAGCAGTTCAAGTGCATGTCAATGGGTTTTGAACTTTGATGCATATCTTTGTAATTTTTCCATACTTTCACCCCAAGTGTTCAACATGGCCTTTTTGGGAAGCCACCTGATGACCAATGGTGGTGGAATTTTGCAAACCAAGCCTGAAAGGTGGTCTTGTGGTGAAATCATCGTATGGCTGGGATTTGAACATTTTCATCACCTTTGTTCATGAGGTTGCGTTATAAGAAGGCTATGTTAAACTTTGGGTCAAAATATACAACAATGGCAAAGTTATGTGCATCAGTTGAAATTTTACTATGCCGTCTCATAACTCATAACTTTGCTAATTTTAATTATTTTGACCCCCAATTTTCAACATAGACATTTTTTACACCCCCTCATGAATGTGACAGCTTTCATTTTTCAAATCCCAGCCAAAATGTGTTTTTGTACCTGTGTCATCGAATGACGTTTTGGTGGTATGTAATGATGTTTCAGTGGGGATTTGAAAATGTCCAGTACTGGGTTCATGAGGTGGGGTAATATGAAGGCTTTGCTGACAATTTGGTTACTGTTTTGCTACAAATGGAAGAGCAGGGCCCGCAGAGCATTATGCTTCCACAACAACATACATGTATGCTTCTATGGAGGGCCCTTCCACAGGCAAATCAGGATACAGAAACATAGAAAATTGATGGCAGATAAGGACCACCATGCCCATCCAGTCTGCTCATAAACCCTACCTGTATCAGTGCCTGATGACCCTACTCAGTCACTGGCTCTAGCCTCTCCCTCCCACCTCTAGGGTTCCCTTATGCCTGTCCCATGCATATTTGTTCCCCCACAGTGCTCCCCCCTACCACCTCCTGGGGTAGGCCATTCCATGCATCCACCACACTTTCTGTGACTAAAAACTGCTATTGCCCCTTAACTGGCCCCCCTCCATTCTCCTAGCATGCCCTCTAATTCTTTTGCCCTTTCTATAGTGAAAGATGTCATCCCCCTGCACTTTGTTTATGCCCTTTTGATACTTGAAAGCTTCTATCATATCTTCATGTTCCTGCCTCTGTTCCAAAGTGTACATACAGTACTGAGGTCTCTTAATCTTTCCTAGTATGTCTTCTGTTGCAAGCTCTGCACCATCTTAGTTGCCCTCCTCTGAACTGCCTCCACCCTGTCTATGTCTTTATGAAGGTGTGGTCTCCAGAACTGCTTCCAGTACTCCAAGTGTGGTCTCACCAGTGTTCTGTATAGTGGTACCACCACCTCCCTTCTTCTACTAGTGATACCTTATCCTATGCACCCCAACATTCCACTGGTTCTCCCTACAGCCCTTCTACATTGTTTGGCTACCTTGAGATCATCTGAGATTATAATCCCCAAATCCCTTTCTTCCCTGGTGACTGCCAGTAATTCCCCCCCATCCTGTAGCACTCTTCAGGGTTTCTGAACCCAAGGTGCATGATTTAGCAGTTCTTTGCATTGAACCTCAGTTGCCATACTTCTGACCATTCTTCCTGCCTTCCTAGGTCCCTTTTCATCCTCTCCACCCCTTAGGAGTGTCCACTCTGTTGCAGATTTTGATGTCATCTGAAAATAGACAAACATTCCCTTCTAGCCCTTCTGCAATGTCACTATTGAAGACATTAAAAAGGATTGTCCTCAGGACAGACCCCTGAGGCACCCCACTGGTCACCCCCCTTTCATCAGATTGGATACCATTTACCAACACCCTCTGCTTTCTGTCATTTAGGCAGTTTTGAACCCAGTTCACCACCCCGTGACCCACTCCCAAGCTACCCAATTTATTCACCAGTCTCTTATGTGGAACAGTGATGAAGGCCTTGCTAAAATCTAAGTAGGCAACATCTACCACTCCCCCAATCCACCTCCTTTGTAATCCAGTCAAAGTAATCAATCAGATTTGTTTGACAGGGCCTTCCTGCTGTGAACCCATGCTGTCTCAGATCCTGTGCTCCATTGGATTCAAGCTGTTCCACAATCTTTCCTTAAGCAGAGTCTCCATAATCTTCCCCACTACTGATATTAGGCTGACCATCCTATATTTCCCTGCCTCCTTCTTTCTTGCACTCTTGTGCAAAGGGACTACTTGTGCCCTCCTCCAATCTTCAGGGACCACTCCTTTGCTGAGCAACTCACTAAACAGGGCTGCCAGTGGTGCTGCTAACTCCCTCCTCAGGTCCTTCAATATTCTGGGATGTATGCCATCAGGACCTATTACCTTGTCCTCCCTCAGTTTCGTTAGCTTAACCAGGACTCTTTCTTATATAAATGGACTGGTGTTTATCTCCCTCCCCCTTAGTATGTGATGCCCAGCTGTGGTCCTTGTCCTTCCCCCTCTTCTGTGAAAACTGAACAGAAGTACCTATTCAGTATTGATGCCTTTTCCAAGTCTCCTTCCCCACACACCCCTTCCTCCCTTTTAAGCCATACGATCCCCCCAGCCTTCCGTCTTTCACTGATATATCTATAGAATGCCTTATCACCTTTCTTCACTGTCTGTGCCAACCTCAACTCTGTCTGCATCTTCACCCTCCTTACAGCTTTTGCCACTCCCTTCAGACTATGATTATATTATCTCGAAAAGTAAGGACATTTTTTTGCAAAAAACTGCATTAATGCACATTTAAGGTTATGACTAAAGTGACAAAAGTAGCAAACTGTGGTTTTAGGGATTCCCAATCTAAAACACCACCTCCGCCCCTGAAGCAAATCATGGGTGCAGTCTTCATTGGGGTTGTCAATCCTAAAGGTTACCCCATTGTGGTAGCAAGAACGCTCAAATGTGATGAACACAGGTGTGTTCATTTCAGGACTGTATAGAATGGGGTGAGCTTTAGGGTTAACAAACCCACTGAAGACTGCACCTGATTTTTACTACAGGGGTGAGGGTGATGTTTTAGTGATTGAAACCCTAAAACCAATTTCCCTACTTATGTCACTTTAGTCTGAAACCTAAATGTTACCTTAATGCATTTGCTGCAAAGAATATACTGTACATACATACACACCCATACAGATAGACAGATAGATAGATAGATAGATAGATAGATAGATAGATAGATAGATAGATAGACAGACAGACAGACAGATAGATAGATATAGACATATGTGTGTGTGTGTGTGTGTGTGTGTGTGTGTGATAGTTGGTTGGCTCTTTCCCCCATACAAGCCAGTAGCATACATTTCCCTGTATACCTCACCAATTACAGCTGTCTGCCTCCCAATTAATGCTGTATACCTCTGGAGGTATACAGGAGGTATACAGCTGTAACCTCCAAATTAAGGCTCTGTGGTGGGAAAAATGTCCCCTCCCTGCCTGCCCCCCCCCCGGAGCTTTCCATATAAACAAAGCAAAACAGTTTAATGTCAGCTGCAGGGAGCTGCAACTAACACATAATCCCCCTCCACACACACACACACACACACACACACTTAACAGCTGCCTTTCCCTCAAAGCTTCAGCTTTCTCGCATGCTGCTGCTACCAAGCCACTTACTCCATTGGCTCCATGGGCCTGACAACACATGCTATTTCCCTGCTCTCTGACCACGAACCATCCTCCTGACCTCCAACTCCACTCCACACCACAGACAACATGCTGCACTGCCACAATCCATGACCCCACCAAAAGTCTTAAGGATGCCTTAGCCAAGACACTCCCCTTTTTATTGGGTAAATCCACACACAGTACCTGTGCTCAAGTGGAAAGGGGTGGGGTGCATACTATGGGAGGCTAACCCCAGTGAACCAATGACTCCAAATACATATAACTCCAACAAAGAGAACCGAGACTCCAGCTGTGTATCAGCAAAATGTGTTGCTTTATTTCAACAAATTAAAACAGCCTCCTGCCAGTAATCCATGACCATCTTGCCCCAGTGCTTCACCTCTAATGCAAGACTTTGTCAGGGGGCCTTTTTATTGGGGAATCCTACACTACGATAATGAGAATGGGGCAAAGAAGAGGCCCTTATCAAAGTGCCACTACACTATGGAAACCTACATAGTAACAAAGCAAACTTGGAAATGGCCCCAACCACAGCTCATGAAGAAACTGGCCCAGACTCACAGAGCAGGTAGAAGCAGTAAAAAACCCATCATGTATTATACAAAACATACGACGGGTATGTGTGGAATACAAGGCAATATATGCACCGAGCAGGGTTAATTAGATAATAAAACCACTCTTCCTTGGGCTTGTGGCAATATTATCTAATTAATCCCCCTCAGAGGCAGTATAGTGCAGTGGTTTAAGGCTTTGAGCTGCAAACCTGGAGACCTGGGTTTGAATTCCACAGCTCCCACTTGCATACTGTGTGACCCTGAGCAAGTCACTTAGCTTCCTTGTACTCACAGGATGCATCTGTAAACAAGCTTCAGCTTAGTGTGTCTCTCCTGGTAAAAAACAAACAAAAAAAAACTATTGGTGGGTACATTTCCTTGTATTTCATACATACCCATCATATATTCTTTTTTATTGCAGGGACATGATGCAAGTGCAGGTAAGGTTATTTGCCTGCCTGCAGTACAAGTCAAATTAATGTGCTCAATAGTCAACCCAAGATGGACTAATGTTCTCCATACAGGGAGGTAGTGTGGTCATGTCAATGGAATGGGAATTCAAGGGGATTTAAACTATAGATTAGGGGATGTAGATAGTGTAGAGGTCACAAGTGGCAGGATTTAGATGCATGGGTTCACCAGAGAATGGTAGCTGGACTAAGTAGCAAAAGAATAGTAGACCACCAATTGGTGCAAGAATGCATATGGGGCAATTCTTACTTGAATGAAGGAGATATTAGAATCAAACTCCACAAAACTGATTGTTCTGAGAACCAAATACACTTGAAATTCTAGAACTTAGAGGAACTCACAGAGACATGAGGGAGATGAAAATGACTCGACAACCAAGAAGGAAAGAGTCTGGCTATTCCAAAGGGATCGATACTACAGGAAAAGGAGCAGGAGGTTCTCTTTTGAAGAGAGCTTGTCTGTGAAAACAAAGAAGTGATTAGTGAAACAAGCAGATCCACAAAGTCCATCTGACAATGCTCAGAAAGCAAAGTGGGGGGTGGTGGGGAGAATAGATTCCCAGAAAGGAACTACTAGAATGCAAGCAGCTCAGAAGAGCTAAATGGATTCAATTATGGTAAATGGTTTGTAAAAGTTAAATCCTACATATGGAATTCTTGTTGTGGTACCTGTTTTGCATTTTTAAGCGAATTTTGCCAATTAGTAATTTTTGAAATTTTCACAGAACATTTTAACCTACTAAACCACATTTATCCTGCTTTATTAGATTCAAGGTCATGTTTACATTGTGTGTGTTGCAAATTTTATGTGTATTCCTGCAACAGCAGTAGAGCAAAAAACATCCAAATATTTGGAAAATATTAACACTTTTTTTCTCTCCCTATCCCCCACTGATCCCCTTTTGCCTGACAACCCCCAGCCCCATCATCCACTGAACCCAGGACTTACCCCATCTGTTGCTTTCTACCACCAAGGGTGAATGAGTCCCTAAGGAGGTGATGCAGGGCCTGAAGAGTTGCTGGCATCATCCTGTCAGCAGCAATGTTTTTTTTATTTTCTCCTCAACCTGAGCTGGAACAAGGGCTAGGGTGTGCATGTACTCCATTAAGACACAGTGCATCTATACCTATGCACCCAGTCAACTGGGTACATGACTACTGCTGTGCCACCCAGTATCCTCTAGGTGGTAACCAATAAGTGGTACATGTTCTCCCCCTCCCTGACTGTGGAGAGCCATCAATAGACTCTCAATCCTCCTTCCTTGGGCTGGCCCCCAAGAGACCCTGGTCTGTTCTCAAACCCGGGTCATCAGTGTGGTAGGAGGTAGGGTGTCCAGTGCCTCAGCCCTCCTCACCACTGGATCGATACAATTGTTCTGTACAATTTCTCAAATAATTGAACTGTGAAATAATGAACTTCTGTAAGTTACAGTTTACTTAACCAACTATCTCCCTATTTTAGCCTTTTCTAAGGCTCTTCCAAGACAGTATGCATATAAATTTTCAATTATCTAGCTTCAAAGGTGGCTAAGTTGCAAGTAAAGAAATATTTTCTGAAAAGTTTAACTATAATTAATTTCCAGATTTTTTAGCCCCTCTAAGTTTCTCACCCTTCATACAAATGCCATGAAACACGGCATCCGTTTGTGGGCTCTAACAAAAAAAGCATCCCAATTTGTAGGTCTCTAGTTGTAAGAATGACTGAGTAATGATCAATAAAAGAATTAGATAGAATAATAGCCAAGCAACAGGAAGGGAAGGGGCAAGAGGAGGTACATAATAGCAGCACAGCAGTGGTTCAGCCATTTTAGCTGGAGTTTTGATTTAATTGAAACTACAGCACATCAGATTGGCTGAACAACTGGAGAGGTTTGTGCACTAGGATACAGCAGGTAAGATAGCGTACAATGAATGAAGTTTAAAAAAAAATTAATAATATTATATAATGATAGTTGTATTACTTCACTCGAGAAAAATCGTTTTAAGATGAATTGCATGTGACTGGTTCATTAGGCTTCTGTTTGAGGGAAGTTTTTCTTTAAATTGAATAATGCTGAAAGGGTCCTAGTTAACAAACTTGTAAGGGATAGCTCTTTTGGCATTCAGCACCAAAATTCCATTATTTTGAAGGTTTGAACTTGCAAACACGTTCTGGACAAAGGGGAATGCGGGCAGGCAAGGTTTTCAGCTTTTGTAAAGTTTTTCATTTAAGGGCCTCGCCGAGCAAGCATGTCTAGCTGAACCTGCACTGCTACAGGATGTTGGGGAATGCCATAGGGCAATTTTGCAATTAAGGCTCTTTGTTTTTGGCTTTCAGTACAGCGTTTTGCTTTAGTTTAAGGGTACATGCATGGAACACATGGGAGACAAAGGAGGAAGCGAGGAGGCAAGGCCTCGGCCTTCAGGGGGAGTGTACAGAAGTTTTTCATCTAAAAGCCTTTCCGAGCAAGCATGTGGAACTGAACTGTGCTACGGCCTGATGCTGGGGAACACCATAGTTTGGTTGGAAAAATTAAAAGTTTGCTTGGTTCCTTTTAATATTTGGGGGAAGCAGGGAGCTCTTCAGCTTTGTGTAGGGATGAAACGGAGAATCTCACTGCCGAGTGAGAGGAGGGCAATTCAGAGAGGGAGAAGGCTCCTGCTGAAAAGGAGCAAGGGCAGCAGGCGTAGGGGTTGTTGTGGCCTAAGGGCTGAATGCGGAAAGCGATAGGCAAGGGAGGGGGAAGGCATTGGATACAAGGGGAAGAGGCAGGTGATTAGAGGCCTGGGCGTACGGATAACACCGGAAAAATGCATGGAATGATGTCACACTCCCAGAGAACCATGTGGTACAAAACAAAAGGGTTTGGCAAGCCCAGAAAAGTGCCTAGGGATGGCAGACAGGGGATATAGGGTGTAATGTGGAGAAGCAGCCCAAACTGGCAGGGCAGCAGCAGACAAAAGGGGGAATGCAGCCAGAGGCATGTGAGGGCATGCAAAGGGGGGGGATGTATAGCCAAATTAAGGCCACAAGAGGCAGCGCGATGGATGCAGTGTAGCCACAGGCAGTTGGACGTTGGCTGTGGGGGACAAAAGGAGAAGTGGGCCCAATAGGCCAAGAGCATGGTGGCAGAAGCCGGGAGGGGAGTAGAAGCAAAAATGGGGCCTTCAGGGAGAAGGGGTGAGGATTTTTTAAGCGGAAAAGGCCACTTGGTATGGCCGGAGACAAATGGGACAAAGGGGAAGGGGAATGGATAGGACTCGGAGGGTCAGCAGCCATAGCCATGTGAGGGCATGTGGGGGAAAGTGGTTAGGCCTGGAAGGCCACAAGAGGTGGCACTTAAGGCATTTTGATGGCCATGAGAGGTCTGAGGCCTGGGGGGGCATAGAAAAGAGAGGTGAGGTCTGACTGGCAGGAGATGGGTGGATAGAAGACAGGGGAGGCCATAGAAATGGTAAGAAGGGGGAAGGCAACTTAAAAAGGCCTTTTTTGAAGGTTTACAGTGGAGGAAGGCCCTGGGCAGAGGATCAGGTGCGATGCATCTGGCGTCCAAGAGAGCAGCATGGAAGGAGGTTTTTTGAACTTTACAGCATTTCTATAGGCATGGGAAAGGGAAGGCGTAGCTTTTGGGCATGAATCAACCTGACAGCATTAGAGGACTGTGCAAAAATCATCTGGCATCCATGAGGGCAGGTCAGAGCCAAAAGAAAAGGGCACGTTTTGTCACCATTAGTCGACTGTTCTCTTGAAAATGGGCCTAACCATAGGGGGAATGCTATAGGCAGATTTGTAATTAATGGAAATTTTCTTTCCTTTTCTTCAGTTGTTTTCACAGTTTTCAAGGAGCAAGGAACATGGCACCAAAGAAGAACAGGCCTTCAAAGGAGGACGCCTACAGGGCTATAGTGGAACTGGCAGAAAAAGCCAATAGAATGTGGGAGCTGGTGGAAGGGGAGGAACTGAGGAGATCTGGGGAGAAAAGGAAAGTGGAGAAGGAAAAGGGGGCAGAGGGAAATGGCCAGCTGAGGGACCATGCAGCCCAGCCAGGATACAGCCACTGATAGTGGGACCCAACAAGGTGGCTAGTCCAGTACCTCTGCAACCTGTTGACCCAAGGCCACCAGTTCCTCCCCAGGACCAGGTTGGGTTTCCCCCAGTGGAACCCAGACTAGATCCCCAGCACATAGTGGTTCCTCCACAGCCACTAGTAGCACAACCACTCCTTCAACCACAGGGCACCATACTTGGGCACCAGGAGGACAGCAGGCAACAAGGAGTGGACAAGGCCACAGGTAACGCACCCAGCTCAGTGGGTGACAGCATCAAAGAGTATATAAGTCAAATTGTTTCGGCACTAGGGAAAGGGGGTTTGGGGCAGAAGGAGTCAGCACTGGCAGAAATTAGGTCAGAAAAAGAGGTGCCAAAAGGGAAAGAAGGAGGAGTGGGGAAAGAAGGAAAAGGAACGAGGGAGATAGGAGCTCCTGGGATGAGGGTAGGCAAACACGTTCCATTGGCCACAAAACAGAAAATATGAAAGGGAGAGTATGTGGATATCTTCACCTTAGTAAGCCGGGAAGCAGCAGCAAAATATGAAGAGGCAGAGAATATAGGTAAGAGTGAAATGGCAGCAGCGGTAGTTTTGTTAGACAACAAAGAGGAGGACAAATTAACTAAAGGGAACACTTGGAAAGGGTGGTTTGTAGGTTTCGCCACATTCTCAGCCATAGTATTGGAGAAGAGGCCTGAGTTGGGCATCCCACTCATCACATACTCCCAGATAATAAGGTGTGCAAAGGCAAAAGGGGGTATGGGGTGGATATACTACGATGAATTATTTCGGCAGAGAATGGCGACATATGGGGATGTAAGAAGGGACATGAAGCAACTAGATTTGTAGACAGACTATGTAACCAATCAGTCCACACCCGAGGGGGAGTTGGGGAAGAAAGGTGCCATGCCACAGAGGTGTTGCTGGGCTTACAATAGGGCTTTTTGTTCCTGGCCACAATGCTGCTTTCGACATGCATGTTTGAAATGTGGGGATCACATCCAACGAGCAGATGCAGGACGACATTGGTCCAGGGAGCCCAAGGATCTGGGGGGCAAGGATCAGGTCAACAGTTTTTTCGTGAATGGCAGGGATATAAAGGGCAGGCATGGAATAGAGGGGGGGAGGGGCAGGGGACATGCAAGTAGAGGGAGTCAGAATCACTTATCAGCAAGGCCAGACATCGAGCAGAGGGGGGAGACCTTGGCAGAGGAGAAGGAAAGAAGGCAAGGGAGCAATTTAGAGATGCTAGAACCCCCGTCAGGATAGAGGCATGAAAAGAATGGTTGGACAGATACCGGAATAGACAAACGGCAGAGATGATTAAAAAAGGTTTTTGCACAGGTCTTTCATTGCAGTGTGAGGGTCCAAGGCAAGCAAGAGAGGTGAACATTCTGGGTTCGGTAAAAGGGAGGGAAGAAATGTTAAGACAAAAAACAGAGAAGGAAAAGACAGCAGGGAGAGTAGAGGGACCATATGATACCCCCCATTGCAGAATATGAGGATCTCTCCATTGGGTTTGGTCCCCAAAAAACAGGAGGGGGAAAACAAGGTGATTCACCACCTATCCTTTCCTGAAGGGGATTCGGTGAATGATTTTATCGGTGAGGAATATAGTAAAGTGACATATGCCACTTTAGAAGATGCAGTCCGGATCATCCGGGCAACTGCTGATGCATGGATGGCAAAAACAGATATAGAGTCCTCTTTCAGATTACTTCCGGTTAGGAGAGAAGACTGGGACCTATTGGGGTTTAAAATTTGGGGACAGTACTATTTTGACAAAGCCATGCCCATGGGATGTTCTATAGCATGTGTGACATTGAAAGCATTCAGCACATGTTTACAGTGGATATTTCAAGAAAGAACTGGTTACAAAACAGTTATTCACTATTTGGATGATTTCCTTTTTCCAGACATTGGGAGAAGAGAGACAGAAAAAATGCTAGACAGCTTTCAAGAGCTGTGCAAAGAACTACGGGTTCCATTGGCACCAGAGAAAACAGAAGGGCCCAGTAAGGTATTAGAATGTCTGGGTATTGAGATAGATGCTCCAGAGGAAATATTTAGGCTGCCGGACAAAAAAGTGGAAAAACTGAAGAAGCTGATTCAGATACATACCAGTAGAAGAAGAGTACAACTAAAACAGGTGCAAGTATTGGGACACCTGAACTTCGCATGCAGGGCTATTGGACCAGGGAGGGCTTTCACTTAAAGGTTAGCAAGGACTACAGCCGGGGTAACCAGATCACACCACTGGGTAGACATGACAAAAGGTGTCAAGGATGATTTTAAGGTATGGGAGGAATTTCTCAGGGCATATAATGGCTGCTCCTTCTGGCAGGAGGAATGGGTTTATAACACAGACCTCGATCTTTACACAGATGCAGCCAGGGGCCTAGGCATGGGGGTGCTATCTGAGGGGCAGATGGTTTGCAGAACTGTGGCCTACAGTTTGGGTGAGGGACGGTAAGGTAAAAGATATAACATTGTTGGAGATCATGCCCATCTGGGCATGCACCCTAGTTTGGGGGAAAGAATTACGGAATCAGAAAGTGACATTCTGGTGTGACAATAGAGCAGCGGTAGAGGTCTTAAACAACAGGGGAGCCAGGTCAGAAATGGTCATGCAGGTCTTATGACTTTTGGTGCTAAGGGCCTTGCAACTGAACATGTAATTCAGAGAAAAAAGCACCTAGAAGGGGTACACAATACCCTGGCTGACAGCCTTTCCTGTCTGCAGCTGGATCGTTTCCGGAGGCTGGCACCAACAGCAGAGGAGCAAAAAACACCTATACCAATGAACATCTAGGACGTTGGCAAGAAGGAGCAGAACTGTTGTTTCGCAGTTCATGGGCACTATGGACTCTGAGGGCCTACAATGGGGCCTGGCGAGTGTTTCAAACATTCAGGGCAACACACCACATGGAGGTAAGTAGACCACTCACAGAAGAGCAACTAGGGAAGTTCACTGTAGAACAATGGCAAAGAGGAACAGCACACACCACAATGGGGCACTATTTGGCAAGGATTACTGTAGTTTGTAGCCTAAAAGGATGGAAGGACCCGACAAAATCAATGTTCATTAGAAGAATGATGCAGGGGTGGGGTAGGTTAAAACAGGGGACTGTGGATAGTAGAAGACCAATAGGGGAGCAGTGGCTTGCAAAATTGAAGGATGTGTTACCGGCAATTTGCAGATCGAAATCCGAGGCCCAGCTATTTCACATGATTTATGTGGTAATGTTTGCAGGGGCCATGAGATGAGGTGGTGGGGCATGGCAGTAAAGAAAAGGAAGGGGGATTGGAATGGGAAGATATAAGCTGGAGGATGAAGGAGATACAAGTCATGATTAAGAGGTCAAAGACGGATCAAAGGGGGCCGGGTTGAATGGTAACACTAAAGAAACATGTAGAGGGCGCAGTGTGCCCAGTGAAGGCTTTGTGGGCTTTCACCGCAGAGCATGGGAATAGGATAGGGAGATTATTTGTGCATGAAGATGGAAGGAAGGTCACAAGTTATCAAGTCACAGCCTTGCTCAAAAAAGGCATGCAATTCCTGGGGGAGGATCCAATTAATTACTCATCCCACTCCCTATGGATAGGGGCTGCCTCACAGTGGGCAGCAGCAGGTGAGACGGTGAGTAATATTTTGGAAAAGGGGTGCTGGCGGTCTGCCAGTTACAAAAGATACATTCGAACACTGCAGTATGGAGACTAATGTATCACCTCTGTTTTTTGTTACAGATTTGGAGCCATATGGGGGGACAGGGAGGAGTGATATTGTGATAAAGGAAGCTAAGACCATATATAAGATATTTGTTTTGCTTAAACCCTATAGAAAGAGGAAGGATCACAGAAGTGAGGATCTGTGGCCACTCATATTTATTGGGCAGAAAGGAAAGCTGAGAAAAAGGCTGGGGGAAAACAGCTGTACCAAGATGTGAAACAATGTAGGTTGATTTGGCGCGGCATCCAGGTGATGAGACAGGCACAACTGCTTCCTACCCTGAAAGTGCTGAAGGAGCGGCAACAAATTCCAGACCTAATTATTTTACATCTAGGGGGTAATGCCCTTGGGGGTAAGCCATGGGTGGACACATACATGCAGGTAAAAAGGGACTGAGAGACAATACAGCAGTGGTGGCCTAAGGTATGCCTTGCATGGTCGGATATGATCCCAAGAAGGGTTTGGAGACATGAGCACAGCCATAAAGCTGTGGAGAGGGCCAGGAGAAAGATGAACAGAGGGGTAGGGACACTGATAAAGAAAATGGGAGGACAGGTAATACTGCGGGGTGTGGAAGAGTGGGTAGAAGATTTCTACAGGTTGGATGGCATGCATCTGTCAGATCTAGCCATAGACATGTTTAATACAGAAACGATGGGTTTTATAGAAGCATGGAGGAAGCATGCAAAAAATGGAAGTTAAATAAAAAAAAAGAGAGAGAGAGAAGGACTGGGAAGGAGGTTCCCTGAGGTAGGGGGAACAATACCCTAAATTGAGGGGAAAGCCTGTCGTCCAACGCAAGCTGGAGACTGGCTAATGGGGAAAAAAAAGGGGGAAGGAGGGGAGGGGGAAAGAAAAAGGAATAAGATGAAAAGAAGAAGAAGCTGAAGGAGGATTGTGAGAGATATAATAATAAAAGATGATGAAATGGAACATGGAATTATGATATATAAATAAATTAATTGCCAATCTGAGCACAACAACAAACAATGGTCTCTGTCTTTTTGTGAGGGGAAAAGGGGGGAATCCGGGGCAATGTTTAAAGTCAGTCATAGCATGGGATTCCCTTTTTAGGTTCACTGTTTTAAAAACATACATAATTAAAAAAACTAATAAAATAAATAATAATGTATTGATGTAGACCCGTGCCGGCCACTGTTCTATCTCAGTGACTCCAACCTCAGCATACAAGCCACCAGTGGTGGGGACCCAACATCATCTCTGCCTACATTTGTGAAGACAGCAGAACCCTGTACCCACACCATAAACAATGGGGAAAAAGGACCTGTTCTGACTTTTGATGCCTTCCCCTGCACCAGCTAATCAGATGGAAGGGAAAATGCAAACACTCATTTTGACTTTGGCACCTTTCCTTGCACCTGCCAATCAGGCTAAGGGTAAGACACAAACAAAAGGGCTTATGCTGTTTTAAACCCTTACCTGTCCATGCAACTATGGCCACTCTAGCTATGGCAGGACCTGTGGCGGTATTGTCTCCACCTCAGGGACTCCCTCCAGCACACAGGCCACCAGCAGTGATGACACGGCAGTATTTCTCCCAGGGTTCGTGATGGCAGTGGAATCCTCTCCCATGCCATTAACAAAGGGAAAAAGGATTTATTTTGACTTTTGCCACCTTCCCCTGCACCAGCCAATCAGGCTGAGGGGAAGACACTCTGCTCCCTCTTCTCTAATGTGAAATTCAGTTCTCATGAGCAACCCCCCCCCCCCTACAAGTGGCCCAGTGCTGAGGGGAACAAGTTGAGTAAGAGTCTGCCAAGTCAGCCAAGGCAGAAGGCACTGGAGGGCATAACTTTCTGCTGGATCATGTGCCCAAAGTGTCTGCTAAGTCTCTGCATGCTCGCACCTCAGAAGACTTTGAAACTATGTGCATGCAAGTTGCTCTTACTTCCTCTCACTGTATACAAGGTTAACTCTGCTGCATGACTTAGTCAGCCGGTAAGGATAATCAGTGATAGCTGTTTCACATTTCTAGTCTCCCTATGAAAAGTTGATTAGCACTCCACTGCTCAATTGCCATGTTACTAGCCAACTGGTAAGATGAAGCTGTACCCTACTTATCCCTGTAATTTTCCCATTTGCTGTCTCACCATAGCAGTACCTACACTGCCTCCAGAAATACAGTTGTTCTTACAACTACCATAGCTACTGTGCTACTCGACAGTTTAAAAAGTCTTCGCATGCATTATATTTGTATACTGCCTGTTGCTAGACAATTGTAATTTGATTAATGTTTTGTCTCTCTACCAGAGCTTCACATCACTTACAGTCATATTGATGCTCCACTCAAATTGCTCTAATTACTGCCTTGGTGACTGTGCTAGCTGTAGCCTAAGATGTTCTGGTAGGTACTAACTAATGTAATCTAATAGCCCTGAAGCTGTGTTAGATGCTAATCTAAGGTCCTGGTCCAGGCACAAATCCAGTGGGCTCCCCCAGGACAGGCAAACTTATGTACCCTCTGGAACCACTGCACCAGGAGTGCCCGCTTAGCCAAGGCCAACTACTTCCAACACAAGCTAGCTTACAATGTCCTCGACCCCTCTAAATTCTGGAAAACAGTCAATACCCTAATCAACACACCCCCCAGCAGAATGCAGTCCATCCCTGGCATAGCCTTAACCACCAGCGCCCTCACTGAAGGACCTAGGGCCCTCATCCACAACTGCCTTCACCCCCACACCCAACCATTACTCTGCTGGCAGATTCCACTTGAAGGTGATCAAAGTTGTTGCCATCTGCAAAGAACTACTGGCACTAAATGCAGTAACCAGTTGTGGATCTGACAGCATCTTACCTAAAATCCTCAAAATAGTTGCTCCAGTAATAATTGTCCTTGTTGTTCACATCTTCAAATGGTCCCTCTGGTCAGGGTCTTTCCCACAAAGCTGAAAGCATGCATCTTTGGCACCAATCCACATTGGGGGCCCAGCCAGCTCTCCCTCCAACTATCAACCAATTTCACTTCTACTTGTCCTCTCTAAAACCCTTGAGAGGTTCATCTGTAGACAGATATATAACTTCTATGTGGAATCCAACTTCTTAACTCTGTATCGATCTGGTTTTCATCTCAATAACTCTATCACCAACTCCCGGCTTAGGGTCACCAACCCCATACTCATCAACTTAGACAAGGGCCTGTGCACAGTGGCCATATTTAAAGACCTAGCTAAGGCCTTTGATACTCTGGACCACCCCCAGCTATTCTCAGACTTGCTGAGTCTGGAGTATCCCCAACAGTACTTTCGTGATTCCACTCCTACCGGGATAACCACACTTAATCCATCAAGCTAAGCTTGAACACCTCCCTCCGCCCTACCTTTCACACTCGGGGGCCCCCCAAGGCTTGGTCTTGGGACCACTGCTCTTCACCATTTTCATTCATGACCTTCCACTGTTCATCTCTGTCATCTACATACACATGTATGTTGACAGTAACATAATCTATACTTCAGGCACCTTTATTTCCATCATTGAGGAATTCCTTCAACAGGACTTCTAAGCCATCCAAAAATGGTTCATGGATGACTATTTAGCCATGAACCACAAGAAAATGTTGTCCATGCTGTTTGGCACCAGGCAATGTATCAACTCTGCCTCCTTCTCCCAGACCATATGTTCCCTGGACAGATTCTGTCTGGGCCTAGTCACCTCCTGTAAGTACCTTGGCCTCCACATGAACCAACACATTTATTACTCAAAGCACATTTCCAAAATTGTAGCCATGTCCTATGCAAAGCTAGGTGCCCTTTATAGAGTAAAAACTGCCTCCAGCTAAATATAAGGAAACAGACTGTGGAACAATCTATCCTTCCCCTTCTGGATTATGGAGATGTGGTTTACTCTGGTGCAAATTCCACTAGCCTCAACAAAACAGCCACCCTGTTTCATATGCTGTGCAGACTTGCCTTAGGCTGTCCTCGTTTGTACACATCACTGTACTAGGTGTAACAAGCTGGGTTGGAGTCTCCCCACACCTTGCAAAACCGATGATGCACACTGCTTTCAGGGGGGCAAACTACTGATTTGAAAAAATAACAAAAATATCTATTTGACCTCTTTGTTCCCGCAACAAACCCAGATTACTCAGTCAGATCTGAGACAAACTGCCAGCTCTATATCCCTCTATTTAAACACAACCTAGGCCAAGCCTCCATTAGCTACAGTCTCTCCAACAGACTCTGGAACAACCTACCCTCCAAAGGTACTGTTGCTCCCTTCAACAAACCAAGCAAGGCCCTAATCAAGGCCCACTTCAAATCCTCATTGTCCTGTTCTCACTATCAGGCTCGACCTCTCCTCCCGTGCCTAGAGTCTCCCTTCCCTGATGCTTCCTCAAGGTTATTCTGGGAGGGGGTCTGAAGTCACACAGTTGTGTCATGGCACAGTAGCACCCTGAGAATGGGTATACATGTATTTGTGCATTTCATTGTCTGTTGATCTATACCTAGAATGGTATTATCTGCAATACAATGGAAATTTGATATTTTGTACTGCTGAACTATTGCCTTGTATGCTTGATTGTGTATTTGTACGCTCTCATTTCCATCTCTCCAGGTCAAAGTTGGAAATGAGCCTTGGCTCTGTGTGCTTACCTGGCAAAATACATTTTAAATAAATAAATAATTGCCTAGAAACCCAGAAGCATAAACAATGATGGCAGATAAAGACCAAAGGTCCATCTAGTCTGGCAGGAGTTCCCTATTTTCCTGGGACATAGTGTCCATATGGGATTTTATCCCACTTGGTCAAACCCCCACTCCCCTTCCTACTGCTACTGGCTTGAGTAAACCACCAAACGCTTCACTCTGTACCAGCCATGCTTGAAACCATTTATGGTCTTAGTGCCTACCACCCCCAATGACAAACGTTTCCATGGCTCCACCACCCTTTCCATAAAACAGAACTTCCTCACATTCCTCTTAAACCTTCCCATCAGCAGTTTCCACTTGTAGCCTCAGGTTCTTGACTTTGTACTTCTACTAAATAGATCCCCACAATTTACCTTGTTTATTCCCTTCTGGAACATAAAGGTCTCTATCATATCTCCCCCCCAACAGTAAGTATGTGTTCAGTGCCTTGAGATGACCTTCTTAAGATCTGCCCTTTTGGTCCTGAATCATCTTAGTCACCCAGCATTGCATTGTCTCCAGCCTGTTCCTGCCCTTCCTTAGGTGAAGACTACAGAACTGAGTACAGTATTCCAGGTGCAGCCTCACCAGTGAGCTATATAGAAGTAGTAGTACCTCCTTTTTCCTGCTGTCAATACCACTTCAGATGCACCCCAACATCCTACTGGCTAGGGGTGGGCAAAAGTTGTGATTTCTGCCTTTGTGGAACTTCTGTGAAATAGCACAACTTTCACCCGAAGTTTCGGAAGTTCCTCCTGTGGTGGATCAAAAATCTTCTGACTTTATTTGGGAAAATTTCACCCTGTCTCCCATAGGAAATAGCTGCCAAGTGCCAAGGCGACTAGAGGTGAACTCCCCCCCCACCAGTCACCGGTCACTGGTTGCTGCTCATTTTTAAATAAGCTCCCTGGTGCCTAGCAGTCCCTCCTTCACCTGATCACTCACCCGAACAGTGAAACCCACCCCATACCAACCCCTCATATTGTTAAAAAGGAAAAAACTCACATTCTCCGTAGATGCCCCCACCCCTGATCCCCAGTCCCTGAATCAAATCACAATTTTATTCCCAATCCCTGGTGGTCCAGTGCAACCCTAATTCCCCCATCACTGCAGGCAGTGTCCCACCACCCTGCTCCCCCCCATCCCGACCCTGAGTGGGTGACCAGCACAGCCCTCCACTCTCCTTCACAGATGGCCACCCACTGAACTGTGAATGAATGAGAGCATGCTTGTACAAGCACGCTCTCATTCATTCATTCACAGTTCAATGGGCAGCCAGCCATGGAGGAGAGTGGAGAGCTGTGCTGGGTGCCCACCAGAGCCGGATGGGGAGTGGGTGGTGGGACTGCCTAAAGCAGTGGGGAGATAATGCACTAGATCAACTAGGAATAAAATGGTGATTTGATTCAGGGACTGGGGATCGGGGATGAAGGGGTCTATAGAGAATGTGAATTTTTTTTAACAATACAGGGGATTGGGATGGGGGTGGGTTTCACTGGTTGGGCAGGTTATCAGGTGGGGAGCGACCACTAGCCACCAGGGATTAGTGTGTGGGTGATTGGGTTGGGGCAGACATGGCTAGCCAGTAGCCACCTGGGAATTTATTTAAAATCGGGTGGTAATCAGTGACCAGCGGGTGGGGGGGGTGCACTAACCAGCAGGGGATTCTATCAGCCACTAGCAGGGGGCACTAGTAACAAGGGACTTTTTTATTGCGGGGTGCATGGCAGGTGGAATTTCCGTGAATGTTCGGAAATTGATTTCCAAACTTTCGCAGAAGAGAAAGTATGACTTGCTTAAATTCTGCCAGCGAAAGGTGTTTTTTTTGGCATACCCCTACTATTGGCCTTACTATTCCTTATTACACTGGCTTCATTGATCAAGAGAGTCAATAATAAAGACTCCCAGGTTTCTTTCCTCTGCTACGGCATTTTATTTAATCCCTCACATCTGGCACCTTGTCCTGTTTTTTTTTTCTACATGCATAACTTTGCATATTTTGGCATTAAATTTCAACTGCAAAACCTTAGACAATCTCTGTAGCCTTTGTAGATCCACCTGCATCTCCCTGATCCCATCATTGCTATCTACTGTACTGCATAGCTTCCTGTTGTCTGTGAAGAGACACAACTTTCCCTGGATGCCCTCTCCAATGTCACTGATGAACATATTGAAGAAGATATGATCAAGGACAGATCCTTGCGGCACCTCATTCATGACCAGCCTCTTCCTATTGGACTCCATTTTTCATCACACTCTGCTGTCTCTCCTTCAACCAGTGTCCTTCCCACCTAGCAGTCCCCCTAGCCATGCCTAGGTCATCCAGCTTCTTTAGCAATCTTCTGTTGGCTTTGAGTTGAAAGCCTTGCTGAGTTTAGAGAAAACCCACAACATGGCCATTATCTACTACTTTTGTCACTCAGTCGAAGCTGTTGCCATTATCTACTACCTTTCTCACACAGTCAAAGAAAACTATTAGGCTGGTCTGACAAGACCTCCCTGCCACAAACTCATTTTGTTTATTATCCTGTAGACCACTGTTCCCTAGGTAGCCTACAAGGTTGTCTTTGATCAGTGACTCCATAGGTTTACCCACTACAGAGGTAAGGATGACAGGTCTGTAAATTCCTGGTTGCTCCTTGTTACACCTCCTTGTATAGCAGGACTACATCCACTACCCTCCAATAATCTGAAACTGCCCCTGCCTAAAATGAGCTACTAAATAGACCTACTAGGGGTTCAGCCAGTGCTGCAGTCAATTTATTGAGCACCCTGGTGTGCATCCCATGCAGCCCCAGGGCTTTATGTACTGTACCTTTAGGACTTCAAGTCCCTTCTGGGCCATTTCTCTCCTAAATACTGGATGCCTCATTTCAAGAATGCTCCTGACAGCCACCTTGATGTCACATTCAGGCAGGTGACCACTGTCTTCCATTGAGACGACAGAGCAGAAGAAATCGTTAAGGATGGCTGCTTTTTGTTCCTCTTCCTCTAATACCCTCCCCCCATTTTGTAGCCTAACAATACCCCCTACATGCTTCCTTTTTTTCCTTAATGTTTCTGAAGAATTATTTTTATCCAACCTCGACCTCCTCTGCAATAACACAGCTCCATGTCTGCCTTTGCCTCCCTGACCATTCTCTTTGCTTCCCTAGTTTTATTTCATACTTTCTCCATTCCTCCTCCTCCTACTGCCTTTCTTTGTACCGGGTGAAAGCCTTTCTTCTTGGCCCTCACTGCTTCTCTGGCCCTTTCCAAGAACCACAGTATTCTTTTGTACCTTCTTTGTTTTGTAACAGTTCTCATGCATGAATTTGTTGCCTTGAGAATTCTCCTCTTGATTGCTCACCCCCATCTTTCTTCTATGCCTCCAGTGATGTCCACCCTGGTCAATTTGTCTTAGACCAGCTCCCTCATCTGGTTGAAATCTGCTTTTCTGAAACCTAGGACTTCAGTTTTTTTATAGGTGCATTCTGATTCAAGGGCCAGCCTTAACCAAATAGAGTTATGGTTTCTAGGCTCCAGTGGCTCCCTGTCCTCACTCCACTTAACATCTCTGAGTTGGTGAGTGGCAAATTGAGACTGGCCACCTTTTTATTGGGTTTCCTTAACCAGCTGCACTGGCAGGCAGTCCTGCAATTAATCCAACAGGGTCTAATTTCCAGTGCACCTGGGCACTGGAAAGTCACAGTCAATATCTGGCAGAATCAGATTACCCACCACAACCACTTTCTCCTTCTTCACTCCTCTTACCAGCTCTTCCCAGAGATCCTTATCTCTTCCATCCTCTTTTCTTGGTGGTCAATAGATCATGCCACCAGTACTGCATTGCCTGAAGGTGCTGTGGCTCTGTTTCCTCTTTTCTTCCCCTGATGTGTCCATCCTCCACAGCCTCTGTGCCCTCCCTGATATGGGGCTATGCCCTCCCTTGTCTTTCCCTCTAACATGTCAAACCATTGCATAACCTGGGACTGACAAGTACCAGTCATTATTCTCTGTGGTCAAAGTTCCTGTGATGGCTGCAAGGTCTGCCTAAGAGTTTGCCACCAGTGCCTGGAGCTCACTGATTGAATTACCCAAACTCCTAGCACTGAGGCAGGCCTCCTTCCAACTAGCTCTGGATCTTCCCTTGCTATTTAGTCATCCTACACCTGCATTCCTTCCCATTCTCCTAACCATCTTATTTTTCCTATTGCTTGCAAACCCTGAGAGCCTTCCTCCGTTTGCCTCTTCCACTACTCCTTTTTGAACCTCAACCATATTTTTACTCACCTAACTTGGTCTCCGACCAGTCTCAAGTATAGGAAGAGCATTAGCTAGGTTCCCTTCTCTTGCTCATTTTATGGTGGTTGCCCAAGCCTCAGTATTCCCTGCAGTCAGTTTTACTGTCTAATGTAAATGTCAAACTTCTGCCCCAGCGTGCTGTCACCTTTGCCAGTCAGGCAAAGGTCTTCACCTTAGAACAGCCTCCCGTTCCAGAAGTCCCCTCAGTCCCCCACAAAGTGGTATCATTTTTCTTACACCATCCCTTTAACCACCCATTTAATTCCTCTGTATTGTCTCTCCTTAATCTAGCTTTCACTGACCCCACTCCACACTAAGAAGACCTCAGAAAAAGCAAGGGACACTGAGTGTGCCTTCACTCTGTCCCCTAGCCTCTAAAAGTTCCACTTGACTTGCTCCAGAGGCTACTGAAGTTCACCATTCCAGATCATTGTTACCCAAGTGAACCAGCACCCCATCACCTCCCTCTCTCTTGGCTATGATCTATACAGGACTCTTTTTATGTTGGCTCACATATGCACAGCCAACATATTGTGGTAGTAGCAGATTTGGAGGTGCAGTCACTGTTGGGTGAATGCAGGGCATGAATCAGTAGGTGCAACCCTCATTCCCCAATCAGCCAGCAGCAGGGGCTGACACCCTGCATATCTAATGCGGCCACAACATCTGAGAAAAGGTCTGCTGCAATGAGAGCGAATCTCTCTTGCAGCATGACCACATCGCAACTCCTGACATGCAGACAACATGGTGGCAGTGACTGCCGCCGCTGCCTGTCACAATGCCGATGGGGAGCCCACTCCCCATCAGGATAATTCCCCCTCCCCCATTTCTGCTTTGTACCGAGGGGGTGCCCAATCCCCCTTGGCATCATGCGCCCGCCAATAAAAATGCTTTTCTTTGCTGATGGGGCCCAATCCCCATTGGCTTAGTTACCCTTCCAGTTAGATCTGCTGATGGGGTGGCCCACTCCCATCGGCATGATGTCCCCCTTTCTTCTGTGCCGGGGTGCCCAACCTCGTCGGCTACTGCATCCTCCCAAAAATACCATTGGGTGGCATGCTGGGAGCCCACCCAGCATGCCAAATACCCTGTAAAAACTGTCTCTGATGTTTTTTTTTTACCCTGTGGAAAAACAGTCCCTCGCCGCCTCCCCTGCCCCCACACCTGCACCCACCCTCTGTACACCCTCACCTCCCCACACCTCCCTCACCCCATACTTACCTCCAGAGTCCAGCACGATGATCTTCGATGGACCAGGAACACGTCTGCACTCTTCAAAGCCAACCACGAACTGAGGAAATGCCGGTAAGCTGTATAATGGAATGAATAGGGTTTTTTTCAACTTTGATGCATATCTCATGCATTTTTTGGAATTTTGGCACCAAATTTTCAACATGGGGTTTTTGGGACCCCTCCTCATGAATTCTGTCACTGTCATGGCACTTTTCAACCCCAAAAGTTGATTTCTCGGTCACTGCTTGGAATCACCTTTCGGGACCGATTAATGAAATGACAGTGCCAGTGTTCGTGAGGTGGGCTCTCAAAAAGCCTATGTTGCAAATTTGGTGGGGAAAAAGTCCAAAAAATGACTGTTTTACAAGCTTGCGTTGTGCAGTTGCTACACACGCTCATAACTTCACGAATTTGTAATATTTTCATGCCAGATTTTTCACATTGGCATTTTTACATACCTCCTTGTGAACAGTACAGCTATCATTTTTCACATCCTGGCCAAAATGTGATTTTGCACTTCTGGTGCAGAATAGCACGGTCGCTGTGGGAAATCAGTGTTCAGGACAGATTATAAAAATGACAGTGGCACTGTTCATGAGCAGAGGTCCTAAAATGCCTATGTTGAAAATTTGGTGATGATACTCCATAAAATGACTGTGTTACGAGTGTGCATTGTGCAGTTTGCATGCACACTCGTAAGTTTGTGAATTTGTAATATTTTCACTCCAGAGTTTCAACATTGCCATTGTTCTGCACCTCCTTATGTCATTTTTCACATCCTGGCCAAAATGTGTTTTCGTAGTTCTGGCACAGAATAACCTGGTCACTGTGGGAAATCCATGTTTGAGACACATTATGAAAATGACAGTGACACTGTTCATTAGCAGAGGTCCTAAAATGCCTATATTGAAAATTTGGTGATGAAAGTCCATAAAATGAGTGTTATATGAGCATGTGTTGCACAGTTTCCACGCACGCTTGTAACTTCGTGGATTTTTAATATTTACACTCCAGATTTTCAAAATTGGCAATTTTCCACACCTCCTTATGAACAGTACAGCTGTCATTTTTCACAGCCTGCCCAAAATGCGTTTCCACAGCTATGGTACACAATGGCATGGTCACTGTGAGAAATCACCTTTTGGGACACATTAACAAAACCACAGCACCACTGTTCATGAGGGGAGGTCCCAAAATACCTATGTTGAAAATGTGGCTAAAAAACTCCCACAGATAATTGGGTTACAGACGTGTGTTGTGCACTTTCTATGCATGCTAATGATTCCACCAATTTTTCATTTTTTTCACTCCAGATTTTCAACGTTGCCATTTTTGTATGCCTCCTAATGAACAATACAGTTGTCATGTTCCACATTCCTGCCCAAAATGTGTTTTCTTCCCTATGTCACCAAATGGCATAGCCACTGTGCAAAACCATCTTTCAGCTTACAAACTGATTGTGCCGCTCTTCATGAGATGGGGTCACAAAAAGCCCATGTTACAAATTTGGAGTGAAAATACCAACACACGACTACAGTGTTAGGGTTTTCAACTGTAGCACCCCCCCTTAGAGACTGACAGGCATCAGGGGTGTGACTTGGGATCATCGGCTGTAATACTCACACCATTCCACCCCCACCTCCACCCTGCAGCCAGTGACAGGCATCATGATGTGCCTTGCAGTGTTCAGCCACAAAGTTCACCCCATTCTCCTATACTGCACCCACCTCTTCGGATTTATTTATTTTATTTATTTATTTAAAGATCAGTTTAACAACCTTTGAGGCAGGGGCTCATTTACAAAGGTACCTCATCACATAGAGGACAAAAACAGTGGTACTAGAGACAACAGATAATCAGCAATACAGGTTCACAAGAGGTGTCAGTCAATGTTACAGGTATTTCCAAGACATAAGTACAATATATAGGCTAGTTAGGGTTAGGGGGATGGTGGGTAAAGGAGGATAAGATAGGAAGATGGGAAGCAGAGGATGGGAGAAGGCCCAGAGAGGTAGAGTGAGCAAGCGAGGTGTCAAGTAGGAAAGGGGGAGTGCAGCTCTGTGAGCATTGTCAGGGGGGAGGGGATTTAAGGGCAGCAGCAGCTGCGTGAGGTGAGCAGGTGATTTCTGAGGCTGTGTTTAAAACATGCTAACGAGGGAGAGTCAGAGATACCAGCAGTGAGGGAGTTATACCAGGAGGGTGCTCTGTAAGGGAAAGCCCTTTGGCCTTGTGTGGTCCTAGCCCTTGGTATGACCAGAGCGGTTTTGCAGAAGCTGCGGGTGCACACCATGGGATTAGCCCGGTGGATTGAGTCTGATAGGCCGGGGGGGATTGACCATGGAGGGCTTTAAAGGTGAGTTGGCAGGTTTGATACATGAGCCGCTCATCCAGGTTGAGTAGGATGGCCATGGAATAAAGCAGACAGGTGTGGGTTAGTCTAGAAGCGCTGGTTATAAGTCTGCAGGCTTTGTTAAGTGTAAGGCATACCTTGTGCAGGGCCGTCTGGTCTGCTGAACAGTAGACAGGAAGGCTGTAGTCAATTAGGGATATGACAGAGGAGGTGACAGCCAGGCAGAGGGAGTCCGAGGGGAGGCAGTTTTTGTGATGGTAAAGGATACCCAGCCGTGTGTTGGAGGCAGAGGTCAGGGCAGAGATATGGTCATGGAAGGAGAGGGCAGGGTCAAAGATTATACCAAGGTATTTATAGGACTGAACAAGTTCGATAGGGATATTGAGGGTGGAGTGGACAGTGAGAGGAAAATTGCTGGACTTATTTTGGGGGTGGGCAAAGAGCGTGGCTTTGGTTTTCTTTAGGTTGATGACGAGTCGGTGCTCAGTGAACCAGATTTCAGTGGCATTGTAGGCTTGCTGAAGAGAATTCTGGAGTGAAATGGGGTTACTGTCAGAGGCAAAGAGTACTGCATCATCAGCATAGAGTAGGATCTTTCCTGCACATTCACTGGGTAGTGAGTTAAGGAAGAGGGAGAAGAGTAAGGGTCCGAGAATAGAGCCCTGAGGGACTCCAGAGCAGATTGGGCAGGTGCTGGAAAGAGTTCCACTAACTTTCACACATTGAGAGCGGGCTGACAAGTAGCTAGCGCACCAGGAGACTGGACCAGTGGCAAAGCCTAGATGGTCGAGAGTAGCTAACAAGAGAGGATGTGAGATGGTGTCAAAGGCTTTAGACAGGTCAATGAATACCACACCAGCCAAGGAGCCAGAATCCAATGAGGTGTGAAGGAAGTTAGCGAACTCCAGGAGTGCAGTATTGGTGCTATGGCCAGCTCTGAACCCATACTGCTCAGGGCAAAGAACATCATATTTAGAGAGGTAGCCAGAGATTTGGGTGGCCACAATTTTCTCTAAGGCCTTAGAGAGGGAGAGGATTGAGATAGGCCGGTAGTTACCTGGAAGCATCCTGTCACCACCTTTGTGGATAGGGGTAACAGTAGCAACCCTCCAGACAGAGGGGAATTGTCCGAGGCAGAGGGACTTATTAAAGAGGCAGGTGATAGGCGAGATGACCTGGTCCAGGACCTGACGTAGAAGACAGGGATCTAGGGAGTCATTACCAATAGTGTTACACTTTAAGGCTTTAAGCAAGCATGGCCTGACTTCTTGAGCGGTGACACGACGCAGGTGGAACAAGGGGTGTGAAATGGGTGGGACAGTCCTGGGGGGAGGAGGACTAAAGAAATTGTCAGGGAGCACTGGGCTAAGGTCGGTAAAGGAATTATTGAGGTGAGTGGCAATGAGGGCAGGATCTGAGGAGACAGTACCATTGATGTTAAGAAGCGAGGGTGGGGGGACCGGGAGTGACCATTCAGCTGCTTGACGTTGTCCCAGAAAGTCCTGGGGTTCCCCCATGAGGAGGTAAGGGAGGCTTGATAATACTCAGCCTTTGCTTTGTGGATAGCCCAAGTACTCCTGTTCCAAGCTGCAGCATAAGCCTGTCTGTCCGCTGGGTGGCCAGTTTCAACAGCGAGGTGCCACAGGTTGTCCTACTGCTTAAGAAGCAGTCGCAAGGCAGGGGTGACCCAGGGGGCATGTCTTACTTTAGACCTATGAGCAGTTATAGGTGCAAAGATGTCACAGGCAGAGTTGAAGGTGCTGATAAAGAAGGCCAGTGCCTTGTCAATGTCAGGAGTGTTTAGTAATGGGGACCAGTCCGTGTGGGCTAGGTAATGCTTTAGGCCTTTCAACCCACCAGGTCTAAGCTGCCTCCGAAGGGTGGTTTGAACAGAGGGCTTGGGCAGAGAGGTTGCCCAGTTGAAGAGAACAGGGGAGTGGTCACTAAGGCAGTCAGGGAGGATTTGGATATTGTGGACACGGCAAGGCCTGTTATTGAGGACCACATCCAGGAGAGTGCTAGAGCCCCTTCTGGGATTTATTCCAGTAGGCTGGAAGACTAGTTGGGTTAGATCAATAGCAGCAAAAGCCTCATGGGAGGAAGAGGATGAGGGACAAAGCCAATTGACGTTCAAGTCACCCACCAGGATTTGGTCAGAGGGGTTGGGTAAGGAGGTAAGATAGTCAATTAATGGGCCCAGCACCTGACCTTGGTTCTTTGGAGGTAAGTAAGCCATAGTCAGGAAGCTAGGACCCCTAGAGGGGTCGGGAGATAGTTTTAGTGTTAGGACTTGGGTCTTGTGGTCAAGGTCAGGGGGAGGAAGGGCTAGTCAAATGAGAGGGTCTTTAACATAGATGGCACATCCCCCACCTCTCCTACCGACCCAGTCCAGCTGGTGGAGGGAGTAGCCAAGGAGAGAGACCTGGGAGTTAGAGGTGGAGTCAGACAGCCAGGTTTCAACCAAGGCAATCACATCCGGTTTATGAACCATCACCCAGCAGTGTAGTGAGTCCAGTTTTTTAAGGAGGCTACATATGTTCATAGACGCGATACGTAGACCAGAGGATTTCAATGGGGAGCCATTGTTGCCAGGCCCAGGATTGGGATGAATGTTGCCAGACAGGAGCAGGAGGAGGAGAGCCGCCCTTGGAAGCAGGTGGCAGAAGGAGAGTTTACGCCGATTGGGGTAGGAGGGATGGGGGGGTAAAGTAGCACAGGGGATAGGAAGGGTAGCACAGACTTGGAATGCAAGCGTGATAAGATGCTCGAAGGGGCAGGAGGGGCGGGAGAGGAGGTGCCCATGTGAACGGTGATATAGAGAGGAACAAGTTGGGTGTGTGAAGGAGGAGGGGGGAGGGACAGGAGCAGAGAAGGGGTGGATAGCTGGCGGGCAACTGGGAGCACAAGAGTAGCTAGTAGTGGGCATATAGTGCCCCTAGGGGAGGCAAGGGATATTAGAAGGAGGGGAAGTAGAGGGAGATGAGCAGGACGGGGAGTGATAGGCATGATAGGAGAGGGGTGAGAGTTGTAGGAAGAAATATTGGGAGCTTGGATGGCAGCGGCTTGGGTGGGCAGCTGTGGGGGCTGCAGGAGGTGAGGTAGAGAGACAGACACCGGGATAGGATCGGGGTGGTAGGTATAGGAGCAAGATTAATAAGTGGAGTGCAGTGCCCACTGGTGGCCAGCAGGTATAACTGCAAATCAGAGAGTGGAGACTTAGTATTTGGAACACATGAAGTGATGTCACAGGAAGTGACACACTCAGCGTGGGCCAATAAATCAACGGCTGCCCCTGAGTGGGTGGGTGGTTGGGGCGGGTGGGGCAGATGATGCGAAGCGTCATTGGGCTAGCACCCCCACAGCTGAGTCTGCAGAAAACAATCAGTGGGCTGAGGGGCAGAGAAGCCAAAAGTCTGTAGGAATCACGGCCGAAAACACCCAGGAGTCGAATTGCAGGGTGCCTTTACCTGGGATGTTGCTGTGGCTCACTAGAGAAGCTCCAGGTAGGAGCTGCTGTGTTCCTTCTCCTGCCACGGTCGGCAGCATTCTGTGGGGGGGGGAAAGCCCTCCTGTAAAGAGGTAGGAAGGAGGATATTAGTATGCAGCGGGAGGTTTACAAGTGGCTAGCTCAGGTAACACACTGCACATGCGCAGATACGTGAGCTGTGCCACACACTCAGCAAGTAGCCCCTAACTATATTTACAATTCTTTGTACTTTGTACTGCACTTTGGAATCAAACTCAGCTCTGAAACAGTACACGGAGGTGCTACAGGGTTAGGCTTATTGCACAACTAATCAGTAGTGTTACATTAACATACACAGGCTCCAAACAGCTAACCCTAGAGCGAGCTACACTGCGATATTACTATACATACTTGGCGTGCTACCTGCTAAAGGTTTAATGCTGCAGTCCACAACAGTACTACACTAAGCACTATGCAGCAAATACACATTGGATCTTGCAATTGTACTCAGTAAAAACAGGTCCCACAGTAAAGTTGCCTAGGTTTAGCATAAGCACAAGTCCCAACCACCCTCTCAGGTAGCACCCCACAGCCGAGTCTACAGAAAACAATCAGTGGGCTGAGGGGCAGAGAAGCCAAGAGTCTGTAGGAATCACGGCTGAAAACGCCCAGGAGTCGAATTGCAGGGTGCCTTTACCTGGGATGTTGCTGTGGCTCATGAGAGAAGCTCCAGGTAGGAGCTGCTGTGTTCCTTCTCCTGCTGCGGTCAGCAGCGTTCTGTGGGGGGGGGGAGAGCCCACCTGGGATGTTGCTGTGGCTCACGAGAGAAGCTCCAGGTAGGAGCTGCTGTGTTCCTTCTCCTGCTGCGGTCGGCAGCGTTCTATTTCTTTATGTAATGGGGTAAGTATAATGACCAAAGACCCCAAAGCACACCACAACACTTGTCAGTATCTACAGGGTACGGTGAGGTACAATGGCATAAGCGTTATAGCTGAAAACCCAAAGGCACACCCCAATTCCTGTCAGTCTCTACAAGGTGGTGGTGGGGTGGGTGTCACTTCAATACTTCACTGCCATTCCTATTATGCATCTCTAACTCCAGCACTACCAATGCCAATGCCAGCGAGACAACATTTGGCATTGACAAATGCTTGTTTTCTATTGACCCTGTGATTTTTCAGTTAAGATCAGGTGAGAAGAGAAATAGATATGAACAAGGCCTTATTTATGATGGTGACCTGGCCAAGGGTATTGCAGAGCTGGTGGTTAAAAAATGTTTTTATGTATTCACATTTTCTATTGAAAATGTTAGTAGTATCGTGTCCCATTGTTTTCCCTTTTTTATTGTACTTTATTTCCAGTATTATTTAGATTGAGATTGATATGTAATGGACCAGAATGATTGAATTGAATTACTTATATTTTCCTGATTTTTGTAGCATAATTTTTTAATTGAAGGCTTACAAGCATAATTCTGTTTTTAATGAAGGCTATTTCTTTGTTTCTGTGTTACCATGAAAAGTGACATTTTATGTCATTAGGAAGAACAGAATAAAGAAAGAAGGTTGCAGAGTGGAAGGGAAGGACAGCCACCACAGTTCCCCAAGGGCTGACTAATCTGGATACCCTTGGATGTCATGTACATTAAGCCAGCTTATAACATTCTAAGTAACCTAGAGAAACTGTTTCCATCAATATTCTCACCAGGGTCTTAAAGAGTATAGGACACCTACAGTTTCTAACACCTGTCCCGACTGTACTCCTTAAAAAATTTGACCCGGTACTTTCTAATTCAATTATAGTGCTTTTCCCATCTTGCCTTTTTCATTCTTACATCTGTTCTTTTTCCACTTACAGTACAATAACATACTTGATCCCAATAGAAGCTGTTTCTCTGCTCTTTTTCATCAGTTTTGCAGGACTACATGGTCGTTGCTCTGGATTCAGGGTCTGAAGGGCCTTATTATCATTACAGTCTCTTACAATCCTGATGAGAAAAATGTTCCATTATGCAAAACTGAAACTAAGCTATATAAACAGCAACTCAGAAAAGATACCCTAAAAGGTTTTTTTTAGTAGCACTTTTTTAGTTTGTCAAGTAGATGTTGCTGCCTGCCTGGAAAGTGGTAACACTTCCACTTGCAATGCTGATAACCCAGGTTTGGAATGGACCCAGGCTTCAGAGGACCAGCAAGGGGAAAAGGATTGAGCATCCTAGGGACTGCTCTCCTCCTTTGGGGGGGAGGGTTCTGCTGGTGCTTACTGAACCCCTAGTGGAGGCTGGGGGTACTGATCACTGGAGCTTACTGCAGGAGGGAGGCAGGGCAGACATCGGTGCATTGCCCTTGACATTATTGTATACAACACCTCCTGTCCAGAAAATGGAAAAATGGGGCCATGCGGTATGCTATTCATCTCACCTTACAGGTCTCACACCATTGTCCATTTGCACTCCCCAGACAATGAGCCTCAGGTGGGACAGCCAAGCTCCCGGCAAAGGACCCACCCTGAGGGACAAGCCAGGAGGGAACACTGGTGACAGTAAGTCCCCAGAAACCAAGCCTCAGGTTCTGACGGGGGGGGGGGGCAGCTGGTATTAAATGCAGACAGACAAATGAATGACATACAAACTGACTGACAGATAAACGGACAGACAGATTAGATAGAGAGATTGGCAGACAGTTAGAGGGATAGACAGACAGATGGTCAGTAATGAGCTAGCTTTGTGGGGCTTATGATGACAGTAGGTTAGACTTCTTCATTTTGGTTACTTTAAAAGCTTCACTAACACATGCAGGACACAGATGTTAAAAAAACAGAAATGGATTAAAATTAATTTCAGTGTTGTAGGAGAATGCTCTGATTATGTGCCAGGAAGATCTCAATCCAAATCCAGATATGTTGTTTTAAAGCACCTACTGTACACAACATACCTGTGTAAATCAGCAATTGAGTGAGTTAACTGAAATGTCATCTTCAAAGGTGAATTGAACTTATTTAATTACTTAATTGGTATTTTTTTTAACTTAACACTAGGATTAAAAAAATACCCAGGGCAGTATATTGGTAGCTTGCAAGTAAGGAAAAACGGTTTTGTTTATACAGGATAAAACCATTAAGATTAGAAATCCATTTTTCAAGATTGCACTGGTAAAAAGTAAATTTCAACAGTACAGGACAATAAACAATACAATCAATCTTTAATAGGTTAAAAGGTAAAAAGCATACAGCACAACTACAAAATTATGCAGACACTATATATTGTGAATATTACTGTAAAGTAGGGCAGGAGAAGACCATGAGGTCTACTGCGACTGCTCCCCACTCTTTTAGTGGATATATCCTTGTATATGGTATCTCTTATATACAACAGTTGTCAATCTTGTTTTTCAATACAGTTTTCTTTTTGTGATTGAGTATGTCTTGAGTTAATTCATTCCAGATATTTGTTACCGTCTGTGTGTAGCAGCATTTCCTTTTACAAATTTTAACTGTCTCTGTAGTACTACTTCTTATGACTTCTTAGATTATCTTCACTTTACCCGACCTGCAAGACTGCCACCCACAGTCCAGGTGTGAAGCTGCCAGCACCTCACAGAAGCGCAGGTAGTCTGAGAGCCACAGCCATCATTCCCTGACAAACCCGACCTACCAGACTGCCACCCGCAGTCCAGGTGTGAAGCCACCAGCCCCTCACAGAAGCACAGGTAGTCTGAGAGCCACAGCCGTGGTTCTCTGACAAACCCGACCTGCCAGACTGCCACCCGCAATCCAGGTGTGAAGCCACCAGGCCCTCACAGAAGTGTAGGTATGGACTTGCCCTCAGGGACTGAGTACCTCCAGGAAGGGAGCCCTAGCTGCTGATTTTGCTTTTTTTACATGAGGACAGTTGTCTCTGGGTTTAAATCCAGAATCTGTTACTGCTGTGACCCACTGGCTGCAGTCAGCCCCAGGAGCACTCCGATTGGCTCCATATAGCTCTGCACTGTTAATGCTTGATTATATTGTACTAGATTATGTTTTCTGTTAAAACTGTCTTGCTTGCATTTTATAGCTGAAGTTTTCTGATTTAATGTAAATGCCTGTATTGTGTGCCTTATAAGACCAGTAGTGAGCTCAGCTCAGGCCTTGAAACACCCCCTTTCACTTTTTTACCCTAGTATTGTGTTTAAATAGCCCTGTTATTGCTCTCTCAGACTTTGAGGCACCTTGCCCAATATTTTGGTCTGCAACCCCCCATTTAAGCCAGTCTGCATTTCTTTTTAGCTCCACGAGCAGCCCCAACTCTATCTTATTTAATTCTCTTCTGCCTTCTCCTTTCGGGTAGTCTGAGATCCACAGCCGTGGTTCTCTGATGAACCCGACCTGCAGACTGTCACCCGCGGTCAGGTGTGAAGCCACCAGCCCCTCACAGAAGTGCAGGTCGGACTTGCCCTCAGGGACTGATTACCTCGAGGAAGGAGCCCTAGCTGCGATTTTTGGCCACCACTCACCCCCAGTCCTGATTAAATACACATAAACCCCACCCCGGCTTTCTAGCTCACTCCTACAGGCTATTGCCAGCCACGCCTCATTTGTTATCTAGGTTTAATTTTCACAGGTCCTTCATCCTCCCACAGGAACCACTCATTTCCCTGGCCCTCTTTGCCTGTTCCCTCTAAGTTGCCACAACAGTTAGTGGCTTTTTAACGCTAGATCCATGCCATGGCCCAACTACTAGGCTTCTTGCCACTGTTCATCCATGTTCTCTTCCCCCTCCCTCCCCTCCTCTCCAACATGCCACCCACCTCTCCCATGCCCCCCCTTTTCCTGCCCAACCTCACTGGGCTTCCCCACTCCTCCACTCCTGCGTCCACTCTCCCTTTCACCCAAGCCTGGATTCACTCAGCCACACATCCCAGCCCTTTCCTCTTTGTCCCATCACTCTGCTGGTTTACTTTTCAACTACTCCCCCTTGCCCAGCTCCAAATAATCACCCAAGCCTTCTAACTAAGAGACGTCCACTCACCATCAGTCACATACAGCTATTCGCCCACTACCTATCTCTTGTGCTCCTGCTCCTTGCCGCAGGTGACATCCACCCAAACCCCGGCCCCCAAACCACACACACCCTCTCAATCACTGCAAGTCCCTCTCCTACATCGGACGCTTCCTCACTTCTCCCTGGAGACCCTCTCCCACATGGCCTGTGCCTCCTGCATTTAAATATAAGAAGCCTAGTCCATAAACTTGACTCCTTCCAGGTACTTGCTACCCACTATGCTCCTGATATCCTCACCTTGTCCAAAACCTGGCTCACAAAAAACATTAGCGACTCCTCTGTCGCCATCCCAGGCTACACTTTGGCCCTCCAGGACAGAGCCACAAGAGGCAGCGGAGTTGCCATCTACGTCAACTTGGACTTGCACTATTCGGTTATCCTAGCCAAGTCTGAACCTAAAATCTATTAATTAATTTTACTCCAGCTGACACTCCCCTTCTCGCTACCAATCTACACTGCAGGAATATACTGCCGACCTGGCACACCATCCAATGCTGTCACCAACCTTCTGAGGCAAATCTCCTGCCTAACCCCGACAGGGGAACTTTATATTATGGGCGATCTAAACCACAACTGGCTAGCTCCTACCCTCAACAAAACCAGGACTGAAATTGCTGCACTAAACCTCTCTCAAATCATTACTGAGTCCACCCAGCTTAACTTAAAATCAGGTACCACTCACTCCTCGATTGGGCTTTTACCACACACCCTCACTGGGTCATAAATGCCGGTATTCTTCCTGACTCCCTCAGTGACCACCATGTTACTTTCTTGGTGCTCAGAATCCACTGCTCAAAATCCCCCCTTAAAATTCTAGTCCAATGCTCCTTCAAATCCCTCAATCTCGCCCTGGTGTTAGACAACCTTGCATTAGCAAACTGGGCCCCTGCCCCTATTATGGACTCCATTGACAATGCCTTTCTCCACTTTAAAGACACTTTCCTCAGTGTCTGGGACAAACATGACCTGCTGCGACACACAAGGGTACGAGGCAACCACCTGCTGTGGATCACCCAAGAACTGATTGCATGTCAAACCGCCCATGACAAAGCCTGGAAAATGCATAAATCCTCATGCCTCCCACAACATCTCTCCGCATACTGCATGCTCTGAAACAAGTGTACCAGAGCCACTTGCCAAGCTAAAGCAGAGTACTTCAGCAGCTCCATACAGTCCAACCTAAATAACCCCTCAAAATTCTGGAAGATCATTCACTCCCTCTTCACCCCACCAGCTGCCAATCCCACTCCAATTCTGAAAATTAATAACTCCATTCTCACTGAACCAGCAGCAGTCGCTACTGAGTTCAACATATATTTCTCCACTTGTGCTGCCACTCTCCTCTCTGCCCTGCCAAACCCTGCACCTATCGCACCCTCTACAGACGTAACAAACCTGACTAGGCCTTGCTTCTTTTCCTTCAATGACATCTCTTCAGTGGATGCCCTAGATGCACTACTTTCTCTCAACCCTTCAAAAGGCAAATCCCCAGATGGCTTAGACCCTAAACTCCTCTACCTCTCCGCCACTGCCATAGCAACTCCACTTGCCAAACTCATAAACCAATCCTTTGCTGCTGCTGCCATCCCCAAGCATGAAAGCACGCCACTGTCATCCCCCTCTCAAAAGGAGGTACCCCCACCTCCCCCTCCAACTACCACCCTATTTCCCTCCTCCCAGTACTAGCAAAAATACAAGAGCACCTTGTGCTCACCCAACTTACTTACTTCCTCACCGACTCTAATTTCTTCACACCCTATGAGTCAGGCTTCAGAAAGGGACACTACACTGCATCCTCCCTGATAAGGCTTACCAACTCCATCCTGACTGGTATGGACAGTGGGTTGATCACCTCAGCCATCTTCGTCGACCTTGACACCATCTCCCACCCCATATTGCTCTCTTGTCTTGCTGAATCGGGCCTCTTTGTTGCTGCCACCAACTGGTTCATATCTTACCTCTCTGGCAGAACCCAGTCCGTTAGAGTCGCAAATGCTATCTCCTCACCCCTTCCCTTTACTACAGGTGTCTCCCAGGGGTCGATTCTGGGACCCATACTGTTCTCTATATTCCTAAATGACTTACCGCTCATATGCTCTACTACCTCAATCCACACGTATGCAGATGACACTGTACTCTTCTCTTCAGGCTCTAACCCTGAAGTGGTACAAGCTAACCTCCAAGCCAACTTCAACAAAGTACAGCAATGGTTCAGCTCTCACCAGCTCTCCTTAAAAACTGTCATAATGACTTCCCTATTTCCACACCCTGGATGGTCAAAAACTCAAAGATGTCTCCTCATTCAGCTACTTGGGGGTATGGCTTGACTGCCATCTTTCCTTCTCAGACCACATCAATGCTATTTAAAAAAAACTGCGCCCCATGCTTGGTGCACTTTATAGGAACCGCACTAGCCTCCCTCCCCCCGTCCAACGTGAACTGGTCCAGAAGATGATACTTCCCTCCTTTGATTACTTTGACATTGTTTATGGTGCAGCCCCTAAGTCCACCCTATCTAAGTTGGACACACTTTTTAATGCCTTCTGCCGCTTTGCTGTTGATGCCTCACCCCTTACCCACCACTGCGACCTCTACCGTTTCCTGGCACTACCATCCCTCGGAAACTGCCGCATTTCACACTGTGCTAAATATGTATCTAACCTTTGGCTTGGCACCATCCCTTCCTACCTCTCCTCCATGCTCTCAGCTGCCCCTTCCCCCGCCCATCATCTTAGATCCTGCGACTACCGCTAACTATCAATTCCTAGGTGGAAGACTACTGCCAGGCAAGCCACCTTCTCACACCGGTTACCCAAGCTATGGAATGATCTCCCACCTCAAATTAGGCATTCCTCCTCTGCCCACTCTCTTTCTACCACCCTAGTTAACTTTCTTACCACTAATTGATCCTGTACCTGATTCGGCCATGCGCCAATTGCTCCCCTCCCCACTGCCCGACCAGCGGCCTTAGCTTTGCTATAAATGCTGGCATATAGCCCCAACCTGTGCACTTTTGTCCTGTGCCTTTTTGTCCTGCACCTTCATGTGTTCTATGTCTCCTGTTGCTTATACCTGCATATTACTGTGCACTAAATTTTCCCTTGTATTGCTGCTATATGTCAGGTAATTGTTATATGCTCCATACAATATCCAATGTACTCCACGTGTTGTTGCTTGTAGTTTAATGCAACTATATTTATATGCTGCTATTTGCCTCTGTTATTTGCTCAGTTGATAACCTGCATGTTATCCAACCCCCTTATACCCCCTCCCCCCAGGTCGCACCAGGAGACGAGCATTTTGTTGCTCAGTGTGCCGTTCCTGGTGAAACTATTTCAATAAATAAATGAATAAAATATTCTCTACCATCCCCATCCCCGTGCAATGTCAGGCACTAGTTGAAACTCCAACCTCTCCCCACCTGTTCCTGTTACCCCTCCTCCTGATAGCTCCCTGGTCTAGTCTTAACCTTCCAGTTAAACAGCTGACTGGGTCCATGCTCTTCTCTTGGTTTAACTTCCAGACAACTACAGTTTTCTCCCTCCACTACTAGGTCAGACAATAACTCACCCTACAGATCTACTGCTCACTGTCAATATAGTTCTAGGTAACCACATATTGCTGCTACTTCTGAATATGCACTTGTTGGTGTTCCTATTGAGCTGCACCACAGTTTATTCTCTGGACATACAATTTTTGTATTTATTCTTATTTTGTACAAACCTTTTATGAAATATTGTTTGACTATTTTGCTAGTATGTATTGTGCTGCTGTTTGTTCCACTGTTCCCTCCTCTAGGTTGCACCTGGAAATGGAACTTAGCTCAGTGTGCCTCTCCTGGTTACCAATTTTTAAATGAAATAAATAACATTAGGTTTAAGTCAATATTCAGTTTGGCATTCTTGTTGTATAATAACAGGAGGTTACCTCTTACTCTCCTTGCCGGCAGAGTATGAGTCCAGTTATGCTTTGCCTTTCATCATAAGTCATTTATTTCAGTCACCACAACATGTCCATTGCCCTTCTCTGGGAGTGCTCCAGTAATTCAATTTCATGCATCTTATACGGGGACCAGAACTGTGTTGCATAGCCTCATATACAGTAACATTTTGTTGTAATTTTATTATCCAAAGTGTTTTGAAATTTCCTAACTGATAACATATTTCTGGTCACAGGAGATATACTGTTCCATTACTGGACAGCTTTAAATTTAAATATTAGTGCTCCAAACCTATTTCTAACCAGCTGGATTTGAAATCCAAGGTTTCTAATTTCACATATTTTAATTCAGGATTTTCAGTTGTTAACTGAGAATTTAGGTGAAATATTCATTTTGATTTCAAATATAATTTATAGCAATTACTTTTTTCTCATTACTTCTAATGGTAAGTTGTGCATACCTTACTTTTAATGGTATTTAGTGCAAACTGAGACACAGAGGGCTGTGAGCATACACAAATGTGAGAGCATGAAGAATTCCTGCTTCATAAAAGTGACAGCAGGGAGGAGGTTGGCAACTATATTCCAGTCACTCTAATGTCAATGGTGAAGAAGTTAATGTAGACACTAATAAAAGAAAGGCTAGTGAAGTATCTTCAATCTAGCAGGTTACAAGACCTGAGGCAGCATAGATTGATAGGGGGGAGGTCATGTCAAATTAACTTGATCAATTTGTTTGACTGGGTGACAAGTGAAATATAGTAGATAAGGGTAGGGTGGAGGACATGGCCTACTAAGACTTCAGGAAAGCCTTCAACTTCGTACAACATAGGTGGCTTATAAGGAAATTTGGCAGTTTGGGGTGAGACCCAAGGTGATAAACTTAACTGGGGACAGAACTGGCTGAAGGATAGGTATCAAAGGAAGGTGATAAAGGAATAATGCCCTCCAGGGTGGGTGTTATGCTGGGATAACATCCCACCTCAGGTGGTTGGGCCCAAAGCCACCGGCCGAGGGCGTCCAGCAACCGAGATGGGATGTTATCCCAGCTTAATACCCACTCTGGAGGGCATTATTCCTCTTATACAATGGCTTGTTGTTATATATAAAATTAAAAAAATAATTTTAAAGAATGTTTTTATTAGAGTGGAAAAGTATTTTTGTTTCTTAAGAGGAGATGCAAAAAAAGGGATTAGCGGTAATGATGAGAGCAGAGCTGTGAACAGCAGGGATGTTATGCCAGGATAGCATCCCTGCTGTGATAGCCAACTGACCAATCAGAGCCCAGGATTCTTTTTTGCCATTGTATAATAAACAGTACTCACTCTAATGAGGAGAGAGCGACCCGCAGAGCACATTAGGACTCAGTACTGGGACCAGTCCTCGTTATTGTCCTCATAAGTGACATTAAGAGCTAGAAGAGAAGAGAAGATATGTCACTTTGCAGATGATACCAAAATCTGCTACAGGGTAGATACTCCAGAGGGGATGGATGGAGAGAATGAGTAGACACCTTAGAAAACTGAAGGAGTGGTCCAGGGTATGGCAGCTGCTTTTCAATGCAAAAAAGAGCAAAATCATTCACCCAGGGCACAGAAACCTTCAGGCAGTTTATAAAACTGGGGAAGAGACTGTGAGAGTTACAAAACAGGAAAGGGACCTTGGGGTTATCACATCTGATGACCTCAAGGTGGTGGAGCAGTGTGACAAGGCAGTTGGAAAAAGCAGTGGGATGTTGAGGTGCACAGGAAGGGGAATCACTAGGAGAAGGAGAGAGGCAGTGTTATCACTGCATCAGTCATTGGTGAGTACCCACTTGGAATACTGTGTTGAGTTCTGGTAACCACATCTCAGAAAGAACATAGACAGGGTAGAGGCTGTCCAGAGGGGGCAACTAAAATTGTGCAGGGGCTGCATCATGAGCCCTGTGTGGACAGACTAAGGGATCTCAATATGTGCACCCTGGAAAAGAGGAGTGGGAGAGGGGGAGTATTTTTCAGAAGAGAAGGTGCACAAGAACAAGGGGGCATGCAATGACGATGGAAGAGGGGGAATTTAGGGGGACTGCGAGGAAGTACTTCATCACTGAAAGAGGGTGGATGCCTGGAATAGTCTTCAAGCTGAGCTGGTGGGGGTGAAAACAGTGGTGGGTTTAAAGCATGCATGGGATAGGCAGAAAGGAATCTTGGTAGGAAAGTGGGGGGGTAGCTGGAGGTCAGGTGGGGTCTGCTGTGACAGTACAGGCAGGGACAAACTGGATAGACTGGGTGGGATAAAAGGTCCTCATCTGCTGACAAATTCTATGTTTCTGTGATGCCAGCAGCAGGTATATTGGAAGATGTACACATTAAGGGTTTAAAGCACTAACAGGTGTTCAAAATATTATCTTTGTGTGAGCCACACAGTGCAAAGCACAAACCTATATACAAGCACAAACCACAGCTGTGACCTTTTTCACAAACCATCTAACAGGAATCAGTATTGTGAGCAAGCTGGACAGTTTGCAAGGCACAAACCCTTTAGTTCTGCAGTGCAAAAATGCAGTATTAATACAAATATCTAAATAACCCCACTCTTTTGAAATAAGATAACACCAACTCACCACATCATTAACTTCCATTTACATGTAATTATCAAGGTATCATTGGCCCCCATATTCAGAGCTAGCTGTTAGTGTCATGCAGCTAGTAGTGCTGCACAGCAAATAAAACAAGGATGCCCTGTGCAGTAGTCAGAGAGACAGTGAGCTTTGATTGAGAGCATCAACTGCCTGAATATGGGGCCATGCCAGTGCAAGGCATAGTGACTATGCACTGCAGTACCACAGCCCACAGCTGAATATGGCCAACAGGGGAGTACACGGGATATAGCACTGGCCAAATTGGATAGCACTAGGGCTCCTGCGGGCCATATTCACCTCTTGGTAGCACGACAATACAGTGAGTCATTATGGGTGAATCAATTTGCATGAATAAATTAGCGTGAATGCAAAATGGGTGACTGGTCTATTACAATAACCAGCCAATATGAGCGAGCACGACTATTCTGCACACCCCAGAGGCAATAAGCACCTAGGAGTTAGAATCCAAGAGATGGGGGAGTTCAGGGGCACAGCACTGGTGGGGGTGTGGGAGGCATAGCCCCCCACATGGCAACAATGGGAGCATGATCTTATTGGGTGCCTGGAGTGCTGCAGTGAGAAGGCGATATCAGAATCTGAAAGATCACCCAATGTTGGTGCTGGGAGAGTACTAATTTCTTAGTGGTCCAAATACCTGAGAGGTCTGGCAGTGTTGTAGTGTGGCTACAGTTTTGGTGTCATTTGGCATTAGAAATTGCTTATTTTGGTGGTCACCATAATTTGCGGTCACCGATTTGGTCCTCGCCATTCTGGATTCGCCACATTGACTTTTGCCGATAAATACTCACCGTATTGATATGGAGCCTGGCCCTTGCATGTGACTAAGACCATTGGTCATACAAGGTGCTAAGGGTCCATTAGCATACCCATTATGGGATCATTAGCATGTCTCACAGCTCCTTAGTGCCTATGCTGCGCTTTAGAGACAAAGTGATTTCTTGGTATCTAGTTGTCACCCCAATCACCTATGTTGGGCTTTAGCAACATTAATTCCCTGGTGTCTAGTAGACTCCTGACCCCCAGATCACCAGTCTCTGATATTCTAATCCCTCCCTTGTATTCTAGTAGACCCTACACCCTGATCATCCAGTCTCTGATATCCTTATCCATCTATGGTAGTCTAGTAGACCCCCACCCCAAACAGTTGCCAAGCCCCCATCACCCTGCCCACTTAAGAACCACCACCCTACATCTCCCATCTCGAACACCAGTCAGTATTGACATCAGCGGTCACTGGAACAGCCCTCTACTCATCTCCTCGGCTGGCCACTGTTTGAGTGTCAGTGAGCAACTGTGAGATTACCATGATTGCTCACTGACAATCAGATGGTGACTGGCTCAGAAGGTGAGAGGAGGACTTTGCTGGTTGCTGTCGATGTCAATACTGACTGGTGTCTGGGGTGAGGGTGGTGGAATAGTGGATTCTGAGCTGGCAGAGCAGATGAGGGGTTTGAAAAAATTTGGGAGGATGGGGAGTTCACTAGACTACCAGGGAGGCATTAGGATATCATAGACCAAGAAATAGGGGTGGTTGGGTTCCCTCTAGACTACCAGGGAGGGATCAGGTCAGGATATCAGAGACTGGAAAATCATGCCATGGAGGAGGTCCTCCACACAAGAGGAAAACTGTGTTGCTAAAGTCCATCATGGGTGATTGGGGGCACCACTAGACATCAGGGAATGAATCTGTCTCTGAAGCCCAGCATGGGCAAACAGGGGCACAGTCATGATGCCAAGTTAAGGGCAGGGTTTCAGCAGAGGTGAACAGTGCTGCAATGATTGCTTTTTAGCACTGCCTGACCTTATGAGTATACTGCTGTGCCCTTTCTGCATGAAGGATCTCTCATTTGCATAGGTGCAGTGGTATATTTTGTGCAGTCATACTTTTGGGTTAGTGCACTGGGAGCCTCTTAAGGTTAACCCTGTCTGAATGCCTGGTGCAATGGTTAGTCTGGCATTAACCCAGTTAGTGCTGTGCTAACTGTTTTAATATAGGACAACTGTTCCTTACAGTTGATGTAGTATCCTGACTGCACAGAACAACTGATCAATCCAGACCCCCATATGACAACCACTAGATGTGCAGTAGGATTGCAGGGCACATTTATATGACAGTGAAACAAATGCATTGATGTGTTCAGGGAGTCCAGCAAGACTATCCTAATGTGCTTATTCGTAATGTGCTATAGCAGTATGCCATCATATGGAGATCTACTGATCTAATATATATATATATATATATATATATATATATATATATATATTATATATATATATATATATATATATATATTCTGTCAAAAGCTGTCTAGTTGCCCTGCTTTAATATGCAGCGATAGATACTCCAGTTACAGGCCACATGCTGAGTGCTTGCTGAGGTCTGCAACTGTTTATGCTTTGTTAAGGCATGCATTTTGTGCTTATTAACTTTGGGAGTACAAACAGAGGTTAGTAAGTTTACTATGGCTTCCAGTATACAAGTTGGTCTCGTATTCATGTCTTGATCTGCCATGAACATAAGTGGGTTTCAAGTACAGTATGGAGTTTTGGTATCAAACCAGGGGTAGTAGTATAATAAAGATGGTGGCCAAAGACAATTTGAGGTTATTTTATAAAAACAAATTAGGATGATGACCCAAAGTACAGGGTGTTGGTAAAAAATACAGAATGGTGTTGAAACTCACTTTTTGTCATGTACTGTGTATTGGCTGCAAGCACCACAACCACTGCACTATATTTCTGGCCAATGTGGAATCCTGTACGTGAAACGCAAATTAAATTATCTCTAAATGTGGAAGACTGGGCTCTCCCAGTCTGAGCCTGTACGCTGTTATCGGCTTTCTCAAACCTTCTGGAAACTTGCAAGGTTACTTAGTAGCTGCCACCACTCAGCATAAACACTTTCTCTTGGGGTATATCTAGATCTGACTCTCACTAGAGCCACTGATCACACAGTTTAGTGCACTACTCCAAAGTGAAAATGGCGCACCCCTCTCTCTTTCACAGCTGAGAACACCTCACTTTGCTATAGAAACAATTATGGAAACCGTAGCCTTCTCTGCAGAGACAGAAACATAAATTTTTGTCAATTAACCAAGTTATCTGTACCTCAAAGGACTCAGTCACAGAAACATGAAATATATAAAAAAATATGTTTTAATACTTCAAGATAGTTACCTATATAATACAGGATACTACACTAAGACAATGGGGAGCAGTAATTCTACAGAGATAAAAAAATATTTTGAACAGTAGGAAAAAAACACAGAAAAATCTACTCCACTTCCTAATTTTCCCAAAGAAGAAAGGGTTTACCTACTCAGGACACCTGGTAAATGAAGGCAGACTCAATTCTTAGATGTTAATGGATTGAGGTCCAAGAAGCTGACTAACTTCTTTGGGGTATGGCAAGTCCTTAAAACCCTTCAGCTTCCAGCCCTCACAACACATCATCTAGTATGTCATGCTGACATCACAAATTCAATACTTCTTTTGTGTCCTGGAAAACCTCCCATCTGGAAACTGGTCCAAACTGCACTCTTGGGTTTTCTGTATTCAGAAACCTTTTCATTGTTCAGAGCTCTATCTACCCCAGCAGGGGTGGCTGCATCAGACGTTATTTAAGATCACTTTCTTGACATGAAAATACACTTTTTTTTTCCTTTGAAGTGCTCTCATTAACTCTCCAGAAGTCTTGCCATGATGCCAAAAAATACAGATAGTAATTGCCTCAGAGACAGTTTGTCTGCCTCTGAAAAAAGTCTTGACCTTTCCCAGGAATATCAACTGTGTCCTTTCAGCTTATAGATCTTAACCAATACTCATGCAGAAAGAAGTAAATTAAAAAAAAATACAGTAACAGATATACATAGCAAATTGTTACACTAAATGTTAAGTTTTCGAAGGTTTTCCTAGAGGCATCAGCAGTACATACCATTTGCTCCCTCTTCCCCACATCACACTTTCTGAGGAAGGGGCATTAGCAGTCAATGATCATTCTAGTTCTGTCTATCCTCATCCTTCTTTGTCCTCACAAACAGTGTGGTTAAAAATTCTGGCTTGTGGCATTGTACCAGGAACCTATGCCTTCAATGTTTTTCAGTACCCTCTTCCTAACCAACTCTGAGATCAGAAACTGCCTTTGGTTAGTGGAAGGACACCTGGCCCCTTATCCATGATTGGGGAGACTAGTACTCACTCTCCAGGCTAATTTAGTTACCCCTTCCCTAAAACACTGCTTGCACATGCCAGTTCCAGTCACACAATAAGTACAAACCTTGGAGGGAGGGGTGGAATGGGCATTGTTATGAATGCCATTGTGCATTCTGTACTTATTCTTGAGTGTCTGCACACTCACTGCATGAATGTAACTTTCACATGCACAGTGGAATATAAAGGAGGTTACTGAGTTAGCCTGGAGATTGACTACTAATAGCCCTGGAAATTGACAGTTATAAATAATGGTATTGGTGGGGGAGTGGGCTTAGGAAAGTGGACTGGAAAAAATAATAGCAGTTTTGTTACATATTGTTTGAAAGGGGTCCAATTGAGTTAGCCTAGTTCTTGACCACAACTGCCCCCACAATCATAGATCAGCCATGGCCATGGTTTTATGAGCTATGAGTATCATTTTTGTTTTACAATTTGAGTTTTAGAAGTAAACCATAGTGGAAAAGTCCTTCCTTAAACAACAGCACTTGCATGCATAGTATTATGTGCTAGGACAAGGGCTCTGCTGTGCAACACTGATACTGTGGGATGTATGACTAATGGCACTGCAGTGAATTTGTATATTTCCTTGTGCCATACTGGGATGGAGTCCCTCTGTGCTAAGATTTTCAATACAGTAGTGTACAGCAACATAGCACACAGTAGTACTGTCTTTTTTAAAGTTACTTTTGTAGAAAACGACTAACAAAATGCTGCAATTTACAGTAAGAACAAGTTGCCACTTAATTACAACTTATGTTCAGATACAATTTACCAAAATCACTTTAGAAAAGATGGCTACAGTGAAGATTGCATTATTTTACTGTGGGAAAGTGGAAAAACTACAGTGATTTTAGTTGAGCAACTGAAATAGCTATGGTATAATATTGTCCTGTTCTTTTTATAGTAGGATTGATATTGTAGCTAAAGTATTGCATATCTACATTGACACAGTCCTGGATGATGCAATCTCTCATATTGAAGTGATAGCTTCATGTGTGACAAACTAGATAACTGCCACCGGAATACATTCTGTTCCTACAGGATCCTGCAAAATATCAGGTTGGGTGTTGTGTGTGTGCACTGGAGTCCTGAGTTTGGGTGATCAGCTGAGGGGCCTCACCCCCTGTTAAAGACAGACCAAAAGCAGCCATGTACTCAATTTCATACAGACAGGCAGTTTGGAGCTCCTCCACAGCTAGAATGCATTCCAGCCATGGATGAGCTCCACACTGTCTGATTGCCAAAGCCCTTTCACTGTGCAAAATAACAATTTAGTTTGGCACTGAATTCAGAGTCATAGTGCATCTTCAGACACCTACAGTATGTAATCAACTGCTTGGCTGCTGTTGGTTTTGTACTGCAAGCTATCACTGGTAGAAACTGTTATAAGAGCACTTAATCTTGGTGGGTGGCACTGTATCATCCTACTATAAGGGAATCACCATATATTTAATTTAAAACACCCCCCCCTCCACTGCCCTTAATTCTGAGTTCCATAAATTGCATCAGAGATGCCATCCCTGGGTTGTTTCATGACATGTTGGTGGGAACTGAGAAGTCCTCTGTTCTAGATGAGGTCAGAGGGATTCACTGAAATGGAGCCTGTAGCTATATTTTAAGCATGTAATGGGAATACAAATTACATGTACTGTAAAGGGAAGCTGGCATCCGTAGCAACATTTTTAACAGGTTATGGGGATAAAAATGATTTTTACAGTGAAGGTGAAACTGCCCTCTTCACAGTATTCACATTTGTTATTCCAACTGTATTAGATAACAAAAATGAGACAATAAGTTTTGTTTGGTTTCATGAGATATGAGCAAAAGCATAATGGCAACTTGAATAACACTGAGTGCAAATCACCAAAAAGCAAAATGGCGATTGGAACAAAAGCACCTGAAACAAACACCAACCGGTATCTCTGCAAGGAGATAACGTGTAATTACTTTTTATGTGTGGGGCTTTGCCCCTCACTTCCCCCAAGTAGGGGCATTGTCCCCCTGCACCCCTCATTTATAAAATAGTCAACATGGAGATTGACAGTGGGGGAGTGGGGCAAACTTGGGAGGGGGCTACCTCACAGGGGACAGATGTCAGCAGGGGGAGAATGTGGGAGGGCAATCTGTGGACAGGGGGAAACACAGTTGGGAGGGCGGGGGATTGGGAATACAGGACCCACACTTGCAGTATTTAAAATCACAAAGTAAAAACAAAACAAAAGTAAATCCCACAGCCAGTTCCGAACTCAGGACTGCAGCACACGGCTGCACACACAAGCAATGCTCCTACCCTGTAAGCCATGCTGCCACCTCGAATTCAGGCTCACAAATTAGTACCTACTGTACATACTTGAATGCCTAACTGCCTACATTGCTCATTCTGTTTAAAACATCACTGATATCTAGGTCACTCAATGTACACTCGCTATTTCTGTGTCACTCATATTGACTCGCTTAAATTCTCTCACTCCTTTCACTGGATACCGTTTTGCTTTATTGGGTTGCTATGTCTTCACATAGGAAACATGGCCCATTGTTCCTGTATATGCATCAGAAAATGGGGAAATACTAGGGTCTTTTGCAGAATGCTCTTTAATTCCTAGTCATGCTTGACTTCATATATGTTACTGTATTACCTGTGGAAAAGTAGATATAGGTTTTCAGTAAGTGCAGATAATTGGTATGTAGTTTATAAAAAAAGGCTAAAGAGCAGCTGACCAGTTTTGGACTCCTGTGGAATACCAAGGCTGAGTGCTTAGGGAGAGATGTTGCTTCATCAACGTTGATGACCTGGAATGGGTTCAAGAAATAATTCTCGATTTCAGACTAGGTTATGTTAGTTATACCCAAGAAATATAGCTTGGCAAGAAGAAGGCCATGATTTACAGAATTAAAGGCTTTGGTGAGATGAAGAGGGTTATGATAAGGTGTCTGTCATCCAAATTCCAGGACATTTAGAAGTAATTTGTTACTTTCAGTAGTGCAGCATTGGCTGAGTGGATGGGACAGAAACCAGACTGTGTATCAGTGAGGTGACCAGGATCTAGAATGAATGCTATCAGTTGCATAAGTACTGTTTTCTAAGAGAAACTTGTGGAGCATTGGAAAATGCCAATATAAGTTGGTAATTGTTAGGGGAAGAAAGAAGTCCTGATTTGTGCAGTGTGGTAACTATCACTTTTCCAGATTTCTGATAGTGTCCCAGTATTTTGGGAGAGATTAAGAGCACAGTATGAGGTTCATATACAGTACCTCTTTGGCAGCAGTTTTAAGTACTCAAGGCTCAGTCCAGTCAGAACCTACACTTGAAGTGATGTCAAGCTCTTTGAGGAACTTAATAATTTGAAACTGGTTTACTTCCATTAGGTAGAAGTTAGGTATTGGTCTTTCTTCTATGTGGGAGTAGGTGCTCTCAGTGATGAGAGCATTCTGAATGGGATAATATGGTGGCTTGGAGGAAAGGAGGCAGAGGTTGATTATTGAGCAACTTTAAGTAGTCATTGAAAAGTTGTGTAAGTTTAATTTCCTCACTAGGCTCAAAATTGGCCTCTAGGAACAGCTAAGGTGCCAGATAGCAGTGTAAAGTTCAGTTCAGAAAAAGCACGTTCTCAGGCTACACACACACACACACACACACACAAATGACGCACACCAGGTAGTCAGAAACAAGGATGTTTCAGTGGCTGCCAAAAGTATCTTGCTTTTGGATGCTCTTGGTTGCATGTGAATCACTGGGGTTGTTTTACCACTATCTCATTCTTATGTGAGCATTTTGTATATTAAAACATTTCAAAGCCACGGAAATCATTCTTGTTTCTGAGTACCTTGAGTGCACCATTTTTGTGTGTGTGTCTGTAACTGCATTTTTTCAGATGACACCTACTACAAAGTTTTAGTGAGCACGTGATCCTACAGTATGTCTGCTTCCATTTACAGCCTAGAGTCGTGATACTATACTATATGTAGCAGACTATTGGCACATCTTTTCAATACAAAAATCTGAGACTTAAGTTTCTTACCAAACCTCAGTTTACTTTTTCCTTCCTTAATTCATGATGCCAATACAGGTCATGCTAACAGATGCATAGAAAAACCCGATCTGTTTGTGAAAACTGTACTGTGACCATGAATTAAGGAAGGAAAGAGTAAACAAAGGTTGGATAGGAAACTTAAATCTTCCAATTTTGTTTTTCAAAAGATGTACTGATAGACTATTACATATCACAGCTCTAGACTGTGAGTGTGCTTTTTCAGCATTAAAGTACGGTATTAGCTATTTCAGAGTTGTCAGATTTTAACATCTCATTATGGAGTAGGTACGTTATGGATGTAAGTGTGCATGTGGAATCAGGGACAGGTGCCACTAGTGGTTATTGGTTTGCAGTGCTGATACTAAGCCACATCAGAAAAGAAGCACAGATGGTAAAAAAGCAAATAATATAGTGGAGACATTCAACTATAAGTGTACTTTTTTACAGAACAAAAGATCAGTCAGATTCCATTTCATGCAGCAATTCCTGTTAAATGTATTTTATATACATAGATTTACCCTTCACTTCAATCCCAAATGTTGGTCCCTGTTCATTCTTGTTTCTAAATCTGGTTAAATGGTGTAGATTTCATTTATTGTTCACTATGCTAAATCTTGGTTTGGTGGCCTGGAGTTAGCCCTGCTGTCCCGAGCTCTGCATAATATTTTTTGAATGTTAGCTCATCCTAGTCATAAGAAAAAGTGCTGTTAATAATTGTTGCTCATGTACAGCTGAAGATATTAATAAAAACCTTGTGGCAGCCATATTTAATATCCCCACCATAACTTACTTCAAATCTAAATCATCCTCAAGTGGGGTCTCAAAAGGGCAAATGGATATCTTACAAGAAAGGAGAAAAAGGATGATCTATAATGGATTTGAAAGGTGTACATGCAAAATTGCTAATTCACCATAAAAATAACTGCCACTTTAAATATTTTCAGGTGCATCTAAATGCATTTATTTGGTTCAAACATTTTATTAGGAATGACATACTGAGTAGAGATGCAGAGAAATTTAATTTCGCAGCTGAAATTCCGGCAAAATCATGAATTTCACGGCATGAATTATTTTGCAAAATTCATGCATTCTGCGAAATATTTTGTGGGTGTGAAATGCGGAATGTTGCCCAAGAAACTTGGAATTTTGCCTGTGAATGGCAGAATTGTGCCCATGAATGATGAAATTCCACAGTTTGTGGGTGAAACTTCACATTTCATTGCTGAAATTCCGCATTTTACACTTTCGAAATATTTTGCAAAATGTGCAAATTTCATGAAATATTTCATGTAACTAACTTTGTGGATTTCGCCCATCTCTAATACTGAGCTGGTATCAGCTCATTTCCAGATGTGTTCTGGGAGGAGGAGGGAGTACAGTATAAAATAGAAAATACTATTGTGTGCATTTAAATAAATAAAGCACATAGCAATAACTATAGGTGAAACATAAGTAGGCACATCATTCTACAGTGGTGCTCAGAGTCAGGTTTCTGTTTGTCAGACAATACCTTGATTGATAAACATTGTAGAATAGAAAAGGCCATCACTTTGCACTTGCCTGTCATCTTGCAATTTTCCAGTTGTCTATTACAGTACAGTCTAAAGGGTTTGTGGAGGCACACACATGTACAACATTGCTTCTGTACAATGCCATTTTCTGTTTCTTTAATAAACCTGCAGTTTAGAAGGCATATTTTTAGTATCTAAAACAGTGACAGACAGCTGTACAACTAGTTGCAAGTTAGGAAATCATGACAACATTATCCAGATATATTTTGTCATAGAGGGACTTGATGCTGGACACCATTGTATAACTACAAAGTTGATGTTAAGGCAACAGCTATTAAAGCCATCATGTATTTTTCATGTGCAGTATAATATGACATTTTTAAAGAAAATTGTCAGCACAGGCTATCTTACTGGTGCATTGTGCAGCATGGTATACAGTAAATATGATGGTCCTGAGATTTAGATTGCACTTATGGTCTTACTGAAAATTAGGCAGGGCTGCTGGAAGTCAAGTAACGGTTGTCATCAGCTACAAAATATTTCAATTACCTTTCCCTTCTGCTAGAGATTGAGGTGCTGCATAAGTGCAGGTTTAAGGAAAGTGGGAAAAGGGGAATAATAACAACTAAGGGACAAATCACGAGTGGATGAATACAAAAACAACCATACTTTAAACAGTGGTGGATTCAATGCACAGTTTAATGTTCTCACAGACAGTTAAGGACTGAGTTCAGAAATGAGCCTCTAGCGGTCTAGTGAGACAGAGACATACAGTACAATAAATAAGATGAAATCCCTAAGCAATCATAAATCTTGAAAGCCATTTTTTGCCAGAATGACACTTCTTAATCAAATATATTAATACTTTCATGAATACTTCTTTAAAGATGAGAAAGCATCTTTTAAAAATGATAGTCAATTCTGTTGGTTGATTACTCAAGAGGATTCCCATTCTTTTGTGTATTCTAGAGGGATCTTAAAAAAACTGTCAGAAAATAAATTAAAAGCATTCTGTTGAAATTAACAAGGTCATGACAATTTAAACAAAGGTGGACCTTTTTTGCTAAAGGAGTAGCACTCCCTTTTTCTAGACATTGCATTGCCTTGCAACTCCAAGTTTATTATACATAAATTGGATAACAGAGGCCCTCAGCTGACATATTTTGTGAAAATCGTAATCTCATGCAATGTATTTGGAGTCCGGGTAGCTTTGGTCAGAACAGAGAGAATTACAAGGGCAAGTTATTGATTGCACAAAATAAGTCTCATCGGATGTATCAGGCTCTGTCATTAAACATTACACAGCTGCTCTCATAGTCATTACAACTCAGTAACATTTATTGTAGAAAATGGCAAGGCGAACTTGTGAGGGTATTGATCTTTTGCTTAATACTTGCTCCTTGGCACTTTTACAAAACAATTTTCTCTTCCATTACCACACAGTGTCAAGTCTCTTCTGTGCCTCTTTTTTCAATTTTTCTACACAAAGTATAGCCTAACAGCTATTACATGGTGCCAGCACTGTAAGGAAATACCTAATCTTAATTCACTTTTACCTTAAATGTCATCATCTTCACTTCAACTAAAGTATGACACTATTATAGTTTCAAAGGAAATTTCACAACTGATTTTTACCCCTCCTCCAAAACACACACTAACAGTCTCATCTACTCCCTTCTTGACTCATACACATAAGATATTTAAAACATTAAAATGCTGTATTATTTACACCAAGCAGGATCCTTCACAATTTCCTTTCTAAGTACCTATGGCCCAATTCCAAAAGGGCATACACTGGTGTAAGGCAAGATACACCAAACCCCATTGCGTATCTCGCTACTTACGCCAGGTGATATGCCAGCCCCTATTAAAAGAGGCGAGTTGTGCTTTGGTGTCTGTGGGCTGTGACAAACACAGTTTGCACCAACAGTTATGCTGCAGCCCACAACGCCTGATGCAACTGCGGGTTACAACAGCAACCTAGCCCAATTCCAGTAGGGTGGCTGCCATAACCCACAAGTGCCACAGTAGTGTGGCTAACTTAGAACAGCCCCCAAGCTGCTCTAAGCGGCAACTGATGGTGCCATTCATCAGCTGCTCGCCTCCTGGCACAGCACTAACAGCGCAGATGTATCTCCTGTGTCCCCAAAGTATACCCCTGCACCCACCCCCCAAATCTCGGGGACCCCCAGGGTCTGTTCTCCGGCATACCCCCGACACCTGTGCCTCATGTCCTGTACCCTCTCCATGCCCCCTGGTGTGTCTTTTGGTGTTCTGGGGCACGGGGTGCTTTGGGGGGCCGCTGGTGACTGGCCGTGATTTGCGACATGCAGGTTAGTTATGCCATGCCCTTGGCGTTACCCACTGCATGGCGTAACCTACGTGCCAAAAGTGTCGGGACCCTGCCACTTCTGGAATGCGGTGCAGGGTCCCCAGCATAGAGGTGACCAGGTAACTCGCAACTGCATGCGAGTTACGCCGGCTGTCTTGAAATTGGCCCCCTTGTTTCTAAAAACTGCAGTGACGTTACTTTGTGCAGGCTAATCCCTTCAGTGGTATTTTCCAGTGTACACCACTCAATCTTATTGTAAGCAGCAGAATACATTCTGCTCTTACACTCATATGGTTAATGTGTATTTGTAAACTGTGGGACTGCTACATTTGTCATACTGTACTGCAGAGTAACATTTAATGTGATTTAGCTTAATGAATCCTTGTTTTCTCTCTTCATATGAGATCCAGTTACTTTGTATTTTTTTTGATACCACCTCCACCATCAAGTTACACCACTGTAACTACTTTTTAGACCTGTTCAGTAAATAAATCTCAACTAGAGATGGGCGAAGTGACTTTAATTCTCTCTGTGGAGTGAAGGTGGATTTGCAGAGTGCTCCACCATGTGATGCGGAGTACTTTGTGTTATAATAGGTAACGTGAAGTCCATTGAAGACAATGACTTTGCATTACTCTGCCTTCCCAAACCACTACTCCTCAAATCTTAAGGTGAAGTACATTGAGAACAATGTACTTCGCCTTACTTTGCCTTGTTTTAAAGCTTGAAAGGTGAATTTTGCATTGATTCATAGGATATCAGGTCACATGGTTCTAGATTGTTCTGCACAGCCTCAGTTCGGGTTGTGGTGTATGAAGCTGTAGGAGACAGTCTGCTCTGGGAGCTCTCTGTGATTCAAACCTTCTAAAAGCTGTTAAAAAAGTTATTCTGTGTCCTTGTTTTGCTTAAACTTTAGTTCATCAATTAGAGGAAACCCTCCTGTGCCCGTATACTAACATATTAATTGCCAGCAGATTAGGCCTTACGGTCTATCGAGTCTGCTCGAACCTCAGATCCCTAGTTGGGTGCCGAGGCCCTCCCCCCCTTGTATTTCAGAAACCCCTATCATCCATCCCCACCCCCTAGGCCAGGCCATCATCTGATACATCCACTTTCTGTGTCTGTCCCACCCTCTCTTGGAGCCCTCCATTGTGGATTTCTGAACTAGCTCACCAGGCAGTGCATTCCAAGGGTCCACCACCCTCTCAGTGAAAAACCTCCTCCTCTTTCCCCCCTCACCCTTCCATCTTCCAACTTCAAACCATGCCCTCTGGTGATACCTCCCTGCTTTAGTCTAAAGATCCCCTCCATGTTTACCCTATTTATTCCCTAGAGGTACTTGAAGACCTCAATCATGTACCCCCTGTCTCTCCTCTCCTCCAATGAAAACAAGCAGAGCTCCTCAAGTCTGCCCTCATACATCAAATCCTAGTCCTCATATCATCTTAATTGCCTCCTCTGTACCCTCTCCAGGAGCTGTATGTCCTCTTCAAGTGTGGTCTCCAGTACTGTACACAGTACTCAAGGTGTGGTCTAACCAGTCCATTGTACAGTGGCAGAATCACTTCCCTGCTCCTAGAGGTGATCCCCTTAGGATGCATCCCAACATCCTGTTTGCCTTGCTAGCCACTCTCCTGCATGATCAGAGTTATTCACATGCATCTACCATGACCCCTAGGTCTTTCCCATGTTGAGGCCTCCAGTGCCTCCTCCCAGGGTGTACCTGTGTTAGGGTTTCCCCACCCAAGATGTAACACTTTGCACTTGGTGATATTGAAATTTAATTTCCTTGTGTGAGCCCAGCTTTCCAGGGTGTCCAGGTCCCCTTGCAGTGCCAACCTCCCCTCTTCCCCCTCAACTACTGCTCCCATCTTGGAGTCATCAGCGAAGAGACTCATTTCACACCCTATACCCTCCCTGATGTCCGATATGTATGCATTAAACAGGATCGGACCCAGGACTGAGCACTGCAGTACCCCTCTACCGACCTCTCTAGGGTTCGAGAGCTCCCCACTGACCACTACTGTCTGGGTGCTTCCAGCTAGCCAGTTTTCAATCCATCTGACCATCAAAGGGCCTACTCCTAACCCCATCAGTTTCTCCACCAGACCATTGAGGGGGACAGAGACAAACGCCTTGCTGAAGTCCAAGAATAATACATCCACAGGCTTTCCCCCTGTCCAGTTCTGATGTTACCCATTCATAGAACTCCACAAGATTGGTTTGACATGATCTACATGGCACAAACCCATGTTGCCGACTATCCAGACCTCCCACCTCCTCCAAGTACACCCCCAATCATTCCTTTACTATACTCTCCATTAATTTTCCCACCACCGAGATCAAACTGATGGGTCTATAGTTACCTGGTACTTCCCTTGACACCCCTTTATGGATTGGCACCACATGTGCCTCTCGCCAATCCCTAGGTACCCTCCCTGTCTCAAGCGACCTGTTGAAGAGCTCTGCGAGGGTTTTCAGCCAGTATGTCCGCCAATTCCCATAGTACTCTCGGATGAATGCCATCCAGCCCAGGAGATTTATCTTTCTTTAGGGCCTTGAGGGCTAACCACACCCTTTCAGTGGAGATAGCATCATCCGTCCCCTCCACCTTACTGGCCTTTTTATCCTTATCCTGATGTGACACCCCTGGGGTACCTCTCCCTCCCTCCCTCTTGCTCCATTTCTGTTGCTCTCCTGATCCCACTCACTACTGCTTCTATCCCCATTGTGCCTTGCTTTGTAGATACCCCATCCCCCTCCCTAGTGAACACAGAGTCGAAGTACTCATTTAATACCTCTGCCTGGTCCCTTGCCTCTTCCACCCACCCTCCTTCTGATCTCAATCTGCCGAGATGGCCCTTAGTTTTTCTCCACTCCCCAATATACCGGAAGAACCCCTTTTCCCTCCATGTATCCCCTGACCCAGCCACTGCTCTTCACTGGACTTTGCCCCCCTCACCATCCGAGTGACTTTTCTAGAAGCAAAATGGTACATTTCCTTTTCCCTATCCCCTCTTGTTATTTTATATTTTTTGTAGGCCGCCTTCTTTTCTCTGACCGCTACCTGAACCTCACTGGACCACCAGCATGGTTTATGTGACCTTGCTCCCTTATGCTTCACCTTAGTGCAGGCCCTGACTGCCTCATGAAGTCCCTGTTTTATGACCTCCCATCTCTTTTCCACATTTGTCATTGATGTAATCTTCTTCAAGTGATCCTTGAGAATATTTTCCATACCCACAAAGTCTGTCCCCCTGAAGTCCACTGCCAGTGTCCTAGATCTCTCTCACCCTCCCCCCATGCTTATTTGAAACCAGACTGTATTGTGCTCGCTTCCAGTCAGGGGATCCTCTACAACCAGGTCCCTTACCAGATCTCCATCTACCAGACCCACGTCCAGGACATGCCCCTCCCTTGTGGGCTCCATCACATGCTGTGTTAAGAACACATCCTGGAAGCCGTTCAGAAGTCTCTGCTCCTTGGCCACCTTGGAGGACATGGTTCCCCAGTTTGTACCTGGCATATTAAGGTCCCCCATCAACACCACTCCTTCTCCTTTTGGTCCACACTGGGCAATGATGTTGTCCAGCAAACCATCCTCCAGAACATCACCCATCCAGGGGGGCCTATATACTATGCCCAGCTTGACCTTACCTCCTGCTGGGGTTCATAAGTTGACCCATAAGGCCTCCACTTTTCCCTCTGCCTCTTCTACCCTAGCAATTTCTATGTCATCTCTAATGAACATAGCCACTCCACCCCCTCTGCACTCCTTCCTATACTTCCTAAACATAGTGTACCCCCATATGTTTAGGCCCCAGTCATGGTTTTTTTTGGCCCACATTTCCATGACCACCGCCATATCTACCCCCCCCCCCAAACAGCATGGCCTGGAGCTCTGGCAAATTGTGTCCCAAGCTCCTGGCATTTACTAACACCACCCCCTACCCCTTATCCCTGATCCCCTTTGTTGAACCCCACTCAGGTTCCTTATACTTCCATCCTCCCTCTGCTCCTCCTGAAACCTCCTCCCCCAGTCTGTTTCCTCCCTCCCTCCTTGGGTTTGAAGGCTACTCCCCTCATCTGAGGGAGAGGGCTTCTGGTCAGTCCCTCCCTTATCCCTCCCCCCTCACAAGTTTAAACCTCACCTTTCTTGAATGTAGTCAGCCACCCCCTGTTTAAGGACTTCCTTCCCTAACGGGGCAAGATGAAGCCTGTCCTTGGCATACGGTCCCTTATCCTCCCAAACTCCTTTCCAGTTCCCAAACACCCCAACCAACTCTCTTCACCCCACTTCCTGAGCCAGTCATTAACCTCTGTGATCTTAATTTTTTTCTCCACTGAGGCCTTTGGTACTGGCAATATCTCTGAAAAGGAAATGTTGCATCCATTATCCCGACAGACTCTGGCAACTTCTTGGAACCTTGCTTGGATTTCCAAAACGCTATTTCCCTCTAGATCGTTAGTTCCCAAATGCACCAGGAAATCCGGTTTCCCTCCGCAATCCCTAACCAGTTCGTACACCATGAACTTTGCTCTGTGCACTGTCAGCCCAGAGATACTCACTACCTTCACCTGGCTATGGCATCCACCCCCCTGTCCCTCCCACTAAATACCCCTAATCATCGAGTCTCCCAATAACAGAACCTTAACACCACCACCATCCTTATGGTTACCTCCACTATGTGCTCGCAACCCCCCATTCCCCCCTTTATTCATGATCTCAGTTCCATGGGAGTCTTCCTGCCTTATTAGAGACTCCCTTGTCACCCTCTCCTTTCTGCCTCCCTTGTTATTTTTCCCACTTAACTCAGACCCCCCCACGAATAGGTGTCCCCTTTAACCCTCTCTTATCCAAACCATTTATCCTGGCCTTGAAGGTTTCCCCTTCCCCCACACCGCCATCCTCCCCCCTTGTAATAGTACCCCTACCTCCAGAGGCCCTCTGTGGGTCCCTTTTACCTAGGTCCCCATCCTTGGTACAGACCCCCCTGTTGAAGGGGGCCCATCCCCTGCCTCCTTGTCTCCCAGTTTCTCTCCAGTCGTGCTCTCCTCCCTCATGTCTGCAGTATGTTGCATCTCTCCCATCTACTTAACATTTATGTTCCCCCTTCTACCTCTGGAACTATTTCTATCCTTTCCATTGCTGGTCTGTGATGCCCTATGGGTATCCGACTCCCTCCCCCCCGGCCTCTGTATCACTTTCCTCATTTCCACCAACCCCTTCCTCCCCCTCTAGGTTGCTTAGTAGCTCAAATTAATTGTAACACTCTATGCCAGCCTCCATCAAGTAACCTGAGTTTCCCCTGACCGCCCCTCTAAACTGCCTCTCTTCCTCCCCTCTTGCCCTGTTCTCCTTAGGAGCTCCCTTCCCACAGTCTGCTCTTTTAGGCTTCCCCACAACAGCCCCTCCCTTCTCACTGTCTGCTTTTCCAGGCTTTCCACAACAGCCCCTCCTGACTCTTCCCCCTCCACTCTCTTTATATTCAGAATGTTTACCCCATACATTTTCCCCTTAGCGTCAACATCCCTATCTAAGGGTCCTCTGTCCCTAATATCCTCCTCCTGCTTGCTGTAACATAACATCCTGTAATTTCTGAGTATTGCCCCAGCCTCCCCTCAGCCCCACCCTTCTACCACCCATATCCACACCCCTTATCCTTGGACACCCCCCAACTCCCCCAGCTTACTCCTTAACCAATGTACTTCACTCCTGATACAAGGTAGCTGTCTACAGAGTGGGCAGCCTCCCTCTCTCCAGGCCCAATTGAGAATTATTGCCATCCCACAGCCTGTGCAGCCTATAACCCTTCCGAAGATGCCTGCCATGGTGGAATGTGGCCACCCTGTTTGTCCCTCTCTGTTCATAATGGCACACACCCCTTTTCTCAGTCCCTTCCCCCTGGAATACAGTCTCTCTCTATACTGACTGCAGTTATTTATGAACCCAATTTCAACCCCACCAATAAAGTTACCAAGTCTCACAAACACATACAGTCCAGTGTGTGTCCAGTCCCACTAACAGTGTGTGTATGCAGACATCAGGTACCGTATGATGTCACAGGCCCACCAGTTCCTGTTGCTTCAAATTTCAGTCACAAACAGCAATGCACAGCTCTTCAATCCCAACCGCCAGTGGCTTTTCCATATTTAAGAAACAAGGCAAATATCACATTTAAATTTCACTCTAATTATCACTGCCAAACAAGTGTTCCCACACCCAGCACGCAAGCCCCAATAGCTACAATATCACAGCCCAAGTAACAGTTCTCAAAGTAGTAATTTTTAACACACAGAACTAATTTCAAGAACAAAACTATTCAAATATTTCAGTTAAAACAGAAGATAAAACCAAACCTCTTTCCTGAACAACCTCCTACTTCTGTTCCCAGGAGTGTTTATTGTTTGCGTGTGGATTTTGAATGATATTGTACAACATTCAGTCTGTGTACTGAGAGAGAGTGGAAGTGTGCTTTGGGGGAGGGGCGTATCTGGTGTAGGTAGATTTAAGTTTGAGAAATAGGGAGTTCTTTGTTTTTTGGTTGTATTTTTCTTGTATAACTGACTGTGTTAATATACACACAGTAATACTTTCAGTAATTGTTGACATTTTTTTGCTGGTTGTGTGTCTTGTGGTCTGGAGGAGGGACCTGGTGCAGCATTAAGGTTGTTTAAAATACGTTGTATAGTACTGAAGTTTTAAATTTGGTACGCATTACTTGTAGACAAATTCTGTGTGTGTGTGTGTGTGTGTGTGTGTGTGTGTGATGTGTCGCGACATCAAATAATACAACTTTTATTGTGCCACAGTGCAATTGCAGGCACAGCAGTGTGAACCTGCTATCCACTGCAGCTGCATGATTTGTACTGCCATTGTGGTATATTTTCTTGGTTCTGCACTGCAGTAATCTGCAGTCAGTGCCCCCCCTACAGGCAAAAGGTATTCTTTTTCAGATTGGATTTTTTCTGACTTGAGAACACCACTGGTTAGTTAAGGTGTTGTTGAACTTGTTGTGGTTTTGCATCTGTATTTGTTGTTGAACCCACAGTTGTTTTTTTTGGCTTCACGTCCAGCATCACCCCCCCAGTCCCCACCCAGACTGAACATTCCAAAATCTTAATTTGTTTAGAATATTCCTGTTGATCCCCCAAAATGCTCGCAAACAGATGTGCAAGCAAAGCTGTTTCTCGCCATGGCGATGCTGCCAGTGGTTAGATTTTCTGTGGGAGTGGTAGTAGTATGCAGTCACAGAAGTGCATTGCTGATATAAGGAAAGGTATTTCTCCTTCAATGTTTTATTACAGTGCAATCAGTAGCTTCACTCATAGTTGGAGATGATGTTGTCCCAGCTGGTGGTGTTAATGCAGTTGCTGGTGGTGGTATGAGTATTGCTGCCTCAAGTTCCAGTTCTGACCAGTTTACCATGTCCAAAAATATAGTGGAGTGTGACGCAGTGGCAGTGAGTGACAGTGTAGATGATGTTATACTCCCCAGTAACATCCCAGTAACTGAACATGAGGATTCTGATCATCATGTCAAAGAAAGCACACAAAGTGACATTTCTTCCACTGCTGTTCAGGTCATGCATTTGCCATGCAATGATTTACAGTGTGGTGAAAACATTTTGGGTTATGGTGGTGCTGCTGATGATGATATTGCTGTGGTTGCAACATGCAGTCCATATTCCAGCATTCAAACAGAAGATGTGGATGATGTTGATGAATATGATGATGATGTCAGTGACTCCTGTTGGAAACCTGAGAAAAAGAAACTCAAGGTGGCTGTGTCTGGGTCTGTTTGCATTTCCCCCCTCCCATAAAAAGTTGTGATTTGCCAGTTTCAGTTGATGATGATGACCCAGTAATAACGATAGGTAGTCATGGTGGTCAGTTTGTAGTCCAAGTGTGTCCTGCCTGAAAAATCATGTAGCACCCCCCACTTCATGGCTTAAAAAAATGGAGTCCAATGAGCAGCATCGGGGGGACAGGTTAAAACTAGAGCATCAAGATCCCTTGTTTGGTATTTTTTTGTGGAAGATGCAAATGATGAATCAGCTGCAATCTGCCAGGTTTGCCAGGTGCGTGTGAGTCGAGGTAAAAAGGGGAACCATCTGGGCACAGGGGAACAGCATACACATGTTAAGAATAGGCACATGGCACTGTGGACTCAGCACAAGATGGCAGCTAATACCTGTACCACGGTGGGGTCATCAACCGTAATGAGCATGTTATCCCCTTCCATGACTGTAGCATCAAGTAGAAAATTAAATGCTTGCAATAGTGATGAGATAACAGCAGAGGATTACTACAGGCATGATGAGGTGGAAGAGCAGAATGATTTTGAAGTCTTGTCCAGTGGTGGTGAGAATAGCAGTTTTGGTGGTGGTGGTGGTGGTCAATGAAGATATGTCTAGTGCAAGTGGTACATCAACCCCTGTTGGTAAATCTGGGAAAATAACTACATTTCTGGGCTTGTCATCACCTGTGCAACTGTCTTCATCACACGTCCACACTCCATCCCCTGCCATTCACAGAGCAGGACCATTTGTCATCACACCACGTGTAAAACGTTTAAGTCAGCCCACATTACAGAGTGTTATTGTGCATAAGCTGAAGTACCCACCCAATCATACAGTGTCAGGTGAACTTAATGCTGCTGTAGCTGAAATGCTGGCAATTGATCATTTGCCCTTCTCCTTTGTAGAGAATTCTGGGTTCCTGCAGTTTGCTGCATGTGCTTGTCCAAAATGGAAAGTCCCTTCCAGGACATACTTTTCGACCTGTGCTGTCCCCGAGTTGTACTGTACTGTGTCTGACTCAGTAAGACATGCCTTCAGCATTCCTCCTCTCCATTCATCCATTTAAATATGGATATGTGGACAAGTGGCAAAACAGCAGGGAGTTCATATTTGTGAATAACTGCACACTGGGTGGAGGTGCTGGTGGTTGTTTGTGCTGTTGGTAGTGTGAATAATCAGTGTAGTAAGGTGGACTGTCATGGTAGCAATCTTCCAGGAGTTCTATAGCATGCAACGATTGCTATGCACATTGTGACCTGTTCACACACTAGTGAAAACATGTTGGACATGGTACTGACTGAAATTGACAAGTGGCTGAAGCCCCTTTCCCTGAGAGCTGGGTTCATAGCAAGTGACAATGAGTCAAATGTGGTGAAATGCATCACGAATTATGGCTTTCATGCATGGCCCACTGTTTAAATCTTGTGGTGCAGGAGTTTCTGCAGCACCCTGATATAAAGGAAATGCTGACAGTTGCACACTGTATCTGTTCTCACTTTTCACAATCTGCAAAGGCCCGTGACCAACTTCGGCAGTTGCAGATCCAAAAAAGCCTCTCACAGCAGCGCTTGAAGATGGAAGTTGTCACCCAGTGGAACTCCACTTTATACATGGCAGAGAGGTTATTTGAACAGTACAAAGCCATCTCAGAATATCTTATCATGCACATTAGCTGTGACAATTCTGGGGCCTCCATGTCTATGAAGACTGAACAGTGGCGCCTCATGGACTCTGTAATCAGAATCTTGAGGCCTTTTGAACATGCCACACAGGCAGTGAGTGGTAAGTCGGCCTCCATTAGTCAATCAATTCCACTGCTGCGGGTGCTGAGGCAAACACTGGTGAATTTGTAGCATAGGCTTGATGTTGCCAGAGACAGTGCTAGCAGTGTGTTGCTAAAACACATGCTGACAGTAGCAATGTTTGAAAATTAATTTCCGCCAGTGGAATTTTGGTGAAAGTGTGAATTTTGCCTCCATGAAAGTTCAGAAATCATTTTCGGAACTTTAGCGGAAATTCCACCTTAAAACTGCGGAAAAAATATTAAAAAAACTCTGGAATAATTTATTAAACTGCGGGAAAAAAATATGCAGAAAGGATCATTGCCAGTGGTAATTTCTGAGGCTTTTTTTAAATGCAGTTTAACTCATTAATCCACCCCCACTGATCAGGGGTCCCAATAAATACCTCCAATCCATTCCTTGGACCCTCATGGTTTCTAGTGGCCCCCCCACCCACTGATCATGGCTCCCAAAACATTTTATTTCCATGATGTCTAGCTGACCCCCCCCCCATCCTGGTTTCCTTAGTCCACAAATAAACAGCTGGCAGTCCACTAACTCATCACCCTCTATTCCCAGTATTCCCTGGTGTCTGGTGGACTTCCCCATCCCAGATCCCTTATAAAAAAAAAAATCTCTATTCCCTTGAGTCTATTAGACCTCCACAAACACCACCCTGACAGTTCATCTGCCACCACCCAACACCCCTCCCCACCCTGCTCCTGAGCAGGCCACCAGTGCAGCACTCCTCTCTCCTCCACTACCAGTGGCCCACTGAATTGTCAGTGAATAACCGCATGATTGTACAAGCAGGTGCTCATTCACTGATAGTTCATTAAACTGTGGAAAGAATAAATTCTGAAGTTTATATGCATTTTTCTGCAGTTCACAAAAAAAGTCCGCAGACCTTGGCAAAAATCCGTAGAAAATCCTACTTTCGCGAAAGCAGAATTCGCAACTTTCACCCACCCCTAGCTGACAGTATTCAACCAGAATCATCACATCTTGAGCATTCAGCATAGTGACAGCTTTGCAATACCCACGATACAAATGTGGAATTGCCTCAGTACTGGAGGGCAGCCCTGAACAGGTAAAAAATTTCAGTGGGCAACTGGTGCGCTTGGTTCTTGGGGCACAGAAGTCACATGCCAAGGTCAGGAAACCTGAGCAGCATAATCAGGCTGAAGGTGAACCTGGAGGAGTAGTATCAAGCATATCCAGTAAGGGGAAGGGGACTGCAGTTCCAGGTGCTCTGTCATCTAAAGCGGCTGACGTTAACCCACTTTGGGAGGCTTTGTCACAAGTGGGGATTTGTGACATAAATGATTCCGGAGAAGCGGATGATGCATCAACCACTGGACTTAGAGCAGTACAGCAAATGGTTGAGTCATGTGTCTGAAAACAAGCATCTGTCAATCACTGATGATCCCCTTTTATACTGCAGTGGAATGGTTGGTGAGTGGCCAGAGTTGACCGCTGTGGCACTGAAGTACCTGACATGCCCACCCTCCAGTGTGAGTATCGAGAGGGTACTCAGCTCAGCAGGTGCAATAGCTTGGGATCATCACACAAACCTCTCTTCTGCAAATGTCAGATTGCTGACATTCATAAAAATGAATGAGAGGTACATACCAGCTCAGACTGCAACCTCAGTATTCTTACCCCAGCATACTCAGTTTTGCTGATGTTGAAGAAAGGGACCATGCTGGTGGCAGTGACAGCATGATGCAGACTACCACTGATGTAGATGATGACACAATGGAGAAAGAATTTCCCGGTGGTCAGAATTCAGACATAGAAGACTGCAAGGGCAGCTTTCTTTCTGAGGAGGATGATGAATGATGATGAGATTAATGTTGGCAGGTTTTAACTTAAGTGGTTAAAAGGATGTCACATGTCTTGTATGATACATGTTTTCTTTCATAAAGTTAAATCACTGTCCCACTCATACGGACTCAAATTTCATCACATTTATATCACAGATTATAGTATATCCTGTCCCCCGAATTACCACCACCATAAGACCGCTGTTCTCCACTGCCACCATAGGGAATGTGTGTCCCCAGACTATCACCACCATAAGACCGCTGTTGTCCACTGCCACCATAGGGAACATGACAATGTGTTCCTCCAGACTACCACCACCATAAGATCACTGTTCTCCACTGCCACCATAGGGAATGTGACCATGTGTCCCCCCAGACTACCACCAGCATAGGACCACTGTTCACCACTGCCACCACCACCCCACCAGATGCAGGAAGATGTGAGAGGGAATGTCATCATGTGCCGCAGCTATGACCACCAGCACCCACCACCAGTGTCATTGTGACAATGTTTTTCCATTACATTGACCATGCTAAGGCAGAGGGAGTCAAACAGGAGACCACATCCATCAGCCACAGGCACAAGGGTTCTTACTATTAAAACTATAAAGTGAGGATGTGTACTAATGTGTTTTATGCTATTCAACTTCCTTTAGCTGTGTGTTTTGTTTTCTGTTGCTTTTCTGAGCTGTAATGGTCAAACACATACGGTCAACTTATTTTGTTTTTTTACAGGTTAACAAGAAATGACTCTCCTTCACTGAAGGTCTGTATCAATTGTACAGCAGCAGTACTGTCTACAGGAACCTATGGAATTTCCATTTCCAATCCATACTGGTAAGTATATCAATTTTATTTCATCTGTTCCTTTTTTTCATAAGAGTGCAACAAATCTGACTGAGCATTCATAAACTAGGTGATATGTACATCACAAAAATTATTTCTGCACTATATCATGCACTGTATTCCAAATTTGCAGCTGTGCAGCCATGACAGTGTTGAAAAAGTTGGATCCAGGTTGTGTTACTTGACAAGATATGGTTTTGAAATGTAACTTGAGTTGAGACGCAGGGACATTGACACAGTGTATTTGTTACACAGCCTAGTACTAAATTAAGTTGTGATCTGATGATTGCAGTGGGACAACTAGCTATTTGTGTTAATCCAGATACCCATGGAACAGCCACGGCTTAAACATGTCTTACTGCTGCAGTCAAGTTGTATTACGTCCTTTATTTCCTTTTTAGGAAACTTCCAGATGCTTTGCTGTGTCACAGTTTCCTTATCCAAAGAACTTCTTCAACATCAGGCCCTCCGCCGGGATGGGGCAGACATGCAACAAGCAGAAGTTGTTTCAGTCAGTGACCATGACCATCATTACCAGATTGGAGAAGGATGCAGATGAAATCCGTGAAGAAGTAACCAAATAAAAAACAATTAATGAGACCTACTTGCAATTTGCAAATATGCTTCCTCCCCCCAAAAAAGAAATACTTACCTTCATTGGCTTGACAGTATTCCATTTCCAATTTCAATGCCAACATTTCTCATCAAGCACTGTAATGTGACCTGTGATACAAAACAATACAATGAGTACAACCCCCACCTAGAAAATACATATATATATATATATATATATATATATATATATATATATATATATCAACTCACCAAGGCTGCTATTAGTATACACACAAAGGGCACCCTTCCATCTGGTTGAGCTGATTACATCGCATTCACGGGAATCGCAGCACACTTTGGACCAGCAACAGTTCTCTCACAGTCATCATTTCTGATGGAACACTGAATGGATTCATGTCATGTTATCCCTCCTCCACACAGTTTGGCAAGACGCTGTGCATTACGACATCATCATCACAGAGTATGTAAACTTTCTGGACACAAGACAGTTGCATTTTGGGGATGCAGAACAATTCTGGGGCCTCTGTGTGACCACTGCACACATGAGTGACTGCACAATAAATTCTGGGGGACTTTGCATGTGGTCTAACACTCCCATTTCACTTCCTCAGCATTTAGAAATTTTCTGGACACAAGACAGATGCATTTTGGGGATGCAGAAAAATTCTGGGGACTCTGTGTGACCACCACGCACATGAGTGACTGTGCAATAAATTCTGGTGGACTTTGCATGTGGTGTAATGCTCCCATTTCACTGGCTCAGCATTTGGGAATTTTCTGGACACAAGATAGATGTATTTTGGGGATGCAGAAAAATTCTGGGGACTCTGTGTGACCACTGCATGCATGAATGACTGTGCAATACATTCTGGGGGACTTTGCATGTGGTGTAACACTCCCATTTCACTTCCTCAAAACTTGGAAATTTTCTGGACACAAGACAGTTGCATTTTGTGTGATGTGATTGTGAGCACATAATGTTATACTTAAATTACAAATTAAAGCAGCAGTGCAACAATGTGGTGAAAATGTTGACCTATACTTTTTTATGCTATTTTACATTGCCAGCCACTAGTTATTCATTCCTGACTTGTATGATACCCTTCTTTTCACAATTTGTGTCTGCTTTACTACTTTTTCTCATGTCTGAAAAAAAAGGAGCAGGCCTTTTAATATGGCTCTGACCAGGTTTTCATCACTATTTGCAGTTGTTTTTGAATAAATATTGTTCTGTGAGGTCATAAAATACTGCCTGCTGTATAATTGTTAATTTTACAACAGAAGTAATATATAACAACTGATGGAGATAAACAGCGGAAAATACTGTCGAAGACCTGGACTGCACTGTATTAAAAGGAGTGCTCCTTTTATTATTTCAGACATGAAAAAAAGTGCTAAAGCAGACTCAAATATTGGAAAGAATGGTACCGTGCAAATCAGGAAGTAAGTAAAGTGGCAATGTAAAATAGCATAAAAAAGTATTGGTCAAAATGTTCACCAGATTGTTGCACTACTGCTTTAATGTCTATTTCAAAAAATAAATATTTCTGGAGCCTCAGTAATGTTTGCTTTGTGTTGGGACTTGAGATTTGAAGTGTTTCGCAAAAAGCATCACTGAGCAGTGCAAGTATGTTGTGCTAAACTGCATGCGTGCCATCAGTGTTCTTTCCTGTGTGTGCAGACATTATGCAGCTTCGTGCAAACATATGTATGGTGTGACTTGTTGCAATATGTCAAGAATAAAGATACGAAAGAATATATGACGTATATTTTATTTGTACCATCAGCACCACCAGAGTAAGTGATATGATATTTTTTCAGAGATATCGGTTCACTGTGCACCTTCACTCACAGTGCACACATGACTTTGTGGAGATCATAGCACAAAAAACACATGCTCTCCTAAAAGTCATCAGTGCAGTATGTGACTAAGGTGCACTCTGGCCAGACACCTCTGAAAAAATATCATATCACTTAGTCCGCTGATGATGATGGTGACAATAAAATATATGTCATTCTTATCACTATTGTTTATAACATAAACACTGCAACAAGTCAGCAATCTATGTTTGCAAGAAGCTGGACAATGTCAGACGTCACACACACACACACACACACATGCAGGAAACAACACTGACTGCACACGTGCAATTTAGCACATTATACTTGTACTGCTCACACCAGCTTTTCCACAACCACTCCACAACAGAAAGTAAACATTACTGAGGCACTGGATTATAATAACAGGGCAATAAGGAGCATATTTGTCTGTATGTGTATGTATATATTTAAAGGGAAGCAGTCATCAATAGTAGTTCCTGCCCCCTGGAAGGCTTACCCTCTGGTTAATCCTTTTAAGTATGTTGTGGCGTTTTTCCAGTGCCACAACATACTTTATTTTAATAAAGAAAAGTCAGTGACCCAGAAGTATGGCAGACACTATGTGGGCTCCATTATGTGTAAAGGAAAGGTGCGGCAGAAACGCACCATGTGTTTCAATACTTTTGTATTGAAGCGCATGGTGCATCACCATTGCACCTTTAAACTTAATGGAGCCCCCATAGCATCCACCATACTCCCGGGTCACTGACTTTTCTTTATTAAAATAAAGTATGTTGTGGCATGAGAAAAACACCCCAACATACTTAAAAGGCGTAACCAGAGAGTAAGCCTTGCAGGGAGTGGGAACCTCCAGTTGCTGAGTGCTTCCCTTTAAATTAATACTGTGGCCTTCCCTCTGTCTGTTATTAAACATAAACAAAAGACAAAACACTACAGCAGTGGGGGGGGGTTGCTGAAAAAAAAGCTAATGGCGGGATCCCCTGATGTTCCAGCAGCAGATGGAGCATCAACACAATCTGTAGCTGGTGTTGTTCGATCTCCTCTACCTGCTGCTGGACAGCACCCACCATCTCATTATTTTCCTCCACCGCAGCCCACAAAAGCGCTATATCTGCCTGAGTTGTAGGCATTGTGGGGTCCACTGGTGCAGGAGGGAAACCAGGTAGTGGTGGTGGTGAGGGTGGTGCTGGTGGCAGTGATGGGGTAGTGCTGTAGCAGCTGCTGCTGCTGTGGCCCTCCTCCTGCTGTGGCAATGCACAACAACAGCACCCTCTGCCACTGCCACAGAAGGGTCAGCAAGTAGAGACCTGGCCTGTTCGGTGGCAGCCTGCCACTCCACCTTGTGGTGGTTCAGCATATGTGTGCGCTGGCCCCCAGCCCCAAGATGTGTCCCCCGGGGCTACGGCGCACCTGCACACCACAAAGCAGACACACCACAAGGCTGCTGTCCCCCCCGACACAGTTGAAAAACTGCCAAACTGGGGTGCTGCAGAGGAGGGGAGACCAAGCACAGGAGGGGCAGAGGTAATGCCGGCAGCATGGTCACACACCTGGGGCTCCACCTGCTGCTGTGGAGGTGGTGCTGCTGGAGCTCCTGCAGCTGCTACTGCTGGTGGTGGTGGTGGACTTGGTGGATGTGGCAATGGCACTGGTGGTGCTGCTGCTTCAGGAGGGGAAGGCAGGACCAAAGAGTCTGGAGCAGTCCAGTGCCACCCAGTTACGACCCCCATGCATGTGCACTCCTCTCCGGCCATAGGCCACATACTGTCCCTGGTATATCGCACAAAAAAACACTGCTTCCCTCTCCCATGTGATGCATGACTTCACACACACACTCACACACAGGCACACACACACACACAAAACAAAATTTATAAAACAAAGAAATTGGTCATCAAAAAGAACTGACAAAACAGTACAAAAAAACCTCTAAAGAATTAGCTTTTAAAAAAGCTTTTGGGATTTTGGAATTTGCTCAAGAAAGAAACTAATGATGAACTCTCGTACACAAAATGCTTCCTTTTTCTATCTGTGCAAAGGAGAAAGTGAAAGTATCTGCTTGTATGACTCACTTCCTTCCTGCCTGGCCAAAGCATGTGACTTACAGTACTGTAAGCCATGTGATATGAGTGTGTGTGTGTGTAGGGGGGGTCTGCCTAAAGTGCCTATATTGTTGTCATTCCACCTTACTTCACGTTAAGGTGGAATAATGATGCAAAGTCATAATAACAAAGTGAAGTGAGCACTTTTCAATGGCCACTTCACGTAGCATTATGATAACACAAAGTGGCCGCTTCGTGTTTACTTCACAGGTGGAATTTAATTTTTGCTGCATCTCTAATCTCAACTTCTCAAACATGCTGTAGCTATCACAGCACCATGGACTTGATAAGGTAAGATATTGTATGTTTTCTTTATATTTAACTTGTAAATAAAAAATGCTTCAAGAAAAGGAAAACAATAATTTAAAGTGGTAGTTTAGTGTTTGTTTTAATTGCCTGATAAGAAAAAAGTACTCACCATAGTTACAATGCTTCTTCTAGGGGGTGTACTAGGGAGCTATACAAAATTGCATAGTCTCATTCCTGAGATGTTGCCCTGCAGGCAGAACTCAGAATGTTAACGTTCAAAATCTGCTCCATAGTCAAGATCATTGGTTAAACACATACACTATGGCTTAGACCATACAAACCCCACCAACATAAGGGACATAGTAAATTTAGATACCTAACCTGGAATATGCAAATTACTGTCCATTGAATAAAATTGTCCCCCATATCCCTACATATAATCACCAGAAAGTCCCAATAAAATTGTACTTGGGCCATCACAAAAGGCCCAAGTACTGTACAAAGCAGTTATTAGAAATGTAGAGAATTTTCCAGTATAGTGCACAACATTATTAAATCCCGAAACGACAGGTAAAAATTAGTTCAAGTTTTACTCACTTCACTCCTCCTCCCAGGAAAACTGAACACAGTTTCCTTTAGCCCTTTCAACTCTCTTCCTGGTCAGAAGAATCTGTCAATTATTTCTGTCCCTGATCTGACTCCAAGCATGTGACCAGCTTGCCTGCTACTTGTGGAATGTGTATTGGTATGAATATTTTTCTTCCATGACCTGAAGCCTTGCTGGAAACATTAGACTGTGTGGCATCTCCATCTCACACATCTTCCATTTGGTTTTATGTGATAAGGGCAACTCAATAAGAGAACTGACACAAATAGTGAAACAAACATCATCGAAAGTCAGAACTGTGATAGAAATTACAGCAACCACCGCAAACAGCAACAGTTGCATATTTTCTCAATGGCGGCAATAAAAATTATATGTTTATGAGCCCCCGTTGCACCGCCCAAACTTAATATAATCAACTCGGGGGTGGGGAGTGGGACACAGGGGAAAGAAGAAAAACGAAATCCACCACAGCTGGACCAGAAGCCGAGTCCACCAGCTCCAGGAGTGGTAACTGAAGCCAATACACCAAACAGCCTGCTCAGAACTGCTTGGCCAAACAGCCCCATAGCCTGCTGCAGCTAGTGTAACTCACTGCTGTACTCGCTTTATAGTAATCCTCCCTGTACTTTCACACTTGCCATTTGTACTGGTGGTCAAATTGAGTCACTCAATTTGACTTGCCCACATTACATGTTACCTTCCATTTCACCAAACTCAAATCTTTTTATTTTAATCCTTATGGCACATGAGAGATATCTGGAAACAACAAAATCCAAGCACCTTCAAAATTTACAGTCGTCTGCTCTCTGTCCACTTGAACAATCTAATCTCATATGGCTACTGAAACTCTGATGACCAACATCATTCTAGGCACATTGTCCGCTGCAACCATTCTCTTGGAAGTTATTCTACAGACCTTAATGATTTGTGGCTGAAGTCAAGATCCAAGGTTTCCTCCATCAATTCTGTTACAAATGGGATCACTCAGTCCCCCTCAGCCCCCTGTGGTAATCCTAGCAGATGGATGGTTGCAACTGTAACCAAATTTTCAAGCAGCTCATGACATGATTTTAGTAACCACCACTCCTTAAAAAGATAGTGCTGATGCTGTCAAAGCTTTCCGATATACCCTCTGTAGTTCTTTTATGGTATCCAATATACTGTCTACTCAACCACCACCAGCTGGTTGGCATATGTGTCAAGTTTTTTAGCTATCTTTTGTGCCATTTTCTGAGTGCAGAATTCGCCCAATCAAGGGAGTCCAATGATACCAGCTAGCCATCTTTCCGAGTGGGATAATCAGTCACTGCGTTCTGCTGCTCACTTCTTTTGGAGGCATCCTAACCTGGAGCAAATAAATCCTGTGTGTGTGTGTGTGTGTGTGTGTGTGTGTGTGTGTGTGTGTGTGTGTCTGTGCTCCTTTGCTCATTTTGGCTGAAACCTTTCTAGCACTATCCAGATTATATATTAAACACACCCAATAGAAAATAAAAGCAATGATTTAACTATAAAAAGGCTTAAAAGACGTAAGTATAGGTCTATTAAGAGGATTTGAAAGGAAAGCATACTGTTAGAGGGGATGCAAGTCATGCCTCCTTGGTCAAGTCCCAGTTATTTCCATTTATTTAAAAATGAAATACTTCAACTGTCCTACATTTTACACATACATTATATTGAAGCAAATGAGAATTCTAGGTCACATTCTAGGTTTCTTGGTTTAAAGGTGCTGAGTTACTTCATAGGCAGCTAAGCATTTCTTCAAAAGTTTATTTCTTAATTATTTCCATCTCATTTTAGAACTGCCTTTCCATGTTTTTAACATGTTTTACACTTTTGAGGTATAGTAACACATTGGAATGTGTACCAACATTCAGATCTCCAGCTTTAAAATGGCACTGTGTTATAGGCAGCCAATCATTTTGTCAAAATTTAGTTTCCAGTTATTTCCATCTACTTTTACTACTTCTCAATATTTCACCACCTTTGAAGTGTTTGAGGCACTACACTACTTGCTTATGTGTATCATGTTTCATGCTGTATATCTAGCTGTATAGAGAGCTGAGTTATAAGAAGACAAACAATTTGTCAACATGTAATGTGTAGTTATTTCCATCTACAATATAATTGTATGTATTATTGATTTATTTGAAATGGTTTAATCAGGTAAACTTTGAGAGACAAATCCAATCTGATTTACAGATGTGATGTGATGTAGGGGCATATTTGGAGTAAGACTTGCTGCATCAAAGAAGGTTGCCAAAGAACTAGTGGATCTGGGTACAGTGAAAGAAATAGATGGGTGAGAAACCGGTTGGAAGGGAGACATCAGAGGTCTGTGGGTAACAGAGACAAATCCAAAGAGAGGACACTCACCAATGAGGTGCCATAAGGATCAGTCCTAGGTCCACTCCTTTTCAATATGTGCATAAGCGACACAGGAGAAGGAATCCTGGGCAAGATGTGTCTCTGTGCAGATGGCACTACACTCTGTTGCAAGGTAGACAGTGAAGAAAGGGTTAGGGAGATGTACAGAAACTTGCAAACGCTAGAGAGGTGGTCAAAGGTTTGGCAGTTGAAATTCAATGCCAAAATGTGCAAGGTGATGCACATATTGAACAAGAATCCATGAACAGAGTACTAGATGGGGGTAAAGTTGTGCATGACTTCTGAGGAAAGAGACCTAGGGATCATCATCAGTGACTCCCTAAAACAACCTGTGTAACAAGGGCTACAGTAAGACAAACAGAACGCTGATGTGTATGGGAAAGGGTACTGACAGCAGAAGGAAGAAGGTGCTACTGCCTCTCTATTGATCTGATGAGGCCCCACCTGGAGTACTGTGCCCAGTTCTGTAGTCCTCACCTAGGGAAAGATAAGGACAGACTGGAGACAGTGCAATGTAGGGTGATGAAAATGATTCAGAACCAGCAGGGCAGATCTTACGAGAATCAGCTCAAGGCACTGAACATGTACTCACTGGAGGCCAGATAAGAGAGGGGAGATGTGACAGAGACTTTCAAGTTCCTGAAAGGAATGAACAAGGTAAACTGTGTGGAAATATTTAGCATAAGTAGTGGATCAAGAACACAGAGGCATGAGTGGAAACTGATGAGGGGAGATTCAAGAGGGAAGTGAAAAAGTTTTATTTTACAGAAAGGGTGGTGGAGCCCTGGTGAAATCTGTTAGCTGATGTGGTGCATGCCAGAACTATCAATGGTTTCAATCATGACTGGGAAAGGGTGAAGGGCTTAGTGGTTGCTCAGAGTAATAGCAGTTGGGAGGGGAGCATGGGCGTGGATAGTGAGGGTTAGAACCCTGTATGGACAATAGGTCCCAGGTTTGTTAAGGTTTATGGGCAGAATGGATGGACCAGTAGTGTTTCTCTGCCATCATCCATGTTTTTGTGTTTTTATATAAACACACTATGTACATATGACAATTTTAAATAGAAAAGCAAAAACAAATATATAAGATATAGACCCAATAAGTACATATAAAAACGGTATACTTGTTTACCATAGGATTACTGTATAATGTGTGCACAACAACAGATTGGAAGGACAATTAGATAGTGGGAATGCACTGAGAAATGTAGGTCAGTGTCAGGTGCAGTCACAGTATGAGGCAATTACATACACATACAAACATGTCCATAACTGTTCCAGGTCTAACAAACTGTGTAGAGTCCAGCTAAATCATACTTATCTGTACAGAACCTATTTAACCCCATCTAAATTGCATAGGTTCAGCAATTCCAGGTCAAAAATCTGTCTGAAAAGCCACAAAGAGGAAGGTGACTTCTTTCACATGACCCTAACATGTACCAAGGATGCTCCTTTTTGGTCTGATATCTATGCCCTAATACAGAAAGTATTGGATTCATGATTGCCCAGCACCCCATTAGAATTGATGCTGGGAGCTGAGCCAAGGGAAAATGGATATAAAAATTAGCACAGGCTTTGGTCGGTTGCTATGGCTAACACTAAGAAAACAACAGCACAACACTGGGTCAGTGACACTCCACCCTGTTTAGCTCACTGGTTAAATAACCTGGCACTGTGCATGAAATTAGAACGATGTCAGCTGATAGCTACTGCTCAAGAAGAAATGTTCCAGCATACCTAGCAATCTCTTTTGGACACAATAGAAAATTGCATTATTAGTATGTAAAATCAGAGAAATATATTAGCCATTGCACAGGTTAGTCAACCATTTGAATATTAGTGTATTACTCTTTTGGGCAGCTCAAAACGTGAAACATTGCTGAGGGAAGGAGAAATTATGTCTTGAAATGTGTCCTTTCCTGCAAGTATCTTTTTACTTGTCTTTTTGTTATAACTAGCTCTTATATGCGAGTTACCTATACCACCATGTTACTGTGGAATGCTAGCTCCCTAATAGATGGCTTTTAGGTAGGGAATTTTGGGCAGACTGGGTGGGTCCGGCAGTCCTTTTCTGCCGACACATTCTATGCTTCTATGTTTCACCTTAATGTTTCAGTATGAACATAACAACAAGATAATAGTTGTACACCTAAAATATGTGATGAATTATCAGGATGCACTGTATTGTATTCATTAGAAGGTTTTTTAATAAAACATGTTTACAAAAAAAATTACATTTTTGAGGTAGAGGTTGGCTAAAACTTCCATTCTAAATTGCACCACATTTTAAAACTTTTGAGTACGACACTACATCAATATGTGTACCATGTTCTGTGTCTCTAGCTGTAAAGAGGGCTGAGCAATAGGCATCCAAACGTGTCAAATTTTAGTTTTAAGTCATTTCTATTTAATTAAACAACTACTTTTCCAATTTTCACTAAATCTGGTACATTTGCTATATTATAAGATATAGCATTATAAGATATGGGTATGTGTACCCAATTTCAGTCCCTAACTTTAAACGGGGATTAGTTACAGTTGTGCCCAATGCCACGTTCCTTCTTGTCTACTCATGTCAATCAGGATCATCAGTCAAAAACTGGAAAGGATGGACAGAGCCATCTCCAGCTAATTGTTTAATTGCCTAGCATTTCCAAGCATCATCTAGTCATCTCTGAGGATATTATAACAGCAGTGTCAAAAACTTCATGACATTTGAGACCTTCACACTAGGCACCATTGTATAGACAGAGAAATATTTTCACAAAGTGTTACAGAAAAATAAAGTGGACAAAGTTTGAGCCCCTCTAACATTGACACTGATCAACCAACAGTTATAATGCTTAGCATGCTTTTTATGGCATCTAACGACACTTAAGTGATCCCATTATTGGGTCTCTAACTAAAAATATAATTGGGCTATGACCAAAAAAATAAAAAAAATAAATTCACAAAATGTCATGACATTTCATGAAACTCATGGAATTTTGTAAGCATTTGATAAAATAGAATTTGCTGATTTTGTACAACAATAACCCAGTGCTGTATTCCCTGATGATTTCTCCCAGTTGCTGCAAATACATTGCATATTAGATAGAGATACTACTGACCCTGTGGGTACTCCACAGTGCACAACTATCAACTATGCTAAGAAGGTGCCCAAATTGACTTAATGTTCCTAGTATATGAGAAGGATCAGAACCATGAAGCACAATATCCACTGTTCCCTTGTACATCTTAGACCTATTAGCCATCAATCAATGATTCACATGGATTTCATTTAAGATCAAGATTGACAGCTATCAACAATCCATTAGCAGAAGATCCTAGTGCACATTGGCCAGAGCCGTCTGAGTCATAGAATGTCATCTTACAGTAATCCAGACTTGAATAGTCCAAGTATGTTGAGGGTAAATTGTGGAAGCTACAATAGCACTGTTCAGGCTTTCAAGGTGGGATTAGATTCTTTAGGAAGAATGGCACTGAAGCTTATACTCAATGATTAAGAGTAACAAACCAAGAAGTTTGTATGTATATCAGTAGTCAAATTTATATAGTCACTGCTGTATGGCAGGAAGGGTAGACATGATGATCCTAAAGTCCTTCCATTCACCACAATACTATGTTGCCATGCACATGGCATTGGGGATTGGGCACTGCATGGAAAGCAAATGAAATGGATTAAGTGATGGAATGGGATGGCATCACATGATGGGATTTGCCTCACATGACTGGATTATCACTGGACACCAGGGAGTGACTGATACTTGACAGGGCATGTAGGGCTATTGATAGATGACACTAAAAAGAGCTTTGTACCTGAGAGTGAGTATGAGAGGGTGCCACTGAATGCAAGGAAGTAAGAGATACCTGACTGGAAATTTAGGTGTTATGAACAGGCACTACCAAGGGCTTTCCTCCTGAGAGGAAGAGAGAGGGGTACCGCATGACACAAGATAGTGGCTGGTACTTGATGGGGAGTGGGGGAAGAGTGTCACTGGAGATGGGATACTTGGAAGAGAGAGAAGGTTGTTGGAGGGAACTAACTGCCACAGACAAGGGGATACATTATTACATAGTACATGTCACAAGGTTGCATGGCACCCAATACACAATCAGTAAGCATGATGCCAGTGGGTGCTTTATCATGTGGACTGGACATTGCTTTGCATTGTATTTGTGAATGGGGACTCCTCCACTAGCAGTCTGTTGAAGTGTAAGACCCCCATTGTGCATAGCATAATCAGTTGATAGCATATAGGAGCCAGCACAAACAGACACTCAGGGTTAAGACTGTCAACCAAGCCACAACCATTCACCAAGAACACCTTTGAAACTGTTTGTGTTTGAGTTGACTTTATACCTGCTTACTAATCATTCCATAATGTATCTTTTCTGAGTTTATAATAGGTTTCATAGATATAATGTGAGCATTGCAGGCCAATGGCCAATGTGTAGCTTGCCACTTTTTAGTGGAAAAATTGACATCTCTCTGGTTCCATATGCTTATCTAGTGCTGTTTTAAATGTGTCCATTGTACTACTATTCACTACTGCCTTAGGTAATAATGAGTTCCAAAGATTAATGACTCGCTGGCTGAACCCTTTTTTTTTTTGCTGGTTTTTTTAACTACACCTGTTAAAGTTCTGTTATGTGATCTTATTATTTTGGTACTTAACCAATGCTAAAGTTTCCCGCAGTTTCCTACTTCTTGTTGCCCTGTAAACCAAACATAGGTCCCCACATAATCTCCTGTATTCCAGGCAGTACAGATCCAGTTGCCTCTATCATCATGCTTGTTATCTTTCTCTGCACTCACTCCACCATCTTTTTACTGCCCATGTGTTGTGGTGCTCAGAAGGGGGAACAATACTCCAGTTGTGGCCTCACCAAAGAAGAGTATAATGGAATAATCACAGTTGGTTCCCTACTCTTAATATGTTTGAGGATGCCTCCTATAGTTTTTTGACTTTTTTTTACCATTGCCCTAGTATGTATGTCAAAGGACAATGTGTTTGCCACTGTTACTCCTAGATCTCTTTGACTGTCAGTTGCCTGGAGAATGGTGTTATTCAATCTGTAAGTGAAATATTTATTTTTATACCCCAGATACATCACTCTACATTTTTCACTGTTAAATGTTAGTTTATTTTGAGTAGCCCAATGTTCCAATCTAGTCAATTCTGCTTGTAAGATCACAGCTATAGCCTCATTATGTACAATAGCCCCCAGCTTGCTATTGTCAGTATACTTGCACATCCAAACCTGATCTGTTGACTGCATGTTGGTGACTAAAATATTGAACAGCACCAGGCCCAAAACTGAGCCCTGAGGAACCCCACTGATCACCTCTCCCCACTCAGAAAAGTAGCCTTTAAGTCCTACCCTCTGCCTCTTATACTACAGCCAGCTGCCAACCCATTTAATTATACTTTGATGTAGTTGAATTTGTTCCAGTTCTTCCAGCAGTATTCTGTGAGATACTGACTCAAAAGCTTTTGTATAATCTAAAAATATAATATCGACAGGAAAGCCAGCGTCCAAGGTAGCGCTAACTGGTTCATAGAAGAACAACAAATTTGTAAGGCAGGAACTACTACCCCTTACAAAATCATGCTGTATTATGTCAGATATTCCTTCATATTTTATATGTTCCATAATCTGGTTATGTAATAAACCTTCCAAAACTTTTCCCAATACAGAGGTCAAGCTTATCGGTCTATAATTGCCAACCTGCTTTCTATCTCCCTTCTTATAGAATGGTGTTATATTGGCTTCTCTCCATTCTTCTAAGGTATTACCTTCTCTAATTGAAGCATTGCCTAGCTCTGTAATTGGTCCCAATATTTCTTCCGCCAGTTCCCTCAGCAGCCTTGGACTCAGGCCATCTGGTCCTATAGACCTGTCAGGTTTTATGTTCTTAAGTTTATTCTTGATTTCATTGATAGAAAATGTTATATTATCATTTAGTCTTGTAATGCCAGGTTGCCTACTGTTTGACATATCTTGTGGCTGAAATGTTGACCAGAAATACTAATTCAGTTCATTTGCTATATCCTGCTCTTTGTTAATCACATCGTTGCCTACTATCAGGGGCCCAGTTTTCTTCTGATTACCTCTCATAGACCCCACATAACTATAAAAACTTTTTTTATTGTCTTTTACAGTAGTTACCATTTTGTTTTCGGCTCTTGCTTTTAAATGTCTATTGATACTTTCACTTTTATTCGAAGCTGCCTTGTACCTGTCCCAGTTAACTTTTGTGGGGGTACGTTTATGTCTCTTGTATAGCCTTTCTTTTTTCTTTATTGATGCCTTGGCTGATTTCCCCACCACACTGGGATTCTTCCTTTTTTATTATATTTGTGCACTTCTGGAACCCAGGTACTAACACAGTAATCAATTTTCCTTTTAATAGTTTTATTACTAATGAAATTTTACACCTCAGGGGGGCACACTGAAGAAACATTTTTTTCTACACAATTCAGTTGTTAGTTTATATATTTTCGGGACAGAAGTTCCTCTTTTTATTGTAATGATGACATTAACATGAAACCAGGATCCCTGTCTGTTACATTCTATCTGTTCTGGCTGCTTGTTCTCATCTTACATCACATTCATTTACACAAAAACAGATTGCTATGTCAGAAACAGAGGATTGTTATTTCAAGTATAGACAAACAACTACTTCAAATGGGACAGTGGTCATACATTTTTATTAATGTGCTTAGTTCTAAAGAAAAAGTGGAAACTACATAGAAATCAATGAAATACTGTATAAGCTGACATTAGTGAAATATTTTTTCATGTTGTATTCTGTGAAATGAGTTTTGTTTAGTTCTGTGCAGTAATCCTTAAAATGCCATAAACTACTTTCTAAAATGTATAGCCTTGAAATTAAATTTACTACTTGCAAGCACCATATCCATAGGAATCATACAGAATCAAAACAGAAAACAACAGCATGTACAGGTCTCATATGGCTAATGCTACTTGACCTAGAAATCTATCCTATGAAATCCTATGAATCCTATGATTATTTGTTATGAAAATGTGTTTCCTAAGTGGTCTAATAGCATTGTATCGAATCATCATTGCTCTCTAGAACCTCAAACATTCCTATGCTTTCTCTGGTTTCACCTACAAAAACACTAGAGGATAAAAAGTTTAACTTTAGAATTAATTTCCTTCATGCACAATAAAAATGGCACTGGCATTGAACCCCATGACTTTCAGCCTGCCGGTATATATTTCTATTAGCTTATATCATTGCAAGGTTAAAAGATCAGCATCATTTTTATAAGGTGAGATGGCAAATTAAAAGTTAGAATTAATTGACAGAGGACATGATTTTAGTCATTCTTATACTTAAGGTTATTGACAATATCAGAGGTGTTTCATGTGGAGCTCTGCAGCAGAATGTAGGGACACACCCTGTAGCTCAGATGTGGTAAATTCAGGGATAACATTAGGATATTCTTTGTGTCCGAGACAGTGGTGAATGCATGGGACAGCCTACTAGTGGAGACAGTGGATATTGAGATAGTGCAGGCCTTTAAGGTATACTGATTCATGTTTCTGCTCACCAAGGGAATCACCAGGTACTCTAGGTAGTTGAGAGGGTAGGAATCCTTACAAACTGACATGAGTTTGTATAGCTCATTTTGTATCCCTGCTTGAGAAGCAGCGGTGGAGTTGGAGACATAATAGACCTAGAGACCCTTCCAATCTTCAGTTACTATGTTACTATGTAACTACCATCTTTTGCAATTTGAACCTTAACACTTTTTAATAGTTTACAACAAACAAGGCAAGAATGTCTTGCAATCCAAGCAGGTTGAACTTTGGTGCTACTCATTACACGCTGCTGTTTAAGTGACTATGTACAGTATTTGTTCCAGATCCCCTTCCCCAAAAAGAGACAACACACTCAATATTGTAGATGTGGCTGCTCGGTCAGCAAAACCTTTTATTTCCCACATAAACATAATTATATAATTTTTTTACAATTTTGAGTTCCTCTTATTTTTCTGTGTCACATTTTTATTCCACTCCTCTTTATTCAGTTTGTTTCCTTTTGTTTTTCTCCCCGGGCGTCGAAACCCGAGGGGGTCCAGTTCCACTCCTTACTCAGGTGTAAACCCGAGCTAGTCCTATACTTTCTTTCTTTCTGGGCAGGTCCAATTCCTGCTCCCCTTTTTCTTGTCCACTTATCAGGGTGTCCATACCCTCTACCTCCTTCCAGATCTTAATTCCTCCATATTGTTTTTTCCCAACCCCCATACCCATTTCCCTCCCTTTTACCTTATCAAATCATTACTTCCTACCTTCCATTAGCTTGCCTCCAGCTTGCGTTGGATGGTAAGCTTCACCCTTTTTTAGAAAACCCCTTCAACCACTGATCGATGCCTGTACCTAGTTCAGTGATGAATATGTTATTTCCCATCTGGGATAAGTGTATCCCATCCATCCTGTATAGCCCATGTAGCATCTCTTCTATTTCGTCATGTCTAATGGCAGCTCTACCATTTTCTATCATAAGCCTCCCCACTCTACTAATCATCCTCCTTCTCCTCACTTTTTCTATGGCCTTGTGCTGTCTGGCTTGTCTCTACACTCTACGTGGAATCATTTTGGACCACATAATTGTTATCTCTGGCCACCATGTCCTCATGACCTTGACATCCATTTGTATGCTGTAAAAGATTTCTAACCAGGGGCCATGCCCCAAGTCATTCCTGCCCAGGTGTATTATCAGGAGGTCAGGGTCCTTGTTGTTCTTCCTCATCTCTAACAGTAAGGGAAGGAGCTGCCCCCATCACATTCCCCATATTCCTTTCCACAGGATCCTTATTCCTTTGTGATCATAACCCAGTTGCTTTCCACCTTTCTTCTGCGCTGCCTTCCTTTCCGCCCAATAAATGTGTGAGTGTCCCATCATCCATATGTCCTTCCTTTTTCATATATCTATAAACACACTATAAAAAACCATGAGGGCAGGCAAACATCCACTTATATTTTTTATTTATTTCCCCCCACCCTTCCCCCCTTTTTCCCACCTTCCCATGCCTTATACCTTCCATTCTTTCCTGTAGGGGAGAAAAAATATGATAGGTTAGTGTACTGTATTTCTAATGTATTTCTTGTAGCAGTCCGAGGCCCATCACCCTATGACTTTTATGTTCTCCTCCCTTTTCCCTGGGCTGCCACCTCTGAGGCCATCCCAATCCAGAAGGAATGAGATGAGAACCTGTCTGGGTTTTTCCCCAGTTCTTTTACACTCCATTTCAACATCCCCGATACTTGACTCCCTTTTACCTCTTTCCCGTTTTCATGCACAAAAAATAAACCGCCTTGTTTAGGCCTAACTCTGTGGTAGTCAAGCATAAGCTGGCATGGGCACATATCTGGGTTCTCCTTGGGCTCGATATTTACCTTGTAGCATTTGCCTGTCTGATCCGTTTTCGACCTCGAAATTATGAGGGTGAGCCCTACCCTCCTCCAATGTATATCATCCTGTTGCAGACCTTTTCCTGGAGAAGGTATGGTGGGTCCAACTATTTCGGACACTCTGAATGCTCCCTTGTATAATACCATAAACAGTGCTTTGAATAGTGTTACTTCATATGAGGTGTAGCAAATTTCCATCAATTTTCTTAGTATCTTTTCTAGAATGTGCTCCGTGATTGGTTCTCTCATATCCCTCTCTTTCCCTTTTATCCTTTGCCACCCCATCATCATTCTTCTTACTAAAATACTATTGCATGGCTCTCCCCAACCTTTCATCTGGCAGACCCATCCTATGGCCACTAGATGTACTCTCACAGTGGCGCAAACTGCTCCTTCCTCCCAGTTTTCCACTACAAATCTCCCCACTTGTTCTTCTGTGACTGCCCCACCTACCTCCATATTGTGGTGAGATCTGAAAACTTGGAAAACCCTCCATGAGCTTTCGTAAGCTTTTAGCATGTTGTCTGCCCATGCACTTTGAAAGAGATACTCTGCTCCCTCCAGCCAATCTCCCATAGCTCTTCTGGGATCCTCTCTCCTGTCGGATCTGCGTTGGGAGCCAGTGCCCGAAATCTTACCATCTGTAATCGGGAGAGGCTGTCAGCGATGGAGTTGTTTATTCCTACAATGTGCCTAGCCCTGAAACTCATGTTGAGCCTCAAACCTTGTAGTACTAACTGCCGTAAAATGCACAGTACCAAGACAGACCTTGACCCTCTGTTGTTAAGCACTTTGACGACTGCCTTGTTGTCACACCAGAATGTGACCCGTTGGTTCTGTAACCATGGTCCCCATATTTCTGTCACTGTCCAGATTGGAAGAATCTCCAAGAAAGTGATGTCCTTTGTCAGACCCTCTTCAATCCACCTTTGTGGCCGTGGTTCTGCTATCCATTTTCCCTGGAAGTAGGTGCCCACCCCATGTCCCCCTGAAGTATCCGTGTAAAGTTCCAGATCCATGTTTTATAGCCATTCCTCCTGCCAAATGGCTATCCCATTGGGATTTTCTATGAATTGCTCCCAAATTTTTAGGTCTTCCTTGGTCTCTCTCACTATACTGACCCAGTGATATGGCTTTGAACCCCCCACCATGGCCCTCACTAGACATCATGTAAATGTGCATCCTGGCCCAATTGCTCTACATGCAAAATTCAAGTGACCCATTAATTGCTGGCTGTTGATTAGGGGCACCATTTTCTTCTTTCCTATCAGCATCAACATTGTCCTTAACTTATTTATCTTCTGAGTTGGCAAGCAGAATAGCCCGTGTTCCGCATCCACCTCTATACCCAGGAATTCTAAGCACCTACTGGGGCCTTCTGTTTTTTTTTTCCCCAGCTGCTGGGACTCTGATTTCCTTGCACAGCTCTTGAAAATCCTCCATAATCCTCAGCACCCCTTTTTGACCTTCCCCTATGAACAGGAAATCATCCAGGTAATGGACTACCGTGTTATGTCCGTACCTCGCTTTGATACCCATTGCAGCCACGTGCTGAATTTTTCAAAGGTGGAGCATGTCACTGAACACCCCATTGGCATGGCCTTATCAAAATAATATTCCCATTCAATCTGAAAACCCAACAATTCCCAATCTTCCCTGTGGACCGGCAGTAGCCGGAACACGGACTTCATGTCTGTCTTTGCCAACCATGGGGTGTGCCTTTCCCTGATGATCTCCACTGCATCCTCTAATGTCCCATAGGACACCCTACTATCCTCCTCTGCAATGTGATCATTGACTGATTCTTTCTCCGGATAGGATAGGTGGTGAATTACTTGATATTCCCATGCTTGTTTTTTGGGGACTAGGCCCAAAGGTGATACTCGTAGGTGCTGGAAAAGTGGGTCTTTGAAGGGACCCTCTATCCTACCTGCCTTCCTTTCAATACCAATCTTCAACTTTAGAAGTGCCTCCTTGCCTTTAATTGAATTTAAATTTGTTGCCCATGTCCCAGACTTCCTTCTCTGGTAATGTAGACTAAAACCCTTTTGGAAACCCTCTATTAACTCCAGTCCCACACTCTTATTCGGATACTCTTTCATCCATTGCTCCATTAATTCAACTCTGATTGGACTTTTTGCTAGCTGGAACTGACCTGCTTTATTTTCCCCCTTGGTGGAACCCTCTCCCACCTGTGTGTCCCTTCCCTCTCCCTGTATTATCTCTCTGCATCCCTCTGTAGCCTCCCGGAAAGGAACCGCTTCCCTGTCCACCCCGGGGTTGGTTTCGCCATAAGATCTGCATCTTGAGGATGGGTGGGTTCCCCCACATTTGGAACAAGCATGCCTAAACCTATAGTCTGGGAAGGAGCAGTGTGCTCTGTTATACCCCCAACAGCATTTCTGATATCGCAGCCCTCCCCTCTGCCACTCGCCTTCAGCCTCCCCGGCTACTGTCATGGTTTTCCACCATAGGTCATTATGTCTAGAATTCCGTCTACAGTCCTCTCTTTATTTGGCCATTTGGGTCCTGAACTTTTCATCATACTGTACCCAGTTAGTACCTCCCATCATCTTATACACGTTTCTTATGATCAACGAGTAAGCTAATAAGGGAATGCACAATTCTGGCTTTTCTCTTGGGCTATTGCATTATAATATGTGAAACCCAGGGTCCAAGCCTCTCATGATTTTCCTTTATATGAGGGCCCATTCTGCTCTTCCCCTTTCTTGACCAGCATTACTGCGGCCGCTAATTCTTTTTTACTGAAACTCTCCTTTTCTTCATATAGCTCAGCTGTTTTATCTACCAAAGCAAAGATAACAACAAATTCTCCTTTCCAGATTTTTTCCTTTGTTGCCAGTGGCACATTTATTCTTACCCCTACACCTCCCCTTTTCTGTTCTTGCCTTTTCTTTTCTCCCCCATCTCCTTGTTTTTCCCCTTCTTCTTTTCTTCTAATTCACCAAGTACTTTCTGCAACTTCTTAACACTGTCTCCCCCCATACCTAATAATATTTGTTCCTCATACTCCTTCATGGTACTCTCTAATGTCAACACTGTACCTGTTTCTCCGTGGGGTTCCTTTGATGGTTTAATCATTGCTGTAAGTCCTGGTTCTACTCCCTCTTGTGGTCCATCAGATGGGGACTGCCGGTCACTGCCCATCTCTGGCCGGCTAGCTTCAGGTGCGGGGATGTTGGGTCCCAGTCCCAGGAGAGGCCTAACCCCCTCCCTTGGGCTGAGTTCTGGATCAGGCCTCAGCCCCTTCAGACTGGGTGCAGGTGCTTGGTCAGGCATTGCATGGGTTATTGGTTGCCGCCCAGGCAAAGTTGCTCTAGGGTGTTTTGGCACTGGTGCCCCAGATCCCTTCCCTTTTCCTCCTGCCCCACTCTGCCCCTTCTTTCTGACCCTTTCCTTCTGCACTGGTGCTTTCCCCCTCTCTGTGTCTTCCACTGTATCCAGGACCTTGTGAGCTCTGTCAATGAGATCCATGATCATTTTCATATCGTCCGCTTTCATTGAACTGGATCCACGGGTGTTCATGCTGTCTCTTTTCCTGCTCGCAACAAAATGTAACTTTGTTAGTTAGCTCTCTGGGTTTTACCCTGCAAATCGCTTGACCTGACAATTCCCTCTGTCCCTTTTTTTTTGAACCACAACTGCCTTGTTTCTTTTTCCCAATATGGCTGCCTCCCTCCTTTTTTTTTTTGACCCTTAAGTAATAAGGCTGCCCGTATTTCTCGCTGAAATCACTTTAGATCCACAAAATTCTATTTTTTTTCTCTTTTTCCCCCTCTGCATTAAACAATCTAAGAAGGCAACAGCTTTTAACAAAGTGGGAAAAAATGTGCTTGACAGTTTATGAATTACAGTGCTGGTAGAGTAAGAAAATTAGATTGTGTCTTTAAAGAACTGTGACTAATCAGGACAAATGGGCCTCTCAGCTAGAACCTGTACATCATATTATGAGGTAGATGACATTAAAGTTTGGAGCCTAGCTTGCTTATCATGATTAGGAAAAATCTTCCTGTATTCATTAGCAATGCACCCCACAGAAAATGGGGCAGGGGATGTGCTGATGCTTTGGAAAAGTTCTTTTCAATTGCTTTTGTTCCTAACTGTAGTCATTTCTGAGTCACTTCCCACTTTTCTTGTCAAAATGCTTGCAAACACCCTCAGTGTACATTGCTGATGCAGTCAACAAGGAGGTCTAAATATAATATTGTCAATGCTTTCCCTTTTCTAATGGGCACCACTGAATAATTCAAATGTGCTGATAATAAGGGGGAAAATATGCCTTGTATCACCACATTATGAGTCAGTGTGGTAATTTTACTCCCCGCTAGCTGCTTCCCTCTTTTAAAACCCTTACGCTATAACGCCATGAATTGCCTGGCATTCAGCCATGTGGTCCTTTGTTCCGTTGTGCTACCTCGCTGCATCCTTGCCCTGTGGTCGCGTTGGCTGCGTCCCCCTTTTTAAAAATCCTTATGCTACGATGCCGTGAATTGCCCAGCATTCAGCCATGTTGTCCTTTGTTCTGTCGTGGTACCATGCCACATCCTTGTCCTGTGGTCACGTCGCTCGCCTCCTGGAGTGTTAGGCCTACCCTGCTTGTTGGGGCCCTGCTGGGCTCTTCACCTCGACTCCTGCCCAAAATCCTCTTTTCTTTTTTTTTGAAAATATTCCTGTGTCTAGCACAGCTGCCAATCGCTGACATGCTAGCCCTTCCTATTGACGCTTCCTGGAGCCTCCTTCCCCATTTGCTGCTCCCTTTCCTGGACTGCTCCTGCTAGCCCACCACATGGCTCCCAGTGCATGCCACGGTCCTTTCTGTCTTCCCCTGGGTTATCCACTGTCTGCCTGCCTGAGCGTCCGTTCAGCAACCCTTCTCCTCTTCGCTACCTTGCTTCTCATTGACCCCTGGTCTGCCTCCTCTTCTACTACCCACCATTCACACCGATAATAGCTTCACCTCTGGTTGCCCTCGATTCCACCACAATCTCTTTCTTTCTACTTTTTCACCCACCAATTCCTTTTCCTGCCTACCATGCCTTTCCCAACGCGTGCCACTGCTACCTGTTTTTGGTTCCCTGGCGGCTCGCTCTATTCCTCTACCTGAAACATGTTAACATTTTACCACCACAACTCCTTTGCATGAAACCCATGTTTTTTTTTTTAAACTGGCTAGATATTTATTATTCTTATGCTTGAAAACCTCCTATGCATCTCAATCTGAACGTCACTCTATTCTTTCACCTGAAACATGCTAAACTTTAGCTACCACCATTACTGTGCATGAAACCAACATTTTTTAACAACTTGGCTAACTTTATTATCATTATGTTCAGAAAAACAAACTCCTACTGCATCCCAGTCTTAACAATCTATGCCTGAACAATCTTCCTAAGGATTAATGTCCAAGATATCCCTTCTTTTACCTTTTCCTGAGGAACTCACCTACAGATGTGCTAGGTTCTTTCTCTTGAAAATTACTTACCCAAGAACCTTAGCAGAAAGTGGCAGAGCCCCTCTGTGTTGCCCCTCTTAAACCCCCTATTGCTCAGCCCTTCACTAGCAATTCTTTGTTTCTTTTGGTCCTTATCCCCAACCCCCTCCAACGCTCTGGTGACGTCATGAGAGACCTCCCCATTTATGACCTCACTTCCCCCTCCCTCTTCCTTTCTTTCCCTTTTTCCTTCTCTAGCTCCACCCATCCCCTCTCTCCTCCTCCCTTCCCCCCTCCTGTCCTTGCTGCTATTCCATGTCTCTTTCCAGGGTCAGGTGGCCTGGAGCAATGGGGGTTGCCCTTATGGCAACCCATTTTGTTTTATGAATCTTGACTCTGAGAAAAAGAAAAAAAAAACACAGCTGAAACCTGTGGTATCTCAAATCACAAGATTTCCTCTCATTCAACCGGGCTTTCTGCTACAGTCTACAGTGTTGTCCTGCATTATCCTTAACCACCCCTGAGGGTTCTGTACACCCTATAATATACTACTCTGTAAGATACTGATCCAATTCCTTTTTAACATCAAGAAAACTGTCTGCATCCACAGCCTCTTCATGGCTTCTGTTGTAAACATTTATGACTTTTTCACATTTCCATTATCCTTTTCCCTTAACTGTTAACCTGTGCCCCCTTGTTTTACTTCCCTGCACCAACTGGTCTATGTTATCAAGTCCCTTTAGTGTTTTATAAACTAAAATCATATCTCAGCTTAACCTTCTTATTTTTTGTTTAAACATGCCAAGCATATTCACTCTCTGCCTGTATCTAGTGGTGGACAAGTGGAAAACCCTGCCAGCGTAAGTGGTGGGGGCTGAAACAATTATGGGATTTAAGAATGCATGGAATAGATATAAAGGAATTCTGGAGGTCTGGGGTAAGGGGCAACAGACTTCTAGGAAAACATAAAGTGAACTTGCAAGCTCAAATGGGCAGACTGGGTGGGCTGTAGGCCCTTATCTGCCAGCACTGTCTATGTATCTATGTATCTTGGGACTTCCATGCATTCCACTGAACTGGTCACCTCTGCTGCATCCTTTCAATTACCACAATGTCCTGCCTTGTGTACTGCTGATTCCAGAATTGTATGCAATACTCCAAAATTCTGCCTAACTGCAGCCCAATATAACTTCAGGAAAACATTACTATTCATACTAGTTTTTCCTATTTTTATGCTCCCTAACAAATTATGTAGTTGGCTTTGCTCACAGCTGTTGCTTGTTGCAGTGTAATCTTTAACTAACTATTTGTGATTAATTGGTTATTTTATTGATCTGCACTATTTTATTTCTTTTGTACCAGAGTGTGGCTACTTATGCTCCTTATTCCCGTGGCTGAAGTGTTATAATATGCATTCAACTACACTGAATGTCATTCGACATATCTCTACCCACCACCTCAAAATACTGTAGATCTCCCTTCAAGCTATTTCCTTCCAGTACTCTCTGTTACCTCTTACTTATCCAGTTTTTGTTTCATTGAAATAGGCAAAAGAGGTACACTACTTTGATACTTGGGATGTATGGGTACCTTTCTGAAATACTCCAGTATTCATACTAGGCAGCCCAGATACTTGAACACTTGTTACTTGGTACTCAGTATTTGGGATGCTTTTCAAAAACATTTGACAACCTTTAGCCCTGTCTAAGAAACCAGACACTTGTCCTGGGCCCCTCTTTAACGTTACATTTAAGTAATTTCACACCCTGTGCCCTATTCTCAATCCTCCCACATATTTCTAAAAAAAAGTTGACTCTTGGCTGGCACTTTGCTCCCTTCCCTAACCTAACCCCCAGTACCCTATATATTTTTGTCTAACAAGTGCCCCTACAGACACCAATTCCTTGATTTTGGGGGATACTCAAATTTCCAGAGTAACACAGGCATCTACCTCTCACAACAATGCCCACAATACCATTCATGTTGTGCAGTCATCTGACTATACTAGCGATTGGGAATAACACTAAGAGATGGGGTTGGTGTAGTTGGTATCACTAATGATGATAGGAAGACTTACAATGAGCTTGCCTAGGCATCATCAGTAATGCTAACTGTTGTGGCCCCTCTACTAGAAACACGCTAGATTGCTACTATACTCATTTTACTGTTAAGGATCAATGGAATTGTGTGCATTGTGGAAAGGTGGACTAAATTAGCCTGAATATTTATGCATTGCCCTACTCCCTTGAGATTAAGGATTAGAGGTCATGAGGGGAGCATCTATTAAACAGAATGATTTTGAGCACTGAGGGGGTCAAGATATGGGGAGGATTATTCTAAAAGATGTTGGCTGCTGATCAAATTCTAGCCAGGAGATGCATTTTTTAAAAAAAAGCATATATGGGAAGATGGCAAAGGGATTGGAGGGCGGGATATTACTGAGAGTGAGGACTAGCTCTGGCCATTTGGGGAGGGCTAGATCTTTTTATGTACCAGTACTTTTCCCTGAAAAGCTATGAATAGTGGAAAATACTCCGCACTCAGTTGTGAGTGCTGAGTACCCCATTATTCATGATGTTTAGTGAGTAATATGCAGACTTTGTAAAAAAAAACATTTGATCATTTCTTTCAAGCCAAAAAATCATTTTCAGTACATAAGCTTTCAGGCCTACCAGGGCACTTCTTCAGGTGATGGAAGTTTTTGCAAAAGCATATTCAGATATACCACATTCTTACAGCAATTACCATAGTCACAAAGGAGAGGAGATGTTTGATTTATGATAGAATGGATATTAGTAGGTGTTGCACCTTCCTTTGTCATATTCTAAAGTTGCTAATAGACATTGTATCATAAAATATAACATATCTTCTCTTTATGACTAGGTTAATTTTTGTAAGAAAGTAACACATCTTGATGTATATAAGATATGCATTTTATGAAAACTACCATCTCTTGAAGAAAGCCTTGTGTAGGCCTAAAAACGTGTGTACTGAAAACTACTTGCTGATTCAATAGAGCATATCAAATCAGTTGCATTCCTGTTTTGTCTGTACAAGAAGCAAAATGGCCACAACTATTTCTGTTGCTGCATTCGTCCTAATTTTGATCTGACCACAGCATTAACACAGCTCTAATTTATCAGTTAATAAATACCTCTTGTCAGGTGACAAGGACTCCTACGCTCTCCTTATTATCTATAATTTTTGTTCTACATTTAACACTGCTGAACAGGACATCATCCTTAATACACATGAATATTATTCTAGTTTATTTGGCTCATTTCTATGCTGGCTCCACTGCTATCTTTCAAATAACATTTTTTTTGTGTCCTGTGGTAGATGGCCACTGGTCTAACATCTCTGCTCTGTGGTATACCTCAAAGTTAATTTCTTTTCCCACTCTAAAATCTGCCTTCTCCGTCTTGAGCAACTTATCATTATTTTTGACTTAAACAACTGTTTTTGCATAAAGATAGATAGACAGACAGACAGACAGGTACACAGAGTGCATCCACGGGGATTAAGCAACCTCTGTGAGACGTTACAGTATACTGTGTGAGAAATTGGAGTAACTGCCATTGGATCACATAGGGTTCTTGCAGTATCCTGCATGGTGTGACTACAGAAACTGAAGTAGACCTCTTGATCTTGGTAGGCAGCACTCTAGATAGGTAGACAGAAAGGTAGACTGAGACACAGATAGACAAAGACATGTGCTGTTGCTGCATAATTTTTACTTTTTGTCCATATACTCTACATCATGTAGTAAACACATACACATGTACTATAATGGAATGCCTACACTACCAGTATATACAGTGGAGCCCCCCATGATGCAGCATAGGGTCTTGAATTACTGCATGACAAAAGAGACTAAATGCCATTGAAATTTCCATGTTTACTGCATTAACTTAACTGCAGTATGCTGTTATATTGCACTGTATCGTGGCCAGCTACGCTGTATGAAATAAATGGTGACGAAGTATGGTGTACAATGAAATAATACCATTTTAGGTGCTAACAAAATCATAATGGCTACCAGGATAAAGACTGAGTGACTTTATGATCGTGTTTACCCTAAGATGATATTATTTCTGCATATATGAGACTCTGTCATTATGTGTCGGATATAATACATTTGGATAGTGTTTTGTTTTTGTTTTGATCGCAATTGGATACGTAATTTCTTGCCATGCACTGTATAATTTGTGCATGCAAGACAATGCTATACTTTATGCATGCACAGCCATGCTGTCATGCATGGGCATGCTACATGGCTATGTATGCGGTGACATTTGTACATGAGTGTGGTCATACAAGACATTGGCAGTATCCTTGCAGGTGTCAGCATAAAAGAGGGAGCAGTTGTAGTGTTTCCCTTAGAGTGTGAGTGTGTGTGTGTGTGTGTGTGTGTGGAGAGATGCAGTGTAGAGCAGTATTACATAGTGACATTCAGAGAGGTATGGCAGAAGCATGGAGCTTAGCATTTAGTAACAGTGGCCTGGAGCACCATCAAGAGATATGACTGTTTCATGAGACAAGGAACGGCTTAGAGGAAGGGGTATGATTAGTGACAGGCTGTTTAAGGTAGGGTATGGTAATTTTTGTAGAGTTTCAATACTTTTGCTGATTTTGTAGGGGCTGTAATCTTAAGGTGTCCAGTTCAAGATATGTTGTTTGCATTGTTCTGCAATGTGTTTAAGAATCACTTTTCTTTACAGTGTGTGTTTTTGCTACAGTTTGTAGGGACATTATTGCATTGCTAAAGGTTGTGAGAGATTCAGGTAGTTTCAGTCAGTCAATTTTGTATTGTAGATTTGTTTCAGGGTCTTTGTAATCATTTTGTGTAGTATTTGTTTTAATTGGTTTGGTAATTTTTTCTATTACTGTAGTACTTATTCAAAATGAACATAGTGTATGGGAGAATGTGATTAACAATGGAATTCAGTGAATTGATGAGTGATATGATCAAAACATTCAAACGTCTTAAGGGCATTAACAAGGTGAAAGAGTCTAGCATGTTTCAATATAAGAAAAACAGCAGGACCAGAGGACACAGCCTGAGATTAGAGGGAGGCTGATTAAGGGGTAATATGAGGAAGTTCTTTTTCACAGAAAGGGTGGTGGATGCATGGAATGGCCTACCTCAGGAAGTGCTAGATATGAATACAGTGCAGGGCTGCAGACAGGCATGGGATAGTCATAAAGGAGCAATCAAGATGTGTATGAATAAATTGCCCATTGACAGAGTAAAAAGCCTATGGCACATTCATAAGGTAGAAAAAATGGGCATACTGGTTGGGCCTTGCAGTCCTTATCTGCCGTCAGATTCTATGTTTCTAGCTTTCTATCAATTCCTAATGTTGTTGTACCATTGTAGGGACATCATGAGGTTATTGTACCCTCTTGAGTATGTCACTATAATAGTACAACAACTTGGAATGTCCTTGCGCTCCCGTTTCCCTAACATCCATGCTGATCGCACTTTTTTTTTTTAACAGAAACTTCTGACAGTTGCAGATTTAAAAACAGGTGATTGGCGATGGTGGCTAAATCACTAACTAAACTAAATTACTAACTAAACCACTGTACCCCACATGTCAAAAAATGAAATAGCTGTCATTTTTTTATCAGTTAGCAAGCAGCAAGTGCGTCCCCTAAGTCCTAATACAATTGTCACAACAAATTCTTCCGTTTGCTAAATTCTACCCCGTACCACAAACAAACCAGTTTATTATTTTTTTTCTCAATTATGGCAGCTTTTATTGCAGTAAACAGTGCTGCACACTCCCTTAATCACACACTCGAGCTGCTTCCTGCACGTATCACAATTGGCTACATCCCTGGCTTCCCTCACTAACCATAGAATAACACCAAAGCAGTCAATATTAAATAAAAAAAAATAAGAAAATGAGAAGAAAATTATAGTAACCTTTGCAATCTCATTTGCCAACTATAACTGTTGGTCTCAGATCATAGACGCTCTGCCATTCCCATTGCACTCACTGCAGTCTCAGCCACCCAGCAGCCAATGCTCACTAGAAAAATAATAACTGTTTCTTGTAAGTTCTGTGCCATCAGTCCAGCTCCCAAACACACACACTGCCACCCTGAAATCCTATCAAATACTGAAATCCTTTCAACTGAATCAGTGGTAAGAATCAGATTATTAAAAAAACAAACAAAAAAAAAACTGATGACCAGGCACACCGAGCATTTCATGAGCAATCACTTAAAGTCATTCTATTGGGAAAGTTAATTGTGTTTGTCTCTCGATCGATCATAAGGTAAGTGTGTGTAAATTTATCAAACTGAATGTCACTTGTCACAAACTCCTTATGAAGTGACTTGCTGTTACACTGTCGCCCATGCACTATAAATGACAATGGATGAGCAACAGTGAACAACAACACTGTGTTCTCTTCAAGAGGTTGTTATGACAATCATAGACCTCTCGAGCCTCGCTCTTGAGGTCTACTTGGTTTTCTTGACAACCTCTCGAAGTGAACACATTGTTGTTGCTCACTGTTGCCCTTACATTATCTTCTGTATATTTATTTATTTATTTTAACTTTCTATTTTTTCCTCCTTACGCCCCCAGTCTCCAACTCTTCAGGAGTTCCTGAGAGTCATCACTCTGCCAGTCACCTCACCCACGAGCCACTCTGCCCCCCATAGAGCCACCAGCTATACCCCCTGGGTGAGTAATGAGGTGGGGCCCATACACCCCGAATGCTTACTTGTCTCATCAGGCAAGGTGGTTGAGGTGGGTGAAAGCATTTCAAGGGCACGCTCCTGGTGTCCTGTCTTCCCAGAGATGGAGGGGTGTTATCCTCCTGTTTTTTTCTTCCTACGTGTGGTGTGTGCCCTTGATGTCTAGGCGCAATGCACTGACGACCACCACAAGTCATGACCAGCCTACCCTGCAATCAGGGCTTGCCGTACCTCAAGCCTCCTCTAGGGGTCACACAAGTTGCAGGTTTCAGACCCCTCCCTGCCTCCCTCCCCCGGACAAGGCGAGCTGTCATGGGACGCTTGAGCCTTCTCCTCTGGCCGGCCCTCCAGTGACCCGAGTCCACTCCCGAACCTGGGTCACTGGCGTCGCAAGCAGAAATCCAACTGCTGCACCGACAGGCCGGCCTGTCCTCTATATATTTTTAATTAGCATTGTAGATATCCTCTTTTTAATTGCTCTGTTATATACTTTACTTCCAGTTACTGTGGTAGATACTTTTATTTGATAGGTATTCAGGGGAATAACTTGCTAACCACTTCCATGGGAAAAAGATCCATTAATGTGTCATATGGTGCAAAGAAACACAGACACTGTGTAGTGAGACACACTATATAGTGAAAAACATACATTGTATAGTGAAATGTATACATCATAGACTAAAATACTTGTATAATATAGTATGCTTATAATATTCAATGTATACTGAAATTGATACATTATGATGAAATTAATATATTAGAAAATGAAATTAATGTTAACAATATATGGTAAAATGCACATACTGTATTATATACTGTAGCACATACATGATAGAATTAAGCAATAATGCACAACAGGGTGTGGTACATCATGGGATATCGTCACTTCTGGGGTGCGTTGTGAGGCATGAGGCAAAGCCAGGTACCTCATGCACCTGAGATTTGACAATATCCCATGATATACCAAACCCTACTAAGAACTGGCTGGTTTTTTTTTGTTTGTATGTTTTTTTGTAATTTAAAATGGATAAATCATTTTAAAAGGAAGTGTTTTTTTTGGTATTTTTTTTTTATGTGGAATGGTACTAGGATATAAAATAGTTCTTGCTTTGGCCAGCAGGTGGAGCTTTTGTAGTGATAGAAGTCGGTGGCAGTTCATCAGTATTATCCACATCCACTCCCCCAGCTGACTGTATTTTGTGTGTTGTAAATGGGAGATTGGTTTTACATTTGCAGCAGCTTTGCCATTGAATCTGCTGCTCATATTTTACAAAATAATGGAGTCAACATGGTTCCGTTTGAAACTCCATGGCGAGAGAGCAACAGAGCTTCATTGTTGGGGCAGGTGACTAGTGCGTGTGAGTTGGAGCACTCAGCTGCATACGCTACAATCAGGAAAACTGGAAAAGAGGAAATGAAAAGGAGCAGTAAATAGCGGGGAAGAAATGGGATAATTTTCCACTGGAGAGTCATGGGATATGAACAAAGTTAAGAGAAGGGGAGTCTTGGAGCCGATTTGTACTAGCGGCAGAAGTAGGAGACAGAATTCTGTTTATGGCCAAAAGTACATTCAAATTTCCCTCAGTGGCTGCTGTGCTGTTCCAGGCGGGGGGGGGCGGGGGTCTAAACACGAGGCTGGCCATTGCGAGTTTAGTGATGATGTGTAGTTGTGGGTGGACGGATCGGGATGAGGTAAGGTGACCCGTTGGCTGTCACCCTTTTCTTTGCCATGATTATGTTGCTTAATATAATCACGGGTAAGAAGAGGGCTCAGGAAATCAGGTTTCAGGATTTATGGTCCTTGGTTCATAACTATTGTTTCTTTCATTTACTGTATTCAAAAAGCTTGAATATTGTATACCCCTAAAATATGAATTATGCCATGTAAGCAAGTGGGGCTGCATGCATTTCTTTTGTAATAAGTTGGAGTTCTGTTCAGTATTTTTATTGTTTAGTATTACTATTATGGGTAATTAAAGTTCTGTAATTTACTGTATGTGAGTTGCATGACAAAGAATTGTGGAAGCACAGTAATGGTGAGCAGCATATAACGGTCATAGGTTGTTGTCTGCATAGTTTGTTTCAATTTATATTTTTAACTTATTAACTTTTTTGTTAAAGGAAGGTTAATTGTTTAAAAATATTTTTTTATCGAACTTAACATATTTTATTTTTCTGTTAGTTCCATCATGGTGACTGGGCATTCATTTACTACTAGGTTACACATGCTCACCTATTAGGGCCAACACTATTCATCATAGAACCCTGACAACCCCATTTAAGGCAGTCAGTTTAAAATATTTAGTTCCAAATCTTTCAGAGCCATGCAGCAACATAACTATGCCATGATATACTTGTACAGTACATCCCTTAAAAGAAAGAGAAAAATCCCTGCATTGTCTTTTGCAGAAATGTGTAGACAACAACAAGCCTGCTGCGGTGGACTGGTCTGAAGGAAGATCCCCGATGGTGAAATTTGTGGGGACTATTGATTGTGACTTGAACTGGTGCTATGGTTACTGTACTGGGGGTGGCTGCTTGGGTTGGATGGCCCTGCAGGGAGGTATCAGGGGATGCTTACCAGAGGATGGCATGGCCCTGATTGCCTTGGGGGTTCCCCGAGGTGTGCATTGGTGGATGTATGCTTTTTGGGGGGCCCTAATTCCCAGGGGGTTGCCCTGCTTGAATTGCCTGTGCTTGGGGCAATTTATCTGAGGCTAGTGGATTGCGTGGAGCTGCGATGACCTTCGGATTTAGTCACTGCTGGAAGACAGTATTGGTTTCTTTCCTGAGGTGTCGTGGTTTCAGGCAGGCCTAAGGTTCAAAAATCCTGAACTGGGAGTCTGTGAGAGAGCCTCATTGACTCTTATTTCATCTATTTTGGCAATAAACTTTAACTGAGGTAGTGGGAGTACTGCAGTTTTGATCCTATTTTCATTGGCAGAATGCGGGGGTGAGAGCTCCATTCCTGTCTAAATTCAGCTTTGAAGCTCAGGAGTGCTTTGCCCCTGTGCTGGGACAGTGACTTTTAACAAACAGTGAACTGCTCTTATTACTGCTTTAGCTTTTATGTTTTGAGTTGTGTTTTTCATATAATTTGTTGTATGTTATTGGTTTTTTGGGGATTGTGGGGAAACTTTTAATTTTTTATTTTTTATGTTTCATTGTTGGGTTTGTTATCTTGACTGTTGTGGGGATAATTAGCTATGTGTTGGCAGAGATCTCACCTGGTCAGGTGCTATTCTCCCTCGGTAGCACATCATATGAGTGACCCAAAATGAGTGACTAGAATTATAGGGACTTATTTTGGGTGCTTTTGTTGTGAGCTACCCTGCAGAATAGCGAGGATATGCAAAAGTGACTCTGGTTAAGGGCGAATGGAAGGGAGGAATAGCAAGGGGAAGGAGAGGGACAGGGATGCCACTGCTGAGCATGCCATGTGACATGATGGTGTGGGAGGCTAGCTCTGGCAGTGCAGGTACTGGGCTTGAGTTTGGAAGCAGGTTATGTTTTGCCACAGCTGCGAGCTACAGCACTTAATGTTTTGCCAGGTATGGGTTTGGCCCCTTCCCCGACATGCACCACCCTGGAGTTGAGAATCTTGGGGGCTGTGGGAGGGCACAGTCCCCCCCCCCGCAAAAACACTTGATTTAGTTCCGGAAGTTGTGTCGCCATAGTGTGTATATTGCTGAATTGCTTTTCAGTGATATACACTCATCATAATAGTGATTTCTGTTTAGCGGTCGCTATTATGACATGGAACCTTCTCCCTCTAGGCTACAGGGCTTCCACCCTTTTAACTGTCCCCCCACTGTCTCCCGAGATGTATGGCCAGTGTCATGCTCTGAGGATAGTGAGGGGTAGACATAGGGTTGGGAGCCCTGGGCCTGGGGGAAGTGTGGAGCTGAGTGGGTGGATTGGGGTTGTGGGACCAGAAGATGCCCTGGGGCGAAATGGGTCCAGGATAGAAGTTCTCCCTTCCTGGTTTCCATACCCAAGGGCTCCACATTGGGTGTGCAGATGGCATAACCTGCCTCAGTATCCCATCCTACTTGGGCAGTGTTATGCAATGCCAGGTCAATTAAAAACAAGACAGCAGTGATTGCTGATTTTGTTGGGACATCTGACCTGGCTTGTATCACTGAGACCTTGCTAGATGATAATACTGGCCCTGTTTTGGTGTCAGTTGTTTTGGATGGGTTCTCGGTGATACATCATCCTAGGGTGGATTGTAGGGGTGGGGGCATAGCCGTATGTTTTTTTTTTGCTACTGTTTTCTCTCCTGGCCCCCTGGTTGGCTGTACACCCCTACCATCCTCCCAGCCCATACCTTGACATTAGGCCCACTTCCTCCTTTATTCCCATGGGTTCCCCTCCATGGCAGGGTGGTGATGAGCCCCCAACTCAACTCACCTGAAGCAGAACCAGACTTCGGGGGAAGTTCCTTTTGGGGTCGGTGCCTCGGAGGATGGAAACACATGCTGCCCGATCAGGCACCCCTTTTCCTATGTTCTTGTGCTTGGTACCCAGAGGCGGAGCATGCAGGGATGCCAGTGATGGCACCGTGCATGCTCCCATGCACAATCCCATCAGGCGTTTGCCCCACCTTTTTCCCAATTTTTGCAGAGTTGGTGTGCCAGCCCCCTGTCACTGCTAGGAGCAGGGCATGCACCGACATCTGGTCACCCCCCTCCCCGGAGAAGGAGCGCTCTCTCTGGTATGATTGATCCTTCTCCTCCCCTGCCAACCTCTGGTGGCCCACGCTTGCTCCTGAAATTGGGTTAATGGTGTTGCACGAGTTATGGCATCCAGCGCCTCAACCCTCAGCGCTGATATAGCCATATGTTTTAAATTGGAATTGGACCTTGTAGATGTGCCAGTGGAGGAGACCAAATCCTTCGAGTGTATCGCGGGTGCAGGTGTGGGGTGCAGGATTCTTCTCATCTACCATCCACCCCAGGGTGAGAAGCAATTCTGGCAGGAAGTCATGGATTTCGTCATCGATATGGTGTTGGAGTCCTCCAGATGGATGGTTCTGGGGGACTTCAATGCCTGGGTCGATGACAAACTCTTGAAATTTGGCCAGAACTTCCTCCAACTTATGAATTCAGTGGGGCTCACACAGGTTATTACCTCTGTGACTCACAGTCATGGTCACTCATTGGATTTGGTTTTCCTGCTGGGGATGGAGATCTCTGATTTGGTGGTGGACCCAGTTGGATGGTCTGACCATCACACTATAAGGTTCAATTTCTAGGCCGCCCCCTATAGACCTGCCCCTATAGAGATGGTCCGGTACCACCCTTTAAGGTGTTTGACCCCAGATTGTCCTGTAGCAGTGCTGGACCTATTGGGTATTCCGAGTGTAATCTCAGAACCAGATGATCTGATACTGGTTTACAATAAGGCAGTGACCGTGGCTCCGGATTCCATAGCTCCTGTCAGAGTTTGCCCCCTCACCCTTTGCCCTCGGTCCCCATGATTTGATTTTGATGGGACTTTGAGGGAGTTGAGATGAGCAGGGTGGGTTGGAACGGCACTGGTGGAAATCAGGCCTTGATGCTGATAGACTTAGATTGATGGCCCATTATATGGACTATCAATCAGCCGTCTCCCGTAAGAAGGCAGAGATTGCCGCAGCACAGAATTGACCAGCTCAGTTCTTTCAAACTGTCAACAGACTGTTCAATCCAGTCTGTCTGCAGTCTTGGAGAGCATTGTCACAGAATAAGTGTGATGAGTTTGCTTGATTCTTTGCTGATAAGACTGTCAGCATTATGTCCGAGATCTGCACAGCATGTTCTAATGGGTGTGGTGGTGGTTGGTGGGAGGTTGCAAGCACCCAGTTTGTCTGGCCTGACTTCAACCAGCTGGTGATCATGGATATCATGAAAATCAAGCAGGTTGTGCTGCTGACCTACTGTAGTTTGGACCTGGGCCCAACCCTCCTACTTGTGGGGTTCATTGAGGTTATCGGTCTGGTCCTGGCTGAGATAGTCTGGTGCTCGTTAGAAACAGGTGTGTTTCCTGACACCCTGAAGGAGGTGGTGATCACCTCTCCTTAACAAATCTTCTCTCAACCCTACTGTCTTGCCAACTACAGACCTGTCTCTATCCTTCCATTTGTGGGTAAGGTTATTGAGAAGGTGGTTGCGCTGCAACTGGAGGATCATCTTACCATCCACAATGTCTATGATCCTCTCCAGTCTGGATTTAGGAAGAGGCCTAGTACTTAGACAGCCCTGGTTCAGGTACGTAATGATCTCCTTTTAGCAAGAGATCGAAAGAGACGTTCCATCCTGGTTCTTCTTGATCTCTCCACAGCATTTGACACCGTGGACCATGGAATGTTATTGGAGTGCCTGTAGTTGATCTGTGAACTGTCTGGAACAGTCCTCAGGTGGTTCAATGCTTTCCTCACAGGCAGGTCTCAGAGAGTGGTGTTGGGGATTTATTCCCCAGCCCCATTCCCCCTGTCTTGTGGGGTGCTGCAGGGCTCTGTTTTATCACCCACGTTGTTCACAATGTATATGCTGCCATTGGGAGACATTATTAGGTGGTATGTGCTGAGTTTCCACTGCAGTGCAGATGACACTGAGCTATACATGTCCTTTGTGCTCAAACATGGTGGAGCTGTCTCGACTTTTAACAACTGCCTCGCTGAGATCCAAGACTGGATGTGTGCCATCTGGTTGAGGTTGAACCCTAATAAAACTGAGGTGTTGGTTGTGGACCCTGGTCATCAGGTAGAGGGGCCATCAGTCGGGTGGCCTTCTGGGATTTGGCTTGGAGACAGCCAGCTGGTGACCTCTGACCAGGTACGAAATCTGGGTTATCTTTGACGAGGGGCTGACACTTAAATCTCAGGTGTCATCCATTGTCAAGACTTCATTTTATCATGTGAGGAATATCACTCACATTAAACACCTTGTCCCACCCAATGATCTTCCAACTTTGGTCCACGCCTTTGTGATCTCCCACCTTGACTACTGAAATGCCCTGTACCTAGCGTTGTCGAGGGTTGATATCTGTCACTTGCATCTGGTGCAGCATGCTGCTGCCAGGCTGTTGCCTGGTTTACCTAAGTCATGCCATGTCACGCCTGTGCTCTGCAGCCTGCATTGGCTGCCTATTCCATGGCAGATCACCTTCAAGGTTGGTTTACTGACGTATGAGGCCCTACACAGACTGGGACCATGTTACCTGCAAGATCTTCTTCGCTCCTACTGCCCCCTGTGCCCACTCCACTCTGCCAATGAGAGATTGCTAGAGGTTCCCAATGTTTGTTTGAAGACCTCAGATACCTGGACATTTGCATTCATGGCCCCTACCCTGTGGAACACTCTACCTCCTTGGATAAGAGAGTGCCTGATTGTGGAGAGTTTTAAATCTGAACTTAAAATCCACTTATTTAAACTTGCCTTCCTGAGTCTTAATTAGTTTTTGTTTACACTGATATGTATTTTAATATTTATTAGATATTTTAATCTCAAGTTTTTTACTGCTTATGTACAAGCGCTTTGATCATGTGCGAATTGCACTTTTTACAAATAAATTTAAAAAAAAGCCATACATCATTTACAAAGTCTAGGATATAATCAGTTTTAGTGTCTAACTTCTCCAAACATAGTGTCTGTACTGGAGACATCAATATTGACATCCCCCGACAGAATTTCTGACTATTTGAACAATGCACTAAATAGCATGTGCATGAACAAATAATATCAACTTGTCTGGTACTAAAAGTAATGTTACAGAGTAAAACACTTTAATGTAGGTCCCAGTGACAACAATGGAACTGACAGGAAAAACAGTTTTGGTTCGTTAGATAAAATTTCCTCTTTCTGTGTCCCGATTTTCACTAGGCATTCATTTACTACTGGGACTTACTAAGCAGTAACCTCCAACAGTATTCAAGAATAAGAGAATATACTTCCAGTTTTATCTCCCTTTCACTTTTTTGCCACCCAAAGGCTGCGCATAGCTGGGGTGGGGGCCACTTGACTACCAGGAAATAAATGTTTTACATCCTACATGAGTCAGGGATCGAGCTGGGGGTGGGGGGGGCCACTTGACTACCATGGAAAAGTAAATGTTTTTACAGCCTATGGGACTCAGGGATTGGGCTGAGGGGTTGGGGGGCTGCTAGACTACCAGGGAATAGTAAATGTTTTCACATCCTACAGGAGTCAGGGATGGGCTGGGGGGAGCCACTAGACTACCAGGGGAAATAAATGTTTTTACAGCCAATGGGAGTCAGGGATTGGGCTGAGGATTGGGGGCCGCTAGACTACCAGGGTAAAGTATATGTTTTGACATCCTACGGGAGTCAGGGATCAGTTTGAGGGAGTTGGGGGCTGCTAGACTACCAGGGAATAGTAAATGTTTTTACATCCTACAGGAGTTGGGGATGGGCTAGGGGGAGCCACTAGACTACCAGGGGAAATTAATGTTTTTACAGCCTATGAGAGACAAGGATCATGCTGAGAGGGCCGCTAGACTACCAGGGGTAGAAGTCAAATTACTTTGGATTACTTCGACTTGCCACTGAACAGAAGTGCAACATTACTGAATACTTTTTGCAGGAGGTATTTAGCGCCACGCTACAGGTGGCACAAACACATGTTGCGCAATGCTATTATTTCGAATATGCCAGTCTGCCAGCATTCATGGCCACTTCCCTCACTCTCTCCCCTGAATACATTAACTTTTAGTGTGGTATTCAACAGGCTTTGGGACAGCAGATTTGCATATACCAGGAACCAAGATGGCAGAAGGGGGGCAGCCACACTAAAGAGCTCTCCCTCAGGTTGGAAATTCTAAACAGATTTTTAGCATTCCTATGATGAAACAAATGGTACACCATCCCAACCGTGACATTTCAACAGCGTGCGACACTACAGCGACTACAGCACCATGTCACTGTAGCGTCCACGCTGTAACCCAGCACTATCTGTCGGGGGTCCTGCACCTTCCCCAAATCAGCTCCAACTCAGACTTGATAATCCTTAGTGGGGGGGTGTGGGGGCCCTGTGTGGAGGGTTCGGAAGAAGCCCCTGAAGAAAACACTTAGTTTTCCTGAAATGGGTGGCCAACTTAAAATGTGGTCGACCTGCCGTTTCGCTTGTCTGGTCATTGGACAACATTTTTGTCGACGACCAGTCGTGGACCCAAAAAAACTACACCAGTGCATATCTTCAAACAAACTAGAGACTTTCTAAAAACCAAACAACAGAAGAGGAAGAAAAATTCAGCTTCCTCGGACCTAGATATGCCAGTCTATAATTGACCATTGAACCACTTTCTAACCAGCTCCGTGGATTCTGGGTTGATTGGTGTTATGGACTCAGTTGGGGTTCTGTGTAACACTGACCCAGAGACAAGCAAACAACTTATTTCAATGCATTCTGGTGCCCAGTCATACCCACACAAAATATAAAATTTGGATTCCATACCTCATTCACAGGATGTAGCCACTAGACCCGCAGTGCAGAACCCAACTGACTGTCTCAAGCTGTCTGATTTTGGTGAGGACTGGGTTGACACTTCCCTTATTATGGCGACTGCAATGACCACAACGAAAACTCAAAAGAAGAAAGCTGTTGCCGTTTTGCCTGAACGGCAGCTGAAGGGGTTAGCCCGGAGTGTTCTGAGAAGAATTCTATCTTGGAATCAGAGTATGCAAGCTTACTTCACCTTCAGATGCTGGCTCTGCCTATTAAAGTGGACTTTAAACATTTAAAGGAAGTGTCTGCTTCCTTTACTGGGCGCTTCTCTTTCTTGACTACATTTGATAAAGAAGTTAGACTTACTGATTATTAGATCTGATGGGCTTGACAAAGATATCAAGACAATTAAAACTGAAAGGAACGGGGGGGGAGAATGGGATCAGGATTGAGCAGTGGCTCTCCTCTCCTGGGAAGGGGGAGGTCACTCGCCTATAATCCTGCTGTCACCAGATGGAGGTCTGGTGATAGGCGCAGATGGTACGACAGGGACCTGTAAAGTGGGGGCACCATACGGCATGTGTACACATGCCTCCACACACGTGCATCACTTCAGGATGTGCAGGAGTGGGACCTGGGAGAAGAAACACAAAAATCCATAAACATAAATAAATAAATACTAATTGTTTATTTTTTACTAAAATTGGGTTGTGATTGGTTAGGTACTTCAAATCTGGGAGCATGGGGGTTGTCTGCATTAAAACAAATCATGAATAGAAATATATTGTTTCAGGGTTGATGAAGTACTGAGAAAACAAAAATATTTGAAAAAGATAAACACTGTATGAAATAAAATGCAGGCAACCATGCCCAACTAGGCAGTGTTTCCATGTCAAGGTCGTGGGGACTTCAGGAACCTCTCAAATTTCACTCTTGAGGTCCCTGTGATGTCATCTCAGCACCAAAATGGGAACAGTCTTTTTGAGCATGGCTGCCCATACATTAGTCTATATACCGTAAAATAGGTGTTACTGCTATGTGACTTAGGAGGCCTTTGCTCTTCTCCACACTTTCTCCTTTGCAGGCTGCAAACATTTATAGCAGTTTTGCTACAGGGACAGACTATAGTACAGCAGACAGCACAACCATTTGTTGAAGTGTGCTGCAGCCAGAGTCAGCACAAGCTGGGTATAGTATTACAATCTCTATCTCACACAACTATTTATTTATTTGCAGTTCCACATACACAGTTCACAAAACTGATTTGACACAGAGCCATTCTTTGCTATTTGTCCCTTGCAAATTGCAGCAATACTTCTGTCTGCTATAGCCAAAGTGAGGCAACAGAATCCCTGGGCTTGTGCTGCACAGTGAGTCAGTCCACGCAGCTGAACATTTACTCACACTGACACTTTTCATTTATTTAATTTTTAAAATGTGTTAGATACTTGCAGTCTTCCATTTGTCAGTGATCAATAACTCACACTCATAAAATTATCAGCAGTAGAAGCTATAGTCAAAGAGACACTTGCTCAGCCATCTCAGTCTTTCTTTTGCACACTGTCTTTCCACAAGAAAAACTTATGTGCTAGGGTATTTGTACACCTCTGAAGCTCACATGACTATCAGACTGGCTGATCAACAGGACTGCTCTAACTCCCTGAACACCTGTGGGGACAACCCATTCAACCCAAGGGACACCCACCTTTAACCCTTTTTACTCCTTGACAACCCTTTCCTCCGTAATGCTATCCATTGCCAGATTCCTCCGTAATGCTATCCATTGCCAGATTCCTCCGTAATGCTATCCATTGCCAGATTTGTTTCCCACCCAACTTGGATACTGCACTCTGGCACCTCAATGGTGGAAATTGAGTAGAAATATTTGATTTCCGTCTTTCGGATGAGACGTTAAACTGAGGTCCCATCTGCCTGGATTGGTGGTAGTTCAGGTGGATGTTAAAGATCCCATGGCACTTATCGAAAAAGAGTAGGGGGATTTCCCCGGTGTCCTGGCCAAATTTCCCTCATTCACTAAAATACCACCAACAGCTTAATCTGGTTCAAGGTCAGTTGGCATTCATCTGTATCCCCCTCCCCCGGGTCGTGCCTGAAAATAGGCAGGATTTGTCTAGTGTACTTACCCGGTCAACAAAAGCTAAATAAATAAATAAATAAAAATCAGGATATCAGCTTTCTGCCTATCCTCCTCCATCCAAGCCTCACTCTTTCTCAACCTCTGTATACCCACCTTGTTCATTCTCCTTTCCTTAACATATCTGAGTATTTAGTAGTGTTTTTCCAGTTCCCATTGTACATATTCAGTGAAGATCAACAAATGTTATATGATCTTCTCATTGACAATACAGTATTTTCAATGAGATTACTCTTCATCAGTGTTGGGCTCATTGCCCATTTGATTCCCATGATGACTGCAGATACATTTCATAAGCAAGGATGTAACAATGACTTTTCTTCAGTCCTTTGGCACTTTACCAGCATCAAATAGTATTTAATGATTTTTGGAACATCCCCACTAGGATTTCTACTTTATCATTCTTGAAGTCCTTCACTACTCTACTGTATGTGAGACCAGTGAGTTTCTTATATTTAACCTTATCTAAATGCTCTAAAACCATGTTAGTAATGACACTGTTAGCACAGGAGCAGTGTTCTGGTGCTTCACTATGACCTCACACAGCACTGGTGCTACCCATATCACCTCCACAGTGAACTGTTAAGTTATATACTCTATTTTTTTAGCTGGTTTGAACTTTCAACATCTTCTTTTACTCTTTCACAGCCTGATTCTACTTCTGTTTGTCCCACTCTTTCATTATCCAGTCCAATCCAGTTCAATCCAATCAGTCTTTATTTACTAAGTGCCCATCCAGAGAAGCTCTAAGCCCTGTAACATCAGACTAATTTGTCAGCATACTATAACAGTACATATCAAACATTATAACATTTTAAATATAAAAATAAAAGCAACTTACATAGTTATAAAATTACAGTCAGAGATTTAGGCCGAAAGCTAAGTTTCAAGACAAAGTCGACACAGAATTGCTTACTGTAAGACTGCTGACCTTACATCTAAGAAAAGGGCATTCCAACAATGGGGACCCTGACTTCATTGTTCATCAAAAGTTTGAGCAAACAGCCAAGTTTGCAAAGCAGATTTAAAACTTTAACCATCTTTTAACCTCTAATATAATGAAAGGCCTAGATGTTATTGTCCACCATGTCCCATTCCAAGTTATCCTCAAATTTTTGCTTAAACTTAGTGAACTCCATGATGGTCTATTTGTAGTTGGCCTCATTCTCCTTTGTAGAATTATCATTCTACATATTGTAAGGAAGTTAATTAGCATATGTGATTTGTGTATGCTTTACTAATGTGCATGGGCTAACATGTATATATAAACCCTTGCCTGGTGGGCAGAAGCCCACATTTTCTGCATTTGTTTCAAGTCTGTGTTTCATACAGTAAACTTACCAGCTCACTCCATGTTGAAGTCTGTGTGATTATTACATCATGTGAGAATGGGCTGCCTGCAGCCTCCCACCGCTCTCAATTTACATGGAAATGCATCTGAAAACTGGAAAAGATTTAAGCAGCAATTGGAAATTTCCTCAGTTGCCAGTGGACTCACTGAAAAATCCAAGAAAATCCAGGCTATGACCTTCTTGCACGTGGCAGGCACTGATGCATTAGAGATATTCAATACTTTCATTTGGGAAAACTAGGAAGAGAAGGAGCAGCTTTATACAATTATGGGCAATTTGGGAGATATTGTAACTCAAGAAAGAATGTGACTTATGAAGGACATTTGTTCAATATGAGGAACCAGAATCTGGGTGAGTCCATTCATTCATATGTAACTGAACTGCGGCTAAAGGCTAAATATTGTGAATTTGCAGATTTAATTAAATAATTGGTCAGAGACGGAATTGTATTTGGCATACAGAATGAACATGTGAGATGCAGACTGTTGATAAAAGTGGACTTATCATTAGATGATGCCATAGATAAGTGCAGGGCCACTGAACTGAGTGAAATGTAGATAAAACACTTAATTTGGAATACTCAGGATAAAAGTGCAGTGCAAGTAGCAGTTGTTCAGGAAGAAAGAGTCAAAGCAAGTGCCAATGTGAGCAAGGGGAGTTATGCACCTCGAACAAATATAGTCAAATGTGAAAAGTGTGGTTATGAGCATGAGATAAATAAATGCCCAGCCCAGGTTTGTAGATTGTGCCACAGGAAAAATCACTTTGCTAGGGTATGTCATGTGGGCAAACGCAATGAAATCCATGTTGTTAGAGAAGATGCTCAGGAGAATGAAAGTACTTTCAGCATTGAAACTGTGACTACCTATAAGCCAGAGACTGATTGGAAAGTAAATCTGAGTATGAATGGGAAAATGCTGACTTTCAAGCCAGACACAGGTGCACAGTGTGATGTGATACCTTTTTAGATGTATAAGACACTGTCTGGAGAAACTATTCATAGGTCATCAGCTAGACTGGTTTCCTATTCCGGGCATAAACTGGATGTAAAAGGCAAAGTGATGTTGCTAACATGTATTAAGCAAAACTATTACCTGCTGCCATTTCAAGTGGTTAATGCAAACATGACCCCAGTGTTGGGCCTGTCTATTTCCTTGGAAATGAAGCTTATCAAGAAGCTATTTTCAGTAGATGCTGCAAATGGAAGTGCAGGGGAAACAACAGAAGGAATACTGGCTGAATTTGCTGATGTATTAGAGGAACTGGGATGCTAAGAAGGTGAATAGCACATTAAGATAAATAAAAGTCAGCCCTGTGACCCACCCTCCTAGGAAAATACCTTTCGCATTACTAGATAAAGTGGAAACAGAGCTAGAGAACATTGAAAGTTTGGGGTTTTTTGAGAAGGTAGAGAAACCCACGAGCTAGGTCAACTCAATGGTGGTTGTGGAAAAAAAAAAGTACGAATTTGTATAGATCCCAGAGATCTTAACAGAGCAATTAAAAGGGAACATTACCTGATAAAACAGTTGAAGAGGTTGCAGCCAAGCTAGCAGAAGCCAAAGTATTCACAGTGTTAGATGCTGGGTGTGCCTTCTAGCAGATTAAACTGGATGGGCCTCTCTCTGATCTTATGACTTTTAATACACCTTTTCGAAGGTACAAGTTCAAGCTTCTCCCATTTGGGATTTATTTGGCACCAGAAGTTTTCCAAAAGAAAATTTCACACATTTTTGAAGGGCTCGAGGGCACAGAGGTCATTATGGATGATATCCTAATATGGGGAGCCAATGTACAAGAGCACAATGAGAGGTTATGGCATGTTCTGCAAAGAGCCAAAGATAAGCATTTGTCTCTAAATCTAAAGAAATCCAAAATCAAAATGTCAGAGGTCCAATATATCGGACACAAGTTAAGTAACAATGGATAGTCCCCACATCACTGAGATCAGACATATTAACCAGATTACACAGTAGCCACTTGGGCATTGAAAAATGCAAGCGCAGGGCCAGAGATCTTTTATTCTGGCCAGGGATGAACAGTCAGATTAGTGAGATGGTGGCCAAATGTGGCATTTGCTATCAATTCAGGAAAGCACAAGCTAGAGAACCGATGCAGTCACATGAGATACCAGACAGACCTTGGCAAAATGTTGGGGTTGACTTATTTAAATCTGAAAGGATAAATTATCTGGCAATGGTTGATTACTACTCCAAATTTATTGAGATATCCAAGTTGCAAAATACAACAAGCAAGCAAAACAGTGATTAACTGTATTAAATCACAATGTGCAAGACATGGTATTCCAAAAATACTTGTAACAGATAATGGCCCACAATTTACCTGTATTGAATTCAGAGACTTTCAACGAAGGTATGAGTTTAAACATGTAACATCTCCAGACCTTCTGAGGAAGGGGTCTACCCCAAACAACACCACATTCATCACAGCACCTGTCTCTGTCGGCAGTGGAGCAGATGGTTAACGGTGATTTTGGCATTTTTCAACTGTTAATTGCACTTTGCATTTTTAGCCTTTCAGCTACACATGGGATGCTCTTTTCCACTATGTGGCTTTCTACACTGCTGTAGCACCATTACTGGAGCTGTGCTCTGACAGATAAGTGATTAAAAAATATGAACTGCTGATAATGCACTATCAGAGTGAGCAGGCAGCTGCTTTATAAATAACAAGAATTTTGAGCACTTTGGCAAAAATTCAGCTGGATGCAAATTGTTTAATATTAGCTGAATACTGTGATTTTTGTGAACTGACTATGTAGTGAGGATAAAACCTGTTGGTTAACACTGCCTTTATAGCTTGTGAGCAGTGGGGAGATATTTAGAATTTTTGCACATTGCTTGATATTCTCACATCTGAGAGGAGCGCTTTATGCAAAGAGTCTTGCCCTTACAGCTTGTAAGCAGAGGGGAGTGCTTTCTATACAAATAGTTTGCTCAGCATAAGCATATCAGAAAAATACGTTTTTTATTCACTTGCCCTTTTCTTTTTTGTACTTTCAAGAGGAGCATTTTAAACAAGACGTTTTGCCCTTACAGTTGTGAGAGGGGAGCGTTTTCTATACATACAGTTTGCTCAGTATACGCGCATTAAACAAGAAGCTTTTTATTCATTCAAGCCATGCTTATTCTGAACAACAGTCTATGGGCTAGATATTCAAACAATTGTACCTAGCGCCAAACCATAGCACTGGAATAGAGCTGGATTTGCGTGAGGCTGCAATATTCAAAATCCCTATTAGCGCTTGTGCTGTGTAGACATACCGATGCTAATAGATAATAATAATAGTATGTAGGGGCGGGGTGAGGAGAGCGCCCATGAATGCCAGCAGTGCGGCATATTCAAAGGTCTAGTGCCGTGCTACAGGCAGTAGTGCAACCTGCAGAATGGCGCAAGATACCGCCTAACAAAAGCTGGTGGTAATGCGGTGGTAAAGCAGCGGTGTCCCCTTCCCCCCATTGTGGACCCCCGTATCCGCGGTACTACAGTAAACACCCTGGTAAGTCTAGTGGTCCCCCCACCCCCCTGCATGAGTCCTGACCCATTTAGAATAATATCATACCAATTTCCCTGGTAGTCTGAGTGGTCCCCACCCCGCATGATCCGACCAATTTAGAATAATATAATATCAATTTCCCTGGTAGTCTAGTGGTCCCCTCACCCTTCCCCACTGCATGAATCCCAACCCATTTAGAATAATATAATATCAATTTCAGTAAAGTCTAGTGTCTCTCATTCACTTCGTATGAATTCAGATCTATTTAGAATAATATAATAATACTGAGTGTGGTAGAAATTTCCCACCATTGTCATTTCAGTTTGTAACACCTTACAAATAGATAGGATTGCTTGTGTTTTTCATTATGGCCAGTCGCTGACTCAGTCAGCAGCTGGGTCGTGGTGGTGAAAGGAGGGCTAAGCCGGTCACCGGTTCTGTTCTGTAGGTGTTACTGGGCCAAGCAGGGTGTCACTGCCGGGTGGGGGCCACTGACTACCAGGGAAATTGATATTATATTATTCTAAACAGGTCAGATTCATGCGGTGGGTGGGGGCTACTAGACTACCAGGGAAATTGATATTATATTATTCTAAACAGGTTGGGATTCATGCAGGGGGTGGGGGGACCACTAAACTACCAGGAAAGTGATATTTTATTGAAAATGGGTCGGATTCAAGCAGGGGGGGTGGGGACCACTAGACTACCAGGGAAATTGATATTATATTATTCTAAACGGGTCGGGATTCATGCAGGGGTGGTGGGATCAGTAGACTACAGGGAAATTGATATTATTTTATTCTAAATTGGTCAGGATTCATGCAGGGGGTGGGGGACCACTAAACTACCAGGGAAAGTGATATTATTTATTGAAATGGGTCAGGATTCATACTGGGAGGGTGGGAGCCACTAGACTACCAGAGAAATTGATATTATATTATTCTAAATGGGTCGGATTTGCAGGGGTGGAGGGACCACTAGATCACCAGGAAATTGATATTATATTATTCAAAATGGGTCGGGATTTGTGCAGGGGGGTGGGGGGACCACTAGACTACCAGGGACAGTAATATTGTATCATTCTAAACCGGTCGGGATTCGTGCAGGGGGGATGGGGATCACTAGACTACCAGGGACACTACTTTCCATTCGACTGTGAATGGGTCAGGACTGCACCAATTGTGCCTGGCAGCACATAGTTCCTCCTGCTTCCAGCCTGTACTTCTATTCCGACCAACATGGGGTGCTGTGGGTATGCCTTGGCCTGCAGTGTCCAGCCTGTACTTCCATTCTGACCAAAAGGGGGAGCTTTGTGCTCCATGCAGTAGCACTGGACAAACTGCTTGGTACTGTATGCTAAGCAGCACTTAAAGAGATGCAAATGTACCTGTTTGCCCAAGGATTACCTAAGTAGGCTCATTTGCATGGGAGCTTTGAATATAGTTCCTGTTTGCCCAGGGCTAACCAGTTTGCACTGGGCTAATGTGTTAGCACTGTGCAATCAGGATAGCCCCAGGCAAACCTCACTTCAGCACAGCACAGTTCTGCAGTGTGTGGCATACATTGTTGTTTGCAGTCATACCTCCCAACTGTCCCTGATTTTCAGGGATGTCCCTGATTTTACCTCAAAAATCTTACTCTGTCCCTCCTAAATGTTGTGTTTCTGTGACCATACAGTGGGGGTTGTAAGCATAAAATAATGTCAAACTTTAATGTTACTGATGTGTTCTTCCTTAGGAAATGCATTTTACACTAAACTACTTATTCTACCGGCTTCCTGAGTGGTTATCATCAATTTTTAAGGTGCGTCCCTGATTTTAAACCTTTATCCCTGTTTGTTTTAAGCCTTTAGCCTTGTCCCTGATTAATGAGGCAGGAGGTTGATAGGTGAGTTTGCAGTAGCTGTGAGACATCTCTGTGCAATCACACACAATGTTCTCCACCTGCAACACTGGCTTGCTACAGAGTCTAACGAGCTACAGTTGCAATTTACACTTCCCTGTTGCTATATCCAGTGCTATCTTATTCCCGGGCTATTTTTGCCCTGCACTCACAGACTGGTTTGCCCGGCTTCCTTAGACTGCTATATTCAGCAGGACTAGCACCGGGCTGTTTCCTTTTCAGCATAGCTTGCTTTGTGCTCTGGGCTAGGTTTGCCAGACGGACAGTGCTAATTTAGCCCTGGGGCAAAGTTTTGAATATCTGGCCCTATGTGTTTAAGATTATTTTGGATCACAATTTAGGATATATGTGTCACAAGCAGTATGGTGCTCATTTTGAAACTTCTAAAATTGTTTTCAGTTTGCAAAAGGTACGATTACACATTTTTGCACAAAGCACTGCACTTTCAAGGCCACTTTACATAAGCACGTTTTGATATATCAGCCATTTGAACAAAGAAAATTTTGTTAAAATCTGTCCTACAAATGGAGTTTTCAGATACAATTTCTGCTGACAATACAAAATCAAGTTTCATGTGAATAATTTGAGAACTCTGCAAAGCAATTTACAACAAAGGAGTTTACAGAAAAGAATAAATGTGTAAGTTTTAATCTATTTTGTTTTACTTTGGTGCGGGCATTTATTCAGATTCAGTGGATGAGGTAGTGGTCTGTTTCCTATGTGTCAATGTTCCCGCTTTAAATGCAATAATGCACAACTTAACACTGACCTGGGAGCTGGGAGAACTTTCTTTTGTTTCATCAACCAAGATAGAGAGGTCAGAAATGGAGTGATCAGATGGAGAGAAATGCTGTCCCACTGGTTTTACAGTATTCCTCATTTTAATTTCATGTCAGTGTGATTTCATTCGGGTTCGAAAGGCATTGTCTGGTTCCCCCACATAACCTCTCTGTGGAAACTTCTTACATTGGGTGTAGTAAACAATATTCTGAGATTTAAATGTATAATTCCCCTTTGTCTTGAACTGTTTGTTTTGGGGGATGTTGATAGAATCTGAGGCAGAAATGTGCTCACGTCTTACAATTTGGACTGTTGCAGAGTATAGTGTCACTTAGTGTTCTGTTGCTATTATGTTGTTATGTAGTTATTTTCTAATAGTAATTGCAAATGATATTACCAGTGGAGTTATTTATGGCTTCAGTATTTTGTGGACTTCATTCATGTTATAATATACACTTGAATGATCACTGTTGCCAAGTGGTGAAGATATATGCCATTCAGTGATGTTTATATTTTCAGTGACTAATACAATATGCAAGGTGTTGTTTCCTTGTGTTGCTTGTGTGACGTGTATTGTTCTTAATTTAGTTCATCACAAGTCATCAGCAATTTGTTGCCTTGTCTCATTTCTGTCCTGTTATTGGCCCTGTTGATATCATTATACTTCAAATCAAGCACTAAAAGCACATCACTCATGTCACAGGCTTTTTCGAATTCTTTAATTACTGCTTGGTTAGTAACTTTTATCTGTACAGTGTGGTCTGTAATATAAACCAATAACTTTTTCCATCCGATTTGTTTCACATCAGATTCAACCTGATTGTTTCAGTACTGATTTTGGTATTTCGCATTTTTTTTTTCGCATATGTCTGTAACTACTATCTTTTCAGAAATGTATATAGCAATACCTCCTCTCCTTTTTTTCCTTTCTGTCCAATCTAAATAGATAATAACCAGATATATATTCCACCCATAGATCTCTCTTCTCCCACCAGGTCTTGGTAATGAATATTATGTGAATTTATTGATAGCAATGTCTCTAGTTAATTTTGCTTATTATTTAAGCTTCTGGCATTACATAGCAGACACTTGAAGTTGTTTGATGTTTATTGAATGTGTCTATTGCAGAGGCTGTAGTTATGATGCCTTTTCTTATATTTCTTTCCCCTTCCCCCTTTTTTGTTTGTATACTTTCTTTATCCACCACAGCAAGCCACTGCTCCCATCTACCGCCCTTACCTGACTCGGGGGTCATTCAGGAACTTCTGGGCACTATGCATGTCCCAGCGGAAATCCAAAGCTAGCCCAGAGGCGTCATCCTGTAGATCCCATGATCTTCCACCTTTTCACCCTTTAATTACCCAGGGCCCCAGAAGCAGCACTGCATACACTTTGGGGCACACATGCACACCGCAGCTCCAGTAGACAGCCTCATCTGCCCTCCCTGGCCTAGTGCTAGGGCTCCTCGGATGAGACGCTGCCATCTAGCCTCCACCAGGAAGCAACCAAGCTCTGAGGAAGCTCTCCTTCACCCTCATGAGGAGGAAATATGCCATCCAGCAGCTAATCAACATCTTCCCCCCTCCCCCCACTGACCTTTGATGACCCAGGCTCATTCCCAAACCTGGTTCACCGGTGTGGCGTGAGGTGTGGCGTCCAGAGCCTCAACCATCTGTGCCATTGGGCCGACCCCTTCCCCCTTTTAAATTAGTTTAAAGGGAACCTTTTCACATGTTCCTTAAGAATGTTTCTCAGTACTTGTGTTCCTGATTTGTTAAGATGCAATCCATCTTTACTCAATAGGTTATTTTTATTACTGACTTGATCCCACAAATCAACAAATTAATACCCTTCCTTTGTGACTCAGTTTTGAAGCCTACTGTTTATTCTATTTATTGTGTTGTTCTTTTCTTTTAAGCAGTGTGGAACTTGTTATAGACCCAAGATTAGTACTGTACCCCATCTGTGGTTTCTTTCTTTACCCAAGTCCATTAGTTTGCTGTCATTCACTGAGCTCGTACTATGTACAGTACACACTCATGCAGGGCTCAGTGAGTGACTGGCTGCGGTGGTGGAAGATGGGCTGTGCCAGTTGCTGGCTGGGTATGGGTCGGGGGGAGCAGGGTGGTAGGGGACTGCTGGGGGGGTCCACTAGACCACCAGGGCTACATTACACCAAAGAACAAACATTATACTGTAAGATGACAAATTATTTTGGGGATCAGGGCTGGGGGGGTACATATCAATATTTCCAGGGATCAGGCCTGGGAGGGGGATACTTCTAAACATTTGTAGAGATCAGGGCATGGGGGGGCTATTTATCAACATTGTGGGGGATCGGGGCTGGGGGGGTTGGATAGCCCACCAGGACTTTATATTGATTATGTATTGGGGTTCGGGGCTGGGGGGCACTTGCACTCCTTTTGGTAGGCATTGCCACAGTCTTGCAGCAACTTGATCAGTTGTGCCCTCCATTTGGCACACTGCTTGGGTTGCTGCAAGTTATGGGACTTAGCCACGGGGATTCTGCCCAAAAAAGAATCAGGCTCAGGGTCCCCGGTGCACTGGCATTTGATGCGAGTCACGTGCCTTTGAGAATGGGCCCTTTTGTTTCTTTTATCTGAATTGCATACAGTACAATCACAAGTTTAATAATGGAATCACCCAGTACAACAATCTGCCTTTTGGTAATTTCTCTATTTTTTCAGTATCATTGTGATCAGTACTGGGTACATCATTTTCCTTAATAAATTATTCACATCTGTTAAATAAGGGTAAGTCAGCATTGCCAACTATGGCCCCTATGCTCAAATTTGCAAAGTGGCTATGTGGCACACATCCCCAGCATGTATCCACCAAGCATCCTTTGCGCACTTCATGTGGAATGCACAAAACATGGCACGCAGCCCCTCCGCACCCAGTCCCCCACCTGTGCGGACTACATTCTGCAGGGGGCAGGTGGGGTGCATGCCAGAACTACACATGATGCACAACAGTGCATAGTGCTGGCCACTGGGGTGCAGAGGCAGCCACAGGTTATGCCAGGGAGAACCCTGCCGTAAGTCCCCTCTGCCCTCCATGCCAACCTCTCATGACAATGGCATCCATAGGGACATGCTGCCCAGGGCTACCCACCCCAGCACCCAGCCATCCCCCCACCTTCCCCATGTATGCCAACACCCCCCCACACACAAATGGGGGTATCGGCCCCTGGATGGCAGACCCTCCAATACAGCACCACCTGCCGCCTCTGTTACTTCCCTCACTCCGGATCCTGGCCACTATGAACATGTTGTGGTGGGCTGTAGTACCCCCCCACATATCCTTGTGGTACTGCCCCAACCCCAGTACCTCCCCATCAATTTGTGGGCATGGCACAGCCAGCAGCACATCCCACCTCTCACCTCCACACCCACTGGACATGCGGACATCCCTGGGGGAGCACAGTCAATCTGCCCCACCACATAAGCGATCAACTGAGGGATCCAGGATGGGCATCCCATTGGATGCCTGCCCAGGTGCAAAACTCTGCCCACTGCCACCATGCGTGAACCTGCAGATACCTGTGTACCGGGGGTGGACCAGTGGACAGGTGGTCGGTGGTAGTGCATGCCACTGGTGCGCACCTGTCTGCAAGTGAGATGTGCACCTCAGGTGCATAATTCTCGCTGTTGGAGCATAGGCCCCAAGGCTAGCTCTTCTTCCTTTTTTTGAGTATTTGTTTTCTTCAGATGTATTTGGATCCTCCCTTCCCCTCTTGCTTCTACTGTGCTTTGTACTAATTGGGCTTGTGTCTCCTTCCTCCTATCTGGTTCTGTTTTCAACCCCACTGTTTTATTGCTCCTCCCTTAACAGAGGATTATCATGTTCAAATGATTTCACAAAGCATTCAATTTTATTTATTTCTAATGCTTCTTTTAGTTCATTTTTTACTTTACTGAGTTCTTGGTAAGCTAGACATTTGTTACATATGAACTGCACCAGAGGGACATGCACTGATTTTTCTGAGTACATGAAACATTTGGTACTGTACATCTTTTGACTGAACCTTCCTTACATAGATTTAATATATCTCTTGTTGGATTCCTTATCAGTTGTGTCTTGTTACTGTGACAGTGCTAAGTAAAAGACTGGATAAGCAAATTATTTATAAGTTATAAAAAAAACAACTTTGTAAGGCGAAAAAGGCACTGTTTTGTGGCCAAAAGCATTCCAGTTAGACAAAATACCCACAATTTTTTCACGATCGTCCTTTTAAAAACCACATAAAAAACATACCTTTAATCCTGGTCTCCCAGTCCTCCAATATCCCTGCAACCCCCACTTCAGTAGATACAGTAGAGATCACAATGAATTAGAGGATTTTTTGTAGTCTTTTTCTGCCTTTTCTACTGAGAAAGAGAGCTAAAGAACTGAGAAATTATGGGTATTTCTGTTCTGGAGATTAGTTTCCCTGCTAGGGATTTCTTGCTGTGGCTGTAATACATATGAATATACAAACATATGAAGGTGCCAGCAGAACAGACCTACTGGTCTATCAAAGTCTGCTTGATTATGCAGCTAGCTCCCTAGCAGCCAGCTGCCCGTACCCCAACACCCGTAACCTCCAATTGTTGTCCTTTTCGCCCACTCTTACCCACCCCTGTACCCTGTCCCAAGCATTCTTAAAGCCAGACACATTTTTGCTTGATATCACCCCTTCTGGTAGTGCATTCCACCTTGCAACTACTCTCTCTGTAAAGTAATGTCTCCTCATCTCCCTCCTGAAACTCACCCCCTCTATTCTTAGCCCATGCCCCCTAGTTTCCCTCTCACCCCTTAGTTTCAACACCCCCTCTGCCACCCCCTTTGTTGACATCCTTCAGGTACTTGAATGTCTCGATCATGTCACCCCCTCTCCCACAACTCTTCCAGTGCAAACATATTTATTTACTTTAACCTCATCTCATATCCCATTCCCTCCATCCCCTGAATCATCCTCATTACCCTTCAATGCACTCCCTTCAGCAGCTTGATGTCCCGGCTCGTGTACGGTCTCCAGAACTGCACACAGTACTCCAAGTGAGGCCTAAGCAGCACCCTGTAGAGGGGCAAAATCATCTCCCTCTGCCTGGATGTGAATCCTTGTGCTACGCACCCTAGTATTTTGTTTGCTTTCACTACCACCCTCCTGTATTGGGCAGTATTGTTCATGCTCGCTGTTATCAATACCCCCAAGTCCTTTTCCTCCTCAGAGCTCCCCAGCTTGATCCCCCCTAGCCAGTATTCTCTCCTTGGGTTCCTTGCCCCAAAATGCAACACCTTGCATTTTTTGGCATTGAACCTCAGCTGCCACTTCCCTGACCATTCCTCCAACTTTGTCAAGTCCCTCTGTAGTTGCATCCATCCCTCTTCATCATCTACTACTACACCCATTTTGGTGTCATCAGTGAACAAGCAAATCCTGCTCACCACCCCCCAAGCAACGTCTGAGATGAATAACCCAAACAGTGAAGGGCCCAGCAGCAAGCCCTGCGGCACCCCGCTCATCACAGATCTAGGCTCTGAGACTTCCCCCCCAACCAACACCCTCTGCAGCCTATCCCTTAGCCAGTTTGAGATCCAATATGCCATCTTTGTCCCCACTCCAACCCCAGATAACTTCACCTCTAATCTCCCATGAGGCACTGAATCCAAGGCCTTGCTGAAATCCAAGTATAACACCTCCACAGCATGGTCCCCATCCAACTCCCTCATCACCCAGTCATAGTACTGTGTAAGAGGTATACTTACGGTATTCCTAGGCTGGGTTGCCCAACAAGCAGTACCCCGGTCAGCTCTGCCAGACAGATGTGGTAACCTGATGCTACTACACCTAACGCAATAGCTCCTGACAGGGTAAGGTAGTAGATTTTATGGAATGCTACCCTACCCCGTCCGATGCTGAGGAATGGACATTTGGATGGGGTCACTGGCCGAGCTGCCCCAGTGGTGTGGAGGGGAATACCACTGCTAGCACGGTCGACATGCTGTGCATGACCCAGGTTCTGGACCGGGTCACATTCTTTTACACACTGCACCCCCCCCCCATAACTAATTTTAACTTACTCAAGGATCCGCTCTCCCTCGGAGTTAGATATATTAGTCATGGGGGTGTGGGGGTGGAGCCCCTCACATGGGGGAGTGGGTGGGGGCAAAGTCCCCCACAAGTAACACTTAATCCCTGTAACATGCCTGAAATTTGTCTCTCAGGCATGAGAGTGATTCAGGACTGTAGCTGTCAGGACAATTGACTCGGTATGCTGAGAGTCGGCATACCGAATTTAGGGATAACATTTATTTATTTATTTAGTTTTTGTTGACTGGGTAAGTGCACTAGATAAATCCTGCCTATTTTCAGGCACGACTCGGCAGAGGGGGATACTGATGAATGCCAACTGTCCTTGAATCAGATTAAGCTGTTGGTGGTATTTTTAGTGAATGAGGGAAATTTGGCCAGGACACCAGGGAAATTCCCCTACTCTGTGTAGGTGGAGCCTGTGCTGCCGGCTGCAAGATGGCCAGTATGCACGAATCCTCGGAGGAGATGGACGTCGGAAGTATAGGGGAGTGGGCCTCCTCCCCTGTACTTGAAAATCCTGAGGCCGTAGATGAGGAACTTGCCATAGCGGATAATAGTGCCAGTACAATTATAGAAGCTACTGCTACGGAGAAATTGATGGAATTTGGTAATAAAAAGGTTACCGGTCTTTTTATGGATAACACTACCTGTTCTGCCCTGGAAGACTGACGAGCGGCACTCCTATTACAGATTCGGCATTTGGACTCCAAGATAGCGGCATTCGCTAAGACAACTAAAGAGTCAGCACCACCGAGAGATGCCGACATAGGAAGGCCCCCTGCTAACATTACAGATCCGATGGACTCAGAGCTTACTTCCTCATTGGCGGTTGCTTCAGCAAAGGCTGGCAGTTCTCCGAAGTGCAACTCGGTGTGCCTACAGCCCGCGTCGGTATCACTTCAGTCTCAGCTGTTGCAGTCCGGATTGCATGTTTCTGATGATACCTCCACCATGACACGATCCATGACGGCTGGAAAACAGGACAAGGATTCTAGGTATTTTTTCTCAGCTGACAAAGCCCTGGGTGGAGCAAGCGTGGTGGGGTATCCACAAAGGTTTACAGGCTTCTTCTAAATCTTCGTCTAACTTTAATGTTTTAAAGCCCTGGTCACCAGATAAAGCCTTGGAAAATGCGGTTGGGAGAAAGGGGAAGGAGGTGTTTGGACTCTTGACTCCCAAGACCCTCGTACCTTAAAATGTTACAGAAAGCAGCAATTATTGCATCGTCTGGTTCTACCTTGAGCTCCAACGAACCCGGGGTATTGTTGTAAATGTGGACTTTTGAATGTAGATTCTGTAAATGTTGATGCTGGTAACAATATGGGGAATGTCTCCTTTAAACCCCTTCACCTCAAATTAATAAAGAGGGTAATAGGTTACAAAGTGGGACTTCTCCAGTTCTGCCAAAGCCACTATTAAACCCAGCTCTCTGCCGCCCAGTATTACAAGTCTCCTAACAAAACACATATTGACCAACCAAGTGTTTTTAAGTTGACAGATTTATTTAAATCCAAAGGAGAACCAGCTCCAAGGCGAAATGCAGTTCGCTTACTTTATAAAGGGGGTTTAGAGGAACCTACTGACCGAGTATATATTGCAAAAAAATTGCTTAAGGGGTCCATGAAATTCTTGTCTGCAGATATTTTTGCTTTGATTAGTATTGGTAATTCTAATTATGATATTAGTTTTAAACAAATTTCAGGTTTAGATAAGTTTTGGGCTCAGTACTCAACACTTCAGACTTCCCCTGTTTGGTCACCATTTCAAGCTATCCCATTGACTAAACCTGCTATCAGGAATCTTACCATTATCTTTAAAAATGAAGGAGTCAATGTGGAAGACATTCTTTTTTGGTTAAACAAAAGGTGTGAGGTACTCAATAGACCCACTCCCAGTTTAGATAGTGAACAAATTTGGGACGGCAGTTGGAGAGTCAGGGTTAAATTATTTTCAAATAACACTGGACCCAAACACTTACCTAGTTTTTTTTATTTAGGTAAAGATAAAGGGCTCATTTATTATGTTGGTCAACCTAAATCTTGTTTCAAGTGCGGATCTCGTACTCACTTAAGTTCGACCTGTGACACTATGAAGTGTGGTCATTGTTTCAAATTTGGCCATATTTCAAGTGCTTGTTCTAACCCCTTCAAATGTAATTTATGTGATGGCACAGGCCATGCTTATGGTCGTTGTCCATGGGCTTCTCATAACAGAGATGACTGTCCTTCACATGATGGTCTGATTACAATGGCACAACAAATGCAGGTTACGAAATCTGCTGCTCCAGTTTCGGAAGAAGACGTAGCCATAGTAGTACAGAAAGATTCTTTGGTAACAGACCCTGAGATTCCTGTTTTGTCTCCTGACAAATTTATCCCTTCTGATGAAGTTCCTTGTTCTGCTCTGGACACTTCTCTTAAGATTGTAGGCAAGAAATCTGATATTGAGATGCCTTCTCCCCACCCCCACACCCTGCTTCTGATGTAGATTCTTCTGGATTTATTTCCGTCACACATAAAAGAACTAGGAAGGTTCAGGCAGTGGTCAGTCGAACTAAGGACACAGTTGCTCGTTCTTGGCAGTCTCATAACAAATTTGCCATACTAGCCTCTGACCTTTCCGATAAGGACTCTGGAGGAGATGATACTGACACCTCCTCCATTCGGTCCTGTCCTGATTTAGAAGGATATAAAGATTTAGATCCTATAGCCAAAAGGACCCAACAAAGTCAAAAGTAAATCCCCATCGGCATAAATGGCCTCTTTGTCCATATGTTCTCTTAATGTTAATAGTGTTAAAGGTAAAAAGATTGGGAGGAGTTTTCTGACACTCAAAGATTTTAAATGTGATATTGTTTGTCTTGTGGATACCAGGCTTAAAATCCATAATGAATTACAACAGGCCTCTAAGGCCTGGACTAATGATCCTACATTTTGGTCTTCTAGTACGGACAATTGTGACAGCATTGGTATTTTATTTTCTAACCCGGATTTTCATGTTTCTAGATTAGTGGATATTTTTCCAGGCAGAGCTTTGTTGTTGGATTTCACGTATTTTTTAGCGATTTCGTCTTATTGTGATTTATACGCCACAAACGAAAGCTCAAAGGGTCTCTCTTTTTAATTTAGTAAAACCTTTTTTGTTTACTTCTAGGCTACTCCTGTGGGTGGGTGACTTTAACTGTGGTTTGAAACAAGAAGACAGGGGGTTGAAAACCTCCAAAATGTTTTGTGATTCCATTGCTTTAAAAGATATTATAATTACAGCTCAACTTATAGATGCCTATAGGTTTTGTCATGCTACAGGCGGTTTTACATTTTTCAAAGGACCTTTGCAGACTCGTATAGATTTTTTGTTTTTGGCCAAAATATTAAGAATTACATCTTGCCATACTGTAGGGCTAGAGTTTTCCGATCATGCTGCTCTGTGCGCATCATTTTCTTGGGAGTCCGCACCACGTTGTAAGAAAAGCCATTGGCACTTTAATGACTCTCTTTTAGAGGATCCCTCAATTGCGAAATTATGGCATAAAGAATGGGCTGCTAGGCTTTCAGTTGTGGATTTCTATGATAATATTGCTGCCTGGTGGGAAGATTCAAAATCTAGATGGAAACAGATTTTTCAGAAAAAGGCTGCTGCTTCTCAGAATAAGAAATATTTAAAGTATCTATCTCTGAGGCAGCAGCTGCAGCATTTGATTTCTTTAACTAACACCACTCAAAACGATTATAGTAATCAAATTGCTATTATTAGTGCCCAGATGAGGGAACTACAATATGATAGGGCTAGTTCCTTAGGGCAAGAAGCTAGATTTGGATCTAAAACAAACAAAGGTGGATTAGATCCCTTTAAGGCATGCAAAAATCGTGTAAATTCCAAATTAATTCAGCGTTTGAAGTCTCCTTCTTGTAGTTTGGTCACTACACCTGAAGCTTTGGTCAAAATTGTTGAACAGCATGTTTTTAACATGTTGGGTAGTAAGCCAGAATGTGAGCCTGCTAAAAATTTCTTAGACTCCTTACATCTTCCTCAGCTCTCTCGTCCAGATCAAGAGATGTTGCAGGCTGATATTACTGAAATTGAAGTTGTACTGGCCATGGATAAACTATGCTTACAATCCGTCCCTGGTTCTGATGGCCTTCGGTGAAATTTTTAAAACTTTTCATCAAGCTGGCTCCGGCCTTGACTTTGTTATACAATGAAATATTGTCAAGCGGTGTTTTGACCAATACCATGAAAAGCTCTCTTAATTTTGATTTTCAAAAGGTGATGTTACTGATTTAAATAACTGGAGACCGATTAGTCTTTTAAGACGTAGACTACAAAATATTGGCAAAATTCTGTTGAAGAGATTGCTGAAAGTTGCCTTTCACTTAAGTCCTTTTCAGACATGTGGTATTCCAGGCAGGTACCAATCGACAATTTAGTCTTGCTCGTGAACTTTTGTGCTGGGGATAGAAAACTTGTGTCTGGATGGGTTTGGGTATAGATCAAGAAAAAGCTTTTGATAGAGTCTTTCATGATTTTGTTTTTCTGTTTCGTGCTTTTGGATTCCAGTTAAGTTCCTATTTTGGATTCAAACCTTATATAAAGATGCCCTTATTACCCCAATGTTAATGGTTGGTTAGGAACCCAGTTTTACTTGCTCGTGGGGTCAGACAGGGATGTCCCTTAAGCCCGATTCTTTATTGCTTTATATAGATACTTTGATACGGGCTACATTACTTTGCCCACATATTATTGGTTTGCAAGGACTTCCACTTTGCCTCAGATTAAATTGTTAGCCTATGCAGATGGTTTGGTTATGGTGGTGGACAAAATTGAAGGAAGAAGCCTTGGTTCAGGTTCTTCAGACCTTTTCATCAGTTTCTGGCTCAAAATTAATTTTGATAAAAGTGTAGGTATTCCTTTAGGTCACACTTCTCTTCAGATCTTGATGCGTATCTGGAGGATCCCTATAAAGTAGGATTACTTTAAATATTTAGGGGTTGTTTTGGGTGGGGATATGCCATCTTATAATTGGCTTATTGCCTTAAAGAAGCTGAAGGTTTAATTAAGAGCTGGAAATCTGCTTTGATTGGGAAGAAAAAGAGAGTTGTTCTACTTAAGAACTTAGTTATTCCAATTTTTCTGTACCTTAGTTATGTGTGTCCACCTCCTTGTGTTCTTTTTACTAAATTATATGGGGTGTTTTTTCAGGGGTTCTGGGGGTCTCGTCTCAACCCTATTAAATGAACCTTTACGTATAGACCGGTCTGAGAGGGTGGTATAAACATGATCCATCCTATTGCCTTCTTGTATAGCTTATTTTTTAGTTATAATTTTAGTAAGACTATTAAACCTGGGGAGGCTATTTGGAAACCGTATTTTTTGTTATGGTTTTCATCTTGCTTAGTTAATTGGAACCTAGGGAATAAAAATTGTTTTTCCCGTTCTGTAGATATTCCTGTATATGGCAAAGAAGGATATAAAATGGCCTTAACGTGGGGTTTCTCACCAAGAGATTTTTGTATTTTATCTAGGAAAATGATTTATGATAAGATCTGGAGGGGTGAGGCTACGGAACCTGTTATATTTCCTTGCTGTCCTGCAAACCATTTCTCCTGGATTGTCCTACAACTTTGCAATCCACGTTTACCCCCTTATGTTTGGGATATGGTTTGGTTAAGTAATTATGGGAGGTTGGGAGTTAAAAGCAACCACAAACACAAAGTTTTAAATGCCGCTTCTGCCCTAGAGATTTATGCTTGAAGTTCTAGAAGCAATCACATTTGTTTCTTGACTGTCCATTTTCTAGAGACTTGTGGTCCAGATTGGCAGATTTATGGTCTGAACTGTTATTTTTTCAACTGGCCTATGATCAGATTATGTTTTGTACTAATAATACGTTAAACTCTAAATATCACATCGATACTTTGTATATTATTTTTGTTATTATTAGATATTTCATATGGCAAGCAAGATGTTTGTTAGTACTACATCAAAAACTGTTATCTAAACAAGAAATACTTAGTAATATCTGTCATGCATTGCATTTAGTCAAATTACGTGATTTTCGAACTCTTTCAGGTTCTCAATTTTGACTATTGTGGTTAAACTGTACCTTTTCATTCACAGATTGTTGATGTCTTGCATCTATTACTGTTCCTTTTGTTTTGTTTTATGATAATGGTTTATACTTTGTATTGGATGATGTTTATCCTTTGTAAAATGAAGCCCAACTTATTAAATAAAATTCCCATACTCTTTTCGATAAGTGCCATGGGATCTTTAACATCCACCTGAACTACCACCAATCCAGGCAGATGGGACCTCAGTTTAACATCTCATCTGAAAGACGGCACCTCAGAAGTGCAGCACCCCTCTCATGCTGCATTACAGTGTCAGTACTGGGATATTAACCCAAGTGCCAGATGTGGGAACTGAACCCACAGCCCTCTGATCTCCCCGGCCTCAGCGGCAAGTGTGCTACCTACTGAGCCACTGACACTACTAAACATGGTATATCTGTATAAGATTGTTCTGGAAGGATCTTCCTGAAATGAACCCTTGCTGCCTCCCATCCTGCTCTCTAGAAATGCAACAAGCCTGTCCTTTAGTATCGTTTCCATGAGCTTTTCCACTATGGTCGTCAGACTGTCTGGTCTATAGTTCCCTGGCTCGTCCCTTGGACCGCTTTTATGTAACAGAACCACATGGGCCATCCTCCAGTCATGAGGCACCTCCCCTGTTTCCAGAGAGGTGCTGAACAGGTCTGCCAGTGATTCCACTAGAACCTCTGCCATCTCCCGCAGCACCCTGAGGTGGATACTATCTGGCTCTGGTGCTTTATTCACCTTCAGCACCCTCAGCCCTTCCAAGACTCTGCTACCCTCTATCCTACCATCTGTTACCTCACATCCACCATCCCCCCCGACCAGGGTGGTAATGGCCCCCCCTTCTCCCTTGTAATCCTTATAACCTGATGCTTGCTGTGGCTGAGGGATTTCTAGGACTGAAACTGGAAGTGGACTGGCTCCTGCTTCTGGTTTCAGCACTGCTGCCAAACCATCTGCACAGTTTAAAAAAAGCTATATAAGGCTAAAAAGGCACTGCTCTGTGTCTAAAAGTACTCCAATTACACACAATATTCATACTTGTTTCACAATGCTCTTTTTGAGCATCACACTAAAAATGGATATTTCTTCCTGATTTCTCAGTCCTTCAATATCCTTGACACCTACAATACATTTCAGTAGAAAGAGCTCAGAGTGAACATACAGAGTTTTTCTCATATTGATGTTTTCATTTTTCTAGTGAGAGAGATAGAGAATTGAGCAATTTGGGGGATTTCTGTTCTGGGTATTGATTTCTGTGTTAAAGTTTTGTTGTTGTGGCTGTAGCCCTTCTCTGGGATAATTTGGCACTTTCTCATATTTTAGAACTTAGTCTTTGTTTTTCTGCTGCCCCGCTCTTACCGTCCCATATTTAACAGTACTGTGGTCACTAATATAGCTATTCCAAGTCGATAGACTTTGCTATGTAAAGCAAACTTACAAAGGGGGTACAAATATGACATGTTGCCATATAGTGCAGTCACTATGCCCACTTTGCAATAGTTAAAGTACGGGGAAAAAGTTGCAAGATCCACTGCCTTAGGTTTGTAACCCTTGCAGCAAGTGCTAATTCATTCTTTGCTCCTAGACAGAGCAGTCAATAGCCTAGTAATCATGTAGCTCCCCCAACCTAGCACAAGCAGATGGGGGGAGGGGAGCAATATGCCTCACTGATGACTCTAGACAGACTAATTAGTTAGTTTCTGCTTAGCATCATGAATGGTATGTATCACTCTGCCCCTTTCCAGTCATGTGATCTTCATGATTTTTTTTGTTCACTAAGCATTGTAGAAGAGACTCCATTTGGTACATGGGGTAAAGATAACCATAAATCCAAAAATCACCATAAACTGAACTATTACCATCTGATCCAGACAATCAGAACAAACCAGACAGGATGGAGTTTTCTACCAGTCATTCTCTTTAGGAAAGTACAACACTAGAGGATGAACATCTTTACAAGAATCTTACTATTTTCTACTCACCCCATAGTGATTCCTAAAAAGGGATAAAAGGAGCTCTAAAGGTTATTTAAATGAGTCATGGTGGGGGGCAGATATCAGTGGAAGCTGGTGGTTATTCTGAAAACTCAAGGAGGTATGGGCATACCTGATTTGGAAGTTATTGTAAGGACCATCAAAATAAACACTGTCATAGACAATATTAGGTAAAATGAAGATATGGGTTGATGGCACCTAGAGAATGGGAAGGGGAGTCTTCCTGTACACACTTCATGCTCTTCCAGTTATTCAGGTTGCCAGGCAGAAAATTAAGACACTTATGAATCGGTGCACCAAAAGTACAATTCAAGACTGGGTGGACACCTTCACCAAGTTTTCACTGCATAATAATCCTTCTGTAGCAACTTCCATAGACATATGGGATGCTAAGGTTTACCCTGGTGAAAACTGATCCTTTCTTCTACTGGAGGAATGAGGGCCTTACACTTCTTGGTCAACTGTTTAACACAAACATAATTAAATCTTTTTTCAGGAACTGCCATATACCTTTAGCCTGAACAGGTCTGACCACTGTGGAATGTGGATACATTTAGGTCAGAGATTTAAATATGGAAGAACCCATGAAATCAAACCTAGCTCCCCTCTTGAGTCCACTGACTGAGTATATAATCTGAGCAGAAAAAGCAGTCCATTATAAAAGGACATGCATCTTTAGTAGTAAACATTTTACAGGGACTTCAGGTAAGTAGCAGACCAAGCCACATAGGAGACAATCAAAATACCTACCAAAATAATTGACAGTTAAGCAATGTAGTGAAGTGAGAGAAGGGGTTAACAAAACTGCTGTAAGTAACAACTGGTATGAATTTAAACAGAATGTGGTAAGCTTTGATTTCTGAAGTCTAGGGATTATGAAGTGCTTCAGCTCCACTCTCATGGATATGGATTGCAGGACACATGCTTCAAGAGCTAATCACATACAGTACATGTGTTTTGGGGAGTTAGGTACTAATTCCTGTCAACAAATTTCCCTACAATTGATATCCCGACCCCTTATTACCGACCAGCGTTTTGCCCGACTGCCACATTTCCCGATATAAACAATCCCAACCTTATTCAAGATCGCTGCATTACCATTTCTCTGCATACACAAATGTTAAATGCAACACCATGGGGAAATCACAAGTTTTATCCTACCTCATGTAACAGCCCTACTTGAGGTATTTATTGCCAAGCAGCTAAGAAACTGAAAGACCCAGTAATCAAAAGCAGCATAACCAAAATGTCATGGAGTCACAAATGTAAGTCCAGCAGTACGATCTGGCAGCTGAGCCATGAAGGCTGGCCTAATTCCATAGTGCAAGTTCTGAAAACCCTTGAAGTCAGAAAAACTCAAAAAAGAACAAAAAGCAGTACAGTCTGGGTGCTCCCAAGTGGTTCTTTCAGTGCTATATTTTGAGAACTATTCAATTAGCTAGCCATCCATATTTGTTTCTCTTTATGGCACAAACACCCTAGTGATACAGCAGTTGATAGTCTAAATCATAGAAAAAAAAATATCCCAACAAGATATCATATATTAAATCACATATTAAATCATTCAACTCTGTGTCAGACCATTTATTTAGACAGCCACCTCAAAAAAGTTCAGGAAACAGTCTTGGCAGCTCAGATCTTGCTATTTCAAATGAGTCAAAAGTTTTAGGGAAGCCCTAATAAGTTATCTGCAGGTGGGCAGGATTTAGCATTTTAAAGCATATAGAGGCAAAAATAAGTTTGGAGTTGATCAGGCAACAAGCCACTCATTTCTGTTGCACAGCAAGCGGAGATCTTGTACAACTGGTTTTTATTTTGTGTTGGTTACTAGGGGAAGGGATAGGAAGTCTTATTTTTAAATATGTTATTTTTAAAATGAACAAAAAGCTGAGCCACTAACAAAACATGCTGCTTGTTATTTTTAAAATGAACATCGCTCTGCTTGTTGCTTGGGTCAGGATTGCATGCTTCAGGAATTTATCACGTCGGGCTTTGGCACAGTCAGTATTGCAGTCTCGGGAAAATGACTGTTGGACAATTGGTAGATGGGAATTAGTACAGACCCCTTGTTGGGAATATTCAGTTATTGCCCCTTACATACTCCAAATGGGTTATGAAATCTTGAGAATTATAAAAATCCCATCTCAGGCAAGAGCATAACATATAATCCTGGGACTGGCAAGGACAACTGAAATGAATTCCATAAAGGAGGATTTGAAAGGAGTTATGGACATAAACAAAATGGAATTGTTTGTAAAGTCTCTAAATGTCAAAAAAGTACTTGCAGTAGGAGACTCAAATAAAGATTCTAATGGGAGCAAAAAAAAGCATAGGGAAGAGGAAGATGTGTTTAATCAAGGCCTTCAGGAAAGGCAGAGTAAACAGTTCAGGGAGGAAGGTACAATTGACCCCGAAATTAAGTGCTGCATGGCAGTGCCAAGAAAGAAATCCATAAAAGATGGAGGGGTAATGTCACTAATAGACAGGGCATCCCTATAGCCAACAGATATGTCCTCTTAAGTAATGATGGTAACAAAATAAATGTCAACACAGAAATTGAATCTGACCATCCTAGAGACATACCAAATAGAAGGGGGTAGCAAGCTGTTATTGTTGATTCCTTTGTCTGCCACATCGATACAATAACTAGTAAAGTAATAAATGCAATTCAGTGGTGACTTGCCTCGGTGGGGCAAAAATTCACAATATTAAAGTCACAGCTAAGCATTTTCTCTTAAATTGTTGTGACAAATCAGTGGTGACACTACACAGTGGTAAAAATAATGTTGGAAAAGCACACAAAAAGGATTTACAGCAGTGACAGCCAGAATGCAATGCAGAGAATGCTTCAGCATATAACAAAATACTGCAGTATACTGCAGGGAACATTGTAATTCAGTGGCAATGAAGTCCTTTTGTCATGCAGTATTTTGTGACATGCCACTTACTGCATATTATTGTGTTGCATCTTGGTTTGCCTCACTTTATACAATGAACTAATAGACCTGGGAAGAGAATTAAAAAAACAGAGGCTGTCAGGTCAATATTTCAGGGATATATCCAATCCTTGGAGCATTAACAAAAATCACTCTAATGATTAAATGAACCAATATCAAACTAAATGACTGGTGTAAAAAGGAAGGTCTTCATTTTATCAGTAACTGGGGAACATTTTATGGTAATAACAGGTTATATGCCAGAGACAGGCTACACTTGAACACATGGGGGTCTAAAGTACTGGGAAAAAGCATCAAAGTAGAAAATGACAAGCATTTAAACTAGATAAGCAGGGGGAACAAGTGTCCAACAATGACTTAGCCACACATTCAATGTTAGTACCATTCACTAGAAGAATACTTGCCCAGAATTTTCTTATTCCTATCATTAATTATGGTTTATTGATTTAGTATGCTGCTGGGGAGGGATTATTAAATATTATAAAAAGGGTCTGAGAAATGGAGCTTTCTGATTGGCTGCAAACATTCTAACAGCCTTATGTTAATCTTTTATTAACATACATGTAGAGCTTAGCCATATGCTGAAAAAGGTTTAACACTGTTTAAGAACATGTTATATTATAATAGCAATAAGGCATTCTCAGGGATTATGTTAATGGTCAGTTAATCACCCTCTAGGGGCATGTAGCACTCGGCTATACCTCGTGCCACAGTAGACCCCTAGAAGGTGATTAACAGACCATTAACATAACCCCTAGTCATGCCTTATTGCTTAAAAGTTAAAATTCTTTGGAATCAGATCTCTATATTCTCCACACAACTCTCAGGAAGGACATGACATTGTCTATTAGTAAGGGAAGCAGGTTTCCTGCCTTTAGATTTATGCTTTAAATTCCAATTGGGAATACTGGCAAAGAAAATTACATTAAATAGCATATCAGAGGTTTTTGACACTATATTTAAGAGACATATTAGCTCTGCTTGTACAAGGTCTGCTGGCAAAATATTCTTAGCAATACCGAGGATGACGTCTTCCATGGGACAAAAATAACTTCTGTATGCACTTCCTTATTATTTTAATTCTATGCTAAATATTTTAGATGGTTTGAATGGATCGTAGATGTTTTTAGGAAGAAACTTAAAGATTACCTTATGTTAGAAAGTGAATGCAAATATTTTACTTGAAATCTTTGTTGTAATGTATATTATTGGTTATATGTGATTATGTGTTTATTGTATTATTCTATGTTTTTATATGCATAACTGGTTGACCATGAAAACTGGTCTGTGGCCCATGAACTTACCAGTATAAATAAATAAAACAAACAAAATAAAACAAACAAATTCACCAATAAAGAAGGATACTGGAAAAGTAAAGATAAAAGCAATACTTGACAGCAAACTGAAGTATGAAGAGAAAGACATTATATAATCATGGAATTGTTTATGATTCAATGGCAGGAGTTTCTATATTAAAAAAAGAATAACTGGAGGTATTCATTGCAAAAAAAAAAAACAATTGATATAATTAGTATAAAGTAAACCAAGGCAAGACAACTTTTATTTCTGTAGCACCCTTTCCTGTTGTCTCAGGGCATTTTATGATAAAATAGCCACAAGCACAACAATTTGGCAAGCAGCATATACAACTATATTAATAATAATCAAAATGCAGGGAAAGACTCAGCAAACTGATGGGTTTTTAAATTTAACTTGAAGGCCCCTACCGTGTGGGCAGATCGAAAATATTCTAGCTGAGCATTCCACAAGATGGGTGTCACCACACAGAATGCTCTGTCTCCAGATTGTCAGACTGTCTATAACAGAGATCTGGTGGACTGCTAACATAACTCGTGGTAAAACATTGGCTGGTTACCATCTGTTCATCTTAATAGATCCCACAAAAGAGGAGGAGGAGGTATAGCATTATATAGCACATAACGGACAATATAAATTTCACTGACATACAGTATCTAAGAAAATAAAATCTAACATCTCAGCTACAGAGACTTTATTGATTAAACTATAGTGGGAGAAAACAACTCACTTATACTGGAGGCTTGCTGTAAGACACCAAACATAATGGAATAAGTAATATTAGATATCTATAAGGAGACTGAAACACCATAAGAATAGGGAGACATAGTTGTTACAGGAGACTTTAATATGGGTGAAATTGATTAGGAAAGATAACAGCACAAAAACAAAACTTGGAAAATTATTACTGGAATTTTCAGAGCATAACAACCTGATACAATATGTAAAACAACCAAACAGAGGCTGGCGTATATGAGATCTTATAGTAAGCTCATTAGGTATCCAGATATTAAACTGCTAGACTGGCCCACCCATGGGAAGTTATGACCATAACATGGTATCCTTCAAATATAAAAATCTCATGCCCCAACACTGGAGGTTTTACAGACATGTTCCATTACAATAAAGCTGATATCAAAGTGATAGACACAGCTCTTGAAGAAATACTGTACAGTGGTGCCAGGCAGGATACAATGCAGTATAGCTGCAATACAACTCAAAATGCTGCAGTACACTGCAGGGAACAATGTAATTCAATGGCAATTAAGCCCTTTTTCAATGCAGTATTTTGTGACATATCATTTGCTGCAAGTTATCGCATTGCATCGGGGCTGGAACCACTGTAGGCTGGTTTTCTACCTTAAAAAATCTCAATACAGAAGCTGTATGACCAGCCTTTAAAAAAGTCCCAGATATCAGCACCAAACATACACCAGTTATCAAAATATAAAACCTCAAAAGGGTTAAACCAAAATGGCTAAATAAGAAACTTAAAAGGCTGCGCAATAAAACAATTGCATGCATATAATTATAATCTACTTTACAAAACTGATAATCACTTGGGAAGTTCTAAACACCAGCTGAAAATAAATTAAAAATGCAATTAATAAAGCAAAGAACAACATGGAACTCCTGCTGGCTGAAAATGCAAAAAGATCAAATAATGAACAATTTTATAGTTATATTAGTTCATCAAAACCAACAACCAATATAGTGGGGTCACTGGTGCACTCTGACAACACCTGCTCTGAACAATAAGATATGGCTAATGTCCTCAGTAAAAAACTTTTGCTCTGTTTATAATGCCTCAAACTATTATACATCAGCTAAAATCTCAGCCAACACCAGTATCATATCAACTACAAACATGGAAGACATAAAAAGGAGGGTAGGCAAACTTAACATGAACAGTGCATGGGGACCAGATCAGATATCTGCTGAAATGTTAAAAATGATGAGAAATTTTGTATTTGAACCACTGAAACTTATTTATGATAAATCACTAAAGGAGGGGAAATTACCAACAGAGAGAAGACTGCAAATGTAGTACTAATGTATTGGAAAGGTGACAAAGCAGAGACTCAAAACTACCATCCAATCAGCCTTACATCAATTATGTAAAGATACTTGAAAGCATTATAAAAGGACACCTTGCAAAACATATCACATGCAGTACTGTAACTGACAATTATCAACATGGGTTCAAGACAGGAAGATCATGCTTAACACACTTATTAATGTTTTATGAAAAGCTCAGTAGAAACCGAGATAAAAAAATGCATTTGGACATTATATACTTAGACTACTCAAAAGCATTTGATATGGTTCCCCTCTGCACTATAACAGACACACTAGGGACCCTATATTCAAAACTTTACCCTGGGGCTAAATTAGTGCTGCCTGGTGTGCTAAATTAGCATGGAACCAATAACCCACTATATTCAAAAGGGATAGCCCCGGTGCTAAACCTGCTGAATATAACATGCTAAGGAATCCGAGCGAACTGGGCTGGGAGTGCAGTGCAACAATAGCCTGGGAATAAGACAGCTCTGAATATAGCAACCAGGAAGTGCAAACCACAACAACAACCCAGTGCACAGCAACCAGAAGGACTGTAGAGGTGAAATATGTGGCCAATGTATGTGCCAGCAAAGGAGTGGGGTCAGTAGAGCTGCAAGCATCAGCACATGGGAATGTACAGTGTGCAGAAATGAAAAATGATTCCGTAATGTTTGGGCGGTTCACATACATTTGTGCAGGTCTTGCACAGTGCTAAGCCATTTGCCCAGCGCTACCATGTTTGCCCAGGGCAAAAATCTGCTATAGTCAAAAGTGGTATGCAAATGATCCTACTTAGGCAGTCAGTGGACAAACATCCAGATTAGTACCTCATTTTGCCCTGATTTGCATGCAGTTTGCCCAGTGCTATTGCAGGGTCCCACAGCTCCACCTGTAGGTCAGTCTGGAAGTACAGGGGCTGGCTGGGCTGCCGACAGCTCCACCTGTAGGTCAATTGGGAGGAGCATGGTGGTAGCTGCAGGCTACATATGTACAGAACTGCGTAGAATAATGTGGTCCAGGGGACTGTACAGCACAGGCACTGGTGGTGGTGGTGCTGGATGAAACAGTCCAACTGTAGGTCCTATACAGTGCACAGCAGACTGTACAGTGTCACCAGGGCCAGTGGTGTGTGGGACACAGCACTGCCTATGGTTTGGAGGGCAGCATTGACTGCAGTACTGCACGCAGTGACAGGCCCATCTTTCAGGTGTGTACTGACAGTGGACTGTACTGTATTGCTGTTGTGAGACTCACAGACACTGCACTACTGGCATGGGATGCTCACAGTGACATATACATGCTGGGTGTGTGTGCTTTGGTGTTTGTACAGCTGTGTGGTATGTGGCTGGGGTGTCCCTTACCATCAGACAGGCACACAGGTGTTGGGGTATTCCCTGCACTGGACCATTTTCACTGCATGGCTTGTCCCAGCCATGTGGCAGCACCCAGTATGTGGTGCAGACTGGTCACCTGTATACCTCCCACCCCTGCATTTGTGTGCTGGCATCTGTTGGTGTCCACAGAAGGGTGATCTGCAGGTGTGTGCTGTATGGCCACACTGCCATGGTGTTCACTGGGGGCCGGGTCATCACTTGTTGCCCGGCATAGCTGGGACTGGTGGCAGATGATGGCACTATAGTGATGCCATCAGTGAGCAGCATGTTTCCTCTATGTCTGGCTTAGTTCCATGTGTCATACTTATTGGTTAGGGTCACGCAAAGCTCCACAAATGTCATGCAAAGTCGATCAAAGCCACAAAGTCACGCAAAGCTGGTTTGCCCAGAGTTAAGGCAACCTTTTCCTGGGCTGTAATTTGCACTTCGCAAAGTGTTGTGCTAAGTCACGAAATATCACTTTGTGTTTCACTGTTCACTGAATATAGCATTGCACTGACATACCCCCTCAGCTTGCCCCTTGCATAGATTATCATTTTGCCTGGCGCTAATGTGGTTTGTGCACGCTATTTGTCCTTTTGAATATAGCAGGCACTTGCTAACCTGGCGCTAAACCTGCACAAATGCTTTGCACCCAGAGCAAAGTTTTGAATATAGGGCCTTCAGTGTTGTTAGTTGTTGTTACATTGTACTATGTAATTTAAATATCTTCTGGACCTGCAATGGTACTTGTCATTTTCCTTTGTATCTTCCGGTCAATTCCTGTTCTTGTACCACACCTGTATACTTGTCATATTTAATAAAGTTTACTTAATTTGAAAAAAAAAACTGACACACTAAAAACAATGACAGTCAGCTCCATATTAATAAACTGGATATAGGAATGGCTAAGTGATAGGACCTAGTGTGTAACTATTAATAGATCCAGCTTGGGCAAAGTTTCTAACAGAATCCTTCAGAGATCTGTTCTAGGGCTAATCATTTTTCAGATTTCTTATTTTGGATATTAACAACGGCATTCTAGGTCAGTGTTCCAAATAAGAAGATGATACTAAGCTGGATGCCATCCAATAGCAGTTTACAGTAATCCAAAATTATATAAATAAAATCACTGGTTAGGTGGGCAGACTGGATACGAAATGTAATAGAGAGAAATGCTGCATAATGGATTTTGGTACTAAAAACACCCACTATCCCTATACATTCTACAGTGAAACTGCAAGAAACTGTAAGAAAATCAGTTTGAGAAAAAGATCTTGGAGTGATTATCAGTTAAATGTTTTATAAGAGTAAGCAATATCATAAGGCTAGATGCAAAGCTAATAGGGCATTATGGTCAATTAAGAGAACCATCCATAGTCAAAAGCCTGAAGTCACTGCACCTTTCTATAGAGCCTGCTTTAGACCATACCTAGACTTTGTGAGCCAGTTTTGGGGTCCGTACAAAAAAGGGATATTGATAACCTTGAAAATGTCCAAAGAGATGCAACAAAGTAACAATCTCCCTCAGTGGTCTTAAGGCATAAAGACAGACTGACAGGACTAAAATTAATGCCCTTAGACATAAAGAGAATGAGGGGTGACTTGCTGCTGATGCATGATTTTATCCGTGAACCATACCTCATGAACAAATTAAATAAACAATTTAAACAGAGTAGACCCAGCACCATGGGTCACCCACTAGAAATGACAGGAAACCCCCTTAACACAAAGAAAAGGCAATATTTCTATTTCCCAAGGAATATCACTATGGATCTCCATGCCTAATGATATAATAATTAGCAATACTAAAGCTGGATTCAAATGTAGATGGGATAAATATATCATGAGTGGAGCTAAACCTTTTTACTACTATTGAAGATGAAGCTGCACATGGCCATGGCCTTCTTAGCTCAGGGGATTGGAGATGCTGGGCTAGGGATAGGAGAGTGATGTAAATTATATTGATGGCTCTTGGCAAAGTGCTAGGAAATTACAATTTTTTAAATCATTGCTTTGGAAGAAGGGGGACTTGGGGAGTGGAATGGAGTGTAGGAGATAACTGGATTGGATGAGGGATGATGACAAGATCAAGATCAGCCTTGGCCACTTGGTGTGGAAATGGAGTTCTTTTCTTATAGTTCTGTTTTTTCCATGAAAACTGAATAATGAATAATCAAGTATTGGGGTGCTCAGAATGAATACTCAGCCAACTATTTAAAAAAATATATATTTGCAGACCTGCAGAGCCGACGGGGGGGGGGGGGGACCTTCTCTTTTCCTTCTTAGTGTGTTGTGGTCAGGGTAGGTGAGAAGAATAGGTGACTGGGATGAGCATGTGCTGTCTGGGAGGAAGTTGGCAACAAGACTACAAGACACTAACTACTTTACCCAGTTGGCAGCAGGCCTTTACCCATAATGTGTAGTTTTCCTCTACACTGCCAACTAGGCAACTCTGAAAGGCAGTTGAAGTTGGTCACTTTGCTTATACTTAAGTAGCATTAGTAAATTATTTTCACAGCATTCGTTGCTGGTACCCAGTGATCATCTATCTTCAATTTTTTATCCAATTATTAATGCCCCTTGATCTCTCCAACTGGCCCCCCATTTGGACAGGTCCCTCTGGCTTCAACACCTGACTTTCATGTGGCTTACTTGTCTCCAAGGTTTCCTTTGCCACAGGACATACTGGAGGGGCCTTGTCATTGATGCAAGACCTCTGAGGAACTGGGCCATAACTGTGCTAAAGTCAGAGTTTGTTTCCTCCATTTTAACCCTTGTGGCCTGCAAATGTGCAATTACATGATATGCATTCTTCACCTCTGCAGAGACACCTCGGCATCCAGTCATGGGTTCCTTTCATGTGGTCCCATGGTGCTACCACACAAATCCCTTCGGGTGGCAGCTGGCACCAGGATGCACAACCCCCCAGGAAGGAGTGCTTCCTAGAGAAGCTCAATTCTCCCTTCCCAGGCCTGCCCCCAAGAGACCCACATCCATTCCCAAACCTAGGTCACTGGTGTGGCAGGTGATAAGGTAGGTAGTTCCTCAGCCTGCCAAACCACAGGGCTAGTCCAGCCACCTACAATTTGAACACAACTGCCTCCATTTTGCTAAGTACCAGGTCCAAGATATTCTATTATCAGGAACCCTTTTCACATGCCATTGGAGAAAGCAATCCACTATTGGTTCAAAAAATTCCTGCCTCACTCTATCCTTAGCAAAATTTCCCATTCCCCATCTATATTTGGGTAAATGTTTTTAAAAACTATTATTTTACCTCATCTGCTGCTGTCTTGTTTTTCTTAAACAATTTATTTACCCCAGATAACCGCAATACCACAGCATGGGGGGGGGGGGCGCAGAGGAGCTGGAGCATTTTTAGATTAAATAGCTTTACTAACATCAAATCCTGACTGTTTTATTCTATCGAGGTTTGGTCCCATAGTCTCCTGGTTTCCAAGCCAGTTCCCTAACCACTAAACTACACTCCCATATTTAAAAACATAAAAGGCAACAAGTTCAACCTATGATTACTCATAAGTTTTAAAAAAAACTTTGATAATAATAATAATGCCTTTGATGGAGGCTACTGGTTTGTGGTCATGTATGCACTTACAGTAAATCAAAATTCATCACTCCCCCTCATAGTGCTGCCCTTTCTTTACTCAGTTCAATAGCTGATTTTTCTAATCTTGATCTAGATTTCTATAGTATCCCCCGAATGAGTTAAAGTACAATGTGTAATTGAAAATACTGTATCTGATGAGCCACGTATAAAAGTATTTTGGTGATCATAAAATGTTACCATGATATCAGTAATGCATGTTTTCAATTGATTCACAATTTCTGAAAGTTGTGCAACTACTAGAAGAGTAGATAGGAAGTTTACTTGCTTAGTTCAGCTGATTTACTTGTGAATATTTAATGGTATCATACTTTGCTGCAATGCAGATAATTTATTTATTTATTTATTTATTGAAAGTGTTTCACCAGGAAAGGCATGCTGAGCAACAATCTGCTCGTCTCCTGGTGCGACCTGGGAGGGGGGGAATAGGGGGACGGGATAACTCGCAGGTTATCAAGTGAGATACAATTAACATAACATTCAGCAAGAGGAGGATTACATTCAGTACAACTTACATGGGTTGCCGTAGGCTCAAATACCACCTAGGTAAAAACATTTGGTACAATTAATATGAGGAAATAGAGGGAGACAGGACAGAAGACGAGACAAGTGCATGAGTTGATGCAATAGGCCAGAATCCAAAGCATTAGGTGCCGCTGGTCAGGCAATGGGGGGGGGGTTAGGGAAACTCTGGTGGATGCGAGCAGGTATCACAAGCAGGAACAATTTACCATGAGGTAATTTGCAAGGGCAGTTGATAGGGAGTGGGCAGAGGAGGAGTGGCGGATTTGGGGGGGGAAGCTTATTCCAGAGTAGAGGGAAGCGGTATGAGAATGCTGCTTGACTGGAAGTGGTCCTCCGCCAAGGGATTAACAGTTGGCAGGAGTCAAGAGTTCTAAGGACATGGTTGGGGGTGGGGGGTGAGACAAGTAAGTCTGTAAGGTAGGATGGGAGGGCACCAAGCCAGAACTTGGAGACAAATTTTGCACAGTGCTGTAAGTGGCAATTTTCAAGGGATGTGAAACTGAGGGATCTGTAGAGATTACAGTGATGGGTGTGGGAGGTGACATTGTGGGCAAAGCGGCAGAAAGCATGGAACAGGGGGTTTAGTTTGGTTAGAATAGACTTGGGTGCAGCACTGTAGACTATGTCGCAGTAGTCAAAAGAGGGAAGTATCATCTTCTGGACTAGATCATGCCTCACGGGGAGTGGGAGGCTACTACAATTCCTGTAGAGCGCACCGAGCATGGGACGCAGTTTTTTCAGTAAAGCATCAGCGTGGTCAGAAAAGGATAAATGACGGTCAAGCCAGACCCCCCAAGTACCGAAAGGTATTTACTTCATCAAGGGTTGCCCCATCCAGGGTGCAGTAGGAGGGAAGGGAGTGGAGCCTGGATAGACGTTGCCTCGTGCCAAATGTCATAGTGATGTTTTTTTTGCATTGAGGGAGAGCTGGTGGGAGCTGAACCAGAGCTGAACTTTGTTGAAATCCGCCTGAAGGGTCGTTTCGACTTCTTCCGGGAAGGAGCCGGTAGAGAACAGGACAATGTCATCAGCATACATTTGGATGGATGCAGATGAACAGATGTGAGGCAGGTCATTAAGTAGAATGGAGAACAGAATGGGTCCAAGTACTGACCCCTGAGGGACTCCGGTAGTCGTGGGGAGGGGGGGGTGATGAGGTGTCAGCTATTTTGACTGACTGCATCTGCCCTGTGAAGTAGGCACTGAACCAGTTGGCGGCAGAAGCAGAGAGGCCTGATTCAGAGAGGCATGATAACAATAAGGGGTGGGAGACCATGTCGAATGCTTTAGCAAGGTCGATGAAGACGGCTGAGGTAAACTGCCCTCTATCCATTCCAGAGAGGATGGTGTCAGTGAGCCTTAACAATGAGGAGGCAGTAGAGTGCCCCTTCCTGAATCCTGACTGGAAGGGCATAAAGAAATTTGAGTCAGTGAAGAAGGAGGTAGTTTGTGTGAGTACAAGGTGTTCTTGAAGTTTTGCAAGACTTGGGAGGAGAGCGATAGGGCGGTAGTTAGAAGTGGAGGTGGGGGCACTCCCTTTGGGAAGGGGGATGACAACGGCATGTTTCCAGTTTTGGGGGGAAGCTGAGGTGGCAAAAGACAGGTTTAGGAGGTTTGCAAGTGGGGTTGCTATGGTGGGGGTGGATAGGTAGAGGAGTTTTGGGCCAAACCATTGGCAGATTTGCCTTTCAATGGGTTGAGAGTATGTGGAGCATCTAGGGCTTCAGCTGGTGTGATGTGTTTGCAGGAGAAGGTGTTAGGCCCAAGTGTTTTCTTAGTTCCTGTGGTGGGACACTGGGGTGCGTGGGTTGGCAGGGATGAGAGGAAGGATGCCGCACATGTTGTGAGTATGTATTGAACTCGGTGGCAAATGAGTGGGGATCTGAGAGAAGAGTGTTGTTGACAAGCAGGAGAGAAGTGGGGTTTGCGGTAGGAGGGGAGAAGAGGGAATGAATGACCTTCCAGAATTTGGATGGTCTATTTAGGTTTGATTGCAGGGAGGAGGTGAAGTACTCTGCTTTAGCTAGGCAAGTTGCTCTGGTGCACTTGTTGTGCAGCATGCGGTATGAGGAGAGGTCTTGAGGGAGGCGAGAAGATTTGTGAGTTCTCCATGCTTTGTCATGGGAGTTTTGATATTCTGTGAGTTCTTGGGTGATCCATGGCAGGTGGGTGCCGTGTACCCTTGTGCGATGTAGTGGGGCGTGAGTATCCCAGACATTTAGAAATGTGGTCTGGAAGTGAAGGAGGGCATCATCAATGGAGCAGTTTATATGTGAGGGGACCCAGTTTGCGAGGGCTAGGTCATCTAGTAAGGGGGCGAGGTTTAGAGATTTGTAGGAACATTGAAATAGAAATTTAGAGGAGGATTTATGGTGGTGAATTTTGAGGACTAGGTATATAATATGGTGGTCACTCAGAGTGTCAGGGAGAAGGCCAGCATTGATGACATGATGAGGGTAGATAGTCAGGGCCCAGTCAATTAACAAGTGGTTGCCAGATTTGGGGTTTTGGTGGGTGGGCTCGGAGATGATTTGAGTAAGATTTAGGGCAGAGATTTCTGTCTGTGTTTTATTTAGAGTTGGTGCTAGCCAGTTGTGATTGAAATCTCCCATGATGTATAGTTCCCCTGTATGGGTTAGGGGGGAGATTAGTGCAAGTAGGTGGCAGACGGAAAAGGCAGGGGTGCCGGGTGTGGCAGTAGATACCAGCAATGTAGACTGGGACAGAGAAAGGGAGAACCAGTTTTACCAAAAGCAGTTCATAGGCATTTGGTTCGGTCTTCGATAGGACTACTGAGTATTGCAGGTCCAAGCTTACGTAAATGGCCACTCCATCTCCTCTGGTGACTCTGTCCTGGTGGGCCATGGAGTAGCCCGGGATAGCCATCTCGGAGTCACAGATATTTTTTATTTAGCCAGGTTTCTGAGAGTGTGATAATGTTAGGGGCATAGTGACCTGCGAGTACCTGTAGTGAATTGGTTTTGAGGGCTAGGCTTCTTATATTTTGGTGTAGGAGGCACAAGCCTCGGGGGAGAGAGCCACAAGGGAGATTTGTGGTAGGGAGTGCTGTGGGGTTGGGGGCCACAGAGTTTAATAGCATACTGGTAGATGGGGGGCCTGGGTTGGGGTGTATGTCCCCTGTGGCAAGGAGTAGGAAGGCAATTGTTATGTAGTGCACTATCATGTGTAAGCCCCTTGAGGAGAGCGAGCGCCACCTTGGTAGCGAGTGAGGGTGAGCATGAGGGGCTGGTCAGGTAGTAATTTGCTGAAAGATTACCCAGGTGAGGGAGGGGTCGAAAAGAGAGGAACAGGGATGAGGGGTGGAGTGAGACCATTTTAGAGAGGTTGAAGAGGAGGTTACCAAGTTAGAGAGGTGGGGGGGCCTGTAGAGGACAGGTAGGGAAGGTGATGGAGGGTTAGGGGAGGAGGGTGGCATAGTAAACAGTAGGGAAGGGAGGCATAGGAGTAAGGGGATTAAAAGAAGCAGGTGCCCTGGTAAAGTGGACATGGCTCCGGGTCAGAAGAAGCAGAGTTTTGCTACTAGCTCAGGCAGCTTGAAAGGAGAAGATGAGAGGAGCTGAGGAGGCAGCCAGGAATAGGATTGGTTCTGGAAATAGTTTATGAGGCCAATGAGAGGGGGGAAATTTGGCAGCCAGTGGGAGAGGTAGTAGGGAATGGGGCGGGTAGATAGTGTATTTAAAGAGTGGTGGGGAGGGGGGTGGGCAGGGGGGCTGAAAAATACACTGAAAGGAGCTGTAAATACTTGTAGAGTATGCACAAATGAAACAGATTCTTGGTACAGTTAATTCTTTTCTCTACACTTTACACAGTTGCTGTTTCAAAGTGCCAGATGGCAGGGAAAGGACAGAGTGTATTTTGGCCAATCAGATCTGTCTTAGAAAAGGCGCCCAGCTTCCGATTGGCAGGCACTGTGGCCGTACCTTAGCTGGTTCTGTGTCCCGGCTTCTGGTGCTGGTTGGCGGCTAGGGAGGTGCCGGCTGACCGAGGGAGCTGTAGCAGCCCTGTTCAAGGACAAGCAGATTAGCTGGTTCTGTGTCCGGGCTTCTGGTGCTGGTCGGCGGCTGAACTTATGTTAATACATAGAGTACAGTACAGGGATGTGTAGGATCTAAATGGGTCTAAATGTTTCTTGGGATGTAGGATGCAAGAGCAAGTTATTTCAGTCTCAATTGATTAGCTCTATATGAAAACAGAGAGTTGAATCTGATGCCTAGGACAATGTCAGATACAAAGGACAAAATGTTCTGCTCCACAATCAGACTTGAAATGTAAGGCATCAAGTCTTATAAATAGAATCATATTTAATGGGAGCAGAGCTTGTAAAGTAAATTTATTTTTTTATTTTATATTTATCCCCCTTTTCTGGTAAACCACAGTCCTACTCTCCATTGACAGCATTTCACAATTCTCCTGCTCAGCATTCTTGGGTTCCACACAGCTGCCTCTGCCAGTGTCACCCCTTGGAAAAGACCGACTATACACAGTCTCACCCACCTCTCAGTCCTGACAACAGGGTATATCAGCTAACTGGGAGTGCAAGTGTGTGTGGAGGGCAAAATGTTATAGGGTCACTAAGGACATCTCATGCCATCCCATGTCAACCAAACATGTCCCTGTAGGGATTCAGCAAATTAAAATTTTGCTGGTGAAGTGCCAGCAAAGTTGTCAAGTTCGTCTGGTGGAGAAATTCGAGAAATTTCACCATGGAAGGCAGGATTTTGCCACAGAAGGTGACATTTTACCATGAAAGGTGAAATTTCGGCATTCTGCTGGGCAAAATTTCGTCATTCTTCCAGGTGAAATTTCACATTTCACTCCATGAAATGGGTGGATTACACCACAAAGTGAATTTCGCTCACTTCATCCACCACTAGTCCCTGTTTGACCAAATGTTCTGTAATACTCACCCCAGGGACTGAAAGTGATACCGCTACATCATTACCAAGATTCCACAAACTCAGTAAGGTGGAACTGGTTCTTCCTACAATGAACCAGGACACACACATAGAAGTGAAATATGCTCAGTCTGTGTTGCCAAGCCAAAAGCCTAGAGGTTAGAGTAACAAGCCTTGAATGAGCTTGGTACCTGTAGACATGGGTTTGATTCCCACAACCTCCACTTGCATACTGAGTGACTCTGAGCAAGTCACTTGACCAGCCCACAGCTCCCGAGTCGCCTCTGAAAACAGGCACTTGTGCCTAGTGGGCCTAACCCGGTTAACAAAAGACTAAATAAAAATAAATAAAAGAGTTTATTTTTTACTGGTTTTGGCATGTTTAACTCAGGGGTAAAGCCACTTCTAAAAGGTTTTGTGAATTAAAGTTTAGGCATACACTCATGTCTACTGTATTAAGGTATTTTTATTTGTATTTTGTACTTGAACTCGAGTTTTTGTTTTCTTATTTGGTATAAAAGTAACAATGTAATATATGTTGAGTTTAGACTGCCTTTGTAAATGAGCATTGGTCAATGTGTTTCCAACAAAGTCAGCTTTAATCTTTAATTCCTAATTCTGATCAAAAGCCAAAAAAAACCAAACATCATTTTAAGAACTGGTGAATGAGGAATTAAAAATTAGAGGTGTATGAAATCATACACTCTACCAGGAGAATGCCATCTGAATTATAATTCTGCATGATGGAATTTCTATGAAATTTCTTTCGATACTGTTTCTACCATATAAAATCATGCATTTAAAGCCACAATTCCATGATACACAGATGGTCTCCCATGCAAATGGTAGCAGTGGTGGATTTCCGCAGAGATTTGCACTCCATGGATTATGAATGGTCCTTGATACACTGCAGAAGTGGAATATTTTCCCCTCTCTTCATCTCTAGTAAAACTGCTCTATACAGTACTTGCTGTAGACACATATTCATGTGGTAGTTGTTTTGAGCATTTAATTTACTTGGAAACCAATGCTTCTTCTGCCTTCTGTGGTTTGTTCTTTGCACTGTATTTGTGTATATGTGCTATGATGATGAATAAAGAAATCATAGTTTTATGTCTGTACTTCTGGTGACATTCTTTCTGCTATAGTAATTGCATTATTAAAGAGAGTGACTGCCCCTCATGTTAGTGAATAGGCTATTCATTTTTTTTCTAGTACCTAGAGATATGACTTGGCTTTTCCTTAACTTTCAACAACACATTAAACATACTTCATCTACTGTTGATCCTAAACTAGACATTCTTTTAGATCCAAATGTTTTCTATATGCTCAGTCTAAGATACAGATTATCTCTCATTTCCTTCTGCCTTCTTTCAAATAAATTATGTCATGCCATCTAACACACAGCCATTAAATCTGTTTTATGACCATTGGGCTGATTCTACAACAACAAGATACAGTGCCTCTCACTCTAGTGAATGCCACTGTTATGAATTTCTCTTACAGAGGACACATGTGATGGCTCCCATTGTTTCCTAAGAACCCATGCTTATTAACACTCTGCTGTAGGGAACAGTAACTATGATAAAGAAACTGTCTGGCTGCATAAGTGCTCACAATAAACTCTGACCATGTATTCAGGTTTGCTCAGGATTGGCTTGCAAGAGAGCTGATTGAGAGGCAGGCCAGAAAGGGAGTCCTGTATTTAGCAGAAGGTGCTCTCCCCCTTGCAAGACACAGCAAATGGAAAGAAACAGAGTGGAGTCAAAGTGGAGCAAAAGGATTACACAGGGCTCCATGTGGGAGCCTATCAGCAAGCAAGCCACATCCCCTGTTCTCCAGACAGCCAGTCAGGGATGCCTGCTCAAAAGAATAAAGAAGGAAAGGTGATTTAAAACCCTTCAGCATTCTTTTCACTCCCCAGCTTACAAGAGAGCTGATCAAGAGGCAGGACAGAAAGGGACTCCTGCATTTAGCACAAGGAGCCCTCCCCCCTGACAGACATAGCAAACAGGGAAAGAAACTGGGCAGAGCTAAAATGGAGCTAAAAAACTACACAGGACTCCAGGCCAGAGCCAATCAGCAAGCAAGCTGCACTCCCTGCTCTCCAGAGAGCCAATCAGAGGTGCCTACTCCAAAGAACAAAGAAGGAAAGGGGTTTAAACCCCCATGGTGTTTTTACACTCCCTGTCTCACAAGAGAGCTGATTGAGAGGCAGGGCAAAGATGGACTCCTGCATTTAGCACACATAGTCCTCCCCCTGCAAGACACAGCAAACAGGAAAAGAAACAGAGTGAAACTAAAGCACTATACAGGGCTCCAGGTGGGAGCCAATCAGGAAGTAAGCCACACCCCCTGCTGTCCAGAGAGCCAATCAAGGGTGCCTGCTTATCCACTGTTTCACTTCTTACTGCTTCAAAAGGAAGATGCCATCAAAAGGTCTCAATGCTGCAGCCCCCACCCTAAGAACCAATGCAACAAGGACAGCACAGGAGAAGTCTGCCCACCAGAGTCAGCCCAGTGAGGCATCTAGCTTCTGGATACTCTGCACCTCAACAGACCAGTGGGGAGCAGCAACAAAGGCATAAGACAGGGAGAAGCAAGACATCAGAACAGTATACCCTATACCAGAGGTAAGTTTCCTGCTTAAACTCCAGTAACCACACACCTATTACAAGGAAGAGAGGAAGTTGGGGACACACAATAAGAAGGGTACAGTTAGGAGTTAGAAAATGAAAAAAAAGAGGGGTAGTGGCATGTTATGGTCTAGAAACAGTGTGGGTATAGATGAAACACCTTATCTCAGGTTGGAGTAATCAAGGGTTTAAAAAAACTAAACAAAAACTGGCAGGGTAGAGGTGAGTTGGAGTCAAGCAATAGTTGGGCAAGGGGTAAAAAAGGGGCTAAAGGAGGCAAAACAGACAAACAGGCAATGGAGGACATAGTTATGCTGCTAGGAGTGGTGCAATGCAGTGGCTGTAGGGCAGCATTCTTTAGGGAGAATTTCTGGAGATTGCATTGCTGCCCCATCTACATGCATCTCTCTGGGCTGAGGGAGGAGGTTGCTAGACTCAAGGCTGAGTTGGCTTGGGTTCAGAGGACATACTTCCTCACCAAGGGACCACCTAGTCCATAACCCACTACCTCAGGGGTTGTCCAGAAAGAGGAGCAGCTGGACAACAGTGGGCTCAGGATGGGGTACGGTGGTGGAGCATATGCACATACCCCATCTGGTACCGCTATGAACCACCTATGCCACACTGGGAAAGTGGGAATGTTCCACAGAGGCACCCAAAGAAGTTACCTGGGTGTAAGTGTGGGTCCTTCATAGTAGAGGACCCCAGAGGAGGAGGAAGTGAATCCTGGTAGGGGACTCCTTAGTGAGCGAGGGATACAGTTGGGGGCAAGTAAGGATGACAAGAGGGAGGTTAGGTGTTTTCCTGGTGCCACAGCTTGCAGGGATAGAGAGAGGATCCAAAGGATTGCTGGGCAGCAGGAAGGAAGGGACAGCTGGACATCATTGTCCATCTGGGGACAAATGACCTAGCTAGGGATGAGCCAGCAATAGTTTAGAAGGAGCTTAGGGAATTGGGGAGGGGTCTTAGGCAAGTAGCATGATCTGTGACCTGTAAAAAAAAAAAATCCATTGATAACTTCCCCCACATATAGTAACTGTAACACTGGGGGTGCCCAATCCCCCAGTGTCGCAATCAGAGATCGTCAGTCTCTCTCTCTCTCTTTTTTTTTTTACCTGTAAAACAAAATGGTTCATTGATGTCTTTCATGGACAGTCCTTACCCCCCACCTGCCTGACCCTCCCACTCAGCATCCACCACCCTACACCCCCCCCCAAGCCTTTACTTACACATTGGGGTCCAATGCCATAATCCTCTCTGGAGAGCAGACACATCTTCACTCTTCGATGCTGGACCATGAAGTGAAGACACCAGTATGCAGTTCAATGTATTTCAATGGAGTTTTGAACTTAATCCTATAACTTGGGCCTTTTTAGATGTTTGTAGCCCAAATTTTCAACATGCCTGCTTTGGGACACCACCTCATGAACAACGTCACTGTCATTAGGCAGCTCTGTCCTGAAAGGTGATTTTCTGGTCCCTGCATGAAGTCACCTTTCAGGCAGGAGCTGAAAATGTTCTCTGCCCTTGTTCATGAGGTGAGGTCATAAGAAGGCTATGTTGAAAATTTGGTGTAAAAATACTGAAAAACAACAAAGTTATGAGCCTACATTCACTTTTGTGAATGCTGGGTCATAACTTTGGTACTTTTCAATATTTTTACCCAAAATGAGCAACATGTCCTTCTCTTTACAGCATGTCATGATTGTGATAGCTGTCATTTTTCAAATCCTGTCCAAAATGGGTTTTTTTTTACATCTCAAAAGGTGATTTCACAGTCCCTGTGTGAAATCACCTTTTGGGCACCAGCTAAACATTTTTTCTGCCCTTGATCATGAGTCAATGTCATAAGAAGGCTATGTTGAAAACTTTGGTGCAAAAATATTAAAAACCAAAAATGTTATGAGTCTTTTTGTGAATACAGGCTTGTAAGTTTGGTAATATTCAATATTTTTACCCCATATTTTCAACATAGCTATTTCTTTACAGCACCTCACGAATGTGATAGCTGTAATTTTTCAATTACTGCTCAAAATGTGTTTTTGCATCCCGAAAATTGATTTTGAAGTCCCTGCATAAAAACACCTTTAAGCCAGGAGTTGAACATTTTGTTTGCCCATCTTCATGAGGCAGGGCCATAACAAGGCTATGTTGAAAATTTGGTTCAAAAATATTATAAACTAACTCACTTATGAGCCTACGGTACATTTTGCAAATGCACACTTGTAACTTTGGTAATTTACAATATTTTTATGCCAAATTCCTCAGCTGTAGCCCTATCAGCTCTGGCCAGGGTTTATTTTATTATGGTAATTAGTTTTGCATACAATACTATCTTCTCAATAGGACTCTAATGATGTAATGCTGTCTTGTTGACTGCTATTCCCTCCTTGGGACCTCCATGAAACAAGATACTGCATCTCATGAGACAATTGTGGCTTAAACATATGTTAAATACAGGTAATTAAGCAAATAAAAAGGTGTGGGTGTTGCTCACAGGGGAGGATACCACAGTACTTTTTTATTTTAATGTTGCATTCTAAGATGGTTACTGAACAAGACAGATGACACAGTATTTAATAAGTACATGTGGCATGGAGATAAAATTTGTGACAATAATTTACTGTTCAAAAAGGCAGTAAAATATAACATTTACTTACAATTGTACTTCCTGAAACTAACATAATTGGAAAGAAGCACCATATAGTGTATCTACTTTTGTTCTCACTGCACACATTGGTACCATACCTAATAGTTTTCTGTAATGGCTTTTGTTATATGAAACACTATTAGGAAATTAAGTCATCCCACTAATAATGCAAATAGTTGTAAGAGAAGAAATGCATTAACACAAATAAAATATTGCATACCACTTGTGTGTACAAGTATGATTTAACACAAAGTTGAGAAGCCTCTGACACCACACTGACAGCTATGAAAAAATATAATAAATGACACAATTTAGCTTATATATGTCACATTCTTACCATCCTCTCATATTTTACTATAGATGGCATTTCATGAAAAGCAAGATCTCTGTTACTTGGTCTTCACTTGCTTTGGCTGCTTGTCTACATGAGACACCTTAACTGTCTCCTGGAACATAACAACTGGATGCTGTAGAAATTATTATGATGCCAGCAGTTAAGGAAATGATTATTATGCCACTTGCACTGTAAACATACAACTACACCAGAAGAAGACCAAATTACATGTGGTACGATTCTGTTTTCATACAAATTCTTTAAGTAATAAAAATAGAAGGAAGGTAAATTATATAAACATCCAAATGGTAAATTGAAATTCATCTAAATATTATGTTTTAAAATGTTTTCCTTGTGAAGTGAGAGGCTTCTTAAAGTGTCTAATTAAAAGAAGGTAGTGTACAGCCTGAAATTATTATTAACTTTAAAAAGTAGTGAACTATTATATATGAAGTATTATTTTCTTTTACAGTTTGCTATTTACAAGATTTTCTAACTAACCATCATTTGTGTGATGTATGTAACAGTACTCTACCTGTAGGCATGTAGTTCTATTTCTCCTCAGACATCATCAGTCCTATGACCTCAGCATCGGTGACATCTCAACTGATCAAGAAGAGCCAATCAACTGCTGAAATATCAGTCAGTGGTGATGTCACAAACTCACAATAAGTGAGGTAACAATGTTGATGAGGCATGAAGAGGAATTGAGCTAGATATAACATTCTCCAGGTAAAGCACTTTATAGCCCACATAATACTATCAAGTAGAAAAATCTGCTTATTGGTAACTGGAACAAGTGAAGTACTTTTTGAAATAAAAAGTAACAACTGACTACTTTTGAGAATTAATACAGTTGTCTGCTTGCTATTATTGTGTTACTACAGTATATATTTAATTATATAATTTACTGTATTGTCATAATTAGTCTATAAAATTGTATCAGACTGCAATTTATGTATTGTAATATATTGTTTTACATGGAAAAGTAATAATCTTTTCACCAATATCTCCACGACAGTACTACATAAAGGGGAATTTTTATGAAGGGCAGAAATCATAGTTTGAAAGCCATGAAATCTCTTTTAAATGAAATATGTGACTTACAGTGTATGTAGCTGTCAGCAGTCATAAAATATTAAAGATTAATTCTGCAGTTCATTAGCCCTACATTGCTACCATTTAAAGAGCCATGTCATGTCACTCAGGGTGAACCTGTGCTTCACTACAATGTGGTTAGGCATAGCTTCACCCTTAGTGGCAAACAAGGTTCTAAAACTGGTGACTAATTGCTATCAATAGAAGGTAGACCTGGTCATCAATATCTCTGGACTGCTGCTAGATTCACCTAATTCCAATACCTCATTTAAAAAAGATTTTCATGAGCTTTCAAACTATGATTTCCACTATTCATAAGTAATCACCTTTAAATTAACATTCTGTATGCTAAGCATTTCAGGTTTCACTCTGCCTGTGACCCTCACAAACTCAAGTGCACACCCTGGCAGAGGCTGTATGCGCTGTACCCATTCAATTGAAGGAACTACTCTGGACGACTGTATCTTTTTTCACATGTTTGCACATAACAGTGTGAGACAGCAGCTAATAAATCACGATGAGCAACAGGAGACATTTTGTCAGTAGATCAAAGAATGTAGCAATGCCCATGTACAGATAACTGTTCAGGATCCATCTTGAGTACAATCCACAGTTCTTGTCACCAGTGGTAGCCATAGATATGTTCCAGTATTACTAGATATATCTGGATTTTCCGCAAGAACTCCACATTCATTTCAAAGGGATTTCTTGTGAAATATCTGAATATCTCTAAAGAGTTGCTGGAACACATCTCTGGATATCACTGTATCTGAGAAAAGACATTGACAGAGATGAGAAGGTGCAGAGATGAGTATTGAAGTGTTTTATACCTTAGAAGACACTGACTACAAGGACTGACTTTGAAACCTGGGACTGCTCTCCTTGTGTCAAGAAAGACACAATTTCAGTATTCAAATAGCTGCAAGGAAAATATCATCCAAACAAACATAGCTCTTCAGATGTGAGAGAACAAAAGGACATGGATTACACTAAATGACTTTGAAAGGAAGACGATTCATGGGGAATGCCAAGAAAAATTGTTTCATACAATGAGTTGTGAATAGAAATGTAGTGAAGTTTTACTTTCCCAGTGAAGTTTCAGCAAAGTTGTCAAATTCACCTTCACAAATAACTTTGGGAATTGTCCACTTTGTCACTTCACATAGAGTTTTCTTTGAGAACTGCCTCTATTTAAAGTGAAGTCAGGCGAGGTTAAGGTGCAGTTGCAACTGTATGAGACAAGAAGTTCTTTCAGATACTGGGAATCATTATTGTTTATGAATGCACAGTACACATGACAGGGAGAATGTTAAATTCAGCTTTCTGGATAAAAGGCAACCAATACAAAATTTTTTTAGTACTGGGGTACTATAAGTTGAAGTTCTATAGAAGCTAGGAGTTTTGCCACAACATTGTGCACCAATAACAAATTATTAACTTGATTGGCAGGCATGTCAATAAATTGTTAATAACACTAATCCAGTCTAGATGCCACATATACTGTACATGTATGGCAGTAATTTAATCTTCATGAGTATGGGAAGTAGGAAGTTTGTCCTGAGCCCTTATCCTCCCCAGGTAGTCCTTAGCTATCTAATAATGACCATGTACAGTACTTCTGTCCACACCGCATATGTACTAGCCACACAATCTCCATAATCTGGCAAAATCTGACACACCCAGAAGTCATTATTGCTTTAAATAATGTCTAGATTGTATGGCTTTGGAATCTGAAAAATAACTCTTTCACCTATGTGTGCAAGGCTAGTTTCATCATATCCACACTGAATTGTAATGGTAGTCAGAGAGAAACATGTGTTGTGCCTATCTGCAAAGTATCTTACCGATGGGGAAAGAAAAGGCTTTATTTTACTTTGCCACTACTCCTTATCATTCAAGAATAGCAGATTCATTATTCAGATGTTGTGTTTTCTTTAAAAAAAGACCAGCAGATTCTCAGCTGTACTCAAGCAGTTTTATAACCTGTGCAGTCCATTCAAAAACTAGAAAAATATCACTGCACTTGACCATTACTGCCAAAGATGACTTTTCTCTATGGACTACACGGAACAGCTGGTCCCATGAGACTTCCTGAGTTGCCTGCAAATTTAATTTACCATTTCTAGACTGAACACAGTGAGGCCCACTGGGACAGTCTGTTTGTGGATCTAGTGTTCTCAATATAGTTGCTTTTCTAACCTTTTTTTTTTACAAGATGATCATCTTTGCTATACTGACAATTCCCTGGTGGGAAAAAAATGAAGTACATGCCATGCAACTGCCTTTTTATGCATAATCTCTTAACCTACCCACATCTGAATGGTTTCATCTGTACTATTCTAGCAGTGTTATTAGCCTATATGTATTCACTTGTTTAGCTGAGGGAGCCAGTCTCTCCTAAAAGAGCTAATCTTTCTGTTCTATGTTAATGCAGAATGCTTGGCAAGCCAAATAGGGAACTATGAGAAATTCATGAAAATAGTCATACAGTATGTGGTATAAACATAAATAAAAAGTTTTCCTGTTCAAATGGAAAAACAAGCTACCAAGACTATCCTTAACTCTGTGCAATAAACAGAAGAACAGGGGAAAACGGGTACAATTTCTATTTCATGGGAAAAAATGGATACTATCAATAACCACAAAAATAACAGCAACATGATTGATCCCTTGTAAAAACAGAGGGGCCTTGTAGGTGTTTTCTTTTTGTAGTTGAAAGCTTTATTAAAAATGTTCAATACAAACATAACATTACTTTCTGTAATTGCAAAAAAACTACACATGCAGAATAGATTGTGACTCTAAAACAACAATTTCACAAATACTGGTAATTCATACATAAGAGACATATAATTAATCTGCCCGTGAACCTACTAGTACATCCTATTTGATACCAAATTGAATGGACCCTTGAGCAGTAACCTATTGGTATGCAATGGGTAAGGAAATTCAGAGCAATAAAAAAGAACAAGTAAAACTAAAGCTAACCATCCTGCCAAGTGATTATAAAAAAAAAAAATTAAAGACTAACCATTCACTCTCTTGGAATGGCTAGATGGGACAGAAACACATGCTGGAGAAAAACAGTAGGCTGAGTTCACCAGAATAGAAGTTCTTCCTTAATGCTGTGTGGAACATAGAATTCCACTGGCAGAATTTGTGCAGAATGACAATTTTGCTTCTGAAATGCTTTTTGGAACTTCCATTATTAATTCTGTGAGATTCTGAAAAACATTTCTGTGTAAACCATGGAATACTTTTCTATGGATTGCATAAACAGCAGAATAACTTTTTGCAATTTGCAGTGAAAGATCCAGATTGATTGGGTGGCAGGAGATGAGAGAGAGTTAGATGTTATTGTCCATCCGGGGACAAATAAGATGGCTAGCACTAGGGTAGGGATAGCGCAGGATAATATCAAGGAGCTGATGTGGGGCCTTATTCATGTTGTATTCATGGTGATATTTACCAAGGTATTACCTCTGTACAACTGGGGAGTGGAAAGGGCACTCAACACTAGGACTTTTAACAACTGGTTTAAGGCCTGGTGCACTGAGGAGGGCTTTAGTTACACTGGGGACTGGAGCCATCCTGGGATGATATCAGCCTTTATAAGGAAGACAGCTTGCAGCCTTCCTGGAAGGGGGACAATAGTCATTAGTGAGGTATAAATGTTGCTTGGATGAACATTTACACTGGGGGAGGGCTGTAATACAAAGGGAAGCAAAACTTGTTCGCCCCACATGATGATGCAACAAGGAGGGAGGTCCCAAAGGAAGGAAGTTCCCCTACAGCAGGGTCACAAGAAGAAAGGTGTGAGAACAAGGTAGAGGATGGAGGGGGGTATAAATCAAGAATTCAAGAAGAGAGGAGTAAACGACAGAGGAACCACAGAAGGCAACAAGGGAAGGGGGTATCAGGGGGAGCTGCAGGGAGCAGCAGATGCAGGAGGGGGGAAGAGGCAGGGAGATAGGCAGGGAGGAGGTAAGATATGGAGAGCCATGTGCACCAGTGCAAAATTCCAGACCTCTAGACCACTGTGGGGGAAGCTGGCCTGGATTTGGTGGTCATAACAAAGGCATGGTGCACTGACAGTCATGGATAGGATACGGTCACACCAGGCTGCTCTCTGTTCAGAAGAGACAGGGAAGGGAGGAGGGGAGGAGGTTTTGTACTATATGTGTGGGAGGGAATGAAGGCCATAGAAATACAGGGGAACAAGGAGAAAAAGGAAGAGCTGTTGGTGCTGTGGGTTGTCCTGGATCAAAGAACTGGTGCCACTCTCTGTACATAGGTTTTAAACAGATCTCTAGTACAAGGAGAGGAGTTGGATAAGCACTTGGGGAAGAAATCATCAGGATGGAAAATGGGAGGGGGGGTGCTGCTAGATAGGGACTTAAGTTTGGCAGATGTGGAGTGAGGCCTTCCAGCTGCAGTTTCAGCAATGAAGCAATGAGCTGGACAATCTTTGACTCCCTAAGAGGGTTTTTTTTTCTCAGGCAGCTAGTGAACAAGCCCACTAGGGACAGAGAAGTGTGGAATCTGGTGCTTATAAACAGGGACAGCATTGCAGAAATCCTGGTGGGCAGTCCACTAGGTACCAATGATCACTGTACAGTGTGGTTTAACATTGAGATTGGAGCAGATGCAAGCCCCATGAGGATGAGAGTACTGAACTTCAGAAGGTTGGAGTTTAATGAAATAGGAGACTACATCAGCAACTACCTAATTGGGGGGATTGCCAGGAAGTGGTAGAGGAACAGAGGGGAGACATAAGGGAAGGCATAATTAAGGTAACCAGCCTCAGTGTGAAGGAAGTGAGAAAAAATAAAATGAAAAAGAGACCATTATGATACTCTAAGGGAGTGGCCACAGTAGTGAAGGGGAAAAAAGGTGGTGTTCAGGAGGTATAAGGAAACACAGAGGGAAATAGACAGGGAGGTGTACCTGGTAAAACAGAGGAAAGCAGGCAAGTCAGTGAGGGGGCAAAAGCTCAGACAGAGAAAAGGATAGCAAAAGGTGTAGCAAGTGGGGATAAGACTTTCTTCAGGTACATAAGTGAGTAGAGGAAATCAAGGGGAAGGAGAGTGATGATATGGAGGACAGCACAGGGAGACTGCACGGACAGGGACCAAGAAAAGGCAGACATCCTTAACAGGTACTTCTGCTAAGTCTTTACAGTACAGGGATGGAGGTACAGACCACTAGGGAGCAGCTGGAACAAGGGGAAGAGGTGCACTCAAGTTCATTTTCAGAAGAAAGTGTCCAGAAAGTACTTGCTTCTCTGAAAGTGGACAAGGCTATGAAACCAGATGTAATACATCCAAGGATACTAGAACTCAAGGAAGTGCTTGCTGCCATGCAGATGACCTTATTCAACAGTTCACTGGAATCAGGCATGGTTCCAAAGGACTGGAGGAGAACAGATGAGGTCCCTATATGCAAGAGTGGCAGCAAGGAAGAGGCTAGCAGCTATAGGCTGGTGAGTGTCACCTCAGTGGTGAGGAAATTCATGAAAACACCATTAAAGGAAAGGAAGGTAGAGTACCTTGAATCAAATGGGCTACAAGACCAAAGTCAGTACATGTTCACGGGAGGGGGGTGTCTTTTTGACTGAGTAACCAGAGAAATAGATCAGAGGAGGGTGGTGGACATGGCCTATCTCGACATTATCAATGCCTTAGACACTGTGCTGCACAAGAGACTGCTTAAGAAATTGAGCAGACTAGGGGTGGGATCTAATGTGGTAAACTGAGTTAGAAATTGGTTAATGGATAGGTGACAGAGGGTGGTGGCTAATGACACTCACTCTATGGATGGAAGTGCAAAAAGCAGGACACCTCAGGGCTCAGTATTGTGATGAGTCATCTTCAATGTCTTCATAAATGACATTTCAGATGAACTGGAAAGGAAGGCATGCCTTTTTACTGATGACACCAAAATCTATAAAAGTGTGGACAATCAAGAGGGGATAGAAAGAATGCATAGGGATCTTGGGAACTCAAGGAGTGGTCAAAAATGTGGCAGGTGGGGTTCAATGCCAAAAAACACAAAATGATGCACCTAGGGCATACGAACCCATGAAATGAGTATAGGATGGGGTGAAGGATGTACTGTCAGTCATTAAGCAGGAATGTGACCTTGGGGTTATCATGGCTGATGACCACAAAGAGGCAGGACGGTGTGACAAAGCAATGGGTAGGGTCAGTGCAATGCTGGAATGTATTGGGAGAGGTTACAGCAACAGGAGGAGGGAGGTGATGTTGCTACTGTATTGCTCTCTGGTGAGACCCCGCCTGGAGTACTGTGTCCAGTTCTGGAGGCCACACCACAGAAAATACATAGGCAGGTTGGAGGAAGTCTAGAGGAGGGCGACTAAAATGGTGCAGGGATTGCACCGAAAGTCCTATAAGGAGGGACTGAGGGATCTCAAGATATACACCCCGGAACAGAGGATAAGACAGAGACCTATAGGAACCTCAAGGGGGTGAACAGGATGATGAAGGAGAGTCTAAAGGGGATAAGAACAGGACCAGAGGGCATGCAATGAAGCTTGGGGAGGGGAGAGTTAAAGAGGGATCTGAGGAAGTACTACTTCACTGAAAGAGTGGTATATGCTTGGAATAGACTGCCAGTGGAAGCGGTGGAGGTAAAAACAGTAGGGGCTTCAAGCATGTGTGAGATAGTCATGAGGGAATATTAGTGAATAGGCAGGGAGGAGGGAGGGTCACCAGAGACCTGTTATGGTCTTTGGAGGAAGACTAGGCAGGGACAATCTGGGCAGACTGGGTGGGCCAAGCAATCCTTTTCTGCTGACAAATTTTATGTTTCTAGTTTATGCAAACTGGGAATTATTTATATGTGAAAAAAATGTGCTTGAAAAATGTCAGAATTTTGCTACCAATAGAGTTCTGTGGACTTTTTAAATATTATGTGAAATCCTATTCTGCTGGAATCCAAATGTTCTGCACAGCACTAGGCTTTATTTAGGGTGAACTAATGGCAAATTTGCATTCAGTGAACATGCTGAAATCTGGTGTTTTAGACACCAAAAAAGTATGTTCAAAGGAACTCAGTTTCTCCATAGCATTTTAGCACTTTAACACCATGATGCAGCACATTTATTTATTAATCAGAATTACAAAAACTTTGAGCCAGAGACTATTTTACAAAGGTTCTACGTCAGGAGTGAACAAACAGTTACAACAAAAGGACACTTGCAAAGTACAGTGACAATTATGCTGAGACAGTTACATACATAAGATCTTAAGAGTAAGAAATGGTTACAGTTGGTACAATCAAAAGGTAAAATAAAGAGGTGCCATCAGTAAGATGACTTTGTCATTAACAAGGAAACAGGTTGCAATATCGGCAGATGGGCACATAGTAACATTTGAAGTTAAGATTGAGAAAAAATACAAAGGGTTACAGGTACAGTAGGTAACAGAATTTTATGCAATATCAATGCACTCAGAAATTGACTAAGTCTGTATTAGAGTGAAGCATAGGGGGATGGATGGGGGTGGCAAAATCTGAGGCAACGAAAGCCAGGGTTGACTAAAAGCTAGGCAGTTGGTAGGCAGGTGAGAGGCTGAAAACTTAGTAGACAGGATGAGAAGTAGATAACAGAAAGGGTGAGAAAGGAGGAGTAGATACCAGAAAGGGTGGGAAAGGAGGTAGTAGGGAAGAATGGTGGGGGGGCACAAGGGAGGTTAGGCTAGAACTGCAAGGGCAGCAGTTAAGTGGGGCAGTCACAGCTGCTAAGCATAATAAGGTGTTACTGGAGTTTGGATTTGAACAGTCCTATCTTGGGTTCATCCAGTATGTCCGAGGAGAGGCCATTCAACCAATCGGGAGCTCTGTACATAAAAGCCTGCTGTGCTTGTGACATACTGCAGAACTGGATTTGGTAGGTGAGCTTGGATGCACTTCGCATACAGCAAGAGTTGGGCACGCGTATAAGAAGATGTTGCGCGGTAGTTGGGGTTAGCCCAGGGCTTGTCTTTTTGCTAGCAGGCAGATCTGGTATGAGATCCTGCCCTTGAGGTGCAGCCAGTTGGTCTGGGTGTACAAATCACAGGTGTGGGTGTACCTGTGCACACCAGAGACTAAGTGGCAAGATTTGTTAAGTGCGATGCTAATTCTTTTGAGGGTTCTGTCAATAGCAGAACCATAAATGATAACTCCATAATCAATTAGGGAAAGAACCATGCTGATAACTGCTAGTCAAAGTGATTCAGGGGTCATGCTGTGCCTATGCCTGTACAGGAGCCCTACTCTTGTATTAATAACCTTGGAGATAAGGTTGACATGCTCATAGTAAGGTAATGTACTGTTGAGGGATATCCCAAGGTATTTAAAGTTGTTGGCTTGTTTGAAAGGTACACAGTGGCTATTACAAATTGGTTAACTGGGCTGTTTTATTCTTATTATGTGGACTGGCGAACAGCATTACCTTGAATTTTTTATAATTCATTATTAGCTTGTGTTGGGCAAACCAGGACTCAGCCACTGTGAAGCTGTGTTGTAGGCTGCAAACAAGAGGGATTGGGTCCGGCTGATGTGTCATCAGCATAGAGTAGTAGATTGCTGGTGCAGATTTGGGGGAGGGTGTTAAGGAAGAGACTAAAAAGAAAGAGACCGAGGATTGAGCCTTGAGGGACACCTGAGCGCACGGGATGGCTGATTGAGAGGGTATCATGGATATTTACCTGTTGCATTCTGCCTTCTAGGTAGTTTTTGAACCAGGATGTGACTTCACGTGAGAGTCTGAGGGCAGGAAGTGATACAAGCAGGAGGGAATGATTAACCGTGTCAAATGCCTTTGTGAGATCAATGTAGATCAATGTAGATTGACCCCACTAGGTGACCACGGTCAAGTGCTTTATGAATTAACCTACCTAATTGCCTACTATTCAGAGCAGATAGACAGTCTAGAGGTGGAGGGGTAGCCATCTATGTTAAGGACAACTTCACAGTAACCTGCCTTGACTCAACGTCTGTGATGAATGTATGAATATGAATGTCTATCCCTTAAGGTGGTGGTCTCGCACACCACAACACTGCGTGTGATAGGATGTTACAAACCCCTGTCTGCTGTTTGTCAACTATTAACACATCTAGGTGACACAATAGGGAAAGGGTCTATGGAAACTATTATATTAGGGAACCTTAACTTGGACTGGCAATCTAAGGTTTCTACACCTCTTCAATCCTTCTGCAATACACATGGTCTAACACAACTTATCAACGAACCAACCAGACCTAATAAAAAGAACCCAAGCAAAAGTTCACTGTTGGATGTTATCCTTGTGAGAAAAGCACACCTTTTCTCATACGCTGGTGTGTTCTTCAGAGATGTCAGTGATCGCTGCTTCATCGCTAGTGTAAGATCAACCAATAAACCTCTAGCCCCAACAAAGTTCTCTGTTAGAAGATCAAGGCGAAATTTTTATCCTCATGCGTACCTAAATGTCTGAAGTATTCTATATGCAGGCAAGATTTTTACCTGTCAAAAACAGTACACTCAGCTTATGAAATCCTAAACGAAATAATAGTAGGAGTCTTAAACAGACACGCACCACTACTTAAAGTGCGTGTAAGAAATAAACAATGCAAATGGTTCACCCCAGATCTTAAAACTGCCCTGTTAGAGAGGGATAAGCTATGGAAAAAAGCACAGAACACTAAGACATTGTCAGACTGGTGTCAGTTTAAAAGGGCAAGGATTATATATACCAGGAAGATTAGGGACACAAAAGCTGGGTATTATCAAACTGAATTGGATTACTCTATCAAGAACCCAGCTAAATTCTGGAACACCATCAACAATCTATCTGGCCACACACCAGGAAACTCGGTCCCAACCAAGATCATCTCTGGAAACGAGATTATTATCGACAGATTAGAGATCCTAGAATCATTCAACAATCATTTCACAACTGCAGGTCTAGCATTTGACAACTCTCCTGTAAATTCAATGCGCTCCCAGCTTGGCACTCAACATACTGATACCATTGTGACAAATTCAATATTCTCTTTGCAACCTGCCACTTTGAAACAGGTTGAAGAAATGCTATGCCAGTTGGACACAAAGAAAAGTGCTGGTGCGGACTCCCTCAACCCCTACATCCTGAAGATTGCCTACTCTGTATTAGTGTTACCTATAACACACTTGTTCAATCTCTCCTTATCCCAAGGAACAATCCCCTTGATTTGGAAAACTGCACAGGTCATTCCATTATTTAAATCAGGGGATACTCACGACCTTAACAACTATAGGCCAAATTCCATTATTCCAGTCCTTTCTAAACTACTGGAAAAAATTGTAAGTATTCAACTGAGATCTTATCTTGATACTACAAATCTCCTAAACCCTGCACAATCTGGCTTTAGAGCTAAGCACAGTACCAGCACGGCCCTAGCAAAAGTCACCAATGATTGGCAGAGAGAATTAGACAACAGGAATTTGATCTGTGCTGTGTTTCCAGAGCTAAGTAAGGCATTCGACACAGTCATGCATGATCTGCTCCTCTCATCGTTGGAATCCATAGGGCTGGATTCACTCTCCCTACAGTGGTTCACCAACTACCTCTCTGCACGTCTCCAACAGGTCAAGGCTGAAGGCAAACTCTCACCCCTTAAGCCACTGCTAAGAGGTGTACCCCAAGTTTCCATTCTTGGTCCTATCCTCTTCGCTATCAATATTAACAACATTGATGATAATTTTACCAAGGCTACAGTCCATCTATTTGCTGATGACACGGTGCTCTACATGAGCTGCACATCACCAGAAACAGCACTTAGCGACCTACAAACACAATTCAATTTACTCTAATATCAACTCCTAAACAAAAAGCTCCTGCTTAATGCAAAGGAAACAAAAGTAATGCTTTTCTCTCCTGGCATGCATGCGGTAAACCCTACTGTCCCGGGATCTGTCTTGCAGATATCCACAATTCTAGGAGAAAAATTTGAATTTGTTGCAAAATTCAAGTACCTGGGAGTCTGGCTTGAAAACAGGCTTTCCTTTACAGAACATGTGGAGGAATTGCTAAAAAACTATGCCAAAGGCTTGGTCTTTACTTTAGGATCAGCCACTTTCTTACAAGTGATGCTAAATTAAGGTTGGTCCAGGCAACATTTCTTTCTGTAATTGACTATGTGGATTTCCAATATAGCCACTGTCACAGCTCCTACCTGCCAAAACTGGAGGCAGTATAGCGCAGTGGTCTAAGGCTCTGAGCTGCAAATCTGGTGATATCCAGCAGACCAGACCTGGGTTTGAATCCCACAGCTTCCACTTACATACTGTGTGACCCTGAGCAAGTCACTTAACCTCCTTGTGCTCCCAGGTTGCTCCTGTAAAAAAGCTTTCAGCTTAGTGCGCTATACCTGGTTAAACGACTAAATAAAAAAAAAAAAAACTGGATATGCTCTACCATAGAGCCTTGAGGTTTATTACAGGACTTCCGTTTACCACACATCACTGCTCCCTATATGCAACAGTGGGATGGACTTCGCTTCAGTTTAGGAGGGACAGAAATGCTGCCACATGGACATTCAGAGCATTATCCAATCAATTACCACAATATGTCTCAGACTGTCTCCAGCAAAACATAATAAGTAAATATGCCCTATGAAGCTACTCTTACATCATGTTGAAAGTGCCCAAAGTTAACTGTCTCTTTGGAAGGACTGCCATTAGCTTCACGCTGTCCTCTTTGTGGAACAAACTGCAAAAAAAGATGAAACTAAGTATAAGGATGGCATCAACCATTACTTCCTTTAAGTCCCTTTATTCATGCCTTATTAAAGAACACTGCCAATGCTTCCCACATCATTAGTTTGAACACATATATACACCACACCACCACCATGTCTGACTAGTACTTCCTAATCAAACGTACAACTCTTCTACTTCCCTCCCATTATCCTCATTTCCCTTCTCCATGGGAATCTTCTGTGTGTTCCCCAACACTGCTCATAAAATTAGTCTAGATGACTCATTACCCTAATGATTAGCAATATTCTGTTCGCCCTTTACCCCTTCTCCTTACATTGCACTTACCTTCTCACCCCATTGTCCCCTCATGCCATATCTCCCCCTCCCTATTAATAGTTCCCTTTCTATAGCTCTCCCTCCCCAGGCCAGCCACAACTACCAGATATTCAGTTCCCATCCCCTATGGATAACTCTGTAGGGGATGGAAAGGAGTACACACTGGGTGATTATTCTCATCCACCCCTTATATTTCTCCCCACATCTGAAGATACTGTACAATCCCACTCTGCAGCTATGTACACACACACACACACACACACACACACATATATATATATATATATATATATATATATATATATAAAAACAGGCAATTTTGTAAATGAGCTAGGGCTTATCCACTCATATGTTTTGTTGTGATACCATGAATGACACTGTATTACCTTGTTTATTTCCATGTACACTTTGTATTGACCCCTGACTCTGTAAATGTAAATGTTTATGTCCACGTATAATATTTATCATCCATTGAATTTGTAAATAATCTTGTCCTACCCAGGTTCATCTTGCAAATGAGCTCTGCTCAATGTTGTCCGCCTGGATAAATAAAGATTTTGATTGATTGATTGATTTATTGATTGAATGAAGTTGGTATATAGTAGTAGGGCAGAGGTGGTATTATGCCCCTTCCTAAATCCGTGTTGCTGTGGGCATTGATTGTCTTATTTGGCCAGGTATCAGATAACTGGTCAGACATGATTCACTCCAGTACTTTGGAGAGGGGTGGAAAGATGGAGATTGGGTGGTAGTTTGAGTCTGAGGCCCTATCACCACTCTTGTGGACAGGTGTCACCACCGCCACTTTCCATTGTTGGGGGAACTGACCAAGGCAGAGGGACAGATTTAGTAGCTTGCTGAGGGGTGTCAGGATGGCATCAAGGGCAAGATGAAGTAGTTTCAGGTCAAGACAGTCACTGCTGAATCTAGACTTTCCAAGCACTCGCAGTAGATATTTTTTTGCTTCATTTGGAATAACTATCCTGAAGTAGAAGAGGAGGGTGTTAGGGGTAGTGGCAGCCTTCTAAGAGCTGCCCAAGCCAGCTGGGTCATCAAAGAAGTCGTGGGGGAGAACACCACACAGGTCTGTAAAGGCAGTATTGAATTTGTCTTCTATTAGCTTTGGGTTCTGGATGATTTCACCATTAACATTAAGCATGGAGGGAGGAGATTTATTTTAATTTGCCGGTAAGGTCCTTTAGATTATCCCAACATTTCCTACTGTTGCCTTAGGAATTTGAGAGCATTTCTTTAACTCATTACCTCATGGGTGGCCATTTTGTGTCAGGTAAACAATGGATAGTTTGGACTTCATATAGAGCTGTTGGAGGTAATGAGTTAAAGTGAGTGGTTTTGGCTAGGCGCATGTCTCAGGTATAAGGATGGGAGAAAGTCGTTTTTTCACCCCTGCAGAACTTCCACTGAAATCAGGGAACTTTCACAGAAGTTACCAAATTTCTGCTGGTGGTGGAGCGGAAAACATCCACAAATGTTATGGGCAACATTTTGCCCATATAAGCCCTGGACAGTGGCTAGTGGTCCCTCCCTCCACCTGCCCCATAAATATCTAACTATCCCTGGTGGCTAGCAGTCCCTCCCTCCACTGGATCACCTGCCCAACTTTAAAAAAAAAAGTTCTCTTTGTTTTCAAATAGTTTTAAATAGCGATCCCTTTCCCAATCCCCTGCCCGACAGTGCCCACCACAGCCTGACAAATGCCAAGATGCTCTGGTGGCTAGTGGTCCCTCCCCTTCACCCCCTGAAGTGTACAGTAAGTAACCCCCCCATTTCCGTCAGTAGGGTAAAGGGTACTGTTTAAAAAAAAAACCTGGTGGTCTAGTGGTTTAAAAATTCAACTCTGGCCCCTCCCCATCCCTGCTCCCACCCCAATTGTAAACCCAGTGGGTGGACAGGCACAGCTCTCCTCTCTCCACCATGGCCAGCCCACCCACTGAGCTGTTAATGAATGAGCACATTCCTGTATAGGAACACACTGATTCAATGACAGCTCAGTGGGTGGGCCAGCCACGGTAGAAAGAGAAGGGCTGTGCTGGTCCACCCACTGAGGTTTATGATGGGGGTGGAAGTGGGGTGGTGGGACACCTGCTGGGGTGGGGGGGGACTGGACCATCAGGGATAATGGATTTGGGGACTGGGGATCAGGGATGGGGAGTGGCTGGTGTTGAATTTGAATCTGAAACCACTAGACCACCAGGAATTTTTTTAAACAGTACCCTACCAACAGAGATGGGGGGTTACTTACTGTACACTTTGGGGGGTGAACAGGTAGAGGGTAGGGACCACTAGCCACCAGAGCATCAGGGCATTTGTTGGGCTATGGTGGGTACTGTCCAGCAGGGGATGGGGGGAAGGATCGCTATTTAAAACTACTTAAAACAAGGAGACATTTTTTTTTAAAAGTCGGGTGGGTGATCTGGTGGGGGGGAGGGACCGCTAGCCACCAGGGATTATATGGGGTGAGGAAGATTTTTTGTAATGATTACAGGGGAGGTGAAATTTTCACGAAAGTTGGGAAATGAATTTCTGAACTTTTGCGGAAGCGAAAGTCTGACTTTTGCTTCAGTTTTGCGGGCAACATGTTTTCTTCGCACACCCCTACTCAGGTACAAACATTTCGCGTAGCTCTTGTACAGCTGCCAGTCAGCTGCTTTATCTATAGCAAAAGCTTTGTGACAGAGGTGGTCTCATGATGCTGTAAGGTTTAGGAGGGAAGTCATGATTCAGGGGTTGCTAACACCTTTGACTTTCCATTTTCTAAAGGAGGCAAACATATCACATACCGTGTTAAAGAGGGTAATAAAGCGATCCAGGGTTTGATTTACATTTTTAGCCAAGTCAGTTGGTGACCAGTCACATTGCAGGAGGTAGGCCTAAAACTGCTTAAGCTGGCCTCTCTGAAGGGCATGCTGGTAGGATGGTTTTGTGGTCAGTTTGGGGGACCTGTTTGACCAATGACAGATGACAGGAGAGTGGTCACTGAGAGAGTCTTATAAAACCACCGTGTCGTTGAACCTCTCTGGGAGGTTTGTGAAAATGAGGTCAAGCTGTGAGCTACTGCCAGTCCTGTAGGTGATTCTGGTAGGGGTAGTCACCAATCGGATGAGGTCTATGGTGGTGACTGCATCTTTGTAGGGGCCAACTTCTGCTGCAAGCCAGTTAATGTTAAAGTCCCTAGCGCAACGATCTCAGAGTGATTGGGCAGGTTGGAGATGCATTTGAGCACCATATTGAAACCTTTGGCAAGGTCCCACTGGGGGATATATACAGAAAGACTGGTGAGTGCCTTGCCCTTATTAAATAGAGCTATTTTAACTGCAAGGGCCTGTGCACTGTTCCCTGATATTAATTTCAGAAAGGCAAGGCCCTGTAATGAGTTTAACAGATAACTAGCACACACACACACACACGCACACACACCCTTTTACCAAGCCTTTCCTCTCTAAATAGAGTGTAACCATCCAGGGCGATGGTGGTGTCTGGTATTTTGGGGGAGGATCAGGTTTCAGCCACTGCTAGAACATCAGGTTTATGCTGCAATAACCAGACTTGAAGAAGGTCGAATTTAGGTAGAAGGCTGCGAATGTTAACAGAGGCAAGTTTGAGACCACCAGGGTTACTGCTGCACAGGCCCTGGGTTGGGGTGTATGTTGCCTGACATCTGCAAAAGAAGTAGGACATTCTGAATTAAAAAGTACTTAAGCATCTTGAAATGGGTGGGTCTTCTATGTTTGGAGGGCTTATTCACCTTAGTAAGTAATAGCGGTGAGGAGAGGTGAGTTATGAAAAGGAGGGAGGGAGAGTTGAAGCAGTGTGTGGCGCAACAGCCAGACTTGGTGGGCCTAGAGGAGTGGGCAGGTGTTACACTTACGGTACCAACAGCCTGTATTGTGGCTGTTACGAGTGAAAAAGAGGAGATAGATGAGGACTTGGGACCTACAGGAATTGGGTGGGGTGTGAACATTAGCAGGATTACAAGTGGGGCTAGATATTTTGAGTGCTACATCATGGGGTGGGGGTCTAAACAAGGTATGGAAAGCAGGTGCAAATGGCAGGGAAGGTTGATGCTTACTAGAGTATGAGCTAGAGTCAGAGTGGTATGGGGGGAGTGGCAGTCACCTTAGAAGGCTAAGGGGTAGATGCCCATAATGTTTAAGTCAGACAACTGAACATGTAAAATTGTACCAAGTGGATAGTGTAGTGGTTAGGGTATCCGTCTTTGTTGTACAGGGCCAGAGATTTGAGACCCAGGAGGGAGAAGAAGGGGACAGTTGGGAAAATGTCAGTAGCAGGCGATAGAACTAGGGGTTTTGGCCTAGGAGGGCTAGACTTGAAGAGATTTAGAGTGGTTAAGAGTACACAGTGGAATAGGGAGAAAGAATAGAGCTCAAGAGTGATACCTAGTGGTTACAAAGTATAATGTGCAAATGGGAAAATGGGGCGAAGAGGTCACATGGGTGGGTACATGACAGCTGTGAAGAGGTCACATGGGTGGTCACATGACAGCTGTGACCTATAAATATAGGGACAATCCAGGGTGGTGGGGGGATGGGGCAGTCAACATGAAGCATCCGTGGGCTAACACAGGTATGTGCTGTACCTGTGCTGGAGGGAGAGGATGGCTCTCTATCTTGCTGCAGGGCTTCATTTATGAGCCCTGCATTGTCCTGGGAGGCTTTTTTTGAGGAAGGAGCCAGTGAAGAGACCTTTGGATAAAGGGGATAAAGCGTTACTAAACAGGGAGTGCACTGAGGCAAACAAAGGGACAGTCAGGGGCAGGAACCTGGGACAAAGACTGGAGGGGGCATGTGAACTGAGCATGTGCAAGAAACAGATTAGGAAATGGCAACCAGGGCCTGAGACCAGCCACAGGTAAGAGAACAATAAAAGCTAAAGTTCCAAATATACAACAGGCTAGTGCTGAGAACCTGGAACTGTTGAGGACTGCCAAAAATAACAGCGCAAACACAGTGAGGAGCTAGCATTCTTAAAGTAACTTCCTACAACTGCATATAGACACATGCATGAACCCAGCCCTTAAAGTAAACAAAACAGAACTGCTTGAAGTACAATAAAATGGAAAGCAGACAAAGTAGAGAAAAACTATCAGTACATGTTGGCAGACAAAAATGAGACAATGCAGTAAATTGGAATCGGGAGGAAAATCCTGTAGAACGTCCTTTTGTGCTGTACCTGTTCTGGAGGGAGAGGATGGCTCTTTATCTTGCTGCAGAGCTGTTTGTGAGTCCTGCACTGTCCTGGGAGGCTCCATTTGAGGAAGGAGCCAGTGAAGAGACCTGTGCTGGAGGGAGAGGATGGCTGTCTATCTTGCTGCAGGGCTCTGTTTCTGAGCCCTGCTCTGTCCTGAGAGGCTCTGTTTGAGGAAGGAGCCAGTGAAGAGACCAGAAAGGAGAAAACAATGGAACATGAAAATTTCAAACATGACGGTAGGAAAAAGGCCCATTATACCTTCCAGTATGCCCAATCCTGTATAATATGTGTATAATAACTGCGTATTGTTTTTTCCAATACAGAATCCCACAGCGTAATTTGCCATCATAAAGGAGCGTTTATAATGGCAAACATGCTCCAGGTTTCCCTTATCCTGCACATGTGCCAGCAGCCCCGTCGCTTTTCCCTCACTGCCAGACACTGACTTACCACCAGTGGTTACACAGGCACTTGGACTCCAGGTAAGTCAATTAAAAAAAAAGGCACACAAAAATGGTGGAGGGAGACAGAGGAACTTAAAAAAAAAGTTCTCTTCAACAGCTGCATCTGACCGAACCTGCTGAAACTCGGTCAGATGGTGACGCGATTGCACAAACACATTGCCTCATTTTATATAATTGCTGTGGTGAAAAAACAATACCCAGCAATTATATAAAATAAAATATGGGGTGGTGTGTAAAACTTGAATTTTACACATCCACAGTGTTGGATGCTTAGATGAACCTCTTCAAGCTTCACTCTTTGGGTTTATGCAGCATCCAACACCTTCGGTGTGTGTAAAATTCTTGTTACACACTCCACCCCATATGTTATTCTATATGTGATGGCCCCATTGGCAATCCTTCCTCTTACTACCCTCCCATGCTCTGACATCCCCTTATTTTATCAAGCCCCTGTGCCTGTCCCACCTTTTTTGAATTATCTCACTCTTTTAGCACAGCCCATCTCACTCATCTTTTTATTTCACCTGTCAATCACTGTTTCTGTGATAAAGTCCTTTCAGACATCCCTTCAGAACTTTCTGCCCACCATATTCAGTGGGATAACCTTTTATGCATATATCTGCACTTAGGGTGAACAACTCATTCCAATTTACCTTATTCATCCCACAGTGATATTTATACTTTTCAAGCATGTGCCCCATCTCCAGTTCTGGGTATACAGTATATGTTGAAGTATCAGTCTTTCTTTGTATGTTTTCTCCCATAACCACTGGATCATTTTGGTGAGCTTTTCTGCACTACCTCCACCCTGTCACAGTCCTTCTGCAAGTGTAGGCTCCAGAACGTTGAGGTGTACTCCAGGTGGGGGGGTGCACAAGGACTTATACAGAGGATGGATCACCTCCTTGTTTCTACTGCAAATGGCTGCTTCTATGCATTCCAGAATTCTGTTAGCCCTTCCTACTGGTATGTTGCACTGGGCACACATTTTCAGGCTCTCTGATATTATTACCCCTGAGTCTCTTTCCTCAGCCATTTTCTCTACTGCGATCCCTCTCATGAGGCATTATGTTTTGGGGATTTTGTTTTTGACAAACATTACCTTCCAATTTTTGGCAATGAATTTCAACTACCAGCTTCAGGACAATTTGCTAGCATTTTCAGGTTGTCCCTCATTATTCAGAACCCCCTTCCCCCCATTGTCCAGCCTACCACATATCTTATTGTCATCTGCAGAGGCAGATCTTTCCCTGGACCTCTATCCCGATATCACAAATCAATATGTTAAAGATGTCGGGCCCAAGACCTGAGCATGTCCAAGTGAGAAGTGACTGACAAGCCACATAACCTGCAGCACTCAATCGGGGACACTGGAAATCAAGAACTCAACACATTGGGCACATCTAAGCACCACTAACAATTCTCTCTTCCAAAGGAAGGACCTGTGATGGGAAGGGAGTTCCTTTCATTTTAAGAAGAGTGGTTTGTGAGCAGAAACTTTCCAAAATCATCACAGAATTGTGCATTAAAATTCTAGTTATCTAATTTTCATGACATGTAACTGTAGGTTCAAGCAAGCAGGCTAGTGAAATCATACTGCAAAGGAGATCACTGAGAGGCACTGTGTATATCTGCACTGGCAGCTATCTGCCATGCAACAGGAGCAGGCAGAGTGAATTTAGTAGGCTGGGAAAAGGTGCAGGGGACATTTTTTTAAGATTTATTTGGCAAGTATTTCTATGCATTTCTCTGAATCAAGTATGAAGTTAAGCATCTGACAACTCTCCAGGAAAGCTGGTGGTGCTGCTCCTGACTCAGATGGTTTGTCTGTAACAATAATGGCAGGTGGAAGGAATGGATATGAGTTGTTTACTGCATAGAGGTTGAAGTAGTAATGGGACCAATTGGAGTTCCAGAAAGGTAGCCAAGTCCTTAATGCATATATGGACCTTAAATTGAGGTAAGACCAAGTGTGACATAGTAACTTGGCACTAAGCAGAGTGGCAAGAGCAGCACCAAGGATGGCACCTTACCCAATACCACATCAAACTGTTTGAGCAGCATCAAGGATGGAACTGTTTCACTTACAGTGTTGCCCAGCATTAGGTTCCTTCATGTCAGCTAGTACCTTGAGTCAAGATCAGTAGAGGATAGTCAAGGCAATCATCTGGCAGTTGCCTGACTTCTTGAATTAGCCAGTTGACTACTACAGCACACAGGCTAAATGGCTTGTAGAGCAACACACACACGCATAGCACTGTTGATGTACAGTGCTACCTGCTGACTCTTTTAACATCCATGAAGATAGCAACATGAATTTTTAGAATTTAAAAGCAGTGACACGAAGCATTACAACTACTGTAATTGCAACTAAACATTCTGATTGCATTATTTAGATATCTTTAATCATGATGGAGCTGACACTAGGTACCACTCAAAATGAGGATATCCTAATTTATGAAATTACTTAAATGCAGGCTGTATTGTTGTCATCATAGATAGTTTTGTATACAAATTTAAATGATTTCATATCACATATTCTTTTACATATTTTGAATATTTGGTACCAGTTTCTGATATCATGTTCCTGAATTTGGTTGCCTTTTTTAAAGTGTGATCTTGATTTTCCATCAGAAGTGCTGAAGCATTAATATACCTGTAATTCAGATCACAAGAACATAAGCAATTAGCACAGTGCCCATAGTCATTAAACTAACAGTATTTTATGCATTGCTTGTAAAGTACTTCAAGATTATTTATATATGAAAGGTGCCAAAGAAATCTCAATTCTATTCTGTTCTATTGCTCACTGAATCTGAACCCTACAGATAGGATAAGAAGAGATGTAACCCAACATTAATTTTATCAGCAGCAGTCATGGTTTTTGAGCACAGGAAATGGGTGATCTGAGTAAAAATACTGATGAGATCCTTCACAAACCTGCTACAGGACACAGCCATGGGGAAATACAGAGTTCCTTTCATCTTAAAATCATTCAGATCCTTCAAAATCTTTTATGACATGAATTTTCAAAGTCACGAAAGGACATTTAATTGATAGACTGTGCTTAGTTGGCTATGATTTTGTTTTCTACAGATACTGTGAAGAAATCACTGTGGACTGCTAAAAGAAATCTGCTTTCATTCTTTTTTTTTATTTTAACAGGGATAAAACAAATGGAAACAACTCTTTGATATGAGTGCATGGCCACACTTTAATAGTTCACTGAATCTTTTGTAATTCACTGTCCAAAGAAGAATCAATAAATCTGGAGATGTTCTGTGCATCCTTGAAAAGAGTGCATGTACACAATAGAGTTAGGGGCATTAGAGCTACTGTCTGCACATAACTCTGAGAAAAACCTTATAACTATTCATGACCCATATGATGGGCATAGTATTGGTAAAAGATTAAATGTGATTATCATTTCACGGAATGTACAGAAAAGCTTGCACCACAATAGGAAAAAAAGTATTTTTCTGCTCATACACTGTTATTCATTAAGCAGTATATAGTAGATTAATGTGATTGTCTACTTTAAGATCACAGTGGGCAAGGTAGGACAGTGCTTTTACTGTATGGCAAAGGGATTCAACTGGGAAAATGAGGTATTGCTCTAATGTGGGACAAATGAGAGGTACTGTGAGTCAGAACTTCTTCCAACTGCAAATACTGTCCTATGGATTATTTTAGGAGTTCTAGAATGAGATTGTTTTTTTATTTGTTCATAAGATTCACAGAAAGAAAGACTGAGGGAACAAACATGTAGGAAAATAAAACTGTTGACATAGCTACTGATCAGAAAACTGGACCTAGGGCATAGGAACCCAGGAAATGAGTTTAGGATGGGGGAGAGGTACTGTCTGTCACTCAGCAGAAAAGGGACCTTAGTGTTATCATATGCAATGTCCTCAAAGTGGCAGGGCAGTGTGACAAAGCAGTGGGTAGGGCCAATGTGATGCTGGGATGCATTGGGAAAGCTATTTCCAGCAGGAGAAGGGATGTGATGTTGCCATTGTATCAATCACTGGTGAGACCCCACTTGAAGTATTTTGTCCATTTCTGGAGGCTGCACCTCAGAAAGGGCATAGACATGTTGGAGACAGTCCAAAGTAGGTCAATGGTTGCACCAGAATCCCTATGAGGAGAGACTGAGGAACTTCAACATGTGCACCCTATCGGAAAGAAGAGAATGAGGGACATGATAGAGACCTACAAGTACCTTATGGGGGAGAACAGGATGCAGTAGAGGAGTCTCATTTGAATGAGAAAGAGCACCAGGACCAGAAGACATGCAACAAAGCTGAAGGGAAAGGGATGTGAGGAAGTATTACTTGACTAAAAGGGTGGTAAAGGCCTGAAATAGACTGCCAGCAGAAGTAGCGGAGATGAAAACAATAAGGGCTTCAAGCATGCATGGGATAGACATAGAGGAATATTAGTAAATAGGCAGGGAGCAGCGAGGGTCACCAGAAATCTGTTAGCGTCTGTTGAGACAAGCTAGGCAAGGACCATCCGAACAGACTGGGTGGGCCAAATGGTCCTTTTCTGCTGAAAAATTCTGTTTCTATGATGAATATGCTGTAGACTCATGGTTGCAACCACAGCCACACAAACACATTATGCGCAAGAGGCATTGAGGGCAGAACCCAAGTGGATTTGGATCTCTAGCTCCTCCAGGCCAGAGAGCCTCCCAGTCAAGCAGTCACAATAAGACACTCCAGTGCTCTTTACAGACTCCTCAAAACTCCTTCCCCTTTTTCAAGATTTTTCCTTGGCTCACCATTTATATCCATGCCATCTTATACCCATTCCATCTTGTACCCATCTCCTACCAAGGAGGGATAACTGGGCTAGCACAACCAACCTCCACAAAAGAGGACAGTTGCAATGATACCTGAAGAGCAGAGTTAGTATTCATTGTTGGGGGGGGCAGGGTGCAGAAACAGTCTGGTGTGAATGGACACAATTTCCTATGTGCCTTTGTGCAAGTTTGTTAGCATCTGTTTGTGTGTGTGTGTGCATGATGATCTGAAAGAGAGTGTGTATGGTCAAGTGGGTCCAGCAGTATGGACATGTGTCTGAAGGAGAGTCGGAAATGATTGCGCATGTGTCTTTCTGGCTTAATTTAAATGTGGTGTGTGTGTGTGTGTGTGTGTGTGTGTGTGTGTGTGTGTGTGTGCTGTTGTGTGTGTGTGTGTGTGTGTGTGTATGTATGTGCTATTCTAGTCTGACTGTCTGTGTGTGTGTGTGTGTGTGTGTGTGTATGTATGTGCTATTCTAGTCTGACTGGCTGTGTGTGTGTGTGTGTGTGTGTGTGTGTGTGTGTGTGTGTGTGTGTAAAGAGTTTGTCAGAGTGGTCAACTCCTTACAGTTGACAGCCCTGTATTATCAGAACTGAAGGGCTGTGGTTGGGCTGAGGGTGTCAGGAATGCCTTTTGTGCAAAGAGGTGGGTATCTGCCAGAGGAGTGGTAGAGCAACTCCAGGGTGTTTTTTTTGTCAGTTGGGGAATAAAACCAATAGCAACTCCTTTAGGGCATAATAATTAGGCAGTCTTTATGCTGCCATTAGACTTGGAATATATTGGAATACAGGATGTGTATTGAAGTCCATGGCATGGCAAGGGTATGAGGCTTTACACCCCTCAACACAGTTCAAACCATAGTAGCTTAAATCCAGTAGCAGCAGTTACCTCTTGTTTGCTATTTGCCACTGGAGACCACTGTGCTAAAAATAAAAAAACACATTACAGCTGAATTTCCAACTTTATTTTTCAAAGGCAGCAGACCGAAATATTCGTCCCATCCACTTAGTATCAAACACCCTCATGCCACTGAAATATATTTCTCTTCAAGGGGTCTAACTTTCCAAACCCGAAAACATGCCGTATTTTCAGTTGCAGCAGAATGGCACAATGTTTAGACTGTTGTTTTGGGCCTTTTTCATGTTCTTTACTGCATATTGGTTTGTTTTCAACAAGTGTTTTCTGTAGCACTTCTAACATTAATTAATCCCTTATTACCTCTTCTTTTAACTCTCCTGGGGAACTAGTCTTCCATTCTTTTCCCAGAATAAAAAGTATATCTTGAAAGATATACAGTATATTTAAGCAATAAAGCATAACGCAGTGTGATGGAACAGCCCTCCAGAGGAGGTAGTGGGGACAAAAACAGTTGGGGAATTCAAGAATGCATGGGACAGACATAAGGCAATTCTAGTTGAGGGGTAGGAGGAAGTAGGTTGTTGGTTAACTAGGATCTGCAGCTTATCTGAAAGGTAATGATATGGGCAGACTGGGTGGACCAAGTGATCCTTATCTGCCGTCAAAGTCTATGTTTCTGTATTTCTATGTGTTGTTGTGTAATAATGTCACTCCTCAGGTAGGTTGAAGCCAACTGTTTCCATCACTTGAGGAGTAACACTATTACACAACATGCACAGTTCCTCATTGTGAAAAATCATACTGTATAGATTGTTGACTAAGACGCAGACACAGGTTTTCAATTTTAAAACAATTTTACTGCTTTAAAATGATTCAAACTGGAAATATGAAGAAAAATAAACCCTGTATTTGAACTGTTCAGGTAATTTTAAAAGGAATAAAATGAATAAATGAGTTACTAAACTGGATAAATATGTCAAAACTATTCAAAACTTGATAAATCTGGAAACATTTAGCTGACATGGTTAAACTGGTTTGTATTGCTTTGCACTACTTTTATAATACTTTTAACTGGTGTGGATTTCTATTTTATCTGGTTAAATTATTTTAAAAATAACTACAATAAATTACCTGCACTGCATAAATACATCTTTAAAAAGGAAACAGTTACAGTGAACTGGATCAGGCGCTTTGCATGTATTTTCTGATTTTTTTAACTGCTATGGATCTGTCTCTTTATATGTCACTTGTATACATGGAACATGCACCTGGTGTTTCCTTGGATTATTGTTGGTAGACTCATTGTCAAGCAGGGTTCTTGTGTTCTGGTTGGTAGATGTTTTGAACTGCATTGGTGGAGGTTGGTCTCTGGTTCTTGGTTCAGTTGCTGGCTTGGTTTTGTTTAGCGGTTGGTTTGCAGACATCATGGATGGTGTGCTGGGTGACTGCATTTCCTGGGAAAGGATGTTGCTTCAGGTATATCTGTCTATTAGTTTTGCTCCCCAGTAAGAGTTCAGGGATATTTATGATTTATGTCTGGTTACCACCATTATTTGTCTTACTTCAAGGCCAGCATCAGACAGTAGCTGAACTGTTATAGCTCGCTGGCTGTGATTTGTATAGAAGGTCTTGAGTCCTGCAAGCTTACTGAAGTGAGGTAGCATACTTTGCTAAATATTTAACACCCACTAATTGTAATGTATACCAAATGCACTAGTTCTGTAGTTCTACATGTGTTTTTCTCCTCAGGTGCACTAACAGGCATGGAGCATTTTCTAGCAGTTTGCTGAGGTAGGTTTCAAGGCACCAGACTGGGCAAAGAGGGTGACCTGGAATTTTAAACATGGCATCTCTCAGTTTTTCCCAGTAACCCTCTGACAGACGTTTGTGTGTTTTTTTTTCATTGAACACAATTGTGACATATTTTAAATCTTGTTCATCTCTTTTTATTATGAAGGAATGTGGTTTTAGGGATCTTTGTCCCTCGCACCCATGTTGTGAAAAATGTAGGTCAAGCCACACTTCTCTTACAAGCCCTGCTGCAGTTCAGGGATTGAATGCTTCTGATTGTCTTATTTGTTAGAGGTCTTACCAGATTATTAGTGGGTGGTGGGTTGCCATGTCCTTTCCTTGTCATCTGATATTTTTTAAGTGACACTCAAATGTGTTATTTGATGTTTGGAACTCAGTGCTCAGCTTAGTATGTTGAACAAATGGCTCAGTGACAGTTCATTTAAGTGGTGGTTCGGGCCAGCTCGGATACCTATATAGCTCAAAATACTGTACTGGTCTCCACTATTTTGTACAGTGCTATAAAACTCTCTGAGTATTGATTTAAGTCTGCTGCCAATATTGTTTTTAAATCACAGGCTATTTCTTTTTCAGCTATTCATTCATTAAACAATCGGATAACCCAGTTGGTTTGCCATCTTGTCATGACTTCATTTCTGTCTAGTTCTGTTTGATCTATTGCTGCTGGTAGGAGATCTAAATGCCTTATTTTTTCTTTCTTTTTTCTGTGGCTGTAGTGTTGCTGCTCATATCTGGCTCATTTTCTGTTGGCAGAGAGAACGTGTTGTTAAGGCTTTCTATTGTCAGGAGGTTGAAGTTCATGTTGAAGTTCATGACAGGCAAGTGAGAGATCAGGGTTGTGGGCAGTGATTCATGTGTTTACTTTGACAAGTGATGAGGTCATTTTCTGCCTGCCCTTGATACAGTGATGTTATTGCTTAATAACATCACTGGGGCGTGTCAGCCAATAAGAATCTGAGAATTATTTTTCCCAGTGTATAATTCCTCATAATTCAAAGTCTGCTAGTAGAAAACTCACAGACTAGCGGTAGACCAATAATAGTTCAAACTGGAAACAGCTGAACCACATAAAATGTATCATAGAAAACACGTGTAAACATTGCCTGCATAGAATTATAACAGCCATGCTGGCCTGGTGGTGCTGAGGGTTGAGGCGCTGGACACCACACCTTGCACCTCGCTGGCGACCTGGGTTCAGGAATGGACTCGAGCCACCAGGGGCTGGCATGGGGAAGGAAGGATTGAGCATCCTGCAACAGCTCTCCTTCCTTCGGGGTCGGTGAGGGATATGCACCACACTGCAGTGACACCCAGCATAGGCTGGGTGTTCAGCAGGGTGTGGGCATTCACATGGGAGAGGAGCCGGAGGGAGTTTGCATGTTAGTGAGCTGATATCAGTGCACGTCCAGCTTCTCAGTGAGCATATAAAGAAAAAATACAGAGCTGCCTGCCACTCTTCATGATGCCAGTCCTTGGCTCCAATCAGCTCCCAGGGTGGCTCCACCATGCCTTATCCCATTGTCTGCGGAGCCATTTGAGAGGGGTCAGTCCCATGGCCCAACCCTGGGGGGCAAGCTAGAGGGTCCCAAGATAGGGGTGCACCTAATCTGGAAGTGGTAGCAAGGGTCCGTGACTGGGCAGATCTCCGGGTGACAGGCGGCCAAAAAAAAAAAAAAGAAATATAACACCAACCTCTCTAAGGAAAACTGGTAAAATGGCATGTTGTCTTTGCAATTTTTAACTTTTGGTTTTCTTTGATTAGAGATCCAGGAGAGAACATGCTGGCCCAGTGGCACAGAGGTCTAAGGCACTGGATGCCTTACCTCTCACCATGCCAACGACCCATGTTCGGGAGTGAGTGCGGGGGATCAGGGGTTGGCACGGGGGGTGCGGTGCAGAATGAGCTGCCAACAGGCAGCTCTCCTCTTGGGGGAGGGATCTGAGCTTCCCTCAGTGCTTGGCTGCCTCGTGGTGGAGGCCTGAGGGCAGTGCAACTCAGGGGAGCCAGGGGCACTAGGCCAATGGAGTGGGTGGGAGGAAGGGCCCATCGACTGAGCAAGAGGGCGCATGCACACCTCCACGCACATGCTCCTCTCTGTCTGGGGCCCAGGGTAACTAGAGAGAAAAACCAGGAAAAAGGTCAGGAGCTATGGCAGGATGATGTGTCTTGGCTGGCTCCAGGAGTCCGCCGGGACATGCACAGCATTCCAAGATCCTGAACGACCCGGAGTCTAGTAGGTTGGCTGACGGAAGCCGTGACTTGCCGAGGAGTATAAACACCTTTATGGAAAAAAAAGAGATTCAGAAGAGCATCTGTTACATCATTGGTGCAATCTCTTCTTCATCTTTAGTGGGTTACTCAGTCTTATTCCTTCCTCACCCCACCCCATAGCCTCTGAGGCTGGAATTATTTTCTCTACTGCCTCCACCTCCCTCTTAGAACAACTGTGGTGGTAGGCTGGGTCTCACTCTACTCTTCCTCATCTAAAATTATAGCAGCCAAATCAGCTGCTGTTAGTCAGCCTTGGCTTGGCACTGCCACTAATGAATGGGGATTGTTGGTACTGTACCAAGGCCACTACTTTTCTTCAGCACTTTGGGACCAAGTTCTGTAGCAGGATTACCATTTGCTGCAGAACTTCTGAAGCAGTGGTTTGTAATTTATGTGGAAATTATCTGTCATCAATGAACTGCCACATCACAGCATCAGCTTGTCATCCTGATTTCACATCCATGGCAATGGTTATGGCAATTGCAATGGGGGAATGCACAGTAACACTAGTTCAAAAAAACAGACCTTTAGAAATAATTTCACTTTTAAAAAAGCTGAAAAAATTTATCACTTAAGGTTCTATCTTATTGCATAAATGAAATACACACAGGGGACCTTATGTGATAAAATAAGTTATCTACATACTCATGCTGTTTACACCACTCATGAGGTCCCCACTGTGTATCACCTATATATTTTTCTGCAATCTATAACATAGTTGTTTGTTTTTTAAATAAATTTCCCTTTTTGTGGCCATGAAATTATATCCACATTCATACAGGTCCCTTTGGAAGTGGAATAAACAGAATAGAGGAAATATTGCAAGACTCATTATTCATGCCAACCCACTTCTCCTGACACACTACCTAACCCCATCAGGCCATGACATGCATGTTAACCCCTTGTGAAAGAAGGCTCCCCTGCCTGTTACAAGGTGTTACCCATGTGACAGAACACTACACCATACCTACCCAGGCTCAGGGTGGTGGTATGCGGCAGGGCTGCCCCCATCCTTGTGTTGCCCTTCCAGCTCCAAGAGCTCATCTTCGAACCTGAGTCACCAGCATGGAAATGATACATGCCACCCACTAGCCCAATGGCTGGCCCTGCCCACAACATTTCTCCATAGCTTTTAGGTAATTCTATCAACCCATGATAACATGTAATCAATAACCCTGGCAAAAATGTGTACAGCACAATTATTCATTTAGTAGATCTGTTCTTACAACAGGTCTACACATTATTATATTCCACCTTTCGTGAGATCATTATTTTTACTTAAAAACAACAGGTTAATTCATTTTACCAGTTATACATTGCAGACGGCATCCCTATACCTTAAAGGCACAAACAAATCTCTACAAAGTAAGGTATGAAGTTAACAGGTCTATGCTATTGTCAAGTATTTATTTAAGTTGGCCCTAGTGTAATAACTTAAGACTTAAAATATTATTAGGCTATAGTACAAGTTGAGCAAATTGTGCCACTTTCTCTGAGAGTGGGAGCTGTGGTAGATTAGTGACTATTCATTTCTGTGGAAGAATGCAGCCCTGCCATTAGCTAATGTATGATGTGATAGCACTAACATCACAGGCTGAGCACACATTAGATGGGTTTTGGACATAAAAGGAGGGGAAGAAAACCAGGTGCTATGGATAAACTAGAAATATTAATTAAGAATCACCAAGAACTGAATTCTGTGGGATTGCAGATATTTTGCAGTAGGCTACAAGTTCTGTGCAAAATTCTGCAGCCACAAATTTCTAGGTACCTAACTACATATGCTGATCTTTTTGTTTCCTTACTCTTATCTTTATCCTGATAGTAAGCACCCCCTTCCCTGACAATTCATAGAAACACAGATTTTGTTAGCAGATAAGGACCTTTTAGCCCACATAGTCTGCCCTATTTTTCCTTACTTTCTATGCTACTGCAGATCCTATTCGGTCTCTGGTCCCCCACACCTTATTTCTAAGGTCCCGTCATGTCTATCTCTTGCATCTTGAATCCTGTTACCATTTTAGCACCCACCACCTCTGCTGGGAGGCTGTTCTAGGTGTCCAGCACCCTTTCTGTGAAGAAGTATTTCCCCACAACTCCTCTGAGTGTCCCACCTTCTAGCTCACAGCGTGATCCCTTGTCCTTGAGCATCTTTTTTGTATGTAAAATGCTACCTTCTTGTACCTTATTAATACCTGTGAGGCAATTGAATATTTCTATCATGTACCCCCTTTCCCTCCTTTCCTCTAGACAGTACATATTTAGTACCTTGAGTCATTCCTCATAGGGCTTTTGATGTAGGCCCTGCACCATTTTGGTTGCCCTCTTCTGTACTGCCTTCACCCTTTATTTGTTCTTCTGGAGATGGAACCTCCAGAACTCGACACAGTACTTGAGGTGGGGCATCACCAGTGATCTATACAGGGGTAAGACTACCTCCCTCTTTCTGCTGGTGATACCTTCCCTATGCACCCAAGCATCCTCCTAGCTATCCCCACTGCCTCATCACACTGCTTGGCAACCTACAGGCCATCAGAAATGATTACCCACAGGTCCCTTTCCCCTGGCTGCCAATACCTCCTCGCCCAATTGGTATGTTGCCCATGGGTTTCAGTGCCCTAAGTGCATGATTTTTGCACTTTTTTGAATTGAAACCCAATTACCAAACCCTTGACCATTCTTCCAGCTTTTTCAGATTGTCCCTCATTTTTTTCATCCCTCTGGTGTGTCCACTCTGGTACATATTTTTGTGTCATCCACAAACAGGCATACTTTTCCTTCCAACCCTTCTGCAATGTCACTAATAAAGACAATGAAGAGGACCAGGCCTAGTACTGACCCCTGTGGCACCCCACTGGTCACCTTGCCTTCCTCAGAGTGTACACAATTTACCATCGTCTGCACATCTTACCCATTTTATTACTTTGGACCCACTCCTAGGCTGCACAGTTTGCTCACCAGTCTTCTGTGTGGAACAGTGTCGAGGACCTTACTGAAATCCAGGTAGGCCACATCCATCGCTCCACCCAGATCCACTTTCCTGGTCACCCAGTCAAAAAACTCAATCAAGTTTGTCTGGCAAAACCTACTCCCAGTGAAACCATGCTGCCTCAGAGCCTGCAACCCACTGGGCACAAGGTGTTCCACAATCCTTTCCTTCAATAATAATTCTATTACTTTACCCACCACTGAAGTCAGCCTGACAGGTCTGTCATTTCCTGCCTCCTCTCTATTACCACTTTTGTGAAGTGGAACCACATCTGCCCTCCTGTAGTCCCCCAGAACCTCCCCTGCATCTAGTGATAGGTTGAACAGGGCTGTCAGAGGTGCAGTCAGCACCTCCTTAAACTCCCTGAGTATCCTAGGGCGTACCGGTTGAGCCCCATCATTGCCTTGTCCACTTTTAGCTGTGCTAGTTCTCTGAAGACTCTCTCCTCTGTTACAGGACTAGTGTCCACCTCCCTTCCTTTCATGCCCTTGTCTCTTATCTGTGTCCCCATCACCCACTCCATTCTCCATAAATACTGAACAAAAGTATTTGTTCAATATATCCGCTTTGTTTGATCCTCTTCCACACAAACCCCTCCTTCCCCTTTTAGCCTTACTATCCCTCCTATGGTCTTTCTGTTTTCTCTTATGTACTTAAAGAATGTTTTATCCCCCTTTTTTACTGACTGGGCAATATTCTCCTCCATTTGCACCTTTGAGCTCCTAACGGCCTTCCCTGACTCCCTTATGTTTCTCCTGATATATCTCCCTATCCTCCTCCTTCTGTATCTCCTTGTACCTTTTAAATGCTAGCTTTTTGCCCTCACTTTCTCCACTACTCCTTTATTTATTTATTTATTTAACTTTTGTCTACCTGGTAAATGCTATGAGCCAAGGCCCATTTTCAAGCATGTCCTGGGACTGCTAACAGTCAAGTCAAGATGTTACAGTAATTCAATTTAAATACACACTCTGAACAAACAACAATAAATAAATAATAATACATCATCTAAAACAAACACATTGTAACAAATTGAAATAGTAATGTTTCAAGCGGCACTTAAAAACATCATGACTTGCAGTTTTTGTAGTGATCATAGGTAAATTGTTCCTTTGTTTAGCAGCCAAAGCAGAAAATGCCCTATGCCCCATCTTAGCTTTCATTTTGGGGGTCACCAATTTAATTAATGCGTTTGATCTTAGTAACCTCTCATCTGTCCTGATCTGATAGTATTGAAAGAGGGGGGAGTCTGTCCTACATCTCAAAACATTATCTGTTAAACAATTCAAATTAAAAACACTACCTAACCATAGTGGAAGCCATCCTGTTTGCTGATAAAGCAAACAGTGATGAGTTTGATAAGGTACTTTGAGTGCAAATCTGCACACTCCATGAAATGTTGTTGTTAGGAGTGTCAAATCAGTTTTGAAAAGATCCAAAAAAAAAGAAATGAATTATTGTTCATTGTTACCAAGAGTACTCTCTTAGCAACAACTATTCTAGCCCGTGTAGTTAAGCAGTTTTAAAGTTTAAACAACATCCCTAGTTTCTGGTTTATCTGCCTGCTGATTATACTAATGTGTGTAGAAAAGGTTAAGTCAGAGTCCAATGTTATGCCCAAATATTTAAACTGTGTAACTTGTTCTAGTTAGACTCCTGATAAAGCTATTATAGTTAATAATGGATTTTTATCAAGTTTTGGTTTTGACCATAAGAACATTTTTTTTTTATTGTTTGGTAACAAACGTTGATTATTTAGCCAGCTTTCCAGTTTTAAAAATTCTGTACCTAAAGTTTGATTCAAAATCTGTACTGAAGTGGAGTTACAATATAATACAATATAATATCATATCATATTATCAGCGTACATTAAGACATTCACGTCCTTTATATGCAAGGGCAACTAATCCACAAATAAAGAAAACAAACATGGCCCCAGGATAGATCTCTGGAGCACTCCTAGTTGTTCCATAAGCCTACTTTCTGATAGTATTCCATCATAGCTGACCCTCAGTGGCCTCTCTTACAAATAACTGCTGAACCATTCACATGGAGATTCAGCTAGATCAATGCTGTCCAGTTTCCCAAGCAGCAAATGATGACTAACCAGCTTCAATGCCTTGGACAGGCCCACAAACACAGCACCAGTGAGCTCCCCTCTAGCCAACACCTCACTGGTGTGGCTCATGAACCCAGCCAAGGCAATACCTGTACTATGATATTTACGAATACCATGCTGCTCGGGAGACCGAACACTCCAGAACTGTAAATAGTCTGTGAACCATTGGTTCACAACTTTGTCAAATAATTTCCCTAATAAAGGTATCAAAGATACAGGTCTATAGTTTTTCATTTCAGTGGTACTACCCCCTTTATATATTGGCTTAACTATCGTTTCTTTCCATGCATTTGGAAATTGCCCTCTAATTATTGAAAGGTTGAAAACGTTTGTTAGCGGTTTAAAAATGTAGTAGGCAACCAATTTCAAGAATCTTGGTTCCAAACAGCAACCACCGGAGCTCTTTGAAACTGAGATATTATATAAAAGTTTTAATACTTGAGATGGTCTAAACATACGAAAGTAAGATGATGGAATCAGTGCTTTGTTTTTGCTTATCTGACAACCCCTCATGTCACCAACAGATGCAAACTGATTAGTGAACTTAGTCAAATCAGTAAATGTCTTTAAAAATAGATCCCCAATAACCTGAGGGTCTTTTATAATATTGCCACTGACACAGAAATAATGAACCATTTGTTTAGTTTCAGGTTCTGCCAGGGACTTTATGGACTGCCAAAACCTTCTAGGGTTCCCCATCTCCTTAGCTTGTTGATTTTTCTGGTAATCTGAGTTCTGCTGCCTAAGGTTAATTTTACATTCGTTCCTCAGTCTACGCTAGTTATTTAAATCATGTTCTCTCCCTGAAGATTTATGGAGTTTCCAAGCGTTATCATGCTTCTTCATTAGATCAAAGAGGTCAGAAGTGATCCTCCTGCTGTTAGTACCTCTAACCCTCCTTCTAGTTTTTGGGAAATATTTATCTTGAAGCTCCCATAAAGTTACTGTAAAATAATCAACCGCTGCTTCAACATCTGGGATAATTTCCAAAGAAGAACAATCCACTACTTGCAAGTCTCTTAATAAACCCTCAGGTATCTCATTTGTAAATTTTCTATAAGTTATAAATCTTGCAGGTGGATTTATTCATTTACAATTCCAAGCACAGAAAATAACTAAGTGATCACTCACTGTATCTGGTAACGTACCAAAACTTCTAACCCTATTTGATCTATTAGTTAATATCCAATCTAAAGTAGTATGTTTACCACTAGTACTGTTTAGTCTTGTATATGAATCTATGAGTTGGGATAACCCCACATTAGTGATAATAGATTCTATTTCTGCATTGGAGATTGGGTCCCAATTAATATGAAAATCCTCCAATACCAAAATGTTGCCCCTCTGTGGTAAGGAACCTAGGTAGTGAAGACAATCTACCAATCCCTTCCTACCTGTTTTTGGTAGATTATACATTATACCAAATTTCAATTTGTAGCAACTTCCCAAAGTTATTTCAAGTCGCATCCATTCACAATCAGTACAAGTGCTATATCCTGAAACAATTTCCTCCAGTGCCAAATGATCCTTATAATAAATTAAAATACCTCCCCCCACCCCTTTTTTTTTCCTGGTTGAGCCTTTTTATAAAATTGGTATCCCTTAATTGCGTATAACTTATTATTTATATGAGGTTTGAGCTAAGTGTCAGTTAATCCGAATATATTTGGATTGTGCTAAATCATTCAGGCCTCAATCTCATGTTTTTTGGATACCATACTTCGGGTGTCAAAGTGCATAAATCTTAACCCACCCATGGTCCAAATATGTCTGTTTGGTGTTCTAAACTGAGATAGTGGTCCTGCATTCATCTCAACATTTCCAGACATAATTTATATAAGCCAGGCAAAAAATGATATCTTTGAAATAAAAGTTGGTGACATCACAATTACAAGATACAGATAATTCCCTCTATCAAACGCTGATTTCTTACTCAAATTACTTAAACATTTAATGGAATGTGGTATTGTTGAAACTGCTATCTAGTCAGAGAATGTAAATGCATCTGTCAGCTTTCCGGAAACATTGGATTTGCTCAACACATTCAATATGTGAACTATGCTACAATCTAAAAGAACTAGGGTCAAACACATAAGCAGCAACAGTTTTGAGTTCCTCATTTTAAGAACAATTCTTAAAACTTTTACTGATCAATTTAGTATATCTATTTCAAACTTTATGAGTGAAGCAAACAATTACATATGAACTAAAACTCCCCAAGCTATTCTTTATATAGTCTAAATAGGACTTTTTTTTCTAGGGAATGTGCTTGTGCACAGCCCACAAGATGTGTTGCAGTGTGAAGATTTAAAGGTTAGTGTCCCCTCCCACTAAGGTGTTCCTGTTCTGTAATTGGCTCACCACCAAGCCCCCTTCCAGCTATGGAAAACACCTTATGCACACACCACAGTCTTAGTAAAATGTTATTGCTCACAGAAATTAAAATATTGCCCAGTTCAAGATGGAAAGTAGCTATATATGAACAGTTCAAGATGTAGAGCAGCACTATAATAACAAATTCAGTATGGTGAGCAGATCAGAGCTAATCTGAAAACATCTGAGCCATGACAAACATGCAAGCAGTGTTAGTGTGGAGTAAGTAGTAGTGACCAAATTAAGTAAAATAAGGTAACAGCTTACTGACTTATTTGCAGCATGAATGTAACAGTGTTTCAGGTGCTGGGAATCAATCACAGCAGGTGTTCGAGCCGGGAGGTTTCTGCGCTGTTTTGCAGTGCAAAGATTAAAAGATCAGTGTCCCCTCCCACTAAGGTGTTCCCATTCCATAATTGGCTCACTACCAAGCCCCCTTCCAGCAACAGGAAACAACTTATGCACACACCACAGTTTTAGCAACATCTTGTTGCTCACAGAAATTATAATATTGTCCGGCAAACAGTTCAGGATGGAAAGCAGCTGAATATCAACAGTTCAGGAAGTAGACTTTGTAGAGCAGCAATATGATAACAGATTCAGGATGGAGAGCAGATCAAAGTTAATCTGAAAGCAGCTGAGCCATGACAAACATGCAGGCAGCGTTCATATGGAATAAGTAGTAGTAAGCAAATTAAGTAAAATAAGGCAGCAACTTACTGACTCATTTGCAGCATGAATGAAACAGTGTTTCAGTTGCTGGGACTCAATCACAGCAGATGTTCTTGCTGTGATTGATTCATGGTAATCTGTTATTTATTTTGCTCTTGTTAACCTTCCTGACACAGAGGGGTTTCTGCCTTCTCAATGCCCTCCTTTATTTTTGCCCACTGTTCCTTGGCTGCACCTGGTTTTCCTATGCCCTCTAGGGTGTCCCCCAAGCATTCTTCCATTCTTCCATTCTTCTTAAAACCTGCCCTCTGAAGTCCAGGACCATTGTTTTAGTGTGGTTTAATTCTGGCCCAGTTCTTACTGTATGTTGAACCACACTGTACAATGATCACTGGTCCCCAGGTAGCTACCCACTGTGAAGTCAACAACAATGTCCCCATTTGTCAGTACCAGGTCCAGTATTTCCTCCCCCCACAAGTGGGTTCCTTAACTAGTTGTGTGAGGAATGTCTCCTGCAGGGAGCCCAGGATGACCCTACTTCTAACTGTTGCCACAGCTGGAAGGCTGCAGACCATGTCCGGTAGATTGAAGTCCCCCCCCCCAGCAACCCTTCCCTTTTGTTTGTCATCTATTGGATTGCTTCCAACATATTTTTATTCACCCCCCCCCCATGCTGGAAGTCTATAGATCATTCCTGTGCAAACTGCGGCCCACTTCCATTTCCCCAGGGTGACCCACAGTACCTCTGTTCCTCCATGTTCCCCCTGTATTTCCATAGCTTTTATATTTTCCTTCACATAAAGAACTACTCCCCCCCTTTTTTTTTTTTACCTATCCTGCCTTTCTGAACAGAGTATAAACTGGTATGGCTATCTCCCAGTCCTGGTTTTCATTGCACCAGGACTCGGTAACTGCAACTATCTCCAGGTTTGCTTGTGCCATGGTGGCCTCTAGATCTGCAATCTTATTGCCCAGACTTCAAGTAGTTGCACACATGGTCCACTAGCTTGTACTGCCATCCCCCCATTTTTTCCCATGTGCCCTCCTTTATTTCCTCCACTGTTCTTTTTACCATCTCCCTTTCCTTCTACTCCCTGGATTTTTATGTTAATTGATTCCTTTTGGGATTTCTCTCCCTCCAGATTACCTCTACTGAGATTTTAAGCCTTTGGGGGGCAGTTTATGTTTCCTTGCCTCATTCTGCCTCCCCCTTGGTTAGTTAAATGCTCACCAATGTAGCATTTAAACCATTCACTGAGTACCATGGTTCACCTTCTGAATGGATGTAGGCCATCACCCCTTTACAGGCCTTTTTTCCTCTAGGGAAGGCCCCAATCCCCAATGAATCCAAATCCCTCCTCTGCATAATTTCTTCAACCATGCATGAAGTTCCTGGTGTGGAGAATGCTGTCCTACCCCACCCTGTCATATAGTTGGCATCTCTGAGAAGGTTACAGATCATGCTAAATATCTCAGACCCTTCCCCAACTCCCTGAAGTCCTCCTGAACTATTGCTGCCATATCCCTAGCCAGGTCATGTGTCCCTAGGTGGACAGTGATGTCCATTTCTCCCTCCCTTCTTGCTGCCCCAGTGATCCTTTGGATCCTCTTTCCATCCCTTTGAGCTGTGGCACCAGGAAGGCACCTAACCTCCCTCTCCTCATACTCACCTTCTACCAGCTGTATCCCCTTTACTATGGAGTTCTTCACCAGGATTTGCTTCCACCTCCTCGCAGGTTCTCTGCCACCCCCCTTGGGGGCTCCACTATGGAGGACCCCCACATCCTCCACAGTCACTACTTCAGGTGCCTCTGTGGGACATTCCTGCCTGGCCAGTGTGCATAGGAGTTTCATAGTGGTACTGGATGGGAGATGTGCCTGTGCTCCACCACCCTTACCCTCCCTGAGCCCCCATTGTCCAGCTGCTCATCCTCCTTCTTGGCAACCTTTGCGTTAGTGGTGGCAGACTAGGTGGTCCCTCGATGGAGGAGTAGGACCTCCAGACTGAAGCCAACTCAGCCTTGAGTTCAGCAACGTCCTCCCTCAGTCCAAAGAAATGCATGCAGATGAGGCAGCGATGCAGCCTCCAGAAGGTTTCCCTGAAGACTGCTGCCCTTCAGCCACTGAACTGCACCACTCCCATCATCCTATGCGTCCTACTGTCTCAGTAATTTAAGCCCTTTGAATTCCCTTTATTCCCTTACCCTATTTAGGGAGGTTCACCTACCCCTAGATTTCTGTAGCTTTTGTAACTGTAGTGTAGCTTTCCCCTATATAGGGTGCTTCACCTATTCTCTACTTGATATCTGGTGACTGTGAGCACCTTCTCCCCCTTCCCCTTTTACCTACTTACAATTTGAGGGGCAAGGTGTATGGCCACTGGCTGTCTTCTCTGACTGACTCACTCCTAGCTAACTCCCTTGTAATGTTCTTGTCTCAGGGGTCCTTAGCACAGGAGACCACTCGGGTATGAGTAGTTAAATAGGAGAAACCAGGAACAAAGGGTTGAGCTGTGCAGTACCCGACTGGCCCATCTGATGGGCTGTGGGTGTGGCCTCACTCATGATTGGTACTTTCTTTGAGCCCCATCCTGAGCTCCCAAGCTCCTACAACTGGGGTGTGTACAGCATTTTAGTGGTGTTTGCAGCCAAAAGTAGGAGTGAGGGGCGCTTCTGTCTCCTACACCAAGCCTGCAGATCCCCCATTTGAAATCCAGCTTCAGTTGTTCCCCACTGGTGTTTGCCCTGTATTTTAAGCCCTGTGAAACAAAGGGCTGAGCTGTGAGGAACCCAATTCACTGCCAGAAGGGCTGAGTGTGGCCTCACTAGCAATTAGTCTGTTCTTCGAGCCCTATCCTAAGTTCCTACCTCTAACCTTTCCACAGCCTTTATCATTAATATTCAGTACTGCTGTCTGACTGTATTGTATTTTTTTTTTATTTAAAAAAGAAATGTGGGCACTGTGCTGTTGCCTCATGTGCACAAAATAATTGTTCTTGTCACATCCCTGCATACATGCTGATATCTATCACAACCAAAAGAAAATATCTGTAGATTTGTGTATTTGGAAAAAGAACTTGGGTGCTGTTGCTGCAGGTCCACATCAGGACTGTTGCTATAAAGTACTATACAAAATTCTCTTCTCTTGTGCAAAGACCTTTAGATTTTTTTTTTGTGTAAAAACTTGGCCACTGCTGTCTCTGATTTACAACAGGACTGTTGCAATTACAGCCCTAGGCACTTGCTGTTCTCTCACACAGTGAAACAAAAAATGATTTTTAGATTTTCTTATCTATGAAATCATGTGGGAGCTGCTCCCACAAGTACACAAGGACTTTTGTTGTTTTAGCCCTACAGAAAATGTTGTTCTCTTACATAACAACAATAACAAAAAACAATTTTAGATTTCCTTATTTGAAAAAGAATATAGGACTGTTGCTGTCACAGCTCTACAAAATTATGTTCTCTCATGTAGACCCCCCCCACCAAAAAAGAAGCTCAGTCCTCAGGTCTCTTCCAAAATCACAGATGTTGCCATTTAAAATCCGTGGTCAGCACTGAGATCATTAGAAAGCAGAACTGCACCAGTGAAAAAGTTAAATTCTGAGACTGAAATGAGGAGATGACTCTGCTCCCTACTGTAACCTCATCCATACATGGCCACACATTGTTGGGCATCTGGCACCCTTGCCACCAGCATCTGTTGGTTGGGAGAAAATGCTAAAGGGAAACCCCAATGTAAACGGATGAAACCTCTGCTCCAAGGCCCTGCCATTCTAACACGTGGCCTCCTCTTTGCATAAGACAAACTGCCATGGGATAGCTACCATCCCAATGGAATCCACCAGAGAACTGGGGTACTTCTGCCAATTGTTTTTAACTTTTCTAGTTACATACACTTTAATAAACACTATGTAAGTATTTGAACACCTGTCACTTTAAAGCCAATGTTGAAATATGCTCCTTGGCATGTTATTTGTCACTCCCTGGTGATGTGTTTGTGCATGAAACCGGTCAGAGGACTGTAAGTTCCATTGTTATCTGTGCTTGTTTTCACAGATCTAGTTAAAAGTAAGTAAATTTATGATTTTCAAGCAATTAAAAGCATTTGTACTTATTTTTGTGGTCTGTGTGATGTTGTGGTCCTGTTCTTTTTGTTGTCATTTGTCATTTGGATAATTATGTTTGTTGGTGGAGAGGCATTCATTGCTCAAGATCAATTCTTTTGCATAATTAATCATCCTGTGACATCTCTAGAAGCAGTTATGCAAAGGATGTATAGCATTTAACTATTAAAGCTAAGTAATCTTACTTTGTTATGTGACCTTAGTTCAAACTGTGGATGAGCTGCCTTAAAATGCACCCATATATCCAGATTTGTTTTCCCGAAAGGGAAAATTTAGATTGGTCCTTGTGTTATGGTTCATTTTCATAGGGGTGCCTACGATGGCTACACTAAAAATATAGAATACATAATGTGAAGCAAATAAGTTGTAATAATATTCATTACCTGGCAATTTTCAATCAAGATTTTGTAGCAGTATTCCCAAAGTAATTAGATTTGTGACCCACAATCAGGACTGATTTCTTTCACAAACTTATCTAGACTGCAGACACAAGCATAAACATTCCACAGAGGCCTTTAAATTCTGACCTGCACTTGAGCTCATTTGACTTTCATCTCAAGCCAAAAGCTATTTTCTGAGTTATGACAGCAGTCTCAATTTCACCTTGAAGCAAATGGGCTTTCAGGAATTTTGGTGGCCAGTTAAGACATTTCGTATGCATTTTGATAAAACAAAAACACATGGTTGCCTTAAGTCATTTTCTCATCTCTAAATTAATTACCAAAGACCTTAATAATTACTTTGCTCTATTAGCCCAACTCAAGCAATTTTACACTGTGTTATAATTCATGCTTTTAATGTGACAGATGATTTTATTGGTGTGTACCAGCTAAGATGGAAGTCTGCAGGCTTCAGGGGTTGGAATTATTTCTTCTCTGTCCCATACAATAAAATTTTAAAGGTCATTATGAATTTGAAATTATGTTAAATGCAAGAGTAATTTTATCACAGTAAATGGCCTTTCATATTAAACAAAAAGAGCTCATTACTGACTGTAGGTACAGGTTACTAAATTAAGGTCTTCTCTCACTAAGTAGCAGTTCTTTGGCATTAAAGACACCCGGATTTAGACTGCTCTCCCAACAAAGAGGAAGTATCAAAAAAAGAGATGTAATCTTTGGCTAAACTTTTCTTATAGGATTCACATGTAGAATGTATGAGGCAGTTCAATCAGAGAAACAAAAAGAAGTGGTTCAGAAAAGATGACTATTAGACGTGGCTACAGTTCCATTAGTTAGGATCGGAAGAGGATAGAAGAGTTATTGAACTTCTGGAGGCAGTTGTCTCAAACAGTAGGTCCAATGCAAAGAGATTAAAAGCTCTGTTTCTGATAGTGGAAAGGTAACTGGGATGGATTAAAAAAAGACAAGAGGAACGGGATTTGAGGAAAAGTAGAGCAAGATGGGGTGATTAGGCCAGATTCATGGGACTGGGATGATGACATAGAGGATTTTGAAGACTATTGAACAATCCTGTAATGCAAATACTGTACAATACACAGATGAATATGGACAGAAAAAGACTATGGGCTCAATTTTCAAAGGCTAAACCATGATGCAATGTGCTTGCTCCAAACAGGTATGATGCTAGTGATACCTTTTATCATAGTTTGAGGCAATCCCAATTTTCAAATGCCAGCTGTTGCGAAATCAGGATGCCATGCACCCAACCCACCCTGAGCCACCCTTGCAACAAAAATGTTTTTGTTCCAGGTCGCAAGGGGGTTTACTACACAGTGGGGCTGTATCATCCCCTTTTTTGGGATTTTGCAAGCCCAGCAATGGATAATGCAAGGGGATCACTTTAGACCAGCAAGGATGTGGTCTAAGTGCTCACTGCCTCTACTTGGCAGGGTGGTCAGTTAGCTGTGGGGCTAGGCAGGTTGAGAACAGGTACTGCAGGGGCTCTGAGGGTGCCATAGAGCATAACGGGATAACAGCAGGTGGGAACAGGGAGTAGAGGAGTCATCTGGCAGAGGTGCCATAGGGCACAAAAGACAGCTAAGGGGCACGGGTGGAGGGTTGACATTGTGATCCTATTATGTCACAGCCCCAAGTGGAAGCAGCCCTGGCATCTGCCCCACAGCATTGTGGGTTCTCTGGGGCAGGTGAAAGGGCTGCTTCCACCTGGACTGTGACATACTATGATGGTGATGCCAATCCCTCCCCCCACCCAGCCCTCTGGGATGTCTTATATGCCCTATGGCACCTCTGACAGGTGACTCCTCCACTCCCTATTACCTCCTGCCATGCCTTATGGCATCCTCAGTGCTCCTGCAGCCCCTGTTCCCCATCTTCCATCCATGGTTCTCCTTCCACTTCTGTAGGTGGTGTAGGCTTGCACGGAGCCGGGCGAGGTTGTCGGATCCCACTGTCAAATTCCACAGATGCACTCAAAATTTGAGGAAGCCCTGTGACTGCAGCAACTCTCCAGTCTTTGGTGCAGTTACTTCTAATATTACAACATTAGGTGCAGGGTCCCTGGCGCAAACAGAGTTTACTGTAGCCCTAGATGGCAGCAGATTATGGTGATCTAAGGGTTCTTGGAAAACCAAGCTCTATGAGTCCACCTTATCTGTCCTAGTGCCAAACTAAATAATATTCTGCAACTCTTAGCCCCTCTGGATCCTCTCTGCTTCCTACCTCTCTTGTTCCTAATAATTCCCTTGTGAATATCTTATTGTGCTTTTCTTTTAATGGGTATTTTATCTCTTTATTTCCTGACCTGCCCCTGTCCAGAGGATTTCCCACAACCCCATCACCTGACTTCCCTGGGACTTACCTCATACTCCATTGTCCTTTGCCATAGGAACTGGAGGTGCCCAGCTGCTAGTGTGGGGCCTGCAGGGGACCAGACCATTATACAGCCGCAATCAGAGTATTTCTACCATTTTGTCCTCAGGCCCATGGTGCGTGCAATGATGTATTGTGTGAGCTCCTCCTCTACAGAGATGCATCCCAGCATCCCTTTCCCATGCATCCCACTGTGCTGCCATTCAGATTCCTCCAGGTGGCAGCCACCTGGCAGTATGTGTTCCCCCCTTCCCTAGGGAGGACAGCTATTATTTGGACACTAAATCCTCCCTCCCTCCCCTAGTCAGGTACAAGCAACAAGCATCCATTCCTGAATCAGGGTTGCCGGTATGGTAGGTGGTGAAGCACTCAGTGCCTCAGCCCAGCATGCCACTCAGCTGGCTTCCAATTGTGCTTATAATCCTGCTATAGTCCGAGCACTGACCACATTGCTAATAATCTTTTCCACCAATCCACCACCTACTCTGAAAAATACTCTCTGATGTACGTTTTGAATTTCCCCATTCCAGTTTGAAATTGTGCCCCCTAGCAGTTGCATTGTTTCTCACTTTGATTCCAACCTACTGTATCCCTGCATGTTTAGGTAGATGTATAGTATGTGTCTATCATATTTTCCCCTCCTCCAGGGAATAACATATTAAGACTTTCTAGTCATTATTCATAAGACCTACCCTGCTACCCCTGGATCATTTTCATAGCTCCCCTCTGAGTAGTCTGCAGTCTTTCCCTATCCTTCCACAGTTACAGGCTCCAGAACTGTACAATATTTTCCAGGTGTAGTCGAACAAGTGATCTTTGCTGTGGCAGTATCCACCCCTTCTTTGACTCATGAAACCCTTCCTGATGCATCCCAGCATCCAGTTTGCCTTACTATAGTCTATAATGCATGGGGGGGGCATTAAACTATTGTTAATTATTAGCATGAGTCCCTTTCCTCTTTCGAGTGCTTCACCTGTACCCCATTGATGCAATCATCCAACTGCAGATTTCTGTTACCAATGTGCATAACTTCACAGTTTTGGGCACTAAATTTTAGTTGCCATATAATGACCACTTCTCCAGTAGGACTTTATGGATTCAAGTCATTGGACAGGATTTATGAAGCCTGGCACAGGGCTTGTGTCCAGCTCTGCACCACCATACTTAGGTTCAGGCCATGCGCCAAACCTTTTGACGCAACTGCACACAATTTTCCATTCTTAGTGCAGTTGTGACTGTTTCCATGATTTATGGCAGTTTGCACCACATATCTGGTGCAAGCTCCATAAAAATAGCCCCCAGGATTGCCACAAGATAGACACAGAAAAGTTGATTTAACTTGTGGCAATTGCCACATGGGATAGAAAATCCCATTAGATTACTGCAAGCCCCATGCACCATATCATCGGTGCACCAGGGCTTGCAACAATCTAGGGCATTTGAAGATCCTGCCTGTAGACTCTAAATCATCAGATTCCCAACTTTTACCTGAATTATGATTGCCAGAATTGTGGGTCAAAAACCCTAATCCTTGAAAACAGTCTGGATAAAAATCAAATGTGGAGTTTGAAGTTCTGATTCCACATTTCACTATGACTCCAATTCCTCCATGTATCTCAGATGGTACAGTCTAGACCACTACAAACACATGATACTCAAGTACAGCCTTCTTCAAAATAAAATTAATCATGCCTACTACCTCCCATCTTCATAGCAACCAAAGTGTATTAATACATCCTCACTAACATCCTGTCCCCACTTCAAGTGTCATCTAAAACCCACCTAAATTCCTGACTGATCAGCAGAAGTATTGAATGGTCTGATGGTCCCAAACTGCCTTCCTGCTGTGGCATGGTGGATAGTGGCGGACTGTAGAGATATGGTAGGTTATCCTAGGGTATACTGCAATGGTGGTAAACAAAATGCTGTTCAGACTAAGTAACTTAATGTTAAGTGTCTCAGACAGGGACCACTGCAGTGACTGGCACATAGACACTCTCACCACCATGGTTCACTGCAGATTCATAGAGTAAATGAATGAGAGAGAACACACATGCACATTCTTTAATTCATGCAGTCTGTGGTAGCTGGCAGAGGTAGTGGGACTGACTACTTTATTCTGGTCACCACACTGGCCCCTGTCTCAGAATGAACACATATTACTCTGAAGTTCAAATACCAGTAGAGGCTCACCTATTGGACCCCTCCCCCAAACCTCCTTGCGTTACCTCCCATCCACTGCTTTGTATGCCTATCTCATCCATTCTTTCCCCCCCCCAGTCCCTTATGCTCCCTGCTCATTAGGCATCACCAAATTCATTATAAATGTGTTATCTAATAGCGCATTGACTATCTGAGTAAGTTTAACCTCATACTAGCCCTGTTAATTATCCATGCGGGATGCTACTCCTCTGTAAGCTGTAGTGCATATTATCTTATTCTGAATACTGTAGTGAATGAGCTCATATTATGTACACTGCAGTGAACAATTCTTACTCTGTAAGAGCATGACTTGTAACCCTCCTGTTCATTATAAGCATATTTTATGATTAATCTGTATTTGTTTATGTATATACTGTTCTGCACCTTTATAAACTCAAGTTTATGTATGATATGTCTAGAAATGAATGTATTTATGTGGTTTTGTACTTCTATTGTGTACTTTACTGTCCAGGTCCACCTCTAAAATGAGTTTCCTCAACGGTGTTTTGCCTGGTTAAATAAAGATTTGATTGATTGATTGATTGATTGATTGCCTGAACCATATACCTTAAACTTTATTAGTCAGTCTGTTTCCTATACAGCATTTTTAACTTCCACTGCCATACCCTGGAATAACCTACCACCTCTCTCCACTCCAGTACCTCACTATCCACTGTGCCACAGGCAAAAGGCACCCAGAGCAAAGCACATCAGTATGAAAGCTTGATAATGCTCTGATCAGTCAAGAATTGAGCTGGGTGTTGGCTGACAATGAAAGTGAGGGAGGATGGTGGGGAGGATTAATTTATACACTTTGTTTGCTTCAAGGGTGAGGGGAAGATGGGCAATTAGTTTTATTGTAGGGGTTGATTGTACTCAGATTCATAGTGTGCCACAGTCTAGCTTTAGTGCTGGAGATGGGGGTGGGGGATTCAGATACATAGTCAGATGCAGAATCGGAACTTCTGATTCCAATACTGATTTTGAGATCTTCTCAGACTCAGAATAGGAACATCCTCAATTCCAATGGCTATAAATGTAAGGGGACCAGCAGATTCCAAGCAATCCTATTTTCCAGTTTCTCAGTATTCCTTAACACATTGCTATTAGGAATGGGCGAAGTGGCTGAAATTTTCTTTGCAAATCAATCTGCAAATTCATGGGTTCTGAACAGTGAGTTAAAATTCACTTGTGAAATTAGCCACTTCACCCCAAAAAAAGGTCAGTTTGATAGAAGCTTTGCAATTTGGGCAAAGTCGAAGTTCCTAGGGTGCACAGAAACTTTGCGGTACAAGCTCTTTACCGGCCAAGTTTAAATTTGCATCATCTCTAGCTGCTACATGTAATTTCCTCATCATTATTCATTCTTCTATATAGTTTTGTGTCATCTTTGAAGAGACTGTATAAATATTATGTGAATGTGTCTAAATAATATATTTTAAAAAGTTGTCTAGGATACTGAAAAAAGTGTGTTAAACAAAAGGGCAGAATTCTAATAGTCACTGGGCTGGATATTCAAACTGCGCCATTCAAAGGCGCAAGTCCTTGCGCTGCGCTGAATAGATGCGCAGGGGTGTGTCCTGTGCGATATTCAAAGGAGTTGCACTATTGAGCAACTCCTTTGAATATCGCTCCCCAGCCACAGCCACTGTGCATGGCGCAGTGGAACTTGCGCAAGCGCAAGTTGACAGAGTGGAGCAGTCAACTTGCAGTGGCGCCAAGTACCAATCTTCATCGCGCAAATCACGATATTCAAAAGGTGACATGCAAATGGGGCTATAATACATGCAAGGCTCGGGGGGGCCATTTGCATGTCATTATAGCCCCATTTGCATGCCATTAGCATGTAGGTGCACCGATCCCCGAGGACTTGTGCCTGGCGCCCTGCCAGGCAGCAGCCGTTGGGGACCGACGCACCCTGCAGCCCGATCGCGGGCATCAATGTGGCTCCCCCCCCTCCTGTTCACATCCCAGGTGGTCCAGTGGATCTTAATGCCCGATTGCGGGCAGAATGTAATAAGAACCCCAGTGCCCGATCATGGGCAGAATGTAAATGAACCCCCAGTGCCCGATCGTGGGCAGAATGAAACAAGAACCCCCAGTGCCCAATAAGCGGCAGAATGTAACAGAACCCCCAGTGCCCGATCGTGGGCGGTAAGTAAAGTGCCCCCCAACCCGAATATCTCCCTGGTGGTCCAGTGGACGTAATGCCCGATCGAGGGCAGAATGTTATGACACCCCCACCAAAACATCTTCCTGGTGTCTGGTGTCCCCCACCCACCCACCCCACCCCACCACCGCTCCCGCTGTCGCCCACCGCCGCCGGGGAGTAGGTGGTGGGGCTCATGGGTGGTGGGTGGGGGACACTAGGACACCAGGTAGATGTTTGGGTGGGGGTGTCATTATACATTCTGTCCCGCGATCGGGTATTACGGTCCACTGGACCACCAGGGAGATATTCGGGTTGGGGGCACTTTACTTACCGCCTCGCGATCAAGCACTGGGGGTCTCTGTTACATTCTGCCCGCGATCGGGCACTGGGGTTTATTACATTCTGCCCGCGATCGGGCATTACAGTCCACTGACCACCAGGATGTGGAACGAGGGGGCTACATTGATGCCCGCAATCGGGCTGGTGGGGGCACAGGACTGAGTTGGGGCCAGCCACGGGTGGCAGCTGCTGTGTTGCGCCCTGCAATACAGCAGCTCACCTGGGTGGCCCTCAACTAAACCTTTTTGGCTCAAAGTTGTGCAGGCTCAGGTTGGGGGCTGCGCCTGCACAATTCTGCACAGCCCGACTGAATATCGGGCTGCGCAGTTTATGCATGGTTCCTCCCCCTCCAGTTGAGCATGCATTCATTTGCATTGCACTGTTGCTCAGCCTGTTTTCAGTGGCGCAACTGCCTCCTGCTGAATATCGCAGAATGGCACAATGTAGGACTTGCGCATGGCGCAACCCTTTTGAATATCTGGCCCACTATGTAAAGTATTACAAAATAGGCCCTAATGCAGCAGTCACAGGGAACTGAAAGGCAATAACAGAATCCTTAACATTCAGAAAAAGCAAATAAACAGGAATGATGTAAGTCTAGCACCTTCCCGCTAGAAGTAACAATCATAGGGTAATATAACCTTGAAGAATCACCCCACCCCAAAAAATCCAAACCACAAAGTTGCCAAACACAACTCTTCCTCTGCTCTTCCCTGCACTAACACGAATTTGCCAAAGGCCCAGCTATAACAGTATATAAAGAATTTATATCCAGCAAGTCCACAAACTAAATTAGATTTTTTTTTTATTATTCTTAGTATACTTTAGTAAATTTCATAGAGCACTGAAAAATTAATATGGAAAAAAGGAACATGGTTAAAACCTTGCCCTTATACATAAAGCACAAAATCATTTTACTCACTGACTTACTGACCAGCTCACCGACTATCTGGGCAAATATAACATCCTCTTCCAGCAGCAAGATGGTTTTAGAAAAGGACACAGCTCTGATACTGCCCTTCTTGAGTTCACTGGTGCCATCCACAACTCTCTGGACAATGGTCTCCTAACTGGAGCAATATTTATAGACCTGACCAAGGCTTTTGATACCGTCCACCATCGCCTTCTGCTTAGTCAACTACAGAATGCTGGGCTTTTCACTGAATCTGTTGCCTGGTTCAAAGCGACCTTGGAAACCAGACCCAATGTGTGAAAACTGTGGATGTGGTCTCCAATACTAAAGAGGTCCGCTCTGGTGTTCCCCAGGGCTCCATCCTGGGCCCACTACTTTTCAGCCTGTTCCTCAACTCACTCCCTGACTCCTGTGCTCAACAAATTATACTGTACGTGGATGACGCTGTCATCCTTTCCTCCCATCAGGACCCTAGCCACCTACAACTGAACCTTTAGCATGGATTCACCTCGATTGAGAACTGGTTCAAAAAACATAAGTTGATCCTTAACCAGAAAAAAACTAAGACCATGATTTTCACCAGCTCCCATAACAAACATAAGCATCTCCATCTCTCCATAAACACTAGCCAAGGTGGCCCACTGGATCAGGTCCAATCCTTCAAATATCTTGGGATCACCCTAGACACCCACCTGTCCTATGCTGCCCACATAAATAACGTTGCCAAATCTGCGAACTCCAGACTGGGCCTGCTCTATCGCCTCCGGCAACACCTAACCAAAGAGGCCCTATCAGCAGCTGTCCAGAGCTCCATCATCTCCTAGACTGACTATGGCCTTGTCATCTACAGTTCCGCCACTGCCACAGCACTCAGATGGGTAACCACCACCCGAAACAAGGGCTGTCGACTCATCACTGGTGCAAAATGTCTCACTCACGGATGTGACCTCTACACTTAGACAAATTGGCTGCAGCTTGAAAGTAGAATTCAGTACCAAACCTGTGTTGTTGCAAAGAAAATCTAGAAGGAGCTTGCCCCCCCCAGGAGTCTGTACCCTCCTTCAACCAAAAACCAACAGCCGAATCACCAGGGGATCAAAGCCACTGCTGTTTCGAATGCCTCACTCCCACACAAGCCAAGGCCAAAGATCTTTCGCCTATAGGGCCCCCCCCACCTGGCTAAATGGTCTTGCTAATGACATTACCTCTACCATCTTGCTTGGTGCTTTCAAATCCAGGCTCTGAAACACCCTCATTGCTTCCAGCACCTGCGATTGCCTTGGCTAACAATTTCAGCACCCCTCCACCTGTGCCCTCTGTTGCAGAGCCCTTGGCCTCCCACACTTGCCCTCCCAGGGCCCCATTTTCTCCTGCACTTATGCCCTGGACAATACCGCTTGACCCCCCACCCTGACCCCACCTCACTATTCCCCCTCCTCCTCTCACCCCCAATCTCCTCCTTGTTCCTTCTCTTAACTCCTGCTGCCACCCTCTTTTCCTTTTTCCCCATCCCACCTCTTCTTATAATCACTTACTCCCCTTCCCAGCTTAGAGCTTAGATTTGTGTTGTGTCTCTAATTCAACCGCCATGTTTCTTTTGCAACTTTATGTAGTCTTCTGTAACATGTGACATGGAACCTCTGTAAAAGAGCCTTGGCTCAAAGGTAATTGTAATCCTAGAATCAAATAAATAAAAATAAATAAATAAATTACTTCACCGAGCTCTGGAAGTGAAATGTTTAAAAAGTTACTTTAATAATTTACACTTTATTTTCTTATACATTTTCAAATTGTATTTTCAGTTTTTTTTCTTCTATATCTCCCTATTATTCCAAGCCCTCTAATTTAGCCCTGCACTTGAAAAGGCTTCCTTTGTTACTAATAGGGTTTGGACACTGCTTCTATAATAGTTTGTTCATGATTGCTCCCATGCTGTGAGCATGTCCCTTTCTCTCTCAAATCCCAGAGAGGAATATCGCAGAACACTGAGTGTCCCATAATCAAGAGTGTCAGTTTACTCCTTGCAAGTTAGTGTAATGCTCTGCATTTGCTAAATGTAAACAGGTTTGGACCAAAGTGGGAGAGCTGTAAACCTGTTTGAATATAGCCGTCTGAAGTAAAACCCTAACTGAGGCACTGAAAGGTAAGCTTGGCACAATCCACATCCCCCTGCTGGCTACAGAGAGGTATGGGGTCACTGAAAACATACAAGTTATGAAGGAGCAAACTTAGTTAAGGCATACCAAACATGTTAGTGCTTTGCATAACATTGCTATATTTGAAATTCTCCCTGAAAATGACCTCACAACTGAGGACCTAACAGGTCATTCACATACTATTATGCCCTCCTTACAGTGTGAGGAGTAATCTATTGCTCCTTGGATTTTCTGGTGGCTGCGCACCCTGGTGTGATACAGCACCACATATCCAATGTAATTTTTTTTACAGAATGTTGTATGCTCACCTACATCAGAATACCCAACTTAGTTGTAACTTACAGTTTTCCAGTGATGTCTTACTTCAACTCAGTTGGGTAGACTGGTACATTGAGGTTTCAAGTGACTTTCTCAGGTTCACATTGTGAGCTTTTGGCTCTGCTGGTATTTGTCCCCAAGCAGATCCTTGGTGTAGGGAACTCACCTCTCTCACCCAATAATGATTAAATCAATTTCCCTGGTGCCATTGGTATCTCCTTCTCTAAGTAAATTTCTCTAGTGCCAGTGGCACTTCCCTCCCTTACTGGACCCCATTAATGTCAATGTCCTTGGTGTCAGTGGCACCTTCCTCCTTTACTGGATCTCATTCATGCCTATTTGCCTGGTGCCAGTGGACCCCCTCCTTCACCCAATCCTATTTATGTCAATTTCCAATGTGCCACTGCCCCAGAACATCTGTTTCTGCTAGTGCCACTACCTCCACTACATGTGTTTACTTCAGTCTCCATCCCAGTCTCCAAAACATACATCCTCTTCATTTGATTTTGGGTAGGTCTATCAGACTGAACAGTCAATAAAGTATGCCTAATAATCCACCAATACATACTACCCTAGGCAACTGTGCTTCAATATATCCAGTTTCCAACAGTCCTAATGTTCTCAACCCATATTAAGCATCACAGAACTCTTTTTTTTATGTTTACTGTGTGTGCATGCTCAGTGAAAATTTTGTTAGGAAAGTGGGTTTTAAAAGGTGTGATGCTGTCAGTCCAGTGCAGATGGTCTGCAAGGGGTTCGTCAGTGTCACACCAGTCATCAGCCACGCTGACCATGATATTTTTCTGGCTTGCTGGGGGGATCTTTTTGTAGTTCAAAGGACAGAACTGATCCAATCATAGGGCAGCTCTTTCCTTTGATTTAAATAACACCGCAAGCAAGCACAGCTGATCTGTCATGATCAGCCTGCTGAAAACTGTCCCTTACAGTTTTTTTTGTTTGTTTTTAAATTACATCCTATAAAAGAGAAAACTGTCCATTGATGTATGTTGTTGTTGCCACCCTTACTGTCCCCGCACCCAAGAAAACCCATGCATGTTAATATTCTGTCAGAGGGGTGCCCTATCCCCCCATGCTGGCTGATACCCTCCTCCCTGCCCCTTTTTTGATTCTGCCACACAGGAGAGCCCACCCCCATGCCCCCAAACATAACACTGACACTGGGGGTGCCCAATCCCCAGTGTCACTACCTGAAATAAGAAAACTGTCCCTCATGGTGTTTTTTTCTAAAATACACCCTGTAAAAAAGAAAATTGTCCATCAATGTCTGTTGCTGCCACCACCATTACTGTCCCCCCACCTGACCCTCACACTCGACACCTACCGCCCCACATCCCTACAAGCCCTTACTTACCTTCCAAGGGTCCAATGCCATAATCCTCTCTGGATCACAGACGTGTCTTCACTCTTCAATGCTGGACCACAAACTGAGGAAATCAGGTATGTGGTTCGATGTATTTCATGGGGTTTTGAATTTGTCATCATAGCTTAGTCATGTTTGAATATTTGTGCCCCAAATTTTCAACATGCCTTTTTTGGGACCCCTCCTCATGAACAATGGAAGTGAAATTAGGCAAATCTGTCCCAAGAGGTGTAGTCGCTGCACAAAATCACCTTTCAGGCAGGAGTTGAAAATGTTTTCCACCCTTGTTCATGAGATGGTTTCACAAGAAGGTTATGTTGAAAATTTGGGGTAAAATATTAAAAAACAACAAAAGTAATGAGCGTACATTGATATTTCTGAATGCAGGCTCGTAACTTTGGTAATTTTCAATATTTTGACCACAAATTTCAACATAGCCATATTTTCACATCGCCTCATGAATATAACAGCTGTCATTTTTCAGATCCTGGCCAAAATGTGTTTTCACACTTGTGGTGCAAAATCACCTTTTGGGCAGGATTTGAAAATTTCTCCACCCTTGTTCATGAGGTGGACTCATAAGAAGGCTGTGTAGGGTCATAAGAAGGCTTACTGAGAATTTAGGGTAAAGGTATGAGAAAGCAACAAAGTTATGAGCCTACATTTCAATTTTTCAATGCACGCTTATAACTGTGATACATTTCAATATTTTGACCCCAACTTTTCAACATAGCCATTTTTTCACACAACCTCATAAATATGAAAGCTGTCATTTCCCAAACACTACCCAAAAATGTGTTTTAAGACTTGTGGTGCAAAAAGACATTTCAGCCATTGTCTTATAAATGACACCTGCCATGTTTAGAATGAGTGGTCATAAAAAGATTATGTTGAACTAAGTTATGAGGAAACAAATTGTTCCAACATTTACTCATAACTTTTATTTTTTGCAGATTTTGGCTCCCTAATGTTCAACATATTCCTTGTGTTACACCACCTCCTGAACATGACAGGTGTCATTTTTCAAATCCCCTCTGAAACTTGTTTCCACAGTTGCACAGTGAAATCACCTTTTGGATGGGATTTTAAGAATTCCACCTGTCTTGATCATAATGTCAGCTCATAAAAAGACTGTTGGCTGTTGGATATTTGGGGTCAAAATGTGGCAGCCTACTTAAAAGCAGACATTGCCTCTCAGCAGCCCATCGTGGGTAATAACATTCTAAAAATGTGTAAAAGCAGAACACCATCTGCTTTATCCTGGGTAAATATATAGTGAAAATGTTTATAAGCAAGACCTAGTACAACAGCAATATCATGTGTGAACATTCAGCATTAACAAATGTTTGTCTGTTTGAGGCACTTTGTACAAGTCCACAGCATTTGTTATCACTGTACTACACTATGACTGAACTCCCAAATACTCAAATATCCGAATACAGTCAAGTACCTGAATACCGCTGGGATGTATTTGATAAATATTCAACAAATACATCATTTATGCATTTGCACACCTATACTGCACATGAGTGGACCAGAACATACTATATGCATCAAATGTTTAAGTGGTTTGCACAAAGCTAAATCACTGTGTTTAGCGAGAGTAGTTCTTTGGGAAGCCTTTAAACTTCAACAAAACGTGACGGGAGCATGAAATTGTGGCTTTTTTTTTATATAAAACTGTAAAAGACATTCAGGACACAGGATACATGTAGAATGTTCAGTGGTTTGGCTCTGAATATGCAATATAGCTTCATAAATGAGGAGACAGGACATGTGACTCTTATCTGGAAGCCACCAACTGGTTTTGAACATCCAGCCCCCTTCACAAGAGATGAGAAATGCAACATGCTGAGTTTATTTTATTGTGTGTTGGATTTATTCCATACATTACTACCTTTCAAATTAGTAAATTTACTCCATACATTGTTACCTTTCAAATTAGTAATTATTTTGAGCTGACTGGATGGATCAAGATAATTTTTCTGCCATCAGTGTATATGTATCTCTGTTGCTTTAACTACTTTATTAGGATATGGCAGTTGGGGTTCAATGCAAAGAAGTGCAAAGTCATGCACCTTGGGCACAGGAACTCCAGTGCTGCGTACAGGATGGGGGGATGTATTGGCAGTCACTAGATAGGAAAGGGGCCATGGAGTTGTCATATCAGAGGACCTCAAGGTGGCAGCACAGTGGGACAAGGCCTTTGGCAGGGCAACTGGGATGTTGAGGTGCATATGGAAGGGTATTTCCAGTAGAAAGAGGGTAGTGGTGCTTCTGCTGTATTGATCTTTCATACAGCCCCACCTGGCATACTATGTTCAGTCATGGAGACTGCATCTTAGAAAGGACATAGACAGGGTGGAGGCGGTCCAGATGAGAGTCACCAAAATGGAATACAGCTAGTAAGAGAAGCCCTACAGAGAAAGAGTGAATAATCTCAAGATGTACACCATGGATGAGAGGAGCCTGAGAGGAGACATGATTGAGATCTACAAGTATCTCACATGGGTGAAAAGGATACAGGAGGGGAGCTTTTTTCAAATGAAGATTAGCTCAGGGACTAGAAGACATGCAATAAAACTGAAAGGGGGAGCTCAAAAGGATGTGAGGAAATATTTCTTCACCGACAGGATGGTGGGTGCATGGAACTGACTGCCAGCTGAAGGGTGGAGGCTAAAATAGTGGAGGGCTTCAAGCATGCATAGATGAAACACAGGGGCATAGTAGAACAGAGGAAGGGAGGGTGGAAGGCCACCGGAGACCAGATAGGGTATGAAGAGGCAGAATAGGCAGTGAACACTTAGCCCCACCTCAAAAAAGGAGCAGTGGCTTCAAGTACATATGGGTTGGGGTTTTGTAAGCACAGAGGTTACCAAGTTTCTACGATGGCACTTAAAGAAGTTATTAAAATTATTCTTACATGACTCCTGAGTGCAGGTTCCTTTTTATGTTTGCTTGCGCATGTGCAAGAAACATGATGTGACAGCTTAGGAGAGAAGTGGGTTGTGGAGGCGCAGCAGTGTTACAGCCAAGGGAGGCACTGCATTTGGGGGCTTGGCACTGGTGGACCAATGGAGGCACAGTGTGCCGATGACACAAGTCTCCAAAAAGTGCACCAAGTTGTAACGTTTTCACCGCAGCAATTAGGGGCCACCTCGTCATTGCAGCATCAGTCATTGTGCTGCAATGAGGGAGCAACTCATCATTGCAGGGCGGAATGTTAGCTAGCCTAATACTGTTTGTGAACATGGCGGGCTGCTTTCTACCGTGTTCATAAACAATATTAGGCAGCCTCCCATGCTGAGGGGGTGCTCAATCCCCCTCGGCAGCATGTGCCCCTCCAAAACGTCTTTGTTGGCCAACGGGGGGCCCCCAATCCCCGCCAGCTTCAGTGCCCGTAATGTTTATTTAGCTGATGGGGCACCCACTCCCTGTCAGCAAGATGTAACCCCCCCACCCGCTTTCATTATCTGCTGATGGGGGAGCCCACTCCCCATCGGCATGATGTAACCACCCCCGGTTATGTTGCCTGCCGACGGGGTGTCAAATCCCCGTTGGCATGATGTCCCCCCCCCGGTTTCTTGTGTGCCGATGGGGGTGCCCAATCCCCATTGGCTTCAGCTGGCCCCCACCAAAAAGAGTCCCTTGGCATGCTGGGAGCCCACCCCAGCAGGCCAAATGCCCCTGTAAAATTGGAAACCGTCCCGCATTGTCTTTTTCTTTTTTATTTCCCCCGTAAAGAAAAAAAAAGTCCCTCACGGTCTTCCAGAGCCCCCTCCTGCATCCCGTGCCCACCCACTGTGCAACCTTCCTCCACACACACCCCCACCTCATACTTACCTTCAGAGCTTGGCGCAAAGATCTTTGATGGACCGGGAACACGTCTGCACTCTTCAAAGCCGACCGCGAACTGAGGAAATGCCGGTAAGCTGTATAATGTAATAGATAGGGTTTTTTCAACTTTGCTGCATATCTCAGGCATTTTTTTGAATTTTGGCACCAACTTTTCAACATGAGGCTTTTGGGACCCCTCCTCATGAATTCTGTCACTGTCATGGTATTAATCTGGCCCAAAGGGTGATTTCGCAGTCATTGTGTGACATCACCTTTTGGGACAGATTAACAACATGACAATGCCAGTGTTCATAAGGAGGGCTCTCAAAAAGCCTATGTTGCAAATTTGGTGAAAACATTCGTAAAAATGACTGTTTTACGAGGGTGCATTGCACAGTTCCTACGCACACTCGTAAGTTCGTGAATTTGTAACATTTGCACTCCAGATTTTCAACATTGCCATTTTATTACACCTACTTATGAGCAGTACAGCTTTAATTTTGCACATCTTACCCAAAATGTGTTTCTGCGCATGTAGCACACAATGGCACAGTTGGTGTGTGAAATCAAAGTTTGGGACAGATTAAGAAAATCACAGTGACACTGTTCATTAGCAGAGGTCCTAAAATGTCTATGCTGAAAATTTGGTGAGAAAAGTTCATAAAATTACTGTGTTATGAGCATGCGTTGCACAGTTTCTATGCATGCTCCTACCTTCGCACATTAGTAATATTTTCACTCCAGATTGCCAACACTGTCATTTGCCCACACCTCCTTATGAACAGTACAGCTGTCATTTTTCACATCCCAGCCCAAATGTGTTTTTTGCACTTCCGGCGCAGACAAGCATGGTTATTGTGGGAAATCCGTGTTCGGGATAGATTAGGAAAATCGCACTGAAACTGTTCATTAGCAGAGGTCCTAAAATGGCTATGTTGAAAATTTGGTGACTAAAGTCCATAAACTAACTGTGTTATGAGCGTGCATTGCGCAGTTTCCATGCATGCTCATAACTTCTCACATTTGCAAAATTTTCACGCCATATTTTCAACATTGCCATTTTTCTGCACCTCCTTATGAACAGTACAGCTGTCATTTTTCACATCCTAGCCGAAATGTGTTTTTGCACTTCCAGCACAGAATAGCACGGTCGCTGTGGGAAATCACTGTTTAGGACACATTACAAAAATTACAGTGACACTGTTCATTAGCAGATGTCCTAAAATGCCTATGTTGAACATATGGTGATGAAAGTCCATAAAATGACTGTGTTATGAGTGTGCATTGCTCAGTTTCCATGCATACTTATAACTTTGCACAATTTGTAATATTTTCACTCAAGATTTTCAACATTGCCATTTTCCCACACCTCCTTATGAACAGGACAGCTGTCATTTTTCACATCCTGGTTGAAATGTGTTTTTGCAGTTCCGGCATAGAATACCATGGTTGCTGTGGAACATCAGTGTTCAGGACACAGTAACAAAATCACAGTGACACTGTTCATGACCACAGGTCGTTAAATCCCTATGTTGAATATCTGGTAATGAAACTCCATAAAATGACTGTGTTACGCACATGCATTGCGCGGTTTCCACGTATGCTCGGAAGTGAAAGCATTTTTAATATTCCTACTACACATTTTCAACATTGCCATCTCTTCTTACCTCCCTATGGATTGTACACTGTCATTCTTCACATCCTGCCCGATCTGTGTTTTTGTACATGTGGTGCAGAATGGAACTGTCACTGTTGGAAGTCAGTTTTCAGGACACTTTGACAAAATCACATTGCCACTGTTCATGACAAGAGGTCCCAAATGCTTTCATGAGGTGGGGTCACAAAAAGGCCATGTTCAAAATTTGTACTGTGAATACCAACAAATGCCTGACCATAAAGTCCTATCTTGTACAGGCAGACAGGCATCGGGGTGTGCCTTTGGATTGCCAACTGTACTGCTCATGCCATCCCACCCCCACCACCCAGCCACTGACAGGCATTGAGGTGTACCTTGGACTCTTCGTCCCAAGACTTCACTCCATTCTCCTATGCTGCACCCATTTCAATGTCTGTTCTTATGGCATGGGGTGACTGTAAAGCCGAACACCGTAAGGCACAGCTCAACACATGTCGGTTTCTGCAGAATAGGGTGAGGTGACATGGCTTGACCACCATGGGTGACGACCCAAAACCTTACCCCAAATCGTGTCCGTCTCTACAGGATGGAGATGGGGTTCATGTGAAGTTCAGGACTTCACTGCCACTCCTATTCTGCATCTGTCTAACTCCTGCATTTCTAATGCTAATACCAGCAAGCAAACATTCGGCATTGACAAATGCTTGTTTTTGTTTCCTGCAGGAAACACTCAGGCAGACTGGGTGGGCCAAGCAGTCATTTTCTACTGACAGAGTCTATGCTTCTATGTTTCTATGTTTCTATGTTTTAATTTCATTGTTTAAGTTTTAGTGCTTATTGCTTCCCTATGAAAGTTTTCAACTGCTTTCCAATTGGTTTAGTACACTGATGTATACATATATTTAACTTATGTTATTTTTGATTGTAATATATCTAACATCAAAATAACACGAGGCATACTGATGAGTCCTGGTAGGACGAAACGCGTGTCTATGTCACCTGTTAGCACCCTTTGCAAACTGTGTGAGAGGCCTTTCGGCACCATGCAATTCTGCTTAAAGTTGAACCAGCATAACGTTCTGTGGTGATTTGCATATGCAGCGCATGATGCTTTGCATTGTGTGGGCATGTGTGATTTTGTATTTTCATCAAAGTAACATGTTACATTGATTGTAGGTAATTCATCAACAAAAGTAACAAGATTTGTCTGGTGAACTGCATCCTCACATACTGTATATGTTATAAATACTATAGGGGATATTGTATAAGCTGACTCACTGTGAAATAACCTAATAGAACAATGAGTGCTACGGTGGCATTAAGGGACGCACACTACTGTACTGTAAATGAACACTGTAGCTTATTTTAAGTCAGCCTACACAATGTTCTATTTATATTATATATGCCACTATGATGTATAACGTCACAGCTAGAAAAAATAACGTCAGTGGGGAAAACAACATGTTATTTTCTCTGTTGTGGCACAACATGCTCAAATTATATATTTTATTTGCTAGATTTATTTCACCTAACCTTGATGGGCAGCAGACAGCAGTCCTCCCACTACTTAATTAAATTCCACTACCCCCCACGTCTCTGCCTAGTTGCTTCACACAGGGATTACCTGCACGATGCTGTTGGCTCTTAAATCTGTCCCTTCTAATTTTCCTCTTGCTATTGTCCTCCTTCATGTTGTCCCTTGTGGTTTATGTTTTTGCTGTGCTCCTGATGTTGTCCTTCTTACCCATTCTCTCCCCTTGTCTTCCCAACCCTCCAACTGTCTGCTTTTAATTCCCTCCTGCTCCCTCCTTCCATCTTTGGTTTTCTTCCATTACTTTTTACTTCATTGTCTGTCCCCATTTTTGTCTCCTTCTGTGTTCCCCTGTGGTCTGCTATCATCTTTTACAGTTCTTCTCCTCCCTTACTTTTTGTGTTGCTTGCACGCATGTGCAAGAAACATATTGCTTTCAGCAGTTACAGAGAATGCCTAAATGCGTCAGGAAATTCAGGCCACGTCCTTACGCAATCAGCTGTTTTGGTGCATTACAAACTACCAAAACAACGCTGATTACATGGTCAATAATGACAACCGCTGTCGGCCTCGCACAGTCCCCAGGAAGCCAATGGAAAGCTGCTGCCCGCCATTCAGTGTGACTTCCTGGTGAAACATTTCAATAAATAAATGAGAAAAAAAGCTGATGGGGTGCCCAATCCCCCTGTCAGCATGCCCCCTTTCAGTTCAATTTGCCAATGGGTGGGGCCCACTCCCCATCAGCATAATGTCCCCCCTCCCACATTTGTTGTGTGCCAAGGGGTGCCCAATCCCCCCTTGGCTCTTGCCACCCCCCTGCACTTATATGTGCTGACAGGTGTGCCCAATCCCCCTGTCAGCATGCCCCCTTCCTTGTAATTTTGCCAATGGGGAGCCCACCCCGTCAGCATAATGCCCCTGCAATTTCTTGTGTGCCTAGGGGGGTGCCCAATCCCTCAGTTCTTGTCCCCAGGTACTCAGTATGTGCCGACAGGGTTTCCCAATCCCCTGTCAGCTGCAGCCCCCCCCAAACACTCAAGTGGCATGCTGGGAGCCCACACCAGCATGCCAAAATTAAACTTCCCCACAAAAAAGGAAACCTTCCCAAGAGGGTTTTTTTTTTAATAAACCTGTAAACTAGAAAACGGTCCCTCGTTGATTCCGGTCGTCCCTTCCCAACCCGCGCCCACCATCTGCGTATCCCACCTCCCCACACACCCGTCACTCCATACTTTCCTCTGGAGCCCGGAGCGATGATCTTCGGTGGACCAGAAACACATCTGCACTCTTCAAAGCTGACCGCGAACTGAAGAAATGTATGGCTGTATAATGGCATAAATGTTGTTTTTTTTTAAACTTTGGTGCATATCTCTGCCACTTTTGGGAACTTTTACACTAAATTTTCAACATGGGGTTCTTGGGACCCCACCTCATGAACTCAGTCACTGGCATTTTGTTATTTGGTCCTGAAAGGTGATTTCATGGTCACTGCATGAAACCACATTTTGGGACTGATAAACGAAACAACAGTGTCACAGTTCATGAGGTAGGCCCCCAAAACCCTATGTTGAAAATCTGCTGAAACAATTCCCAAAAATGACTGTTTTACGAGTGTACGTTGCGCAATTCCTACGCATGCTCGTAATTTTGAGCATTTTTAATATTTTCACTCCAGGGAAGATCACGTGATGCTCCAACTCTCAACTTACAGATAATTACAGCAAACTAACCGCATCTTTCTGCTACAACTAGTGCAGCCTTTGCTTCTAACAGCCTCCCGACAAGTTTAAGATGCGATTTATGGGGCTGGATATTGAGCATGGCATTAAAGTATTCATTGCTCAATTTGTGGCCTAACACCATCATGGAGGCCAAAATGCGCCAGGCCCTGCCAAAGTATTCTCCTCCACAGACTTCTGAGGAAGGTCTGAAACGACCCAAATGCCAACCCGGTGCCTCCTCAAAATCTGCTGCATCTACAGCGACCCAACCAATGCTGACTCCTTTGTCCAAGCAAAAATTTATGGAGAAACTCCAACCATTTAAAGCAGCCTACAAGATATCACTGTGGAACTTTAACATATAAGATTTTATTGAGTTTTCTTATTCATATACACAAATACATCACAACATTTGTCTTGCCTTCCACCAAACTATGACGTAGCATGCAGTACCAAAACAAGGTACATATCAAGTAGGCGTCTAACTAGTAGTTTGCTTCTTACAGAGGATTTATCTGACTAAGGCGCTTTAACTTATCAAGGAATTTCTAATCCAATTATTATATCTTGAACATTTTTATTACATTATCTTTTCCTACTGGTGTACCATTTTGAACTAGAATAACAACATGATTACAACTTAGAGTTACTGCACATTGTGCTAAATGTGCTAACTTATTTGCTTGTAACAGTTCCGTGTCCAAGGGCGTAAAGCAGATTTGGATAGTAAAGGTACAGAAAGGTCTAGGAAAAGGGTGATTCCTCCGGTGTGCCATATGCTGATTTGGGTGGTGCTCAGAGAGAAAAAGAGTAAAAAGAAAGTTATTAACGCAGGGGAGGGTTAGCGGGGGAGTAGGCGGGTCCATACATATGTGGGAGTGCAGATATGCATCCCATGTCATATATTACCTGGGAAGAAGGCTATTCCCTACTGCTGTGTGCCTCTCAAAAATTGCTAATCTTGACATAGCCGCCCTCCAGGTGGAGGCCATGGGAGCAGTGTTTTTTTTTCCAGTTCATCAGTATGGCTCATTTCACTTCCATGATTTCAGTCATTATCCAGGCTATAAGTAGGGGGTATAGGGATGAGACATCTCCTATCACTAGAGATTGTTGAGACAAGAGTATGGTCTTACCTACAATTCTTGAGCTATCCCTTAGTACTGTGGACCAAAAAACCTTAAGCACAGGGCATGTCCACAGAATGTGGAGTAAATGTGCCGGTGATGCCTGGCATCTCCAACACTTAGCGTATTTCAGTACTTTAATATGGGCCAGGAAGGCAGGCATTCTGTACCATCTGAGGAGGATTTTCAACTGTGTCAGTTGACTCCTAGCATCTTCGTACTTTGTGTGTGCTGCCTTGAGGCAGGCAGACCAGTTCTGTTGGGAGATTGGGCTCTGGAGCTCACTTTCCCAGGCCTGCCTACAGGCAGAGGTGGTATCAGGCTGCGCGTCTCTCAATACTTTGTAAAAGGTACCGGCCAGACCTGGACCATGCTGCGGTTTGTGGAGGGAGTCTAGCCACCCCCATGATGGCTCATCTATGGGTTGTGCAGCAGGACTTGAAGTGCACTCCTTAGCTGGAGGTAATGCCAGAAGTCCTTTTTGGGCAGGTCATAACTGGTTTGTAGCTGTTCAAAGGACATAAGTCTCTTGCTATGTGGAATAAGGAGGTAGCCCACTGTACGAATCCCTTTCTTCTCCCAGCAAGGCCAGTGTACTGACTCACGGTCCACTGTGATGAACCTGTTGTGCCAGAGAGGAGCATGGGAGACAGTAGGGGATCTAGCTGCCCCTAAGATGCCAGTCAGGTTCATCGCCCGATGCCATGTGCTGCAAGTTTCTGTTATTGTAGGGGTCAGTTGATGCCCCAGGCCTTTTTTACTTCCAAGTAAGGTGAACAAAGAGTGCACTGCTGCAAGGGTGGATTCCAGACTGACCCACTGTAGTGGGTGGGTGGTTGGGGAGTAAAACCATGCAGTAGCTTGGGTCTTTCAGAAGGCTAGGTAATACCCCTGAAACCAGGGGAGGCCCAGCCCTCCTTTAGTCCAATGAGCCCTTAGTTTGGCTTGTCCCCAACATGCAGCCTTGCCTTCCCAAAGAAAGAAGGAAATAAGTTTGTCCAAGGAGCAGAAGAGCTTATTGGAGAGAGCAATTGGGAGATTATTTAGCAGGTATGAAACCTGTGGCAAGATAAACATACGGACAGCTTCAACTTTGCCCTTCAAGGACAGTTGGAGCTTTTGCCATAGTTGAACCTCTGCCATCAACGTCATTAGTGAGGGGGAAAATTCGCTTTTTCCAGGTCTTTCCAAACTGCTGATATATACATCCATAGATAGAGGAACCCTTGGGGGGCCCAGGATATATCAGTGCCCATCAGGCAGCCTCTGCCGCAGTAAGCATTCAGCAGGGAGAGAAGTGTATTTTACTAGTTGATTACCAAACCAGAAATGTGGGCAAATTGTCGTAGTACCTCTAGGGCTGAAGGGAGGGATATGTCAGGGTTTGACATGGTAAGAAGCATATTGTCTGCATATGCATTGACTAGGAATGTCTTCTGTTTAACTGGAATGCCTAAGATGCCGGGAGTATCAATGAGTTTGCGGATAAGGGAGTCAAGGGCTATGAGAAATAATAAGGGAGAGAGGGGGCAGCCTTGCCTGGTCCCCCGTTGCAGAAGAAATGGAGAAGCGGTGTCACAATTAGTGACAATCCTGGCCATGGGTAGGTGGTATAGAGTGGATACCCATGCGGAAACTGGCTACCAAATCCATATAGGATAAGGACCTCATACAGATAGTTCCACTCCAAGGAGTCAAAAGCCTTCAAGACATCTATGGTCAGTACAGCCATTGACATCCTGGAGTTTGGAGCTATCCATTTCAGATTGAGAACCAAACGAAGGTTGTCTGCTCCCGATTTGCCCTTGGAAAAGCCAGATTAAGCAGAGTGTATTAGCCTGTGGACTACCTGCTTCATCCTAGTAACAAGCACTTTGGCCAATATTTTGGTGTCCACTGACAAAAAAGAAATGGGCCAAAAGTTTGCACAGTCTAATACATCCAAGGATTGTTTGGGAATCAACATCACTAGTGCTTCCCGCATGGTGGTGGGGAGTAGTGACGTTGCCTGAGCCTCTGTGAAAGCTTGTAGAAGAGGGGTAATAACCTCTTTCCCCAAGAGGTGGTAGAGTTCCACCATCATACCGTCCAGTCCCGGGGGTTTACCCTTCACCATTTGGGAAAGGGCTGTGCGCAACTCCCTTGGGGAAATAGGGGCATCTGGGGAGCTACAATCCACTTGCTACAATTTTGGGAGGGAGGTCCCTTTGCAGAATTCTGCCACCTGTACGGATAACTCCTGCGGTGTCAACGAAGATTGGGACTGATACAGCTTCTGGTAATAAGCTCTCATTGTGTCATTGATAACTTGGGGTTTGGATACCACCTTACCCTCTTTAGTTCTTAGCGCTAAGATTCTGGATGCAGCCTGTTGTTTGCGCAGCTGGTAGGCAAGTAATTTTCCCCCTTTGCCCCCCCTTCCCATGACTTGTGTTTAGCCCGCAGCAGCTGCCATTCTGCCTTCTTATGTAGCAGTGAGTGAATCTGATATTTCAGGCCTGTGATCTTAGACAGGAGTGGAGAGTTAAGTGGGCATTGGGCAGTAACTTTAAACTGTGTCTCTAAGTTTGTGAGCTCCTCTTGCAACCAGTGTACCGTTGCAGCCTGAGCTTTGTTCTTGGTCACAGTGAAAGATATAATTCTCCCCCGGATGATGGCCTTGAAGGCTTCCCAAATTGTGGAAGTGGATACTTCAACTGTCATATTGAGGGAGAAGTACGCACAGGTTTCTGCCCTTATGAAGGATTGAAAAGCAGTATCCTGAATCAAGAGTGGTTTACATCTTCATCTGATGGCTTGTGTACCTTGGCCTGGTGGAAGAAAGGTAATAGACACCGGGGCATGATCTGAAATTATTATACCGCCAATCGAGGTGTCCAGTATGCCAGCACTGACACGTGGTTTATGAGCCAAAAGTCTAGTCTACTATGAGTATGATGGACTGCGAAGTAAAAGGAGTAATCACTTCCCTTGGGGTTATTCATCCTCTATGGGTCTGACATACCCCATTCCTCCATCATCGCCATCATACCCGTCAGGGTCTTAGGATGTGTTTGTGGGGTTTGAAGGGATTTGTCCAGAAAAACATCTTGAACCAGGTTATGAGCCCCGCCTAACAATATCGGTGTGTCCGAGAAGTCAGCCATGAGTTCGGTAAAGGCATGACTGACTTCTGGGTATACATTTCCTGAGTCATTGTTGTGCCCATATACATTTGCAATCACCACCCTCCCTCCTGGGTATGAAAGTCTAGCCACTACCCACCGTCCTTGGGGGTCAATACACCTGTTCTGTATAACCCATGAAGAGGCCTTGCGCAATAGAATAACAACCCCCTAGATTTGGAGGTTGCACAGCTGGAGACTAATGATCCCACCCAGAGCTTTTGCAGCCAATGTACTGTTCTGCTTGTTAAATGGGTCTCTTGCAGTAGAGCTATGTCTGCTCCCATAGAATTTAAAAATTGCAGCACCTTTGTGCATTTAGCCAACTGATTAAGTCCCCTGGGTAGTAGATGAGCCACCAACCATGTGTGCCATACCTAACTCGAGGGGAACCAGAAAAAGAGCAAATCAGTACAGTACTCACCAATCAGTGGCACCCAAGGTAGGAAACAGGGAACGAGAGAGAGAAATCACCTAGTAGAAGGTCAAACTCAAAAGGTTTCTGCTCTGCTAGGCATTTTTGGCAGATGAAAATGTAGAGCTGTGTGAGAGTCACGGACTACTACAGCACTGCCTGCATAGGCAATTAAACTATGTAAGGAAGAAAAACACAGATATTACTGAATAACCTAAAAAGACTTAACCAATCTAAGAACAATCACTCTACACAATGTTTGTAAACTAGCAACTATACCTAAAGCTAATATAAATCCACTAATGGTGCTGAAGTAGTGGTGTGAGAGAGCTAACTGAGCTCTATGCCACACTGTTTCTATCACCAAGTATTGGTGATGTGTCGCAACCAAAATGGGTGTTCCGTCCCCACCTGACCCATAAATCCCATATAGCCAGATCTAGAGACCAGTGGTCCCACAAATAGGGAAGCAATAAGCAACTGGAAAGAGAAAAAAAAAGGGGGGTCTGGATGGGGGGGGACCTCTTTTGCCTCATTCTAGCTAGAGATTTCGGCTTGCAGGCTTCCGGGTCCATGTAGGGAGCAGTGATTTTAACAGCCAATTAAATCTACATATCCACTTATAGCCAGTAGTGAATGGGCCCTTCATGCTCCTCTCTGAGAGGAAAGGGCTTTCACTGAATAAGTGGTCTGACGTTAGCGGTGGTAAGCATCACCGGGGGGGGGGGCCCTCTAATGATTGGGTCCCTACACATAACTTAGTGGACTATCAGGAGACATGACAGTTTCAGGGCATCTCAAAAGGAGGGGGGTTCAGGTCTACCTGCCCCCCTGTTTTAACCTCCTCCCACCCAGCCCTGTATGTGTCCCCTGGCTTAAAGATAATGGCTGTGCTAAGAAAGAAAAAAGCTTAGCCAAAGCCATGAAGAAGTCCTGATTTTCAGCCGTCAGCCCCAGAGGTCGCTTGTCTCCCTGCTGGGTGTATTTCAGTTTTACTTGTGCTGGGGGAGGTGCCAGAGCCTCTGCAAATGATTTAGTCTCAGATCTTAGCATCCCTAAAGCCGCGGCTCTCTCGGCTTCATCCTCTTCCACCTTAGTTGCCCAGTCTGAAGAAGTGGCAGATTCCATTGGTTCACCAGAGTCCGAATCCGAACCATCAAGACCATCCGTGCACCCTGCAGGCTGCCCATGAGAGTTTAGCAGGAGGAGAGGCAGGAAGATTTGTGGCATTAGGTTGGGTTGGGCTTCTTGATCGCTGGCAATTCTGGGCATTGGAGGGCTAAGTGTAACCCCTCAGCTTGCCTGCTGACTGTAGCTCTGGTGGAGATAAGTAGTCCATCTTTTGTAGGTTGTGAGCTGCGAGATGCCCTATTCCATTTCCTGAGGTTCATTGTGGATCTTGAGATGAGAGAGTGGGGGACCATGTTCGGGTCATACCAGTCCGGTTGCATCTTTCTTCCCCTGGTGATTGCTTTTCCTTGCCTGGAGTTCCTCTGTGAATTTGATCCCCTGGAGCCCAGAGGCATCTGGGAAACGTAATTTGAGGCGTGAGGTTAGGCCAGTGTTCATTGATCCACATCCCAGCTTCTTTTGGGGATTCTGCCAAGAAGGCCTTCCCTTCCCTGTAGATGTGCAGCACAGTAAGTTTTTTAAATCTGTACTGGAAGGCATTGGATTGAAGACATTTTTTAATGGTCCCATACTCTCTCTTCTTGGCTGCAACTTCTGGGGAAAAATCTCGGTAAAATGAAATTGTGGCTCCCTTCCATGTTATTTCACCTATGTCTCTAGTAACTTGAAGTAGTTTTTCTTTAATTGAGTACTTTAGGATGTAAGCAATAATTGTTCGTGGGCCTTTGGAATCTGCTCTGCCAGGGACCCTGTGCACCCTTTCCACTCCAATCGGGTCTCGTCACCCTCCCCCAAAAGTTGAAGTATCCAGTCATTTGAAAAATGCTCCATGTTGGGTCCCTCTACTCCCTCTGGAACCCCCAGGATCCACACATTATTCCTGCGACCCCTGTTTTCCTGGTCCTCTGCCCTAGACCATAGTCAGGCAAGTTTAATTTCATGGTCTCTTAGCCGTTGCATCATGGCTAGGTGCTGCTGCTCCAGGTCTTCCGTCCTTTGCTCAAGGACATTCTGCTTGTCCTCAGGCCATCAGACATCCTCAACGTTTCCAGCCAACGATGCCCCAATGCTGTCTACCCTCATCAGTAGTGCCTCTAACATTTTTGTGATGTTTGTTAAGGCGTCCCCCAGCTGAGCTTGATCGGTGGGTTGTAGAGGCCTGTGGTCCACATTTCTCCGGCGCTTTTAGTTCTTGCCCTTCCATCAGGTTTGTAGTACAGAAACAGCGAGGGAAAAGGATCCGCTTCTGTTTCCTTTTGTCCAGTTACTGATCAGTGTTTAATTGGAATCATGACCTGTTCAGCTCTCGTCGGGTGCCAGATATTCCAGGCATGGTAGGGGAGATGTGAGGAATCAGACCAGCCACTTATTCGGGCTGCTGCAGCCTAAGTAAAATGCTCAGCTCCTATCAGAACTGCAAAGGCATTGCCGACCTACCGTGCTTTTTTCATTGCAAATCACCAGTTCCAAAGTGGCAGAAGTAAGAGGGGGAATTTCCAGTTGCATAAAATCAGTTTCAGTCTGGCATGGTAGCAGACTGAGTGCGATTTATCGTCAGGATGGGACGGCGCTAACTCTTTAGGCTGTCATTACCATCAGATCCAGGCCAAGCCCCCCCCCCCCATCACTGTGGAACTTAAAACACTTAGAGGGGATCTATCAGATACAAATCTAGCTATCTCCGAAGTTGCAGCCCGAACTACGTCCCTGGAGAACTGGAAGGGCAAAATCGAGCCCGACATGGTGAATCTGAGGCAACGACTTCATAAAATGGAATCCAAGTTAGAAGATCTGGAAGGCCGAAGTCACAGGAACAACTTATTTATTTATTCATTTATGACTTTGATAATCAAGTGAGTGCACTGATCCCAGGGACCGTTTTCAGGCATGACCCAGGCCATAACACATGGCGCAGGGTGACAGTGGAGTACAAGGTACCAGTAATACACATAAAACAGATTTGATACAAGCAACAATAGTAAGCACAATATACAGGTATGATGCATAGGTCCATTTGAGAACAGTGAATACAAGGTTTCAATATCGGACATGAGGAGATTTGGTACAAAACAAACAAACAAATAATAGGCACAGTGTACAATGTGTGACTGCATCGTCCAGTGAGCAAGTAATACACAGAATACTCAGTAAAAATATATATATACAATATGTACAGGCAAGGAAGTCAAATATTACTGTGGAAAATACAATATAAACAGTTGTAGGCTGGGGAGTTGACTAGTGTGGGTAGGTGGGTAACCCCTGGGCTTGGGAGTTGACTAGTGTGGGTTGGTGTCAGACCCCAGGGAGCTGCGGCAGGATGAGTTTGCCAGGAACCAGACATTAAGGCGGGACTTGAAACTGGAGTGTCTGTCAATGGAATGGAGTTCAGCCAGTAGTTTGTTCCACTGCAAAGGGGCAGCTGCAGACCAGGCTCTGCTACCCATGTTGGTGGATACCCTAGGAACAGCTAGAGGGGGAGTACCATTAGAGCAGAGGTTGCAGAGGAGTGTTCTGGTTTTCAGAAGGGCAGTTAGCGGGGGATTCTGGAGCCGTGTGGATGACATTGTCTACCATGCAGCAGAGGGCTAGGTCAAAGTGACCTTGTAGCGGTAGCCATCCAAGAGTATTATAGAGGGCACAGTGGTGGGTGGAGAACGGGGCCAATAAAGCAAAGTGACAGGCACTTTTGTACACAGTGGAAAGTGTAGCCATGGCAGTAGTTGAGGTCCTGGCATAAATTGGAGAGCAGCAGTCAAGAATAGGGAGAAGATTACCCTGGACAATGGCTAGTCTGGCTTCAGGGTTAAGGAATTGCCTGAATCTATAGGCGGCACCTAACTTTTGATGGAACCTTCTGACAATGGAATTTGCATGCTCAGTGAAGGTAAGGAAGGGATTGAGTAGTACTCCTAAGTATTTGTAGGTCTTGACATCCTCCAAGGCTGGGACGTCTGGGGTGAGAATGCGTAAGGGGGCATGGTTTTTAGGTTTGGCCAGAAAGGGCTTAGATCCGAACAGCATGGATTTAGTTTTTCTGGCATTTACTAAGAGGAGGTTTTTTGAGAACCAGCTGTGGGCCACAGCATAGTTGTGTGAGAGAATCGAGGAGATTGCGGCTGTGAATTTGTCACAGTGGAAGAGGACAAGGTCATTGGCATACAGGAGAGAGTGACAGTTGAGGCAGTCGAAGGGAAGCGCATTAACTAATAAGAAGAAAAGGAGGGGACCCAGGATTGAGCCTTGAGGGACCCCCCACAGAGACAGGCAGGGTGGGGGAGCAGGTTTGACCAATGCACATGAACTGTGAGTGATCAGTAAGGTAGCTAGTGAACCAGCTTGTGACTTTCTGAGAACAACCAAGGAGGCTAAGCTTGGAGGTAAGGAGAGCATGGTTTATCATGTCAAAAGCCTTTGAGAGTTCAACGAAGACAGCCCCGGTGCCTTTACCATTATCCGTGTTAGAGAAGATGTGGTCACTCAGAAGGGAGAGGGCAGTGGCAGTGGAATGATTCTTGTGAAAGCTGTGCTGTTGGTTGCATAGGAGGGTGTATTTGCCTATGTACTCAGTGAGCTGATTGTGGACTGCTCTCTCGAGTAGTTTACTGAGATGAGGAAGGATGGATAACGGACGGTAATTGTCGGAGGATTTGGGGTCACCAGATTTTAGAATGGGGATAACCTTAGCTCTCTTCCATGGGTCAGGCATGGAGGAGGTGGAAAGGGCAAGGTTAAAGATGAAGGTGAGTGGCCTGGCAATTGCTGGAGAGATCAGCTTAAGGAAAACTGGAGATAGCCAATCAGATCCGGAGGAGCTGTGGTTAGGTAGACTTTTGAGTAGCTTCACTGTGTCATGTATGGAGAGGGATTTAAAATAGAATTGGGGTATTTGTGGGTGAGTGGCAGAGCTGGAAGAGGATGGCAGTGTATCAGGTATTTGGGCTGAGCTTTGAGACTGGGCAGTTGGCAGCTTATTTTAGGTACATGAATAAGTTGGTGAACTTACAGTTGAAGACACTGGCCACATCGTGAAGGTCGGTCAGCAACCTGTCCAGGGAGCTGAGATATGCTGCAGAGTAGTTGAGGCGGGGGTTTAGGAGGGAGCTTATTGAGTCCCAGAATTTTCTAGGGTCTCCAAGGTTGGCCTTTTGCAGATTGCAAAAGTGGGTCTGTTTCAAAAATTTGGCCTGTTGTTTGCATTTGTTCCTTAGGCGCCTGTAAGCATCCCAAAGGGCAGGAAGGGGGTTGCTTTGAAAGTGGACCAGGTGTGGTCTCTGGCCTTCATAAGGGTTAGGAGGGCTTTAGAGACCCATCGCGAGCACCTGCCTCTGACCCATCTGGTGGTGACAGGGGAAAAAGTGGTCCTGGAGTATTAGTAGAGTCCAGGTAAATGTGGAAACTGCCGTGGCTGCACTGGAAAGGGAAAAAAGCATGGACCAGTCCAAGAACTGGGCCTCCTTGAGGAGATTTGTGGAGACTGGGCAGCTGAAATTTCTGAGAGATAGGCATTTGGGTGGGGGGCACTTTATTTTGGAAGACCAGAGGAGACAGGTCAGTGAGTGATCTCTTATAGAGTTAGCTATGGTGCCAGCATGTAATGCTCGGTCCTCCCTGTTTATGAGGATCCAGTCTAGTAGAGTCTAGGTGGCCGAGTGTGGATTAAGTCTGTTGGGGAGAGTGATCGCCTGCACCAGGTTGTGCTGCTTTAACAGGGATACATAGTCAGGCTGGTGGCAGCTCAGCCAGTTTAGATTAAAGTCACCAAGAAGGATAGATTCCCTACGGGGAGTTTGAGAGCTCAGGCCTTGGAGGGGGCTGGCGAGTTCAATGGTTCCGGTCACGGGGTGGGGGGGGGATTGTAGTAACAGCCAATACAGAGTTTCTTGCAGGATCTCAGGGTTAATTCGGAGAGTAGCCATTCACTAGGTTAGGAAAGGTCAGCAGGTAGGACAATGCTAGCTGAGAGGGGTTCCCTTAGGAGCAGGGCCACACCACCACCTTTTTTCCTGACTGGCCTGTCAAGGTGTAGGTAGGAGCAGCCAGGTATTTTGAAGGTGTTTTCAGTGTGGTGTGGCTTTAGCCATGTTTCAGTGAGTCCCAGAATATGGGGGCTTGTGTAGCTCAATCCAAGCCTCAGGGTCAGTGAATTTGGATGGAAGGCTGCAGACATTGATATGTGCGATTTTAAGACCAGGGGCATTTGTCCAGATGCTGGAGGAGAGGGTTATATGGGAGTTTGTTGGGCCAGGGTTGAACTCACTGTCCCAGCAAGGGAGAGTAGTGATAGTAGGAGAATGTATGGATAGGAGGGAATAGTAGGAGACCAGGAGAGGTTAGCCAAGTAGTGGCCAAGGAGGCGGCGTTCTCCTTTAGTGAGTAGGATGAGAGAGCTGTACCCCAGGGTGGACTTATCCCTAGTAGTGAGTGAAGAGGGTTGAGACAGGGGAGGGGGGGAATGAGAGGAAGGAGAGGCGCTGTTGATCGCAGGCCAGCACTGTAGCGCAGAAGTCGGTCAAGACCAGTGCAGTAGTTAGGGAGATGGCCCATAATATAGGCAGTGCCACCTTCATCTTTCTGAGGGAGAGTGGAGGACAAGGGGAAGTAGTAGGATAGAATTAGCATGGTCAGTCTTATGAAGGAGCAGAGGAGGTAGTGGTGAGGCAAAGGGCTGTTAGAAATGTAGTTCTGTGGGGCAGAACCACACTCTAGGAGGTGTTCTGCAGCTTTAAATTTGTGTGGAGCAAGATGACCAATGGGAGGAGGTGCACAGAAGGGGGAGTGGTTTAGGTGTATTTGAGAAATTGTGGAGGAGGGGATGGAGGGGAGGGCGAAAAAAAATCACACAAAGAGACACACAAAGGAGAGAATGGGAAGATTAAGGGGTCTGTCTAGGCTAAAACATGGAAACTAGCAGAGCAAACAGTATTTTACTCTTTTTTTTTCTATCAGAATGAGCAATTACGGCTAGTAACAGTCCTTAAACAAACAAAAAATCAGCAGTAGGAATCCCGGTTTTCAGTTTAGCTGTAATTGGTATTATGTACACACACTAGTACCGACATTATAATTTTCAGCCTTCCAGAAGAAGCTGAGGGATCTATGTCTATAATCTTTCTACAGAAGATGCTCTTGAAAATAGCTGGGCCCTCTCCTAACAACACCACTTATAGAGAGGGCCCATAGCTCGCTTTAGCCTAAACCAGCAGCAGGAAAGCCCCCAAGACCACTCATTTTAAAATTTCTTATTATCTTGACAAAACACACATCCTTGATCAAGTGAGAGGTCGGCAACAAGTTTTATGGGAGGGCCAGCAATTAAGATTTGCGCAAGATTTACCAGCTTCAGTCAGACAGAGAAGATCGGAGCACCATCTCCTAGTTTCCAAGCTAATAGCAGTGGGGATCAGGTATCGAGTACAATATCCACCTCGCCTGGCTGTCCTACATTCCTACATGCTGGTACTTGGCACACCTTTGACACCGCACAACAAGCTATTCCAGCGCTACAGTCTCTGCTCCCAGACCTATTCACCGCTGGTTGAGGCTCTTCGGTGGAGGGTCTCCCTGGGGTTTTCCCATTTACCTAAATATGATCGTGTGCAGGTTTGCCTGGGTGTCACCTGGTAATTCTATCGACTGACCACAAGAGGACAGCAGAGACCTTAGTATAGATCGTGTGCGGTATTAGTCTTTTTTGTACTACAAGCAGATTCTTATTTTATTGTGGTTTTGGTGGCTGGCTCTTTATTTTTAAGCGATCCTATCAAGGATGCGACGTTGATACAAGAAGCTGTTGGCCTGATGTCCTGTCAGACGGGTGAAACAGTTTATTTCCTGTGGTTGAGAACCTCCCTGGATGTTTTTGTTTCCCCCCATTCAGTTCACCTCAAACGTGCGCATGGTTGCCTGCGTGACTGCTTGTACTTTCTACAAATGGCCACAGGAGGGTGGCAAATACCTACAGTACAGAAAGGTGCAGTAACAACTTTCCTGTACAACAAGCCAGAATTTTTATTCTACAAGGGTTTTAGTGGCTGGTTTTTATTTTTACTCGCTCCCATCAAAGATATATCGCTGGCATGCAATCCTGTTTGCCTGTTGATCTGTTAGGTTGACGAAACAGACTTTCTTTTTTTTTTCCTTGTTGTATACACCCTACTTGTGACTCTTGGCTTTTGTATTTTTGTTCCTGCTGTTTCTAAAGTAAAGGCCGTAATTAAATAATTACTTGCTATCTCACCACGTTGGGGGTTGGGGCAGGAAGCGGGGGTTATGGGGATTTGATCTGCAGTCCAAACAGACCACTACATGCTGGATTAGGGAGGGGAGAGTCTCCACAACAGTCCCATGTGCATGTGTTTGGATGCTACTGTTTTCAATTATCATGTTCCATAGGCTGCCTAAGATAGCAGTCTCAGCACTATGTCAACCCACTAGGGGTGCTATTTACCTTGTTGTGGAATGGGGTATAGAGAAATGGGAAATAGGGATTGGGATGTTTGGGTCATTTTATTACCCCATTTTTCCCATATGGTTTCTCTCACACTTCAAAATTCCTTTTTTAAAGCTTATGGTTGTGAGGGGCACTGGTTCTGGGTGGATATGTATATTTGGGAATGGGAACTAATCGTAAGGAGGGGGATTGGGGAGGGATTCATACTTGACACCACTGGGTACTTGCAAAATAGCCTACTGGGGATATGGTATTCTCTGCTATGAGAACATTTTATTTTTGCAGTGCAAATATGGACATATTGCCTGGTTATGGCATTAACATTAAAATTCTGTTCTTGGAATGTTAAAGGTGCTCAATCCCCTACTAAAAGAACTAAGATACTGTTACATCTCCATAAACTTAATATTGATGTGGCTTTTCTTCAGGAGACCCATCTGCTCACCTCACATATTCTCTGTTTAAGTCGAACATGGGTGGGACAAGTATTGGGGGCTGGCCTGGACACCCAAAAATGTGGAATCACAGTGTTGGTAGCACGATGTATACCCTTCAGACTGCTTCACTCGGTAGTCGATCCTCAGGGTAGATACATATTGTTAAAAGCTATTTTGGGTCATACGGAGCTAATACTGAGATCTGTCTATGGTCCTGTCTGTGATGACCCACAATTCTTTACTAATGTTATGACCAATTTGGCTCCCTGGTCCACTCTTCCTATACTACTCGGTGGGGATTGGAATTTAGTCCTCTGTAACACTTTGGGTATGTCCAACCCCCGACGTTCTCCCCTCACTCCAGCATAACTGGCCTTTAGAGATTTGATGGACACTATGGGCCTTGTTGATCCCTGGTGAGCCCTTTTCCCCCTCAGAAAGAGACTACTCATTTCACTTTCTGCCCCATAATTCGCTTTCAAGGATTACTATTTCTTGTTGGGGACTGAGCACCTATCAAAGGATCAAACTTGTACTTACTTATCTAAAGTGATATCCGATGATCACCCAACCCTTTTACACTGGTCCCTGCCTGCTTCAGTGGATTATGACAAAGTTTGGAGGCTTAATCCTCAATTACTAAAGTCCTCATCTTTGGTAGATCATCTTCAAAGGTTTATAGATAACTTTTATGAGTTTAATTCTCCCTCCATGTCAAAACATGTTATATTATGACGTGCATTGAAGTGTTCACTGAGAGGAGAGATTATCCATCTGTCTTCTATTAGAAAAAGAAAGATCTCCCAAGAATCTTCTCTATTGTTGCAGCAAATTAGATCCTTAGAACAATCCCTTTCCTCCTACTCCACCACAACCGAATTTTAAAAATTAGAAAGCCTTCATTTCCGATATAATATTCTCCTTAGTGATAAAGCTGAACACCTTATTTTTAGATCAAAAATCACCTATTTTGATCAGGGAGACAAGGCCAGAAAGCTATTAGCCCTACATCTCAGGGCTCAGTGTGCAAGTAGCAGACAGAATTATGTCATCTCTCTGGGACGCTACTGGTAATTTACATACTTCCCCCAGAGACATTGTCTCCTGCTTCCAAACATATTATCAAACTCTCTACTCTAAAGAGGGCTAGAAATGGGAGAAGGTGGTAAGAGTTGGCAGGGAAGATGGGATAGCAGTGGTGGGGAAGGGAGCTCTAGTGACTCTTAGTGGTCAGGGATGGAAATAGCAGTTGAGGGATTCTGAATATGGGGTTTGGAGGTGTAGTCAGGGAGGAGAAGAGGAGGGCTGCAGTAGAGAGGAAGGAAAGGGTTAATAGATGTTAGGGGAAGAAGGCAGAGAGCACAGTGTAACAACCTAGTGGCAGCAGGTGATACCCTGCAGAGGGGAAAGTGAGCACTTAGAAAAAAGTCAGAAAGGTCACATGACGTGTGGGTGTTCCTTAAATTAAGGGATGCCCCTGGGTGGGAGGGCTGGTGGGGCAGTCGATGTGAAGTGTCAATGGGCTAACACCCAATAGCAAGCAGGCTGCGAGGAGAAGGCTGCTGAAGTTACCTCTTGGGTGCTGTCAGTCCGCTCTGTCCTCGGTGTTTGTGTGCAGACAGCTACTGTTGTGTTGGGGATGGGGATCCCGAGGGCCTGAAATAGTGCAGGGAAACAAAGACTTAGTTAATATGCAGCGGTAGGGTCTCACAGTCAAGGCCACGGTCGGATGGCCTAGTGTGCATGTGTAGCTAGCTGAGCAGACACAGTGGGGGTGGGCTAGACATGGGGGAAACCTGGATCCCAGACAGAAATGCCAGAAATACCACAACCACTTGGTGGGCCTCAGGCTCAGTCACTCAGCAGAGTCAGGTAAGATAAATATCCAGCACAAACTCCCAGAACAGTAGCTTACACAGATGTAATCACAGTCACATAAAATGACTGTAACTCTAAGCCGATTCCCTGGTACTAGACACAGTAGAACATACAGCCCGACTAATGTGTGCAAGGGAGAAAACTCAGCCACTCAGGCACAATATAAAATGAGCAGTAGGCAGAACCAGAAAGCAGTAAAATAGTGCTAAACAAAGTCTGGTGAAGACACTTACAGGCTCTTCAGACCCCGCTGATAATGTGCAGGATGCTGCGGTAGTAATGCTGGCCACAGTCTATCAGCTCTGTTCGGCAGTCATAAAATAGCTTTAAGAGAAATACTGCTAACACCCCTCAGTAAGCAGGATGCGAGGAGAAGGCTGCTGAAGTTACCTCTTGATCTGCTCTGTCCCCCGTGTTGTTTGTGTGCAGGCAGCTACTGTTGTGCTGGCGATGGGAGTCCGAGGGCCTCTTGGGCACTGTCGATCTGTCTTGTCACCTGTGTTATTTATATGCAGACAGCTACTGTTGTGCAGGTAGAGCTTTGCCAAGAGGTTGGTGATCTGACTGCTATGGGTGAGTATAAACACTGATTTTAACATACACAGGTAACAGCTCCTGGGGAAAGGATGGTTTGGATCAGCCTGAAGAGATATCCTAGCCAGCACGCCCCACCACCACAGACTGCTAACATCTCCCAGGGAGAGGATGGTTTGGATCAGCCTGAAGAGGCATCCTAGCCAGCACCCCCCCCCCACCACCACCACCACCACACACAGCTAACAGCTCCCTGGGAGAAGATGGTTTGGATCAGTCTGAAGAGGTAAAGAAAGCCCTCCCTGCAGCTTGCTTGTTCTGAGGGTGTTTACCCATTGACGCTTTGCGTCGACTCCCCCCCCAACTAAGGCCAACTCTCAATTTATTAACCTGCCCATGTCATGTGACTTTCTGTCTACTTTTTTCTAAGTCCCCAACTCCCATTTGCAGGTTATGATTTCTGGCCAGTAAGGTTCAGTAATGCACCTGCTCCTCCCCCTCCCCAACTCACTCCTCTCTATGCTTTCACCAGCCTCACTTGCCCAGTTTGTCTTGTCCTCCCAGTACCCCTAATTGTCTTGGGCTCCCACTTAGCTATGCTACCTTGCTGGGTCTCAAACCCCTTACTCTCTCCTCCAAAGGCAGACACTCTACATCTATACCACTAGAACCAAAAACAGTCACGGCACTCCCATCTCTGACGTTTCAACCAAACAGTCTTTTTCTAAAAGAATGTTTTGGTTGAAACATCACAGGCTTCTTTCTGTGTGGATATGCTGTTTCAACCAGTCATGGGCCATTGCTTCCTCTTGTAACAAAGGGTGTATGGTGAAAAATGGTGTTTGGCGTGTTTTGTTGTAGTAGGGATGGGAGTGCCATGACTGTTTTTTGGTTCTGTGATTTTTTTCACAGAGCACCCTTTACTTGAGTGCAGCTCATTTATTTTTGCTACCTGTACCACTAGCAAGTGTCATCTGCTTCCTGCTTTTCTGTTCCTATATCCAGTTCCCATTATCCTGCCCATTCTTCCTTTATTTCCCCACTCCACTTTATACTTCCTGTTTCCCATATCATGTCTGTCTCCTCTTTCTTTCCCCATCTCCACATTGTTTACTTCCTGTTTTCTTTCTGACATGATGAATCTCTTTGATCTGTTTCTTCCTGTGCTCCTCCTTCTGTCCTCTCTTCCCTCTTACACCCCTTCATCATCACTCACTCTCCCCCCTGTACTCCCACCATTACGTGCCACATTACCCACATTTTCGGCACCGTGTCCTGCCTCCCTCATTTCGCCAACATCCTCCCATTCACCCCGTAGTGTATCTGTTCCCACCCAAACTCCTCTACGGCCCTGAAATCCAGGTCTTCATCTGAACCCCTACTGTAAACCAGCTCAGCCACCCCACCTCTAGGGGCACCCAACTCGCCTTAAAGAACCTTCCCAAACATATGCTGTTAAGGTTCTCTTTCATTCTCCTGCTTCTCTCTGGAAATGTTCATCCCAATCCAGACTGTATGCCCACACACCACCTCAAAACCTTAAGCATACTGGTGGCCTCCTACTGGCTACCATGAACATTTGTAGCCTTCTAAATAAGCATGCCCAACTCCAAGCCTGGGTATGCCACCACAACCCTGATGCTCTTGTGCTAGTTGAAATCTGGCTCCCCTAACTCTGCTGTTGTGCTGTCTGGTTATACCCTATACAGATCAGATAGAATGGGAAAAGTGGGGTGGTTGTACCATCTATCGCCGTGATACACTACAAGGTCATGTAATCCTGACTACCCTCCCCACTGCTAACGCCCAATCTCTTACCCTTAAAATTGTCTTTGGGACCTCCGGTAAAACTGTATACCCGATGTCTATATACATACCCCCCCCCTTGTAACCCGAAAGAGGCTTTCACTTCGATTCTAGACATAGCAACCCAACTCTCAAAAACTCTGAGATCATCGCACTTGGTGACTTTAACACAAATTGGCTTGCCCCTTAATCAACCTGTTTCAGAGATGCTGCTGCTGCCCAAAACATAACTCAACTGGTCTCCTCTCCAACCATGCTTAACTGAAACATAGGCAACAGAACCCTCATTGAGCTCATTTTCTCCAATCAGCCTGAATATATATCCAATGTCCAGGTCTTATCTGATTCGCTTAGCGATCACTCCCCAGTCACCTGCCACTGGTTAAACAGTTGGAAACTGCCCTCCCATATCACCAGGCACCAACTCCTTTGGAAAGGTGCTCTAGGGCATTTCTGCAGTTAACTCTTCTTAACTTTGACTGGACCCCACTCAACTATATTGCATCTGTTGATGATGTGCTGCCCTCCTTTATTAGTTCCTTTAATGCTGCCTGTGATATCTTTGGCTCCTTTGTTAAGCAGGTGGTAAAAAATCACTTCTCTCCCTGGGTCAATCAGTTTATACTTGACCAAATGACTGCTTGTGACAACCTGTGGTGCTGAGCCCTGGAATCTGGCCACCCTGCAGACTGTCAACTATACTGTGCTGTGCAAAACTCCTGCACTTGGGCCATTTGCCAAGCTAAGGCTGCTTACTACCAAGCTAAATTCACCACCTCCTGGGGGCAGGGGATGTAATTTCTGGGGGAATATTAAAGAACTCGGTGGCAAATCCCCCCCCCCCACTGATCATAAACGGGGTCCCTACCCAAGATCCTGACCAGATTGCCAACACCTTTAATGTGGCTTTTACTAACCTTAGCTCAGTACCCCCCCTGACTTCTTCTCTCCCCCCATGGCTGCTCCTCCCCCACTGGTGTCCCACCATTCCACTTCAAGACCATCTCCCCAAGTACTGCCCACTCCTACCTCTTTAAATTCCTTGGCAAATCCAGACAGAGTGGTGATACACTAGACCTTAAGCTGCTCAACCTGACTGTTGAAGCAGTCCTAATCCTCCTGACCAAAATCTTGAATATGTTGCTATGCCTTGGTCAGTTACCTTCCCAGTGGAAATGGGTGGTGGTCACCCCCATCCACAAGAGTGGCGACTGAATCTTCCATAATAACTACAGACCTATCTTCATTCTACCACCCCCCCCAAAAGTGTTTGAAAAAAATCATCACCGACCAACTCACTGATTTCCTGGAATCACATACCCTCCTCTGCAGGCAACAGCACACATTCAGGAAGGGCCACAGCACCACCACTGCCCTCCAGGAGTACACCTCATACATCCACAATGCCCTTGACCAAGGGGCCTTGGTTTGGTCTGTGTACATAGACTTCACCAAGTCCAGAAGCACCAAGTTTGGTCAACAGTGACAATGCCGACCTCCCCCACAGCGACTGCACAATACCAACGCAGGTATTGTGCCACCTGTTCTAAGGGTGTTTTCTGTGAGGGGCTGTGCCCCCTCACACTCCCCGGACTTTAAGATTCCAACTCCAGGTCAGAGTTGGTCTCGGGAGGGGGCAGAACACTGGGGGAAGGTGAAACATGGAAAAAGGCCCATTACCACGAATGTCACCATAATGGTCTTTTTTCCTGTTTCACCATCGCGGTGTCAACGAAAAGGGGTGCACCACACCAAGTCCCTTGATACAGTCAATCATTCCCTATTATCAGGCTCTATCCTTTCCACTGGCCTGTCCCAGGAGGCCACTGCCTGATTTACCCACTACCTGCAAGGAAGATCCCAGCAAGTGAAGATAAATGGCACCCTATCCACTAGTCTGCAGGTTTGCTCTGGGGTACCCCAGGGCTCCATTATTGGTCCACTCCTATTTACCCAGTACCTGAACTCTCTCCCCTTGGCCTGCACTGCACTTCTCCTCTTCTATGTGGACGATGCAGTGATTTTCAGTTGCCACCCTGACCCCACCCTGCTTCAACAGGACATGTAGTTCTCCTTCAAGGAGGTTGAATCCTGGTTTTCAACACATAAACGTATTCTCAGTTATAAAAAGACAAAGGTAATACTATTCTCCCATCACCAAAATAAGTAGAAGTCCTTCACCCTCTCCATCTTCAATTCTCATGGCACCCCATTGGAATCTGTTCCCCATTTTAAATACCTTGGTATCACCCTCGATCCTGCCGTCTCCTTCCATGAACACATTACCGCTACCTGCTCTGCTGTTAATGCCAGAATTGGCCTCCTCCACAGAATTAGGTCCTGCCTCCCCATGCTGCTCTTAGACTGGCTATCTCCAGGTCTATTCTATCCCTGGTAGACTATGGTATAGTCATCTATGGGTCTGCCTCAAACTCTGCCCTGAGAAAAATTAAACTTGCCTTAAACAAAGCCTACCACCTGGGCAATGTCTGCGACAGGTTGACGCATACCTGTGATCTCTATCAATGCTCAGCCTGGCTAAATTTCCAAGGGTGTCTCTACTATCAGACTTGCCTATTACAAATAAAACTCTATGGCTCACTCACCCCCTGGTTGTAATCTTCTCCTCTCTCTAGGGCAGCACAGGTGGGTGACCAGACACACCGACAAAAACTGCTTTCCAAGTCCCTTTCCATAGAACAACCGCCAGTCAAAGGTCCTTCAAATATGGGGCCCTTTTATGGATGAACTCCATTCCCAGTTGCCTCCTATCCATATCCAGGTTGGGCTCTTTCAAAAAAGAACTGCAGGACAACATCCTGATTTCTTTAAACTGTGACTGTCTTTAACACTGTTGTAACCCTCCAGCTATTTCCTGTCCTGCACCTTAGCCTCACGACAATGCCCATTGGGTGGCTTTCTGGTTTCTATCATATTTCCAGCTCTCCACTGGTCCACTTCCTGGGCTTGTTTCTCACTTTCTCCTCCATTACTCTGTTGCTCCTGTCTCCAATATTTATTTTTTCTCCTCTGACTTGTTTCAGCAATTTTGGTTACTCCCATGTCAATTGACAATGCTTATTGTATTGCATCATTAGATAATTCCCTATTGTATAATTTTCTCTCTGTATATAATTACTGTCATTGTTCATGATGTCTGTTACACTTGTCAGCCACACTTTGCACTGAAGTGGAGCCTTTGTAATAGCTCCTATTATATAAATGTTCTCTTACTGTGTGTACACTTACTGTCATTGTTCATGATGTCTCTAATACCTGCCTGCCACACTTTATACTGACGTGTAGACTTTGAAAAAGAGTCCCTGACTCAAAGGGTTATAATTCCTAGACTTCAGTAAATAAAAAAATAAATAAATAGACACAGTAGCTTTTAAAAAACAGCAGTGCAGGAAAAAAAAACACAAAGGTGCAATACATCAAGATGCATTCAAAGTATGTAGAAAATAGGGTCTGGTCAATTCAGGACCTTGTTGCATGGTATTGCATTAACCTAGCACATACTGCTGCTCAGAAGACATGATGGGGTGCATTAGTCAAGAGCACAACTAGTCAGAGTCAAAAAGGCCAATATGCTAATCACATATTGTCAGGGTCAAGAAGATCACAATCCAAATTATACAAACCAAACACATGAAAAAGAAATTATACAAATAAAAAAAAGAACACAGTAACATTGCTCATGAATCACAAACTGCAAAGGAAATATATCTAACTTTAAAAAAGCATACTTCCTACCTATAGAGATGTGCAAAGTCCCTAAAATAAGTGCTGTGAAATATTTTGTGAATTGCTCTCAGTTCATGAAGTGCAATTTGCAGAGTGCAGAAGGACCGCGAAGTGTGGAATTTCACAGGCAAAATTCCACACTTTGCAGTAAAAACTACTCTACTAGTAGTAGTAGTAGTAGTTGTGGACCCCCCCCCGCTGATCGCCATCCTCAAGGTAAAATAATACATATAAATTTTATTAAAAAATCTCTGGTGTCTAGTCCCCTCCCCGATGATTACTAGCCCCAATGTAAAATAATTTTTATAAAATGCCTGTTGTCTAGTGGTCTCCCCCTGATTACCGGCCCCAAAGTAAAACAATATATATAAAATCCATGTTGTCTAGTGGTTCCCCCCCTGGCCAATTTTTGGCCCCATGGTAAAATGATATATATGAATTTTTATGAAATTTCTGGTGTCTACAGGACCCCCCACCACGTCAGGTAGTGCCCCACCACTAGAGATGGGTGAAATCTTCAAATTTTGTTATGCTAAATATTTTGGTGCAAATTCTGCTGGTGAAATGTGAAATTTCACCACTCACAGGTGAAATTCTGCCATTCACAGACAAAATTCCACATTTTGCCAGTAAAATTCCACATTTTGCACCCACTAAATATTTTGCTGAATGTGTGAATTTCACAAAATATTTTGCACAGTGAAATTCATGATTTCACTGGAATTTCATTGGCAGAATTAAATTTTGCTGCATCTCTACCCACCACCCTTCTCCCCTCCACCCCAACCCTTAGCAGGCAACCAGCACAGCCCTCCACTCTCCACCACAGCTGGCTGCTTGACTGACACTGGAATGAATGAGCGTGCACTTGTACAAGCACGCACTCCTTCATTCCAGTGTCAGTCGAGCAGCCAGCAATGGTGGAGAGTGTAGGTGAATGAATGGTTCTGAACTGGTTGCCGAATGGACAAGCATCCAGCACTGTGTATACCCCTGAGTGCCCCACATGTACTTAGCAAGAATAGATGAGGCACTCAATTACTTTTCCAGGCCTCTGCACTTGTGGAAGGACTGAGACACTTATGTGGATTGAGCCCATAATTGTTAACTTTAATCAGTACAGAGTACCAATCACTCCATGTCTTGAAATGGAAAGCAGAGTATTCTAATTGTTAGAGCACTGAACTGAGAAACAGGAAATCGGGGCTTTACCTTCTATGCATCCCTGAACATTGCACATCTCTGCACCCAAGTCCTTACAGCTGTCAAACTGGGTAGGTGCAGGATCACACTCAAAAAAAGCTCTTGCACATCAATTTGACTATCTTGTGGAAATACATTATAAAATAAATGTATTTAATTATACTTGGGTTTAGAAACATTACCAGATCTGGTACAAGCAAAACAAGTATGTACTAGCACAAAGCAGACAGCATGAATCCCACCTGATCTCTCAGCCACATCTTACTGATACAAATGCAACCTGTGGTATTCTTTAACATAGAAACATGGAATTTGATGGCAGATAAGGATCACCTAGCCCACCTAGGCTGGTCATTCTCCAAGACATTTCAGAGCACAGTCCCTTACAAGTGGCGAGTACAAATTTAAATGCTGAAGGTTATTGCTTACCTGGCTCGAATTTAAACGCTGCAGGTTTTATTTCTTACTTGGCCCAAATTTCAATGCTGTAGGATATTTCTTACCTGGCACAAGTGTAAATGTTGCAGGTTATTTCTACCTGGCATCCCCTCAAGAGACAATATACCTATTTCAGGGTTAATAGAAGTTTCTGGCAATCTATGTTAAATACAGTCTGCTGAGCCACTTCATTTGCAGTTTTGCTTCCTTTTTCTGGCAGCTCACAAACTGGTAACAGCCATGTATTTTATCACAGTTCTTTGTTGCATAAATTGATCTCTTAATAATCTTTTAATAAATTACTTCCACATACTTTTATGGACCCATTTTGCTAATCTATTTTATAACAGAACTTTCACCACCAACCAAAAATACGATTATCACCAAGAAACAAGAACACAGGAAGTTGTTGACAGAAAAAGTTTCATAGTCCATTTTGTCTGCCCATTTTACTACTGAGCCATGCCAACCTACTATTGGCCATGACTAGTTAGAATGTCCATTGTGATTTACAGTGATAGCCAATGTCATCTGTAGCATTATATGGTAACATAAAAAAATTATGGTGCTTTCTATGAGTTAGGTAGCATAGAGCTAACAAGAAGATTATTACTTCATAGCATACTGTAACTTATCATATCATTACTGATGGCTTAGGCACTACCACTGTATCTCCTTCCTCCCTACTGTCCTCTGCCTTCATTGTTCTAGTTTTCAGTGACCCCTTGTAGAATAGAGAATTCAAATGCACAGCATTACAAAATAGTTTTAAAATCAACCAGTCCCATGCTTTATTACTAATGGAAGCTGCACAATGAAGGAGCTTTGTCCCTTGATGTTCATCTACTCTTTGAAGATATTCCTTGGTTGAGGTCATAATCATCTACTTGTGATTGTGACATCACAGACTATTGTATAAATAATTATGTTGTCATAAACTCAAATTTCTAATTTCAGCTGTGGAAAAAGTCATCAGAATTGCATTAACTCCTAGGGATAAAGACTCTGTTTTGGTGAAATGCAATAAGTAGAAAGGAATCACCCAAGATAAATATGATTTTACTATACTCTATATGTGTGATTTATATGTCAGATGTTATTATTTGTGTTAGGTGCGTGGGCCATTACTGGTAAAAAACAAACAATAATTGTTTCAAAACTGAATTAGTTCACTTCTTTAATTTTGGCTATTGAGCTTACATAAATGACACAGAATGCATCCATGCAGTTCATATCAAATTTTACTATCTTTGTATTAAAGTCCAGTGCATTCTTGGACAAATATGATGAAATCAGCTGCAGCAGTGGGGCCTTCCAAATGGTAAACAAAGTGCAGTGCTTACCCTGGAAAGAAATATTCTTAACCACTCAGAAAACACACCAGACAACACTTTTATTGGTTGACAGACTAGATCCAATAGTTACCCATTCCTGGTGTCTAGTGGGCTCCTCACCCCATCAGGTAGTGCCCCACCACCCCACTCCTCATCCCAACCCTGAGTGGTGAGTCAGCACAGCTCATCACTCTCCACCACAGCTGGCTGCCCTACTGACACTGGAATGAATGAGCCTGTACTTGTACAAGTACACACTCATTCATTTTGGTGTCAGTCAGGTAGCCAGCTATAGTGGAGAGTAGAGGGCTATGCTGGTTGCCTTCTCAGGGTTGGTGGGGTGGTGGGGCACTACCTGATGGTGTGGGGGGTCCACTAGACACCAGGGATTTCATTGATATGTTTTTTTACCTTGTGGCCCATGATCAGTGGCAGTGGAGAGACCACTAGACACCAGGGATTTTATATATATATATATATATATATTATTTTCCAGTGGGGCAATCAGGGGGGGTAGACACCAGGAATTTGAAATGTGTAACTTCTCCTTGCTTTGGTTTTTTTAAGTACAATTTGCACTTGACCCCCCCCCCCAAGTTCTTATTTCTACCTGAACAAAACATTATACAAAACTTCAATCAGATAGATGCTGGTGAGAGTATAGTTGGGAGGGCACACCTTATCATATTTTTGAGGATTGTTCTCTCATCCGCCCATTCTGGACAGAGTTAGCAGAGTTAGGACAGAAATACAAACAGATGTCAAAGATGGTGGAAGAACCTGACTTTACACACCTAATTTTGGGCTTTGTACCCAAAGGAAAATGAAGTGACAGCCTAAGATACTTTTTAGGAATTCTCCTGGTGGCAGCAGGTAAAGCTATCACAAACAGATGGCTACATTCTGATCCACCCTCATTAACAGGGTTGTTTAGCCTAATCAAACAAATATATCATGTGGAAATGTCAACTATTGACTTAAGATTGCAAACAGACAGGTTTAAAGGTATTTGGCTCCCCTTTATGACACTTACTGAGGAAATAGAGGTTATTTTCATCCTAACCCAACAAGCACAGGGATACTGAACCCAGGAACTCATATTTCATATATACAGTTGATACGTTGCTGAAATCAGAAATCCAGACCCCCTTGTGATGTTCTGTAATTTACTTTATGTTTGACTTGAATACCAGCCTCACGTAGTGATTACAGTAATCATCTATATTGCTGTCTGTTCAGAAGTGTAAATAGTTTATATTTTGTTAATTTTGGATGCCTTTGTAATCTTTTACTGGACAGGGGTTACCCCTGATGATATCAGATAGCATCAACTGTATGAACACAACTGTAAGTTCTTGTCAATTTAGACTAAATATTAGGACTCATTTATCAATTTCTCTTTGTCCAACACAGGACAAAGTACACCTGTATTACCATGTATTTGTACTATGGCTGCTGTGCCCTTTTATTTCATACAGTAAAGAAGTTTAAAAAAACAAAACAAAAGCAAGGTGAAGTTATGAATGGCGAATTGTCCTGTAACAGGACAACTTCACAAATTGATCCGAGGAGGCAAATTTGGATACTTCACAGAAAATTTGAGGGTGAAGTAAAGCTTTGCTGCATCTCTACCTACCAACTCACAAATTCAAACCCCAAATGCCTTAGTGCTGCTCACCTAAGAAAAACATCATGGGTCCTGTATACACTACAGAACTGTTTTTGAAAACCATTTAAAAAAATGGTTTGGTTAAACCATATCAGTGCATCCACACTATTTGGTGACCATTTTGATAACGGTTTAGTATGTCCACATTGCTGGTATTAAATCTTTCCTCCCTGTAACTATTTCATGTTAATTCCAACATACATAACTGTGTTTGCCTGTATGCACTGTAGCTAGAAATTACATTACTTTACTCAGTACGTCTGCTGCAGCATCCTGTAGAGTCCTGCAAAATGCTGCAGAATTTAATTTCATCCTGGGGGATGCCACTGTATATATACTGGCATGGTAGTGCCAGTATTGTTAGGGTGAGTGCACAGTTCTATGTTAAACCCGAATATTTAAACTTGAATAACCTTTGAACAGTTCAATGGATTTGTCCAAAATCTGGCAGGCATAATCCCTAGAGGTAGGTCCATTGACATGCCAAATTCCATCTGTATCGATTGAACAGGTCAGAAGATATTAAAGTTTACAAATCTCTGTATTTACTAAGTTTTTGCCATTTCTTTGTCCACCTAGATCTCAGAAGTGGCTTGAGGTATAGGTCTGAAATGTTCAGGGTTAAAGGTCTTTACAAGCATGCTCTCATTCATTGAAGTGCTTAGTTGGGCTGCCAGCTATGGAGGTGAGTGAAGGCCTGTGCCAGTGACCTGATCAGGGTACTGGGGGACAGCAGGGTGGGTGCTATCTGACTGAAGACAGGGTGGAGTGGTGGGGGTTCCACTAGACACCAGGAACAGGGCAGGGGATTTTTTTTTTTAAAGATTGGGAGCCAGGGTCATTGCTGGAGGGGAAAAATAACTCTGGTGGTGATTCAGGGGGAGGGTTCTTCAGTTTGGCTGGTGAATGGCCGGGGGGACCACTAGACACCAGGGAGTGATATAAATAACAAAATAATGATGTGTATTTGTGTGCAAAACTGCAGCGAAATTTTGCAATTTTGCTAAATATTTTGTACCATGAAATTGCTGATTTTGCTGTAATTTCAGAGGCAAAATAAAATTTTGCAACATCTCTAACCAACATACATATGTGCATCTATGAATGAGCATACTATTATACTATCTCAAAAAGTAAGGAAATTCATTGCAAAAAAACGTTATTAATGTATCAGTTAGGGTGAGTACTACAGCGACAAAAGGAGGCAAATGAGCCATTAGGGTTGCAAATGCCATTCCACTCCACCCTCACCCTGCAGACAATGACAGGTGTTGGGGTGTGCCTTGGGGTTGTCAACCTTAATGCTCACCCTATTCCATAAGTAAATAAGCTGAGATAGGTACAGTATAGGAGAATGGCATGAGCATTATGACCTATGATCCCAAGGCACACTTCTGACGCCTGTCAGTGTCTGCAGGGTGGGGGTGGGGTAAGGCTCACCCCATTCTCCTATGCTGTAACCACCCAGTTTATTTTGTAATGGAATGGGGTGAGTGTTAGGGCTGATAATCTCAATGCCGCCCCCTTGACACCTCTTAGTCTGTGCAGGGTGGGGGGATGTTAGGATCATATTTCCCTACTTTTGTCACTTTAACCCCAACTGATGTATTAATATAATTTTGCAATATACACTATATATATATATATATATATATACATACTGTATACACACACACACACATATATATATATAGAAAAAGAGATGTGTAAGAACAAGGGGGCACAGTTTAAAATTAGAGGGGGGACGGCTCAGTGGTAATGTGAGGAAATTATTTTTCACGGAGAGAGTGGTGGACGCATGGAACCGCCTTCCTGGAGAGGTTGTGGGGTCTAAAACAGTGGGGGAATTCAAACATGCATGGGACAGACATAAGGCAATTATAGTGGGGGGTTGCAGGAAGTAGGCTGTTGGTTAACTAGAATCTGCAGCTTATCCAATAGGAAGGGAAATGGGCAGACTGGGTGGGCAAAGTGGTCCTTATCTGCCATCAAAGGCTATGTTTCTATGTAGATATCTACAGAGATATCTTCTTACCTATCTGGAATGCAAAGACAGAACAGCTCAAACTCGCTGACTGAAGCTCCTCATCAACTGCACTACACCCAAGTTAAGTCACATGACTTCTAATTATCAGACTCAGCTTCCAGATCTAACTCCAATCACATGGAAAATACAAGAAGCACAGCCCAAGCTTTCAGCTCAGTCTCACAGATCACATGGGAAGCACAGGAAGTTTAACAACTCACTCCTTGCATTGCAACTACATCTAACTAGTGCAGCTTGCCAGCTGCATCCGAATCTTTGCAGCATATCTATTTTATGCTAATGCCTAAAGCCTACCATTTGGAGATACAGCACTAAATCACAACACTGCTAAAAACAAGGATTACTAAAGATTTTATAAGTGAAATAGAGTAATTTCATTTGGGGGATTATGTTACATCAGTGTACCTTGTTGTGTTTGAAGTCCCTCACCCATTGTGCTCAGGACTCCAACTCAACACTCAGTACATTAACATAGCATACTCCTCCCTCTTGCATGTCTCATTCCTTACATATGAACATGTATGTTGACATTTGCAAAATCCCCAAGATTCCATAAAGATACAATTGATGTTTGATTCTATAGTACTACAAGCTTTAGTTCAATAGCTGACTGCTTAATCTGGAACAGATGATGACAGTTTTTTTTTACATAAATACATCTTACAGCTTTTTACATCTATCAGTACACAGAATGGGAGAGATTTCCAATCTATCATTTATTCCAGGCCTCACAGTAGCATTGGTCTTAAAAATCCAGAACATTTCCCTTGGCCTGTCACTATTTTTTCAAGTCCCATAAAACACAGTTTGTGGCTGGCATAGCTTGAGACAGACAAAATATGTTTTGCTAACACACAGTCCATGCTTTGATTGATGACTGCCCCATGTGGTCCCCAATGCTCTCCTTATGCCTTCTTCTGGTTTAACCATTGTAAGAATGACACCATGGGCACTTCGCCATGTAGAGTGGTGCTGGTCAGGATGCAATGTAATACTGCAGCACACTGCAGAAGAGTAACTGAGTAAACAAGGCAATTTCAATGGCACTTAATTCCTTTTTGTCATGCAATAACTCGAGACATTACATTGTATCCTGGTCAGTACCACTATATACCACAAAAGTGGTATCACAGTTGATGAAGCACCTGGTGGGAATAATGTGGCAATTGTCTGGATTCTAGAAATAATTGCCAAACTCAATGACTTCACAATAGTTATATCTTCCCTAGTAGAAACAGCCTCTGGCAGGAGAGGAAGCCACGTTTGCTGCTTTTGAAAAGTTTGCAGACTGTGGGGAAGATGGTCTCCTAAATTGTCTGCCCTTCTGTCGAGCATCCTGGGGGGGGGGGCAAGGTGAATTGACTCAATATAGGTTCTGTTTGTAATATCCTCTAGTTCTTAGGGAGGATACCTTCCACCTCTCTTGGTCAAACACTGTCAAGTGGTAACAAATAAAAGAAAAAAAAAAGGCTCTTGGGCAAGGAAACAATTGCTTAAGACACTAAGGTCTCAAAACAGAAATGGTCCAGTTGTGCTATGCAGCCATATAGTGGTTGTGTGTAGTGGTGTGCATTCCATAAGTACAGATGCAAACCCTCATTACATTCTACATGCTATGCAGAATCGATGTGTGTACACAGCAGCACAGCATAACAGTGCTGTTCTGCAAATGGGCATTCATGGTCATATGCATGATTTGCATGTGCTGACACCGCACCACAGCATGAGATACATATTTAAACATGCTGATCTCAGGCTCAAAAATGAAGCCCACTGTGGTAGCATTGCATATCCCTTTCATAAATGTACATAGCACATAAGAAAGCTGTATCAGTACATCGTCCCAGTCTCTGCACATGTGCCCGAGTCTAGTTTGGTATGGCAAGATGTCCTAATGCTGTGTTGACTGATCCACATCATATGCTGCAGTCAGACAATGTGCAATACAAACACACACACACACACACACCAATACATACACAGACACAGATGATGAAATGCAGAGATTTACAATAATCTGATGCCAAACATTTGTATGATGGTTAGTCCATGGATGTTTATCCTGACCACTGGGATATGTCACACCTAGGCCTTTCCCTTGCTGTACAGTGACAACACTGATGGTGATCCTGGACATAGCCCTGGCAACCTGGACATTGAATTCCTTGGTTCCCTATCAGCCCGCATGGCACGCTGAGCACTGGTGCTCTATGTGACTGCTCCCAAAACTCCTCCTGTTCCACACCCAACAGGGGTCCTTCTTGTGGTCTAGCGGACACTTCAGTCATCGGATCCTGGTCAGCCATCTAGGTACTGTACCTAGTAAGTATGGGGTCCTAATTTGTACTGCTGATGGGCACCTAAAGGGCATGGTGGGGCCTCCCCTTCACTGCATGATGGCATTGACTGTCCTCCTGGCACCCTACAATTACAGGAGGACGTGGCCATTACTGCACTGTGCATACTCACACATGCATAAACCTATTGGTATGCAGTACTGCACCATGTACTCACCTGGAGTGACTCTACCAACTTCCAGTACATCCCGTCCTAAACCAGGTACTCATGGTTACTAAACGTGAGGGTATTGAATGGTCAGAGCCCATATGTCATGGACTTTGGCTTCCTAGCCTTAGTCTTTAACATCTTAAACTGTTGCAGATTCACACTGTGTGACACAAACACAGCACATGGGCACTCAGAGGCTCTCCTCAAGGATTAATGGTCAGGGACTGCAGTAATATTATTTATGTGTCTTTTGCATAACAAAACAGCCACATTTAGGTGTAGCACATTTTTTCAAGTGGGTCCGAGCTACAGATCAGCAGGACATATATTTGGAATTTACAAATTCTAGTAAGCAAAAAGGTAAACTGTGGAGACACACTGAACACAGAAAAAAAGGGTCATTAATATTTACAAATTTACAGGCTAGTCTAGATAGTAGTTTCCTAAGAATAGAACTTGTGGAGATCACCGAGATGACTAGCAGACAGTAAATAGCACACCAAATAACAGTGGTAAGGAAATGTAGAAATGGGTTGAGTGTGGGTGAACAGATAAGGTTAGATGTGTGCAGGTAGGCCAGTTACTGTATTTAAACATTCACATGGTGATGGGCAGAAGCAGAGATGGTGAGAGTTGGAGGAGAGCGGCTGCACCCTGGGACTCAGGGAGTTCACAGCAGGTTTCTGGAGAAGCGCTTTACTCTATCACTACAGGTATGCTATCATTACCTGTGAATTTTTATAGAGTGCAGTCCAGTCACTTTCCAGTCAGTCTTGTGCTGCAGATTTTTGGGCATCTCTTGCTGGTTATGCTTTACTTCCCAATAGGTACCCGGAGTCCAACATTGGGGAGCCCACACCTGGTGTGAAGGTAACAGTGAGCCATGCAGAGAGCAGACTGCCTACAAGAAAAATGCCTGGATTTCCAGATTCTGCTGGAGCGTTGGACTCACCATCTGGAACTGAAGTGTTTGCTGAAGGAAAAAAGATTGCTGTTATCCTTCTTTATTCTCCTCCTGCTACAGTAAGTCCCAAAGTCTCAAGGGGAAGTTTATGCTGTTTTACTTAAATTTATTTGATATACCTGTCTTTGTCCCATTACTCTATCTTGTGTATGCCTCATTAACTATTTTGGCATCTGTCCCTTAGGGTTTGTAATTGGATTTTAATCCTCAGAAAATTGCCTATAGTTAGAGCTGACTTTCAACCTAATTTAACTTTTCATCTTTTTATCTTTTTATTTTATTTAATGTGCCACGAGGTCATGTGTGTTGGTGGGTGATAAAAAGGCACAGGCGTACAGCTGCCTTTCAGCTAACTCCGAGCATCATGTGCGATTGAAGGTGAACATAGTAGTGTTCTGTGTTCTGCTACTGCGTGTCTTATTCTGCAACCAGGGAGTCAGTGGTTTGCTTACATTTTTAGAATGAATTAACATTTTTGAATTTTTTTTTATATATATTACTGAAAAAGGAGTTCCTTTCTGAAGTGGCCACCGCTTTTCCTTAAAGCAAAGTGACCGTATCTTATGCTAGTGATAGCTCCTGCAGTACTTCAGTATTGCAGCAAGGCTTGAAAGGAGAGTCTTGGGAGTGAATTCCTTCCCAACATGTTGCCTGATAGCTTGTTTGTTGTCTGCTGTCCTAGTCACCATGAGCAAGCTAGTAGTGAAAGTACCCTTTTTTTATTTTTAACAACTAGTCAGCTACCTGACACTAAAAGTTGTTATCCTCACAATATCCGCATTATCCACACTTTCTGTAATTGCACCAAAAGAAGATGGATGCCAGCAGTTGATACTGAGAGTTCAATTTAGAGAGTATTCAAATTAGTATTTACAGTAACACTATAGTGACACTATAGGAAACTGATAAGTAACAGGCATTCACTCTGAGGTCTGTATTATTGGTCCAAACGACATTTACAGTGTCATTACATTTTGGATGAGATGTTAAACCGAGGTCCCATCTGCCTGGATTGGTGGTAGTTCAGGTGAATGTTAAAGATTCCATGGCACTTATCAAAAAGAGTAGGGGAATTCCCTGGTGTCCTGGCCAGATTTCCCCCATTCACTAAAAATACCACCAACAGCTTAATCTGGTTCAGTTTCAGTTGCTTACCATCTGTATCCCCCCCCCCGGTCGCCCCTTAAAAAGGGACTTCTAGTCCCAGTGGGCCTACTGGGTCAACAAAATTCAATAAATTATTAAGGGCACCATAATTCAAGAGAACTGTACAAGTTAACATTTGCTAGTGGGCTGGAAACTGTTCAAGTGTGACTTTAACTTATAGTCAATTCCACCCTTCTCCCCTTCTTCTGTGATAGCTTGCCTCAAAATCTGGATACAGTGCAACATCAGAGAAGGAAACTTGATCTGAGTGGGCTTACTGCTCAAGCTGAAGAAGCTTTAGGAACATTCTGCCAGAGAGATGGCAAAACAAAAGAACCATGAAACAAGATACAAGAAACAAGACCCCCAGAACTTTTCATACAGTCGAAACATTGCAGAGAGGTTGCTGTGGCAAGTCTCCTTTTGTCCAGTTTAATTTGCTCTTAAAAGTACTGTGAACTCATTTCTCAAATCATCCTGTAGCATGTGAAGACATCTTTCTGCATCTTAAAAGAAAATGAAAAATATCCATAGTCACAGAACTTCTGCTATACTTGTTGAGCCTAAAGACTGAAGACTCCTAGTATCAGATTAAGTGCTATGCATTTTGTGTATTCTGTATATTTTCACAACTGAAAGAAAACAAATGTTTGTTTTTCAGTTTTTGTGTTTACTTCTCAATTCTGGTTTCAACAGGATTGTTTAGTCTTCCTACGTCAGTCATTTCTTATTTAGTGAGCATTATTTAACATCTGTTACTCAGTCTATGTTCAAACAGGTAGTTAATTATCATTAGAAAACACTAGAAAATTCTATATTAAATAGATTATAATGGCTAGGCAAGTGTGTGTTAAGGATTTATTTTACATACCCCCGGTGTGTGATGACCCATAAACCTCGAGGGCGTAGCTCGAGAGGTTTACACAGTCATCACACACCGAGGGTGTGTAAAAAAATCCATAAAAACACACTTGCCTATCCCTTATTTTTTAGGCTGTTGGTTAACTAGGATATGTAGCATATCCATTAGGTAGGGAAATGGGCAGACTAGGTGGGCCAAGTGGTCCTTAACTGCCATCAAATTCTATGTTTCTATGTTACTATAATTACTGGCTATTTTGCACGGTTTTCAATTTCAGGTTATTACGACATTTCACAGTGCCTGTAATCCAGTTGATATTTGGGGTCACCAGTAATTATAGCTTAAAACAAGTCCCAAGATGTTGAGGCCAGGTTATAATGGCTAACACTTGTGCACAAACAAGATGAGGTAATAGTTCCCCAGTGTTTGTGGATCTCCACTTCCCTAGCCATGGGAAGAGGATTAAAGCTACTTCAGACAGGAAAAAGTTTAAGCAAACTAAAATTACAGAATACATGGGAAACTTCTCAGAGAAAAAACCTCAACTCCTAACCTGACCCCTACTAGTCAACAGATTATATTTCTCAGTGGAGAAGTATGGGGGGATAATCACATAGTAAATGTTCCAAACATGAATCATTCAGTAGAATTAGAGTCAAGGAGATTCACTCTGAATATTATAGACAAGGAGACTATAGAGTGTAACAATTATACATCAAGACCAGAAGCTGGAAATCATACAGGGCAGACTAATGAGCAAGGGCATGAAGTGAAGGATAGCTATCCTAGCATAGTAAAAAAATAGTTACAAGAGGTTATTCAGGAATTACAAGTACAATTAATGGTTTAAAGGGTACAGAAAAAAAGACCTCCAGCTTTATCAGCCTTAACTCTTTTGATAGCCCTTAATAGCCCTAATTATTGGAATGAGATGGAGGGTTATGATAAAAATAAGGTTTTTCCCATAGATAACCAGGAATACTTCCCCTTTTCCTTGAGCACAGATATTATTAATCTCATGAAGAATCCTCATACACAAATTTGATGCTAATGGGACAATTTGTTTTTATGAGAAATGAAAATGACACCTTGAAAGAAAATATACAGTAGCTACTAATGGCAATAGACTTGATGACATTAATAGCAAACTGAACAGGCTGCTTCCTAGTAAAGAATCTTCCTCCAGGTCTCTTATCATCTCTGGTATTACTGAAAGAACATCAGACCAGATTTTAGCACAGTAATAATTCCAGACAGCCCAGCCAGGGCACAAGTGAATGTGGGTAAACCCAAAAGGAAAAACAAAAATATGTAAGAATGATAAAAAAGTGAAGGATTCAGTTAATGTACATAAAGATATACCAGTGGTACCCTCGGCAACTGGCGTTCCCCCTGAAACAGCCAAGTATATGTTCAGAGATTGCTTCCCTCAGAAGGGGTTAATGATGTCTGAGACACCTGCACTGACTAGGGAGCTGGGATTAAAACTGGGGAAGCTGAATGAACAAATTACGCTGTTGGGAAATAGATGTAAAGACCTCTGTGGAGATAATTACAGGGGGGGCATCTCTCCTTTTGGAGAGCAGTGAGAAAACTAAGGATCTTTTGCCAAACTCCAGGTTACAGTAAAAAGTTTTGCTTCCACTACCACAGATCCACAAATCCCAGGACATCATTACACCACTAATGTACAACTCTTAATTTGGACAGGATAACTGTGAGAACCCTCATTTAATGTTTTTTGGCCCACCTAAATGATTTGATACCTCCATACCTGATTTGAAACTATTTTTAATAGCATTAATAGAGGCTGATATGGACAGTCTGGTTCAGGAAGAAGACATTAAGGGGATCACAGCGACAAAAAGATGCCCCAATTAGAGATGTGTGAAACTGCCAAATTTCATTATGCAAAATAGTTTGTGTAATTTGGCCATTTCGCAAAGTTTTTCATGGAAGTGAAATGCGGAATTTTGCCTGCGGAGTGTGAAATTTCAGCTGTGGAATGGTGAGATTTGCCACTTGCAGGAGAAACTTTGCATTTTGGGGTGCAATTTCACATTTTGCAGGTAAAATATTGCAACTTCGCACCCCGCAAAATATTTAGTGGAATGGCTGAATTATGCTAAAAATTTTGCACAGCAAAATTGCCAGTTTCACAGGAATTCTGCCTGCAGAATTTTATTTTGTAACATCTCTAGCCCCAATAAATGCAATTGATGACTATTTTGTTGCCCCTAGAACAGCTAATTATGTTTGGTGTAATGAGTCTTGTCTACTCTATAAGGGGAATCAAAATTTTATTTCCAAATTGACATCTTTTCAACAACCATTATAATGTTTCCCCTCAGAAAATTAATGAACCAGTTTAGATTAGCTTATTTGGTATGCCCAAAATGCAGCAAGAATATAGTTATAAAATCCCAGGATCAATTTGTAAATTTTTTCACAATTTTCTGCAAATCCTGTTGAGCAGAAATGATATTCTGAAGGCTATTTGTAACAATGTAAGTAATCAAATAGACATTCTGGTTAACAATAAAATGGTAGCAGATAGAATTATGGGAAAATATAACATAATGGATTCCCTGATCTATCATCTAATATACTATTCTGAATTGTCCTCCTGGGGCCTCACAGAAACATAGGGCCCAATTCCAGAATGCGGTACGCCTGGTGTAAGGTGAGTTATGCTAGACCCTATGGCATAAATATCTCACCTTGCACCATGCATACCACAAGTCATGATTCCAAGAGGTGACTTGCTCCATGTTGTATGCAGATTGTGCCAAAGGTGGGTTATGCCACCCACTATACCCGCAACCCACTGTGGCATGGTGCAAGGGTGGGTTATGGTGGCAACTGCACACTATTCTGGAAGGATGGCTGCCATAACCCACTTATGCCATTACAGGACCTGGTATGGCATAGATGGGATAGACCTGCTTGGAGGTGGTCTAAGGGGCAAACGTCCTGGCACAATGATGGATGCCCCTGCAGCACCACAGAAATCACAAGTATGTACCCCACATGCCCCCCCTGCTCAGTCATGCCCCCCAACCCTCCAAAATTCAGGGACCCTGGGCCCATTTTTGTCATGCCCCCCTATCGCCTGTACCAACTGGCCAGCCAATGCCCCCAGGTGCCTGTGGGTGCATTTCAGGGTGGGGGGCTCTGTGGGAAGTAGAATGTGGGCCACGACTTGTGGCACCCAGGTTCATTGTGCCATTTCTTTGGCGCTAGCCTGCAGCTGCCGCAAGTCAATGGCGTAAGTGCTGGGGACCCTGCCTGTCCTTGAATATGGTGCAGGGTCACTGGCATAGCACCATATGGCACAACTCACATATGCCCATGAGTTGTGCCATGCATCTTGTAATTGGGCCCATAATGATCAAAGTACTGGTGACAATGTGGTTTCTATATCTGTGCCCAGTAAATACATGGCCCTAGCGGGCTATGAAAACTGACTTCTGTCAGTTATCAGGGAGCACTTTAGTTTGATTTGGTCAGAGGAGGATGATTCTAGAGTTACTAAAGGGGTCAAAGGGGACTTGTTGTTTCTCTCATGGAACATCGCGGGCTTTGAACAGAAATTTTCAGATAAGGTTTGGCTTTCGTTTGTCTCTAGTTGTGATGTTTTCTGTTTCCAGGAATCATGGCAAAACAGAAATAGTAATATCTCAATCAATGGTTTTCGGCCATTTAAAGTAACTGCCCAGGAATTAAGGAGGCAATATTTGGTAGATGCTCTAGCAGTTTACTGACCTATTTAAAAATTGGTTCCTTTCATACCTTATTTATTTATACAAGTTGGATTTACAACCTCTGAGTCAGAGACTCATTTACAAAGGCACCTCATCACAGGGAGGGCAGACAATAGTACATTGTGCAAGATACAGCAGTGGACAACATTACAGGTGCAAGAGAAACATTGAACATAGAATACACTCAGTTACAGCTTATATATATCACAGGTTACAAACATTGAATGTACTAATTTCTCAGGTGTTACAGAGTGATACATCCTTGCTTAAACCCAGTGGGGCAAGGTAGCGGAGGGGTGGGAAGGTGAATAGGCTGTCCAGGGGACATTGTCAAGTAAGGAGGGCATGGCGGGAAGGTCCAGTGGTGTGGGATTAGGAGGAGGCAGGGATTAGTTGCATCTACAATAGCGGATATTAAAGAGATGGTTACAAAGGGTGGTTCTGAAGGGGCCAATTTTGGCAGTGCTGGAGATGCAGAGTGGGAGGGAGTTGAACCAGGTAGGGGCTTGGTAGAAGAAAGGCCTCTGAGCTAGGGAGGTCTTGGCTCTCAGCACCAGGAAGGTGGCTTTAACAGAGCTGCAGGTGACAACAGACGAGGACGCATGCTGTAGGGATGCAGAGACCCCGAGTGGGGAGAATCCAAACAGAGATTCCTTGGTGAGTAGGCAGGTCTGATAATGCAGACACTCCTCGAAGTTGAGCAGGTTGGTGGAGGAGTAGTGTAGACAGGTGTGAGTGCAGCTGGAGGCTCCAGTCAGGAGCCTACATGCCTTATTGATGGAGAGCTGGATTTTAGAGAAGGTTGTGTTGTCCGCTGCAGTGCAGATGGGCAAGCTGTAGTTCACTAGAGACAAGATGGAGGAGGTGATGGCCAGCTGGAGGGCAACTTGGGGCAGGCAATCCCTGTGGTGGTATAGTAGGCCAATCCGAGAGTTTATGGTTGAGAAAAGGGTGTTGATGTTGGTGTGGAAGGTGAGGGCAGTATCAAAGGTGATTCCTAGGTGTTTGTATGTGGACACTTGCTCTAACGGGTGCAGAGTGCTGGGGATAATCAGGAAGGGGGCATTTTTAGCTTTATTTTGGTGGTGGGAGAAGAGCAATGACTTGGTCTTCTTTAGGTTTATGACTAGTCTGTGATCGAGAAACCACCTTTCAGCTTGGTTGTAAGCATGCTGGAGGGATGATTGGAGAGTGGGGGGATCAGGATGTGAGGCAAAGAGAACCACATCATCAGCATAGAGGAGTATTTTGACAGTGCAGAAGCTGGGGATAGTGTTGAGGTAGAGACTGAAAAGTACAGGACTCAGGATGGAGCCCTGAGGGATCCCAGAGTGAACCGGATGAGTGTTGGAGAGGGAGTCGTTGATCTTTACACACTGGGATCTAGCAGAGAGGTAGCTGGAAAACCAGGCAAGGGGACCAGCAGAAAAAACAAGTAGGTGAAGGGAGTAGAGTAGGAGGGGGTGACAGACAGTGTCAAAGGCCTTGGAGAGGTCAATGAACCTTGCCGGAGTCAAGAGCAGACTGCAGGTATTGAGAGAACTCCAGGAGAGCTGTGGTTGTGCTGTGCTCTGAGCGGAAGCTGTGTTGCTCTGGGCACATAATGTCATACTTGGCCAGGTATTCAGATAGTTGGATAGATACCACTTTTCAAGGGCTTTGGAGAGCGCAGGAGGATGGAGATAGATCGATAGTTGTTGGGGGCGGAACGATTTCTGCTCTTGTGTATAGGAGTGATTTCTGCAGTTTTCCAAGTGCTGGGGAACTGACCAAGGTATAGGGACTGGTTACTTAGGTCCATCAGGGGGACTAGGACAACGTCCAGTACCAGGTGGAGGAATCTGGAGTCGAGGGGGTCACTGCTGGAGCTATTGCTACCAAGGGCTTTTAGCAGGTGTGGCCTGGCTTTGTGAGGGGATAAGGTGCATAGGTAGAATGGGGGATGATGCAGATCATGGGGAAGGGAGGTGGGGATTGGATCAAAAAAGTTGCTGGGGAGGACAGAGCTTAGATCGGAGGAGGTGGTATTGAGGCAATCAGCTATATGTAGTGTATCTGTGGTAGCAAAGCCATTGATGGAGAGCTGTGAGGGTGGGAGGGAGCAGGTCTTCCATTTAGCTCTTTCATGCTATCCCAGAAAGTCTGGGCCGAATCTCAGGTGGAAGCGAGGGTGGCCTAGTAGTGCTCCACCTTGGCCCATCTAATGGCCCAGGTGCACTTCTTGCTCTCCGCATTGTAGGCTTGTCTATTAGATGCCTTGCCAGATTCGACAGCGTTGTGCCAGAGATTGTCCTTGTTCTTAAGTTTCTGGATGAGGGATGGAATGATCCAGAGGGCATTGTGTTTTTTAGAGTGGATCCTGGTGGAGGGGGAGGTGAAGAGGTCACAAACCTTGCAGAAGGCACTTGTGAAGAGGTCTAGAACTGAGTCAATATCTGGAGTATGTCAGATAGGGGACCAGTCTAGCTGGGCTAGATGCTGTTTTAGTTTTCTAAGGCCACCAGTGCATAGGCGCTGGTGGAGAGTGGCCTGAGACACTTGTTTCAGTGAGGAAGATGACCAGAGACAGATGACTGGGGAGTGATCACTAAGTGAGTCAGGGAGGACAGTGATATCCCGGATTTTATAGGGATGGTTTGATAGTATAATGTCTAGGAGGGTGCTGGTGCCACTAGATCGATTGAATCTGATGGGCTAGGAGACTAACTTGGACATGTCCAGGGCAGCGAAGGCATCCCTGGTTTGGGAGCTGGTGGAAGCAAGCCAATTAACATTAAGATCACCTAGGATGACTTGCTCAACTTTGTTTGGCAGGGATGCGAGGTAGTCAGTGAGGGACTGTACCACTGGGTTATGATTCCTCGGGGGTATGTAGGAGACCACGAGGAGGAGGTGGACTCTGGCAGGGTCAGGAATCATTTTTAGCATGAGGGTTTGGGCTCCATAGTCAAACTTAGTAACAGGGAGTGCATGACCTGTAAAGGTGTCCCACAAGAATATTGCGCACCCACCACTGCATTTGCCTACTCGGTCTTCCCTGAAAAGGGTGTATCTGGGGAGGGAAATAGCAGAGTCAGGGGTGAACTTAGAGAACCAAGTCTCTACCAGTACAAATAACGTCAGGTTGATGTTGAATTACCCAGCACTGGAGAGCAGCAGTTTTCTTTAGGAGGCTATATATGTTCAGGGATGCAAAGTGGAGGCAGGATCTGGTATGGGATTTGGGAGGGCTGACATACATGGGTCTAGGGTTGGGGTGTACATTCCCTGATAGTAGTAATAGCAATGTGATCATTCTAATTAGGGGGCCGTGGTGACAGGGACCCATGGTTCAGTGCCCAGATGAGGACCTGATAGTGAGGGTGCAGGGGATGGATAAGGCATGAAGGGTGGGTATGGCAAGGAAGAGGTGAGTCCAGGGTGGGCCAGGGAGGGCAGAGGGACCAGGGGTGTTGGCAGGGGGTGCTGGGGAGTTAGGGGTGCATCCAAGGTGGGGGGGCAGGGTCATTGTGGGGCATCCTAGGGGGTGAGGTGCCTGACGTAGTGGATGGGTGCTCAAGATGGAGAGAGGTCTGGACCAGGAGGGTAGAGGTGAGAAGACTTAGTATCAGGGTACTGGTGCCCATTGTTCTTTGTTTATAGTAAGAGATAAGGGTGATAGCTGACTTTCAGTGAGGGTGACTGCCACTGTGGAGCAGTGGTAATGCTACCGACTTTGGTACAGAAGGCACCAGGTTTGAATACCCCGGGGGGGGTGTTAGAGCCCTGCAGAGAGATTGTCAGAGGTTGCCAGGGGGCTGGATAAGGCTGGGTTTGGAGCAGGAAAAGGGGGAGAAATAGTGACTCCTAGTCATCACAGTGGTAGTAAGTGGGGGCCTGAGGAGCAGATATAGGGGTTAGTCAGGCAGGATATGGGGTAAGGAGGTGGTGTGCAGGGCAGAGTAGGGTAGCAGAAGGATTCGCAGTGAGGTTTTCTAGACAGGGGGCTGAGCAGCTAAGCTGCAGAGTGGAGTGTTTGAGCATAGAAGAGAGTAGGGAGGTATGGAGCAACTTGGCACACTAAGAGGGAAACTCCCTCTAGTGGCTGATGAATATAAGCTGTAAATGGAGAAGTGGGGACTTAGTTCCAGTAGTAGCAGAAAGTCACGTGACAGTAAAGGACAATAAATTGAGTGTCGAGCTTGGGTGGGAGGGTGCCTGGGGTGGATGGGCTAACACCCCTGACAAAAGCTGTGCAGTAGAGAATGGTTCTTTATCTATTGGTGCCTCACAGAATGCTACCACAACCCAGGATGGAGCTGCTTCTGGCAGCATTGTTCTGAATGGGATGGGGGGGGGGTCTCCAGGAGGTCTATTGGTGATTCACAGAATGCCACCATGACCTGGGATGAAGTTGCTTCAGGCAGTGTTACAGGTGTTGTATTTGCTTAATAACTTTGTTGTGGCACTATGTGAGAGGCAATATTGTAAAAATATTGTAATAAATAACTACAGTATGTGGCTCCATATGGCTCCAAGTTTTATGCAGAAACTATTTGGAATTTTTTTAAAGAAATGTTATTGGAAATGAAATATGAGTATCCTGAGTGTGATCTTCTAATCTTAGGGGATATGAACTCCAGAACTGGGCTGTTCAATGGGCTAATGGATAATTCCATACTTGGCTGGATTAAGGAACTACCCATGATCCCTCAGAGGTCCTCTATGGACAAAACTGTGAATAAAACAGTTTTAGTGCTAATAGATATACTAAAAGAGATGCAGCTCTTTCCTCTAAATTGCAGACTGAGGAGCAATTTAAAGGTCCACTACACTTATTATAAATCGTTAGGCACCTCACTTTTAGACCTGGCTCTATGGTCAGGAAGAGCTGAAGTATGGAATAGTACACACATTGTAACAAGAGCAGAAAGTGATCACATGCCACTTCTTTTAAGGGGCTTGACCTCTACACATAGCCAGGAGATTGGATTGCTATATCAAATAGAGGAATGTAGAATGAATAAAATACCAAGGTGGAACTCCCTATCATAAGACCACACAAGGACTCTCATTGGGACCTTACTTCCTCCTATACAAAGTGATACTGTAGGTTTCTGCTCTTAAATCCAAATGACATGTGGTTTAAATTTACATCAGCATTTGAAGTGCTTAGAGAAAACCTTTATTAACAGTCCCCTGTTAAAAAGAAATGTGAAAAATATCAGGGCTGGTTTGCTGATTGTAATTCATATAAGTCCAAACTGAGAAAAATGACAGAGGTGGCAAAAAAGTGGAAGCCCGGTGAAAATGTATGTAGTTAAATCAAGAAAGAAAGAACCATCAGATCTTTCTGAAAAAAAAAAAAAAACTAGACTTCCAATATGAACAATGGAACAGAATGATGAGGGTTATTATGGAAAAAGATGACAAAGGCTTCTGGTGGTTATTTGCCAAGGGAACAAATAATTACAAAGGCAAAACTGACTCTTACATCTTGGAAACTCAGCGGGTCCAGTATTTTAAGGGAATCTTTTATGACCCCTTTATTACAAACATAGCACCACTTGGAGTTTAATCTAATAAAACTTCTAGTACTTTATATACATATATATATATATATACATATCTAATAAAGACATTTACTTCACCATTAAATCCCTTAAACCTAAAAAAGCACCTGGACCAGACATACTAAGGAACATACTAAGGAAATGTTAGGATCAAGGAGGCATAAAGCCCATAAGAGCTCCAGACATTACTTGTAATGAGTCAAACTTTTATTTGACATTAAAAAGTTGTCTAATCTATTTTTAAATGTGCCTTTATTTATCCTGATAATCAATGAGGTTGGTAACAAATAATAGGGGTTAACTATTCTTTGAGAGAAGTAATAGGTTCTCTTTTTAGATTTAACTTTAGCTCTTAGTAGCTGCAGAGGGTGACCTTTTGTATTAAATACGACTTGTTTAAATTCCAGGCCACAATCTGATGTAAGGGATTCATTGTTAACGATGTCCCATACAAGGATGAGATCTCCTCTCAGCCTGCATAGCTCTAGAGACATTGTTATATTTTAAGAGATGTGCCCAGTGCCTCATAGGACAAGGTTTTAGTGGGCAGATAGATTTGGTGACTTTTCTTTTAAATCTTTCTAGTTTATTAATCTCTTTCTGGATGGAAGGGCACCATAACTGAGAGCCATAATCAACATATGGCCTTACATATATACATGTACAATACCTCTGACTGGTGTTTCCCCCTGACAATCTTTTATAACAAATGTATTGAACATAATTATATGTCCCCGTCTTGGAAGGGATCTATAATTATTCTGATCCATATAAAAGGCAATGCTGTGGACCCTGCCATGTACAGACCTATTAGCCTTTTCGAAATTAATTTGAAAACATTTTCAAAAATTATCCTGGAACATCTGAAACAACAAATTAACATCACTAGGGGCATTAGTGAAGTACAAGCTTGCTTCAGGAAGGGATTTTCTACAATAGACAGTTGCTTTACTCTTTGTTATCTAATTGAGACATATGTACACTTAAGAAAACAGAAGCCATATGTTACCTTTATAGATTTTTCAGCAGCTTTGGATACTATTTCCAGAAGCATATTATGGACTAAATTGATAGATCATGAAATATATTCTCTACTAGTAAGAGTATTTGCAAATCTATATAGTGATACATGGGCCTCCATAAGATTGGACTGTGCATGGCAGGTGTCCAGCATGTTTCTGACAAACAAGGGGGTCAGACAAGGTTGTGTATTGGCCCCAACGTGCTTCAGTCTATATTTAGACCAACGTTTGAGGGGCTTAGAGGTCCTGTACTCAGATTCCCCTAAAATACTTGACTTTGTAGGTTCAGTCCTTGCTTATGCAGACACTTTACTCTTTTTCTCACTATGTAGAATGGGCCTGCAAAAACAATTAGATCTACTACATATGTCAGCCAAAAGTCTTAAACTTAAAATCAGCTATTCTAAAACTAAAACAATGATTTCTGGACAAAATATGCCCAGTGATTATTGAAACATTGGAAACCAGAAGATTGAATGTGTTAGTGCTTATGTTTACCTGGGAGTAACCTTTTCTGTGACTGAGACATGGACCAGACACATGCATAGAATAATGTTCAGTACAAATAAGACAATCCTGGACTTCAGAAAATGTAATTATTGTTATGGGGACCTTTTCATATGACCTCTGGTTAATGTAATCAAGGCCAAATACTTTGTGCAGTTACTTTATGGCGCAGAGGACTGGGACATAAGAGATAAAGAAAACCTATAACCCCCTGTATATAAGCTTTTGAGAGCAGTCTTTGGTGTGACTCCTACCTGACTTACAGTTTATTTAACAGTAGAATTCTAACATACTAACATACTATTTGCCAGCAGATTAGGCCTTATGGTCTATTGAGTCTGCTCGAACCTTAGATCCTTAGTTGGGTGCCGAGACCCTCCCATCCCTTGTGCTCCAGAAACCCCTATCATCCATCCCCACCCCCCTGGGACAGGCCATCATCTGATACATCCACTTTCTGTGTCTGCCCCACCCTCTCTTGAAGCCCTCCACTGTGGATCTCTGAACCAGCACACCAGGCAGTGCATTCCAAGGGTCCACCACCCTCTCAGTGAAAACCTCCTCTTCCCCTCACCCTTCCACCTTCCAGCTTCAAACCATGCCCTCTGGTGATACCTCCTGCTTTAGTCTAAAGATCCCTCCATGTTTAACCTATTTATTCCTTTGAGGTACTTGAAGACCTTAATCAAGTCCCCCTGTCTCTCCTCTCCTCCAATGAAAACAGGCAGAGCTCCTCAAGTCTGTCCTCATACGTCAAATCCCCTAGCCCTCGTATCATCTTTGTTGCCCTCCTCTGTACCCTCTCCAGGAGCTGTATGTCCCTCTTCAAGTGTGGTCTCCAGTACTGTACACAGTACTCAGGGTGTGGTCTAACCAGTCCATTGTACAGCGGCAGAATCACCTCCTTGCTCCTAGAGGTGATCCCCCAACAATGCATCCCAACATCCTGTTTGCCTTCTAGCCGCCTCCTGCACTGCCTGGAGTTATTCATACATGCATCCACCATGACCCCTAGGTCTTTTTCCCTATTGAGGCCTCCAGTGCCCCTCCCAGGGTATACCTGTGTTTGGTTTCCCGACCAAGATGCAACACCTTGCACTTGGTGATATTGAAATTTAATTCCATGTGTGAGCCAGCTCCAGGGGTGTCCAGGTCCTTGCAGGGCCAACCTCCCTCTTCTCCCTCAACTACTGCTCCCATCTTGGAGTCATCCGCGAACAGACTCATTTCACACCTCTATACCTCCTGATGTCCGATATGTATGCATTAAACAGAATTGGACCCAGGACCTGAGTCTCTGCGGTACCCCACTACCAACCTCTCTAGGTTCGAGAGCTCCTACAGACCACTACTCTCTGGGGTGCATCCAGCTAGCCAGTTTTCAATCCATCTGACCATCAAAGGCCAACTCCTAACCCCATCAGTTTCTCCACCAGACCATTGTGGGGACAGAGTCAAACGCCTTGCTGAAGTCCAAGAATAATACATCCACAGGCTTACCCCTGTCCAGTTCTGATGTTACCCATTCACAGAACTCCACAAGGTTGGTTTGACATGATCTAACTGGCACAAACCCATGTTGCCAACTATCCAGACCTCCCACCTCCTCCAAGTACACTCCCAATCGTTCCTTTACTATAGTCTCCATTAATTTTCCCACCACCGAGGTCAAACTAATGGGTCTATAGTTACCTGGTACTTCCCTCAACCCCCCTTTATGGATTGGCACCACATGTGCCTCTCGCCAATCCCTAGGTACCCTCCCTGTCTCAAGTGACCTGTTGAAAAGCTCTGCCAGGGGTGCAGCCAGTATGTCCGCCAATTCCCATAGTACTCTCGGATGAATGCCATCCGGCCCAGGAGATTTGTCTTTCTTTAGGGCCTTGAGGGCTAACTACACCCTTTTGGTGGAGATAGCATCATCCGTCCCCTCCACCTTACTGGCCATTTTATCCTTACCCAGATGTGACACCCCTGGGGTACCTCTCCCTCCCTCTTGCTCCATTTCTGTTGCTCCCCTGATCCCACTTACTGCTGCTTCTATCCCCTTCATGCCTTGCTTTGTAGATATCCCATCCCCCTCCCTAGTGAACACAGAGGCAAAGTACTCATTAAATACCTCTGCCTGGTCCCTCACCTCTTCCACCCACCCTCCTTCTGATCTCAATCTGCTGAGATGGCCTTTAGTTTTTCTCCACTCCCCAATGTACCGGAAGAACCCCTTTTCCCCTCCATGTATCCCCTGTGCCAGCCGCTGCTCTTTACTGGACTTTGCTCCCCTCACCATACGGGTGACTTTTCTAGATGCAAGCTGGTAGATTTCCTTATCCCTATCCCCTCTTGTTGTTTTATATTTTTTGTAGGCCGCCTTCTTTTCTCTGACTGCTACCTGTACCTCACTGGACCACCAGCATGGTTTATTCTGTCTCATAATATTAATGCAAACAGTGACAATAGGAAAATTAACTACTGTTTACATCTTACAAGACTCCTTCAAGAGAGACTTCCTAGGAATTGTTTACAAGAAAAATAACTTTGGATTCATTGTGGCTGTGGCCCCTGGAATTGGTTAAAAGAGATCTGTTTTAATTTAGGTAAATACGATTTGGGTTTTATAATGCAATATGTGAATATAAATATAACTATAAGCACAAAGTATAAAAAAATGCATCAAAGCAAAGGTAAATAATTACTTGTGTAAATTGGAACTGGAAAACATTTTTGCATCCAAATACTTAAAATGGTTTGCTGAAAATATTTATTTCTTAGGGCACAAATATTACCTTGACATCTTGCAAGATCCGTCTTTATGAAAGACCTTTATAAAAGCAAAACTAGAACTTTTTGAGAGTAATATCTGGAAGGCCAGATATAACAAGCTCACCACAGTCGACTATAATTGTAGCTGTCATCATGGGGGTAAAGAATACATAAACCATGTACTATGGTTTTGCACGTGGTACAGTAGACCTCGGAGGTTTTGGCTAATCTCTTTTCTAACTGCAGGAGAAATTGAACATATACCACAACTCACAGTACCCTTGATGCACACAGAAGATGAGTGGACTTTGCAGAGGGTAGCATCCCATCTTAGTATGATTGTTAAAATAAGAAAAACAAAATAAGGAAGGTCAGAGGTTTAAACGCACTCATAATCTACATCAGGTCCTGATTAGGCCCTACGGTATTGACCTACTACTGTAAATTAGCCTGTAATCTGTATACAGTAGGTGAGCTTTTCACTAGACACACATGAATTGATGTTCCACATGTCATAAGATCTTGCATTTCATGTATAAGTGCAATATTATGCCTATATGTATTTTTTGTTTTTTTCTTTTTTGCAACTTACTATATGGCTATCTCAGTGTATTCTATATTTATGATTTATACCTTGTCTAGTATTTTTTTAAATTGTTACTACTAAAATAGTCAGTCAATAAACTATTTTACTTAATATTCACATGGCTTGTGCCGGAGATACTGGTAAGGATTCTTTTCAAGGGACTAGTATTGTGAAGTACTTTAAAGTTGTGTTGTGTTGTGTGGTCATTTTAAAAATAAAAAGGCATTAAATGTTCCCTTCTCTCAGCTGTCCAGGAGTATTCTCATAGCCAACTCCACTCACCCAGTGGTCCAACACGTAACATCTCACAAGCGTTCCCCCATACCTTTTAAAAAGAGCTGGCATTCTGTCAGCATTTATCCCAAACTAGACTCTCTTTTTATGCAAAGCAGAAAAAGTTTGATTCAGCTGACTCAGTCTCTCATTTTAGGCAAAAACTGTTCAAGGGTGTCTAGTTCCAATGGGGTCAAACCTTGTAAAGGGTTGAGATGTGGGAATCCCTCTGTTGAATGGCACTCCCCGTGTGGCTCAGACTTTTCACTTTTCTAAGAAACTTTAAAAAGTTGTTAGGCATAAACACATTTTTGTAAGCTTTTTTAGACCAAAAAAAATGGCTTTCTGTTTTACCAAGTTGGCTACGTTCTCTTGAGTGCCCATGCCTCCTTATTGACTCAGCCAGATCCCACTTTCATAAATCATTTCAGTCTTCTTATTTGAAGTGTAAAAACACTCCATGTTACAGTAGATTAGCTTAAAAGTTGATTCTTTCATTTCATCAGACAAGAACACACTAGGTTGTTAGGAATTAAATCAAAAATTGGCACTAGGTTTAACGACCATGTACATCACACAAGTTGTATGTTTTTAACTCATAATTCAATGCTCTATATTTTGTTAGACTTATTATTACTTTCTGCACAGTTCAGAATTGTTTATTCTGCACTGTAATAATTATGAGCACTCCATAAAGGCAAAATGACATCAACATCGTGTAAGGATTTAAACAAGATTCTATGTGGGCAGACATTGCTCTGAGAAAGGCAGGGTTTACTCTGGAGAAAGAGTAGAGGACACTGGGTGCTTGAGCATGTCTCATATGGACAAGGGTGTCAGGAAGATACTTGAATCTGAGTCCGTTTTCAGCTACATTTATCGATTGCAGACTGCTTGTATTCAGGACTCTTGTCTGATAAAATAAAAGAAGCCACTTTTAAGCTAATCTAACATGGAGTGTGTTGATCAAATTGCATCATGAAATCAAGATCTGTGTGAGTCCATAAGTAGATATGGGTACTCAGGAGAACTTAGGCAAGACAGGAAATCATTTTTTTTTGTATACCAGAGCTTAGAAATGTGTTTATTCCCAACAGGTGTTCAAAGTTTCTTAGGAAAATTAAAGTCTGAGCAATGCCGGGGAGTGCCATTCAACAGAGAGGTTCCCACCTCTCAAAACCTTACAAGACAGTCCTTTTTAAGTACCTGCCTAATCAGGACCTCAGTTTACTAATTAAGTGCTCCAAATTACCTCTAATTCTGTGAAACCCTATCCTGGACTCACTGTGGTATCAAAGACAGATTTTAGGTTAATGCACACTGGTAATCATGTAGTTTACATTTCCAGCTCTTATTCTTACCCAACACATCTTTCAACAACAATCTCCAACCAACCCCTGGCCCCAGCCCTGATTCCTCACTGGACCAAAAGCCAACATCTTGTATTGGTAGTAGCCCAGGGACCATGTCCACCTAGATTATGATTTAATAGTCTAGCCTGATTTAGTCCACAATGGCAGATGTGTTTACAGTTGGATACATACAGCTGGAAAGCACATTACACTGCTGTTGAAAATAGCCCCCCACCAAAAGAAAAAAAAAAAATCTAAACTTGAGTGGGACAACAATGATTACAAGGAGGACCATGTATTTAACTAGGCCAAAAGCCAAAGGGGTCTGTTAGCATCCAGAGGCTGCTCACAATCCTGACCAAGAAAAAGTAGAAATTAATCAACACAGTGGGCCTGATTTTCAACAGCACACATTTTATGCAAGGTGCCTGCATCACACAGCAATGGTGCAAGGGGCATCTTGCATCAGAACTTGCAGATTCCATGATTCTTAAAGGCCCCCTGCACCACACTAAGACAAAGTGTGCCAGACTGCCCCTGTGCCAGGTCTGTGCGAAGCTGCTGGGTGCAACAGGGCACTGGGGGTTGCACCAGGGAAATCCTGCTCCATCCCTTTATTGGGTATTGTCAAAGATGTGCAGTGCTGATGAAAAAAAAACTCACCTGTTAGACCAGCTAAGGCTAGTCTAACTGTCTGTGCACACCTGATGAGCCCTCCTTGGGGAGGAGGGTACATGTGCTGCCACCCACCAGAGATTACCCCTGCCCCCATGACAGCCTTGGCTGAGTGTGTGTTACCTGACCACAGGGTTTACAATACAAAGATCAAACATATTATGCAGACAACACTGTGTATCATTAATAAGGACCCTAGGGAATGTGATGACATCCCAATATTGGTTTATCTCATTCAGTATCTACATTACCTACTGTATGGGTGTATAATAGTTAGTTACAGGCAGCAATGTCCAAATCATCTGTACAAACTATCATGCTGTCATCTGGAAGATTAGTTATAATATATTTTTACTGTTGGTTAAAACACACATACACACATAAGTGTCTGACTTATTTGTAATACCCTGAATATTATTTCCGATCTTCTAAGAGTGCCACCTGACCACCCTGCAGCTTGTGGCAAACTCCTCTGGTGAGTCATCCTTTTAACACTTGGCCACAGTTGCCACAAGCTGTGGGACTTATGCACCAGGACCCACCCCAATAGTGAATTGAGCACAGGGTCCCTGGTGCACCAGCAACTGGCACAAGTTGCCATTGGTGCAGCTTGTGCCACCCATTAAGAATCAGGCCCAGTGACTCTGTAAGGGAAGAAACAGATCAAACTAAAGTCATATGTCATATGAGCTCTGAGGAAAGCACAACTGGGAAAACAGTCCACAAAGGCACATCCAAGGGAATTTCTTTTTTTCCCAAAGGACTTGGGAACCAAGGCAAAACAAAAAACAAAATTCCTAAAGAAACATCAAGGAAAAAGAAAGCTTGCAGAAGGAGGAGGGAAAAAAAGCACAGAAACAAAAAACAAGAGACAGACCAGAAGTGACAAACTGTGATTCTCCCTCCCTCCATACTCACTGAGCTGCAGAAAAGCATTCTAAGGAAAGGCTTCTCCTTTGTGTTTAACTCCCCATCTGATTAATTTAAAGTTATCATTGACTTACAGAACTTCTTCAGGAAAATTCATCTTTGGTACGTTTTTACTAATAATCCAAATCAAAACACGATGGGCATGATGTCACTTTGGTTTGGTCAGTGAAGGAAGCAACATGGGATCTACATGCAAGCTCAACATCAGAAGTGGACCCAGCAATTTTGGATTTTTCAGGTGCATGGACTCTATAGAACTGAAGCTTGACCCAAGGACATTAGCTATGTAGGTGTTAAATTAATGACTTCTGTGTCTCAGATGATTCAAAGGAATTTCTCAGATTTACTTCGGGCAATCAGGATTGATTTGGGCCAATGGTCTGGGCTCCCTCTGATACTGTGGGGTCAGGTTATTGTATTAAAAATGAATATTCTGCCCTGACTTCTTTACCCTATGGCTATGTTGATGGTCTGGCTACCCTTGAAATACTTTCATGACCTTCATGCTTTGGTTTCCACCTTTGTGTGGAAGGGCCGTCCAACCAGGCTCTGGTATTTAAGACTTGCCACTCTGAAATCTGAAGGTGGACTGGGAGCCCCTGATTTTTTGGTTTACTATCATGCCACCCAGGGTGCCAAATATTTTCAGTAGGTCTCCCCCACAGGATGAACGTTCTCCTTCATATATCTCACAGTTCAGTTCAGTGCTTTATTGTTTGACAAGTTAATGTCTTTACGATTTAAAATTATTTGTCATAAAAAATATTAATACTTTTTTTCCACAATCTATAGACACAATTATACACAGCTTACATTTCCTATACATAAAATCTAGATTTAAATACAGCTGAACATATAGAACAGTATATTACTTAAAAAATACTTTTTATAATATTTCCCGTCTTACATTTCTCATTAATATTGCACCAGTTCCCTTGTGTAATAGTTAGCTTTAATACTATAACTTGCTTTAAACTAATTCCCCTTCATATCCACAGCCTATTACCACTGCCATCATTCATTATCAATCAAATGTAATTTCCTTTTTTCTATGGAGCAGAGTAGGGAGGCCACAGAATCAATTTCCTCCTGTATTTCTGTCTTTAATAGATCTTTTGGTTCATAACTTAATTTCCTTATTATCTCACTCAGATATTTCTTTCTTTTTCATAAAGTGGGTACGGTATCATCATGTGTACCCAGTCATCCTGACCTATTTTTCATTTGCATATTTTCCTGTTTTCTTCCCATTTTTTATATTTTGCTTTCAGACAATTGCTGTCATAAACTTCAAATCAAAATCTGGGAACACTTTTCCTTTTGTCCTTAATTTGTATTAAGTATTTTTCTAAATTATGTGTTCTTTTATTTTTTGCCATCCACAAACTTTTTTTGATTTGCTTACAAAATTGTAAATCCTTCTGTTTTGTTATATCTTGAATTCTTGTTTTGATTTCTTCCCTCACTTTATTTATTGGTAATCTAAAAATATCTGTGAGGCAGTGCATTAGCCCACTTGGTTTTATTATTTTTTCCACCACATCTATACTTGGGAATGTTATTCCCTTCTTTAGGTATTCAATAGGTTCCTCTATACATATTCTAGGTAGCCTATTCTCAGTCATGGCATATGCTTTAATCCAGTAATTAATGCATCTTATTTTAATCAAGCTTTCCACAGTATGTTGTCCTAATTCTGCTCTGACTGCTGCTGAGGAAATACCATTGAGAATCCCCAAAAGGTTTTTATAATGTATACGTACATGCTTATCAATATTCATATTTCCATGTCCTCCCTATATTTCGGCTCCATACAGGAGTTGGTTATGTATTTTAGCATTGATTACTTTTAAATATCCCATTACCGAGCGTCCACCATATTTATATAAAAATGTGTTCATTGTTGGTATGAATCTTTTTGTCTGTAATTCTAATTCTTTTACATGTTTACCCCATTTTAACTCTTTAGTTATGTGTATCCCCAAATAACAGAATCCTTTAACTGCCTCTAATTTATTGCCTTCTATTTGATGTCCCACAGAGGTGGAAAATTGAAGATGACCTAAGTTGTAGACAGGGTTTCTGCCTGCAGGTGCTCCCCTATACAACGTAAGCATCTCTACCTCTTTCCCTCCAGGACACTCCTCTAGGTACCTCTGTTTTGATTTGTAGTCAATTAAAATGGCTTCTAAAATTTCCATTGTGCAACCCCTTAGACCAGCCTTTATGGCTGAACCCCTGCCTCACAATTTTGGTTAAACACCTACGTAAAGACATTTGGCAACACAAGGGCATAACTCAGGTTTCCCACCTTTGCCAGGATCAAAATTTGGTCTCCTTTGCCACCCTCAACCAAGCTTATGAGCTGGGCCACAAGGATATTTTTTTTCTACTGCCAAATTAGATATTTACTGTGGAAGAAAATGGTGGCAACCCCACCCACAGGCAAGTCTAACCTTACTTTGGTCGTGCTTTGGCATCCCAGCATCAACCACCATGCCATTTCTACAATTTACCAGGCCCTTCAGTACTGTCCCCAAGCCTTAGAAAGAAGACTGGATATTTGATAAAGGCATGAAATTTGGCCAAATGCACACTATTATCTTAAATGTAATGGCCACCATTTTATCCAGTTTAAAAATGTCTACGCCATTTATAATAGTCATAAGAACCTGCACCAGTGGGTGCTGCTGAACTCTTTGATATGCATAAGGTGCCATAGCAGGGATAGCACCTTGTTGCATATTCTCTGGGATTGCCATAAAGCCCAACCTTTTTGGCAATGTGTACAAGAGGCATTGAACCCCATGCTAGATCTTTTTGAGGCTTTCACTAAGGAACAGTGCCTTTTGGGATTGGACATACAGGTGCTAATGGGGGCCAGATGCTACCACTTTGCATCAGTTACTATGGCAGTTAAAAAAAAAACTTATTCTTAGACATAGGATGGATCTGACCATTCTGTCTTTTATTGAATGGTGCAAGGAAATGTTGAATATGTTACATGTGTAATGCACACTATCATCCATGCAATGCTACTTTTAATTATATGTTAAGCTCTGGTCCCCCTTGGATGTCTGGCTATGCCCACTAGGACAAAAATCTCTTCCTAACAGCTTCTGTCCCCTGATTCATTTGTATGGTAGTAACTTCCCCTACCGGCTCCAGGGCCTGGTTTATAGGGGATGAAGGGAGGTGGGTATATGGGAGGGAGGGAGGTAGGTTGGGTTTCTTATATTTGTATGTGTGCTGGTTGCTTTTCACAGTTGCTGTTGTTTATATTATTTAATTGTTCAATAAAGTTTATTCAATAAAAAAAATAACCACATTTTGAAACATGAACATTACAGGACTGGCAAAATTATTTTGTCCTTAAAAAACGGACTTTGAAATGAAAGGAATCTGACTGGCTACCAGGCATGCCAGGAGGGTACATTAACTAGCAGTTAGAGCCCTGTTAAAAACAAGTGTCAGGCATGCCAACCCCATCACTTGTATCCTGCTGCCACCTTTCAAATTCAAACTGAAAACCTGTAATTTTTTTGCCCCTTGCTAAGCAAGAAGAAAGAAGATCTCACCCCACACACATACAAACATGGACACACACACACACACACACACACTGGCAAATGCAAACTGGCAACGTAGGCAAACCCTGCCCACAACTTACTGCAATTCTTTGTTTAAAAAAAATGAAACCCCATCCCCAAAAGCCAGCCTACTATCTCAAAAAAAGCTTTAGTCCATAAATAAAAAACACAGCCAAGATTGAAGCAGCACTTTCTTGCAGTGCTAGGCATGTGCAGCTGATGCTACTCCTTCATTCAGTTGCACTGTTTTCGCCACAAACAAAGAAAAAGTGAAGAAACAACAGTCAACTTTTTTTAAATAATATAACTTTCCTGAACTGTTAGTGTACATTCCCAATCACACTTCATCTGAAGTGACTGCATGAACTGAAATTAGTGCTGTAGACTCAAGCCACATTTAAAATCTGAAAAGAAATAAAATCCTGTGTACACATGGAGCTCAGCACACTGCATTACCCTGTAATGACTTGATGATCATACAAGCAACACAGATATGTAGATCTCCAGTAGTGTGTGTAAAAGCACAAGCTATACAAGATGCTCATAAGAAAGTATAAAAAAACAGCATTGCCCTTCACTGGGCATTCTAGCAATACAGGGACAACTTTATCACAAATGTTGATTTTAATTGTTTTTTAATTTTTTTATAGATATATTTTTATTTTTATGCAGTTTAAAAAAATCACCTCTGGCACATTTTCTAAGTGCAATAATACCTGACTTATATTTCTCGTAACCAAGGATTTGGGCAAATACAACTTTATGAAGACAGCTCCAGATTTTGTAACTTTAATATGCCATTTGGGAGATATAAATTCAAGAGACTCCAGTTCAGCATCTTATCTGCAAGTGAGGTGTTTCAGAAAATTACAGCACACATGGTTGAAGGCCTTGAAGGAGTAGTGAACATCATTGATGACATACTCATGCGTGGTGAAAATGTGAAGCAACATGAGCAGACTTTCAACTGATGGAGAGACCCAGAAGTATAAATCTGATGCTGAACAAAACAAAGTGCAAAATTAGAATGACTGAAATAAACTACATAGGTCATGTTCTGAGCAGTGAAGAGTTCAAACCCTGAGAAATTGAGAGCCATTCAGCAGATGCCAGAACCAGAGGATCAACCAACTTTGATGAGGTTTGTGGGTTTGATCCAGTATTTAGCAAAATTAATTTCTAATCCACCTGAAGTAAGTGCACCACTAAGAAAATTACTGGAAAAACAAGGCCCACTGGCACTGGGAACAGCTGCACAAAAGTAGCATTCAAGAGTTTAAGAATTTGGTAACTCAGGCACCTGTTCTCAAGTTCATGTAACCAAACCAGTTATGCTGTCTGTGGATGCCAGCTCAGAAGGCATGGGAGCAGTGATAGTGCAAGAAGAGAAACCAATAGCATATGGTTCCGAGCGCTCACTGATTACCAGAAGAGGTATGCCCAAATTGAAAAGGAACTCCTAAGGATCATCTATGGATGTGAAAAATGCTACCAATATTTATTTTTTTAATTAAATATAATATTAAATTTTCCACAATACATAAAGAAAGATCCAAACAATAACAGGTATACCAATGAAACAACAACAATGAAAGAAAAGAATAAAAATAAAAACAAAACCTGCCATTATCCAATATCCCTCCCACCCCCACCCACCCATGACCACAGGACATCACCCAGTAAAAAGGGCCTAGAAACAGTAATAAGACTGTGACTCATTGTTATTTGTTTCCATTTGAACAAAGCAAAAGCAACACTATCACCAGGGGCTTTAAAAATAGGATATTAATGACACTGCCGCCCCCCCCCAAAAAATCAAAAAGAAGATCTTCGCTGGGTTATCTCTTTCCAGAGGTGTTACAATGACAATAAAGTATGGAACAGCACCAAATGGGTGCAATACCTCTCTTTAATTCCCTGAGCATCAGCAATTTGTTTTTCAACCATCAGGGCCTGAAGGATTTCTCAATGCCATTCCTTATATATAGGAATGGCATCATCCTACCGATGTCATAAAATTATGAGCTTTGCCACAATGGCTATTAAAGCCATATATGCTTTATGATTGCCAATGAGATCATCTGGGTAAACTCCAACTTAGCAAATCTTACGGGTAAAAAAACCTTTTCAAGCCCCAATAAAGGATCCATAGATGTCTTAATGGAGTTCCAGAGTGGGGCTGCTTTAACATAATCCCAAAGAAGATGTTTAAGGTTACCTTCTGCCAGCCCACACCTATGACACATTGGAGAGGGGAGCCATCCCATCTTATACAGATGCAAAGGAGTGAAAACCTTACTAGTGTTTTTTCTTTTTGCAGGATAATTTTTCTGATACAAAATAATGAAGTAACCTTCCAGGCTGTATATTCCAACTCTTTCTATTAATTATTATAGAATTTTCAAGATGGCCCATATCTAAAAATTGTAACCTGGAATATCCAGCATCTGCAGAACTCAATAAAAGCACTTAAAGCCTTCAAATACATAAATAGGATAGGAGATAACTGCATATTCTTCCAAGAATCTCAACTTGATCAAAAAGAATACATATTTCATGCAAAAAAACCGGGGGAGGTCTTAATTCTACTTATACTAAGTCATCACATGGAGTTACTATATTTATCAAAATGTTCTTAGATGTTAAAATAGTCAAACATACCTCTGACCCCAATGGTCGCTTTATAATAGCTCAAATATTGCTGGCAGGAAATACATATACCCTATGTAATATCTATTTCCCTAATGAAAACTCTCAGCAATTTTTTTCTTATATCTTCTTGGAACTTGCTAACTATTCAGCGCCTTTTATATTAGGGGGAGACTTCAATATAGTCCTCAACATCTCTTTAGATAGATCCAGTATACGATCAGAAAGACCCATCACAGCTTCTCAAGTTCATGGACGATTTCAACTTACTTGAACCATGGTGACAAAGAAACCCTGGCAAGCACCAATACTCATATTTTTCTCCAACACATCAGATGCATTCCCAGATAGATGTTGTCCTTATTTTACAATCCACTGAATATCAGATAGAGAATATTATATATCATAACATCTTAATCTCTGACCATGCCCCCTTGTTAATAAAAGTTAAAGTTCCCAACCTTAATAAGACCACCTCATTTCAGTTAGATCCAATACCTCTCAAAGATTATCAGTTTGTTGAATATATAAATAATCAAACAGATAGTTTTTTCTCAGCAAACTGTAGTCAAGGAACTAGCATTACATCTATTTATGAAACATTCAAAGCATTTATGCAGGGGTGTATAACAACATTTTATATTTCTCATAATAAAAAAAGTCTGCTAAACTACCCTACCCTTCTATCCGCCTCCTCATAAAGTTGACAAGGCCTACCTTGGCTGATTCCCCTTGCAATGGATTTTCTTCTTTACTTTCTTGTCCAGTCATGTTGTCTAGTTACCTGCCTTTTTTGTTCTTTGTCAAATGCTTCATAGTCATAGTTTTACTGCAGCCCTGTGTTGAATTACAACATATGTAATGCTTATTTTGAATTTGCTCTCATAACCTTTTTTGTACCTCTCTTAAATGGCTGAATACTCTGTGTCCTATGTTGGTGTCTCTCTTGACATGGAACCTTTGTAAAAGAGCTCTGTGCTCAAAGGTATTTGTAATCCAAAATTTATATAAATAAAAAAAATAAAAAACTCACAAATCTAGAAGACAAAATAGGAGAATTAGAGATGGTGCACATGTGAACTAACAATAATAAGACATTTCAGAAATTAGTGTCTTATAAAGAAGAATACAATGGTTTACTGGCTGAAACAGTAGAGAAACAGGTATTATATACACCAAAAGTAAATATTATTCGAATGGAGAGCACATAGGTAAAATTATGGCATGGCAGTTAAAAGCAGCACAGCAGAAAAACATAATCTGTAAGATAAGAGACCCACTTGGACAGACACATATGCTCCCTAAAGAAATTAATAATGTATTTTACAACTTCTACTAAGATCTCTGCACATCGGAAAATAACAGCTTTACCAAATCTCATCTTAACATTCTCTCCAAAATTACTTTCCCCATGGTCTCTGCTGAAAAGGTGGGAAACCTAGATCAAAAGATCATGGTGGAAGAGATTACAGCAGCTATTAAGAATTTACCCTTGGGCAAAGCTCCTGGCACAGATGGCCTGCCCATAGATGTTTATAAAATGTTTGCACATCAATTGGTCCCTCAATTAGAGAGACTCTTTGATTAAATTTATGAGACACAGGCACTACCATCCTCCTTAAGAGAAGTAAATATCTCCCTATTTCTCAAAAAGGATAAAAATCTGATCAGCCCTGCTTCCTACAATCCCATATCTTTAATTAACTCAGAGTGTAAGATATTGGTGAAGGCCCTGGCCACCAGGCTTGAAACAGTATTACCAGATATAATCCACCTGGACCAAAATGGCTTCATAAAAGGAAGATCTTTGAGATATAATATTCGATGTGTCATAAATATTATGGACTATTGTCAAAATAGTGATCTCTCCATTTGATTGGATGGAGTGGACTTATATTAAGTCTGTTATAAAGAAATTCAGATTTGGTCCAGGGTTTATCAAATGGATCAATATACTGTATTTGGGCCTGGTGGCCAATGTCAAAACTAACAAGGATGTCTCTTCCCTATTACACTTACAACGTGGCACCAGACAAGGCTGTCCATTGTCGCCCTTGATTTTTGCTCTAGCTATTGAACCATTAGCCATAGCAATTAGGATATCTATAAAAATCCTAGGAACTACTATAAATGGGCAAGAACATAGGATAAGCCTCTATGTGAATGATATATTAATATTTGTCAATAATTTAACTCAAAGCTTTTTTTCTTATATTGGATATACTTAATAGATTTGGAGAAATATCTGGTTGTTGGGTCAGTTGGTCTAAAATGGAGGTTCTAGAATCACCCACTCTCTCGGATCCATCCCCCCACTCAATAAAACATAAACAGGGTCTCTCAAATCACAAACCTTGGAGTCAAACTGGATAGCAAGCTTTAAAAAATTGCAATCATTAAACTATGGCCAAACACTTGAGGAGGCTAAAAAAGTACTCTCACATTGGCAATCACTTCTCTACACCTTAACAGGTAGAATAAATATAATTAAAATGTCTGTCCTGCCAAAATCCATGTTTCTATTTCAAATTCTACCAATAATAATTGATGACAGATATTTTAGAGGGTTTGACTCTATTGTTAAAAAATTCTTATGGAAAGGCAAAAGACCCAGACTTAAAATGGACAAACTCATATCACCCTTCAGTGAAGCCAAACTGGCCCTTCCACATTCTAGGTATTACTACTTCACAGCTAATCTCACAGTCCTTCCTTTCTAATTCTCCGTAAACAAACATGATGCTGCATATCATATAGAAACATGAACACCATTTTTCAATATAAAACACACTCTTTACACAGATGCCTCTAAGATAAAACTTTAGCTAGCCCTTACCACAAAAACAGCTATACATATATGGAATAGAGTATTTCCTTTTAGATGTCAAGGACACCTGTTCTTGCTTGAGGCCCCAATCTCTTCAAATGCTTTCTGTTTACACTCACTACAAAATAATGTATTTAAGATCTGGTATAAAAAAGGACTACAGGAATTAGGGCAATTCATAAAGAGCAGTAATATTCTTGACTTTGAATCTGTTAAAAATCAGTATAACATCCCCAATTCACACTTTTTTGGATAACTTCAGATATGAGACTACATCCAAAAAATTATAAAAATCAGGATGAAAAACTCATCCTTCTTGAAAATTTTCTTGGACAAATATCCCACATAAAAGCAATCTCCAATATTTCCAAAATCATCATACCTAAACATCTATTCTCATCCACTCAACTAAAAAACGAATGGGAGTCCTCTTTAGATGCTACTATGAATTGGCACACCGTATAAATGACTTTTGCCCTCTAAACAATATTGTGTTAATATTTGTCTGGTACAGGCATTTAAATGAATACTCTTTAAATGGAAAGACCCAGATCCCCCACTGTTTAAGGTCTGGCTCAACTCTATGATTAGGATACACACCCTGGAACGTATACATTATCTGACGACTCAACAAATGAAGAAATATGAGTTGATGTGGCTACCCTTCCAAGTGAAATTAGAGTCTTATAGAAATACATAAATGGATATCATTCCAAGGGATGGTAATTCCTATAATAGACACTGGTCTCAGAATGCTTGAAAGTATATTGAAGGAATTCTATTAATATAATGCTTAACGATTACATGGAATTTATCAACTATGGATCTCTTATATGTTCTATGATAGTATTGTAACTCTTTTTATTTTGGCAAATGTTTGTATTTGCACCAACTAAACCAAATAAAAAAAATAGATGCAAAGGAGTGTAATATACATTCGGTAAAATTTGTAATTGCATCAACATATATCTATCCAGTTTAACCAACTTATATAAAAGCTGCCTCATGGTATGCCATATCTTAGGATCTGCTGGTAAGTTAAGAGTTTGCTGCCAGTACTAACAAGCACCAGTTGGGGTAGTAGGATCTTTAACTTAATACAGCTCATACAGCTTCAACACTGAATGGAGTTGCTTGCCTAAAGACACAAGGTAGGGGATATCTAAGTAATCCAGAAAGGACCAAGGGGTAGGGCCCAGAAAAGAGGCAACAGCTCTTTTAAATTGGAGATATTTTAAATCAAAGGGATGAGGCAAAAGATAGCTATCTCTGACACCAGCAAGAGTCGAGAAACCCCCTTCCTCCAGCAAACCAGCAATAGTGGCTGCCTGAAGCTGAGGGTAAAAAGCAAGCGGTATCGGGCAATGTGCAATAGTGAGATTGGGGTTGCCAATAACCGGTTGGGAAAGCACTTTCATCCAATCTGCCCCTATATGGAGGCAAAATTGCTGAATGGCTTTCAGGGACCACTGTATGGGTGTAGACTTTAAGCAGAAATGGATAGAGGCATGTTTCAAAAACAGGAGGCTTTTAACCTGTATCCCAGTCTGCTGGCAGAGGCCTCTCTCAATCAAGAGCCAATGTGAAACATAGGCATCCTAAGATGACACCAACCGATTATGGCCCCATCTCAGGAACCTACTACCATGCAAAGCAGAATAATAAAGGAAGAAGTTACGGAGACACAGCCTTCCCCAGTCTTTAGGAATAGTCAGTTTTAGGTAGGCCCTCCAGATTGCTTTCCCCTTCTATAAAAATGAATTTATCATCTGCTGAAGGCAGGTACACCATATTTTAGAGATACAGAGACATATCATATTCAGGGGATATAGGATATGGGGAAGTAGGTTCATTTTATCTATACTAATGCACCCCCACAGTAAAAGAGGCAGAGATGCCCAATGCTGTAAATCAAGCTTAATCTGCTGCACTAAGGGAACAAGATTTTTTTTGACTAGGGCTGAAGAGAATCAAGTGAGACAAATACCTAAATGCATCAGCCCTTCAGGTTCCCAGTTAAACCTAAATCTAGTATCTCCTGCTTCTGTACATATATATTAAGGGGCAGAACCTTAGTTTTTTTCTAAATTAAGTTTATAACCAGAAATAACAGAAAAGAGTGCGACTTCACCCAGCACCACCAGGACAGAGGTAGAGGGTTCCTCAATATGTAAAAAAGGTTATCTGCATATGCAGATAGTTTATATGGCTAATGCCCCACATCTATACCCTGTATTGCTGGATTGTTTTGTATATGACAAATTAAAGGTTCAAGGTATAAATTAAAAAGAAAGGTCAATAGTGGGCATCCCTGTGAGTCCCTGTCTATAACATGAATGTGGAAGATAAAATACCATTAGACCAAATCCTAACTGTTGGGTTACTATACATTACTGTGTGCCAAGTAACAAATTATGAGGGTAAACCATATTTCTCTATTACCAGAAATAAGTAGGGCCAGGAGACATGGTTGAAAGCTGTATCAGCATCCAGGAAGACCAGGGCCGTGGGGACCCTGCTCTTCCTGGATGCAGACATAAGGTAATGAAGCCTGTGAAGGTGGTCAAATGAGAGTTGGCCAGCCATAAAACCCACCTGTGTTGGGCAAATCAGTCTATTCCAGATGGATTGGAGAGGACTGTCTAAAACTTCAACTAGGATTTTTATGTCGGTTTGAGAAGAGAAATCGGCCTGTAGTTGTTGGGATAGAGTCCATCCTTTCTCTGCTTTTTTATTAGTGTTATCCAGACCTGTGTCATTGTATCGTCTGAAATGCCCAACTCAAAAAGTTAATTATATAATCAGGTTAAAAAAAGGTGTTAAGTCTTATGCAGATGCTTTATAAAAATTATTTGTGAATCCATCTGGCTTAGGGGCCTTATCTAGCATGAGCTGCTGGATTGCCCGGCTCACCTCTGACTCTGCCACAGGTCTTTTAAAAAGCTCCTGCTGCTAAGGCGGTCAACATCGGGAGTTGCACTTGATCTAGGCAGGCACTAATCAGATCAATGGGTACTGCATCACATGAATCAGCCCAGTTCAAAGAACTATAATATGTTCGGAAAATCTGAGCAATAGCCTGAAATTGCATCTCAATAATACTTTCAGGGCTAGCCTGTATCCTAGAAATGGTTTTAGCAGTGTCCAATAGTTGAAGTCAGAGGGCGAGTAGTCTCCTGGCTCTCTCCAGATTCCAGATAGCAGAACTTTGTTCATTTAAGAGCTAATTCGGCCCTTTCCACCATCAGATCCACATACTGAGCATGGAGAAAATTAGGTTGCAACCATTTTACATCTGGTGTGTCCTGAGATAAGTGGTGTTGGAAGGAATTGGATTTACTCCTTCACAGTTACTTATGGGATGCAGGTTAAAATATAAGTTGCCAGCATCAACATTGTTTTTAAAACCTGAGCATAAGATTGATATGAAAGACAAGCTGAAATTGAAACCATTTACCCAGAAGCACTACCATGACTGGCATGCATAGCAGATGCCAGTCATTCAGAAGGGAGAATGAGTACGTGTTAGGTATAAGGAAAAGAGGCAATCTGCAGTTGTGGTCGCCAGTCATGATTTGTCTTGATCATATATAGTTTGCATGCCTAATGGAAAAATGTATGTAAGAAACTGGAAACATCTAATGAAGACAAAGGAGGAAACATTCCATGAGATGATCCCTGATTCCTTTGATGTGTCAAGCTGAACCATAGCAGATGAAAATTTGGAGAGTGTAGAATAACCTAATGCATTTACACCTGCTGAGCTACATGATATCCACAAGGAAAATAAACAGTCGATGCAAATAGCAGGATAGATAGCCAGACCTACAAAATAAGCAGAGAGATCAAAGCTCTGAGAAAATATCAAAATTACACTTAGGACAAAAAATAAGTAGATTGCAGCATGGACTTGTGGTAAAGACTAAGTCCCAACAAGGCTACGTGCTAATAACCTCTGCCCCTAATTATGTGATTACAGACATCAGACTTATTTTCGCTAACTGATGATTTTGTTAGGGAAAAAAGGGAGATGTAGTATCATGAAGTAACAGTAGGTGGTGCCTATCGAAAGCTGTGTGTTGAAACACATGTTCCTACATATGAGTGTGGTTCAATAGAGTTTGAAACAGCAAGCATTCTTGGTAGTCGTATATCCATTACAATGCAGAGGTTAAGAACAATGGATTACAGTAAGAAAGTTCTGCTCTCAGCATACAATTGGGCTAAAACCTAGGACAGAAATGCTTTATTGAAGCCAAAACCCAAAAATGTAGACAGTAAGCCTCCATTTTGTTTTATTACTGAGTTCAATCAGCCAATGGGCTGTATAAGAAATGTTATCACTAAGGACTGATCAATATTGCTGGGGGACTTGGTAGTCTCTGAAAATCTTGGACCAAGTAAAAGGGTAGACATTCAGTAGAGAGCTAAAGTTAAAGGAAAAGCTTGTGTACAGCCAATTTGTGACACAGAGGCAACAAACACAAACATGGTTGCCAAAACAGCCACCTAGGATGTTTAAGTGTGGAAACTGTAACATCTGTAATTACTGTGTCCAAGATATAAGTTTCTCACCTCTAAACTAGCATCTGGACAGTTGAAATCAAACAGTTTATTTCATGCAGTACCACCATTGTGGTATATCGTCCTATGGTGCAATTGTCAGAAGATTTATGCTGGTCGCACAGTGTGACCACTTAAACAAAGAATCCAAGGGCATGTAAGGGACATAAGAAAGGGCAATGATCACAGTCTGGTAGAAGAGCACCGTTTGTTACATTATGATAGCAGAATGACTGACCTTAAGTTCATGGGCACTGAGCAGGTGAAAGTGGGAAAGTGGAGAGGTAACTGACTTAACGGGCTATTGCAGTGTGAAAGCTACTGGATATTCTCTCTCAACAGCTTGCAACCATGGTGTTTAAATATTAACTGGGACCTAAAGCCATTTCTATAATTTGAAAGGTTGGAACCTGAATCTGCAATCCCCCTAACCTACTGGATCTATATTTGCGCATTTGGTTTTAATTCAGGACCATGTTTGTTTTTGACATCAAGGTAAAAAGCATTTGTTTTTATTATATTTTGTATCACTTACTTCTAATGATGTAAGTAAAAGGAAGGTTTGGAGTGTACAAAATTCCCTTCCCCTAAGAATGCATGGTTCATGGAGTTGCCAGAGAGCCAGGGGACCAGTTCCCAACTCCAAGAATCTTTACTCGTTGTTTATTCTCTATCCACTTTGCATTGATGTAGTTTGTTTGTTAATACCCTGGAAGAGCCATTGATGGCAATGCAGCATTTCTGTATTGTGACTGTCACTCCTTGATTGGCAATTTGCCAACATGATGTCACAATGATGTCAGAATTTAAGGGACATCATTTCACTCAGATACCCGCCACCTGATGAAAGTCCACTGACCGAAGCTTGGGGCACCTGATCATGGTAGAATTGTGCTCAATCTTATCACCAGCAGTATGGTTGTCTGATGTGTTTGGAATCACCAATAAATTAACACTAAATCTGACAACCAATCTACAGTTGCTCTGTCTCCCAACTGCCTATTTTGGGATACAGACACTGTGGGAGTGCAGTCTGCACCTGCAGTTTCCTCTTGAGCCTTTAGGTCAGCAAGCCCTTTGGCTTTCATCAACCTTGCACTGGTGAGTGCAGACTCATCTCCTGCTTGTAGTACATGTAGTAGATGTTCTTGTATCTGCCCCTTTTAAATTCCAGTCCCAGGTACCACTTCAAAATTTGGGAAATAAACGCCGGTTGTCAGGCACAAGATGATTACTTTTGCACTAGTATATTGAGTGTCCAGGCTGGTCCTGAAACTCTCACTACTGAATACCATCAACCTATATTTTGTAAAAATAAATAAAGGATTATAGATTACTCCCTTCTGGTTAGCATAAAGCCACAACTCCCAAAATTTGTGTTCCTAACAGAAGCAGTCAGATTCCTATAATTTAATCATGGGGGATGTTACAATATTAAGTCAGTAGCCCTGCCATGATAAAAGTTAACATTACATTCCTGACTGCAGTGCTGATATAAGCACAAGCACTGGGATGAGCCCTGACTTATGTCACTGTATTTTGCTGCAAATGTATTACAAGAAATTGCAAGGGACACTATCAGAAAATTGCAAATCCAATGAGTGTTTCACTTAGTTACTGTAATGCTTTAATGCTACTTCAATCTTGTGCAAATTAGAAGCCACTTATAGCACTATGGACTGAGAGCAAGTGGAATGAGGTTTTCATTATGCTTTTAATAGACTTACTGAGGCTATTTCCTATTAAAAGGTGGTTGAGGGAAATATTCTGGCATATTTTCATCAGCATGTTAGGTCCAAAATTTATCCAGAATGTTTCAAGAGACATACAGTGTATTTACAGTGTATTGTCATCAACACAGGAAACAAGATTTTTTTTTTAATTTTAATGCATGGTAATAAACATGGAAGACAGCAGTTTTTAATGCAGCATGAATATTATGTTCAGATATCTTCAATTAATTTTATTTCAACTACATCATTTTTTCATTGCAGCTTACAGTCTGCAGACATCAGTGCAAGACACACAGATCGGGATCTTTATGTATTTGACTTAAATGGTTAAACCTAAGAAAGCCAAGCAGGGAGAGAGGACAAAGTCAGGCCCTCAGCAGCCTGAGCCTAGGGATGCTAGCTCAGCTGCAGCTGAGCTGAAAGGTCTGGTAAATAGCACCACATGAATGTGATTTTGGCAGTTATCCAGAGACTGGATGAGAAGGTGAAGGCTTTAGTCATTGGCAATACATTGTTGGATGCAATCTCAATAAAGCGCAAGCCATGGCTGATGATTACCCAGAAAACTGTGGACAAGGAGCTAATAACTGGTAAATTACTCAGTTCTAAGTGGTGGCGGTGATGGTGAACGTCTATGGGAAGTATCAAGTATGCAGTTTGATAAAATCATACTTTTCTTAGTGCAGTTTTGCAGGGGAGGCCATTATCTTTCATTTCCATGTCACGCCTGTGATCTACAGCATGCACTGGCTGCCAGTTCAGTGGTGGCTCACCTTCAAGGTCAGGTTACTGACCTACAATGCCTACACAGTCAGGGACCTCAATACTTGCAAGATCTTCTTTGTCCCTACTGCCCTCTCTGCTCACTCCGATCCATTGACAAGGGATTGCTAGAGGTTCCCAGGGTCCGATTTAAGACCTCTGGGGCCTGTTCTTTTGCTTTGTAGCCCCTAACCTGTGGAACTCTCTACCTCATTTGGTAAGAGAGTGCCTGACCATCGGGAGCTTTAAATCTGCCCTTAAGACTTATTTATTTGGCTTAACCTTTCCTAATCCTCTTTAAATTTGCTGATATAGGATTTTTAATGATTGTAATTTTAAATGTGATTGTTGAGTATTTATATTTATTGTTTTGATTGCTTTTTATTAGGCACAAGTGCAATGATTGCAAGGAATTGTCCTTTTTAGAAATAAAAATGATTTGATTTGATAACTGTTTCCTCTCTGTAGGCTGGTATCAAATGTGGTTGATTTTTTTTTTTAAACTGCTTGGGTACCCTTTTCACTCTTGGAGTAATCAGTCTTAGCAGAGTTTTAATCAATCACCTATGCTGTTAATTGAACTGGTTTGTGTTTACATACTGTATGTCTCTTTTATAGATAAATAACTTATGATAAGCAGGTTAATGGTTCTATATAAATAAAAACAGTGTTAGTTATATTCTACAATCCAATGTTTACGAACATACAAACATAAGAAAAGAGTCAGCAGAAGAAGACCACCCGGTCTTTCGTGTCTGCTAGGTAAGTGAAGTAGGGTATGGTCTTACAATTTATGCCAATGACCCTGACCCCCAACTGTCCCTCTCTCTCCCCCTTCTCCCCTTCCTTTGTTCCAAGGGTTCCCTTTCTGCTTGTCCCAGGTTCTCTTGAATGCTCTCACCATCCTTGCTGATACCACCTCCTCTGGCAGCTCATTCCAGGTGGACACCACCCTCTCCATATAGAAATGATTCCTTACATCCCTTCTGAATCCCCCCCCCCATCAATTTTAGGCTGTGTCCCTTAGTGGTGCTGTTGTCACTCTTTTGAAAGAGACCCTCCCTTTTCACTCTGTTAATTCCATTCATGCACTTGAAGGTTTCTATTATATCACCCCTCTGCCTCCTCTCTTCCAAGGAGTACATCCCCAGGGCTCTCAGCCTCTCCTCATAGGACCTATCTGGTAACCCCTCGATCATCTTGGTTGCTCTCCTCTTGACCCCTTCCAGCATGCTGATGTCCTTCTTAAGGTAAGGAAGCCAGTACATCACCCCTATTCTAAATGTGGTCTCACCAATGACCTGTACAATAGTAAAATAACCTCGCTCTGCCTACTACTGAATCCCTTTGCAGTACACCCCAGCATCCTGTTAGCCTTCACCACCACTTTTTTTACCCTGAGAGGTGTGTTTCAGGTCACTCATAGTCACTATCCCATATCCTTTCCCTCTTTGGAAGCAGTTGCCTGATCACCTCCTATGTAATACTCTGTCCTAGGGTCTTTGGCCAGTATGTGCAGCACTTTGCACTTTTTGGTATTGAAATTAAGTTGCCACATTCCTGGCCATCTTTCTAGTCTGTCGAGGTCCTCCCTCAGGTCCTGTATCCTCTCCTTGATGTCTGCTCTCCTACAGAGTTTGGTGTCATCCACAAACAGGCACATTTTGCCTTTAATTCCTTCCCTGATGTCACTTATTTTTTTATTCTATATTTAGTTTGCAGTGCTTTTTGTCTTTCTCCCCATAACCAGCATGCATGTGGAGGTGTATGTACACCATGTCTCGAGGTACCCACCCACTATGTGTCACCCCCACCGCCTACGCTGACCACCAGGCCTCCACCCGGTGGCAGCAGGACTATGGGTGGGGTGGCACCCACTCTCCGGAGAGGAGAGCTGCCTTCTGGCTACTAAATCCTGCTCTGACCCTCCCCCCATGCCGGCTCCCAATGACCTGAGTCCATTCCCATACCCGGGTTGCCAGCATGGTGCAAGGTAAGGCATCCAGTGCCTCAGCCCTCAGCACCACCGGGCCGGCCCCCTGATGTCACTTATGAAGACATTGAACATCACAGGTCAGTGGAGGTCAAGGAGGTCACCAGTGGGGTCACCAATCCCTGCAAGACCCCACTGGTGACCTCCTTTGTGCTGGAGAACTCACCCCAACCACTACTATTTGAGTTCAACCACTCATCCAGTTTTCAGCCCATCTTACCATCTTCTCCCCCACCCCTAGATCCCTCAGCTTCATTACCAACCTTTTGTGTGGTACAGAATCGAAGGTTTGGTAAAGCTCGGTAAGGTGTTTGGCAAGGTTGGGTTTTTAATGAAAGTCTATGGCCCTGATATTGAAAAGGTTAATGCAGCAATAACTGGGTAACAACCACGCTACCCATGACAAGTGCCTGCGCTCTGGGCCTGGTCATATTTACAGGACTCCAGAGTGCTGCCAAAATCCATCAGCATGGTCACACTAATGATACCACTGAGTCTATGTAAATGAGGGATTCCTTCATGCATAAGGGTGCTGCGGTATATTTCAAAGGTTTCAGCTGTGCTAAGCAGCTGCCAGTGTGGTACTGTATAATGCTGGTGAAACCTGGCTTTAACTGGGTGCTAAGGCCATATCCCCACCTTCTGAAGGCAGAGTGGCTGCACTGCAGCCAATGTCGCTGGCAGTTAAATGGACCACCATCCCCCCACCCTCAATCACCCCTGTCAGTTTATTTTACATCTTTCCCTGGTGTATAGTGTATCCCTGAGTGAGTGCCAGAACCCACCCACTGCCAGTGCCAGTGCCAGATCCTGTTCGCTTCCCATCACCCTGGTCAAAACTCACTTGATAGTACACAGCAGATCAGTAAGCAGCACAGGTCTCCTCTTACCTCCTCAGCCGACTGTCATCAGACAGTCACAGGGCATGATCGTGAGTACAGTGGCTGGTGGCTGGATGAAGAGGCAAGTGGAGCACTGTGCTGGCCTTTGATCTGCTGTAAACTCTAAGGTGAACTTTGATGTGGGTGAGGGAGGTGCACACTCGGGGGCCTGTAGTGGGTGGCTGGGTGTTGGCACTCAGTTTGGGGGGTCCACTAGGTGCCAGGGAATAATGTAAAATAAACTAACAGGGGTGATGGGGGGCACAAGGCACTGGGAAATTGTTTAAAAGAAACTGATAGAAGTGATCTGGGGTGTGGGGGTCCATTAGATTACCATGAACTTCTTATTGTTCCCTCCCTGGGTTGCCTCTAGGGGCTGTCGCACCTTTGCAAATAAGCCCACCATGGGCATGCAAATAGCCCCTTTCTGCCATGCATGCCAATGAGTTTTTGCATGCTGTGGCTGAATATATGGCCCACAGGAGCCCTGACACTGTCACTGTTTGGGTTGGCTTTTTCCAGTGGGCAATATGCAGCATTGGGCTGTGTTGGCAAAGCCCATATCCACTTAGCACTGTGCTGGGTGGCCAATATTCAGTCAGTTAGCATGCTGCATTGGGCTCTCTCAGTGGCCAAATATAGCTCATAGCCAGCTATGTGCTATTCTTGATGTAGAACTGCAGGCTGCACAGCAGTATCAGCTGGCTTGGTATATCAGGGTCTATGTCTTTGACACCTAAATTTGTTTCTGATATATTTTGCATTGAACAAAAAAAGCCATAATTATATGGCAGAGACTTGTATGGACAATCTAACATTTATCTGTGTGTGAGGCTTGGGCTAATGTTGGATACATTAAGTCTCCTTATATAATGTTTGCAATCAACCCCCAGTGTAGAAATACAGTAAGGTGGGCTGCTGTCATTTCTTGCTTATACTGTCATGTAAATTTCATAAATCTTCCCTTGTCAGGATGTAAGTATTGTATGTTCTTTAACAGCAATAAAAATGAAATAAAAATTCAAGGTTTCAAAACTAGTAGGTGGGTGTGGAATCACCCACATCAGCTGGTTATTCCTTCAAATGGTCTAGACAACTGAATGCTGCCATTTAATTATAGTATCTGTCTAAACCTACCAATTATACCAATCACTACTACAGCATAGGACAGATAAATGTTCTTGATGGTGAGACTTGATTCCAGACAATTTGTCTATATCAAACCCAGTGCAGAGCTGCTGTTGTTTCTGTTGGTGCATTCTAGTTGAAATGTAAGATTTGTGCATCTCCAGAGACACCCACAGATTGCATCTCTAGAACACAAATTACTCAAGCATTGTATAGAAAAGCTAATGGGGAAAAAGAAGTGAAATAAAGTACAAACATAATGAGAAGGGAAAACCTGACATCACATTAAAGAACAGATAATGGAGAAAAGAAGTTGAAATGGAATGAGAGATAAATGCAGTGGGAGAAAATTAAGTAAAACTGGGGAGAAAATTAAGTAAAACTGGAGAGAAACAAAGAGGAGGGAGAATCTAAAATGAAACAATTGAAAAAGGAACAGTTTTCATTTCAGCTACTGAATACTGTAAAGAGACACATGAACAGTGTCAAAAAATTATCAAAGAAATAAAAAATGAGTTGCAAGATAACAGCAGTCAAGAAAGGAAGAGAGCTAGACATAAAACAAATATAAAGCAAGATCTGGACACACTGCAACCATTATCAGTTTAAAATAAGAGATTGAGGGAAAGGGAACATGCTGCACCATTAACAATAATGCACGATTTCTGAAAAATAAAATCTAAATTCATCAATACTATATACTGTGCAGTGTGCTGATTGTCCCTTTTAAAAGAGGGAAAGGGTAGATACACAATACAGAAATTAGTGAATACATTTTATATAATAATTTATAGTTGGAAAAAAAATGCTAAATCCATTGTGTCTGCTGCTTTTCACCGACATTCTTCATAAGCAAGGATGAATAAAAATGCTATGCAAACATCTACTAATTTATTGGGATTTTCCTACCCCCTTAGTAGTTAGGGTACCTGTGATTCCTTAAGTAGGAGGCAGTATAGTACAGTGATTTAGGGCTCTAAGCTACAAACCTGGAGATCTGGGTTTGAATTCCACAGCCCCTACTTGCATACTGTGTGACCCTAAGCAAGTCACTTAACTACCTTGTGATCCCAGGTCACACCTGGAAACAAGCTTTGGCTTAGTGTGCCTTTCCTGTTTAAAAAAATGTCCCCTTTATCCCCCCCCAAGCAAGTAGAAATGTGATAAGACGTACCTTGAAGGCTTGCACTGTCTTCATGTCCAATATTCCTGCTGGTAGGCTATACAATATCTTTACTCACACCTGACAGAAGATGTGCCTCCTAACATTACTCTGAATTTACCACCTCTGAGTTTCAGAGCCTGTCCCCGTGTCCTTCTGGATGACACCAGCTCAAACAACCATCTATTCAATCTTGTAGATATCCTTAAGCATGTAGAATACTGAGATGAAGTCTTCTCTCAGCTTCCTTTTCTACAGCATGAGCATGTTAAGGCTTCTGTTGCAGGGGGAAGATTTGGACAGAGACCTGGGTGAAGCCATTAGCAAACTGGCTAGCAAGTGGGAAGTTTTGATTATGGGGGACTTTAATCAGCTAGATGTAGATTGGGGCATTCTTGCTAGAGGTAAATTTAGAGGCAGGGCTATCCTTGACACCATACAAGTTCACTTCTCAGGCAGCTCATTTTGAAGCTCACTAAGGATGGGGCAGTGCTGGATCTGGTACTTACAAACAGAGACTGCATTGCTGATGTCACAGTGGATAGTCCTCTGGGTACAACTGGTTACCATACTGTGTGGTTTGGCATAGGACAGGAAAACAAAACACACCAAGATGAGTATTTTGGACTTCAGGAGGGCAGATTTTAAAGAAATGGGGAAACTGCCTTAAAGAATGCCTCGAAATGAGAAAAGGCAGAGGGGGGAGTGAAGGCTTAATGGAGGAAAAATTAAAGAAAGTATAGCCCAGGCAATGGCATGGTGTTTGAAGGAAGTGAGTAACGGAAAGAGGAGGAAGAGGCCACTATGGCTCTTTAAAGTGGAGGGAAAGGCAGTGAAGGAGAAGAAAATAGCATTTTAGAAAGTTCAAGGAGACCCAGAAAGAAGAAGATAATGGTGGGGGGGGTATGTCTAGTAAAACAAAAGGAGGCAGGAAGGAGGGTGAGGGCAGCTAAAGCACTAACAGAGGACAGGATAGCTAAAGAGGTCAAGAAAGGGGACAAGACATTCTTAGGTATGTGGGAGAAAAGAGGAAGACAAAGGAAGGGATGGCGAGAATCAGGAGGGTGTGGGGGGAACTATGCAGAGGAAGATCAAGAGGAAATGGAAATACTAAATGATTACTTCTGCTTGGGCTTCAGAGTAGAGGGTAGGGGATAGGCAAGCATGCTGCAGTAAGCACCAGAGAGAGGGGGGAGTGGACACAAGTCCATTCTCAGTGGAGAGGATCCAGAAGGGATTGAAAGCCTTAAAGAAGGAGAATAAGACAATGGGGCAGGGTGGGATTCATCCAAGGATCCTAAAATAACTGAGCACAGTGCTTGCTGTGCCTCTGGCAGTGCTTTTTAGCACCTCAGTGGTTATAGAAGAAGTTTCATGGGACAAAAAGTGGGATAATGTGATCCCTCAACACAAAAGCAGTGGTAGGGAGGATGCTAGCAACTACAGATCACTCAGTCTCACATCAGTGATGGAGAAGTTAATGGAGACGCTACTGAAGTAGAGGCTCATGGAGTACCTGGTGGCAAAAGGGTTGCTGGACCACTGATAGCATGGTTTCACAGGAGGAGGTCAAGTCAAACTAATCTCATAGATTTCTTTGGCTAGGTTACCAGGGAGGTGAATCAATGGTAAGCAGAAGATATGGCCTATATGGACTTCAGTAAGACTTTTTGACACTGTGCTGCACAGGAGACTAGTTAAGTATCTAAGCAGCCTGGGGGTCAGGAAGAAAGTGACAAGCTGGTATCAAACTGGTTATGGAATAGGAGACAAAAGGTGGCAGTAAACAGCAGCCACCCAGGTAATAGTACAGTGAATCTAATGGATTTATTTAACTGGGTGACCAAGAAAATTAATCACGGTAGATCAGTGGATGTAGCCCATTTAAATGTCAGCTAGGCCTCTGAAACAGTGCCACATAGAAGGCTGATTAGGAACCTGACAAAAATAGGATACAATCAATAATAATAAATTGGGTTAGAAACTGGCTAAAGGATGTGAGACAGAGGGTGGTAGTTAATGAAACTTACTCTAAAGAGGGGAATGTGATGAGTGGAGTACCACAAGGATCACTACCGAGACCAGTTCTCTTCTATATCTTTGTACTGTAGGAAACATTGTAGAAGAACTTGGAGGGAAGGTGTGCCATTTTTCAGATGACACCAAAATATGCAATAGGGTGGACACTCAGGAAGGTATAGAAAAATGTGAAGGGATCTTGAAAAACTTGAGGAATGGTCAAAGCATGTCAGCTGAGATTCAATGCCAAAAAGTGCAATATATTGCACCTAGGATATAAAAACCCCAGCACTGAGTATCAGATGAGGAGTATAGTACTAGCAGACACCAAGCAAGAAAGGGATCTGGGTTTTATCGAATCTGAGGACCTCAAAGTAGCAGAGCAGTGTGACAAAGCAGTGCACGAGACTTGTGGAAAGGTGGGTTGCACAGGGAGGGGAATCTCCAAAAAGAGTACGGAGTTGGTTCTGTCATTGCATTGCTTGATGGTTTGGCCATACCTGGAATACTGTGTACAAGTTTGGACACAGCACCTCAGAAAGGATATACAGTAGATAGAATGAAGGCAATCCAGAGGAGTGCAACAAGAAGGATTCATGGTTTGCACAAAAAGCCCTATGAGGAGAGGTTGAGGAATTTAAACATATATACCCTAGAAGAAAGGCAAAGAGGGGATATGATAGAGAACTACACATACCTAGGAGGAATGAAAAGGATAGAGATGGAGACTCTCTTTCAAATGAAAGAAAGTACCAGGATCAGGAGCATGCATTGAGCTTGAGGGGGTTAAATTTAAGAGTGATGTGAGAAAATATTTCTTCATTGGAAGAGTAGTCAATGCCTGAATAGATTTCCAGCCGGAGCGGTGGAAGCCAAAAACGTTGGAGGAGCGGTCAAGTGTGCATGTGATAGACACAAGGATATAGTAGGATACAGGGAGGGTGGAGGGTTGAGGAATACTAGATAGGGTCAGTGAAGACTACAGATGCAGCAAAATAAAATTTCACTTGTGGAATTGTGACAAAATTTCACAAATTCGCCTGCCGCAAATACCACCAAGCTCCCCTTATGTCTAGTGGGCTTCCCCCCACCCGGCCATTCACTGTCCCACACGTTGAAATAAAAATATTCTCCCTGGTGTGTCTACTGGAGCCCCTGGCAGATCACCAGCCCAAATAAGTAGTAACCCCACCAGGTACACATTTCTTCCCCGCCCCATTCTCTCTGATCCCCAATCCTTAATTAAAAACCCACTCCCCGGTGTCTAGTGGACCCCACCCCCACCCTGATATCAGCACCACCCTGCTTCTCCCTGTACCCGATCAGGCCACCAGCACAGCCCTCCACCCACCTCCATAGGCAGCAGACCAACTGAGCACCGAAATGAATGAGCACATGCTTGTACAAGCACACAGTCATTTATTGAAGCTCACAAGCACAGTAGTGCTTCAGTGAATGAGTGCGTGCTTGTACAAGCACACACTCATTCATTGAAGCTAAGTAGGGCTGCTGGCCATGGAGGGCTGTGCTGATGGCCCAATTGGGGTATAGGAGGGTGCGGGTTGGGTACTGATAGCAGGGTTGGGGGTCCACTACATACCACGGAGTGTTTTTTAAGTAAGGATTGGGGATCCGAGGGAATGGGGTCGGCAGAAATGTGTACTTGGGGGTTACTACTATTTGGGCTGGTGATCAGTCAGGTGGGGACCACTAGACACCAGGGAAGAGTTCATTTTTGGGCCGGTGAGGGACCGGGGGGGTGGAATGACAGTCACCGTCAGAGGCAGTCAGCCCACCAGTCCACCACCAGTTACCACGTCCAAAAAATGAAATTTCGCCCACGGGTGGCAACATTTCAACCATGGGTGGTGAAATTTCACCCACAAGCAAAATTTCACTAGCTTGGGGGTGAAATTTTTTTCACAACCGTGGGTGAAATTTTACCTTTCGTCCAGCTAAGTATTTTGCAAAATGTGCGAATTATGAGAAACATTTTGCTGGGCGAAATATTCCAATTTTGCACAACACTAGTGAAGACAGAGTAAGTACTGTAGGGAACATCTGAGAAGACTACATGGAATAAACACTCTTTTCTGCTGTCAGATTCTATGTATCTCTTTATAAAATAGGTCAGAAGTTTTCTGTGCCTGATTGGCTGAGCGGTACCTGTGGCCATGTTCTTATCAGCACATATTCCAGCAACCAGTACCTCTTCAGCCAGTTGGGACTTGTCACAGGAGAGATCATCGTGCCAGCATGCCACGGCTCCCTGCTAACTGTCCTTACTGCAGCTGGCCTACGTTACCCGGCACTCTAACCCTGCATCTAATCTTCATTCCCCACTCCTTTTCTGCCCTTCACAGAAAATGATAAGATCATTGGCAACACATGTTGCAAGTTCTCCTCAGCATCTTCCATTTGAAACAGGCTAAAAAGAGAGGGAAAAAAATACACTGTGCAGTACTGTGGCTTAACAGGGGAATGCTTGCTCCCTGTGAAACCGCAACATACATGAAACTGTGGCTCTTTCAATGTAAGACTAATGAATGAAAGAAAGTGTGTGTTTGTTTGCGTGGGGGGGGGCACTCTCGCTCCTGCAGCTCATCTACGTTACCCATGGTGTTCCTTGGCATCATCCTGCAGCTAATCTCTGTTCCCTGATCCATTTTTGGCCCTCTCACCTCCACTGCCCATGACAGACCATGACATGATTCTCAGAGAGACATGTGAAACTCTTCCTCAGCATCTTCCATTTAAAAGATGTGTTGAAAAGAAAACACTGTGCACTACTTAAGCAATAAGGCACGACAGGGTGTGTGTTATTGTCTAATAATGTCACTCCTGGGGTGGGTTGAAGCATGAGGCATAGCCGAGTGCTTCCACCACACCAGGAGTGATGTTATTAAACAATAACACACATCTAGGAGTGCCTTATTGCTGTTATACAATGGCTCACTTTGTTTTCAAAAGAATAAAATGGAAAAATATATTTATTTACTTTTTTTTTTTTTTTGTTAGGGCAGGTGTACCATTTTAAAAAAAAGTCCATGGTTCATGTGTTGCTTTATATGTTGTCCAGTAGATGGTGCTACCCCTACATGGCAGTCTTGTATTAACTTGTAGGTCTTTCTTTGGGGCTCTGTTTCTGTGCAGTGGAATCAAGGTGAGTCGGGACCTGTGGCTGATGGAGGGAAAAAGAGGGAATATCTGTATTCATTTTTACAGAACTGACTGTAAAAAAAGGTGAGAGACCTGAAAAGAATCAGGGTGGGAGACTGGTGGTGAGTGACTGTGCAGCATGGGGCTGTATTGTGCATGTGCTGTCACAGTCACAATGTCAACCTGGGAATGGAAAAACCTTTTAGGCCGGGTGTTTAGAGCAGAGGTTTTTTTCTACTTTTTAGAAATTGTCTAAGACACAATAGTTTTTGAGGTGGCAAATGTACTTTTCATGCCAGCTTTTTCCTCCAAATCGAGCGGTGTCTCTGAAGCACAGAAGTTATGTTCTGTGCGGTTCAGTAAAGCCGCTCACCTCAGGGAGAAAAAAGTGGCCATGAAATGTAATAAATTTGTATCCTGCACTGTTGTATTTTATTGTGCTTGCATTATCCATGAAATTGCTGTTTGGCTGGTGGTGACATAGTCGTGGGTGGGGGGTGGAGTGCTGAAGTCCATTACTGTGCTGTTCGAAGCAGCTGTAACTTGGGGAGGGGAGGCAAGATGTCGGACTCTGTCGTGTGGTCATCTGGGTGCCTGGACTTAATACAGTGATGTTATCAGAGGTCAGAAAAGTCTCTTGCCATTGTCTAATGTGGCTTAACAAGGACATGCATGCTATCTATGAAACCGCTTGGAACATCAAGCTGCGGCTGTTTCAATGTGACGCTGAACTCTGTGAATAAGTGAGGGGGTAGGAAGAAATAGGCTGTTGGTTAACTAGGATCTGTGGCCTATCCTGTAGGTAGGGAAATGGGCAGACTAGATGGGCCAAGCGGTTCTTATGTGCCGTCAAAGTCTATGTTTCTATGTAATAACAGACAGTGTGAGCCTTTGTTTTTGGGGAGGTTGTCCAGAGCCTGTGTCTTTGTTTGGGTTGGGGAGTGTTGTCATCCAGCTGAGCTAGGCAGGGAGGACCTCTACTGTTGATCAAGCAGAATGCACTTTACAGTCTAGAAATAGGGGAACTATTTTTTTCTGTTTTAACTGTAAAAACCTATAAAAATCTATTTGTTGCCCCTTTCCAACATTTTTTTTCTTAATCTTTAATTTTTACTTGGGGTGCCCATTTTATAAGCAGAATTTATAAGCAGAATAAGACACTCCAAGGTGTGGTTTATGGCCTGATAAGAGCACTGCCCAGGTGCCAAAGGCACTTGGAGCAAGCGCCTCATACCTCATTATGAACCTTTGATTTTTTTCTCATTAGTTGTGATCGATTATTGTCACAGTAAAGGCTTTTTTCTCTCTCACCAGTAATTTTTAACTAGGGCCCCCATCATACTTTTGACCCACACTCACCTCCCTCCCCTCACAACCAGACATACTTTTTTCCTAATCTGTCTCTGTTTTCTCCTCTTGTGTCTCTCTCTCCTTTGTTTTGGCCACTCTTCTACCACCCCCACCTTTACATATCCCAAATTGGACTGCCTCTCTGGACATCCCCACTGCTTCCACCTTTCTTATGTCACCCTCTCTAACTTCCTACTTCTCCTCCCTCTCCAACCATTCCTATACTCTCCACTCTGCCATGCCCCATCTTATCCCCCCTCCCTCTCCCCCCATTCTCACTGTACCTCCCAGCTACCCACTCCTCTTCTCTCCCCTCTTCCATCATCCACTGACTCTAGCTTGCTTTTTTTCCCTTTTCTAAATCTCACAGCCCTTCTCTGCTGTATCTACCTCTCCTCTCCACTCCCGCCTCCACCCACGCTCCCCAGAATGTCTAAATACCCCTCAATTTTCCCTCAACCTTCTGGTCTTACTCTTCTCTGGGGATGTTGGAATTAACGCAGGTCCTCCACCTTCTCATTCTCCTTCTGTGCAGCCAAAGGGCTTATGCATTTTCCACCTAAATGCTAGGAGCCTCCTTCCCAAAATGGATGACCTAAAAGTCTGGGTCACCCCAACATACTGTGTGTTACAGAGTCTTGGCTCTCTGCCAGGATCCCAGACTCCTCCCTCACCATTCATGATTACAACCTATTCCACCAGGATGGTGGAAAGCAAGGTGATGGTATGGCTATCTACACAAGGGAATCACTGTTCTGCTGTATCTCCCTCAGAGACGCCAAGCCTTCCCACCATGAGCTCTTATTGTCCTCCTCTCCCTTCCCTCCATCCTCCCAATCTATATAGCAGTCCTATACTGCCCCCAAAATATCCCATAATTCCATGATCAAGTACATCTTCACTATCTCCTCACACTCAAGCAAAGGTGAACTCATCTTGCTTGATGACTTTAATCTGGACTGGCTTTCCTCCACCACCAAACACTCTATCCTTAACATTGAATCCTTAAACCTCTCCCAGATGATCTCTGAGCCAACCTCTCTGAACCCCAAGTCCTCTAAGCACTCTCTTCTTGACTGGGTCCTCACCTCCCATCCTCACTGCATCTCTTCCAATGGAGTACTCCGCAATGCCTTCAGTGACCACTACATTACATTCTGTGTAAGAAAAGCTTCCACCCTCAACTCAGCTCCCAAGTGTATTTTGTTTTTCCCTTTCTGCAATCTGGACTCTAATTCCCTCCTACAGGATTTATTCCATGCAGATCGGTTGCCTATGTACTCAGCCTTAAATGTAAACAGCTCTACAACTGTTCTCTGATACCATAACCTGAATCTGGAACATTCATGCTCCCCTAAAAAAGGTACGGGTAAAGTGTTGTCACCTACCATGGATAACGCCAAACCTCCTTTCCCTCTATAAAGCATGAGACAAAAGCTGGGCAAAATTCAAGGCCTCCCTCCAACCCTTCAACTTCCAGCAGTATAGGTCCCTCACAAATGCCTGCACCCAGGCTGTCAGAAAAGCTAAATCTCGCTACTTTAAGTCACAGCATCAGGTTAGATCAGGCTTTCCAGCCAATGTCTGGCAAACCCTCCACAACCTTATAGCCCTCCCACTGCTCATGCCCCACAAATCCTAAAAATCAAGGACTTGACAGTCTCTGATCCTACTACTATCACCAAGGCCTTCAACAAATTCTTTACCACCTATGCCCTCACTGACCACCCCACTTCCCCCACCTCTGATTTACCCCCACCACTACTGGATCTGATTTCACTTTCCCCATCACTCCCCAAGAGGTCTTTAAGGCACTGATATCTCTAAACCCTTCAAAATCCAGTGGAGATGGTCTCCACCCAAGGATTCTCTGTATCTCTGCCCCTGCTATAGCGGCGCCCCTCACTCAGCTCCTTAACCTCTCCCTTTCTACCAGCTCCATCCCGTCAGCTTGGAAACTAGCCAAAGTGCTCCCACCACCTATAGGTTGGGACCCCACCTCACCCATTAACTACAGACTTATATCTCTCCTACCCGCTCTTGCCAAGCTCTAGGAGCCCTTATCTACTCTAGGCTCCTGGAACATCTAACCACCACTGACAGTCTCTCTCCTTACCAATCCGGCTTTAGGAAACAGCACTCCTTAGTCTCCTCCCAGCTCTGTGCAACTGACACAATTCATTCAGCCATGGACAAAGAACTTGTCATGGCAGCCATCTTCATGGACCTGGCTAAGGTTTTTGACTGTCTCTCACATTCCTCTTGTCCAGAAACTTCACTCTTCTAGGCTGGCTCCTGCTGCCACAAACTGGTTCAGTTTGTGTCTTCAACACAAGTAGCAATCTGTACTAGTAGGAACCACCCTCTCTACCCACTCTCCCTATCTTAGCTGGAGTCCCCCAAGGTTCCATACTGGGCCCCACTCTTTTCTCAATATTCATAAATGACCTCCCCTCTGTCTGCTCCCCCTCCAAAATCCATATGTACGCAGACAACACCGTGTTATTCTTTTCTAGTCCATCTGCTGCAGATATTACAGTGCCCCTTCAGAGCTACTTCAATAAAGTGCAGACCTGGTTCTATCAAAACCAACTAAAACTAAATTCCAAAAAGACAGTTTCAATGTTTTTTGGCTTGTGGCAAAAATGGTCCAAATCTCTAACACCCTTGATAGCTCACCCCTCCAGCCAGTCAATTAGTTTAAATACCTTGGGGTCTGTCTGGACTACAGCCTCGACTTTTCAACAAACATTGATTCCATTTGCTATAAACTTTGCCGCAAACTAGGTGCCCTTTATCGGCACAAAGATTGCCTCCTAATGTCCACTCGGTGTGACTTAGTCATCAAAACCATTTTCCCTCTTATAGACTATGCAACGTCACTAGCCAGACTGGATACCCTACTAAATTTGTTTTGCTGTTTTGCTACCTACTTCCCCCCTCATTCACCATTGTACCCTCTACTCCTCTCCCTCCCTGCTGCCCTTACCCACAAGGCACCAGTTGCATAACCTACCCTCCACTGGCAAATTCTAGTTCAGGACTCTCCTCTCCTACCTCAGCTCCTGTCTTTCTCCAGCTAGCCCCTCCGAGTACTCCCTTTGTTCTAGAAATGCTCAAATGTTCTCCCTCCCACTCCCTTGTTCATGCTCATGCTCATGCCAGTTGTTTTTTTCTTACCATCTTTCTCACCTCTAGAATCAACTCCCATGGGTCACCCACCATGCCTCTACCTTCTCTGCCCTCAAACCTCTGCTCAGTTCCACAATCACATCTCCATGCACTTGTCCCTCCTCTCACTCCTCCCATCCCCTCACCCCTCCCAACCCTTTCCCCTCACCTCCGAAAGATTACCATCCATTTCTAACCAAGGGGTCCCAGTTGCTTTGATCTGGCATCCTTTCTTTTGTTTGTTTTTGATATATACACCTCTACCTCCTCTTTTACTGATGAGGTTAGAGTCACCAGTCCTTACCAATATTGTTTCTATATACTCAATTCTTTGTAACTATTGTATTTGATATTGTAATTGTTGTTTTACTTTGTACAAATTTGGTGCTACTGTAAACACCGGGTAGTTTTTACTTTACCATTCTGTTCACATGTACTTAACAGTGTATACTTTTTGATATGTGGTTTTGTGTTTTCCCCTGTACATGTATTAATCCCCGGTCAAACCTGGAAATGAGCCTTGGCTCAGTGTGCCTTTCCTGGTTATCAACTTTTAAATAAATAAATAAATAAATTGTGAGGCCTAGCTGCCCTGGGTCTGGTAAGGGAAATATCAAAGTGGCAACTTTATGATGCAGATCTGGTGAAGTGATATCAATGTACTGCAAGTAGTGTAGGAGACATGGGACATCATTAGCACACATAACCTTATGCTTTCCTCCTGATTCAACCCAGTCACTCCCCCACATGGGATGTTACAAAGGAATGCTGGAAGCCTTATGCAATTCTATTGCATCCCCGATGAGTAAGTGATCCCAGATGGTGGTATTGAAGCAGGAGCCCCATCCTTATCACAGAGAGAAGGAGATTTCCCTTAAAGTTGCTTAGTCCTCTTTCTGCTGGCCTGTGGCAGCATCTTATGTTTGTAGTATGAACACAGGTCACTACTGGGACAAAATTATTTCAGAAATATAGAAACATAGAAAATGATGGCAGATAAAAGCCTAGTGACTGACCCAGTCTGCCCATGCCTGTCTAATTGTGGGACTGTGCCCTTTTCAGTACTTCCATTCTCCACCCATGTCTACCCCTCATGCACAACTCCCATGTATCATTTTCATCCCCTTTATGAACAATCCTTATGTTTCACACCCAATGACCTCTTCCAGAAGCTTGTTCTAGTCCCTTACCAGTTAAGTATTTCTTAACATCTTATTGACACACCTCTGAGTTTTGAGTAGTTATCCATGGTATCCATGTTGCCACTCATTTTAATACAAACTATTGCAGTTTCTTAATTTTTAAATAAATACACCACATTTCACTCAATGATGACTTTGGGTGGTATGATAATAATCTAGAATAGGCACAAACCTGAACTCAAGGGGAAATTCTGTACACTATATATAAAATTCAAATGGAATATTTAGAATGACAAACTCATGCAGACCTGTACAACTTTCTGTGTGCTAAATTAACCTGAATACCCTAAAATGACTCCTCTATGAAGCCAACATCATTACTTCACATTTTCTTGTGCAATTAGTTTTTTTCTAGACAACTGACATATGATTTAAAGTGGAAGGAAGCCAGGAAGCTTACAACAAGAAAAAAATGTCTTTCAATGGACACATTATGAAAAGAGCAAATTTCAACTCAAAATTTCTCTGTGATAGAAATATCTTTTCTAACCTTGATTGATATTGTTATTCTCAGCATGACCTCTACTTTGATAATATTATATTTCAGAAATACTATTTTGTAGAAAAATAATCATACTATCTAGTATTCCTTTTTAACACCTTTGTTATTGATATTTGCAGCTTTCTTGGTCTGATCATTAAGCTCTGATGTAATTAACATGCACTCTTTGAAGCCCCAGCACAGTTGGAAGATAATCACCTATTTATTTGATTCATGGAGGCAGTTGTGTAGAAAAACTAAGATAGATTATGATCTTCAAAGTGTCTTGGATATGGAAGCAAAATAAAAGCAAGCCGGGAATATGTTAGTATCTACAGTAATTGTGGAGGGGTTGCTAATTAACAACTCAATTAAAAGAGGCAAATTAAACTTTATGGTTCGTTATCCTTCACTGCTTAGCAAATCATTTTGCTAGACGAAGGATACAAAAAAATGATAATTTTAGAATATTGCAACAGCTTCTCAGGAGTGTTACAATTTATCAGCTTCTTTCAGTGTCTGTCAGCATAGAGCAAATTGTATTTGATTTTCATGGGTAAGATGTAAAGAGTTACATCACTGATTCCAAATAAGTGAAATACATTTTTCTTTGTAGTACAGCATATCTGTTCTGTTAGTTCCTTTTAAATGATTTTTATCACCATTTATAACTGGTGAACAATAAGATCTTAATGTGACACCACTGTGGTGGGCTTACTTAGTGTTAAAATTACAAAGGGAACTCGAGTGGCTTCCAGGCTAAGCCCAGGTACCTTATTTGTGCTGCACTGTATTTGCAATAACCATAATTCTCAATGTAGAACTGCAGGAAGAACATAAAAAAATGCATCAATGAACAGTGTGATTATATTGACTTGCTGTGTGAAAGGAGCCCTACCTGAAAAATAACCACATTTAGTTGAAAGGATGGTTCATCCATTACAGTTACATTTGAGCAGTTTAAAGCCTAAGTGGCTCAATTTACATCTACTAGTGTGCTGGTCTATAGCACTCAATTGCGTACACATGCAGATATCCATTCCGTCCAACAACATCATGGGTTTGGCGACAAATGTGTGGCAATGGTACAGTTTTCAGGGTCTTGTCATGTATCAGGGAACCCCTACCTTGGAAAATGGTGAGGTTATTAACACATTTAAGCAATTCATGCCAGAGTAGTCATTACGGCACTGAAAATGTACTTACCACTGAAGATGCCAGAAACACTATTGCCACCTCATTGCCCTTCAGCTACAAGTGCAGTCCAAGTTTGTTTCTGTTTATTGCACTGCTCCTTTATCATATGAATATTCAGGAAAAGTTTATGAGTAAACAAACAGGCCTTTAATTTACTCATTAAGGAAAACAGAGTGAGAAACCCCTAATTACAAAGAAAACACTATCACTAAGTAATGATACAGCACCCGATTTCAAGTCAAATGTCGCACTTTGCCAGCATATGTGAGTTACGACATTCACCGCTATGCCAAGGACCCTATGTCACATTCCAAGAGTGGCAGGGTCCTGGCACTTGTGACATGTGGGCTATGCCATGCGGAGGCATACACCATGGGCATGGCATAGATGGCCTGCATGTTGCAAGTAGCGGGCAGCTACTGGCAACCCCCAAAAGCCCCCCACCCCAGAACACCATGGCACACCCCAGGAAGCATGGGGGGCAGGACTGGTGGCACAGGGGTCTGGGGGTGCACTAGTGAATGGACCCCTGGGGGTCTCTGATATCTGGAGAGGGGGCAGGGGTATACCTGTGGGGGTATGGGGGGCACATCAGCACCATTGTTGCAGTGCCAAGGGGTGGGTGGACAATGAATAGCACTGTTGGATGCCCTTAGAGCAGCTCCAGACTGCTCTAACTTAGCACCACCAGTGCGGCTCTCGGAATCACACTAGCAGGTTATGGCAGCTGCCCTCCTGGAATAAGGTACAGTTGCTGCTGTAATCCGCACTTGAGCCATGGCATTTTGGGCTACAGCATAGTGGGTGGAGTAACTCATATTTGTTGTAGCCCACAGCTGCCATGGTACAAGGTGCCTCTTGTAATCAGGGCTGGCGTCCCGCTTGGCATAAATTGCAAGATACGCCAAGGGATTTGGCATATCTCAGCTTATGCCATCATACAACCTCTTGGAATTGGCCCAACAGTACTTAAGGACTTGTTTATCAGCAGGCTGCAGCCTGTTGTAAGCGGCACCTTGAATACCTGTAATAGAGGAACACAAGAAGCATTATCTGGAATATGTCTACTGAAACAAGGAGAAATGTGTTTACCCAAATGTGAACAGCCATAAAAGTCTAAAACAGGACTTTAAGAACATGATACTTTCTTGAAAGCTAGTGTAAAAAGTAAAGGACTAGGCACAGCTTATGTGAGAAGAACACTAAGAACCTTAAAGCCACATTGTTAGCCACTTTCCTGCTGCCACAAGAAGCCATTATGGAGTCTGATTAACAATAAATTAAAGTAATACCGTATATCCTGGATGTGATGAATGAATAAACGAGCAAGCCAAACAACTAGTAAAGGGACAGAACCCAAGTACAGTGAGTACTTTTGTATTTGCCAACAAGAATTCTTCTGACATCTTTACTTGGATAAGGTAACTATTTCTTTTACAGTTGCTACATACTGTAGAGTTTAACATATACTAAATGGCCATAATGTATCTTAACGTGGGGCTCATTTTGTTGACAATAAAATTATGATACAGTTCTTACAGATGGCATCAGAAGAATTCAATATATGAATCATTCCTAAAATGTTTAAATTGGAGTCTTCCTGTGACTCAACTCTAGCATGTCACACAGGTGACTCAGGTTCATAATAAAACTGGACACCTGTGAGAGGGGCACCCTGTTATTACACATGTAGCTTCAGCAATAAAGAACTAAATGACATGAATTTCCAATTGTTTTGTTTTGGTATGTGATGGAACTGAGCTCTGCTGATCCCATCTGTGAGATGTTTACTGGTGGCCTGACACCTCATTTATAGCCAGGTCTATAAAGATTAGAAGGATATGTGAAAAAGTTCCATAAACAGAGAGTAGAGCTACATATAACTAATTAACTGTACACATTATCATACTTACAATGGGGGTGGGATGGCCACTTTGCATATGAGGTTGTGTGGAGATGGTTTTATCTAGTAAAACCCTGATATACAGTACACATGTAACACCCCTTCACCCAACCATATAAAGAGATGGAACACCTTGCATGGATTAAGCATGAAAATATAATTTGGGATAGAACAGTAAGGCTCAGCTCTCCTTGTACCATTACACTGCAATAAAAAAATTGAAAAACCTCTGTGGCAATAAACAAATGATTCACCATCACCAGCATATCTGACAACCGGAGGGAGGATGACAGTCCCAAGTGAAACCCTGTAGAGGACATGTTGGTGGACATGTTCACAGGTCCATCATCAGGGAAGATGACAGATCTGATACACTGGAACATGAATACTGTACCATACTATATCATACCATATTGTGTTCAGCAGCTGGGCAAAAAGTAAAGTCTTACCTGATCTCACAGACGTAGCCACTTCCCTCCAGTCAATAATAAAGATATGAATGACAGCCATTCCCACCACAGTTGAACACATAAAATGGATCAAGATGAATAACATTCTGTGCAGCAATACATGTGTTGTATCTGCAAGTCCAGGTGCTGGGAGAACATGTATTGGTAGGGACACCAATTCCAGCATAAGTGCCACCCAGAAAACCACTCCTAGGAAGTTCAGGGGGCACTGGGCCAATGCTCAGAATATTGGAAATTCATACAGACTGGATGAAGATGGACCAGTGGTGCTGAGGGTTAAGGAGCTGGATGCCACAGCTTATGTCATGCTGGGTTAGGGAATGGGCTTGGGTTGTCCAGGGTCGGCCGGGGGGAGGGTGGGAGCAGGATTGATCAACCACAAGGCAGCTCTCCTCTCCCAGTGAGGGACATTGCTGCCCATGTCATATGACTGCCACCAAGTGGAGGCCCAGTGGCAGTGTTAGATGGTTGGTGGCACTGAGGCAGGGTGTTACGGTAATGCAGCGTGCGTGTGCCTCCATGTCTGCATGTGCATCCACAACAGAAGAATGTAGAAAACCACAAAACTGAGCTGGTAGGCTCCATGAAGATTCTGAATGCATTTCCAGTGATGGGGTCACGGGTCGGGCATGGATACAAGCCCTCTGGGGGAGCCTGAGCCCACCTGCCAGCTCCAGGGGGATAAAAAGAATATGGAAAAACAAAAAGAATTAGATGGATACAACAGCACACTGGACAGTGCATTGACTGAGAACATTGTTCACCAACCCCTATGACACATTCCACAGCTCACTGGACATGTGCCAGATTGACATATCCCCCTCCCATACCATTATAACCCATTGCTATCAATATTGACACCGAACAGCACCCAGAAAGAATTGTTACCTACCGTAACAACAGATCTTTGAGAGAATCTCTTCCATTTAACAACATCATGAAACTGTAAGTGGTCAGTGTCAGGACTACCCAGGTTGGGGCTGCCCACTTTGACACACCTCATCAGCATCTATATAATGTGGGCATCCCCGGCATGCCTCAGTTCCTTGCAGGAGACAAGCTCAGAGAATTTTCAAACAAGGTACTGAAACAACCAGGAGCTCACTAGGCACACAAGAGAGGATATGAAAATCTGAGTATGGATGCCATAGGAGGAATCAGAGGAGAAACAGCATGCAAGAATAGGCAGTATAGTCAGGGCCCCGATTTTTCTGTGGCATATCGGAGCAAAGTTCTGCAGCAGGGTCCTCATTTGCTGCAGAACTTCTGCGGCACTCAGCACCAATTTCTGCGGCAATTCTGCAGCACATTTTTACCCTTAATTTTTTACCTTTTTTGCCCAATCCGACACAATGCATGCTCGTAACACAGTCATTTTAAGGGCGTTTGTCACCAAATTTTCAACATAGCCAGTTTAAGACCTCTGCTCATGAATAGTATCACTGTGATTTTATTAATCTGTCCGGAACATTGATTTCGCACACCGACCGCGCCATTGTGCGCTACATGTGCGAAAACACATTTTGGGTGAAATGTGAAAAATGACAGTTGTACTGTTCATAAGGAGGTGTGGTAAAATGGCAATACTGAAAATCTGGAGTGAAAATATTAAAAATGCTCGAAGTTACGATGCGCAGGAACTGCGCAACACACGCTCGTAACACAGTCATTTTATGGGCGTTTGTCACCAAATTTTCAACATAGCCAGTGTAAGACCTCTGCTCATGAACAGTATCACTGTGATTTTATTAATCTGTCTGGAACATTGATTTCGCACACTGACTGCGCCATTGTGTGTGCTACATGTGCAAAAACACATTTTGGGTGAGATGTGAAAAATGACAGTTGTACTGTTCATAAGGAGGTATGGTAAAATGGTAATGCTGAAAATCTGGAGTCAAAACATTAAATGCTTGAAGTTACAGTGCAGAAAATTAAAAAATCAAATCCCATCAGAGCAGACCTGCCCAGGATGGGAAATTATTATTTTTTTCCACCCAGCAACTGGATCTGGCCATGGAGAGCAATGGAGAGGCTTACACTGAGTTCATAATTGCTGCTAGTAGGGAGTATCTGACCATTATTATTTAAATAATTACATGTAAATGTTTTTTAGAATTGTTATATTCAGTAAAGATGTTCACAGCAGTGAAAGTGCCAGCAAAATGCTATATAGCCAGCAAAAAAGGGAAGTGGTTTCTTTTTCCACAAGTGGCAGGTTCAAGCCCCACAGAGCTATGGAGGCTTCAATTAAAATTAAAATCCTTTTTGTTTCCTGCCAGTAGCGGGACCGATCCATGGGGGGGCTTACATGGATTTAATCATTCCCGCTTGTATCGGGTCTCTGCTCAGTTGGTGCAAGCATTAAAAACCAGCACAGAGCAAGGAGCAGTCTGATACAGGATTACTTTATTTGCAAATGGTAAAAAGTGCAATTTATAATTAATTGTGGCTTCAAAGCAGTGCAGAGGGTTCAAGAGTGGGTGACTCAGCTGGTTTTGCTAAAACGTTCATCACTCGAGAAAGCTTTTTGTACTATTTGTGAATAAAATAATCTCGTATCAGACTGCCCATTGTTCTGTGATGGTTTTTGTTGTGTGCAGCCAGTTTTGGCAGGGGCACTCAGAGTGGAGGCAAGGAGAGTCACAGAAGGTGCAATTATTCATTTTAAATCCTAGCTATGAGCTATGGAAGGCTAGGCTCCAAGCATGGGTGGGCAGATTACTCTGGACAGGGGCCAGTCAGGACAGGGCAAGACAGAGACACATCAGATATATGGGTTTCCATGTCCACATACAGATTTTCTTTAATATAAACTGTTATAATTTTTCTAAAAGTTGTGCTTTCAGAATTTTGCATATAGAGTGTGCATACTTCGTGTGTCCTTGTCTTGCCCTTTTGTGGCTGGCACTCATCCAGAGTAAACTGCTCATCCCCCCCCCCCATGCATCTATATTGTCAGCACATCACAAAAACCAGCAATGAGCAACATGCTAAGTGACATCAGTGCTTCCTTTATTAAAAAAAAAAGATTTAAAAAGCACACTTACAGATATATGCTGCTTAAAGGAGGAGGAGGAACTGCAATGGGTCTTTCCCGAATAAAACAAGGCACTAGTTGATCCGCACAGCAGCTTGAAGATACACAGTCTGCATGATCAATAAACTTAAAAAAGGTTAAAAACGGCTTGAAAACAGCTCAGAAACAATCCCCCACTGAGCGGTGATGTGTAAAACTGCAATGGTATGAAACTAAGGGCTAAAACAAAATTCTGTGCAGCATGAACACAGCAGCAATGCCTTCTGAGCAAGCTAGCAGACAGCTTGAAAAGGAATGAGGAGCATGCTCATATATACTCCAAGAAATGCCGATCCTAATTTGCATACAGTGGGAACACTCTTGCTGTAGTCTAAGCGCTGTAGCCTACTATAGTCTATATTACAGTGACCTAGTATTTGTATAGTTCGGCAACCGACTGAGAAGGTGAGAGGAGGGCTATGTCAATCGCCGAGTACAGTGTCTGACCAGTAAAACAACAGAGTTTCTTTAGTTTTTGGAGGTGACACCTACCATTCAGAAGTGGCATCAGTCTCCCGCAAACTCCTCTCGGCTTGCAGAATGCAGCCGCCTCAGTCTTCCTTCCCCCTGTAGAACCTCTCCTAAACAGAACCAGGGCTTCTGACAGTGGGAACGGCTAGAGGTTTCTTTAGTTCTTGGGTGGTCATCATTCTGCCTGAAATCTCCTAAACTGAAGCAAGGCAGTAGAGTAGCAAAGCCTCATGTCTTAGACAGCTTGCCATGGGGGGGGGGGTCGTTCTTGTGACCCTGCCCTCATTCTGCAAACTGGACAAACAGGATCAAATGAACTTGCAAATTGCCACCTCTTCTTAGATGACAAAAAGCAGCAGGTTTTCTTGCTCCACTTGCACTGAAGACATTCTGATGGAAAAAGGGGATTACAGCATGAACCAGCCATTCTTCAATGCACCCATGCATAGCACTGTAAACATTCGCACCTCCAGCCATTCCCACTGTCAAAAGCCCAGGTTCTGTTTAGGAGAGACTCAACAGGGGGAACACCCATGGAAAGTTCTGCTGTCAACTGTAACTTCTGCGGTCTGCTGCTGAAAATTCAGCGATCAGCAGTGAATTCTCGCGGTGCCTGTAAATTCTGTGGTGGCCACAAATTCTGGGCGGTTAATTCCCTGTGAGGTGACTTACGATCAAGGAATCGTGGAAAACTCGGGGCTCTGAGTACAGTTACCCATCTCCTGACAGTGGGGGAAGGCAGGAGAGGGAGCTGTGGCTCAATAGAGGAGATTGTCTTATAGATCTACTGTTATGGTAGATTACTATTCTCTTTTTTTCTATATTCTTTTTGTCTCCCTTGAGCTGGCAGGTGGGCTCTAGTCCCTCCCGGGGAGGAGGGGCTCACATCTGTGCCCAACCCAAGATCCTATCACCAGCAGCATGGTCATGATCTTCACGAAGCCAGCCAGCTGTTTTTCCATTTTCTCCTCTCCCCTGTTGCAGACACACATGCCTACATGGAGGCGCATGCACACTGCATTCATGCAACTTCCTCCCACTGTGCTTTCCACCATCCAACACTGGGCCTCCACTCAGTGGCAGTCGTATGGCAGAGGCAGCAATGTCCCTCCCTGGGAGAGAAGAGCTGCCTTGGGGCTGCTCAATCCCACTCCCGCTCTCCCAAACCAGCCAATCCCCGATGACCTGAGCCCATTCCCGGACCGGGGTCACCGGCATGGTGCTAGGTGAGGTGTCCAGTGCTTCAACCCTCAGCACCACTGGCTTGGCAGTAGGCTACTGTTCTATCTTCTTCAATGATATCTCCCTCCAGTGAGCCACATCATGGAACCATTCCATTCCACAGCTATGTACTGAGGGTGGATGACAGCACCTAATGATCCTAAGTAATGAGGCCTTGCAGAACATTTAGACTAAAGTTAGCATGTCTACAAGAGATGATGTCCAGACTTGTAGGGTTTAGTGAATGTATGTATGGACAATACTCTAAGTAGCAGCAGCAAAGATGATAGCAACAGACGCATTCTGGAAATAAGCCACTATGGTTGCCACCCTGCAGGTGGAATGAGCATGAACAGGACCAGGAAGCTGCTTGCCATGCCTCTGGTAACAAATCTTATACAACTGGCTAGCCATTTGTACAGGCCTTGTCTGGAAATCAGTGAGCCCACCGTTCAGGTTGCAAAAGCAATAAACAGCTGATAGGATTTTCTAAAATTCTTTGTATTATTCAGGTACCACCACAGTGTCCCATGGACATCCAGCATATCTTAATGATGCTATCCACTATGTGTAGGAAAAGCAAAGTAAACAGGAAGGTCTGTCATCTGATTTAGTTTTCTTTCAGACACAACCTTCAGAAGAAAATGAGGATTTCTACATAACGTAACCCTAATTTAAAAATAATAAATGGAGGATCTGCAACATGAGCCAGTAGCACCGAGATGTATCTAGTAGACATCATTGCCACTAGAAACAATGTCTTACAATATAGGAAGCATGTAGCTCACAAGTAACTGCAGGCTCAAAGAGAAGCACAGTGATGGTTTCTAGGACCAAATTAAAATCCCACACCAGAACTAAATCTTGGACTGGAGGTTGCAGAAGGAGGATGCTGATGAGAAATCTACAGGAACTCTCCAACTGGGCCACAATTCTGCCATCTGTCATGGCATGAAAAGCTGACAGAGTGGCCATGTGGACCTTTACTGAGGAATCCCCTAGTCCTGAGTCTTTCTGGGACAAGAGGTATTGTAGTACTTTAGGAACTGGACAGGTAAAGGGATTCTATGCATGCCCATACACAAGATGGCACAATCTTTCCATTTTTGCAAATAAGTATACCAAGTAGATGACTTTCTTGCTGCCAAGATAACATCAGCCACCACTGGGGAACCCCCAAAGTAGAAGTGCTCTATATCCTGATAAGCCATGCATAAAACCACAGGTACCAAAGATCTGGGTGCACCACCGCACCTTGCTCCTGTGTCAGAAATCTGGCTCGAAGGGGGAGTGGGACAGGAGGTTCCACTGCCAACCGCTGAAGGACTAGAAACCAAATTTCTCTGGGCCAGTGAGGAGCCATTAGAATCAGGGTGGCATGCTCATTTCACAGCCTTACCAGAACCCTCTGTGTTAGAGGGAATGGGGGGAAATCACACAGAAACCTCCCTTTCCATGACACAGACAATACATCTCATCAATGAACTCTAGGATCTGGAGTGAAGGAGCAGAAACACAGCAGTTTTGTGTCATATGGAGACACAATTAGATCGATATCTGGATTATCCCATTTTCTGAAGAGGTCTTCCATGATAAAGTTTGAGAGTACCCATTCGTGGCAAAGTGCATTGGATTGACTGAGGTGATCTGCAAGTGTGTTCAGTGTCCCTGTGAGGAATACTGCTGACAGAAATTTATTGGACCCCACTGCCTAGTGCCAAACTCTGATTGCTTCTCTGCAGAGAGCATACAAATGAACACCACCCTGCTGGTTGATGTAGTATATCCCTGACATACTATCTGTGCAAATCAGCAGCTGATTCCCTGGAAGGAGGGCAGAAATGTCCTGTAGACCACACAGAGCAGCCCTCATCTCCATAGTGTTGTTGTAAAACACTGTATCTAGAGGTCCTCATTTGCCCTTGGTTCAGAAGGGGTCCAAATGAGCACCACAACCCATTCTGAGGCATCTGTGGTAATCACCAGCAGGAGGAATGACCTCAGAAATGGAGACCCTTTTTTATGTTGGAGTGGTCCAGTCACTACAGTAAGGAATTATAGAGCAGGAGTGATCTGCATGAGGCGTTCTAACTTGTCCAAGTGCTGAACCTGTTGTATTCTGAGGAACCACTGCAGGATCTTCATATGGAGGTGGACAGTGGAACTGTCAGGATGGCAACTACCATCAGGCTGATCAGTCTTAAGAGACAGCAGATCAACACATAATCACTGGCAGTAACCAGCTGTGCCTATGTCTCTAGTGCCACGGCATGGTCAGAAGGAAGAAACACCCAACCAAGATCTGTGTCCAGCATGGCCCCAATGTACTGGACCTCCATCAGGAGGTAAGGACCTACTTTGTCTCATTTACATGTATGCCCAGTTAGTTAAACAATTGTTGGGTGCAAAACAGTGTGCATACAATCACTTCCCAAGACAGGGCCTTTATCAGACAATCATCTATGCATGGGAAGACATACAGCCTCTCTTTGGGAAGGACCACTGCCACTTCTGCCAATAATTTGGTAAAGACATGCGGTGCAGAGCAGAAAGCAAAGTGCAGAACCCAAAACTGGTAGTCTTAGCCCTGAAGCATGAAACACAGATACTTTCTGTGGGACTTCCTAATCTTGACATGAAGAAATGCATCCTTTGTGTCCAATGCAACCATCCAGTACCCTTTTAATAATATGGGCAGCAATTACAGCAAGGAGACCATCCATAACTTATTGTATTCCATAAACAGATTCAGACCACGAATATTTAATACTGACCTTAAATCCCCAGTACATTTTGGAACCAGAAAGTACCAGGAGTAATATCCTTGATTTATTCCTGCAGATGGGACTAATTCCTTAGCCCTTCTGTGGAGGAGGGACTGAACCTCCTTCAGCAGAAGCTTAAGAGGTCCCAAGGGTATCTGTTGGGCAATGGAGAAGCTGGAGGAACAGGAAAGAGCCATAGGGCATGCCCATGCTGAATCACCTCCAGAGCCTTTGGATCTATAGTTAGCTCCCTACACTTTGATAGAAAGAAGGAGATACAACCCATACAAGAACCTCTTGGTGCAGTGAGGCCAGACATAAGGAAGAAAAGTCAGAAGGCACCAGGTGCAGTTGGAGTGCCTGTAATTTCATCTGACCTTTTGTAAATCTGGAATGGGCACCGGGGGGAAGCTTGTGGCCTGGGATGGGAGAGCTAAGACTACTGCAAGCCATGGCTGGGGCCCCTTGAATAACCTTTATCAGGACTGGCATAGGGCCTGCAGAAAAGAACCATGACTCCAACATCAAGGTTTGGGGTTCAAAATATGCAGAGATCAGAGAGTCATTCTAGAAGTTTGCAGCTGTCTGTCAATGTATTTTCTACATCATTGCCAAATAGTTACTTTACCTTGAAAGGAGCATTCATTACAGATTGTTGCACATCAGAGGAAAAACTAGCCATCGATACCAGGAGTGATGATGTATGCAAATTCCAGAGGAAGTGGCTGTGGCAGAAGCATCAGATGCATCATAGACTTATCTGAGTAGGTGTTTACCTGCTTCTTGGCCATTAGCAATTGTTTGCTGAGACAGTATTTTGCCCTGGCCATCTGGCAGTTTTGCAGCCAGAGTGGCCATTGTTTTTCAAAGGCAATTCTGATATTTAATCATATATTCCTGACAGTTTGCAATTCTGAAGCCTAGAGTAACTGAGGTAAAAGTCTTCTTTACCATCACATTCAGCTTCCTTGACTCCTTATCTAGAGGAAGAGCACTCATGTGCTTTGGAATCTTTGATCTATTTTGAGCAGCCATGATTACTGCAGAGTCTGTTTCAGGCTGTGAAGAATAATATGGCTTTAAAGAAGGGTCAGATATTGTTCGTATACCTTCCTGGGAAAAGTAGGCAGTTGTGCACGCCCATGCCAGGCAGCCAAAGTAACATCTTTTAGTGAAGAATGAACTGGAGTAATATTCACTGTAGGAAAGTCTGAAACTTCCAAGAACTCATAAAGACTTTTCTTGGAAAAATCCTCGTCTTCAGCTTGGAAACCCAGTTTAGCTTGAACCAGTTTACAGAAGGCTTGAAAAGAGGCTTCCTCAGTGGAACATCTGGGTGTGTTTTCAATGGTCTTCTCTAAGCAAGGGGGTAGATGACCTCTTCCTCCTCTTTGATGTCTTCTTCCTCCTCCTCCATGTATTCTAAATTATATTCAATTTTTCCATCAACTGTAATTGGTTGCGTGTCAATGGGATGGGGAGACAGATGTGAAACTATTGACAGCGTCTATGCCTGGCCTGGTACTATGGCAGGAACTGAAACATCAACAGTAAAGGCATTGATGGGTGAGACAGATGTGACAATGGGTTAGGCATTGATGACAGTCAGTGAAATAGCTTCAGCATTGTTTGATACAATGCCTGTGCATCAACAGAGCCTGAAGGGGTCATCAGTGAATGAGTTGACAACGTGACAGTGCCCAACGGTGGAAATGACTGTGAGTCCCTGAGTGGGGAGGATAAGCCAATGCCAAACCTTGACTTGGTGTCTGCAAGACAGTCAAGGGGGCATCAGGACCCACAGGTGGAGCCTGGGATCCATCTTTATCAGTAGACTTACCCCATCTAAGTGGTGCATGGGAACGGTCTGGTGAAGTATCTTTTAACTTTCTGTACTTCTGTCTTTCAGAATGGCAGGGTTTAGCCACTGCCTTTGATGATTTGTCCTTTTTGTTCAATGAGTCAGTGATAGCCACTATCAACTGCGAAGATCAATGTGCCCCCAGGGAACCAGGAATGGGTGTGGGTGATAATGGTGAGGCCACCTTTGCTGAAACCTGTGTCTCCATTTCTTGTATTAGTAGAATATTTTTAAAGCTTTCTTACCACATCCTATGGTTGCCTGGTTAATTCCCTGGCAAATTAAACAGGCATTAACATTGTTCATAGCCTTTATAAATCTTAAAGTCACTGCAGTAGCAATATTAGAACTACAGTTCTTTGTCCATGGCATAAAAGTTAATGTTTAAAATAAAAAAATAAAGAAGCAGTAGTGTTAGTGAACACTTGAATAAATTTGATTGCATTTTTCTGTAGCAGTGGACAGATGACTGGTTGATGGTGGGAGAATGAAACTGAGGCATGTTGAGGACACCATTATTATATAGGTTCTGTTGAGGTGCAGCGAAGTAAGTGGTCCCATCCTTCAAAAATTTCTGAGTGGTACTGATGCCAACAGCTTACAGTTTCATGATGTGGCTCAATACAGGGAGATATCCTGGGGCTGGCAGTATAGCCTAGAGATTACAGTAACAAGCTGTGAATGAGCTTGGTACATTCAGCAGACAGAATTGGGTTGTATTCCCACAAACTCCACTTGCATACTGTGTGACTCTGAGCAAGTCACTTAACCTCCCCAGTGCTCCCGGTTCACTCCTGAAAACAGGCACTTGTTCCTAGTGGGCCTTAGCTGGTTACCAAAAAAAAAATCCTTGTAGAAGATCATAAGTCTCCTAGTGGATCCACCAAGCACACTCCAAGCCATCAGTACACAGAGCAGCAGTGATACTGACAGTAGTGATGTCACTGAGGTACTATCAGAGATATTGACATCACTCACTGGCAACAGGAAGCAAGCCTTGCAGTGAATCACTCCAAGGTGTGGATGCTTGAGCAGCAAAGGTCACATTAAAGCATGGGCTCAAAACAAGAGTTGTACCATATGTGCACAGAACTTGGTGTTCTGTACACAGAAGTAGCTGGTATGGCCACCAAGGTAGGTGTTATTAGTGTACAACTGGATGTAGTGCACTCTCAGCTAAGGGCTGTGTGCACAGAGATTGGTGCCACTAGACAGAATGTGGAAAGGAGCTTTGACATACTGTCTGGTATGTTTTAATATGACCTTGCTGCCCTTAAACAGACTTACATGGCCAGTCTTGCCATCCAGCTAGGTCCATCAACTATCCCTGATAACAGGGATGAGGAAATTGTGTATGGCAGACATGAAAGAGTGCTACCTTAGGGTGCCAATGATCCTGATACAACCCTTCCCAACAAGTGGAGGGCCAAATCCCTAGGCAGCAGTTGGCACAGTGCATGACTCTATGAACCCACCTCCAGAATAGGCATCATTTTGTTAGGTAGCCCATAAGTGGACATACCACTGTCATACACTCTTTCACGAGGACAACAGAGGTCGTGAGGGCTTCAAGAAGCTCTCCCCCACAGAAAGGAGTGCTGATAACTGCCCAGCCGACCCCCCCCAAGGACAACAGAGGTTGTGAGGGCTTCAAGAAGCTTTCCCTTACAGCAAGGAGCATCGATAACTGCCCAGGTACTGAGTTTTACTCTGGGAGCAACTTGCCTGATCGCGACCATTGCTGCAAGCGCAAGCAGAGGAGAATTCAAAACCTGCTTCTTGGCACCTTTTTTCCACCTAAAGACTTTTAATTTATCAGTGCACTAGTGGAGATAGTTTATTTGTTCAGCTCTTCTCATTTGGGACTCTGCTTACCTTTAGCATGTTACTTTAATTCATCACCTTAGACTCCAGCTTTATTACTGTAATTAATTGCAGACAAACCTGTTTTGCTATTTTAATTATTGCAACCTTTGCCTGGTAACAGAGGAAGAATTTAGCTCATTTCAGATAAACCCAAGAAAGTCATTCATTTAAAATCAGCTCAGACCATTACTTCCCCATTATTTTATTTATTCATTTTTTTTTCTTGTTTTGCCTTTCTATTTCTGTGCTCTGCTGCCCTGAAATCCCGATATAGCCCATCCCCTTTCAGTGATACTCCCCTCCTCCTTACCTATTTAACCTGTCTCTCTCTCTTTCTCTCTCTCTCCTTCCTCCACAGCCGACCCCCCCCAAGGACAACGGAGGTCGTGAGGGCTTCAAGAAGCTCTCCCCCACAGCAAGGAGCACCAATAACTGCCGAGGTACTGAGTTTTACTCTGGGGCACCTCGCCTGATCACGACTGTTGCTGCAAGCACAGGCAGAGGATTGCCCCGCCGCCGCCCCTACCACCACCCTTGGTCGGCATTCACATATATAGGCACAATTCAGATCACATGAACATGAAATTAACCTATCAGCCAGCTTTCCCACTTGCAGCTTATATTTTCCCACCACTAGAGGTCCATTTACATTCCATGCTCCTGACCTTACTTCCTATTGCAATAGCAAAGCTTTCTAGCCCCACCATGCTCCTACATACCCTCATTACTCTCCCTATACTGATCCCACTAACATCCCACCCTCCCTGTCTGAACATTGGAAAGTGGGGTGTAACTGCCACACCCTATCCTCATGCAGTCTGGCACTCCCCACCTTGCTTCCCCCTCCCCACGCTGCACATGAGAAGCGAGCTTTTACAAGCACAGGCAAGTACTCAGTTGACGACACCCCCACCACACCACAAACATAAGCATAATCTTCAACATCTTCTCCCCCAGATGTCATCTCCCACGGCAAGTGACCCTCTGGAGACCCTCCTTCTCTTGCTAACCACCTACCATATCCACACCACAGTGCATTTCCCTCCCTTCCTCACTTTCTCCTCCTATCAGTCCCCCATACCCTGAAACTTCCAATACCTACCATGGGGTAACCGCAGCGAATATACCAACGACCAATTACCTGAGCTAGTAGCAATCGTCTCAGGTCACTTGTGTTTCTTCTGCTCCTGATGGGCAATGTCCACCCCAACCCAGGCCCACAGAATGCTCCACCGTCCCACCCATCACCAGTCAATGGACTGCGCATTGCCTCTATCAATATCTGCAGCCTTCAAACAAAATGGGACACTTTTCAGGGGTGGGCACTCCAGCATCACCCGGATATCATAGTACTGAGTGAAACCTGGCTCTCCCCCTCTGTCACTGACTTGGCAGTTAACCTCCCTGGATATCTCCTCGGTAAGCGGTAAGACCGGATAGGTAAGCGAGGGGGAGACTGCACTCTCTACCTTAAGGACTCACTTTCTGGCCATTTACTTCCTCTACCCCAACTAACATCCATGGCTCAGGCCCTCACCCAAAAATTAACTCTAGAAAAGTCAGCCTCCCCACTCCTCCCCACTACAGCTTACATCCCTCCCTGGGACCAGAAGCAAGCCTTCCAAGCCATCCTGTCCTGTCTCTCTACTCTTCCCCCACAGTGTGAAAAGATACTCATGGGTGTCTTCAACATAAATTGGCTGGCCAAGACAGCCACCCCATTCATTGACAAGGCTGCTGCATTTGATCTCATGCAGGTAATCACAACTCCCACCCGGATTAACACCCACACGGGGACATCCTTTCTACTAGACCTAGTCTTCACATACCACCCCCACAAAATAACCAGCACCTTAGTACTCCCTGACGCACTAAGTGACCACTCTCCAGTACTCTGTAGCTGGTCTTGCACTGCCCTCCAAACCCTACCTAAAATTACCTCACAACGCAAACTTGGGAATGTTAAACTAGCCCAACTTAAGGCCCACCTCCGAGACTGGGACGGGACACCCCTAGCAAACATCCTCGACCCAGATCATGCACTTGATCTATTTATCACCACATTCAATGCTGCCTGTGACAAGTTCGCCCCCCTCATGAAGAATATGTCCAAAGGTAACCATGCCCCCTGGTTCTCGGACCACCTCCTGGGCCTACTAATACAGCATGATGCCCTATGGCACCTAGCTAATGAGACCCAATGGCCTATGGACAGGCAACGGTATAGGGAAGCCCATAACAAGTGCACATGGGCCATACACAGCACCAAAGCAGATTATTAAAAAGCCACCTTAACCTCCACCTGGGGCACTGGGCACAAATTTTGAAATAATATTAAGGAACTCTGTGGCAAAGCCCCAAATCTGCCCCCAAACCAAATGTTAATAGACGGAAACTTCTCCTCGGACCCCCTCAGTATAGCCTTGGCCCTAAACTCTGCCTTTAGTGATCTCAGCCATGTCCTTCCTCCCAATATTTTTGATCCCCTGCCTGCCCAAATCTACCCCCATTCACCCCTTGCTCCATCCTTCTATCTACGTGTCCTTAACCCGGAGGCAGCCAAGCCCTACCTTGCCAATGCCCTTAGCCACTCTCACTATAGTCACAATTCCCTTGACCTGAGACTTCTCTGCCTCACCCTCCTGGAAGTCCTAGCCCCACTCACCAACATTCTGAACCACTCCCTCTGTCATGGGAAATTCCCCTTCCGTTGGAAATTGGCTTCCATCACACCCATCTATAAGAGTGGGGACCATACATCCACTAACAATTACCACCCCATCTCCATTCGACCCCCCCATCTAAAGCACTAGAGTGCATAGTCACCGATCAAGTTACTGATCACCTTACTAAATATAACCTTCTATGCAACCAGTAACACAGCTTCCAAAAGGGTCATAGTACCACTACCGCCCTCCTTGAATTCAACTCCCATGTTCACTCAGCCTTGGACCATGGCCACCTCACAGATACCATCTTCGTGGACCTCTTTAAGGCATTTGATACTGTCAACCATGCCCTGTTACTGAACACCTTCGCCTACAGTGACTTCTCCAATGATGCCATGAGCTGGTTCACCAGCTATCTCTCCGATAGAACACAACTGATCAAGGTAGGTACCGTCCTGTCCCCTAGCCTCCCAATCTGCTCCGGTGTCCCACAGGGCTCCATTCTTGGCCCTTTGCTATTCAGTCTATACCTAAACTCCCTCCCGTTGGCGTGCCCCAGCAGCCTGCTCCTATACGCAGACGATGCAATCTTGTTCACTTCTGATCCTGACCCCCTTAAACTCCACCTAACTTTCCAACACTCCTTCTGAGAAACTGAATAATGACTCACCACCCAGCATCTAATAATTGACTACAATAAGACAAAAGTCATGATCTTCTCCCATCCCCAGAACCCATTCAAGAGCCTCTGCCCTCAAATTCTCACTGTTAATCAAACCCCCCCTAGAACAAGTAAGCACCTTTAAATATCTAGGGATCACACTAGACTCAGCCCTCAACTTTAATCAACATATCCTGCACTGATCAATTGCCCTTAGCTCAAGATTAGGTGTACTTTATCAGTACAAACACTGCCTCACCCCTGAGGCACTAGAATTTACCATAAAATCCTCAATCCTCTCGCTGCTAGATTACGGTATTCTCATCTACAGTGCTGCACCCACCTCAGCCCTCAATAGACTCTGGCTCATCCTTAACAAAGTCTGCCATCTTATCCTTGGATGTGATCGCTTCACACACACCTGCTACCTCTAGAGTACCACAAACTGGCTAAACATAGACAACAGAATCAGATACCACACCTGCCTAATGACCAAAAAGATAATCCTAGGCCTCACCCCCCCCACCCTTGACAAAATTATCCTCTCAACATCTCCTGGCAGAACTATCCATAGCTCGAACAAACCATTGCTATGGGTACCCCGTTACCGGACTTCCCAATTCCAATGATCCTTCAGCTACAAAGACCCTTCCTGGACAAACTCACTCCCAAACCTAATAACTGATGAAACAAGGCTTGGCCCTTTTAAATACAGCTATGGAAACACCTCCAGGCCTCTAACCTATGTGACTGCAACTGACACTCCCCCTCGATGACCTAGAACAACCTTTTGTGTCCTCCACATCTAATGTTCTCTGAGCTAATTATTTGACAAACAGCCTTCTTCAGAACCTGTCTGCTACCTTATGGCTGTGCTAATCATTGTAAATCATGTTATCTTGGAATGGTAGTCACTCACCGAACAAATGTGTATCCAATGTTATGCAATGTAATGTACTGCAATCTGTAACAAATATTGTCCCCGTACCGTCTTTGTATGATGTGGAACCTTTGTAAATAAGTCTTTGACTCAAAGGTCTTTCTGAATATCTCAATAAAACAATAAAACACACAACAAATGTCACTTTTTACATCACTGTACAGATGTCACAATTCACATGCTGTTTAAATGCACATTAGTGCTACAACAGACCATGCAGCCCAACCCAATGCCACATTCCTACACATAATTTTCATTAGCTTCAACTTTACAGTGAAGAAGTTGTCTAGGTCTCTTTGGCATACAGCCTTGTCAACTTGGTATCCAGTGGCCCCTGACTGTGTGAGGCAGGGGGACATGACACATAAGAGTCCTTCGGCATGTATGTGTTTATTATGGTTCTACCACTGTACAACATTGGGGATGTTCTCAACATCCCTGACAGTGACAGGAACAATGCCAAATGTCAGCATGGCTCCTGTCGGAAAATTGTCTTTTTCTGCAGGGGGGGAATTTGCGCCCCTGCACTCCACATGCAGGGAAGTGTGTCCCCGGCTCCCCCCTTCTCTAAATATACAACTCAGAGTTGAAGATGTTTCAGGGGTTGGGCAGAACACCAGGAGTTGTGGTGTCAGGCACAGCAGACCACCAGAGCGAAAAATCCTGACCTGGCGTGATTTGTCACTGTGGTGGTATTTCACTGTAGTCATGTCTTTGTCCGGACGTGATACAGTTAAATTCATTACGGGCATGCCACTGGTCCATGCTAGTACACCACAATCCCAACACAAGCTACAGTATGCAGAATAACAAAAGAAGCAGGCTCTAAGTGGAGAGGCATAGACTACAATTTATAAACCTGATACCTTAATTCCGAATGTCAAAGTCTTGAGAGATATTTTCTCCTTGCCTATTCTGTAGCTACTCTACTTTTTTCTTATTTGAATATTTTTAAATACTAATTTCCCTGTACTGATTATGCAAGATGCTTGTCATGTGTTTAATTTATATAGAACAAATAACTCACAAGTGTTAAGAACAGGTTGATTTACACCAAGTGGTTTAAATAATATCATATGTGCTCATAAAGTCACCAAACCCACAAGGTGCTAAGAATGACCTCTTCTTAAGAATTGTTTTTTCAGTGTTACATAACATAATGGATAGCTCATTATTTAACCACTTTATTTTTAGCAAGAGGAACATAGTGAGTGAATCAAGGAGTGACGATAGCCATACTTGTTGAAAACTAGTGAGAAAGTGAAAAGGTATTTGAAGTGTCCATTTCAGTTGCAGTTTGAAATAGCTCAGTTTTGAGATCTCATGCTGAAATCAGAATGACTGACAGATACATCTGTGAAAACTCATATTAAATGTTCTAAAAATGTAAACTTCTTTTTTATTTGTTATATTTTTGCCTCTGTGTCTTCAACTGGCCCCCGTCTCAGTGATCCCCAAAGCCCCATGAAATCTATTACACTGCTGACTAGTATTTTATATTTGAGAGTATGGTCTTATTAATTATTAATATGTTTTATTGGAATATTGTTTATTATTGAGAGCAGGGTATATAGAACTTTTTGCCTCTGCTTCATATATCATTTTAATATATATTATATGTATTTTACATTTGTTAAGCGCTCTGAGCCTCAGGGAAGGAGCACTATATAAATAAAGTTTGTATGCCTGGATTGGTGGTAGTTCAGGTGGATGTTAAAGATCCCATGGCACTTATCAAAAAGAGTAGGGGAATTTGCCTGGTGTCCCTCATTCACTAAAAAAAAAATACCACCAACAGCTTAATCTGGTTCAAGGTCAGTTGGCATTCTTCTGTATCCTCTCCCCTGGATCGTGCCTGAAAATAGGCAGGATTTGTCTACTGCACTTACCCGGTCAACAAAAATGAAATAAAATAAATAAAAATAAAGTATCCTGTCTTATTCTATCCTTTCCCCATCACCAGTCCTTGACTGGATTTACCCCATGGCTTGGCTTCTTCAGGGCTTTCCTGCCATGGCCAGGCCATGGGGATGTGTCCAGCCCCCACAATTCAGGTGTCCAAGGGGTGCCAAGTGAATCTGTAAGTTCTGCAAGGGATTGCTGGTCATCCTGCTATGGTCAGGGATTCCTGTTTTCTAGCCTTACTCTCATCAAACAATGGTGGCTATGCTAAGGGTAAAGGTGCGCATGCCCATGCATGCAAATATACCTGTGCAGCACCAGCTATCATCACCCTTCCCCAGCACAGATGTCTCCAGCACCACCTGTGGTTGCCCAGATGGCACCCACATGGCATTCTCCACCAGCCATCCACCCCAGAGGAGGAAAGCATCTGCTAAGACACTCAATCCAGCCCCCCCGAGCAAGCCCCTGATGACACAGAATCATTTCTGGACCTGGATTGCTGGCATCATAAGCAGTACTGCCACCATTGATGAATTTGTCTTAAAAAACTCATAATTATTTTCTGTTATGTAAGAGTTTTGAAACCACTGAAAAAATAAGGTACAGTACCCATATATTGTAATATTTATTTAAATATTGGTAATCAGGAAAGGTACAATAATCTGGGGCTCATTTCCATGTTTTGAAAATAATATTATCTTTGTACTGTAAATGGAGCATCTTGCTTGAATGGCAATTTACAAATACAAATTGCCTCTCTATCACTTTTTTTCATCTGTCTACTTTTAAACCCTATATTTTTCTCTTCAGTCATGAGGTGAAACTATATTGGGGATTTTTGCTGTGTTTCTAACAAGGATAAAGCATAGCAGTTTAAAAAAAATACGGTTGTTCAAAACATAAGCATCAGTACATCGCAATGGCATTTCTGGTGAATACTGAACCGTTAAGAAGGGGAAGGAAAAAAAGACACTCCTGGTTACTTTATGAATTTAATGCTCAAAAGTCAGGTACAAATACAACACATAGTGTACCAATGTGTACCAAAAAATTCATAAGGTTGCCCTTCTGAAATATGTAATTGTGTTCAGCTTCTTGGCATCTACTAGTCGTCAAGCTAACAATCATTTTATTTAATTTGGCAACTGGTAAATCAATTAGCATAATAGCCAGTTTTCATGGTTGACCAGTAACTACACAAAAGGCAATATAAGAAATGAAATATATTGGCCACTGTCAACCATGTTCACTTTCTTGTATTTACTGTGTGGTTGTTAGACATCGATAGAACAGCAGTTAACCAAGTTATAACAGTGAAGTTCTCATGACTGGGAAATGAAGAGGTTCAACACAATGTTTTTTTGTTTTTTTTTTAAACTGTGACCCTGAATTCTCAAGATAGTATTATTACCCCAGCATATGAACATGACAGGCATCATTTATGAAATGCCACCTGATATGTGATTTTGTAGAACAACTGCAAAAAAATGGTTTGGGATGGGGATTTGAAAATGACACCTGCTGTATCCATCAGATGGGGTAAAAGAAACTATGTTGAAAATGTGGGTTCAAAGTGTAAATAAAAGTGCAGTATTATGAGTAAACATTGAGAAATTTCACCATTTGTTCAGAACATTGTTGAGATTTTCACCCCGCTCCATTTTCAACATAGTCTTTTTAAAGACCTCACATTATGAACATGACAAGTGTTATTTATGAAATTATGACCAGACCATCATTTTGCAGAATGAGTGTGAAAAGATGTTCTGGACAAAATTTGAAAAATGCCACCTGTTATTTTCATGAGGTGAGGTTAAAAAGGGCTATGCTGAAAATTTGGGGTCACAATTTGAAAGAAAAGAAAAGCTATGAATAGACATTGAAAAATATCATTGCTTGCTCATCATGTTTTTGAGTTTGAGAATCTGACTTCAAATGTTCAACATAATCTTTTTATGAACACACCTTATAATCAAGACAGGTGAAATTGTTTAAATTCTGCCTGTAAGGTGATTTTACAAAGTGACTGAGAAAGCATGTTTTGGTGGGGCTTTGAAACATTAACCCTGTCTTGATAATGAGGTGGGGTAAATAAAAGGCTATTTTGAACATTTGTGGCAAAAATTGTAAAACAAAAATGACAGTTATATGTAAAAGTTCAAATGCATTGAAAAGCCATAAACCAGACTTACTGCATGTTGCATTCAGTCAGTTTGTGGTCGGGTTTGGTAGCAGCAAGATGTTCAGCAGTAGCAGACTGGATTACAATGGTGGACCACAATGAGGTAAGTGAGGGATGGAGAGTGCTGAGAGGGGGGTTAGGGTGGGGGCAGAAGACATCACTGGATCATTTTCTTTTGTGCAGGTTAAAAACAATAAATGGAAAAACAAGGATGTTTTCCTTGTTTAAGGTCCCAAAACTGAGGATTGGGCACCCCAGTGTTAGTGCATTGGCATTGGTGGGTGACACTAGGGGTGGGAACCCCAGTGTTAAATAATGTGGTGTGGGGTGTTGTTAGTTGGCATTAGTGGTTGGACACTGTTTGGGGGCAGGGGTGTTTTTCAACATTTTGACACTGGGGATTGTGTATTATTGGGCAGCACTGTGTGTAGGTCCCCCGGTGTAGCATAGTGTGGCAGGGATGTTGTCAGTCAGCACTGAAGGTTAAGCACCCCAGTGTCAGGACATTGAAGTATACATTGAATGAACATGGTGGCATGTTTTGGGGGGGCAGTGATCAGGGTGGGATAGGAAGGAGGTGGGGAAGAGCATATGCTGTATATTAGTGGGGGGACAGCAGAGATTGAGGTTGGATGTAAGGAGGAAGAGCAGCAGAGCAGCAAATGTGTAGTGTAGCATGCAGTTCAGTGTGTTTATGGCTGTGTACAATATGTTAAATGCATTGAGCAAAAGTACAGAAGCAGAACAAAAAGCAGAGCAAAGGTTTAGTGTAGAAATTAGAAGGTGCAAAAGAAAACCCACTTCTACCTTGCATTTTCACACTTTATGATTGGTCAAGGACTTCAAAAGGAAAAGGAGCTGTCAGGCACAGAGTTGGAAGAATTAGACAGGACAGTCGGTATTCTGGAGCTATGAAGGGTGTAGGGGGTACATCCCTAAAGCCCTTTCACAGCTCAGACTGATACCAGTATGTTTGCATGCTTTGCAAGCAACCATAAAAAGCTACCATCCACCAATACACTAGTAATAATTAAAACCATTGTTGGAAAGGAAATACTCTTTTAACAAATGTTTGAAGCAGAAAACAGATGTTGCTTGGATAATTGTTAAGAGGAAAACAATAAAAAAAAATTGGCCCCTTGGCTGATTGAAATAAAAAATTTTGGAGACAGTAAAGTGTTTTAAGGTAACTGAACTAGTACAAGATGATGATTAAATTGAAAAACATCAGGTAACCAAAGGTGGAACCAAAGAAAGAGATTTTTTTAGTAGGCCCACATTAAGAGGATATCTTTGCTCACAGGCCAGCAATTTCAAGTGTTTAAACAAAACACAGTAATGACTGCAGGTGGGTAACTAATAAGCAAATTTAGCTATGTTGTAATAGAGTCCTCACTATTGATAGTGCACCCCCACTGGCTGAATTATAAAACACCAAAATGAAGTTACAAACCACTGACAAAAAATACCTTTGGACGAGTAAGAATTAAGTGGAAGACATAAAAATAATGAGAATTTAACTGGTAAAGAACTCCTATCCATTGATGAACTGACTTTTCCAAAAAAGAACTATGCGGTTCATTTCTGAGTGCATTCTAAAGAGTTAGGACCCGGTACAAAGTAAAAATTTGCTCAATGAAACACTGTATAAATTAATCGAAGAAAGCAAAGGAGGATCCGTTAGTTTTCTTTGGTTGAAGAACAGCATAGATTTGTTTTATTGTTATATTTAACAGCAAATTATTATTTTCTTTTCAAACTTTATTTATCCTCCTACCTCTCCATCTCCAGACTCTTGCCAGCGTGGTCACTTAATGGTGCTTTCTCCCATCCGCCTGAAGTCTGCTCTCGCTGTTCTGGTGCGACCCTCACTGCCTCCTCTGGTCCACCCTTCCCCTGCAGCTCTGAGTCCCGAAGAGTGAGACTACCTTCATTCCCTGATGCTCTATCTCAAATCTAGTGGGGCGTCCAGGCTCAGCAAACCACCAGAGACAGTGAGGGAGACCTGGCATTGGACATGGGTGCATCATCCATGGACCCACTATTGCCTACTGGAGATGGGGCTTTTTACCTTGTTCACATTCCCTGAGAGCTTGGACATGCAATGACACCCTGAACACCATGTGCGTACTTCCACACTCATGTGTAAGGTGTCTGCTGCAGCTCAACCCCATCAAGCATGCCGTAGATAGCAACAACCCCCAGCCACCATCAGGAGCCACTTGAACTGCTGCAGGAAACCCTTCCTCCCCTAGGAAAGGAGAACAGTCCTCCAGACACTCAATCCTTTGCTGTCCCCGCCAACCCAAATCCATTTCTGAACCCAGGTCACCAGCGTGGTGTAAGGTGTGGCATCCATTGCCTCAACCCTCAGTGCCACCAGGCCAGCTTAACAGCAAATTATTATTCAAAAATAGTTTCTGAAGGTTCTTAAAATCTTGTTGTAAAATAGCTGGCAATTAAGTTATGTATGGTCTACTGGTAAACAAACAATCAAAAATCACAGCATCATCTGCATATATTTATTATGTCAGCATGAAAGAATGTAGAAGGTTGGGCATTTAAAAATAATATAAACAGTGACAGGCACCAGATGAATCCCTGGAGCACACCCAAGACCAGTGAGACAGGAGAGAATAAAACATTGGTGATCTTTGTGCACTGGGATCTTTTAGCAAAATAAGTTGAGAACCAATGAGTCATATTTTTGGAGAGTCCATGGGATGTCGATGAGGCCAATAGTAATTGGTGATTGACCAGGTTAAAGGCCACAAAGACAGTAGGTGAAAAATGGCTGACATCTTGTGCCCAGAGCACAATTGGTGTGACCCAAACCAGGACCACTGAGGTACTATGACCAGAGCAAAATATGTGCTGTGCTTGCACCAACATTTTGCATTTTATAAGGTACATCTTGCAAGATACTCCAACTGAAAACTATGTGCTCCAAACTTTGGCTAAGCAGGCCAACAGGGATATAGGTTGATAATTATTAACTTTATCAGGGTCACTACCTTTAAAGACAAGGACAATAGCCTGTTTCCAGGTAGCAGGGAAGTGACCATGACACAGAGACAAACTAAAAAGTTTTGTGAGAGGAAAAACAATTATTTTAGTGGCAATTTGTATTAGTCTGAAACCATCATCATATATGTCAGTAAATGGCTGGGGGTTCATTTTGGTCATACTACTAAGCACTTCAAGTGAAGACAGCAATTTAATGTTTTGGAATTTTAGAAAAACTTTGGGATGCTGGGTCAGATCCAAGTTTGGACTAGTCAAATCATCTTAAGGAATGTATCTTGATAAACGAGGACAGGTGTAGGGGGAAAATACATTTACTTGGGGGGTATCCATGAGGTGCATGATACATTCTGCATCTGAATTGGACTGACAAGTTACAGCAACTACTGTAGTAAGTAATCACAGCAAGACAAATGAAGAACACTTCTGTCATTCTGTAAAATCATTAACAGATATAATAACTCCTACCATGGCTGTACTGGTTACTGGTCTATGAACTGAAAGTGACACAAAACAATACTGGCACAGTAGTCCCCACTGCAAAGTCAAGTGACCAGACCTGGCTGCCTTTGTCCCTTTCCCTCTGCTATTGCAATGACCACCATGACAGGGAAGGGATAGCACTGCAACCCCACTGTACATACTATAGCACAATGGGGTGTAACTTTTAAGTACTATATGTTGTGTTCTTTGTGCCACGGAATTTTGACTTTGTTCAGGTTGTGGTATGTACTTAAACAGCTTGAAACTATTATGTTTACAATTGTGTTATCTAATGTTTTCTAGTTTTTGTTTACATTCCCCATTAGTCATTGTAATAATTCCACATATTGCAGTATTTTATTTATGTATTTATTTCAAAGTTTGAAAATACACCTTTGAGCAGAAATGCTCATTTGCAAAGGTTCATCATCAGACTAGCAATTTGTTTACACAATGTCAAAGTTAGTATTAAAAACTGATTAACAAAGGCTAGATAATATTGATTCAGTGGCATAACAAAACAGAATGTGTAACATATGTACCGTTTCAGCAATACAGAGTGAAAAAATGTTAACATTCAACAGGTCAAATAATACAAAGCATAACATAGGCACTAGGAGCTATGCAAAGGTAGCAGCCCATCTGGGCATTGTCAGAGGTTAAGTCTGTGCACTTTTACAGCACAGAACAGAGGAGAGGCACATGCGTATCAGTGTTACTGTCTTTTGAAGAACAAGCAACTGTTTCAAACAGAACTTACAATTGCTGTTTTTGTGACAACAGACTATTGTAACAGAAAGCACTGCAATGTCATATATGAGCACTACGAGTTCAGTTAGGGACACACAAATGCTATCTGTGCAGACTAAATGGATAATCTACTAAGAAGTGAACTAAACCCTGAAAAGGAAAAAAACATTTTTTCTCTAGTAAATAGTTACAGCTGAATTATTTGTAGACCATAGTTGCATTTTAAAGCCTACAGCATGACTATTTTTGACATGAGGGGCATGCATCCCTCAAGCTTGAAAGATCCAAATAATTAATAATTAAATTCATTTATCTATCTGTCTGTCTATCTATCTATCTATCTATCTATACATCCATCAAATATAGGATCTGGAATATAGAACACTGAAACAAAGTTTTATTTATTGTACAGTTCCAAGTCAAGAAGCAGCAGATAATATAATAACTTACCTAAATACAATTAAACAAAAATATAACATCAAACACATGCTAATAATAGAAAACAGAAATAGAATTAATGTTTTGACCACAGGTCTTCTTCAGGAATTATCTAAAAGAGAAAAAAAAATAATATTTTTTTCTCTTGTAGATAATTCCTGAAGAACACTTATGGTTGAAACTTTGATTCTAACTCTATTTTCTGATTTCAGTGTGCATTTAATATTACTTTTTTGTTTTGTTTTCAGCAGCCCATATGCTGGTGCCACACTTTTTTTGTAAATACAATTAAGCAAAGTATCTATCACACAATAAAAAATTAACTTGATGGAACTAAACATGTTATGTTGCAAACATAGCTTATCTACAACTCTGATGTAAAGAATGAGGAAGTACAATACAGTTTTTAAACCATACACAGTTCTAGTACAAAAGCCAACAGAAAAAAATTAAATTAACTGATTTGAGATAGCCCGTGACATGAGCGTTGGCGATTGGGCGCCTACAATAATAGTGACCCAGTCCCCGGCTCATGTCATTGGGGCTACTGAAGGAGTAAGGCAACTGTATGGGTGGCTCAGCGAATATAGTGATGGGATGTTACTATAAGTACGCTTGCGGGGGGGGGGAGCGAGCATGCCCAGCAAGGATCAGGAGGGATTGTGAGGGGTGGTGCTGCGGTGGGTTGATGAGTTGGCCCCATGGTGTGGTGGTTGGGTGGGTGGCTTCAGTGGGTAGGGTGCTGAGTTTGGGTCAGGGAGCTGGTGCGTGTTTTTTGCACACAGCCCAAATTTTTTTTTTACATGTTTTTGCACTCCCCTGACATGCACCCCTCTGGAGTTGAGAATCCTTAAGTGGGGGGGTGCGGGGGGGCAGCATAAAACATTTAAAAAATAAGTCCCCGCACTGTTCTGTTGTGTAGGGAGTCAGAGTGCTGAAATTGATTTTCGGCACTCTGACTTCGTGATAACAGTGATCACCTTTAGGCTTTCACTGTTATCACATAAATCCTTGATTTGAACATGGAAGTCTATTTTTAAAATAGTCCGAGGTTCCATTTAGAAATGCAATAGCTTTAGACTTCCAAAGCTTAACTGGGGCATAACAACAGTCAAAATGGTCAAAATTAAAAGAAAAAAAAAGAAAAATTAAGTGCTACTGTGAGAGAAGAAAGCAAAAACTAAAGAGTACTGTTGAACTTTAAGCAGAATCTGGATACTGATACTGTAGCCTACAAGATTAAACTCTTGAACTCTGCATAGCGTACTACATGTATTTATTTATTTTTATTTAGAAATGTTAGCCAAGAAAAAAAAAACACTGAGTCAAAGCTAATTTCTAGGCGTGATCTGGAAGGAAGGGGCCAAGGATGAACAATAAATAAAACGTAATACACTGTACATATATAGTCACACAGAATACAGGAGCACAAATGTGCAGTACAATAAGTTCAGTTAGTAAGCTAGTGCCAGATACATCTATAGCTGATATATAGTGGAGCAATAGGTATAGTATTTACAGTATATATTATACAGGTGTGGTAGCAATATTATGTTAGGGTTCAGCTAGTGTTTGTGTCAAAACCATTATTTTTGACAGCTTATACTCAGCCAACATGTGACCTAGGGTTTCAAAATTGGCTTTCACCCTCTCAGTCCTTGAAGCAAAGTGCATGCAAATTTTTAGAAAGTCCCAAAAACATGAACTTTACATTTTCACAGTTTCTTTTCTATCACCCATAACTTTAACATTCTTTTTTTCACATCTGAAGCCCACAGTTTGAGAATGGGTTACTTACCACCCCCTCATACCACCCTAGTGGCCAATTGCATACCTATCTTGATGGGTCTTTTGCTTAGTGTAGTGTCTACAGGGCCCAGTGTGAAACACCCTACAGATCTAGTGCTGTTCCATATGGGTCTGCTGCTTCACCTAGGGCCCCATAAGACCATACCTCTGCACAATGGGTGTTTTGCTTCATTCAAGGCCCACAAGGCCCTGTTTAAAGAACACAAAAGATTTGGTGCTGTGCCCTATGAGTCTGATGCTTAGTATAGCGCACCCTGCATAAAGCATACTACGAGTACAGTGACATTCCCTGAGCAAAGAAAGCTAAAGATTTTAGTTGTCTTATATCTTTTTCAAACTATAAGGAAATAAATGACAAAAAACGATGTTTAATCCACCTGTTTGGGTTGACACACAAAACATAAAAAGTAGTGAAACAAAGTCAGGGCAAAAAGTCCCTGGTGCCTTGGTGAATTTGTGGTGTAGTGTTCCACAAGGTTCCTATGTGCTCTACAAGGCTTCTTACTCACTCAACTAGTCAATGCTCCAACTAGACTGGACACTATCCTAGATGTGGTTCTCACAAATTTAGAAGTAGTCAAGGTTGCAGGGATTCGGGAGCCACTGGCCAGCAGTGACCACAAGACAGTGTGGTTTGAATTGGCCCTAGGGGTAGAAAAGTCTCTTTCCAGGACAGAAGTCTTAAACTTTAGGGGGGGCAGTGGGGGTTGGATGGGGCAACAGCATTATGGACCCCTCCAGGGTCTGCAATGCCATTACCCCCATCCAGCCTCCCAAAGTGTGGAATTTTGTCACAAAATTCCACACTTTTCATTTGATTCAGCACTCCACGAATTTGTAAATGTTGTGAATTATGCTTTGAGGATTGAGCGCAATCTGCAAAATTTTTCACGGAGCAAAGTTTTTGGACTTCACACATCTCTAGTACTGAAAGAACTAGCAGGAGAATTGGTGGATTTCTTGGCATATTTGTTCAACGGTTCACTTCAGTCAGGAGTAGTGCCTAAAGACTGGAGAACTGCAGATGTGGTACCTCTTCACACGGGAGGGAGCAAACAAGCCAGCCAATGCAACAGAGCTTACAGCAAGGCAAGCAGAATGCTAGGGTGCATAGGGAAAGGTTTTGACAGCAGGAAAAAGAAGGTAATTCTACCACTACACAGGTCCCTGGTAAGGCCTCATCTGGAGTTCTGTGTCCAGTTTTTGAGTCCACATCTTAAGGATAGGAACAGGCTGGACGCTGTCCAGAGAAGGGCAGACTGGGTGGGTCAAGCAGTCCTTATCTGCCATCAAAGTCTATGTTTCTATGATCCAGGGCCTCCAGGGGATCACCTATGAAGGGTGTTTAGAAGCTGTGAATATGTTCTCACTGGAGACTGGGTGTGAGAGAAGGGACATGACAAGTTTCTGAAAGGAATAAACAAGCTCCCTACCTCAGATCTAGTCATAAGGGTAGACAACTCCAGTGCCAGAGGACACGAGTGGAAGTTGAGGGAGGGAGCATCAGGAGGGAGCTCAGAAAGCACTATTTTATGGAAATGGTAGTGGAAGCATGGAATAGGCTGCTCACTGAAGTGGTGGAAGCAAAGACAGTGATATAATTCAAGCTGGGGTGGGATAGGGCAAGAGCTTGAATAAAAATGAGCAGTAGGGGGGCATTAAATAGTGGAAGAGTTAGGTCCTGAGATCTAAAAAGATCTCTGGAACTCACAGGCAGACTAGATGGACCATTGGTCTCCTTCTGCCATCACTTTCTATGTTTCCATATTCTATGATGCTGGCAAACATGGGTACACTAGGCAGAGCCTGGGCTGAATAATGCACTGGGTCAGTATGGTTGAATTACTCTGGGACAGAGATGGGGCAGGGTAGGGCTCCATACATACAGGCTATTGATCTAGGTACAAGAGCAGAACTGGGCAGTGAGCTTGTGGAGTAGGGCTTTAAGAGAAAAGGGAGAGGACAAGTATTGTATATTTGGAGGGAGACTTTTGCCGAGGTATGACAGTCAAGAAGAAAAATAAGATTGTCCAGTGGAGGTTCTTAAATGGGAAGAGTTAAAAAGGGATGAACCAGAGATCCTGTGGAAATATGTAGAGGGGGCTAGAGAAAGGAGAGATAAAAGGGAAGGTCACGGAGCCAGAACTTAGCTACTGTGGTGGCTAAATAGAGAAATCATTGCCCTTCAAGGAAGGGTAGCATAAGAACAATATAGATGGTGCAGTGGTGGTTGTAGGGTCGGTGGTGTATAGGAAAGGGATCGAAAGGACTGATAGAGAGGATCTAGTCAGGTAAAGGTGGATTTTCAGGCTGCACTGTAGATTATATCTCCCTAGTCAAATGTTGGAAGGATAATTTTGCTAAATGCCTTGGCCAAATTGACAAAGATGGCAGTAGTCAATAGACAGCGGTCTATTCCCTTTATGACAAGATCAATGGATCTGAAGTAGGATGTATCTGTGGATTGTTTTTGTTCTGAAGTCTAACTGGAAGTGGCCAAGGAAGGAGAAGGAGACCAGAGAAGGTGAAAGTTGGACTAGCACTACCGTCTCCTGAAGCTTAGTGGGAATAGATGACACAGAGCTAGGCCTATAGCTTCCTGAGATTGAAGTGTTGCCACCTTTGTAAAGAGAGAGGCCTAGTGCAATTCCAGGTTCCCAGTATTCTGCCAGTGGAGAAGTAAAGGTTAAGATGAGATGATAGAGATGCAGCAGTGGCAGGTTGCAAGAGGCAGAGGAGTTTGATGTCCAATCCACTGGGGCTAGATATTTTGGATGGAGCATGCAAGAGGAGGGTTGTCAGCATGTCAGTAGTGGTAGTCTGGGAAAAAGAGAAGACATGAGGTGTTGATGGCAATAGGGCTGGCTCTGATAGTATAGAGGGGACATTTGATGGGCACAGAGGACAAGTGTAAGGATGGAGAAAAAAGTTATTGTAAGAAGTTAAACACTCTAGGAAGCTGGTAGCCATTAATTCATTCATATCACAAGAGCTCTTTGAGACTTCCAGTATTTATGCCCTGTATACTCTTAGCATTGCATCCTGGGCCTTTCTTCAATTAGTCAGTGCTCCAGCTAGACTGGACACCATCCTAGATGTGGTTCTCACAAATTTAGAAGTAGTGGGAATAGATGACACAGAGCTAGGCCTATAGTTTCCTGAGGTTGAAGTGTTGCCATCAAGCCATAATCAGCCATAATCAGCATGCCACAAACAAATGTGACTACCTCTTGAACTGTAAGTGCTACACACAAAGTATGAGTGGCAAAGTTGTTCAGCACATGATTACCTTTCCAATGGTGCTGTTCAATCAATTGTAATCAATTTGATTTTTATTTTATACCAGCTAAAATACCAAACAACTGTGGGTTTTTTTTTCAGATTTTTTCACGGTGCTTAGGTGAGGCTTGAGAGACAAATGTCAGTCATGCACACCATACCTTAAACAAATGTGAATAACTCCTAAAGTATACATGGTAAATACATAGTATCAGTGGCAAAATTGTTCAGCACAAAATTATATTTCTAACAGTGTCACACAATCAATTGTAATCCATTTAGTTTTTATTTTATACTAGCTGAAATACCAAACAACTGTGTTTTTTTTTCAGGTTTATTCAAGAGGCCTGATTCCGAAATGCATGGGGCAACTCATGGGCGTATGCTAGTTGCACCATGCAGCACTATGCCACGGGCCCTGCATCATATTCCACAACAAGTACAGTAGGGTCCCTGGTACCTATGCCTGTGACTTGAGGCAGCCGCAGGCTAGCGCCAAAGGAATGGCGCACTGGTCCTGGGTGCTGTAAGTCATGGCATGCAATCTACTGCCCCCAGAGACCCCACCCTGGAACACCACCACAAGCACCAGGGGGCATTGGTGGGCTAGCCGGGTGGCACTGGTGTTTGGGGAGGCACTTTGCGAAATGGACCCTGGAGGTCCCCGACATTCAGAAGAGTGGGGGTCATGTCTGTGTTGGGGGCACAGGGAGATGGGCTATGTATGTACCATGGTGCTGCAGAGTGGGCATCCAAATGGCATGGGCGGATGCCCCTTAGACCATCTCCCTACTGGTCTAACTCCACTGCACCATAGTGGCTCTTGGAATCACGTAGGTGGGTTATGGCAGCCATCCTTTTGGAATAGGGCACAGTTGCTGCCATAACCCACCCTTGTGCCATGCTGCTGTGGGTTGCAGGCATAGTGGGTGGCATAGCCCACCTCTGGCGTAACCTGCATATGGCATGGCGCAAGCTGCGACTCGGAATCATGACTATCATAATGCCTGGCACAAGGTGCGATTTGCACCATCTGGTTTGGTGTAAATCACCTTGACCAGGCATAACACCTTTTGGAATCAGGCCCAAGGTGCTTAGGTGAGGCTTGAGAGACAGATGTCAGCCATGTACTTCCATGCCTTAAACAAATGCGAATAACTCCTAAAGTATACATGATGGACACTAAGTATCAGCAGCAAAATTGTTCACCACAAAATTACCTTTCTGACAGTACTATGCAATCAATTCTAAGCAATTTGGTTTGCTTAATATTTAGGTAAAAACTGCGGTCTTCCTCAGACGTTTCCAGGCCTGAGTGAAAGGTCAGCTGAGTACATCTACAGGCGTTATTGACCTGAGTGGCTATGCTATCAGACACCACCTACAGGCTTATCAAGGATTGAATGAGTTAATGTGCCATTACTGGCATGGTAAAAATGTCACTGGAATGTTGCTGCAGGATTTGACAGCTACCTTGATTAATTGTCACTCGGTATGCTGAGTGTAAGCAATGTGACGTGGCACATTTTAAAGTTGTGTGAGTTTAATGTTCCTTCTCTCCACCGTTCTTGGATGTGGAGTTTTTTATAATAATTTCTGTAGGGTGCAGGGGGGAAGGCAAAGCCCTCCATGTTGGGGGTGCATGGTGCAGAGCCCCCTGCAATAATGTACTTTTATATTGCTTTGTGGTCCCACTACAGTATAAAGGTTGCCATGCTGTTTGCTCACTTTCATCCCCAGGAACAGCACTACAGGTCCCTGATGGTAGAATGTTAGGGTGCTGCATATGCTGTTGGCAAGTTCCTTACACTGTTATTTACATTGCTGTCTTGTATGTCACTGTGATGTGGGTGAACCAAGCAGGTGAGAGATGATAAAGCCATAAGCCAAGTTTGAGGAGGGGAAGGTTGATTGGGAGAAGGATAAAAAAAATCTACCAAATGTATTTATTTATTTAAAAGAGATTTACCAGGAAAGACATACCAAGCCAAGTAGGTCATTTCCAGATGTGTCCAAGGGGAAGAGTGGAGGGGATAAGGGATAAGTACATAATAACAAGTAAAAGTGCAATAATAAGATAATACAGTAAGGCACAGCAATGTACAATAATACACAGTATCGTAAGGGTATAATTAATAACAATACAAACTGATTACATCAGGAGTGTGAGGAGCCAGGCACTCGTGGGCTGTTATGTCAGGGACAAAACAGGTAGAAAAGGTCATTAAACAGGAGATGGCCACAGGGAGGAGGCAAGTGGAGGGATAGAAGAGAAGGAGGGAGATGGATTAGAGTTTGGAACAGCAAGTATAGAGGTATGGAGGGGGGACAAAGTGATGGGGCTAGGATAAGAGAAGGGGAGGAGAGTGGAGAAGGTAGCGGGGGAGGAGGAAGTGGTTACAAGAAGAATGGGAAAGAGGTTGAGGTAGTAGTGGTGGTTGGGAGTGAGGGGGAGGAGTAGAAGATAGAGAAGGAGAGGGTTGAAGGGAAAGAGGGATGTAGGGGTAGGAGGGGGAGAGGATGGGAGGGGTTGAGACAGGGAGGGGGTGAGTGTAGAGGTTGGAATACATTAGTAGTGGGACATGGGAGGTGTAAGGAGGTATAGGAGCTTGGGGACAGGTAAAGTGTAGGGAAAGAGAAAGGGATGAGGCAGGACATTGGGCTATGGGCATTTGCAGGTGGGAGCGGTGTGGGCATTGAGTAGCCAGGAAAGACAGCGCTTGGAGGAGGCAAAGAGAATTTAGATACTAGGAAAGAGTAAAGAGAAACCATTCTGCTGCAGCAAGGGATTTACGAGGAGGGAGCAGTAGGGCAAATGGACATGGTGATTTACTTAAAGGGTACCTAAACAAGCAGTTTTTTAAAACTGCAAACTCCAAAATCTGGCTTAATAGCGAAGTAAAGCAAAGGCTACTGTTTACATTTATGCTAAAACTGCATTTATGTAAATAACATAAATACAGTTTCATAGCTTTCAAAACATGTAAACATCAGCCTTTCACTTCCAAAAAACAGCCTTGGTTTCTCCCTAAGAGGTCTGCCAAGTGTGTTAAGTGATGAGTCATGATGACATCATTAGAGCCAGAGACAGAGATCCACATATACTTCTCTAGTGCTAACTAGTTCTTCTTTCCCTCTTTATTTTGAATTGTTGTGCCAGAATGATCAACACCATGTATTAAGTTGTGGATTATTTTGATTAGTACACGTTAGGCTATGATTTTGTTCATTTTGTTTCCTTTAACTTACAGAAAATGTTTTGCAATTCAGCTGACTGTTTCTTTGGCAAACTGCATTACAGTACAACACTTCAAATACCTGATGATCTAGTGGTTATATGATGCACTGAATTTTGTTTTTTTGTTAACCAGGAGAGACACACTAAGCTGAAAGCTTGTTTACAGGTGTGGCCTGGGAGCACAAGTAAGTTTAATGACTTGCTCAGGGTCACACAGCAAAGTACCAGTCTTGTTCAGTTCCAAAGCTCATGCTCTCTTGTTAATCCACAAATAAGGCTTTCTTTTTCCATGTGAACCCCCTGCACCTAGCCTGCCTTCTGTTGAACACCCCACCATCCATACCCTGTCCTTAGTACTGCCTGGGGCTGCATATGAGCTTGCGGTCTCATGAAGAGAATTATCACACCTCAGATTGTAATCTTGTACATCAGAGAGTTGTGCACACCTATACTGATACGCATCATCAGCTGGCACTGTTAAAAAATGCCTCCCAAATCATGCTCCAGTCCACATTCTCAATGTTTGACTTCTGTTCCCTCAGTAAAAACTGAGTGGATCACCACCCTTCTGCACAGTGAAGGTAGTAGGTACAGTTCCCTGTTGTGCTTTTTGCCCACCTCATTAACCAACAACTAGGTCTTCCTGGAGGGCCAAGCAATATGCATCATGACCCACCAGAAAAAAACTGCTGTTCATGCCCTCATAAGGGCTACACTTACAATGGATAATATCTTTAGCAGAAGAGGCATACTAATACCTTCAGCGAATCCACCTGACTTCCAGTGTCAGTCTGCTCCTTTACCTGTGATCTGTAGAACCCTGCAGAACAGTTCCCAGCAATTCTTCTCCAGTACTTTTCTGTGCTGTACTCCACAATGCGAGTTGGCTGGCTACCATCCTTCCAAATCTTGAATGAGCTATACACAACTCCCTCAATACTGTCCTAACAAACGTCAACATCCTCCCCCCCCCCACCCAAGGGTAATCTCCCTACACTGAATTCAGGTAACAGTTTAGGTGCAGCCCTGCCACTCTGAGTATTTGTCATCACTGGCTACTCTCATCCGCTCTCAGGTAGTGATCACAATGTTGGCAGTTCCACATTTCAGATCTCACAGTGATCTGCTCAGCATCCTCCCTCATCTCTCCAACTAACCTGAATATAGCTGTAGCCCGCTGGAATAGCCTCTTCAGTCCCTCTCTGGCATTCATTCTTCTCACCTGCTCCCCACACCAAAACCTGGTGAGTTCACTACCCTTCTGCATCATGCATGTGTTTAGTACAGTCTTCCGTGTTATATTTACATATGAATAATAAACATGATCTTCTGGTAAACCAGGCTGATAGCAGCATGACACAAGTAGAAAAACAAACTTTCCTGCCCATATACGATCTATGCCACCTATGATTAGGCACTATTAAATGACGTGCATAATGATGTGCACACCCATCACTTAATAGTGCCTAATCAAAGGTAGCCTAGATCTTTTAAGGATAGGAAAGACCATCATTCCCCTTGTTCCCTGCTCCTATGAGCCTGACTTACTGGAAATATGTGTTTATATTTGATATGTCAAAATAAAAAGGGGACTGTACTACTTGCATTCATGACGCAGAAGGGCGATGAGCTCATCAGTTTTCAGTCTGAGGAGGAATAGTGAAGAATTAATACTAGAGGGGGACTGAGAAGATCACTCTTGCAAGGTACTGTTATATATTCATGGAAGGGGGAAGACAGAAGGAGAGAAATATCAACAGATTACTGTGAGAAATAAGATGTGGGGCTGCTAGCACATTGACCACAACCTGACCCCATTGTCCTGGCCAACATTCCCCTTTCCATAATACTAGTTCATGCAATTGTCCAAGGCTGCGTGTGGATAATAATGTATGAAATGGCTGCCACTACACATTCGGTCACTTCACTACCAGCCAAGTATTGCTTGTAAAGCACTTTGGGATACAATGTGTATGAAAACCACTATTTAAATGCTGATTCTTATTATTATTATTTCCCATGGAAAAAGAAGACAAGCATATATTTGAGTTTTGAGAAAGTATGAACTCTAACATTGGACTGCACAAGAACTTTGCTACAAAAAAGTGGTGGCTCTAGGGAGTGGTGAAAGGTGTGGCTGCACCCCCTCCCATAGTATTGTATTTGCTTGTTGCTGCATTTCACTTTGTTGAGGAAGTCTGTTTATTGATTGTACAAATGCTTGCATTCAAACTATGGATTACATTTGTAGGTTCTGTCAAAAACGTACTAGAAACGAATAATAGCAGAAAATATAACAGTTTAATAAAAGTGTTAAAAAGTGCATATTAAGCATGCATACCACCTCAGCACCCCTATTGTAGCATCCTTGATCCACCATAACCACTAGACCACCAAGCTATTCAAGATTTGTACTGCACTGTAGTTTGCCACAGAGAAATTTGGTTGGATTAAAACTCATTTTCAGCATGTTAAATTAAACAAAATGAACAGAACCATAGCATAACATGTGCATTATACAAAATAATGCACATGATTTTGACCATTTGGGTGAAACAATTCTATACAAAGGGAAAAAAGAACTAGTTAATCCTATAGAGAGCCATATATCTCTCTGACTTTGGCACCAATGATGTCATCACATAATACATTTGGCAGCCATTTTAGGATGCAGGTAAGGTAAGACAGTTTTTTGAAATTAGAAGGCTGATTTTACAATTTTCAAATGTTCTGGAACCACATTTAGGTAAATTATGTAAATGTAATTTTAGCATTAATGAATACAGCAGTGTTTCCTTTAGTCACCTGCAGAGTCAGACTTTTGAATTGTTTGTTGTCAAAATGTTGTTTAGGTATCCTTTAACTGTCCAGAAGGATGAAAGGCATGTAAAGAAAAATCTGAAAATCCAAATCTAGAGATTTTCTACCAACTTTCTTAATTAATCCAGATACAAGGCTCATTGTCAGTTTAATGCAGCTCAAACAACTGTACCATATTCCATAGAGAATCATCCAAGAGCCAATCAGAACAGAAGACTTTTGTAAATGATATAGAATTTTCTAAACTTGAAACTGCAAACCTGTTTGTAAAATTTTGTGATGTGCATCTGTTTTTTCTAACACCTGGAACATAACAGAAAAAGAGACAGTGTTTATATGGCACTCCAAAACTCATTTAAAGGAGCCAAATCATTTCATTATTGATGCTGACTGATTTTGTTATTACACTAAGCTCAATTTGGAATGGCAGTAAGTATGTTTTTAATAATACACAGTCCCAGAGTGTTCTATTCAATTATCATTAATTGAGCAGTGAGGAGGAACCATCCTTTTTCCAGATTGAGTGGAGATACACTGCTTGTTCTAATTTGATTCTCCCAGTGTTTAAACTGGATTGAGCTCCATCTGGTTCAAACAGTTCAATTCAGATGGAAAAACAGTAAATAGTTGACATGGCAATGGTTATAAAACAGGGCAAAGAGTATAACATTTGTCTCCTGAAAAGGATTGTCAACCTATTTTTCAGCATATTATTTCTAGCTAAAAACCTACATTTTGTGATAGCTTACCTTCTCTAAAATTCATTGATGTTGCCATTTGGGTAGCCTGACATATGAGCACTAGGGATTGGGCACCTACAATAATGGCGACCCAATCCTCGGTGCATGTGTCCAGGGCTACTGTAGGGTAGGGTGGCTGAATGGGGGGGGTTGTCGAATATAGCGACAGGATGTCACTGTACGTATACGTGGGGGGGGGCAAGCACGAACAGCGAGGTGTGGAATGGAATGTGAGGGGAGGTGCCATGGTGGATTACTGAGCTGACCCCATGGTGTGGTGGGTGGGTTGGCAGTGCTGGTTGGTAAGGTACAGGGTTCAGGTCCGGGCCCTGGTACATTTTTGTTGTGCCCTGCTCAAACCTTTTTTTATGTATTCACTCCCCCCGACATGTACCCCCCTGGAGTTGAGAATTCTTAAGTAGAGGGGTGTGGGGGGCACAGCCCCCCCCACATAAAACATTAAAAAAGTATGTCCCTGATGCTGTTTGCTGTGCGCCAGGATGTCAGAGTGCTGAAAAAATGTTTTCAGCACTCTTGACTTCTTGATAACAGTGATCTCCTTTATGCTTTTGCCGTTATCACATAAACCCGCTGCTTGTTTTGTCTGTCTCCTTGTTTAGTGGAACTGAAATGCATGGTAATGTATATTGATAAACAACCTTGTTTTATTTACAATCCTGGATCTGTTTTTACTGTATACTTCCAGAGCATTAGAAACACCCAAACAGTGCAGTCACTCATAATGCAGTAGCCTCCTAAACTGCCACTTCATCATGGAATGGTAAGACCGTCTTGGAGGTGTTCCTAAGTCCAGGAAATATGCAGAGGGAGTTGATCAAGGAATGTAAACAAATTTGCTTTTGTGTGGTAACACTAGTGTGGGAGAAGTGGCCTCAATTTGCACCATGAAGTGATTTGTGGAGTGAAACAAATTGTCAGAGTGCCTAGCAACGCGAATTGGAGTACTTCACATTATAATGGGTAACGCGAAGTCCATTGAAAACAATGACTTTGCGTTACTCCGCCTTTCCAAACCACTACTCCACCAATTCTTAAGGCGAGGTACATTGAAAAATGTATTCTACCACTTCACCTTGTTTTAAGCTCCAAAGGCGAAGTTTGCAATGATTCATGGGATTTCATGTCACATGGGCTCTAGATTGTTCTGCACAGCCTCAGTTCAGGGTAGAGTGTGTAGGAAGCTGTAGGAGACAGTCTGCTCTGAGAGCTTTCTGCAATTCAAACCTTCTAAAAGCTGTTAAAAGCCTTTTGAATCTTTTTTGCTGAAACTTTAGTTCATCGATTGTAGAAACCTCCTGCGCTCATATCATTGAGCGTTTAATGTTTGTGTGTGGATTTTGAATGTTATGTACAACATTCAGTCTGTGTACTGAGAGACAGTGGAAGTGTGCTTTGGGGGAAGGGCGTACCTGTGGTATAGGTAGATTAACTTGGAGATATGTTTCTCATAACTGTGTTGATGTGCACACATTAATATTTTCAATAATTCTTGCCATTTTTTTTGCTGATTGTTGTGGTGCATCAGTGCATAATTTTAGTTTGTTTAAAATATGTGGTTATATTACTGAAGTTTTCAATTTGCTATGCATTACTTAGTGTGTGTGTGTGTGTGAGTATGTGTGTGACGCATGTCATCAAATCAGACACCTTTTATTGTGCCACATAGTAATTTCAGCAATGTGAACATGCTATCCACTGCAGCTGTGTGATTTTTGTACTTCATTGTGGTATCTTTACTGGTAATAGTAATAGTGACTATTACTGCAGCAGTGACACACCCCCCCAGGCCCGCCCCAGCCTGCAAAGGTATTCTTTTCCAGATTTGAATTTCTGATGGTGAGCACTGGTTAGGTGTTGTGCCTTTGTATTGTAAGCCTGTTTTGTATTATCTCTCCGGGTTTCACCACCCCACCATTGTTCTCATTGATACATGTTTTCAAGTCGGGGAGTTTTAAGATACAGCTCATCGGGGAAGTACAGCCATAAGCATTTGCGTTCCCAATACAGTTTCATACTGGTTAACTCACACCATTGACATCGAATCATGTTCTTCAATATCACGGTCACAAATGCAGTCACATATCACGATTCACGATCACATCACGAATCACAACATTAATTTTTTTTCTAGTAACTTGGATGTATTGTTAGCCTGTTTTGCATTATCTCTCCAGGCTTCACCACCCCACCATTGTACTCATTGATATGTGTTTTTAAGTGGGAGAGTTTTAAGCTACAGCTCATCGGGGAAGTACAGCCATAGGCATTCACATTCCCAATACAGTTTCATATTGATTATCTCACACCATGAACACAGAATCACATTCTTCATTATCATGGTCACAAATGCAGTCACAAATCACGATTCATGATCACATCACGAATCACAACATTAATTTTTTTTTTTAGTTACTTGGATGTATTGTAAGTCTGTTTTGTAGTATCTCTCCAGGCTTTACCACCCCACCATTGTACTCATTAATACGTGTTTTTTTGTCAGGGAGTTTTGTGCTGCAGCTCATCGGGGAAGTACAGCCATAGGCATTCATGTTCCTTCCTGTACAGCATGTGAGCTACAGTACTATAAATAGTGGTGGGTGAAGTGGCCCCAATTCGCTCCATGAAGTGATTCATGGAGTAATGCGGTACTTGCGGAGTACTCCACAATATGAAGTGGAGTACTTCGCTTTTCATAATGAGGAACGCAAAGTCCATTGAAACCAATGACTTTGCATTATTCCGCCTTCCCCAAACCACTTCTCCACCAATTTTAAGGTGAAGTACATTTGAAATCAATGTAATTTGCCTCACTTCACCTTGTAATTGAGCTCCAAATGAAATTCTGCAGTGATTCATGGGATTTCAGGTCACATGGGCTCTAGATTTTTCTGCACAGCCTCAGTTCTGGTCTGGGACGTGTGTGTGTAGTGGTAGCTGGAGACAGTTTGCTCTCAGAGCTCTGCGATTCAAAACCTCTAAAAGCTGTTTAAAATGCCTTTTTGAGTCATTTATTTTGCTCAGAATTTACATGGAAACCCTTCTCTGCTCATATCATCGAGTGATTATTTTTATGTGTGGATTTTGAATGTTAATTTAGAACAGTCAGTCTGTGTACTGTGAAGTGTGCTTCGGGTTGGGTGTATTTGTGGTGTAGGTACATTAACTGGGAGAAAAGGCAGTCTTTCTGTTTTGGTTATATTTTTCTTGTATAACTGTTTTAATGTGCACACAGTAATATTTTCAGTAATTCTTGACATTTTTTTGCTGATTGTTGTGGTGCAGCAGTGTATAATTTGTCTGTTTAAAACATTTGATTATATTAGTAAAGGCTTTCAGTTTGCTACGCATTACTTGTAGTGTGTGTGTGTGTGTGTGTGTGTGTGTGTGTGTGTGTGTATGTGATGTGTGCCATTAATTAAGACACCTTTTATTGTGCCATACAGTAATTGCAGCAGTGTGAACCTGCTATCTACTGCACCTGCATGAATTTTTTATACTGCTTTGTGGTATCTTTGCTGGTAGTGGATTGTTACTGCCGTGCACTAATCCCCCAACTGGCAAAATGTATTCCTTTCCAGATTCAGATTTGTGAATTGTGTGCACTAGTTAGGTATTGTTGTGCTTTTTCGTATGCATCCCTTGAGTGCGCAGCACAATCTTAGTCTGTCTGTGTGTTTGCAGTGCACCATTAATTCTGGGAGACTGTATTTCTTGTTACGCTCTCATTTCACTTCGTCAGCACTGGGGAATTTTCCGGACAAAAGACAGTAGCATTTCATTGGCACTGGGGAATCTTCTGGAGTCTGGACTCAAGACAGTAGCATTTTGGGGATGCACATTAATTCTGGTGACTCTGAGACTACTGCATGCATGACTGAGTGAGCCATTAATTCTGGGAGACTTTGCATTTCTTGTTATGCTGTCATTTCTCTTCGTCAGCACTGGGGAGTTTTCTGGACACAGGACAGTAGCACTTTGGGGATGCACATTAATTCTGGTGACTGTGTGGGTGGGGTGCTGCCAATAATGTTGTCACTCCACCTTACTTTACGTTTAAAGTGGAATGACAACACGAAGTAATGATAACAAGGTGAAGTGAGCATTTCCTATGGGGTACTCCATGTAGCGAAGGGTCAATGTAAAGTGGCCACTTAGCATTCACTTCACAGATGGATTTTAAATTCTGCATCTCTAGGTAACACCAGTTTGGTGGGCAGTCTGCTTTTCACTTTAAAAAAAAAAGAATCAGAATCAAGCTACTAGCTATATCAGCAATCTTCACAAAACGTTAACAATCATAACATGTGTTTTTTAAACAAGGGACACTTTGAGACCTAAGGAGGTTGACAGTGTCCCTTTAAGGCCAACTTTGTAGTACATTAATGTACAAGAATTCACCTGAGTGTCTTTAATTCTAAAATTACATCCAGCTCAAAGTACAGTCAATTGGAAGTACCCTTTAGCAATGCAAGTACCAGATTATTTCCTGCTCCTACAGCTTGAGTGTTTAAACTCAAAACGCCCATTTAACAATGCAGTGAATTAAAAGAACAGTACCACAAGCAATTCTGATTTGAATGCTGCTAAAGATAAGTAGTGGGATATCCAGTGGTATGCACGAGCTAGCAGAGAGAGCTGCTACATAAGGCAAAATGATTCAAGTGTATTTATCCCATAATACTTTAGGCTTTATCTGAATGAATAGTGGCCCAATTCTCAACTGCAATGTTTTGGGCAGATCCAAAATATTGCTATACTGAGAATTTAAGATCTGAGTAAGAGGGTGGATACCACCTGACACGGGTACTAATATACAAATGTAGCTATCCAGATGTTACTGTGCATAAATATGGTTTATGCACAGTAACTGAACACAATACTGCCATGTGTAGGTACTGTATATGCATGGTGCAGTGCCATGCTCAAACATACATGGGAAAGTACATAAAATAAGGACCCCCCCACAACTACCTTAGGGCCTCTTGAAGCCCAACATGACAGTCCTTGACACTGATCCTCAACATCTTCCCTGGCAGTCAAGTGGGCCCCATCCTATTCCTAACATCCCAATAGTTCCTGGCAATCTAGTGACTCTTCTTTCCCTAGCTCTGCCCACACATTTGTGTCGGTTGATGATCCAGTCCCTTGAAGAACTGTGTCCTCACCTCAGACATCTGTGCACACCTGGAGCAGCAGTTTGACTCCCTCTACCACTCCAAAAAGTGATGGGATTTAGGGGGCATCCCAGAACTGCTGCATTAGTGGCAGCAATGGTAACTGGCACTGTGAATGCACTGCATGCCCTTAACATGCACACTCTGCTACCATCCATGCACCAGTGCAGATGAAGCAGATTGGCTCAGAAGATCCCCAACCTCCTCTGAGTAGAGCTCGTTACTGTGGATGGAGCTAAAAAATGAATTTACTAGCATACTGTATCGTGGATTCATGTTTTGATTTTTGTTTGCATCAAGTGAGTGCCTCTGTAGCTACAGTTGTTTTGGCCACACCAGATGCAGGAGTAAATGCTCTTTCATTGTGGGTTTCCTTTGCCAGGAGGTAGGAAAACAGAAGAGAGACTTGCCCCTTCACCAAGAGAGGAGAGGAGAGCAGTCCATAGAATGCTCATCCTTTCTCTCCCAGCCAGCCCCCAAGCAACCTGAGCCCACTCCTAAAATTGGGTCGTTGGTGCAGCAGACAGTAGCACTACCGCTGTGCCAGTGGGCTTATAATGGTATGCTTTCTTCTATACCATAAGAGATTGAGTTCTCATATACTTCTTCATTGTCTCCACCTAGACCTAGTAAAAGAAAACAGTGGAAAGTAGGACTGGATAACTCACTGTGGCTGTACATGTCCATTCAATTTTAGGAGGAAAGGTCATGCTCTGTACTGTGTGCCCTCAAGTGGAAGACAAATACGTACAGTACAGCTAAGTTTATATTCACAGGCTAAAGAAAGTCTCCTTTAGCCTCCCTGGTGGAACTGAGTCCTGCCTAGTTACTAGATCTGACCCCACCTTTAACTTTCTCTGCTAGTTTCTAAATGATATTTGCTGGTGAGATTCCATTAAGGTTGGAGTGCATATGATGGCCCCAGCCCTGGTCCTAGGATTTAATATCATGAAAATTAAGCTTCACCAATCTGAAGTGAAAGCAGCAGTATCTAAATGAGGGAATTACTCATTATTTTTTAAACTCTATTTACTAAAATATTTCACTATGCAATAGCACATTGTAAAAATATTTTTTTATTTCTAAGTATATCTTGGAACAGAACAGAGAAGCAAGCTTAATGGACATATTGAGCCATAGTGAAATACCACAATGGTCAGTTATGCATATGTTTCAGTGATCTTTCAACAGTTTTTAAAAGTAAACAATGATCCTGCATTAATAACTGACTGGGAAGATTGCTCCAAAACATAGGAGCTCTATATGAAGATGGGGCATGTTTTTCTCCTTTTATAAAACTTCCTGAAATATCTTAAGACAAAATTGTCATTCTGTGCTAGAATAACAAACGTCATACAATATACTGTACATTGAAGAAATATATTCTATATGTACTTAAAAACTGAAGTGCCAATAAGATAGCTACACATAACAGTACCAAAACTATAAAGCAATTTAAAAGGGAACATTTATGAAAAATGTCCATTATTATTTGAATGTCCATCAAAGTAAATTTTAAATGAGGCATTGGGCTCCTCTGTTGCTGGCAGCAGTTCAGAGATATCAATAATTAAGACTTCCCCATACTGATACTTTATTGCCACCATTTTTAGTATCTTGTGACGTCACAGATGATCAAGCTGTGCTTGAGTGTAATCTGGTTAGCCGCAGCTTGATAGTCAGTAACATCACCGTCAGTGAGATCATAAGGTTTGAAAAAATGGTGACAATGTAGTATCAATATGGGGCAAACACAGTCATCAATATCTCAGTGCTGCTGCCAGCTACAGGTAAGCCCAATACCTCATTTAAAAGAGCATGTTGGGGTTTTTCAAGCTATGATGGACACCGTTCATTCTTCTTCTTCATCTTCTTAAACTTACTTTTGGGTAATTTGGCGGTACAATATACAGTACAGTATATATACAGGGAACACTCCAAGATGGGCAGTCTTTTCCACCCTTAGGGAAGACAGGAAGGACATCGGGTGTTGGCCATCTTTGAGACTTGCAGTATCCTTTGATATTATTGAAACTATTTTAAATACCATTGCCTAACAATACTAGTGAGGAGGGGAGTTACCTAAGCCACATTAAAGCAATGCAGCTGACTCTGGAGACATGACTGACTGAATGCTGTCCATAGAGGTTACATTAATCTCTGATTAATATGCATGTACAGCTTAATTACATGCAGAAGGATTTAGTACAGGGGTATCCAATAATTTCAGGGTCATGAGCCACATTTAAATTTCTGAGTAAGACGTGAACCACAGCAATGTGCAGCCCATACCATACCCAAGGTGTGGTACTTGCCATACTATATGTACCCATATCTAGCCATATTCAGGAGTTAAAATAATAATAGAAGCATAGTCAGTTGTCAATAATTGGATTTTATTAAGTTTTATTAAACTATACTATTGGCAAAGACTATGAGGTGTAGTTGACACATAATTGACAAACCCCTTGAGAGCCACATCAAACTGCTTTGAGAGCAACATGTGGCTCGCAAGTCACAGGTTGGCCATCCCTGATTTAGTACAACAAATCCTGATTTGGATTCACAGGCAGTCGTGGAATGTCAGATTTGACTGTGCCTGAGCACTTCATGACATTTCTTACTGTGCCCAGTAAGAATGATCGCTAAATGACATACCGGACTTCTGTCCTTGCTTCTGTGGTAGACATGTGCAAAGTTGGAAAAATTCACTTCATGGACTAGTTCGCAAATTTGCCTCATTTTGCAAAATATTCTGCCATGCAAAGTTGAAACATTGCAGTAAGGTGACAGCTTCATGGAAATGCAAAGTCGCAATTTCGCTGGTGGAATTAGACACAGAGACGAACTCTCATAGGTCGGCAAAGTTAGGCACAAAAGCGAAGTTTGCACTGAAGTATGGGATTTGGAGGTCACATGTTTCTCGTCAGTGTATACAGAGGTCACATGTTACTGAACAGCCTATAGGATACAGAGGAGGCCATCTCTCAGTGTAGTGTTGTGAGGAGAGGGAGTAGAGAGAAGAGTGTTTGTTTTTTCACAGCAGGAAAAACCTGTAGATTAATTGAAAAATCGAGCTTTCTGGATTCCATATTGCTCCCAAATTGTTGTAGTGGGCCTTGTGCTCCCAGATTTGTGTTTTTTGTTCATTTAATCTGTGATTATTTACTTTAGAGTAGTGGTTTCAGTTCTGGCAGTGTGAGCCAATGGTGTGTTTGGGGGAAGGTAGCAGCAAGGTAGCCCAGAAAGATTTGCAGATTTTTTTTTAAGCAGGAGATTTCTGTTAGATTTTTGTTTCCTTAGTCTTTCTTGTTAATTTTTTTTATCTGTACAGTAATTTCTCATTTTTATTTTTTTTAATTTGAGTTTGTTGTGTTTAAGCCATTTTGTCACAGTAGTCATAATGATTTTCTAGTTATATTTTCCTTAAAATGACAGTGTTCCTTTTTTGTGTGTCATATCAAATTACTAAATACTAATAATCCCTGTGACCCCTGTCATTCTAATCTCTGTGCTGTATAAAAACAAAAAAAGGGTTCTGTAACTGTTGGGACCCTTTTCATTGTAATTTCTGTGCTGTTATTAGCAAAAAAAAGTCACTGTTGGAACCCCTGTTGTTGTAATCCCTTTGCTGTTTATTAGCAAAAAAGTCACTGTTAGGACACCTGTTGTTGTAATCCCTGTGCTGTTCATAAGCAAAAAAAGGGTTCTGTCACTGTAATAATTCCCGTTGTTGCAGTTCCTGTGCTGATTATTAGCAAGAAAGTGTTCTGTCACTGTTGGGACCCTGTCATTGTAAACCCTGTGATGTGTAACAAAACAAAAGGATTATATCACTGTTGGTACGGTACCCTTGTTGTTGCAATCCCTATGCTGTGTATTAGAAAATAAGGGTTCTGTCACTTTTGTACCCCCTATCATTGTAATCCCTATTTTGTGAAACAAAACAAAAGGGTTCTGTCACTGTTAGCATGGTACCCCTGTCATTGCAGTCCCTGTGCTGTGTAATCAAAAATAAGGGTTATGTCACTGCTGGGACCCCTGTCATTGTAATACCTGTGTTGTGTAACAAAACAAAAGGGTTCTGTCACTGTTGGTACAGTACCCCTGTTGTTGCAATCCCTGTGCTGTATATTAGAAAGTAAGGATTCTGTCACTGTTGGGACCCCTGTCATTGTAATTCCCTATGCTGTGTAAAAAAAAAAAAAAAAGGGTTCTGTCACTGTTGTTGCAATCCCTATTCTGTTTGTAAAAAATCAAGTTACATAGCAGAGAAGAATGACTGGGAAGAGAGGTTCAAGTAAAAGGAGAGGTGCCTGGGAAGCAGCAAAGAAGAGTTTCAAGCCTGTGGGGTCAAACAGTGGTGCAGTTAAAAAAACAATGTATGCAGGAGTTGCGGCAGTGTGTTCTGTGGGGTCCAGTGCTGGTAGTAGCAAAGGAGTAGTTTGCAGTGGTGGCAGTAATGTATCCAAATTTTTCTCTGTCAAGTATGTGGCAGCCATGATGGTGGAGGATGTGTCAGGTGACAAGGGAAGCAGCAACACCAGCAAACAACAAACAGTCATCGAGGAGGAGGTTCTTGGTGTCCCCGTGGATCCTGCTAGTGGTGGTGCTGTGCCTGGTAGTGTGGAGCCAGTTGTTGAGGTGGGAGAGCTACGACGTATGGGTCAGACTTGTCATGATGATAGGGTTGAGCGAGCCTAAAGATGGTGAGGTTAAGGAGGATAGATCTGTGGAGGAGGAAAACAGCAGTGACCTTGTTGTTGCTGCTGATGATGTGTCAGATCCTCTATGGGAGCCTGATTTGAAAAAGATCCAAAAAGAATGACAAACAAAACCTAACTAATTAAGAGATATAGATAAAAGACCTGACAAATAAACAATAAGAGATTATATAATTTTAACTGAGACACACTTGAAGTCTGTTGCATCCTGTTATACTGCTCCACACACCTCAAAACACAGTCTTCAACTGAGAAACAGTACTTCCTGGCCTGGATAACGACCATGTGACCTATAGAAAGAGTTCCACTTGACCAAGCGTGTCTTCTCCACTATACATCACCTTTGTACTGCAAAGGTGAAATTTAAAGGCAAAGTTACCAGGCAAAGTAGCATGGGTGAAATTTCGCCTGTTTATCAAAACTTCATGAAATGTACACAAAAGCGATGACCTCACCAAAAATTCACTGGCAAAATAAAACTTTGCAACATCTCTATTCTGTGACATTTTCTGTATTTAAGCAAATTTAAAAAAAATAACTTTTACTAGCGCAACCCACAACCCAAAACCACTTCATATTCATTCATAGATAACTGTAACAAGAAAACACAAATCACAAGTCAAAAGAAACTCCAGCAAAAAAGCAGTATTGTCACATCTGTAATTTTTTATTAAACAACTCTTATATTGCTGTTTTCTTTTCTTATTCATTCTCCAGCATTAGCATCATTGTCAGTTGCTCTACAGTACCCAGCATTGCCTTCTTGTCTTCACACCCATAATCCCCACTGTTTTTTTCACTCACCCTGTACCAGATTTGTCATGGCATTGTCATAGCAACCATTCATGAAGCACCCTGCCACTACCATTGCAACTGCTTCAAAGTCAATATTCATAGTGTACCATTCACACAGCACGATGGTCCAGGAATCCAGCAAGCTTCCTAAGCAAAACGGAAGAATCGTTGTTGTGGCCTTGGCTATACAAATCCAACTAGAGTGGAGTAAATGACACACAATACAATTTTACCCTGGCTACACATGATCAGTCTCATACAATGTTAGTGCAGTATGTCCTAAATAAATTCAAGCAATTCTGTGCAGCAAATCCACTTACTGCTGCTCACAACACAGGCTACAAATAGAGGTGCTATTTTAATCAGAGCACAGTATATCACACGGCCAGTGTTCCATGCAGAAAATAGTGGAAGGACTATTTAGTATCTAATTAGCAGGTAATTGTAGAAAAAGCATTATCAAATGAATGGAATGCATTTAAAACCATTTCACATTGCTATAAAAGCAGTAAGGTACTTGCAGGGCTTACATCATCCATATCTTTATCACACCCTAGCCTTAAGTGGCATGAGGTGAAGTATTGTGCCACACAACACCCTTTGAGTATGATTAACACATGATTGACGTAACCCATGGTTATACCTTATTGCATTATTATATTTTAGGTCAGTCATTAAAGGATAATGATTTGGGTTTGAGGGGAGTCTGTTTTCTTGTAAAGGGGTAAGGGTAGGTAACACTGATTAGTGCCCTTGTGACTCCCAATTGGGGTCTCAGGTTCTGAATCAATCAGATTGGCAGTTGGAGCATACAATGTGCAGGGGTGGGATGAGATCACTAGTTGGCCTGGATGGTCTGTCACAGAGGAGGCTGTGAGTTAAACCTTTAGCTAAAGAGCTGCTCTGCACTTTAGCCTGCCCTTTCAAAAATGTAATGTTTCAACTCTTACAGTTTGCTACAGAATGCATTTTTTAGTTCTATGTTTTCTTTTTCAGGGTTTACTCCACCTCTTGTTAGCCTGTATAAAATGTTTGTCTAAAAAGTATTTGCTTGCCTTCTACTGATTTCAATGTACCTTTGTACAAGACATCATATTGCTCACCATGACAACAGACTGTGATATCATAAACTGAAATTATGAGGTAAGCAGGGGACAGCCAAAGTCTTTTTGAAAGGCACAATGAAATGAATTCTGCATTATTAGAAGTATTTAATAGATCTATTACTGGAAAACATTGTTAAAAATAGAAAATGCTACAGTTAAATATAATTGTTTAAAACAGATTAAACATTTTATTTTAGCTGAGATTTAGGGTTGGAATCATGAAGCATTTTAGGATTAAGTCCCACTCTGTAACTCTGGTTGCAGACCAAAATCTCTGCAGCTGCAGACAGTAGTATTCAGTCCCCCACAGCTGCAGAGATGTTACGCTGGGTTCCATCAGCCATAACAGTTTTCCACAGCTGCAGGGACTTCCATGGCAACACCACCCACAAGCTCCCATAAATCGTGGAGCTTGATATAAAAAATTTCTCCACCTTTGTGAATACCACAGCTGTGGGAAAAACTATGGATTCACACGTGGTAAGCCACTTGCACTGGGTTTTTCCTGCAGCTGTGGGAAGTTTACAAGCTTTGTGAATCCAGCCCTTTATCTTTAAGGTAGGCTATCCATGTGCACTGGGCCAGTTTGCATTTGAGCCAAGATAGGTTGAGGGGGCTAAAGGGGACTATTGGGCATGTGCTTAGTGCCAGACTGGTAGTTAGGGGCCAGCCTAATCAAACCACTGTGCCAAAACTGAGACAGTACCCCTGGTTTTATGAGTTGATCTTGTCGTTTTAAGTTCAAAAGTTCTTAAGTTGGTTTTATAGTTATTCTGTCCTTGTATTTAATCTACATTTTGTGGTTCACCACAGGTGTTACAAGCTACAAAGCATTCATTCCAAGGAGGGAATCCACTATGGAAAATATGGCAGACCTGTGAGTGGTGATATACAATCTCAAGGGGATAAACAAGCTGAAAAATGAGAAGCATAATTCTGAAGAAGGTAGGCAGATTGGGGACCTCTGTGGCATTCCACTAAAAGACTCATCTTACCCCTTCAAAAAACATTATATTAAAAAGGGACTTTGTTGAAGATGTACAGTATATGCCTCTTCATTTGAAGCTCACCCACATAGACTTGGCGTGGCAATTCTGGTATGGGGGATTGTCCATTTTAGGATAAATCCATCCACTAAGAACATAAAGGATGAAGTGTTTGCCTCTGCTGGGTTTATAGAGGTGAGCATGTAATCCTTCTAAATATCTACACCCCAAGTGAAGAGGCAGAAAATAAAATGTTTTGAAAAAATATTTGGCTCAGTAATTTGTCTCAACAAGATAGGTATATATGATTGCAGGGGATTTTAACTGTGTGCTTCAGCCCATCTTCATAAGTGTCGGGTTAATAATGTCTCTGGAAGGAAGGCCGAATAGTGTCTCAGGTGGCTCAATGGGAATCTGTGGTTGTCTAATGTGTTGTGTTTTTTAACTCTGCAGTAAGGGATTACTTATTTTATTCTAATTCACCTAAACAATAGGTTTGATGTGTTAGGAGATAAAGGGGAAACAATGGAAGTGGAAAACAAAAATCCTTCAAATGAAAAAGGAGAGACACAAGTAGTATCCACAGCCCCCATCCAGCACACTGGTGAGGATGCCGCAGAAACTAGTATGGCCAATCAATCCTCAAGCAAAGACAGTACAGATGGCGAAAGGGTAGAGACAGTCTAGTCCTGGGAGATTTGATGATTAATTATACATATTCCAATCTTTGTAATAAGAGGAATGAAACTACAGTGGTGGCCTCCCTGTTCAGTGCAAAGATACAGGATATTAGAAAAAATCTAGATGGCTTTATGGAGGGATCCAAAAGTCCAGTTATAGTTTTACATGTTGGAACAAATGACATAGGAAGGAGAAGAGAATTAGATATTCAAAACTGAATGGGTATGCAGGGCCCTAAGTATCAAAGAATGCAAACTAATAATATCTGAGATACTTCCTGTTCCAGGGGCTAATTGGTGAATGCAAAGGAAATTATACAACTCAATGGCTGGGTCCAGAGGTTGTACAAGAGAGAAGAGTTTACATTTTTAAGAAACTGGGAAAGATTTAGAGAGATCAAGCTGTTCAGCAAGGATGGTCCCATCTAAATAGGGCTGGATCAAGGCTACTGGCAAATATGATAAATAATTGTATTAATAGATGTTTAAACTGAATTATCAGGGGAAAGGGGGAGGAGATGAACTCTCCAGCCTTAATGAGCAATACACTGGTATCACAGCAAAGGCAAATAAAAACATAAAGGAGGGATGGAAGTTCCTACTTTTAAATCCTAGGAGTTTAATATACAAAATGGAGGAATTACAATATACTTTGACAAAAGAAAATACACAGGTGTGTGCCATCACTCAGACCAGGTGACAACTTGATGATAGATGGGATAGAAATATAAAAGGCTACAATCTACACAGCAAAGAAAGAACTAAAAATGTTGGGGGAGTGACTTTTTATGTAGCAGAAACTATTAAAGCTGAATTATTAGAACCAGGGAACAATGACTCCTTCGAACAATTTTGGGTTAAAGTATATCCACAGTCTGGTAAAAACATTATGGTCAGAATAGTGTACAGACCACCATCCCAGGAGCTGGAGACTGACGTAGAACTCTACAGCACTCTTGATAAATTAAGACCTGACACCAACATTATCTTAGTTTGGGATTTCAATATACCAGGTATAGACTGGAGAGAAATGATGGGGAAACAAACTCAGAATGACATTTCCTCAATGTAATAAACAAGCTAAATCTAGAACAATATATAACAACAGGCACGAGAGCTGATAATACTTTAGACATGGTCATGAGCAACATGGCAGAACAAATTTTAGACTCCAGAATAATCGTGCCACTAGGCAACAGTGATGACAACATGGTATGGTTTAATATTAGGGAGACCAACACAAAATTGAAAGGCAGAACAAAAATCAAATGTTTTGGTAAAGGAAACTTCAACATGATGAGACTGGAAGGTCATGGAACTGGGAGGCTGATTTTAGACATTTAGGTCTCAATGGAATGTGAAGCACTCTTAAAAATAAGCTGGGCTATTTAGTGGACAAGTATATGCTGGAAAGAGTTAAATATAACAAGTGTGGTAGAATACCAAAGTGGTTTGACAAAAGGGTGGTTAAATTAATAAGGACCAAAAAGAAGGCTTATAAAAGGGCTAGAAAAATGAAAACACAGAAAGGTTGGACAAAATGCAAAATAACAGTAAGGGAATGCAAGAAACATATAAAACGAGCCAACATAGACTACGAATTAAAACTGGTATCAGAAGTTAAAGACAATTACAAGTCCTTTTATAAATATATCAGCTACAAACATGGGGATAATGTTCATGTTAGACCACCACAGGATAACAAGGGTAATCTGGTTAATGAAGAAATGGACATGGTCCAGTTACTAAACAGCTATTTTTGCTCAATTTTTAGCAATAAACCAAATAAAACATTAACTCTTTGACTTAGACAGTGAAAGTGATACAATAGAGTTGGACAAGAATGATATTAAAATAAGGCTACAACATATAAACCCAAACAAAACACCAGGCCCAGATGAAATTCACTCCAGAATAATTAAAGAACTGTCAGACGAATTGTCTAGATCCATTACCATGTTATTACAAAAGTCATTAAACATGGGGAGTACGGCAGAATGCTGGAGGCAAGCTACAGGAGTCCCTATTTTCAACAAAGACAGTAGAAATCATGTGACAAATTATCGCCCAATAAGCTTAACATCAGTCTTAGGAAAGGTCCTGAAGGGCATAATTAAAGATGAAATTGAGAAATCTATTGCAGGGTCAAATATGACAGATGACACACAAAATGGATTCAAAAATGGTAGATCTTGTCAGACAAATTTGTTACAAGTTTACGACAAGGTTGGCAGAGCCCTGGATAAAGGGTTTCTGGTTGATGTTGTGTATATGGATTACAACGTAGCATTTGACACAGTATCACACTATGAATCGGTAGAAGCACTTTTAAAAGCAGGAATCAATATCAACATAGTGGCCTGGATAGATTCATGGGTGGAAAAATGGGAACAAAGGGTGAATATTCGTGGGGTGACATCTGATTGAGCTAACGTGACTAGTGGAATCCCTCAGGGCTCCGTTCTGGGACCCACTTTTTTTAACTTTTATGTGTCAACAATACAGTGCAGTGATGGAATGTGGATATCAAAATTCACTGGCGATACTAAAATTGGCAGAGTTGGTCAAGTTAGAATCATGGACAAATGAACATAAACTCAAGCTGAATCTTGACAGATGCATAGTAATGCACCTAGAAAGATCAAATCCTAGGTTAAATTATGTCCTGAATGTCAAAATTCTTAAAGAAACAGCTGAAGAAATAGATTTGGGGGTGATAATTACAAACATCCTCAAGTTCAAGTTCCAGTGTAACACAAGGGCAAAGAAAACAACCAAAATACACAACTGCATTAGAAGACACATCAGTAGCAGGGATAGAAGGCTGGTAATGCTTCTGTATGTATCTTTGGTAAGGCTGCACCTGCAATATTGTGTCCAATTTCTGGCACCTAGTACTAGGACAGAAATTAAAACCCTTGAAAGAGTGCAATGTAGTGCAATAAAAATGATCAATCGTCTTACAAATTTAAAAAATGAGGACAGGCTAAGGAACTTGAATCTTTTCTCAGTGGAATGTGGAAGGCTAAGATGAGACCTATGTCTGCTCTTTGGTTCACTAATAAATGATGATCTATGGGAATGTTTGGGGTTTAAATTAAATGATCAAAAGTACATGGCAAGAGCATAGAGTCTACAATTTAAAGGGGAAATATGTTATGCAAAGTGGAGAGCTACCTGGTACAGCCAGAGGGTGATTGCGGCTTGAATTGGTCTCTCTGTAGAAGCAGTAGGCAGTAAAGACATGACCGTGTTTAAGGATAGACAGGAGAAACATTTTTCAATTCATGCATTAGAATATCCCCTTATGTAAAAGGGATAAGCTTTAAATAGGACCTCAGGCCTCACTTAGCTCATAAAGAACTATGAGAGTACTCCAGAATCAGTTTCCTTTTGCTTTCTGATAATTCGCTACATGCGACTGAGAACTATGATAGTAAATCTATCACAACATCTGACCGTGCCCCAGTAATACTAGACCTTAACTCATTCAGGCCTAGATACACCTGTAGGTGGCATCTGAAAGCATAGCCACTCAGGCCAATAATGCCTGTAGACATACTCAGCTGACTTATACTCAGGCCTAGAAATGTCTGAGGAAGTCAGTAGTATTTACTTAAATATTAAACAAGCCAAATTGCTTAGAATTAATTGCATAGTGCCGTTAGAAAAGTAATTTCATGCTGAACAATTTTGCTGCTGATACTTTGTGTTTATCATGTATACTTTAGGAGTTCTTTGCATTTGTTTAAGGTATGGTGTGCATGGCTGACATCTGTCTCTCAAGGCTCACCTAAGCACCTCAAATAAATCTGAAAAAAAACCACAGTTGCTTGGTATTTCAACTAGTATAAAATAAAAACTAAATGGATTACAACTGATTATATAGCACCGTTAGAAAGGTAATTTTGTGCTGCACAATTTTACTGCTGATACTTTGTGTTTATCATGTATACTTTAGGAGTTCTTTGCATTTGTTTAAGGTATGGTGTGCATGGCTGACATCTGTCTCTCAAGGCTCACCTAAGCACCTTGAAAAAATCTGAAAAAAAAACACAGTTTTTGGTGTTTCAGCTAGTATAAAATAAAAACCAAATTGATTACAATTGATTGCATAGCACCACTGGAAATGTAATGTTGTGCTGAACAGCTTTGCCGCTCGTACTTTGTGTGTAGCACTTACAGTTCAAGAGGTATTCACATTTGTTTGTGGCATGCTGATTGTGGATTGATTTTGCTTAGAAAGGCCCAGGACACAGTGCTAAGAGTATACAGGGCACACATGGTGGAAGTCTCAAAGAGCTCTTGTGGTGTGAATGAGTTAACATTGTCTGACCCCTTAAAAACTCTCATATGGAGAATTAAATAATTAATTTAGTTATTTATTTACAAATTCATAACTGGGAAAGGACCACTGAGCTGATGCTCATTTCAAGGTGTTACAAGAGTGATGGGAAGTATCTCATTACTGAATGACCCTGACATTCATGTACTGGTACAAAATAAACTCACAGAATATCTTGCTATAAATAACGGAGGAGACATCTACAGTGTTGTGGTGGGATGGGAAGAAATCATCTCCAACAGGATACATAATTATCTATGCCTCACCTAAAAAAAAAAAGAAAAATAGCATTGTCTAGTAGTTAGATGTAGACTTTGGACTTTCTGACACTGAAGCAGAGCGTAAAATCACCTTAGATGAGGGGCATCAGTGGCACTTGGTGGAACTTGGAGCAGACTTGTCCAAATTGCTTGAAAAGATATGTGGGACATTGGGATATTCCAGACAGTGGTTTTATGAAGTGTAGGGAGGGGGGAAAAGGCAGAAAACACTTAGCATAGCAGCTGTGGAAGGATGCCGGCAGTAGGGCAGTGCTGAAGCCTAAGACCATAAATAACCCACTAGTAACAGTCACAGATCCTAGAAAAGTGGTAATCATTTTCACACAGTACCACTGTGTATGACATGGTGTAGGGCAGAAAGGGTGGAGAATTAAACAAGAAAATTTGCTGCAATTTTGTTAATAAGCCAACTTGGATCAATTAATGACAGATTGGCAGACTAAACTAAATGCACACTACACAGTGGAGGATGTGCTAAAGACCATTGAAACTCTTAAACCAGTAAGCTTCCAGGACAGAGGGACTGCTATCACAATTTCATAAAACTTTCTCAGACCTGAAGGTGCCACTGGTGTGACAGGTCTGCCTGGGCATCCAGGGAGGAGAGGAACACTGGGATCCAGGCAACATACACAGATCTCACTCATCCTGATTTGATACTCTGTAATTCCTACAGACCAATACAACTCCTGAAGGTATTTTTACCTTCATTCTAGTGTGCCGGTTGGAAGATTTGGTTGTGACCCAATAGTTCACTGGATCAAATTTATTAAAGGGATGCACTTTGTAAGTAACATTTGGAGAATACTAAACATCTTCTCCATAATAGAATAACCCAAGCTTACAAAAGGCCATTTTTATTGACTCAGAAAAGCCTTTGACCAGGTGAGCTATGGATTCCTCCAACAAACACTGGGGACAATGGTCTTCTGTGAGCTTCTTCATACTGCATTAGCAGTGGGACAGGTGAACAAAGTTCCATCTTCTTGATTTTGCCAAACAGTGGGTATCCATCAGAGGTTCCTCCTAGCACCATTGATTTTTGGACTGTGTATTGAACCATTGGTACAGGCCATCCAGGAAAACCCAGATATGAGGGGTTATAATCAGTGATAGTAAACATAAATTGTCCCTTTACATGGACAACTCTGTAATTTTTCTTAGTTCTCCTAAGACCTCAGTCTCTGCTGTACAGAAGGAGCTGGGAACATTTGTGGAGTTGTCTGAATATTCTTGTATTATGTTAAGTGTAAGATGATTAAGCTTAGTTGCCATTGCCCACTTCAGTCAAAGATGAGCTTCCTTTTGCTTGGGCCACCTGCAATACAGCGAAATACAGTATCTTGGGGTTCATGTCTGTGGGAGGATGGTAGGTTTACAAAAGGAAAACAAACATCATGTGTCACACTTAATACAAAACCACTGCGGTTTTATTCCACAATGTCAGTTTTTCCTTAAAAAGGCAAGTCTTTGAGACCACCTTACATATAACATAGGCAGTTCTTTGTAAGAACTGATCAGGTTAACCAGACTAACTAGGTAAATCAGAAGGAATCTCTCCATCTCTCTGGCACTGTCAACCAGGTCTCAGCTTGAAAATGGTTTCTCTTACATTCAGACTCCTCTTAAGCAGTGAAGTATTTCCCTTAACCAGACCAAAGACAGACTGACTAGTTTCAGTTCCACAAGGCCGATCTATCGTCCACTCTGGGTCACATGATCCGCCTCACTTCCAACACACAAGTATAAAAGACCTCATTAAATGACTGTCTGTCTTCTAAGAAGCAGGGTTCCCATGAAGTTAAGGTTTCTACTTTATTTCATACAAAAAAAATGGACTCTCGGGGCAGGATATTAAATCACACAAAAGGCATTTAAGCATATAATACAACAACCATTTCATCCCTATCACCTAGTGTGTGGTTGTGCTTAAACTGTGACTTTGAACAATTATTTTTATTTATATTTGGCTGACTTGTCCTACAGGCTTTTATTCATTGCCAGGCAGCCATGAGTTCCACATGGACGGGACACCCCTGATTCTGACATGCAGCATTAGGCCTTCTAAGGCTGGATAGTCTATGCATACTGATCTCATATCAACTTCAGAGCTCAGCTTTCCCTGCTGTCTTGAGTAAACACCATATTTTTGAATTCCACAAAGGTCCTGGGCTCAGTCTGCAGTGCTGACCCAGGACGTGTGAAGCACATGGCTTCATGTTTCAATCTCTCCCTGCTGGATACAGTGCTTTGTAGTCTCGGGGGGAGGGAGAAATCTGTATTTTATTAAATAAGCTCCTTCTTTGTTTAAACTAAATATTTGTTTTTAATCCTGCTCCTTTTGGAATGAATGTTGGCAGAACTGTTGTCTCAGGGCTCATCATTTTCCTTGCTGGCCCTAGACTTTTGCATAACTGGCTGTCTGCCAGCTAAGAGTGCTGGGCTCCTTGCATGCTTTCTCTCCTTTCCACCCAACACTGCTGTCGTGAAAGGAAAGTGGGGACAAAATATATAAAATATGTAGAAAGTAGTACTCTTATGCTTAGAGCTTCTGCACTCCAGCAGTAAGCCCTTATTTATTTAAATAGCAGGCTCAGAGGAGCAGAGCTGAAGTGTCTTTCCAGTGTCCCTTCTGCTCAATGAAAAAAGGCAGGCTGGGATACAAACAATAAGAAAACAACCCTTTGTTTTCTAGGGCCCCATTTTGAGATGTCTCCCAGCAGGGACACCTTTTATTTACATCTGATCACCCAGTAGGGAGATTACTGCACATTACAGCCCTCCTGCCAGACCCACTTCCCCTGGGATCAGAGGGCCTAGAACTAATGCTGTCTGGGGGAGGGGGGAAGGGATGGAGGGGGAGGAAAAGAAGAAAGAGAAACTGAAGAAGAAATCACCACCAGATGGCCAGACCAGGGTGAAGCCAAGGGAGAGAGAGGAAACAGAGAAAAAACAGAATGAAGGTAAACATACTATCTTCATCTATTAACTTATCTGTCTTATTTACACGACATCCACATTGCAGCACTGTAAAGGCTACCCTTATCGTGGTGATCCCGCTTTAAAACTAATCCCCTTTTTACTGCAGGAGTATATATACATCCTGAATCTACATATGTTCAAACTCATACGTACTCAGCACTCAAAGAGTTAATCAGAGACAGGCGCCTAAACCCAGTCATGCAGCTCCATCCTGGCTGTGCTTGCTGGTATGCATATCCTGCATCCTGGAGACAGAAAAGGAGGTTGCTTTTATTGTGGGCCTAATTCATGGGATTTTGATTCGGGTTGGGGAGGTATTAAAAGAAATTACACAGGTGAAATGATATGTTACCCTGAGATGATGTCCAGGTAGGTGGCATCACTACCTACCTACTCATATCCCTACAGGCTCCTGGGCAAGTTTAACGCTTGGGTCGATGATGAACCCTCGCAATTTGGACAACACTTCCTCCAACTGATGACATCTCTGGGCCTCACAAAGATAGTTACCACTGCTACCCACAAACATGGCCACTCTCTTGACTTAGTCTTCCTCCTGGGGAGCGAAGCCTCAGATTTGGGGGCGGAACCAGTCAGATGGTCCGATCACTACACCATGGGGTTCAATTTTAGCACCCCCCTTCATAGGCCTACCCCTGTGTAGATGGTTAGATATCACCCTTTACGAGATGTTAGCTCTGAAGGCCTAACAGCGGTACTTGATCTATCGATTATTCCAGTGGCAAACAATGACCCAGAGACCCTCGTGGCGGCATATAATACGGCCATTTTGGCGGCCCTGGGTGTCGTTGCTCCTGTTCAAGTTTATCCTCTCTCCCTTCGCTCTCGGTCCCAATAGTTTGATGGGACTTTGATGGAGATGTGGCGATAGGATGAAGGTTAGACAGTTGCTCGCAGAGATCTGCCCTTGATGCCGACCACCTTAAATTGATGGATCATTATCAAGCCTATCAATCTGAAATCACCCATAAGAAGGCAGTGTTCCTGTCCGGGGAGATTGCAGCCGCTCAGAATCAACCAGCTCAGCTTTTCTGAACTGTGGACAGACTGTGCAACCCAGCCTGTCTACAAGTCTGGAAAGCCTTTTCACGAATAGGGTGCAATGAACTTGCTCAATTCTTTGCGACTAAGGTGGCTGACATCAGGGCGGTGCTCCAACCGGCACACTCTATGGGTGTTGCTTGGGATCAGTGCTTGGCCACTAGCCCTCAGCTTTCCAGGAGTACCTTCGACCACTCAGAGTTCATAGATGGCATGCAGATTGTCCAGGGTGCGCGCCCTACATGCTGTAGTTTGAATCCAGGACCAACTTCCCTGTTTTTGGGTTGCATTGATTCCATCGGTCTGGTCCTAGCATGGATAGTCTGGTGTTACTTAGAAACAGGTGAGTTTCCTAGCTCCCTGAAGGAGGCGGTGGTAAACACCCCTCCTGAAGAAAGATTCTTTGGACCCAAACTGCCATGCAAACTACAGACCAATCTCTAACCTCCCCTTTTTAGGGAAGGTGGTTGAGAAGGTAGTGGCCATATAACTGGAGAACCATTTGACCATCCATGACATCTATGTACCTCTCCAGTCCAGCTCTTGAAAGAGGCACAGTACTGAGATGGTGCTGGTTCAGGTGCTTAATGATCTCCTGATGGCTAGAGATCAGAAAAACCATTCCATCTTGGTTATGCTAGAGCTCTCATCAGTGTTTGGCACTGTGGACCATGGGATTCTGCTCGGTTGCCTGAGGTTCATCTATGGCCTGTTGGGTGCAGTCCTCAGGTGATTTACGTCTTTCCTCACTGGCAGAACTCAGAGGGTGGTGTTGGGGATTAATTCCTCCTGTCCAGTCTCTCTGTCATGTGGGGTCCCTCAGGGATCATTGTTATCAAACATGTTGTTCGCTGTGTACAGGATGGAGATCTCTTAGTCTTTAACAACTGCCTTGCAGAAATCCAGGATTGGATGGATTCATGCTGGTTGAAGTTGAACTCAGAAAAGCTTGAGGCGGTGGTTGTGGTTCCAGGACACCAGATGAGGGGGTTGGGAGTAGGTTCACCCTCAAGGCTTTTTCTTGGGGGCCTATTACTCCCGGCCTCTGAACAGGTGCAAAATGTTGGGGTAATTTTTGATGATGGGCTAATACTGCATTAGCAGGTGTCAGACATCATCAAGACCTCTTTTTACCATCTGAGGAATATCTCCAGGGTTAAGCACCCTGTTCCATCCAGCGATTTTCCCTCATTGGTCCTTGCCTTTGTGTCCTCACGCTTGGATTACTGCAACTCCCTCTACCTAGGACTACCTGGGATGGAAATCCACCACTTGCAGCTAGTGCAGAATGCAGCTGCCCAGCTTTTGATGGGAACCTCTAGGACCTGTTATATTTCTCCATTGGTATGAGGTCTGCACTGGCTGCTGGTACAGTGGTGGATTACCTTTAAAGTTGGTCTTCTGACTTATAAAGCCTTACATAGACTGGGCCCGGACTACCTGAAAGAGCTTCTGGTACCTTACTACCCTGGGCAATCGCTCCGCTCAGCTGACGAGGGGTTGCTAGAGATTCCAAGGGCATGTTTAAAATGTTCTGGGGCCCGGGCATTTACGCATGCTGCCCCATCCTTTTGGAATTCTCTGCCCCATCAGTTATGGGAGTGTGTGACTGTGGAGGGATTTAAACAAGCCTTAAAAACACACCTCTGGCACCAAACATTTGGTGACTGATTTATTTTAATTTCTTATAGCCTTATCTTCTGTTTTATACTATTTATGCTGCTGTGCAATTTGATATGTTTTTAAATTATTTGTTAGGCACCTTGGTTTTTGAAAGGTGCGATAAAAATAAAATTTATTATTATTATGTGATAGGTCACCTACTGACCCCATCAAAATCTCCCCATATCTTTCTAATATATTTAAACTAAATTATTATATTTTGAGAGGTCAGAGAGTACTTGCCCGCTGGAAGCTGTTACCTTTTCCTTTTAAGTAAAATCAGTACCATAAAAATGAAACATCAATACCATAAGAATGAAACATCTGTACCATAAAAATTAATACCACAGTATCTCTTTTTATTTCAAAATGTCCGTTTCCTCATCCCTGAGGGGGACTGGTGGTCTCTTCATTCACTTCTTCTAGGCTTTATCTGAGATGGTGACAGGTGAAGGATTAAACATCTCACATTAATCATGACATGGCAAGTGGAACGTTTGGGTCTCTGATTTCTTAAAGGGCAACCATGCTGCCCAGCATCTATTTGTGGTGACATGAGCTAAGCTATGGGTAGATTCTCAGTGGTACAAAATAGAAGATGTACCTTCTCTCTCTTAGCCCCATTATTCACACTGCCTATACAATATCAAAGTTATGGCAGCAATATGGTCACAGGCAGTCAACACCTGGACAAGACATTCATTGAAAATAGTACAAAAATTCTTATCCATCCCTGGAACCCCCATTAACAATGGATCTTTAACTTCATATTAGAGGATCCAGATTTTTCATCTTCACCCAAGACTGACATTAGCTATTTTTGGTGGAACCAAAATACTTTTTCTAGAGTGAAGCAGCTAGTGCTCAATCACTTCTGTGTCCTGTTTGATACCTTGAAGATGGAAGCTGGGGTTGAAAACAAAGACTTCTTTTCATGTCTTCAAGTACGGCACTATACACAGACAGAGGGTAGGCAAGCAAAGATCAACAAAGATCTTTCCAAATGGAGGACTTCTTCTGTAGGCAGTAAAACGTAAGACTCAAGGCAGAATCATTAAAATACCATCAACAGCTTAATACAAATCAATATGTCAGTTTGCATCAGTGTCCCACCTTCTCTCCTACTCCACAGTTGAAAATAAGCAGAACTGCCTAGCCCTCCTTTCCCAGTCAACAAAAACTAAATAAATAAAATAGATATACCGTATGCTGTATAGCTTTTCTTTTCAGAGAGCAGTTGGACATTCCATCCAGTGCATTAAGGAGCAATGTGAGGGTGACTCAGGGAAAGTCCGTCCTAATGGACAAGTGGGAAAAGGACAAGGAAAGGGGATGGAAGGTATTTGTTTCACTACTATGGTGAGAAATACAATGGAAATTTGTTCTAGGTATTTTCACACTGCAACAATTACTAAACACGCAGAAGACCAATTTGTGTCATAGAGTTTGTGGGCAGCAAAGTTCTCATTATCATGTTTTCTGGGTGTGCCCATGCATTCATATTATTAGAAGATGATTCATCAGGGACAACAATCTATTCAGGCTAGGATCATCTCATTTAATGTTATACATTTTATATTGGAATTCTCAGTGATGGACCTTGGTTGCAGAAAAAAAGGGTTGTTTGCCATTTAGTGTCTCACAAATGCCAAGTGGATCACTCCTTCCTGACTGATGCACACTATCCCCTTAAAGAGATCCTGAGTAGAGATGATGGGATGTGGTGGTAGATGCACTGGATTATGGCTGACCGTTGCCAAAATGACATCTTGATATCTTGAAGTAATAGGAGGTATAAATGGGGGATGGCATTTCAGCTTAACCAAGTACCTGGCAGTCAAACCACCACTCCAGAAAAGTATAGCAGCATGTGGGGACTTCTTTTTGAGGCCTTTCATTTTAGAATTTGGTAGCTGAGGGGTGAATACTACCATATGGGGTGTACAGAAATACATGTTTATTATAGACTAGTACTGTCTATCCATGTCACGTGGCTTTAGCTCCTTTTATATACTGGGGTTCCTACAGATGCAAATAGAAAAAACATGTGTCTGGTTTCTTCAACAGTATCCTCTTTTATTACATCTGTAAAGGAAGTACAGTACATGAATATATAAATGTTATAATTTATGTAATTGATTATATCAGACTGTATAGACAGAAGTCATCTGATTACAGTATATATACTATGTACAATGAATTAATTTCTGTAATGTTGCTTTTGAAATAAGCTGAGTTATAACAAAGATCAATGTTGCCAGATGTATGTACTTCCTGAGAAATCTCTGACTAAACTAATTTAAAGGCAAATGCATTCTGTTAATATGGAGAACTTGCCACTATCTGTGCCAAAAGTAGGCCTTCTATCTTTAACATGTGAGTATAAAATGACTGACATGCCTTGCTAGTTCCACTTCCCCCTAATAAAGTGGTCAGGTTAGTTGATATCTTGGAGGTGGAAGACTAGTTTTGCTGGCCAAGGCACCTAGCTTCACCTGAGCTCTTTCCTTCTAGGTTGCTTGAAAGGACAGAGCAAAGAACCTTACCAGAGCAAGGGAAAGGATTAAGACTTCTTTTGTCTAGGCAGATTTACTGTGTGTTGTTATTTTTATTTTGTACTCACAGGGATTGTTACTGTTTGTTGCTAACATTTTATTGCTTTATTTTTCTCTGATTCAAATTGATGTTGCTGGGTATATCCTCTGCTGTGTCATTACAAAGTGTGCCTACAGGTGTGTGCTAACAGATTACTGCTGTAATCTTCTGATTCAAATTGCCTTTTGCAAGGTATATCTTCTGTTACTGCTTTATTTTTCTTTGTAGCAAAGTGTTTCTTACAGGGTATATCTTCTGTGAAATTATTACAGGTGGTGCTTTACAGGTTTTACAGTTTTATCTGTCATTAGGATAAGCATTCAGGGTTACTGCATTTGTTGCTGACTGATTGTTTCTGCTCTTACCTCCTTGTTTCTTTCATCCATGGTTCTTTTTCAGCAGGGGAAGGGCCCAGTCACCCACCCCCATCCCCAACCACCCCACAATACACTCCTTTTATAGGGTAGCACAGTAGCGACATTTCCTGTGGCAAAGCAGGAAGGGGCAGATCAGTGGGGTATCCACACGGTGACCTCATTTACAGGGGCACTAGTAATTAAACTTGTTATAACAAGTAATATAAAAACAAACAAACAAAACACAAACTCAAACTTTTGCTTTCATTTTCTTCCTTCTAATTACTCTGATCAGGTTATAAACCCAGCAACTTATCTGGAATGGATATCATTAAGAGCAGGTACTGCAGAACACTTTTCAGAGGGGCAGTTTTACAGGATTTAGGACACTGTCCTACATGCTGGGCCATTGGAGATCTTAGGGCTCAGCTCCAGGCAGAATGGGCAGAGATTGCATGCCTCAAATTTCATATTCAAGAGGAAATATATGATAAGAATCACCCGCCATTTCCCCAACATCCAACAGAAGCACCTCAACCACAGAAGGTAGTTAGTCTGGAAGGTTGGCAGGTGGTTAGGAGGGGCAAATTGGGCACCCCATCACTCAGTGCTCTCCAACATATTACCTCCACAAACCATATAAAAACTACAAACAGGTATCTGCCTCTATCTCAGAAATCAAACAAAAAGGCAGAGGACACTGCAGAGCAGGACACTGCAGCACAGGAGCTGTCACAACAAAACAGGAACCAAAACAAAAAAGCAAAAAGAAAATACAAAAAAACTTCTGCTCATAGGAGACTCCATGATTTGGGGAGCTGATACCTATCTTCAGCCAGGGGTAATGGTCAGATGTCTCCCAGGTACATCAGTGTGGAGAGACACTAACCACATTGCTAAAGTTGTTCAGGAAGCAGGAGAAAACATTGATGTCCTGGTACACATAGGGACTAATGATCTCGTCAGCCGGTCGGTTATGGAGACAAAGGAACACCTAACCAGGCTGGGTGACAAACTATCATCCATTTTGTCCGGCATCTCCTTCTCTGAGATCCTGCCAGTCTGGGACAGGGGGGCAGATGGACAGAAGGTCAGAAAAGGGGAGATAGAGGAGCTAAACATGTGGCTCAGGGGTTGGTGCCAGGAAAAAGGACACAAATTTGTAGGGACCTGGCAACAGTTTTGGGAGCGAAAGTTCTTTAAATTTGATGAACTGCATCTGACTAAGGAGGGAGTCAGTGCATTGGGGCAGACGTTTGATGTCTACAGAATATTTAAACTAGCAAATGGGGAGAGGGATGCAGCACCCCATATGTCGAATGGGAAGAACACCTCTCCCCCCTCAGCTAGTGGTCAAACAGGAGTTCAGCATGTTTGCAGTTCATTTATATCACCAGGTAAGAAAAAAGCTCCAGCTTCCCATATGACACACAGGGGAAATGCCAGATCTCACCCAACAACTAACACACTGAAATCTGGCCAGTGGAAAATCATTTATATAAATGCTCACAGTCTGGGAAACAAGATCCCAGACCTGTAGGCAATAATGACAGAGGCTAAACTGGACATAGTAGCAATTAACGAGACATGGATTACCAGTAACCACACTTGGGAGACTTCAGTACCTGGCTATGTTCTTTTCAGAAGAGACTGAGGTGCAAAAAGGGGGGGTGGAGTGGCCCTGAATGTCAATGAAAATATCAAAGCTACAGAAATTCAGAATACACATAAGGAGCCAGAAGAACTGTGGGTCACCCTGGAAACAGGAAATGGGATAGCCATAAGAACTGGGGTTGTCTACAGGCCCCCAGACCAGAGGGATGACATAGACACATTACTGTTAAAAGATATACAAAACATGACAGCCAAAAGGGAGGTTCTGATAATGGGAGACTTCAACATGCCAAATACAGATTGGTCAATACTAGCAGGAACATCTGCCAGAACTAGACACATGGTGGATTCCCTGCAGAGGGAGGGCCTCACTCAACTGGCACAACAACCCACAAGAGACAGGACTATCCTAGATCTAGTACTGACTAACAGGGAAAGGATCACAGATCTCCAGGTAGAAGGTCACCTGGGGGCCAGTGACCATCACATGGTATGGTTCAGTTTGGCCACTACAACTAAATCATGCCATTCCAAGGCAAAAATATGGGACTTCAGAGGCGCTGACTTTGATAAGATGGCCAACAGAGTTAAGCTAGCCCTGGCAAAAAGAAATACAGGTGAGGGGGTACAGGCAAAGTGGGCAAGAATAAAGGATGCAATACTTAAAGCAACATCCCACTGTGTTAAAGAGAAAAGGAAGTGCAAAAGAAGAAGAAAACCACTTTGGTTCTCAAAAACAGTAACAGAAAATGTCAGAGCCAAAAGGCTGGCATTCAGGAAATATAAGGGAGCACAGCGGGATGAAGATATGGCGGCATACCAAACTTCCCAAAGGGAAGCAGGGAAGGCAGTAAGGCAGGCAAAGGCCCAAACCAAGGAAACACTAGCACGAACAGTAAAAGAAGGTGACAAGACCTTCTATAGATACATTAGTGAAAGGAGAAAGTCCAGAGGGGGTATTACTAAGATCAAAGGAGATAAGGGAGAGTGTGAGAAGGAGGACCATGTAAAAGCATATATCCTAAATAGATACTTCTGCTCAGTATTTACTGAACAGAAGGTAGAGCAGGGCCCATAGCTCAGCACCATGGACAAAGGGGGGGGAGGGAGGTGAGCACTAGTCCTTTCACAAAAGAAAGGGTCCTACAAGAGCTCAATAAGCTCAGGGTGGACAAGGCAATAGGACCTGATGGCATACATCCCAGGGTACTAAAGGAGCTAAGGGTGGAACTAGCAGAGCCATCATCAGAACTGTTTGGGTGAGTCTCTGAGCACAGGAAAGGTCCCAGAAGACTGGAGAAGGGTTCATGTGATCCCGCTCCACAAAAGTGGTTGCAGGAAGGAGGCAGGGAACTACAGAACAGTTAGTCTTACCTCAGTAGTGGGCAAGATTATGGAGGCACTCCTTAAGGAAAGGATAGTGCAACACCTGGAATCCATAGGAGCCCAGTATCCAAGACAGCTTGGGTTTACAAAAGGAAGGTCCTGTCAAACTAATCTCACAGATTTTTTTTGACTGGGTAACCAGAGTGGTGGACCAAGGGAGAGCAGTTGATGTCGCCTACCTTGACTTCAGTAGAGCATTCGATACTGTTCCACATAGAAGATTGATTAATAAGCTGAGTAGGCACGGGGTGGGTCAGAAGTTGGTCAACTGGGTGGCAAACTTGTTGGCGGGCCAAAAACAGAGAGTGGTGGTAAATGGTATACAGTCAGAAGAGATGCAAGTCACATGTGGGGTACCTCAGGGATCAGTCCTGGGGCCAGTCCTCTTGATATCTTCATCAGTGACATTGCAGATGGACTGGAGGGTAAGGTTTGTCTGTTTGCAGATGACACCAAAATCTGCAACAGAGTAGATGATCCAGATAGGGTGGGCAGAATGAGAAGAGATCTGGATAAACAAGCAAAATGGTTGGAAAAGTGGCAACTGGGGTGTAATGCAAAGAAGTGCAAGATCATGCACATAGGGAAGAGAAACCCTGAAGCCACCTATAGGCTGGGAGTGGGGTTGCTGGCAGTCACAAGGGAAGAAAGAGATTGGGCATCATCATCACCGATGACCTGAAATCATCCAAACAGACCACTAAAGCAGGAGGTAAGGCTAGGGGGATGTTAGGGTATATTAGTAGGGTTATCACAAGCCAGAAGAGGGAGGTAATAATCCCTCTTTACAAGACACTGGTTAGGCCCCATCTGGAGTATTGCTTGCAGTACTGGAGGTCACACCTTCACAAGGACATTAACCAAATTGAGGCAGTCCAGAGAAGAGCAACCAAAATGGTGCAGGGACTGCATCAGAAAACATATGAGGACAGATTAACGGAGCTCAATATGTATATCCTAGAGCAAAGGAGGGAGACAGGTGATATGATTGAAATATTCAAAGACCTTAAGGGCATTAACAAGGTGAAAGAGTCTAACATGTTTCAATATAAGAAAAATAGCAGGACAAGAGAACACAGCATGAGATTAGAGGGAGGCGGATTAAGGGTTAATGTGAGGAAGTTCTTTTTCACAGAAAGGGTGGTGGATGCATGGAACGGCCTACCTCAGGAAGTGGTGGATATGAATACAGTGCAGGGCTTCAAACAGGTATGGGATAGGCATAAGGGAGCAATACAGATGAGTATTAATAGATAGGCCATTGACAGAGCAAAGGCCGATGGCACATTTATAAAGTAGAAAAAGAAATGGGCAGACTGGATGGGCTTTGCAATCCTTATCTGCCATCAACTTCTATGTTTCTATGCTTCTATGCTTCTATGTTGTATTGCAAAGCACCAGGAATCTAGGCTGGTGCTCACCAGTTTGTGTAAATGTGCAGCCTTTTGTAAATAAAATACCATTGCAAGTATAGAGCATTTGCGTGCCCCTATTTGGACACTTTGTGACTATCTGAATTTGGCAGCACCAGTGGTTTGACAGTACCCAACTTCTCTCTTGGCAAGCTTCAGTCATTCCCCTTCTCTCTCCTGCCCTTCTGTGAATATACTGTATACTGGGCTCTATTCACTAACATGTGGAATGTACTCGTGATTTGTGCATGCAGAGCCCACACTGCTCCGTATCCCAGGACAGGTGCTCACTGGCCAGTATTCACCATTGCCAGTCACCTGTCTGCAACCCAGCCCCCCTATCATGCAGCTGTGCAGGGGTGGAGCACAGCTGCACAGGAGTGGCTCATAGGATGCAGGCAGGCATCCACTGAAATCGGATGCTCGTCCTGGTTCCCAAAGTGTATCCCCTGTTGCAGGCATGCAGGGGATCCTGGGAAGGTGCAGACCATGCGAGCAGATACCTATGGGTAAACACCCAAATGGCTACCCCAGCCCTCCCTGCCAACCTGGTGCCTACCTCTCAATTTTTTTGTGACTGGAATGAGGGACACCGACACTCAAAATGATGGACAATGAAGGACATTGACTCTCATAATTAGGGACACATCTGCAAGTATGGAGATACAAACTCAGAAAGCTGTGGAGACCACTGTGTTTACTTGTAAAAAGTTCATATTTGCTTTGGCATCTTAGAAATAATGACTTTCTGCTGTACTGTATGAATTTAAAGCACCTACCTTGTGGGGGAAACACCTTCTATAGCAGGGATGGCTATGGGACAGAGGACTTTGAGGAGTAACATGAGGGATGTCTCTCATAAGCTGGTTCAGTTAAGAGGTATGGCCCAGTGGGCTGGGGCAGCAGTGTGCAGTGAAATTCTCTTGCTGCCATGGCCATCAGGTATCCTTTGGGGGAGAGCATAATATGGCAGGGTCTCCGCCATGTAACTTGCACCCCCAGGCCCAGCACTCTGCACATTAGTGAATGGCACATCCCTGGACTGCCTGTAGCATGTAACTGCATGGGTAGCTGGGGATGATGTATGCAAGGGGCTTGTGCACCTGCTTTGAATGCCGCCGAGGCTCTGCTGGACCCCCACTGTGTGGCATTAGGGTTTCCTATGTGCCTCAGATATGCAGCGCATAGGCAATCTGCACATTAGTGAATTGACCCCATTGTGAGGTCAGCCAGTCCTTTGTTATACATCCTTTGCTTCCTAGAAAAGGTATCCCCATACTCACAATTACTGTTGGTAACTTTAAGATGCCATGGATCTTAAGCAAAGCAATATGCACATACTACTGCAGTAAAAAATGTCTTCACAAATCCAAAGACTGGTCAGTAGATATCGAAATACAGTCACAATTTATCAACATATAGTGCAAATAGCAACACTGCAATTCCAAATAGTCTTTGTACAGATAACTAACTTGGCTATGCCACTCACTGTATCTTCACCAGAAATAATGATTCCTCGGCTTTAAACAGCAGTGATAAAGTGCATAAAGTGAATGTACTGGAAATGTGCAAAGTATAGCGAAGTGCAAATATACTAGACGCTCAATGAGAAAACTGAGTTTACACTATCAGACATTGCCTTCCAATTAACCATTGGGGCATCAGCCAGCATGTTTCCCAGCATCACCCCTGCTCCTTGCAGTCCATGATTAGCACCAGTTTCGAGTGTATTTTATATGTCCTCCCCTGCTGACTGTGAATTATTATAATCATTCTCTTTTGGATCTACTTCAGATGGCTCTTGTCATTTTTAACCTAAGGGTTCCAAAACTGCCAACAGTATTCCAGGTGTGTTCACCTCACCAAGGACTGGTACAGGGGTTTGATTACCTTCTTTCATCTGCTAGAGAAAGTTATACCTATGCATCCCAGCATCCTGCTAGCTTTCCAAGATGCTTTGCTACACAGGACTAAAGTCTAAAAGCTATCACCAATTATAACTCCATATCCTTCTCCTCAGAGATCTATTCCAGTTGTATACTTCCATTCATTATTTAATCCTGAGATTCACCCCTCCCAAGGTGCATAACTGTGTGCATTTTGGCACTAGTTGCCAAATACTGAACCACCTTTCCAAGTTTCCCAGGTCACCTTGTGTTCTACCCTTACCATTGTCCACCCTTACGCATAGCTTAGTGTCATCTGCAAATAGACACATTTTGTCCTGGATTCCTTCTTCAGTGTTGCAGCTGAATACATTGAAGAGCACTGGGTCCAGGTCCACCCAAATGGACCATGCTCATAACCCCCTGACCTCAGAGTATGTACCATTTTGTATCAGCCTTCAGGTTCCCTCCAAGTCATTCCTCCAACTATCTAGTGACCTTCAACCCATCTAGTCCCCCAATTTCTTTTCAAGCCCTTTGTGGGGCATAGAGTCAAAGTCCTTGCAGGAGACCAGGTGCAGGACATCTAGTGCATGGCCTTTGTCCAAAGCTTGCAACACAGCACAAAAGGAATCCATAACATTCATCTGACAGGAACTCTCCTTAATAAAAAACATGCAGCTTGGTGTCCTGGAGCTCAAGATACTCCAGGAAGTTGATCAGCTGCTCCTTCGTTATAGTCTCAAACATCTTTCTGGGCAATAGAAGACAAGCTAAGTGGGCAATACTTCTTGGGGTCTCCCTGTCCCTATTCCTGTGCAGGAGCCACCTGATACCTTCTGGTCCCTTGACACCACACCTGTCTCAATTCAGCCATTGAGCTGGTCTACCAGGGTTGCTGCCTGAGCCTGCCCCAACTCCCTGAGAACCCATGTATACATAAGCCCCTTTGGGGGCTTACCTTGATTGCCCCATGTTGCTCCATTTTCTGTTTGGCATTCCGTTAGTTCCCCGATAATGCCACAGTCCAAGTCCTTGTTTCTCCCTGGGTCCCCAAAACAGCCCAGTATTTCATTTTAGCCCAGTTTGTGATTAAAACTTTAATTGCAATACTCTACTGTTTTGTTTTGCTCCTTGTAGCAAGCGGAGACTGCACATGCACACAGTAGCACATTTGAACTCCCTACTGCCATTTTTTGTGGTCCAACAGATGGTACTTCAATGGTCCCAGCACCCCTCCTCATCTAATTTGGGCCAGTGACCTTGGCAAGATAGGTAAGAAGCCTCAGGGAACAATAAAAGTGAAGTCTGACTCAGGGCTAAATCAAAGGCAATTAATATGTATGAGCCCCTATAAATATTAATGAGATGCTGCCTGCCACCTGGGGCAGTATTTCCATGGCAGTGACAGCAAAAGTACTGAATGTATATGTATAATCATAGGCTCATTTTGTAGGGCATAGCTGGGGCTACATGTCTGCAGGAAAAGTTTAAATAAAGAGTATCATGCTGACTGCACTAGAACTTTAAAAGTGGGGGACTGCATAATCTGTACAAAAACTGTGTTTATAGTCGCCATCTTTGCAGCCAGCTAGCCAATCGCGATCCTGAATTTCACCCAGAGAATTATGGGACACCCTAGAGACTTTTGGGAGATAAAACAGGAGCAAATTCTTGGCATCTAAAATCTATCCTGTTAAGAGACTGGGACTATAAATGACAGCTTGGGCAGCCAATTGTATTGCTGGAACTGTGCCCTTGCTTTAAGAGGGACTATTTGAACTGAGTCAGTCTGCAATCAGTCCCACTTGAGCCACCAAGAGAGAAGGGGCCTATGAGGCTCATCTGCAGAACTGCGGGGCAGAGGCCTGTTTTACCTCCATGTTGAACTCTAGACTGCCTGAAGCAGAAACGGGAATGTGCATTCAGCTGCCAGGCTGAGAGAAAGAGGATGCATACCCAGATAAGTGCTCTTTTGCCAGAAGTGGCCAGATAAAGGGAAAATGAGAGAATTTCTTGAATTAAGAACTCCAGTGCCAACTGGAGTTTGTGGATGTTGCATCTGTCTCCTGCCATGTTCAGAAAAGGACGGGCCTGTTGTCATTTGTTCCTGTTTGTATTCTGACCAAGTTGAGTAAGTCTGCAAGTTGTCAGTTAAGAGAACTTACCAAACTGTATTTGAAGCAGAACTGCAATACTGGGCTTATGCCAGCTTTGGCCCTAAAGACTGTTCCTCTACCAGCACCAGCACCATCTCAGTGAGAGACCAGACTTGGGGAAACAGCCCCTGTGATGCAGCTACACACAGGTTGTGGCCACCTTCAGGGAAAGGCTGTGAAATGTAGGTGAGTCATGTTGGCCCCAGTCCCCACCAACAACCTGAGAAAGCAGCAGGTCTTGATGTCACCAGCACCTTATGTCATCTATCTAGATACAGTGAGTAAAACAAGGGTAGATCCCTGCAACAAAGAAACCAATTGTGTAATGGTACCATTTGATTTATTTTGCCAGTTTAAAGTGTTTAAAGTGACTGGGCCATCCAGCCAAAGATACAAATGGTTCTGTGTGTTACACGTATGTTGCCCATATTTAATCACCTTTTCTTCCATCAAGGGCCCCAACCATAGCTGCAATGCTGGCCAACCTGCGGCACCATTCAGGCATGCCTGTAGTCCATCCTGGGTACCCAGTAGTTGCATAAGACTGAGTAAAATTCAGGGAATCAAGTGATTTAAAGTAAATATAATCTGCTAAATAATTGTTCTCCTAAATTCTTACCCTTCCCTTGTTCAAGCCCCCTTAATAAATCTGATTTACTGTTTAATGTTAAACTGGCTTGCAAGCATAGCATTACCTGGTCTAAAGTTGCTAGCTATTTGCAAAGTGTTTAGAAAGTGCATAGTTGTCTTTGAAACTGTTTTTTACAGGAGGGCCATATTAATGATTTCACAAAACTGTACATTGGATTTTAAATATTACAGCAGTAATGCTGAGGATATGAGGTCACTAGGTGGGATTGTGGGTGGTTATAGCTTCCCAGAGGGCTATACCAGCATTATTAGTTACCCACTTAATTGTTACTGCAGGTGGAGGCACCATAATAGTATCATTACTGCCGGTATGAATATCCCAGGACCAGTTAGTTTCGAACACAGGCCCCTCAATCTTGGTGGTGGCCACCAAGGCAGGGGTAGTAGCCCTTGGTATAACAGTTCCAGGGTTACAGCATTGGAGGTACCACTGGGATTACTGCCCCCTAGTAGCCAAACATGAAATTGCAACTGCATTTATTATGAATACTGGCCTTAGGATGGAGCAAGTTTCCAGTTCTAGTTCTGAGCATTTCACTGATAAAATGACTGTGCAACATTTGCTTAGTTGGTGTATGGGAGATGAGGTTGATTCCCAGAATGCCCTCCTAATAGACATAACCCTGGGCACTGATAAGGGTACTATCAAGGAAGCCCTCTCGAAAATCCAATGTCTTGGTAAAGCTGTTGTAAAAAGTCGACAGGCTGATTTAACTGCACAGACTTTGATGGCCCTCATCGAGTGTAGCAAACCAGTGGACAGTACAAGGGTGCCCAAAGTCATTGTCGCTGATGAGTCCCTGGAAACCTGGAAAGTGGTAACCAAGAGCAGCGAAACTTCCCCAGAGTCAGAGCCCACACCCATATCTGAGAGTTTCAAAGAGAAGCTTGCCAGATTGTTATTGGCTTGGCTGAAGGGAAAGGGGATGAAGTGCTTCAAATTCTGTTAGGCTCTGGTGCAGGTACCACCACACAGGAGAAACAGGCTTGACCTGTTTATATTCCTTCCTCCTCTGTCTCATACAGGAGGCTGAAAATGTTCCCCAGAGTGAAACCTACTCCAGCTGGAGATGAGGATTGGGAAACTTGGGTGGATTATGCTGCCCCCTTAGTGCAAGAGTGGCAGTGTACAGAAGCAGAGAAAAGGAAAAGAATTGTGGAGAACCTCAGAGGACCTGCCCTCAATGTTATTCATTTGTTGAGGATCACTAGTCCAAATGCCAGTGCACAGGAGCATTTGACCACCCTGGAGTATCTGTTTGGGAGTACGTACTCTGCTGAAGACTTAATATGGAAATTTAAGGATGTCAGGCAAAGGAAGGAAGAGCGTTTATCAGCTTACTTAACCAGAATAGAGACATTGTTACAGAAAATCTTCAGGAAAGGGGGTGTACCCTCAAGTGAGCTAAATTAAGTGAGATTGGATCACATACTTAAGTCGGCTAGGTATTCTAGTTGAACATCGCTTAAATTGTGGCTGCATGACCGAAGAGCTAATCCTCCATCCTTTTATGTGTCGGTGAAGGAGATCCAAGAAGCTGAGGAAGAAGAAGACTCATGGGACCCCTATACCACTGTGGCCACTGTAACTCCCACCCCTGAGAGGGGATCCGCCACTAGTGGTGTTCAGTCAGTCGAAACTCAAGGGTGTAAAGTGAGGCCAACAGAGTCCAAAGACACTGTAAGTGATTCACAACAGTTGAAGGACTTGCTAAACAAGTTGGGATAACTAACGTTAAGTGCACAGAGTGCTGTGGAAATGGTTAAGGAGCAGGGTACCCATCAGAACACATCTGCCATGGGCATGAGAGTGCCCGCTCAGGCATCAACTGTGCCTGGAGGTTTAGAGACCCAAATAAATGAACTGTCTGGTATGGTAAAAGAATTAATGGGATGTGGTGTGCAGCTTCCAGCTTGGCAAGGAGGGAGAGAGCCCGAACGAAGGCCCACTGTTGTCAGTGCCCCTGCTCAAGCTTCAAGTATGTATTCTTCACCACCCCCTAACCGTGAGTATAGGCCAACTTGCAATATATCATCCCAGCCCAAGCAGCCAAGAGAGGGTGTGTTCTGCTAAAACTGAGGGAAAGATGGCCATATGAAGAGGGAGTGTTGATCCCCAGAGGACATGTGGAAAGTGGTTGACAAACTATGGGAGGAGCTTCAAAGGGTGAGGGACTTCAGACGGATTCAGCCAATGAGTAAAGTGGGGTCTCAGGCAAACCCAAGTCCAACTTCTTCATGACAAAGTTATCTGTTTGAGTTTCTGCCAATACCCCTCTGGAATGGTCAGACTTGGTGGGTCCCTCTATGGAGGCCACCGTACATATAGATGGCATCCCAGCCTGAGCCATTTTAGACAGTGGGTCCCAAATCACAATAATATTTAAAGGTTGGTATGACCAGCATCTCTTTGGCCATCCTTTACAGCCCTTAGATGGACTTAATGTGTGGGGTTTGAGTGACAAGTCATATCCGTACCTTTGGTTTCTAAAAGTGTGGCTTTCCTTTCCATCCACTGTGGCAGGTGTGAACGATCCAGTAGAAACACTGATGTTGGTCTTCCCTCCTTCTGGACTATAAAATTATGTTACTGTACTAATCGGCACTAATTCACACATGTTCAGCCGGCTAGCTCAGATGTGTCAGAAAAGACAAACCCAACAGACTGGAAAAGTTCCACATATACATGCCATGGTACAGAGGGTATATGAGAAGCAAATGCACTCCACCAAAGGTGACAAAGACAAACCTGTGGAGTCTGTATGGAAGAAAGACCCCTCAACTCTGGTCCTTCCTCCGAACGCTCAGTGTGCTGTCAGTGGAGAGGTGCGCCTGAGAAAAGATGTGACTAACAGAATCTTAATACTGGATGCACCAGAAGAGGGTAAATTACCAGAAGGCTTACTAGTCTAACCCAGTGTGCTTCCTGTCCATGCTCAAGCCTATGCTTGGAGAGTGGTGGTCCAGATCCAAAACATCACTGACCACGACATCAAAGTCAGCCGAGGGTGCACTTTAGCAAAGGTTTATTGAGCTCATACTGCTGTTCTGCCATCTAAGTGTCAGAAGGGAGATAATGTAGAAGTGTCACCAGACATGTTCGACTTTGAAGAGTCACTCATTTCAGATGACTGGAGGGGAAATATCAATTGAAAGCTGGCCAAGAGAAGCCAAGTATTCTCCCTTAAAGAATGGGAAGTTGGTTGTGTTACCGGTGCTAAGCATCACATCTGCCTACATGACGAGAGACCCTTCAGAGAAAGGTCCAGATACCTGGCTCCTGCTGCCATCAATGACATCAGGAGCCACCTGCAGAAAATATTCACAGCTGGTATAATTCAGGAATCATGTAGTCCATATGCTTCCCCAGTCGTAGTGGTATGGAAAAAGGATGGCTCTGTCCGCATGTGCGTGGACTATAGAACCCGCAACAAAAGAACTGCACCTGACCAATATATCATGCCACATATACAGGATGCCCTAGACTGTCTCAATGAGAATAAATGGTTCTTTGTCCTTGGCCTATGAAGCTGATACTATCAGATCCTGATGGCTCCAGAATGCAAGGAAAAGACTGCACCAATTTGTCCCATAGGCGTCTACAAATTTTTTTGCATGCTCGAAGACATGTCAGGTGCATCTGTGACATTTCAAAGGTTGATGGAACATGCAGTGGGAGATATGAACCTCCTTGAATGCCTGGTTTACCTAGACAACATCATAGTTTTTGGTAAAACCCTCGTGGAGCATGAGGCTTGCTTCTTCAAAGTATTGGACAGACTTAAAGAGTCCAGCTTAAAGTTGTCATTCGACAAATGTCAGTTCTTTCGGAGCTCCGTAAAATACATAGGCCACATTGTGCCATCAGAGGGCATACAGACTGACCCAAATAAAGTGGAAGCACTGACCACCTGGCCAAAGCCAAACAACTTAAAGGAGCTGCAGAGATTTTCTGGGTTTTTGTGGTTATTGTTGCCGCTTTGTCAAAGACTACACCAAGGTAATATGGCCACTGCTAAATTTGACGCAAGGGTATCCACCCAATCACCAGAAGTACAAGAAAAGCACTGTTGAAGAGGGTAACAAGACCTACTTTAAGCCTCATAAGTTCTTTGGGCCACGATGGACCCCAGACTGTGACACAGCTTTTCACTAAATCATCTATCAGCTAACTCAGGCACCTGTTCTTGCATATGCAAACCTATCCAAAGACTATGTGCTGAATACTGACGCTAGCCTGAGTGACCACAGGGCTGTGCTTTACCAAGAGTATATAAAAGGATTGTGCCCTGTGGCATATGCCAGCAAAAGTCTGACTCCTTCAGAAAAGAACTATCCCATGCATAAATTGGAATTTCTTGCTCTCAAGTGGGCAATTGTGGAACAGTTCCATAAATACTTCTATGGCACCAAGATATTGGTTAAAACAGATAATTCATTAACCTATGTTCAAATGTCTGCTAAACTAGATGCTATGGGACACCAATGGCTCTCGGTATTATCGACATATGATTATGATGTAGAATACTGGCCTGGACTAAACCACATTGACTGCGATGCCCTATCAAGAAGACCAGCCTCAAACTAAGAGTAGGTACACCTGTCAGAGCATTCTGTAAAAGCATTGTGCCATAAGTTTGATAGAGATGAAACTCCTTCTGCAGAAACTGTAAACTACTGAGCCAATTGCTTAGGATGTCCTGATACTTGTGTACCAATTTCATAGTTTAACTTTGCAGCCTTAGATCTGAGTTCTTTACCACAGTTAATGCCAGCTGACATCCAACCAGAGCAATATTATGATCCAATGATCAGACCTGTTGTGAATGCCCTAAATAAGGGGGAAGATGTCTTCAAATTGTGGTCCAGTGACCCCAAAACTGCTTTGTTGTTTCTTGAAGGGCCTAAACTTAACCTCAGAGAAAAGTTGTTGTGCAGAGAATTAACAGACAGTCAAGAGGAAGTTGTGAAAAAACAACTAGTGTTCCCCTCAAAGTTCAAGTCTATTGTGTTAAAGGCACTCTATGATCAGATGGGACACTTACACAGTGAATTGACTCTAGATTTGGTACGTGCACATTTCTACTGACCTAAAATGGGCCTTGATGTTGACCAGTAGATTAAAACATGCAGCAGATGCCTTCGACAGAAGGCTCAACCACAAAGGGCAGCTCCCCGGTTAACAAAACCACTTGTGCACCCATGGAACTCATATGCATTGACTTTCTCAGTCTGGAACCAGATTGCCAAAACATCGATGTGCTTGTAGTGATAAATCATTTTACAAGGTACGAGCAGACCTATCCAACCAAAGCTCAAAAGGCCACCACAGTAGCCAAAGTCCTTGTGGGAAAGTTTTTTATACACTATGGTGCTCCCCAGCAAATACATTCAGACCAGGGCCAGGACATTGAAAGTCACCTTATTAAAGAACTGTTGTCCATATGGGGTGTAAGAAAATCCAGGACCACTCCTTATCCCCAGGGAGATCCACAGCTGGAAAGGTTTAATGGGACTTTGCTCGATATGCTTGGCACTTTGCATCCCAAAGACAAACCCCAGTAGAGCCAGCAAATAAGTGACCTTGTGCATGCATACAATTGAGCCAAAAATGATTTTACAAACTATTCACCCTACCATTTTGTGTTCAGCTGAGAAGCTCATCTTCTAGTAGATGTATGCTTCGGTGTTTCTTCTGATGGTGTTAGAGCAGATAACTATTTACAGTATGTTCTGAAGCTAAAAGCCCAACTTAATCATGCATACCAGCTTGCCAATACCATGGTTGCAAAGAAGAACCTGGCCAACAAAATTCAACATGATAGACGTGTAAAGGCCCACAAAATAAAATCGGGGAAATTGTGTACTGATGCTCAATTTAGGGTTTCAAGGAAAACACAAAGTAGCTGATTGCTGGAGTTATGTGCCTTACATTGTAATCAGCAAATTAAATGACCTGCCAGTTTATCAAGTACACCCAGGAGATCCTCCCACTGTAAAGACTATCCACAGAAATCACTTTCTGCCTATTGGCCAAATAGTATTGGACACTGCACCTCAAACTGCTGCTCCTGCAGGCCCTGTCACCAGATCTGCTACCCATAACAAAGAAAAGCCTCAAACAAGTGCTGCCCAACAGCCAGCATCTCCAGTTTAAAGTGATACAGTTGATAGGGATGCTAAGGCTAACAGTAATGACAGCGACAGTGGTCTGTTTACTATCTTTCCTTCAAGTTGGCCCAGTTGTTCCAAAAAATCAATCCTTATGCGTTCCAAAGCCAGCCTAACAGCACCTTGGCCTCTGACAATCCTGTGCTGTCAACTAATCCTGTACTTCCTGAGAGTGATGTGCAATGTGTAACCTCTGACTTAGCAGACTCCCTTTGCTTAGTGGTATTATTTGATATTGAAGTGCTTGACTCAGACAGAGAGAATGGTGAACCTGCCAGTGAATCTCAGAGTAATGTTGAAACAAGTGGGCAAAATGAACTAGTTCTGGAACAAGAAAGTGTTGCCATTCCTGAAAAGGCTAACAGTGTGTTGGACAACTTTAACTTTGTTGAAGTACCTCTTTCCAATGAAGAGGAGGAGCATAAGGAGCCAGAGAATGATAATAATGTGCAAAGTCATGAGCCTATACCAAGTTCTGAGCCGCAAGACAGTGTAATGGTGCCCTTTTTTGTCAGAAGCTACTTTATTGGTGGACAATGAGCTGGGACTGATCACCCTGAATGCTGATGTTGAAAGTCAAGAGCCAATGCCCTCTATGCCTAGATGAACAGAAAGAGCTGTAAAATCTGTGGTTCGGTTTACTTATGACACACTTGGAATACCTATCAACTTGCGCATGAATGGTGTCCACAAAGGAGTTTACATCACAGCCAACTCCCTGCCCAAAATAGTATTCACTGCCTCAACTGAAATTGAAATTAAAACCTCCACCCAGTATAGAAAGGGTCATAGGTACAGAGTAAAAGGGATTATCTGAAGTATATGCTGGTTTAAAGTATAACAAAAATTAGTGTCTGATGGATTAATGCCAAAGGTTGAATGTCATTTATTATGGTTAACCTAATGGAAGAAGTGTGGTGATTACATTTAAAATGTCATGATAAAGTTCCAGACAACTGAATTAAGCAAAGCATTTAAAGAGGTACCCTTTCAAGTAATGGCATGCTATACCGTGTAAATACAGTACATGTGTTATATGTTAGTCCTAACATTGTAAATCTTGTATACAGTAAAGTAGTAGTAGTATTATTATAATTACTGGTTTATTATAGACAAGCCATGGACACCAAGCATTTCGGGCAGTGGAGAAATGTAACCCCCACCCTTTGGAGTCTTACCTTGATTGCCTCATATTGCTCCTGTTTCTGCCTGGCTTCCTGTTAGTTCTCTGATAATGCCACTGCCACAGCCTGAGAGCTTGATACTCCCCAGGTCCCAAAAACAGCCCGCTATTTCTTTTTAGCCCAATTTGGGCTTAAACCTTAAATAACAATCTGCCATTGTTTTGTTTTGCTCCTTGGAGCAAGCGGTGATTGTGCATGCGCACAGTAGCACCTATGAACTCCTGACCACCAGTTTTTGCGGTCCAACAGATGGTACCTCAGTGGTCCTGGCACCCCTCCTCATTTAATTGGGGACTGGTGACCTTGGCAAGACTGATAAGAAGCCTCAGGGGACAATAAAAGTGAAGTTTGACTTGGGGCTAAATCCAAGGCAATTAATATGTATGGACCCCTATGAATATTAATGAGATGCTGCCTGCCACCTCGGGGGACAGTACTTCTGCAACAGTGACAGCAAAAGTACTGAATGTATATGTATAATCATGGGCTTATTTTTGAAGGGTACAGTTGGGGCTATGTGTCTGTGGGAAAATTATAAATAAAGGGTATCATGCTGGCTGCACAAGGACTTTGAAAGTGGGTGACTGCTTAAACTGTACAAAAACTGCATTTATAGTTCCCATCTTTGCAGCAAGCTAGCCAATCATGATCCTGGATTTCAGTCAGAGACTTATGGTACTCCCTAGAGACTTTTAGGATATAAAACGGGGCAAGTTCTTGGAACCTAAAATCTAACCAATTAAGAGACTGGGACAGTAAATGGCAGCTTGGGCAGCCAATCAGATTCCTGGAACTTTGCCCTTGCTTTAAGATGGGAAGTTTGAACTGAGTCAGTCTGCAGTCAGTCCCACTCAAGGCACCAAGAGACAAGGGGCCTGTGAGGCTCATCTGCAGAACTGCAGAGGAGAGGCCTGTTTTGCCTCCCTGTTGACCTCTAGACTACTAGAAGCAGAAACATGAATGTGCATTCAGCTGCCAGGCTGAGAGAAAGAGGACGCATTGCCAGATAAGTGCTCATTTACCAGAAGTGGTCAGATAAAGGGACAATGTTGTCATTTGTTCCTGTTTGTATTCTGACCAAATTGAACAAGTCAGCAAGTTGCCAGTTAAGTGAGCTTACCGAACTCTATTTGAAGCTGAACTGCAATACTGGGCCTCTATGCCAGCTTTGGCCCAAAAAAACTGTTCCTGTACCAGCACCAGTACCATCTCAGTGAGAGACCAGACTTGGGGAATCAGCTCCTGCAATGCAGCTACTTGTAAGTTGCGGCCACCTGCAGGGAAAGGCCATGAAGTGGAAGTGAGTCATGTCAGCCCTGGTTCCCACCAACAACTTGAGAAAGCAGCAGATCTTGATGTCACCAGCACCATATTCCATCTATCTGGGTACAATGAGAAAAACCAGGGTAGCTCCCTGCAACTAAGCAACCAATTGTATAATGGTACCATTTGATTTATTTTGCCAGTTTAAAGTATTTAAAGTAACTAGGCCATCCAGCCAAGGATACAAATAGTTCTGTGTGTTACAAGTGTGTTGCCTATATTTAACCACCCTTTCTTTCATCAAGGGCTCCAATTACAGCTGCAATGCCGCCAACCTGCGACACCATTCAGGCATGCCTGTTGTCCATCCTGGATAACCAGAAGTTGCATAAGACTGAATACAATTCAGGGACTCAAGTGATTTAAAGTAAATACAATCTGCTAAATAATTGCTTCCCTAAATTCCCACCCCTCCCTTGTTCAAGCCCTCTTAAAAAACCTGATTTACTGTGTAATGTTAAACTGGCTCTTGAGCATATCATTACCTGGTCTAAAGTTGCTAGCTATTTGCAAAGTGTTTTGAAAGTACATGGATGTCTTTGACACTGTCTTTTACAGGGGGTCCAGGGAATTTGACAGAAGTCCAGACCCTGGTGGTAAGTGCAAGGTGTATGAGCATATTATTAATGATTGCACAAAACTGTACCTTGGATGTTAAATATTACACTGGTAAAGCTGAGGGTATAAGGTCACAAGGTGGGATTGTAGATGGTTATAGCTTCCCAGAGGGCTATACCAGTGTTATTAGTTACCCACTTAAGTGTTACTCTGGGTAGAGGCACCATAATAGTATCATTACTACTGGTAGGGATATCCTGGGACCAGTTAGTTTTGAACCCAGGCCTCTCAACCTTGGCAGTGGCCACCAAGGCAGGGGGTATTAGCCCTTGGTATAACGGTGCCAGGGTTGCATATGCAAACCATCCTATCCCTTGGACCTACCCACCCAGATCCCTTTCAGCCCCTTAAGCACCCTTTCCACCATAATTCTGCCCAGTTCCATGTTTGTTCTCCCCCCTTCCTGGATGCTGCCCCCCCTTCAACAATGAAGACCAAATAAAAGTATTCAGTCAGTCTTCTACCTGTCTTCCTCATCTATGCCTCAACCTTTCTCATCCCCTCAATTCCATCCTTTCCTTTCCCTGACATACTTATCGATGGCCATGTAGTTTTCCATCACTTTTCCTCTTTCACTTTCCCCTGCTGTTCAACCGGTTTGTTAACAATGTTCCTGGGGTCTATGACTGCTGCAAAATATTACTGTATGCAGATGACACAGTAATTTTTACTGCCCACTGTGACTTTGCTGCCCTTGAGAAAAATCTACAACATGACTGTAAAGCGGTATGCAGCTGGTTCACCTCAAATAACCTAGGTACTAATGCCAAAAATAACAAACCAGTTCTGTTTAAGAGTTCCAGCAACCTATAGAGGAATCCTGAGCTGTGCATCACCATGCCTGCTGGAGACCAAACTGAGTAGATCTAAATCTTCAAGTATCTGGGTATATACACCTGGACACTTCACTGCTCTTTTGCCCTCATATGGACTCAATACTTAAATGTATCAACCAATGTCTTGGCTTGCTCTATAGAAATAGATTAAACTTTACCAGTGATGTCAAAAAAACTGCTAGTTGCTATTCTCATCATCTCAATCACAGACTATGGCTCTGTGATCAGCGTGGCCACTAATAATACCAAACTGGAAAAAATCTAAGTGCCCTTTGAATGTGCCTGCAGATTTGAACTTAACTCAAAGTCTGACACTTAGTGACAGCTGCACAACCTCTAGTCAGCTCTCATTCCTCATCAGATCATCGTTCTATTTGAGACTATTATGCACAAGATCACTTTCAGGCTAAATGTACTCTGGTGTCCAAAGTCTCTTCTCCTTGGCAATAAATATGCTACTTGCTCCATCAGGGGACAATAGGCTGCTCATGCCATATAGGAAAACTGTACTAGGACAACAATCATTTGTACTTAGGGCTACAGTATCAAAGCCTGGAAACAGATGCCTCTGGAAGTGGCTGTGCTCACTTCCTTTGACTCTTTCAAAGTTCATGCATCAATCTTCTTCCTCAGTAAACTAAACTGTGATTACACTTGGCACTTGTCTCAATTACTGTCCATCTTATACTGTACCTGTGCTGGTATGTTGTATTATATATCCTGCACCTGTAAACTTATGACTTATTTGTACTGACCTGTTTGATGTTGATTTGCAACTTATGACTTAGACACTGTACCTTTGACAGAAGAGTAACAGTAACTTCTGAGTCCCCCTTTTTCTTTTCTTTTTTTTACTTTCTTTCCCTCCTCTTTGTTTTCTAGTTGATATGGCCTCTTCCTTAGGATGTAGTTATGTGAGTCTTCTGTTTTTGACTAAAATCTTAACACATTTTCATCTGTATTTTATCTTTTTCAGTGCAATGGCTTTGGATGGATTTTAACATTAGATATCAGTTCAGAAAGAGGTTTCATTATAAAGCTATGTCTGACTGGTTGGCACTATGCCCTGCCTTATGAATTCCCTTTAATTTGAACATCTAGTTCGATCCATTAGGGATTTAATCTCCCTATAATTTTCATTTTTGACTATGATGCATTAGCAACATATAAATTAACTCCTTGTGGCATCTATTTCTGTATGGTACTAATTTTAGTACATTTATAAAAGATTTTGTTCCTGTCAATCCAATGGTAGCATTTATTAAAACATAACAGAAATGTAATTTCTTCTTGTATGAAGGTTAATATATTAGTAAAGGAATCTTTGTATAATGATTTGACCACTCCTATTTAATTATTGATCTTTTTATATGTTCCATTAAAAATAGTGGGGGTGAATAAAATATGCAAACTGACTGAGTGAGGAATGGCTTTATTCTATTCTTCACAATGTGGGGAGCATTCTGTTCCATCTTGTGTAGCCACCATTCTATGCCATTTACAAACATTGGCAATAGAAAACGGGGTTGCAAAAAGGTTGACTAGATGTTAAAGGGGGGCACATACAGCATGCACCAATTAATATGCTGGTTAACACCACCCACCATTTGACTGCTCTGCCAAGTAGCCATGCAGCCAAGTGGTGGTGACAGGCTTTGCCAAACAGTTGCCCCCCCCCCAGTTTGCTAACCTTACAGTTGTAGTGAACAAGTTGGTTATTGATTCCATGGTTTTGATGTTCATAGTCCCAAGCAGCCAGAGGGCTCTCCTGCCTCTCCCCAAATCCAACCATAATTCCTGATTTCTACTGGTACACCTTTCCCTAACACCCATCACTGGCATCTACTGATTACTTATGACATTCCCTGCACCTATTTGTTTCTGCTAATAAACTCCAGAAGTAAAACAGTTTATCCAAAATGTCATTCAATTTGGAGCTTCCTCTTTCTGATATTTATGGCAATCAAGAACATTAAGTTTTGTTTGGCAACTGAGGCTATAGAAACATCAGAAATACTGAAACTGGAATGTTGCAGTTTTTGAAATATGTGCAGTTCTTGTGGACTTCAACTTCTGTCAACCCATTAAGTTTAGGAGTACAGAAACTGATCATTTGTAACTTTTTTTGTGGATTAATGTGCTCCCTCTATAAGAATCCCACTAGTAATGATACAGAATGATTCATTTACAGAATACCAAGTATAGTGCATTCCATTTGTATGCCATTCAGATGTAAGCATTTTTTGTTTATGTGCCCATGTTTTGTATGTCCTGACTTTTTCCTTATTCATCAAATTGCAGACCAGTCAGTTGTATGCATGTTGGTTTTCTGATGTATGCCATTTTAGGTAAATCCAAAATTAACATGCTCAAACCTTTTATGTTGCTTCACACACTAGAATTCACATTTCTTCTGAGGGGTGCTGCTGGGTTGTGGTATATAACAAACAAATCAAAAATACCAGCGCACCCCCCCACACACACACACACAAGCAACATAGCATATTTAAACTTTCCACTGCGAAAACTGGCTATATTTACTTTATGCTCCATGTGAGGAGTGGGTCCTTTTAGTTTCAGACTGGAATTCCAATGTGAGTAAGCTAAATCACCAATGTCAAGGTGGGACCCTTGATTTAGTCCCAAACTTTCCAATGCCTCAATGGCTAATGTGTCTAATTGGCTCCTTTTATACACTGTGCTCCCATCAAGGATTTTACACAGGTGTTCAAAGGGAGCATGCTAAAATGGAGCACCACAGAAAGTATAAAATCAGACAAAAAAATGATATGAAAAAGAAAAATATCTGTATGACAGTGGACAATTGCCCTACCCATAAGTCTGTTACCATCCACAATATTAGACTTGTTTTTCTTCCACCAAACTGCACAGCAGTTGTGCAACCAATGGACAGGGGGTAGAGATGCAGCGAAGTTTTAGTTCACTGGTGTACTTGAAGATTCTCCCTCTGGGGGGGAGCGGATCATGGGGAAAGTTAAAATTTGTGGTGCCATGGAATTCTGTTTCCATGGCCCCTTGTAAAAAATCAAAGTCCCGATTCTGGCAAAATGTTAGGAGACCAGGATTAGAATCCTGGTCTTCAGTGCTTCCCAGCCGAGCTGCTCCATGCCCCATCCCTCCATGCCATGGGAGCAGCTCGGCCAGCCCCTGATATTTTGCTGCCCTTGTCCTGTGGCAGCACCATGGACAGCAACCAGGGGAGCACATATTGCAAGTGCTGTACATCCCTGCTTGCTGTCCATGGTAGCTCTATAGGAACTAGCGCTCTCTTGCCTATTGCTATTCCTGTAGCGCTAATCTAACTGGGTACCAGCCACCACCCTCTCTTGAAAAAGAAGTGCTTCTAACCTCCCTCTTAATGCCCCCCCCCCAGCTTAAGACTAGAGTGGGGGGAAAAAATATTCTGCCTGCGGAATTTCCTTGGAAAAAAAAGTCAAACTTTCACTTCTGCAAAAGTTTGGAAATCAAAATAGCAACTTAGAATAGTGGAAAACATGTACGACTTGTGGATTATTGCATTAACTGTGGGAAAAACATCCACAGAATTTAACACTGAACTGTGGAATAATAACATGTATTGTGGAATAATCTATTAAACTGCACAATAGAATTCCTTAGAACTGTCATTCTGCAGTGCATGTGTATTATTCCACAGTTCAGTCAAAAAATTCAGTGGAACAGCATGAAAATCTACCAAACACACATGGAAGATTCTGATCTTGTCAATTGCAGAAATTTGGAAAATTAAGTAAAAATTACGAAATTTTATGAAAGTTCTGCGACAGTGGGATTTGCAACTTTCACCCAGCTCTACTAAAGACTGTGCCCCCTCATGTTTTGGCTGCCACTTAACTTAAAGAGACTCTACTTATTCACCCTATTTATACCTTCTAAATACTTGATTGTTTCAGTCATGTCCCCCCCCTCTCCCTTCTGTCCTCCAAGAAGTACATGTTCAGGGCCCCTAAACTTTCCTTGTATGCTTTACCCTGCTGACCCACGATCATCTTTGTTGCCCTCCACTGGACCTTCTACAGCAGAATAATGTCCTTTATAAGATCTAGGCAACAGAACTGTACTCCATACTCCAGATGTGGCCTCACCAGTGACCTGTGCCAGTGCAGTATAACCTCCTCTCACCTACTGCTGATACCTCAGGCTATGCATCCCAACATCTTATTTGCCCTTACCTCTACTTTATTGAACTGCATGGAGTGTTTCAGGTCATGGGTGATCACTTTTCTGGTGTGAGTGCTGCCTGTGTAGTGGGTGTGGTTGAGTCAGTGTCAGTTTATCATAGCACTGTCTCCAAGGTGCTCGACTTTGTCGCACCAATCTGTAGACTTTTCTGGTATGAGTGCTGCCTATGCAGTGGGTGAGGATGAGGTGGTGGCAGCCTATAATAGTGCTGTTTCCAAGGCACTTGATTCCATCATACCAATCCGTATATGACCCCAGTCTTCTCACTTGAGACCCCTGTGGTTTAATAGAGCTCTCAAGGCGATGAAGATCAGGGGTCAGAAGTCGGAGCATTGTTTGCAGAGGACTCAGTCCAAGGAGGACAAACTTATTTATTTATTTACTGGAAGGTTTTACCAGGAATTCACACTGAGCAACAGGTTGCTCGTCTTCCGGTGTGACCTGGGGGGAAAGGGGAACATAAGGATAGTATACATAGATTTGGAGCTTTAACAAGGATTTACATATGAATACATTCAATGCAAGTGAAAAACTACAATGACATAGTAAAATAGCAGGGTGATAACAGTTTTGAACTAGATAGGTACAAGGATAACAGTTTAGAACTTTGTATAATACAATAGCACAAAATGACATTTAATGGTAAACTCTAAGTGACACATAAATGAGTAGCTTGACCATGGCTGAATGGAGTTCAAGTACTTTATCTAGGGGAAGCTTGTAGGGAGTAACACCGACAGTACTAGTTGCTAAAATAAGAGAGAAGAGCAAATTTGTCTAGAAGTGCATTAGAATTAGAAGTACATTAGAATCAGGGATTTGCCAGAACTAGGCTAAGAAATGGAGGGGGGGGGGAGAGAGAGGGGAAAGAAGGAAGGGGGAACATGGGGAGGAGGGAGGAGAGAGGCATTTAAGATATATATCTTACAGAATAGAATAACTCAACCGAAGGTTGATTTAGGACAAGGATAAGGGAGGTGATGGGTGGTGAATAAAGGAGAGTGGAAGAGAAGGAGGATAGGGGAGACAAGAGGACTCGTCCCGTTCTCACCAGTTTCAGATGTTGAGAACCCTGTTAGGGGATGGAGCAAGGCAATCATTAGGGCAAAGTGGTGGAAGAAGTAGGTGTGTGGTGGAGGGGGTAAATAGAGAAAGGGGGTTAAGGGCATTTTCAAGAGCTAAGGCCCTAGGGGAGATGAGAACCCTTTCAGGGGGCAGGCAAATAGAGGAGGAGGGGAAAAGAAGGGGGCGTGGGAGAGAGGTTTGCTGGGGCCTGACCACTCTAGTATGCTGAGAACCTTGCCTGCACAAGGCAGATGTGGAGCACGGTAGGAGGGAAGCAGGCTGTTAGGCATTGAGGGTGAGTAAGCTCCAGGAATGCTATGAGCCCAGCATGGTTTAAGGAAGGCCAGAAGAGAGGACTAGTGAAAGCGAAAAAAGGCCAAGTCACAGAAGGAGCCCTTTCAGGATGCAGAGAACCCTGTAAGGGATAGCAGGAGATTTTGGGGGGAGGGGATGGTGGTGTGGGGTGGAGGGTGGACAAGTTTTTGATACAACTTTGGGTGCAGAGAAACACAGTAAGAGTGCAAGGGAGGCCACTACGGGAGGGGGTAGTGGAAAGGAAGGGAAGGAGAGGTAGAATTTGGAGGTGGGGGTGGAGGGTAGGGACAGAGTGAGGGTAACGGACAGGGGGTAGGGTTTGCTCTGGACTTAAGGGGGGATTAGGGAGGATCATGGCAGGAACAGTTAGGTGCAAGGTAGTTTTTTAGGGCTGAGCTGACTGAGTAGGAGAAAGATGAGTGATGGAGGGGGAGGGAATTCCACATTTTTGGGAGACGGTGAGAGTAACCTGATCGGCCGATAAGGGTGGATCTACGGAGGACTACCAGAGTACAGGAGTTAGTTGATCTAAGGAAGTGGGAGAGTGGGGGGTGGTATCAGTGATGAGGAGAGGTAGGAAAGGAGCTCACTCAGCTAGTGCTTGGAGGTGAGTTTAGTGTAGTTGTAGAGTCACCTGTTTGTAAGAGAGAGGAAAGGCAGGGCATGATAAAGATCGCAGTGTTGAGTGCAAGAGGGAGCATCCAGGGCAAAGTGACAGAAGGAATTGAAAAGGTTATTCAGTCTTGCCAAGGAGGACTTGGAAGCAGAACCATAGACTGTGTCACAGTAGTCAAAAACCGGCAGTATCATCTTCTGAACAAGTTCATGCCTAGCTGTAGGAGGTATGTAACTATAGTTCCTGAACAGGGCACCAAGCTTGGGGAGCCGTTTTTTCTGGATGACATCAATATGTCCACAGAAGTTTAGGTGTTGGTCCAACCAAACACCTAGGTATCTTAAACTGGCTTTGAGAATTCATTACAGTGAATATCAAAGGGCAATCAAGAAAGCTGTGTTCCTTTCTAGGGAGATTGCTGCAGGGAGGAACAGACTAGCTCTCCTTTTTCGGACTGTAGATAGGCTACTTCATTCTGCCTGTCTGCAGTCAAAAAGAGCAGTTTCAGTCACTCAGTGCAAGGAGTTCGCTCCGATCTTCTCTGCCATGGTGTCCTTTATTAAGGTCAGGATCTCTCCAGTGGGGTGTGAGCAGCCTGCAGTGGTGGGCTGTGTGTTTTCAGAAGCACTCCTATTGTTTGAGGCAAGTTTAGGCTAGTGGGAGTGGCAGAGGTCATTGACATAATCTCAAAGCTACAGCCCACATTTTGTGAAATGGACTCGGGTCCAACTCATCTCTTAAAAGGATGTGTTGTGTCCATTGGTCCAGTGTTCACTGAGATTCTATGATACTCACTTTTGGAGAGATTTTTCTCAGACCCCCTTGAAAGAGGCGCTGGTGAAGCCCCTTCTGAAGAAACCATCTCTCGACCCTGACGTCTTGGCAAATTATTGACCAATCTCCCACCTCCCATTTTTGGATAAGGTTGTTGAGAAAGTGGTGACTCTGCAGTTCAAGGCACACCTTGTGGCCTGTGAAATCTATGAACCACTCCAGTCTGGATTTAGGTCAAGGCATAGCACTGAAACAGTGTTAGTCAGGGTGCAGCATGATCTCCTCAGGGCTAGAGATAGAGAAGACTGGTCAACACATTCTCATCGATCTCTCCACAGCTTTTGACACTGTGGACCATGTAGTGCTGCTGGATCACCTCAGGGAGCTCTGTGGACTCACCAGTGCTGTTGCCAACTGGTTTGAGTCCTATCTCACAGGCAGAATCCAGAGGGTAGTGATGGGAAATTTCTCCTCCTGCTCGATGCCCCTGCCTTGTGGACTTCCCCATGGGTTTGATCCTGTCACCTATGTTGTTCACAGCATATATTCTTCCCCTAGGTGAGATCATTAGATGATACAGCTTGGGTTTCCACTGTTTTGTAGATGACACCCAGATGTATGTCTTTCGCTCCCGGGATGAGTGACATTGTGGAGGTGCTTAACAAATGTCTGGCCAAGATCGAACACTGGATGTCCTCTAACTGGCTGAAACTCAACCCAGACAGGGCGGAGGTACTAGTGATAGATCCTGGTTGCCAGCACGATGTGATTGCTGCTGAGATGGGAACAGAGTTATTCCTGGGCCCTCCCATGCTGACTTCTTCTACTAAGGTGAAGAATCTGGGCATGATTCTTGACGATGGATTGATACTTGAGGCTCAGATGTAATCCGTCATTAGGAGTGGTTCTTACCACTTAAGGAATGTCACCCAGATCAAAGCTTTAATTCTGTCTGGTGACCTGCCCGCACCAGTGCATGCTTTTGTTATGTTGATTTTTGACTATTGCAACACTCTACATTTTGGGGTCAGTGGAGGGATTCCCTGTCACCTGCAGTTGGTGCACAATGTAGCGGGCAGGTTGCTGATGGGCCTACGTAGGTCCTGCCATGTGACTACAGTCCTGCGTGAGCTGCACTGGCTGCTGGTGAGATGAAGAATCACCTTCAAAGTGGACTTGCTCACCTACAAGTCCCTTTATGGTTTGGGCCCTGGCTTTCTGAGTGACCTCCTGAATCCTGTCCACCCTGTGCGCTCACTCCGCTCCTCCACTGATGACCTCTAAGCAGTTCCAAGGGCCCATCTGAACACCTCTGGAGACTGTGCATTTGAGGTGGCTAGTCCAGACCTTTGGAACTAGCTCCCAAGATCCTTGACCAAGGCTCCATAAGTGCAGGCATTCAAGTGGGGTCTAAAGGCAAATCTGTTCAGAGAAGATTTTGGGACCCATTTATAGCCTATAGTTCTACCGCTGAACCGCTACTTTATTGAAATTGTATTTTATAGTTTTGTTATGATTTGTGTTGCTCTAAGTATTAACAATTGTTTTATTGTGTTCTTTTATTGCACCTCTACTTTTTTGTACTGTGTCCAGAATCTCTGAGATTGGATGCTAAAGAAATAAACTGTTACTTACTTACTTACTATCACTCCAAGAGTTTTCTCCTCTGTTGCAGATACCCAAACCCCTCCAATGTACTACTCTATCCTGGAATTCTTAGTTCCAATGTGTATAATGTTGCATTTCTTGGCATTGAAGCCAAGTTGACAAATCCTGGACCACCTCTCAAGTTTTTCCAGATCATCCTGTAAGTCCTGCATCCCTTCGGCTGTGTCCACCCTCCAAAAAAGATTGATGTCATCTGTGAATAAGCACATTTTTCCCTTAATGTCATCCCCTATATCATCAATGAAACGCAGAAGCATAGAAGTTTACAGCAGATAAGGACCGCAAGGCCTATCCAGTCTGCCCATTTCTTTTTCTACCTTATAAATGTGCTATTGGCCTTTGCTTTGTCAATGGCCTATCAATTCATACTCATCTGTATTGCTCCCTTATGCCTATCCCATGCCTGTCTGAAGCCCTGCACTGTATTCATATCCATCACTTCCCGAGGTAGGCCGTTCCATGCATCCACCACCCTTTCTGTGAAAAAGAACTTCCTCACATTACCCCTTAATCAGCCTCCCTCTAATCTCATGCGGTGTCCTCTTATTCTGCCATTTTTCTTATATTGAAACATGTTAGACTATTTCACCTTGTTAATGCCCTTAAGGTGTTTGAATGTCTCAATCATATCACCTCTCCCTCCTTTGCTCTAGGGTATACATATTGAGCTCCGTTAATCTGTCCTTATGTGTTTTCTGATGCAGTCCCTGCACCATTTTGGTTGCCCTTCACTGGACTGCCTGAATTTGATTAATGTCCTTGTGAAGGTGTGACCTCCAGTACTGCACACAGTACTCCAGATGGGGCCTAACCAGTGTCTTGTAAAGAGGGATTATTACCTCTCTCTTCCAACTTGTGATATCTCTACTAATACACCCTAACATCCCCCTAGCCTTACCTACTGCCGTAGTGGCCTGCTTGGATGATTTCAGATCATCGGTGGTGATGATGATGCCCAAGTCTCGTTCTTCCCTTGTGACTGCCAGCAACTCCCCTACCAGCCTATTGATGGCTTCAGGGTTTCTCTTCCCTATGTGCATGATCTTGCACTTCTTTGCATTAAACCCCAGTTGCCACTCTTCCTACCATTTTTACTAGTTTATCCAGAACTCTTCTCATTCTGCCCACCCCATCTGGATCATCTACTCTGCTGCAGATCTTGGTGTAATCTGCAAACAGACAAACCTTACCCTACAGTACATCTGCAATGTCACTGATGAAGATATTGAAGAGGACTGGCCCCAGGACTGATCCCTGAGGTACCCCACTTGTGACTTGCATCTCTTCTGACTGTATATCGTTTACCACCACTCTCTGTTTTCTGCCCGTCAACCAGTATGCCACCCAGTTGACCAACTTCTGACCCACCCCGAACCTACCCAACTTATTAATCAATCTTCTATGTGGAATAGTATCAAAAGCTTTGCTGAAGTCAAGGTAGGTGACATCAATTGTTCCCCCTTGGTCCGCCACTCTGGTTACCCAGTCAAAGAAATGTATGAGAATAGTTTGACAGGACCTTCCTTTTGTAAAGCCATGCAGTCTTGGATCTTGTGCTCCAATCGATTGCAGGGGTTGCACTATCCTTTCCTTAAGGAGTGACTCCATAATTTTGCCCACTACTGAGGTAAGACTGACTGTTCTGTAGTTCCCCGCCTCCTCCCTGCTACCACTCTTGTGGAGCAGGATCACATGAGCCCTTCTCCAGTCTTCTGGGACCTCTTCTGTGCTCAGAGACTCACTAAACAGTTTTGATAAAGGCTCTGCTAGTTCCACCCTTAGCTCCTTTAGTACCCTGGGATGTATAAAGACAGTAAAGAACACTGGTCTTAGCACCAAGCCTTGTGAGACCCCCACTAGTGACCTCCCTGGTGTTAAGTAACTCTCCTCCCACCACCACCCTTTGGGTCCTGTCCTTCAGCTAGTCTTCTACCCATCTGGTCATCTTCTCCCTAACTCCAAGATCTGCCAACTTCCTGATCAACCTCTTGTGGGGTAAAGAGTCAAAGGCCTTGCTGACGTCCAGATAAATGAACTCTACCACCTGGCTCCTTTCTACTGTCTAAGTGACCCAGTCAAAGAAGCTAATCAGATTCATTTGACATGCTCTCCTCTTATAATACCATGCTGCCTCACATCTTGGATACTGCATCCTCGCATACTCCTCTAGATACTCTATTAACCTTTCCTTAAGGATGTTTTCCATTAGCTTGCACACGATTGAGGTCAGACTGACCAGTCTGTAATTTGTTAGGTCATCTTTGGAGTTGCGTTTATGAAGGGGCACCACATGTGCACTTCTCCAGTCTTGTGGTACTACACCCAACTCCAGTGAACTATTAAACAGGTCTGCCACTGGTCCTGCAAGCTCCTCTGACAGTTACCTCAGTATCCTTAGGTGTATGCCCTTTGGGTCTGGTGATTTGTCCACCTTCAGTGCTAACAGCCCTTCCCTCACCAATCTTCCTCTACCACCCCATCTGTGCTCCCCTCCCCCTGCTCCTCTTCTCCCCCCTGTAGGCACTGGCCTGTCTTTCCCCCTGTGAAGTGGAACAGAACTATTTGTTCAGTACCTTTGCTTTCCCTTGTTCTCCTCCACTCACTCGTTCCCTTTCCAAAGCCTAACAATCCCATCCTTCTTGTCCCTTTTCTCTCTTATATAGCAAAAAAAGTCTTCTCCACCTTCTTAGTTCCCTCCACTGTCTGCAGTTCCTTCTGTGCCTTCGCCCACTGGCCTTACTTGCTACACTAGCCAACTTTAGGTAATTCTCTTTATCCACCTCTCTCAGTCTTCCTGAATTTCCTATAGGCTAACTTCTTGTCTCTTACTGCCTGGGGGTAAACTCAGAACTGAACAAGCTGGGTGTTTTGGCCCTTGCGTTCTTCACCTTGAGCCTAGCACACTCCTCTGTGGCAACTATTTTTCCATCCTTAGTGATAGATCACTTTTAGTCAACCCTCATATCTTCTCTGATGCCTGCCAGGTGCCTTCTTAGCACCTCAGTCATCCTCATGAAGACTATCTTTCTAAAATCCTGGAACTTTGTTTTAGTGGGGATGTTTTCCCTGCCCATATCCAACCATAACTGCACTGGGTGATAATCACTTCCACCCAGGGCTCCTTGACCATTATTTCTTGTACATGCTTCCCATTCGTAAGTACTAGATCAAGGATCGTCCTTTCATGATGAGTTCTGTGATGCCCTGAGTCAGAAACCCCCTCTGCAACTCATCTAGGATCACCTGACTACATGGTATGGATTGTACACTTCAGTCTAACTTGGGCAGGTTGAAGTCCCCCTCTATTACCACCTCTCTTTTCTCTGTAGTTTCCAATATTTGCAAGCTCAGTTCTCTGTCCCTTTCCTCTTCCTGGTTGGGTGGTCTGTAAATCACTCCCAACCTTACCTTTCTCCCTCCATTGGACCATAACTGAACCCACAATGCTTCCACCCCCCTTCTCCAACTCCTCCCTCTTGCGTGTTATACTCTCCTGATATAAATCACCAACCCCCTTTCCCTACTGCCCTGTCCCTCCTGTATAGTTTATATCCAGGGATCGAGAGTCCCAGTCATGGTGTGGTGTGGCCCAAATCTCAGTTACTGTTGCTATGTCCACCCTCCTTTCTATTAATAGCACCTGCAGGTTGTGCATGTTGTTTCCAAGACTTCTCACATTGAGACACTACTTTCACCTATAGCCTCCTTCCCTTTCTTCTTTTTTCCCCCATTTCTTCCCTTTGTGTGTCCCCCAACCCCCATTGCTATTTGCTCTGATCCCCCTCCACCTCCACTCTCCAGACTGCCTCCACCCGAATGGGGAGAGGATGTTGACCTCCTCCTCCCAGAATCTTTGGATCTGCAGGCCCACCACCCCCTTAGTAGCTTAAATTTAGATTATTGGTTATGCACCCCCTCCCCAGTTTATCCTTGAGTACCCTCGAGCCCTCTCTACTAAGGTGTAGCCTGTCTAGTGAAAACAGTGGCTTATCTGACCATGTCATCCCCCCCAATCACCAATACATGTGAACTCTTCCTCCCTGCACCAATTCCTCTGTCAGTCATTGAATTCCTCTATCCCTTTACTTCTTGGCTGTGCTGGCCCTTGGTATGGGTATCACCTCTGAGAAAGTAAGTAATTTTGCTTCCCCCCTGCAGGTCTTCCTTAATGCCCTGAATTTACCTTGCACCACCTCCACCTCCTCCACAGCTAGGTTGTTGGTCAACATGTGCATAACTAACATTGGTTTCCCTCCAACCTCCCTTACTAGTCCCCTCAAATTCCCTGATTCTTGGGAACACCCTCAATTTACCTGTTTTTACAGTATTCTGATGTATACTGAAATCATTCTGCTAGGGTACCATGGCAACTCTCAATGGAATTTTAACCTATGGCTTTCAAGGAGTTTAACAGCTGCACTGCTATACTGTACAAGACCTACAATTTCTTCAGAAGACAAGTTTAACTAAAACCCTGTGACCTGTGATTAGAAATGACCCCCATCTTTGTTCTCCTCTTATTGTTTAATCCTCCACTAACTACACTAATGTTAGCAGAACAAATGCATGAATATGAATGAGCTGCTGGTCTTATTCTTTTCCAGTCTCAGAGGAAATCACTTGACATTTTTTTCATTCATTTTACACTGACTACCTCTATTGCTTTTTCTCTTGTCAAGTGGCAGTCTCAGTTGAACAAAATTCTGCTGAAACTCTGGAGAGTTCATTGCAGACAGGAGGCTTCTGGAAACATAAATGTGGATACTGGCCCACATTACAAACAGCTGTTCCAAGATTTGCATAACTACGTTTCCTCTCTTAACAGTGCCAAATGCCAGCTGATGTATTCAGATTGAAGTGCCATTACAAAAGGACAGGTGGTAACAAAACAGCATCTATATGCATGTGTGTATATATATATTACACACACACACACACACACACACACACACACACACAGTATATATTTACACAGCATACACATGTATGTATGTGTGTGTGTGTATATATATATATATATATATAATAGAAACCCACTCTAGGGTGTACAGTCATGCTGTGATGTACACACGCCTTGGTGTGCGTTGTTATGCTCGAGGCCGCAGGCTGAGTGTGTCAACCACCCAATGTGTACGTATATCAGAGTGTGACTGCACACCCTAGAGTGGATTATCTATCTTATAAAATGGAAAATTGTTTTGGAGGGGGGGTAAAATTGCAGGTGTGTGGTCGCACTCTGATATACGCATGGTCACCTGATGGCCTTTGTCCAATGCCATTGATGATATTTTCTAGCCCATTTTATAAAAATATATATATGTATGTAAACAACATATGTATGAAGATGAACAGGAAGATAGAAAGTTATATCTTGGGGAACTGCACAAGATAATATCTTGCAAGGTACTTATAGGTAATCCGGTTATCTTTTGTTATTGCCATATGTCATTGCTATCACTATTCCCTTCCCAGCTGAAGCTGGCAATTTAATGGGCTCAAAAGTGAAAGTGTTTCAATTTTGAACCACTCAGCTCTGATAACTATAAGCTGCCATGTGGCTATGGTTGTAATTCCTATGATATGTTAAATAAAATAAATAAATAAATGCTTCTTTGCAAGACCAGATAAACTGCGTAAACTGTCTTACGCTTTCTTTTATACTACTGCTGCCAGATACATGCTTTCTGTCTGCTTCCAGTCCTCCAAAATCTTTGCTGCACCTTGTTGACCAATTCCCATACCACAAATGCACACCAGCACTATTTTCATGAAGCACTCTACTGCAGATGGCAGCATGCAGCCAGCAACTCACTGTACAATTTCTGTGAAGCGGAATCATGCAGCTATGATAATGTGAGCAGCTACATGGCTCAGACACTAAATATTTTTCTGCAACACCAAATAAATAGTGTAAACTAGCTCTCACTTACTTTTAAACTGCTGCTGCCAGCTTCACACTATTCTGCCTGCTCCCTCTCTTTCAAAATTACTGCTTCACCATGATGATTGGTTTCCATACTGCAAACACACACCAGCAGTATTTTCATGAAGCATGCTACTGCATATGATAGAATGCTGCTGCCAGCCATTCACTGTACAATTCCTAGGGAGTGGCACCACATGGGTCTGATAACTGCCACCGTACAGCTCTTATACTAAGGGCCCAATTCTTAAAGCTCCTGGGGCAGCACAAGGGGCTTACATTCCAATGATTCGTGCAAAGTGCCCCTTGTGCCAAACAATACCCCAGGAGCAATTCACAAAGACAGCCTGCACCTACCGCATGCAGTCTGCACCAAAGGGGGCTGGCACCACCTGTGCACCACAAAATGGGCTGCATTAAGGTGCTAGGGGATTGCAGCAGACACAGGCTGCCAAAGCTTCCCAATTGGGATTCACATACCCACCCAGAGGGCAAATTTCTAAGTGCCCTTAGACCAACTTGGATTGGTCTAAGTGTACTTAGAAATTCACCCTCTTTGTGAGTTGAGCACTTTGTGGCATTGTGCCACAGTTCTCAGCCCTGATATCCCATTATATGTATGAAAAGACTCCCCGGTAGTCTAGTGCCCCCCTCCTCCTGATCACCTGTCATATTTAATGAAATGCACCTGTATTTTCAAAATGGCAATAAAGTATAGGAAATGTACGAAATATATCCCCGGTAGTCTAGTGGCATCCCTTCCCCAAGCCCCGATCGACCATCATATTTCCTTAAATATCCCCATATGTGCTAAATGTTAATAAAGTACAGAAAAGATAAAAAAAACATATTCCCGGTAGTTTAGTGGCATCCCCACCCCTTCCAAGCCCTGATCGCCCATCATAGTTGCTTAAATAGCCCCGTCAGTGTGAACTGTTACTAAAGTACAGAAAAGGTACAATATATGTCTCCTGTAGTCTAGTGGCACCCCCTCCAAGCCCCAATTACCAGTTATGGATATTAAACTCTGATTCCCCATTAATAGACATAACAAAACACCTGGTGATCCAGTAGACCATCCACACTGCACCCAACAGTGTCCCACCACGCCCCCATCCTGTAGATGAGCCAGCGACTGGCACAGCCCACTACTCACCACCACCGCAGCCACCAAATGAGCTCAGAGTGAGCACCTACTGTATATGTTGATGAGCAGTGGACTGTGCCAGTCACCAGCTAGTATGCGGGATGGGGGAGTGGGTGGTGGGGCACTGCAGGGTAGGGTGTGGGGGGAGGGTTTACTGGACCACCAGGTATTTTGTTATGTCTAATAATGGGGTGATCAAGGTTTAATATTCATAATGTGTGATCGGGGCTTGGGGGGAATGGCACTAGACTACCGGGAATATATTTCTTACCTTTCTTGTACATTGTTGACATTTTGCACATACGGGGGCATTTCAGGAAACATGATGGGTGATTGGGGCTTGGAGGGTGGGGGGGTGCCACTAAACTACTGGGAAAATATTTTGTACCTTTCTTCTACGTTATTGACATTTGGCACATATGGGGGCATTTCAGGAAACATGATGGGCAATCAGGATTTGGAGGGTGGGGGTGGTGCCACTAAACTACTGGGGATATGTTTTGTACCTTTCCTGTACTTTATTGAAATTTTGCACATACAGGGGTATTTAAGGAAATATGATGGGTGAGCTGGATGTCATTGTCCACCTAGGGACAAATAACCTGGCTAGGAATGGGATCAGAGCAGTGCAAGAGGAGTTTGTAGAGTTGGGGAGGGGCCTTAGACAAGTAGCACATATGGTAACCTTCTTGGAGGTGCTGCCTGTCTATGGCAAGAGTGATGCTAGGGTACTTCTCACCAGGGAATTCAATAAATGGTTGAAAAACTGGTGCTGAGCTCAGGGTTTTTGGCTTCATTGGGGACTGGGGAGCCACCTGGAGGGTGCAGACCTATACTGGTGCGATGATCTGCATCTGTCCAGGGGGGGAACCAGGATTCTAGGTGAGAGGTTTAAACGCTTCATTGGCAAGCATTTAAACTTCATTGGGGACTGGGGAGCCACCTGGAGGGTGCAGACCTATACTGGTGCGATGATCTGCATCTGTCCAGGGGGGGAACCAGGATTCTAGGTGAGAGGTTTAAACGCTTCATTGGCAAGCATTTAAACTAGCCAAGGGGGTTGGAACTGAAAAGGAGCAGGGAAATCCCAGCCTCCCCCCACAAAACATGGTAATTAGTGAGGTAAACACCAAGGTAGAGAAGTCATTAGGGAGAAGGACAGAGGTAAATGTAAAAAAAGGCAAAGGCAGTAAGGACAGGAATGGGGCTAAAAGGAGTAAGGCCATCAAAAAGTGGAGGGTGATGAGTATCAATGCCCATAGTCTGTGTAACAAGCTCCCTGAACTAGTGGCCTTGATGGAAGAGGGTTGCCTGGATATTGTGACAGTCACAGAAACATGGTACACAGAGAACCATGACTGGGATGTCAGCATACCAGGATACACAATCTACAGGAGGGACAGGGAGGGTAAAAGAGGAGGAGGAGTAGCTCTCTATGTAAAGGAAGGGATCAAAGCAACCGAACTAAAGAGTAAACAGGGAGCAGATGAGGCACTCTGGGTCACCCTGGAGACAGGAAATGGCACCACAATCTGCATGGGGGTTGCATACAGACTCCCATCTCAAGGGGAGGGAATGGACAAGGAAATGATAGAAGGCTTCCTTAGAATGGCACAAAAAAGGGGAGATATTGTTGATGGGGGATCTGGATATGCCAGATTTTAACTGGAGCACCTTTGCTGCAGGCACATCCAAGAGCATAGTCATTCTTGATGCCCTACAGGGGGCATGCCTCAGACAGCTAGTATTGGAACCCACTCAGGAGGGAGCAATCTTAGACATGGTACTCTCAAATGGGAATGGAGAAAGAATCTCAGATTTAGAAGTGGGTAGCCATCTGGGAACAAGTGACCACCAAACGGTGTGGTTCACGATAAACACAGCCATACAATCAAGCCATACAAAAGCAAGAGTATTGGAATTTAGGAGGGCTGACATTGGGAAAATGAGAGAGTGGCTCAGAAAAGCACTAGCAAACAGGCAAGAAAGAGGGATGGAGGAACAATGGGGAGTAATCAAAACAGCCATCACAGAGGCAACAAGCCTTTGTGTAAAGCAAATCAACAAAACACAATGAAGGAAAAAACCGCTATGGTTCTCAAAAGAGGTGGCAGGGAAGGTTAAGGAGAAAAGGATAGCATTCAGGAAATATGAGGAAACAAAGAAGAAGCAGGACAGGGAACTTTAACAGTTAAAGCAGAAAGAGGCTGGGGAGGCACTCAGAATAACAAAGGCCCAAACCGAGGAAAGGATAGCCAACTCTGTTAAGAAGGGGGATAAGACCTTTTATAGGTACATTAGGGAGAGAAGAAAGTCCAAAGGAGGGATACTGAGGCTTAATAAAGCAGAGAGAATGTGGGTAGAGTGTGACAGTGAAAAAGCAGGGATACTGAACGAATATTTCTGCTCAGTATTCACAAAGGAAGAGGAGGGGGAGGTACCTAAACCAAACAAGAGAAACACTCTGAAGACAGGGGTCTATACCAGACCATTTACAGAAGAAAGGGTTCTGAAAGAACTAATAAAATTGAAGGTGGACAAAGCAATGGGGCCTGATGGGATTCACCCAAGAATTCTAAAGGAACTAAGGGTAGAACTAATGACACCGCTGACTACTCTCTTTAACAAATCATGGGAGGATGAGGTGGTACCTGAGAACTGGAGGAGGGTAGATGTGATTCCTCTTCACAAATGTGGGAGCAGGGCAGAGGCAGGAAACTACAGACCAGTTAGTTTGACCTCAGTTATAGGGAAAATGATGGAATCACTTCTGAAGGAAAGAATTGTTAAGTACCTAGAGGCCAGTGGGGCACAGGACCCAAGGCAGCATGGATTCACGATGGGAATGTCAGACGAATCTAATAGATTTCTTTGCCTGGATGACCAAAGTAGTAGACCAGGGAGGGGCTGTGGACATGGCCTACCTAGATTTTAGCAAGGCATTTGATACAGCCCCACACAAAAGATTAATATACAAGTTAGCCAACCTTGGAGTGGGTCCCAAGGTGGTAGTCCGGATAAAAAAAAATGGCTAGACAACAGGACACAAAGAGTAGTAGTAAATGGAGTCCACAGTGAAGAAAGGAGGGTTACTGGCAGGGTACCACAGGGTTCAGTACTAGGACCGGTCCTTTTTAATGTCTTTATAAGTGACATTGCAGAGGAACTGGGAAGGAAAAGTATGTCTCTTTGCAGACGACCCAAAGATCTGCAACAGGGTTGATACACAAGATGGAGTGGAAAGGATGAGAAGGGACTTGGCAAGGTTGGAGGAATGGTCAGATGTATGGCAGCTCAGATTCAATGCAAAGAAGTGTAAGGTAATACACCTGGGAAGCAAAAACCCAGGGGAAGAGTACACAAAGGGGGGTGACATAATGACAACAGTAAAAATAGAAAGGGACCTGGGGTTAATTATATCAGATGACCTAAAGGTGGGCAAGCAATGTGAGAAGGCAGTAAAGAAGGCTGGGGGATACTGGGATGCATAGGGAGAGGCATCAATAGTAGAAAACAGGAAGTTGTTATCCCTCTGTACAGACAGTTGGTGAGACCCCATCTGGATTACTGTGTGCAGTTCTGGAGACCTCATCTCCGCAAAGACATAGACAGAGTGGAGGCTGTCCAGAGAAGGGCAACCAAAATGGTGCAAGGTCTGCACCAGAAGGCATACAAAGAAAGACTAAAGGAGCTTAACATGTAATACCTTGAGGAAAGAAGGGAGAGAGGTGACATGATAGAAACTTTCAAGTACCTCAAGGGAATCAACAAAGTCCAAGAGGGTAGCATCTTTCAGAAAAAGAGATGTGCAAGAACAAGGGGGCACAATTTGAAGGTGGGGGGATGGCTCAGAGGTAATGTGAGGAAGTATTTTTTCACAGAGAGGGCTGTGGATGCATGGAACAGCCTCCCTGAGGAAGTCGTGGAATCAAGAACAGTGGGGGAATTCAAGAATGCATGGGACAGACATAAGGCAGTCCTAGTGAGGGGTAGGAGGAAGTAAGCTGTTGGCTAACTAGGATCTGCAGCATTTGTTAGGTAGGAAAATGGGCAAACTAGGTTGGCCAAGTGGTCCTTATCTGCCATCACATTCTATGTTTCTGTGTTTCTATGATCGGGGCTTGTGGGGGGAGACACTGAAATGCTACTTGGGAACATTGCTGTACAGCCACCATGGCTTATGGCAACCTGTCTAGGTGCACCCTCAATTTGTTGCACCCCTACAGTTGCCATAAGCCATAGGTCTTTGATGCCGGGACCCTGCATTATAGAGAATTGGATGCAGGGTCCATGGCACATCAACAATTGGCACAAGCTGCCTTTGGTGTGGCTTGCCCCAAGCTTTGAGAATCAGGCCCTAAATGTTTGACTGAAACATCAAATAAATATTATAAACTGACTAACACTTACTTTTACACTACTGCTGCCAGATGCACACTATTATGTCTATTCCCACCTGTCCAAAATTAGCGGTGCACGTTGACAACTTTTTCCATGCCGCAGTTGCACACCAGTTATACTTCGATGAAGCACACTACTGCAAATGTTAGCGCTCTGCCGGCCACTCATTGTGTACTCATTGTGTAATTGTGTAATGGGTAGGGAGGATGGGAGGAGTGGGGATGGAGGGCAGGGATATTAGTTCAAGCTGCAGACCCTGCAATATGAGCAGACTTGATAGACCAAATGGCCTTCTTCTGCTGGCTTCTTTGTATGTTCATATGTAATTCCTGGAGGGTGGTCCTCTGACTTATCACAGTCCAGTTCCTTACTTAATAGAAGAAACAGCCCTTCACTAACACATTACATCCAGCTGTGGTGATGTCTAATAGTGGGAAATTGAAAATGCAGCCTATTTTACCTATTGTAGCCAACTAGCTACCCCCTTTGTTGAGTGGCACAGCAGCACAAATGAAAACAGGTGCTATCATTTGGTCTTCACACATATGTGGTATAAACAGAACATGACATGACCTGGCTGAAGATATCCTATTTATCCTCATTCAAGGTCATTGATATCAAGATGTCTCACCCATGGCTTCGCCACTTGTGAGATATCATATCAGTGAACTCTCATGAAGACGATATGATACCTTCAGTCAGGCCATGTCATATCCCCTATAATTAGGGTTGAACAGTCACTTCTATGTTAAACTCAAAGTTTTGCACTTTAATAACTTTGCAACTGTTCAACCTATTTGTATGAAATTTGCATGCATCATCAGGGACCAAAGATCTCTTGATGTGCCAAGATTTGTTCTGGTTAGATGTGTGGGTGTGCAGATACGGAGTGTCAAAATGTTGTAATTAACCTTTTTTTTTGCCATTTCTTTGTCTCGCTGCAATGCAGAAATGGTTTGGAATTTTGGTCTGAAATATTCAAGGTAGATAGGACTTGTCTCATAGATGTGCCTTTCACTGGATTGGCGAACAAATATTAATCCTTTCAAAATTTTTACATTTTATAAGTTCCCATTATTTTTCAATGGGGAGCAGTTAGATGTCCCGCTTGAAAAAGGATCCGTTGTCACAAATGGATAATAATTTTTCACAAGCAAGTCATCCTGTGTCACAAATGGGAAATCTTTTTTCGTGCTGCCACCATCTTGTTTTTTGAGTTAGCGAGGGAAACAAAATTAAAGATCAATGGGAAATGTCAGTTTTACCATGATACATAATACCTTCAGACATATGTAATACAATTGTTTATGTGTAAGAAAGTCTGCAAATTTTATTAACATTTTGTCACCATTACACATGGATTTTAACTTAAAACACACTCGCTCATTTTCATCTGAAACTGGCTGGTTGCCTCAGCCACTGTCTCGAGCTGAAACATGCTCTTTTCATATGAATGAAATGCAGTATTCATTAATCTTACTCTTTATGGTGAACGTTCCAGTGTGAGTGTAAAAGATTTTTATTTAATTTTTTTATTTTAAACATTTGGTGACCGGGAAAGGCATGCTGAGTGAAGGCTCGTTTCCAGGTGTAACCTGGGGGACAGAGAGCTTGGGATCAAATAAGTACAATTGTCAACAACATGTACACAAGTATGCTCAATTATGCATTTCAAGATAACTAATACAGCAGAGCAGGCTATTAAATATTGATAAATATTAATAAGACAGAGTGTCCAGTTGTCAAAACTTTGGTAGCAGAATCACCCCAGTCAAGTCATGATCCCTGTTGTATATAAATTAATCATGTTCCTGTGGCTAGTAGTCTCCCCTCCCAGACCACATCCCACTTATATTAATATGTAGCCCATCCCTGGTGATCTAGCAGCCCTTCTCTCCTCCCCTTACCCTGTCTGTCTACATTTGTTTATATCATTCCTTGTGGTCTAGTGGACCCCCTCCTTATCCTGGATCTGCCTATAGGATTTTAAATGTACATGTCCCTGGTGGTCTAGCAGATCCCCTCCCTATCACAGTTTTGTCCACTTTAATATAAAAATTCCTTTACCTGTTAGTTTAGAGGACCCCCAACACCCCCTGCTCCCACACCCTGACATGCAATGTCCCAGCAACCCTACCCCCATCCACCCATCCAAAAGCCAGTGACCAATACAGTCCTCCTCACACCATCATGGCTGGCTGCTGACTGAGCTATCAATGTGCGCATACTTTATACTCCCCCCCCTCACTTAAATAAGGATACCATTATGGAGTGATAGGAGCACAGGGCCCTCTGGGCCCTGTTCTCTCACAGCCAAATAAAGATACAATTACACTATCTCAAAAATTATGGATGGATTGGACAGCAGAGCTTGTAGGGACCTGCACTCCCACAGGCAAATAAGAATGCAATTACACTATCTTGAAAAGTAAGAAAATTAATTGCAAAAAAAGTTGTCAAAGCATTAGAGTTGAAGAGACAAAAGTAGGGAAATGTGGTGTTTGGGTTTCCAACCCTAACAACCTACCCCCACCCTGCAGGAAGCAACAGGCATGGGGTGTGCCATGGGGTTGTCAACCCTAATGTTCACCCCATTCTCATGTAACGTACCCATCTCAGCTTATTTACTCATGGAATGGGGTGAGTGTTAAGGACAACAACCTCAAAGCACACCCCACATCTGTTGTCGCCCACAAGGTGGGGGTGGGGTTGAGGTGTTAGGGTTAGAAACTCTAATGTCACATTTCCCTACTTTTGTGGCTTCAACCTTAACTAGTGTATTAACAAAGTTTTTAGCAATGACTAATGATATATATATATATATATATATATATGTATACTGTATATATGTGTATTATAGTGGCACGGTAGTGCTACTATGGATAGGGTTGCCTGGCCACTTCTATGTTAAATCCAAAATGTTGCACTTTAATAACTTTGCAACCATTCAACCAATTTACCTGAAATTTTGCATGCACAGTCTGGCGCCATAGATCTCTGGATCTAACAACTGTTGTTCCAGTTGGATGTGCGGTTGCAGAGCTGGAGAGTGCCAAAAAACATAAGAAAAAAAAACTTTTGGGCCAATTTCTTTGCTCAGGGCTACAGCCCAAATGGTTTGGCTATCTGGTCTGAAATTATCGGGAAATATGGGGTTTGGGTCACTGATGTTCCTTTTGAAGATTTGGTGAAAAGTATTAATCTGTTCAAAAGTTATTCAAATTTCAATTGTTCCATTATAGTCAATGGGAAAAAATATATGTGTCATGTGAAAGCATGTTTTGCTTTCGAGAAAGCACCTTTTCCTTTCACAGATGCCCTCAGTACTGTCATGCTGCTGCCATCTTGTTTTCAGTTAGCAATGGAGAAAACACATTGTCATTAAAAAAATAATGCCCCTTGGTAAACACCGACAGTTGTGCTTAACTAAATGGGGTCCTGGGAGCATGATCCTGCCTTTAGATTTTTATTTATTTATTTCTTTATAAAAGTTTGGATTTATAACCTTTGAGTCAGAGACTCATTTACAAAGGTACCTCATCACAGAGAGGACAAAATAGTGTTACATAGTTCAAGATACTGACAGTGTTACATAGATCAATTACAGACATATTTACAATAGTTACACATGAGCATTAGGGGAGACCTCCCTAGTCAATACATTTCAGTTTAGGTAGGGTAGATTAGCTGACATGTGATGTTGTAGTGACAGGTGTCAATACTCTGGCCAGGCTACTATATGATGAAGACAGGTGACTGCTGATGCAGGAAGTGAAACAGATAACCTGTGGGGTAGTGGAGTTTGTTGCTGGTGGAGAGTGGGCAAGTGGGGGTGGCAGAGTATGCTGTCCAGTGGACATTGTCGACATTTGGAGTGTACTGGCAGATGCGGCCCAACAGGAGAGACCATAGGGGGATGAGAGGGTGCTACAGTTAATGACATTTATAGCAGCGAGTGTCGAAGGGCGGTCTTAAAGGGACCAATTTTGGGAATGTTGGTGATGCTGACCAGAAGGGAGTTGAACCAGGAGGGGGATCTGTTACAAAAAGACCTCTGGGCTAGGGAGGTACTAGTTCTCAGCACCAGTAGAGTGGCCTTATCCAAGCTGCAGGTGAAGACAGAGGAGGAGGCATGCTGGAGGAAGATCTACACCCCGGTGGGTGAGAGCCCAAGCAGTGTTTTTTTTTTACTAGCAGACAGGTTTGGTAGCAGCGTCTTTCTTTGAGGTTGAAAAGGTTGGTGGTGGAGTAGGGAAGGCAAATATGGGTATGCCTGGGGGCTCCGGTCAGGATCCTACAGGCTTTGTTGATGTAGAGCTGGATTTTTGAGAGTGCAGTATTGTCCGCTGCTCCATAAATAGGTAGGCCATATTCCACTAGGGACAGGACAGAGGAGGTGATTGCCAGTCAGAGTGCAACATGAGGAAGGCAGTCCCTGTGGTGGTATAGAAGACCTATTCTAGAGTTAGTGGCAGTTGAGAGGGAACTGATGTGGGCATGGAAATTGAGGGCAGTGTCAAAGGTAATGCCTAAGTATTTATAGTTAGTCACTTGCTGTAGGGGGTGTTGAGTGCTGGAGAGTATTAGGAGGGGAGCATTTCTGGCCTTGTTTCAGCGGTGGGTGAAAAGCATAGACTTAGTCTTCTTTAGGTTAATAACTAGTCTATGGTCAGAAAATCACTTTTCAGCTTGGTTGAATGTGTGTTGGAGAGCAGTCTGGAGAGAGGAAGAATTTTGGTGTGAGGCATAGAGAACTGCATTGTCTGCATAAAGGAGAATTTTACCAGAACAGGAGCTGGGAAGTGGGTTAAGAAAGAGACTGAAGAGTAGGGGTCCTAGGATGGAGCCTTGGGGAACTGCAGAGCAGACAGGTTGGGTGTTGGATAAGGTCCCACTGATTTTTATGCATTGGGATCGAGCTGAGAGATAGCTAGAGAACCAGGCAAGGGGACCAGTGGAGAAACCAATTTGGTGGAGGGAACAAGCAACAGGTGATGGCAGACTGTGTCAAAGGCCTTGGAGAGGTCAATGAACACAGCTCCAGCAAGGTTGCCAGAGTCAAGAGCAGAATGTAGATAGTTAGAGAACTCCAGGAGAGCTGTAGTGGTGCTGTGACCTGAGCAGAAACCGTGCTGCTTAGGGCACAGGATGTTGTACTTAGTCAGGTACTCAGTAAGTTAGGTAGCCACCACCCTTTCAAGGGCTTTGGAAAGTGGGGGGAGAATGGAGATTGGTTGATAGTTATTGGGGGAGGATCAATCACCACTTTTGAGTATGGGCACGACGATAGCTGAAAAGATGATCTGAAATATGTTTTCTCAATTTTTTTCATTGGTACTGTCGCAATTTGAGACAGTACGGTGTGACACTTTCGCAAATTTTGTGAAAGTGTCATGCCTTACTTTCACAAATTGCATCATCCTTTCGAGGACACTTTCACAAAATGTGTGATACTGTCACAATTTGCAGCAATACTGCACAAAAAAAAAAAAACATTTCTTTGCCACTCACTGCACCTAAATGGTTTGGACTTTCGGATTAAATTTTCAGGGCAGAAAAAGCTTGCCCCATAGTTGTGCCTTTTGCTGTTTTGGTGGAAAAATTTTCATCAGTTACATACTATAGTTACATCACTCCAAAGTTTTGAAATTTCCCACAGGATAACATTGAGGCGGCCGTGCCACCTTTCGGTGGCTGTATCTCAAAAATAGTTTGAGTTATGGATTTTTTGCTAAGCACAGTTTAGTACACCTTTGGGTGTACTAATACTAAACATGTGTAGAGGCTGCCAGGTCAGGATTACATCTGCAGTGGAATTTTTTCCAAAGTGCTTATGGTTACTGAGATTTTGCCACATTTGCACCACAAGGGTTACATGCAGTGGCTCTAGACCTGTGCTATGTCTCTATACATATGGGTAGATGGGAGTACAGGTCCCAGAGGTCCATGCACTCCCAAATATGGATACCATTATGCAATTATGGGAGTACAGAGCCCTCCATTATGCAGTGCTGGGAGTGGCCCTGCACTTTCACAGGGAGATGAGGGTTCATTACAATGTTTCTACAATTCTGGATAGATGGGTGGGACCTGTGCTCCCACAAATGGATACCATTATGGATATATGGCAGCATCATGGGAGCACAGGACCCTCCACCATTATGCAATTATGGGAGTGCAGAGCCCTCCATTATGCAGTGCTGAGAGTGCAGGGCCTGCAGAGCCCTGAACTCCCACAGGGAGATGAGGATTCATTCCAATGTCTCTACACTTACGGATAGATGGGAGCAAATGGATACCATTATGGAAGGATGGCAGAATTATGGTAGTGCAGGGCCCTCCACCATTATGCAATTATGGGAGCACAGAGCCCTCCATTACACAGTGCTGGGATCACAGGGCCCTCTGGGCCCTGAGCTCCCACAGGGAGATGAGGGTTCACACTAATGGATAGATGAGGGCCCTGTGCTCCCACAAATGGAAACCATTATGGATTGATGGCAGCATCTGGGCCCTGCACTCCCACAATTACATATAGGTAAGAGAACACATTCTCAAAAAAGAAAGGAAATTCATTGCACAAAACTCCTTTAATGCATCAGTTAGGGTTTCTATTACAGCTACTAAAGTCTGGAAATTCGATGTTAGTGTTACCAACCCTACCACACCTCGCCCCCTCCCAAACTCCACACACCAACAGGCATCAGGGTGTGCCTTGGGGTCATCGGGCCTCCCACCCCATTCTCCTATACTGTAACATATGAGCTTCCTTATACATGGAATGGGATGAGAGTTAGGCCCAATGACCCCAAGGCACACATAGACTCCTGTTGGTGTGTGGAGTTTGAGGAGGTGGGGTAGGGTGGTAGGGTTGGTAACCCTAACATTGAATTTCCAGACTTTTGTAGCTGTAATAGAAACCCTAACTGATGCATTAATATAGTTTTTTGCAATGAACATATATATAGTATCTGTATGTATTCAGTACACATAGACATTCACTGTAAATATTAAATATGCGGTCCTATGCTCCAAGGATATGCTCTAGTAGTGCTTTCCCAGTGTCATCGTGGAATGCCCTCTTTTGAAAGTTATCAATTACAAAAGAATATACATATTAGATATTTTAGTAATCAGTTACACTGTGGATTACACCCTGTGCCCTTGTTTATTTTTGTATTTATCTCTCCCTTGAAATGGTCAGAGACGGCTGTTATCAGCACTAGTCTGCTGTGAAGTACCACTCAAGTGTACATAGTGGAAGTAGAATTGCTCTCTGAAGGTCCAAACCTCTACTTCACAGCCTTTAAAAGGGTCTTGAGAATGGCACTGACTTAAATAATATAGCACTGATAATTAACTGTGAAGGATAAGGATGCACAAAGTCTCAACCAAAGACTAGTTGCTATGCTTTTTCTTTAAACAGTACTGATTTCTCCTACACTGGCAGACTGCCATCATGGGACACAGTGCTACAGTTAACTCCTCTGTTAATGCAACTAACGATTGTACATTAAGTACCTACTTATCAATCTAATCTATTTGCACTTACTTGTAGACAAGTGTGCTACACTACGTTACCTACAAGAGCTGAGTGTTTTAGGAACACATATTGTTTAGTACATACTCATAAGTAAACAGCAGACAAAGAACATGGCATACCATAACCTAAAAGTATATTATAAAAAATTAAAAAGAGTACCTCCTTTGGCAGGGTAACACTAGAGATGAGTAAGCATTTTGTGCAGAGAGATATCAGTTTGATAGGGCAGAAGGTTTATTTCTACCTATTCTTTTATTTTACTATTCATCCAGGAGAATAAGAGAAAAGTCAAAGCACAATGCAGTGCAGCAAAAACAAAAAAGTGCTATACATTTGTGCCATACATCAGCACCGCCAGCCCTAAATGTTGTTTTCTGTGGTGTCCTAGTGTCTCCAGCATGAAACCAAAGTGTATCTATGGAACAGGTTAACTTTAAGAAGACCTATGCTATTTTAATATTTGTATATACTATGGCCCAGATATTCAAAAGGGTTGCGCATGGCGCAACAGTGTTGCACCATGCGCAACCCACTGATGCGCCCTGGTGTGATATTCAAAAGGGAAAAGTGTGCGGCACAAATCCCAATGCACCGTAGCGCATCAGTAATGTATGCAGGCACAAGTGGGGGGGGGGGGCGTGCCCATGCATAACCTGCACAGCCCGAAATTCAGTCCGGGATGGGCAGAGCCATGCATGCGCAACCTCTACCTGTGCCAGCACCAAGTTACGCCAAAAAAAAGGAACAACTGATGGCCACCCAGAGGTGAGCTGCCGCATTGCAGGGTGCAACACAGCAGCTGCCACCTGTGGGTGGCCACCTGAGTTCTGGCTGCACCTGGCGGCGCCCCCCCATGCCCGATCATGGGCATTTGTACAAAAAAGAATAATCCATCCTATATCCCTGGTGGTCCAGTGGACCTCTATCTGCCTGATAGCGGGCATCTGTGTATAAAAATAAAATGATCCAATAGCCCTGGTGGTCCAGTGGACCTCTATCTGCCCGATCGTGGGCATCTATGTATAAAAATAAAATGATCCAATAGCCCTGGTGGTCCAGTGGACCTCTATCTGCCCGATCGCGGGCATCTATGTATAAAAATAAAACGATCCAATAGCCCTGGTGGTCCAGTGAACCTCTATCTGCCCGATCACAGGCATTTGTAAAACAAAGATAATTCCAATATCCCTGGTGGTCTAGTGGTACCCCCCAGAGCCCCACCGCCGCGCTCCCCCCGGTCAGCCGGTGGGCGGCAACACCCCACCTGCCTGCTGCCCCGCCGCTCGCCGACTGACACCTCGGTAGGGCTGCATGCCCATTGGTTCTGGCGTGAGCCAATGGGCGTGCAGCCTTCCATACTACACATTCCAGATGTGTGAATGAATCATACATATCTGGAATGTGTAATATGGTAGGAACTGCACGCCCATTGGCTCACGCCTGATCCAATGGCATGCAGCCCACCGAGGTGTCATGTTGGCGAGCAGCAAGCTGGGGTGGTGCTGCCCCCGCCAGCTGACCGGGGAGCGGGCGGTGGCCTCAGTGACCGTGTGGGGGTACCGCTTAGACCACCAGGGATATTGGAATTATCTTTGTTTTACAAATGCCCGTGATCAGGCAGATAGCTTTCCACTGGACCACCAGGGATATTGGAACGTTTTATTTGTTTACATAGATGCCCGCAATTGGGCAGACAGCGGTCCACTGGACCACCAGGGATATTGGCCAGAATAGTTATCTTTATACACACAAATGCCCGCGATCGGGCTGCAGGGGGCGCCGGTCCCCGACAGCTGCTGCCTGGCAGCGCGCCAGGTGCAAGTCGTCAGGGATAGGCGCACCTGCATGCAAATGGGGCCATAATGACATGCAAATGGCCCCATGTGCACCTTGCATACATTATGGCCCCATTTGCATGTTAAGTTTTGAATATCGTGGTTGCTGTGCATGGCGCAATGGAACTTGCGCTAGCGTATCCCCCTGCTCCACTCTGGCCAGTTGTGCTGGTGCAGTGCCACTGTGCCATGCACACTGGGACTGGCCAGGGTGCGATATTCAAAGCTGCTGAGCCATGGCACAGCTCCGTTGAATATCGCCCAGTCCACACCCCTGCACAGCCAAGTTGCGCTGCGCCCAAGCCTGTGCCACAGCCGGGCGCAGTATGAATATTTTGGCCTATGTGTTCATAATTTGTAGGCAGGATTATGGTTTCATATCTTGACAAAAATTATATGTTTCAGTTTCTGTTTTTACATTCTATATTACGTAAGCATTAACCCATGACAGAGCATGGATTTACTAGAGAATTAATCCACGTCTGGGGGATTGTGAAGCATGAGGCTGCAGGCTGCAGATCTTCAACTGTCCAGGCATGGATTAATTCTCTAGTAAACCCTTGCTGTGGAGTGGGTTAATTCACTTATAACATGTGTATGATAGTGTTATTTGAAGAAAACACAAAGAAATACATTTTAAAGAGGAAAAAATGCAAATGTTATTGATGTATGCATTCACCTGGTAAAAGTAGTTCCTGTACAGTTATTACTTGCCAGCTTTATTTTTGTGTCACTTTTTCATTGTGGTAAGTAAAATTGACTGGGCCATTTATGGTGAAATGGTGGAGGTTGAACAGATTGGATGGCGACATGTTTAGTGCGTTGTCTGTTGTTGCAGGTGTCACTTGTGGATAAGGGATATTGTCAGCTGTTTGTGAAGGTGGGTCATATGCCTCTTCAGGTGGTTTGCTGATCATGGAAGATAATGTGGATTTGTTTGTACTGGTTGATAAAATATTGAACCACTTTTCACAGTCAGTGCTGGATGGGGCCCAGTAATTTTTCAGGCTGCTTTCACAGCGATGGCCAGTGACAGTCATTAGCTCTCATGATGCTAATCCAGCTTCACAGAGAAGTTGTACTGCTGTGCTCCTAATCGAGTGATTGATGTATCTTGTGCTTACTGTTGTTCAGCATCTCTGGAGATTTTTACCATCAAGTCCCCTTAAAAGTTTACCCCATGGGTTGTCTTCCATGCCGGCGGTCTTGCTGCTCAAGCACAGATAGGATTAATTTTCTAGGGTGGAGGCAAAAGGCAGGAGCATCTTTTAAGCATTTGGAGAGATATGTTTAAAGTATTTATTTATTTATTGAATTTTGGTGACCGGGTAAGCCCACTGAGACAGAATGTCCCTTTTTCAGGGGCGACCCAGGGGAGGGAACCAAAGAGAGGTACAGAAATACAAAGTAATATTGAATAACACAAGTGTAAAATAACATATTTACAATAGATCCAACAATGAAAATTAAACCAGAGAATAAGTAAATTACATTACAACACAACTTAAGGCAAAAAAGCATAAAGATAACAACAATGAACAAGTTAAGTGCAAGTCAGGTAAGCAATATATACAAATGGAGCAATATATACAGGCACAAGGGTAGTAATAACAGTTGTATGAAGGGCTATAATCACAACAAAGCATAAAATTAAGGAACATTCAGGGTTAGTCAAAGGGAGGCGAGTTAAGTAGGGAGAAAATGATGGTAGATGGCATTCAAGTCTGGGAACAGAATAAGGGACGGTAGAGCTGAGAGTGGTGAGGCAAATAGTATAATAAAGGGCAGTGGCAGAACACTGGAGAGCATGAGCAAATGAGAAAAGGGGTAAGAGTGTGGTAGCACATAATGAAGGGTTAGAGAGGGGAAATGAGTGTGAAAGCTAGAATAGGATTCAGGGACAGGAGAGGCATAAGAAAGAGGATAAATGACCAGAGAGAAAGCTTGGCTAGGATTCGGGGGCAGGAGAAGTACAAGAAAGAGGATAAGTGAGAAGAGGAGTGATCAAGAGGTTAAGGGACGGAGGGCTCAGGAACAGGTGCAGAGCTGGGAGGAGGCCAGGTGGGATTAAAGGGAACTCTTGAACATATCTATAGTAGGGCAAGTTAAGATAGCAGAGAGTTCCAAAGAGATGGCCCAGAAAAGGTGAAGGCACTCTGATCCACCGCAAGGCATGGTTTAGGGATTGAGAGCAGTGGTAGGCCAGGAGACCTTAATAACCCTGTCACAGTTATACATTGGACAATGGGTTTGAGGCAGGGAGTAGTGAATGTATGAACTAGTTGAAGGTTAGACGTAGAGTGGAGTATTGCAATCTGGCTTCAATGGAAGGCCAGCCAAGTGAGTTGAGGACAGTGCAATGGTAATCCCTAGAGTTAGTACCAATGGTGAAGTGAGCTACCCTATCATAAGTCTGTTTGAGCTTGGCAAGGGGGTGACCAGGGAGGAGTGGAGAATAGGAGCTCCATAGGAAAGCAGAGGAAGAAGGGTGAAGGAGGCAATGGCCATGCAGGAGGAGGGGGTTAGGTAGGGCTGAAGATAGTACAGCAGTCCTAGTTTCTGGTGAAGGGTTTTGATCACATTCGTGACATGGGTGTCGGAAGTGAAGTTTAAACCTAAGGTGATACCCAGACATTTAAAGGATTGCACTAATTCAAGAGGGTCACCAGGAGAAGAGTTAATCACCGAGGGGGGGGATTAGCTTAGGGGTCTTGTGAAGTAGAGCAAATAGTTGTACTGGGCATTGTGGATTATTGGGTTGTGCAAATAAGAGACCTCTGAGCATGCCTCTGTTTTTCATTAATCATATTATGGTTTTTGGTTTGTTCATCAAATGATAGGATGATATATTCCTTGCCAGAGTTATCATTTTGTTTTATGAATGAATTTTGCTTTAATTTAGTTAGTCCTTCTCAGACACACCATGCCAATTCGAGTTGGAGCTCAAACCATACTCTGCGTACTAAGCCATAGGCAGTATTTGGACTCAGGGTGGGAGAAGTTCTGATTCAATGTAAATCTGCCTATGTAATTTGGGGTTGGTGCTTAGTGACATCATGTCCAGCGCATCTGTATTCCTTTAGTACAGCTACAAAGACCTTGTTTGCAGCTGTGAACTCTGGATACGTGGCAATATTTATTTTTTGTAAATGTCAATACTGTTGAAGTATTGATGGAGTTCTGCTTATAGTTCACGGAATGAGCTGGCTGGGTATTGTTTACCATCATTGCTGCAGACAGAAGCATAGAACTCTCAGAGGAACGGGGCTAAGTCAGTGGCTGCTATTGCTTTGATATCGATATTGCAGGATGTAGAGGTAAGCCAGCCATTGAACACATTGACTGCCAACATTACGCATTTGAGGGTGTTTGGTTCATTTTTTTTCAAATTTCAGTTTAATCTAGTTCATTCAATGATAACAGTAAAAGCTGGCTAAGTTTCGGGCGGCTTTCATTATCATTTGCTTGTTTTGATCTCTTTGGTATTGGCTGTACATAGCCATAGGTGGTGTCTGCCCAATCAGTGGCAGAGACATTGCCAAAAAGAGAAACGTTTACTGCATACTGTACATGTCGCTCATAGTTGTTTGCCTGAGTTTGGGATGTCTTGTGCCTGTATGACTAGGTAAAGGGATGTATTACTATTGGATGTTATATGTGCTGTAGTGGACTGATATGAGTAGAGTTTTTTACATGGATGTCAGTCAGGATTTTGTAGTTTGGCAAGTCAACTGTGGATTTCTTGGGAATTAATCCATGGTCAGGTGATGTGTTTTGACAAATGAGAACGCAGGATTTTCCTAGCCACGTTATAAGTAAGTGATAATAAACAACAGGATGTGCATTGAATCATTTGTGATACATGCTCCAGGGCTTTGTAAGGCATGAGACTGAATGCTGATTGTCCTTATGCCCTTGGGAGTACACAACAAATGTTTACATGCACAGGGAGACAGTACAGCTTAGTGAGAACTGGATTTAAATCCCATAGCAACCACGTGCATACTGTGTGACCATGAGCAAGTCATTTAATGTCCCTGTACTACCAGGGCACACGTGAAAACAAACCTTGGATTAGTCTGTACTTTCTGGCCAAAAATTGTGATAAAAAACACACTCACAAACACACTGAAATGTATTGTTACACTTATGCAATTGATTTGATGTGAAAACAGTCATTTGAGGCATAGAAATATCCTGTACCTGACTGTGCATGAACGTTGTTTTAATACATCATTAGGTGACGTGACTCAACCAGTAAGGTTTCTATATTTGTTCTTGCCATTTTAAAACTGAAAAATTAATTGTTTTTTCTTTAGTCACTACTCAATCAGACCCTATGTAAGCGTTGTGAAAAACTATAGTTGGTAAATTACTAATTACAGGTACTTAGAAAGGAGACGAACGGAGACAAGACTGATGGCGGAAGAATTTAATGATTATAACAATAATCACAGCGAGAAGTTGTAGGTAGTACATTCTTCAAAATAACAAGATGTACAAGCTTACTTATATAGTAAAAGCAATGTGTCTATTTTTAGAATTACTTATAATTGGTCAAAAACAGCATACATCATCACTTATAAGGTCATAAGATATTTTCTTCCTAGTATGAGCATGATCTCACCCTTGGTCAGCACAAACATAGACAGTGTACATTTTATTTACCATATAAGGTGGATAACCTGCTGTTACCACCAGTCACCATAGTTCAGAAGAAAGAGATAAGTTTCCGGCTAACACTTTGGACTGTCCATATAAGGACAGGCATTAAAGTTAACTATAAGGGGAATTTTGGACACTAGTCTGTGTCTGTGCTTGCAGTCACGTAGGCAGATATTACTTACTTCTGCTAAATTATAATGCTAAAAAAGCACATTAGTATTGCAACTGTAGCTTAGCTCCTTATAAGGGTTTATAAGCTTTTAGCTCCATAAACCAGCATTTGCCATATACATACAGAATGTTTTCAGACCAAATAAGGTTAGAACTGCAATATAGGGGCAGACTTCTTATCCCTCATTATAAGCCCCCTTTGGCCCTATATTGCAAATAATTATTAGTTATACAAAATGCAGCCTCGGAGCCTATACATTTCACTGCGCATTTTACGAATGGCAAATTTTAATTGACACAGACCTATAATTACTAAGAACACCAAGACTACCTGCAATAGGAGTAGTGCCTTAAATGAGAGGACTCCCAAGGGCCCTCCTGCGTAGCTGTAAATTAAGTGCTCATTGTCACTCTCACTGAGCAGCTCATTTACACTTGCTTGTGCGTTACAAGCGGTATTTTGGATGTGTATTAAATGAGTATCTTTTCAATTTAAAAGTGACTGCACGTTAAGAGACAGAGGAGGTATTACTGCTCCGAATGATGGCGCATACTTATTAACATCATACGCCTGGTGTGGGGTATTAAAGGTAACATTGTAACTCTTGTCTTCTGTGTTGGTAATAGGGTGCAACACCTTGTCACCAATATATACATTATGTTTGGGAGTGATACAAAAGTTTGGGCTGTAGATGGTACACATTTGTCCTTCATAAGATAAAATAGGTATGTTAGTAACAACACAATATTGGTTAGTGCCATTATAGGTTACACTGACTTGTGGAGTATACCACCATTTTAACTGGACGGGGCACCAGGCAGTGTCATTTTCAATTTGGCCTATGGGAATCTCCCCACAGATTGGTTGTGTTTGTGACATGACATCACACTGACATATCCATTGATTATTTATTTCCTCACAGCAATGTAAGTTTGGTGCTGTCCATGACCCATCATTGCTGTGCACTAGGATCTCTGGGGGTGAGACTCGATATGCATAATATTGACCTTGTAAGTACCCTACAGAGTGTACCTTTACTATTTGAGAGTACACTTCTTTATTGTACTCGACATGGGGTAGTTTTACCACAAGGGACACCCTCATGGTGCAACTAGAGTACTTATTGGGTCTGAACATTTGAGGCCTAACATACACTTTGGTAATCCACGACCCACCACATGGGTGGGGCCCTATCCTTGAGACAAAAGATCATACACTTACTGTCAGTAACATTAAGGCAATCTGGGCAGTACCACAATTTTAACTGTGCATCAGAGATTTGATTAGGTAATTGATTATTAGTAATTTCTTGTAGCAGTTGACTAACTTGAGTTAAAACATAAGATCCATAAGCACTACACACTATAGCCTTATTTACGGTATTATTAAAAACTTCTTCATTATGCTCAGCTACTACTTCATTAATTTTATGTTCTACCTCTTTAAACAAACGGCCCACCTCATGTATATTGTACACAGATAAGCGCTCTTCCATTGCCAAACCCTGCTGGCCTAGTGTGAGTGGCAGCAAGACCTTTTCTCCAGTATTAGTATTAAAATGGTCTTGGTAATTTTTAATAGCCTCTAGGTCTGCCCTGTTCCATATGCTCATTCCTGATCCAAAAAGTCCAGCCAGGTCCCCCCATAAGTCTCTTTTCTTCCTAGAGTTATTGACCTTTTCTTTACTAACAAAGGGGGCCGTGGCACTTCCTGTTTTGGCATGGAAGGCATCTAACATGTCAATTAACATGGTGGCGTAAAACTTTGACACACTAGTGTTAGCACAACTACTGTTAACATTTATATTCCAGCCAGAAAAATCTAGATTTACATGCATCCTACTGTATTTTACGTTATTTACAAGCACTTGGTCAATAGGAGTGGCCGTAAGTCCACTCTCTGGCCCTTTGGTCACATTGGGGCACTCAATTGGTTTTACAGTTAGATATATAGCATCTGAGATTGCAAAACGCAGTGAACTAGTTGTACTAGCATAATTACAAATGGTATTGCTACTCCAGAGACAATAAGATAGGGTTAACACATAGGCACCATTGTCTTTTGGTGTAGTTCCATTTATAACAAGAGACCCATTTTGTGTCCAGTCCATATAACTGTGTTGTGATCCAGTCTTAAGCTCTGAGGGCACAGCTGGACCAATCATTAAGTAAGTCCACACACCAGTTTTGGATATAAAATGTTGTTGTCCTTGGTCCAGGTGGCTCTCCATGCTCGTGTTGTGTAGTTGTTTGTATCAACAGGGTCCCAGTTCCATTTAACTAACAGTGTGACCGACTGTTTAGGTTCACGTGACATTAATCTGTTCCACATTAATATGCAGGCTGAGGATCATAAGAAAACTTGATGGCTACCACCAGGCCGATGACAAGAATGTCTTGGGTCTTCATGGCTAAAACATCAAGTGTAGTATTTTAATTTTTTTTCAACCAACTTTGCTTGATACCTTTTTACACTGATCAACATGCACCCAAAATTCCTGCTTCTTTCCTCTGACCCCTTTCTTACTACTTACTCTAACCACATACACTGTACTTTCATCTACTCATTTGTACACTTTGTACGGTCCCAACCAATTAGCATCCTTCCATGGATTTTTTTGTTCCCAATTTCTTACCATTACCACATCTCCCTCTTCTATAGGTAACCCTCATCCTGCCACCGGCTGTCTACTCTGCTTATTTTGCTCATGTGCTACAGCCATATTTTTGGCTGTGAAGGTCAGATATTTTTCTAGTTGATATTGTATTGATTTTAGAAACTGCTCATGTTTAACCTTATCTTGGGTAGCTGAATTTGGTGGTGGTACATCTTGTGGGTGGGCTAACCTCATCCTCCTCCCCGTCATTAACTCATAAGGGGTTAATCCTGTACTAGCTTGGACTGTCTCTCGGATAGCCATCAAAATCCATGGGAGGTGTGTAACCCAGTTTTTTCCCTCGTCCAGCACTGCCTTTTTTAGGGCATTTTTAAGGTCCGATTTAGCCTTTCTACCATCCCTGAGGCCTGAGGCCTGTATGGTAGGTGTAATCGCTGCATGAACTCCCATTATTTTACATACATTTCCTGCATTATTTGGTTTATTAAAGTGAGTTCTGTCGGACTTATAATATTGGGGAACCCCACCTCGCACAAACCTGAGTGTGTACAGAACTCGAGCTGTTGTTATAGCATTTGCACTCTTAACTGGGAGCGCTCCACCCATTTTGAAAAGCATATCTATTATTACTAGCATGTACTTATATCCCTATGTGGGTAGAGGCCCAACGAGTCGATTTACAATGCATCCCAAGGTCCTTCTGCTAAGGCAGTCGCTGTGAGGAGTATTTTTCTCGTTTGGGATCCTGCTGGAGGCATATTAAGCATGTCTGTAACACTGATTGAACAGTTTTAGATATTTCAGGCCAATAGTATTTACTTTTAATAATTTGGCATGTTTTATCTTTTCCGGTGTCCTGCCCATCGATGGTTTTCTAGTACTATGTCTTTTGTAGTGACTCTGGCACCACCATTTTGGGATTTTATCTTCCCCTTTGATATAACACATTGTCTATTATGGTAAAGGCCCCATGTATTTTTGGATTCTCTTGTACTTGCTTTACTTTTTCTTTGTATCCACTGGTCTTGCTTTTGGAGCTCTTGCAAATTAGGTAGAATATCCACTCTTTTAACTTCACTGACTTTGCCTGAATTTTGTTCATCGTCTGGTCTGATTCCCTTCCAGGGGTCCCCATTTTTGGCAGCAATTTTAGCCCATTTATCTGCCTCTTCATTTCCCCATTCCTCAAAGGACCCATACCCATACTTACTATGAGTGTGTGCTCTTACTTTAACTAACGCTATTCTCCCTGGAAGCTTTTCCCCTTCCTTTAAAATTGCTTTTAATAGCTGTCTGTGTCGTACATGTTCCCCTGTGGATGTTTTCATGTCCCTTCTAGCCCATATGGGCAACCATGTGGTTAATGAACCTATAGCAAACTGTGAGTCAGTGCAACAAGACGCCCCGATGGAACTGCTTTTATAGCTTCATATATAGCAACTAACTCAGCATATTGAGATGAGTCCCCTGGTGACAATTTAATAAGTATTGGCTGTTCCTCAGGTGGTCTGGTTTCATCCTCATCTCCACTATTAAAATACACAGCAGCTCCCATATAGGCATTTCCTTTTTCCCAGTATCTAGACCCATCAACACACAACATGGTATAAGTCTTACCATCGTCATGTCTTTCTATAAATGGGATAAATATGCCTCCTGCTGCATAAGTTCTCCACAATCATGTGGTTCTCCTTGATAGTCTAAGTACTGCATCATATGGGGTTTGTTAAGTTTTTGTACTGTGACCTGTTTATCTTGTAAGGCAAGTAACCATTTGGCCTGCCTACTGTGGCTAACTCCTTTTGGCTTTCCCTCTATTAGTAACTTAATGGGTGTGTGGGTTGTTTGGATAATTATGGGGCTAAATCCAACTATCTCTTCTCACAAGCCTGCACTGCCCATGCCATTGCCAACAAGGTTTTCTCACATGGCTAAATCCCTGTTCCACTTTGGACAATTGTCTAATTAAGTAGGTTATGAGAACTAAATTATTCCAATGATTCTGTAATAGCACAGCTATTATGGTATCATCTATGCTACTGCTTGTATTATAAATGGCTTTGCATGGTCTGGGACAGCTAAAGCTGGGCTTGCATTAATACTTTGTTTTAATTTTTTAAAACACTGTAGTTCTTCCTTCCATGTTAGCTTGTCCTCTTTTTTGTGGGTGTCTAGCAGCAGTAGTGTGTACAGTGGCTCAGTAATTTCTAAGGTACCCCTCAGTGTAATCTCTGCAAAAGAATGGCTCATTCCTAACAGTTTTCTGAGCCCTGTTACAGTTGTTGGTAGGGGCAATTTTTGTATAAGGCTGTGCTCTTGCAGGGTCGATTCTCCTACCTCTTTTTGACACTGTAGTTCCTAAAATGTCACTGGCCTAGCACTTGTACTTTTCTGGATTTATTTTAAGACCTCTTTTTAGCTAGGGGGCTTTGGAGCACGTGTCCAACAGTTACATGTACTTGCCATGTTTTTGCTTTTGTAATAACAAATCATCCACATATTGGACTACTCATGTTCTAGCCCTCCTCTTGGAGCATCTGTTGTACACATATCGGTGGAACAGTGTTGGGGAGGAGTGGAACCCCTGTGATAAGCGAGTAAATGTATATTGTTGATCTTAAAGGTAAAAGCGAATTTATACTGGTCCTGTTGTTCAAGGGGTAGACCAAAATCCGCTTGCTAGATCAAGCACCGAGAAGACTTTACTGGTAGGTTTAAGTTTATTAAACATTTCAATTGCTGTGCTTATGATGGGGCTAACTTGTGGGGTTACTTTATTTAATTCCGCAATCTATGGTGTTTCTGATATTTACCATTGGGGTTTTTAACTGGCCAAATAGGGCTATTGGCTTATGGAACAAATAGTCCTTAACACCTAGGGACAATAAATCTTTTATTACTGGGTTCTATTCCAGTCTAACGCTCCTGGGGATGGGGTACTGCTTAGTATGCCCAGGGTCGGGGCCCTCTATTGCTATCTCTGTATCGCTGACCACTCCACAGTCAGTACCAGACACTGCCCAGACACTGGGGTATTTGTCTATTATTTGTTGTAATTCTGTTTAACATAGAAACATATAGAAACATAGAAGTTGACGGCAGATAAGGACCGCAAGGCCCATCCAGTCTGCCCATTTCTTTTTCTACCTTATAAATGTGCCATCGGCCTTTGCTCTGTCAGTGACCTATCTATTCATAGTCATTTGTATTGCTCCCTTATGCCTATCCATGCCTGTTTGAAGCCCTGCACTGTATTCACAGCCACCACTTCTTGTGGTAAATATTCCATGCCATCTACCACCCTTTCTGTGAAAGAATTCTCACATTTCCTAATCGCACGCCCTCTAATCTCATGCTGTGTCCTCTTCTCCTGCTATATTTTTCTTAGACATTTAAACATGTTAGACTCTTTCACCCTTGTTTATGCCTCTTAAGGTGTTTAAACAACTGATCATATCACCTCTCTCCCTCCTTTGCTCAAGGGTATACATATTGAGCTCCGTTAATCTATCCTCATATGTCTTCTGATGCAGTCCCTGCACCATTTGGTTGCTCCCTTCTCTGTACTGCCCTCAATTTGGTTAATGTCCCTTGTGAAGGTGTGGCCTCCTACTGCACGCAGTACTCCAGATGGGGCCTAACCAATGTCTTGTACAGAGAGATTATTACCTCCCTCTTACGACTTGTGATACCTACTAATGCACCCTAACCCCCTAGCCTTGACCTACTGCTTTAGAGGTCTGCTTGGATGATTTTTAGGTCATCAGTGATGATGATGCCCAAGTCTCTTTCTTCCTTTGCAGATATAGCAACTCCTCCCAGCCTATAAGTGGCTTCAGGGTTTCTCTTCCCTATGCATGATTTTGCACCTCTTGCATTAAATCCCAGTTGCCACTCTTCTGACCATTTTGCTAGTTTATCCAGATCTCTTCTCATTCTGCCTCACCCATCTGGATCATCTACTCTGTTGCAGATCTTGTGTCATCTGCAAACAGACACTACCCTCTAGTCCATCTTATGAGGTCACTAATGAAGACATGTTGAATAGGACTGGCCCTAGACTGGATCCCTGAGGTACCCCACTTGTGACTTGCATCTCTTCTGACTGTATACCATTTACCACCACTCTGTTTTCTGCCAGTCAACCAGTTTACCAGTTGACCAACTTCGACCCACCCCGAGCCTACCCAGCTTATTTATCAATCTTATATGGAGACAGTGTCAAAAGCTTTGCTGGAAGTCAAGGTAGGCGACATCAACTGCTTCCCCTGGTCCACCACTCTGGTTGCCAGTCAAAGAAATCTATGAGATTAGTTTGACAGGACCTCTCCTTTTGTAAACCCATGCTGTCTTGGATCCCGCCCCTATGGATTCCAGGTGTTGCACTATCCTTTCCTTAAGGAGTGCCTCCATAATCTTGCCCACTACTGAGGTAAGACTGACTGGTCTCTAGTTCCCCGCCTCCTCCCTGCTACCAATTTGTGGGATGGGATCAAGGAGAGCTCCTTCTTCAGTCTTCTGGGACCTCTCCTGTGCTCAGAGACTCACTAAACAATCTGCTAATGGCTCTACTGGTTCCTCCTTTGTAGCTCCTTAGGTACATTCTTGGGATGTATGCCTAACAGGTCCCATTGCCTTATCCACCCTGAGCTTAGCAAGCCTTGCAGGACCCTTTCTTTGTGAAGGAGTAGTGCCCACCTCCCTCCCCTGTGTCCGTGATGCTGAGCTGTGGGCCCTGCCCTACGCTACTCTTCCAGTAAATACAGGCAAAAGTATCTATTTAGGATAGATGCCTTTACAGGGTCCTCTCCTCACATGCTCCTTTTCTCCAAAAGCTTAGCAATACCCCTCTGGACTTTCTCCTTTCACTAATGTATCTATAGAAAGTCTTGTCACCTTCTTTTACTGTTCGTGCTAGTGTTTCCTCAGTTTGGGACTTTGCCTGCCTTACTGCCTTACCTGCTTCCCTTAGGGCAGTTTGGTATGCCTCCCTATCTTCATCCTGTGTTCCTTTATATTTCCTGAAGGCCAGCCTTTTGGCTCTGACCTTTCTGCTACTGTATTTGAGAACCAAAGTGGTTTCCTCCTTCTTTTGCACTTCCTTTCTGTCTAACACAATGGGATGTTACTTCAAGTATTGTCATAATGCTTGCCTACTTTGCCTGTAACCTCCTCACCTGTGTTTCTTTTGCCAGGGCTAAGCTTAACTCTGTTGGCCATCTTATCAAAGTCAGCTCTCTGAAGTCCCATATTTTTGCCTTCGGAATGGGATGATTAGATGTAGTAGCCAAATTGAACCATACCATGTGATGGTCACTGGCCACCAGGTGACCTTCTACCTGGAGATTCTGTGATCCCTTCTTTGTTAGTCAGTACTAGATCTAGGATAGCCCTGTCTCTTGTGGGTTGTTGCACCCGTTGTTTGAGGCCCTCCCCCAGGGAATCCACTATGAGTCTAGTTCTGGCAGATGTTCCTGCTGGTATTGACCAATCTATATCTGGCATGTTGAAGTCTCCCATTATCAGAACCTCCCTTTAGCTGTCATGTTTTGTATATCTTCTAACAGTAATGTGTCTATGTCCTCCCTCTGGTCTGGGGGGCCTATATGAACCAACCCAGTTCTTATAGCTGTCCCATTTCCTGTTTCCAGGGTGACCCAAGGTTCTTCTGGCTCCTTATGTGTATTCTGAATTTCTGTAGCTTTGATATTTTCATTAACATACAGGGCCAACCCCCTTTGCACCCGGTCTCTCTTTCTGAACAATACATAGCCAGGTACTGAAGTCTCCTATGTGGTTACTGGTAAACCACGTCTCACTAATTGCTACTATGTCCAGTTTAGCCTCTGACATTATTGCCTGCAGGTCTGGGATCTTATTTCCCAGGCTGTGAGCATTTGTGTACATGATTTTCCATTGGCCAGATTTTGACTTACCTCGGGCCGATTATACACCTTATTAGATTTAACTGAAGCCCAGATATAACTTTCAGGTACTGTTGTAGCACCATATCCTTTAATATTTACTTGGCGCAAACACTTATTGACCAAATCAATAATTAAGTGATGTTCCCTTAAGAGGTCACTTCTATTATGTTTGCTCTCTCTGAAGCTTCCTTCCATCTGCATGAATCTTCCCTTTCCAACTACTTTAGTTCCCAGGGCAATTATTTGGGGTAGCTAACATATCCATATGCTGTATGTCCTATGCACCCTCATTTATAAGGAGTTTTGTCTGGGTCTAATGGTATGTGCATAGTAGTAAGTGAGACGAAGCCGCCCCGGTATCAACTAAAGCCATTACCCATTTTCTCCCACTTTAAGACGCACGATTGAGTCGCCCTGTTTATCAAATATTATGCACATGCCCATTATGTCAGGGCCCCGGGGCCTCTGCCTCCTATTCTTCGACTAAACCGCAAGTGCCGCCAGTCAGCCCATGATATCTTCATCATTAAATTCCTGGGAAGAGGGCAGTTAGTTTTTGCTCTGCATCACGTCCTAATATTGTTTTTAGTCGGTCCAACAAATCCTGTACTTTATCACCCCCCTCGTCCTGCTCTATCTTTTTATGTCTTGTCTTTTTTGCCCTCGGCCCTTCCAGTTGCCAGGGTCCTTGTCCTCCTTACCTCCCCCTTGCCAACAGTCCTCATTACATGCCCAGGCTTTTTACAATTAAAAACGTCCTCAGTCTCCTTTTGTGGCCCTCATTTGTCCAAGTCACAGGGGCTACTTCCACTTCCGCTGTTTCTCATTAAGATAAGTCTCCAGGAGGGTATTCGCTCCTCCTGGGTTGAGGCCAGTTTTACAACTGTCCATGAGGTGGGATCAAGTCATAGACTCGGATCCACAAGTCCCTAAAGGTAGTATCATCCTCTGTGGGACAATCTTGGCCCCCATATCTCTGATACACCTCAAACAATCGTGGGATAAAAACCCGAGGACCCTCCCCCTCCTGGGGCTTGGTCTGTAATATTCGATCCCAATCCACCTCTTGACGGGCTGATTCTCCTCGCACCCGTCTGATAGCTTCCACTACCTCATTAAAGTCCGCCCATGAGTTGGCATTTTGTAATGCCCCATCGTGGGTCCCTTGTACTTCAGGTGGCATTGCCTCGGCCAACGCCGGGGACAATTTAAACATGACCAACCTGCAAACATCCTGGTTAGTCAACCTGAGCGTAGTGGTAAGTTGTTTTAACTTTTGTCGTAGCTCAGGTAAGTTGGTTTTGTGATCAACTGGCCCAATCATTTTCCTAAATTTGTGATTTCCTCAATAGTCAAATCCTTGAACTACGAGTCTCTGGTTCTTTACTACCTCATCTGCTCTCGGTGAGGATTCTTTTATAATTTTCTTTACCTTTACTACCTTTTCACCTGATTCTATCCACTTATCCCCATCCTTTTCCATCTCCTGTGTCTCCTCTTGTTCTGTCCATTCCTCCTGTGCCTCTCTTTTTGTCCTCCTTTAATTTGCTATTGGACGCTTGTCCTCTGCCGCCTCTCCCTGTCCTTGTCCTTTGCCTCTTTAATCTTTTTGTCATCTAAATCAAGGGCATCCTTTACTCTTTTGCTTGTTTTCATACTTCTCCTGCAATACTTGGTGCCTTTCCTCCTCTACTTTGTCCCCATTCTTTTTAGCATATTCCTTTTTAACATATGCTTGGTTTCTTGTAAAGTTAATTGTACCAGGAGTTGTTCCTGTTGGTGCCTAGTTGCTGCTGACATAGTACCTCCTGTTAGCAGGGTTCCTGTGTCTGTGGCAGGCCATTTGAACTCTTACCACTTCCTCTCTTCCACATTTTGGAGGTTATCTAAAGAATCTTGCACCTCTTGTAATTCTTGTATCTTATTTGCAGCGTTTTGGAGCTCGCTGTAGAGGCGTCTAGTCTCGCCAGCATGCTCTTGCGACTGCTGGTCTAACCTAATTTGTAAGAGGGCATGATCTCTCTCCAACAGGCACAAATCCCCTTTTGCTTTTATTAGTTGTGCCTTAAGATCATCCCGCTGTTGTTCTAACTCTTGGTATTGACTCCTTGTAATACTATCTTTATGTTCTAGTGTCAATTTCATTAATCGTTTTACTAGCACATCATTTCCATCTTTCTCTTCCCTTAACTGTATTAATTCCTTATTTCGGCGACACACAATGGTCTGGTTATACTGCCACAACCCTTGAAATGCATTTGCAAAAATTTATTTTTCATTTTTTACTTTCTCATTGCGGAGGGACACTTGCTGAGTAAAATACAATTGCGCCTGTTGATCATCAGGCACTGGTTCATATGTCTCCCCCTTTAGGTGCTTCCCCAGAAAATGACCTATTATGGTTTCCATACCCATTTTGTTTGCCTGCCTAGCCTCCACAGCTGAGGCTCACCCATGCACTGGTGTGGCCAGCTGTTTGGCTCGTCCCACGGCTCCCTTGCGAGGTCGGCTTGCAAATCCCAGTACCTTCACTTACCTACTCTGCCCCATGAGTTCCTACAGAGTTAAGTATAACCTTTTATTATTTTAAATAAATAAGAGAAGCATACATCACCTGATTGTCAAGTGGCTGTGGCTGTCTGTGTGTACCTTTCCTTCGCTTTAAAAGCCAGCTGCGTCTCTGGCGTCGTCACCCTGCTATGGGGCTGGCTGCCCAACCGACCGGTAGTTAGACAGCCTCCTCAGCATGCACACCAACGATCCGAGTCTTAAGGCACCAATTGTAGCGTTGCTAGAAAACTATAGTTGGTAAATTACTAATTACAGGTACTTAGAAAGGAGATCTAACGGAGACTAGACTGATGGCGGAAGAATTTAATGATTATAACAATAATCACAGCTGAGAAGTTGTAGGTAGTACATTCTTCAAAATAACAAGATGTACAAGCTTACTTATATAGTAAAAGCAATGTGTCTATTTTTAGAATTACTTATAATTGGTCAAAAAACAGCATACACATCAACTTATAAGGTCATAAGATATTTTCTTCCTAGTATGAGCATGATCTCACCCTTGGTCAGCACAAACATAGACAGTGTGCATTTTATTTACCATATAAGGTGGATAACCTGCTGTTACCACCAGTCACCATAGTTCAGAAGAAAGAGATAAGTTCCGCTACACACTTTGGACTGTCCATATAGGACAGGCATTAAAATTAACTATAAGGGAATTTTGGACACTAGTCTGTGTCTGTGCTTGCAGTCACGTGGGCCAAATATTACTTACTTCTGCTAAATTATAATGCTAAAAAGCACATTAGTATTGCAACTGTAGCTAGCTCCTTATAAGGGTTTATAAGCTTTTAGCTCCATAAACCAGCATTTGCCATATACATACAGAATGTTTCAGACCAAAATAAGGTTAGGCCGCAATATGGGGCAGACTTCTTTACCCTCATACACCCTAATTTTAAATACTGCGTTTTGATTGTAGCAACACTGAAACACAGATACCCTCTGTTGCTTTACTTTGTTTACCATTTATGTACCCAGGATAACGTAACTGAAATTAACTTTTTTTGTCTCCTTTTTCCATTACATCTCCCATTTCCTACTATGGCTGTCATAATATTAAATTCTGAGTATCATGATATTTGCCTCAAAAATACACTGATTAGCATGATAATTTTCAGCATTTCTAATTTTAAGAACAATGAAAATTGGACTGGGGAATACAGGAAATCTTGGTTGTAACTGGAGAAAGATACACTGACGAAGTTGCAGAGATGAGAAAGTCAAGATGATTTAACACAGTGTAGCACACTTAGAGATCGGAGAAGTTGCCAACATTTGCTTCACAGAGTAATGCACAAAGTTTACAGAATTTGCAAAGTGAAAATTCTCAAAGTTTGCACTTCGCTAAGTGACCGTTTATTGATGAAGTGACTGAAATTTACCCACAAATGGTCACTTTATGAAGAAATTGCCACTTCATGGTAGAACAGCATAGATTTTGGCAGAGTCAAAGTTGCTGAGGAAATGGAAACTTCGCAAAGTTTCTTGGAGGTAAATGTCAGCCACTTTGCAGCAGTTTAACTTTGCTGTATCTCTAATCATGGTATATGTTGGTGCATCATAACCATGACATTGATTGTTCACAGCAATAAACTATATCCAGTGGAAATTATTGTGACATAGTGTCATACCATGTTATTACGACATCCACATTTTGCATAGTGACAAATGGAATGGACATGAATGCACATTTCCTCCAACATGAAGGGTGGATGAATGGTTGCCTTTGCATGTATTGCCAGTTCATGACTGACTGGCAGTGGCAAGGAGTACAATGAATGCTGGGCAGCCCAGGCAGTCTCTCACTAGATGCCTAGCAACTCACCTCTACCTGGGGTCTCTACCACCTGCTGACTGCAGTGAAGGATTCCAGAGTTTGCACATGAACGCTGTTCTCCTAGGTAGCAGGACAATGTCCTTTAGGTGTGCAATCTGGTCATTCAGCTGATGCTCAGGTAGAGTTCTGTTTCAACCCAGTTCTGCAGTTAAGGAAGCTGAACTTTCAGGAAGTTAAATGGCTTATTCATGGTCACACAGTGAGCTGAGGGCTAGGATTTTCAAATATCTCGAACTATGCCCTCTAAATGTTTGCTCCAGGAGCAAATTAGTGCCTGGAGCAACCACAGGTATACTGGAACATGCCAAAATACACCGTGTGCATTAAAGGCAGGTTCCAATATACCACTCAAACACTGCCCCATTTGCACCCACAAACCCCAACCCCCTATTGTCCACAGGAGGTATACCGTACTTATAATAGGGTGCAATGGAGCTTGCAGGAGCAACCCAGCTATTAGGGCTCACAAATAACCATTGCTGCTCTGGAGCAATTTGCCATATTTGTACCTATACTGTATAAGTAAATGACCTCACAACATTAGCAAGGCACTATGCAGGGTCATTTGTATCCCATTAGGGTCTTATTACAGGTCCAGAGCAAACATAGTTTGCAACCACCCCAGCACACACACACACACACACACACACACACAGAACTTGTCAGGGCTGCCTAACACCCACTCCTTGATGTTCAGTGGCCAGCCTACTGTACTACAGTAGATGTGTGATAGCTCCCTGTCATTCAGATGGTGGCTAGCTGAGGTTGTGAGTGGAGAGGTTAAACCAGTCACTGCAGGGGGGCCTCAGGCTATGTGGGGGCCAGGGGAAGGTGGTTTTCGTGAGTCCAGAATGGGTGGGATGGTGTGGCTTCATTGCTACAGGGGTCATTGGACAGGTGTTTTGAAGGGTGGGGGGAATCACTGAACACCATGGAATATCTCACAGTTACATGGGTGGGTGTTCAGAGAGGGTAGGGGGACAACTAAACACCAGGGAATATTGCAGACTAACATAGACAAGTGTTTGGGGAGATGGGGAACCACGGGACGCCAAGGTATATTTAACAATATATGGGTGGGTGTTCAGGGGGGAGGAGGGGGACCACTGGACTCCAGGAAATACTTCCTCTGTACATGGGCTGGTGATGGGGGTGGATTAGGGAGTCACAGGCCATAAGGCCTGGTTTGGGGAGGTGGTAATTAGTTAAGCACTAACAGCTAGTTACTGCCTCTCCAAACCTACCACTATGGTAGTGCATCTATCTACAAGGCACAGTCAGCTGCTTTGCATAGGTGCACTGGCATATTTTAGGGTCATGCCAGACAGGTTAATGACTCACTAACCATGCCAACCAGTAGTGTGCTTTGCACTCCCACACCACTTTGCATGTTCTAAAGGGGTGTTAGCTATTGTAGCTGCTAAGGCATTTAATGGCCATTACTAGGCTCTGGGTCATAAAATTCAAACCTGTGATCTCCTACTTCACAGTTCTGTACTGAGTTCTAAACATCATGTCACACAGGTAATCTGTATACCATTTCCACTGGCTGGATTAATACAGATCATGGGGAACCTATGCTATGTATCTACCTCTGCTCTTCAGTAACAGAGATTAGTACAGTACAAGCTTTCAAGTCTACTTTTATCTAGATAGTCAAAGGAGATAATCTGACAAGTTTCTGGATAATTTTTCACATCATAAATTCAGACAGTTTGTCAAACAAGGAGCTGTTTACTGCCTGTTTCATAACCAAGGCATTAAACTCTAACTAAAGAACATACCTCACCTATCATTTCACATTTTATCAATAGCTTACATGATAAGAAGCCACCTGTCTATCTCTAATGCTGAAAGTGTCAAAGTTAAGCATTCCTGTTTTCATGCATTAACCAACATGTCAGAAGAGGAGTTTACCCCTTGCCTCACCATACAGCACCCTCATGATGGCATAGCAGAATTTAATTCCATTGATATTATACATTAAACTCAATACTGCATGAAGGTTTCAAGATTTATGAAACATTTATTGTTACATGACCATCTAGAGTTGTATTTAAACATTTGAAAGGGTAAATGGGGAAGGGAAACATGGTAGAATTTCCATTTAATATTTGTTAAACTTCTGCTCTATTTTTGAATGTCTTCTTTCCCCACTCATTTTTTTTTTCCTGGTCTTGTAAAACATCTATTAATACAGTATAGCCCACTATTGTCCTCGCTGTGACAGACGTGTCCTGGCACCTGAGCTGTGCCTACATAGTTTAGGAGTATTGTTTTTGTTTTCTTTTTCTGCAAGAAACGTGTTACAGCCTGAGAAAGTAGCTGGCTGTATGCTCACAGGTAGAAGGGTATCACAACTGATACTTAATTGAAGGACAGGGGAGGAGGGAAAATGATAAGTAGACCAGAACAGCATATGGGATCATTTAAACTTAAAAGAGTTTCATATCACCTTTCTGGGGACAAGGAGAGAGAACAGTTAGTTATACTGGAGGGGAGATGGTCAGTCTGAATTCAGAGTCTCATGTGGGAAACATTGCTCTAACATGATTGTGCCCTTTACTCAGAGTCAATTGAGAGTACAGTGAATACTGTTTCCCTCTGTAACCTTAGATGATCCGGGACCAACCTCTGTAAAAAGCAAATAAATGTTTTTACATAATACTGTATCTGTGTTGTGTGGATTAAATACAATATTTAAGTTACTGACAATCACTGAGGACATGACCACTGAAGGTAGCGTGGGACATCCAAAGAAGATAAGCTGTTCCCTTGGTGAGTCCCATAAGGATGTCAGGATGTCATTCTGCAAAAGGCTTGAGAGTGAGCACTACCATGACATATTGGTGCACAGTGGCTGTGATTTATCATTGCATAAAAAAGAAGACTAAATTCTGGTACAAGAATGCTGTTTGCAAAGCAGCAACATGACACAATATATGAGGCTGACAATACTTGCACTGTAGGACTTGTGTGGCACAAAAGGAGTGACACCTAATGAATCCCTGTAAGATGACTTGGTAAAGGCACTGATAGAAGTTAACCAATGGGAAGCAGAGATGGTGAAAGGTGAATCATCTGATCCAAAGAATGAACAAGGAGTCCAGGAGAGATCACATCAGTTGGCACTGTACAGATAAGAGCAGACTGCAAAATGGAATATTCATCATGAGACCTTAGAGACAGTGGAACTGGAGTGAAACTGGAGAGGCTAAGATTGCTACAGCATTTTGTAACACAGAAATTGATGATGGCGTGAGAGAGAGAGCATAAACAGCAGAAGTTGGAGACAAGGCAACTGGAAACATAGAAACATAGAATTTGACGGCAGATAAGGACCACTTGGCCCACCTAGTCTGCCCATTTTCCTACCTAACAGATAAGCTGCAGATCTTAGTTAATCAACAGCTTACTTCCTCTTACCCACCCCTAGGACTGCCTTATGCCTGTCCCATGCATTCTTGAAGTCCCCCACTGTTCTGGACTCCACGATCTCCTCAGGGAGGCTGTTCCATGCATCCACAACCCTCTCAGTGAAAAAATACTTCCTCACATTACCCCTGAGCCGTCCCCCCGCTATCTTCAAATTGTGACCCCTTGTTCTTGCACATCTCTTTTTCTGGAAGATGCTACCCTCTTGGACTTTGTTAATTCCCTTGAGGTACTTGAAAGTTTCTATCATGTCCCCTCTCTCCCTTCTTTCCTCAAGAGTATACATATTAAGTTCCTTTAGTCTTTCTTCGTATGTCTTCTGGTGCAGACCCTGCACCATTTTGGTTGCCCTCCTCTGGACAGCCTCCACTCTGTCTATGTCTTTGCGGAGATGGGGTCTCCAGAACTGCACACAGTACTCCAGATGGGGTCTCACCAACTGTCTGTACAGAGGGATAACAACTTCCTGTTTTCTACTATTGATGCCTCTTCCTATGCATCCCAGTATCCCTCCAGCCTTCCTTACTGCTTTCTCACATTGCTTGCCCACCTTTAGGTCATCTGATATAATTATCCCCAGGTCCCTTTCTATTTTTACTGTTGTCAGTATCTCACCCCCCATTGTGTACGCTTCCCCTGGGTTTTTGTTTCCCATGTGCATTATCTTGCACTTCTTTGCATTAAATCTGAGCTGCCATACATTTGACCATTCCTCCAACCTTGCCAAGTCCCTTCTCATCCTTTCCACTCCATCCTGTGTATCAACCCTGTTGCAGATCTTTGTGTCATCTGCAAAGAGACATACTTTTCCTTCCAGTTCCTCTGCAATGTCACTATAAAGACATTAAAAGGACCAGTCCCAGTACTGAACTCACAGTGCCCACTAGTAACCCTCTTTCTTCACTGTGTACTCCATTTACTACTACCCTTTGCGTCCTGTTGTCTAGCCAATTTTTATCCAGGCTACCACCTTGGGACCCATTCAAGGCTGGCTATCTTGTGTATTAATCTTTTGTGGGGACTATATCAAATGCCTTGCTAAAATCTAAGTAGGCCATGTCCACAGCCCCTCCCTGATCTACTACTTTGGTCACCAGTCAAAGAAATCTATTAGATTCGTCTGACACGACCTTCCCATCGTGAATCCATGTTGCCTTGGGTCCTGTGCCCCAATGGCCTCTAGGTACTCAACAATTCTTTCCTTCAGAAGTGATTCCATAATTTTCCCTACCACTGAAGTCAAACTAACTGGTCTGTAGTTTCCTGCCTCTGTCCTGCTCCCACTTTTGTGAAGAGGAATTACATCTGCCCTCCTCCAGTCCTTGGGTACCACCCCATCCTCCCATGATTTGTTAAAGAGAGTAGTCAGCGATGTCACTAGTTCTACCCTTAGTTCTTTTAGAATTCTTGGCTGAATCCCATCGGGCCCCATTGCTTTGTCCACCTTCAATTTTATTAGTTCTTTCAGAACCCTTTCTTCTGTAAATGAACTGGTATCGACCCCCGTCTTCGGAATGTTTTTCTTGTTTGGTTTAGGTAACTCTCCCTCCTCTTCCTTTATGAATACTGAGCAGAAATATTCGTTCAGTAACCCTGCTTTTTCACTGTCACCCTCTACCCACATTCCCTCCCCTTTATTAAGCTTCAGTATCCCTCCTTTGGTCTTTCTTCGCTCCCTAATGTACCTATAAAAGGTCTTATCCCCCTTCTTAACAGAATTGGCTATCCTTTCTTCGGTTTGGGCCTTTGCTATTCTGACTACCTTCCCAGCCTCTTTCTGCTTTAACTGATAAAGTTCTCTGTCCTGCTCCTTCTGTGTTTCCTTATATTTCCTGAATGCTGCCCTTTTCTCCTTAACCTTCCCTGCCACCTCTTTTGTGAACCATAGCAGTTTTTTCCTTCGTTGTGTTTTATTGATTTTTTTTACAAAAAGACTTGTTGCCTCTGTGATGGCTGTTTTGATCACTCCCCATTGTTCCTCCACCCCTCCTTCTTGCCTGTTTGCTAGTGTTTTTCTGAGGCACCTCTCATTTTCCCAAAGTCAGCCCTCCTAAAGTCTAGTACTCTTGCTTTTGATTGGCTTGATTGTATGGCTGTGTTTATCGTGAACCACACTGTTTGGTGGTCACTTGTTCCCAGATGGCTACCCACTTCTAAATCTGAGATTCTTTCTCCATCCTCATTTGAAAGTACCAGGTCTAAGATTGCTCCCTCCCGAGTTGGTTCCAATACTAGCTGCCTGAGACATGCCCCCTGTAGGGCATCAAGAATGACCCTGCTCTTGGATGTGCCTGCAGCAAAGGTGCTCCAGTTAACATCTGGCATATTCAGGTCCCCATCAACAATATCTCCCCTTTTTCTGCCATTCTAAGAAGCCTTCTATCATTTCCTTGTCCATTCTCCCTGAGATGGGGTCTGTATACAACCCCATGTGGATTGTGGTGCCATTTCTGTCTCTAGGGTGACCCAAAGTGCCTCCTCTGCTCCCTATTTACTCTTTAGTTCTGTTGCTTTGATCCCTTCCTTACAGAGAGCTACCTCCTCCTCCTCTTTACCCTCCTGTCCCTCCTGTAGATTGTGTATCCTGGTATGTTGACATCCCAATCATGGTTCTCTGTGTACCATGTTTCTGTGACTGCCACAATATCCAGGCAACCCTCTTCCATCAAGGCCACTAGTTCACGGAGCTTGTTACACAGACTACTGGCATTGGTACTCATCACTCTCCACTTTTTGATAGCCTTACCCCTTTTAGCCTCATTTCTGTCCTTACTGCCTTTGCCTTTTTTTACATTTAAATCTGTTCTGCTCCCTAATAACGTCTGTGCCTTGGTGTTTACCTCACTAATCACCATGTTTTGTGGGGGGAGGCTTGGATTTCCCAGCTCCTTTTCAGTGCCTCCCTTGGCTAGTTTAAATGCTTGCCAATGAAGCATTTAAACCTCTCACCTAGGATCCTGGTTCCCTCGGACAGTGCAGACCATCGCACCAATATAGGTCTGCATTCTCCAGGTGGCTCCCAGTCCCCAATGAAGCCAAACCTGAGCTCCACACCAGTTTTCAACCACTCATTGAATTCACTGGTGAGAAGTGCCTAAGCATCTCCCTTGCCATAGACAGGCAGCACCTCCGAGAAGGTTACCGTATGCGCTACTTGTCTAAGGCCCCTTCCCAACTCTACAAACTCCTCTTGCACTGCTCTGATCCCGTTCCTAGCCAGATCATTTGTCCCCAGGTGGACAATGACATCTAGCTCCCTCCCTCGTGCAGCTCCTCCCATGATCCTGAGGATTCGCTTCCTGTCCCTCCAAGACATGGCGCCAGGAAGGCACCTTACCTCCCGCTCCCCATCCTCCCCCAATTCTACCCCTCTAATGATTGAGTCCCCCACCAGGAGTTGTTTCCTTCCCCTGTGGGGTCCCATGCCACCCTCCTTTGGGTCTCCTTTGTGAAGGTTCCCAGCATCCTCCTTGGTCTCCACTGCAGGTGCCTCCACAGAGGAACCACTATCCACCAGAAGAGTGAATGAATTGAAGAGGACAGCTGGAGGGATGCAACTCTGTTCCACCACCCTCTCCCTCCTTGAGCCCACCCTGGTCTAGCCACTCCTCTTTCTTGGCAACCGCTGAGGTAGTGGCATGGCCCTGGTGGTCCCTGGGTGGGGAGGAGGTTTCATGATCCTAGCCAGGTCAGCCTGGAGGCAGGGCAACCTCCTCTCTCAGACCAGAGAGGTGCCTGTAATAGGCAGCATCGCAGCCTCCAGAATGTCTCCCGAACACTGCCACCCCACAGCCATTGCACTGCACCACTCCTATCATGTCTTATTTTGTGTCCCCTCTACTGTTTCTCTGGATGCTTACTCTCCTCTCCTTACAACTCTCACCCTTCCTGTTCTGGGACAGCAACATCCTATCTTCTTCAGTAGTCTCCTTCTTCCTTGCTCAATATCAAACTACCAGCAGCTAGGGGGGGGAGAGTGAGCTACTTTTTCTACTTCAGGGTTGACAAAACCAATGTTTCTCTATGATCCTTTTCTTCCTACTGCCAAGCAAGAAGTTCCTGTTGACAGTTAAATCCAGTGGCTATAAAAGTAGAACTAGCTTTGGGTGGGATGGAGGGCAATTGTTAAGAAAAAAGGCTAGCAACAGGAAGTTGTAATTTGACTCACCTGCTTTTCTCGTGTCTAAACCACACCCCCAGGTAAGCTCTCTTTCCTCCTACTGGTTTAGCAAAGTCACCTGATACAGTACCTTTCCCTGCACAGAACACACACTGCCTTTCTTTCTTTTTCTTTTCTTTCTTTTTTTAACCTTAAATAAGACCCCTTCTACTTCTAATAAAGTTATCTGTCTGCTTAATCTTAACTGACACTGACTCCTACTGCGATATGTTTTAAATTAAGAAGAAAATGTAGCTTCTTTTAGTTAGCTAGTTAGTTAACTTCAGCACCAGCTGGAACTTGCAAAGCTGAGCATGCCAGACCTAGTGAGTGGTGGTGACACAAATGAGTCAGCATCAGGTTGTTTAGTTACTAAATTTAAAAATAATTTATTGGCACTGCCTAAAGAAAATTATAATGTTGATGTGTTTCTAAGGCCTTTTGAGAAACTGTGTAAGCAATATAAACTTTAAGAGGATACCTTGCCCATTTATTTGGCACCCTTACTTTCCAGCAAACTGCTAGAAGCTTATGTTACATTAGGTTAAGTGAAGAGGACTAATTTCATATCAAATCTTAAAGGGGAACTGTCATCAACAGTGTTTCTTGATGTCTGAAAGTCCATAAAAAGCTAATTTGAGAGAGCCATTGTATTTATGTGTGAGACTTTGCAGCCCAGAGTTATTCAAATGTAAATCAGCCTGTAATTAAGGGCTGGGGGCAGCCATGTGTTTTAGGCTCCTGGCAGGAAAGATGTCACTGAGGAACCTGGCCCTACCTTTACTGTAGGTTAAATAGGAAATCATATGTTTTATTAAGTGTGTTTTAAGGTGTTATTACAACACTTTCTACATTTATAGTAATTGTTTTGTATATGCATTGAAACTAGCGAGTTAACTCCTTTACATTTCAAACTGTTAGTAAAAATAATCCATCTTTAGGATCACTTTAACCTGTAAGCTATACTACAAGCTGATCATTAAAAACTACACATATCAAGGCTGACTCTGTGGTGTCAACAGGTATTGGGGCACCATACTGTATCAGGATGACAGTTGTGTTCATCTCAGTGCAGATTTCTGGGGCTGCCACAGCACCAACTTCTGTCTTATTCCATTGTCTCGCTTACAATTTCGGATGTGAACTCAGGTCTGCAAGATGCAAATGTGGCTATGTACCTACTGGCCTGGCATCATGGGGCCAGCTTTGAAATGTGTAGTTTTTGATTAACAGTTGGCAGCATAGCCTAGAGATTAAAGCAAAGAGCTGTGAGCAAGTTTTGTTCATCCAGCAGAATGGGGTTTGATTACAACATTCTCAACTTGTATATTGTATGACCAGAGCAAGTCACTTATTCTCCTTGTGGTCCCAAAACACACCCAGAAACAAACTATACTGTTGTTGTGTGCCTTTCCTAGACAAAGACAGTGAAAACAATCTGAGCATATTGACTTGAAAACAATTAGGACACCATTATTTGTTTATTAATTGCAAAAACAAATAGATGGATAACATTGTTAAAACATGCATAACTTGAAATGCATTATTAAAAGAATATTTAACTTTTCTTGATGAAGTTAAAAATATAACAGTTTTTTACTGAAATACTTTGGATGGAATGGGATTGTCTACCGTAAAGGAAACAAATTAATCTGATTGATCCTGCTGCTCATGCCCTTTGAGCGTGTCTTACCCACTACAGCTCTGCCTAAGGGACATAACTTTCCAGAATGCCATTCCCATTGTAATTTAAAAAATAGAAAAAAGGAGAGACAGGCTGTGTGTGTAAGGCTGCCGCATGCTTACGCATGTCTGTGGAAAGTGCGTGCACGTGTGTGTGTGTGTCTATCTCTGAGAGAAGTACTGCACTAACTGAACTGTGCTGAAAGGGAAAAAAGTTATACCTTTAATTAAATAAAATAATATATGGGTAAGTGGGTGTGAAAAACAGAATTTTGAACACACCCTTGGTGTGGGATGTTTTTATAAACCCCTTGGACTGTGCCCTGGGGGTTAATGTAGCATCTCATACCATGTGTGTGTGTATGTGTGTGTGTGTAAAATTCTGGTTACACACACCCACCCATATATTATGCTATATTTTAATAATGCACTTCTGATTATGCATGTTTTAACAATGTTGTGCATCTATGCATTTTTGCAACTAATAAACTATTAATGGTGTCCATTTTCTTTTCTTTTCAAGTCAAATCTGGATAGAAAGAGCATAGTATTTTCAGAATCATAACACATGCTCTGGTACTTTTTACTGTCTCTGTCCAGGAAAGGCATACAACTACAGTTTATTTCTGGGTGTATTTTTGGACCATAGGGAGGTTAAATGACTTGTTCTGGTCACACAATATACAAGAACTGTAGGCTGGAATAAAAACTGATTCTGCTGGATGAAAGAAGCTTGTTCACAGCCCTTGGTTTTAACCTCTGGGCTGTATTGCCAGTTGTAAATCAAAAACTACATATTTCAAGGCTGGCCCCATGATGCCAGGCCAGAGGTAAGTAGCAACATTTGCATCTTGTAGACCTGAGTTTACACCCAACATTGTGAGAGAAAAATGTATAAGAGAGGGAATGGAATAAGACAGAAGTCAGTGCTGTGGCAGCCCCAGAAATCTGTACTGACATTAACACAGTCAGGGTTTTGAAATCCTTATATGGAACCCCAATACCTGTTGAACCACAGAGCCAGCCTGTTGATGACAGTTCCTCTTTAAGGAATCCTATTTTAAAGTATGACCTGCACCAGGAAATTACAGACAGAAGCTGTGGCTGTGAAATACTAGAAAACAACATGAATTTTCTCTCAAAATGTGCATGCATTTTGATCATTGGGTAGAGGGTTCCTTTAAAAAGTTCTGTGAGTTTATGCTACTACTGGAGCATTTTTTATTTTAATTTTTCTTAATATTTTATACATTTTAACAATGAGGTCAATACATAACAAAAGTATGCAACAATGTCATCCAACTATTCTAGAAGTACAGTTTAAGAGCAGCTACCTATGGCTACTTATTATACTGCTACTCATATATCCCCATAAAGTACAAAGAGAGTAACTCACTATCCTACCCCCTAGCTAAGTAATGGTCAAAAACTAGACCATACTTAAAATATAAAAAGCATAACAAATAAAACAGCTCACATAAATACAAGTCTCCTTGAGCAGTCTGCCTATATGTGTCATTAAATAACAGAGCATCCACACCTTGCTATTGTCTGCCATATCCCATTTCCCAACCATGAGTGATGCAGGGAGGGGTGTGGGGGAAGGGGAAGGAGTACACCAGGGAGAGGTCACATAGGGCCACAAATACACTCGAGACCCCCATAGTCAGAGATGATGGACCTTAACCATACAGTGACCTTAGGGTTACCAAGCCCCACAGACACAGAAAATCCCAAACCCCTATACTGTCCTGCCCCACACTCCCCCTTGCTCACTCATCATCGCCGGGTCCCACCTCTGGAGGTCTCTTCCAGAACTCTGCATTACCTAGAACCTGTGCGGGGAGGCAATCACACCCTTCCCTTCAGGAGAGGCACTCCGAAAAGATCCAGAAACAGCCTCCAAACTTTTAGAAATTGGTTATACCTATCCTGAGCTATATAAGCCATCCCGAACTATATAAGACAAGTTCATACCCTGCCACCACCATTATACAATCCAACCACTGATCCATAGAGCTGATAATAATGGATTTCCAATGTCATAACAAAAGGTGCTTAGCTTCTATGATCATTGTCATAAATCAAGCACAGCCATATACCTCTACCAGCCCTAATCTATCAGTATTTCCCAAGATAAACAGAGAGGGGGCAGCTGCAATTTCCCTACCCAGTACCCATACCACAATACGCCATGCAACTTCCCACCAGGATATTAATAAAGGACATTCACACAAAACATGCAATAACATGCCCTCCTTAATATTACAATGCCAACACTTTGGGTGAGGGACCAACCGCATAGAGTATAAGGTGGCAGGGGTTCAATACCAATGCAACAAGGCTTTCAAATGCTTAAGCTTACACCCTGTATCACTTACTCAGTCATAAGCATTGGATCATATTGTCTTCTGTTCCTCCGCCCGCATGGTACAACCTAACATATTTTCCCATTTATCCTGCACTTTACCAATAGTCGGAGCCATACAATCCCTCAACAATGTATAAACTATACCCAGATTTGGAGCTGGATCCAGTTTCTGCAGTCCTCTCCTTTGTCCAAAAACCCATCCCCACAGCCTCAGGGATGGTATAAGATAATCTTACACTATAATAGAGCAGATTAAGTGCATCAATTGCAATTATCGCCAATGATGTGTACTGGGAAGAGAAGCCTGTCACTGAAGATCTTGGAAGGATTTAAAGAAGCCAGTGTGCTCTGAGAACAGGTACCCCACTTGTCTTATTTCCCCCGTCCTGCCATTGGTCCCAGTGGAATGTCCTCCCTCCTATAAGAAGCTGAGGATTATCCCAAATGGGCCATAGAGTGGGAGGGATGGACCACTCTGACTCCAAATACTTCTGAGCTAGATGCCATATACAGTATGCCTCGCATAGACTTGAGTAGCCAATAGGAGTGCTGACCCATTATGGCCCCACAATGAGCATTAAGGGGAATAAGAAGAACACCAAGTTCTCTCCATTTCTAGCCACCAAAAAGAGTCTTTCCAAGATTCTGCAGACATCCAAAACCAAATTTGGTGAAGCCCCACTTCTACGTAGTACCCCTGTAAGGATTTATGTGATAATGGCGATTGCGGAAAGGCTATCGGTGACTGTACATCGGTGAAAATCCATTTAGCTGATGTACACTCCTGGCACATGGCAAAAGGGCACCCGGATTTAGATTTTTTTTTTGTTTATGTGGGGGGCTGTGCCCCACACACCCGCACCCCTTACTAAAAATTCTCAACTCTTGGGGGGTGAATGTTGGGGGTGCAAATAAAAATTCTCAGCCGGCGGAAAAATCCCAATGCAGCCAGCACTGAACCCAGCATCCTCCCAACCATAGCTTGCCACGAACCCACCACGCAACATAGCAAGCTCGACAAACCACCATCGCACTACCCCTCACAAATCCTCCCTACCCTTCCAGCCATCGCACAGCATGCTCGGGCACCCATGTGAGTACGTATACATATAGTGACAGGATGTCACTATACCTGCATTTTCCCCCCCATCCACTAGCCCTGAGAACAGGTGCTGCTACTGAGTCACCCTTTCGGTAAGCACTCAGTAGCGATCGTCTTTCTCATGGGATAACCCCCTGTAACCACGGTGCAGCAAAACCCCCTTTACTGAAAAGTGCCATCAATCTAGTGTAAGCCAATTGGGGTTTCTTACCCTCCCAATAAAATGCTGTTAACACCTTGTTAAAGTGCATCCACCAACTATCTGCAATCTTCAATGGAAGATAGCACAGTATGTACAAGAACTTGGGTAAAAAGATCATTCTTATTACCTGGAGTTTTCCCCATAACGAAAGACGGAGGTGTCGCCATTGAGCTACATCCCTTTTCAAAGCCTTCAAAAGGGGGCCTAAATTCAAAGAAGGCCATTCCACTAGTGCTGGGGAAATATAAACCCCTAGATAGTTTGTAGGCTTCACTGTCCATTTGAAACCCTGTGCAGGCTGCTGTGATAATGCATCTTGCACACCCATTGGAATAATCTCCTTTTTTCCCCAATTATTCCAGAGCCCAGAAATAGTAGCACACCAATCTAGTAGGGAGACCAATCTGGTGAGAGAGACTTCCACATTAATCAATGTTAAAAGTATGTCGTCAGCAAATAACATTGTCTTATGATTCTTACGGCTCACCTGTATTCGCTGAATATTATACACATCTCTAATTTTCTGTGAAAGGGGCTCAATAGCCAGCAGAAAGAGAACTGGCAACAGGGAGCAACATTGACGGATACCCCTTGCCAGTGAAAAGGAATGGGTATAGCATACCACTGGTAAGCACTGAAGCCCTGGGAGATCAATAGAGCACCCGGATCCAATGATTAAAATTAGGTGCAACCCCAAACTTATTCAAGGTGGTAAGAAGATAAGGCCACTCAACACAGTCAAAAGCCTTTTCTGTATCAAACCCCACTACTGCCGTTCTAACCAAAGGAGTTGGGGGGAACGCAGAAAAGATCAACCAATTGATGGATATGGTCGGCTCCATCCCTAACCCCCACAAATTCCACGTGATCTGGGTGAATAAGGGCAGATATGACTGGGGCCAAATGATTTGCCAGGACCTTTGCCAGAATCTTATCATCTATATTAAGCAGTGACACTGGCCTGTAATTAGTACAAAGATAGTGGTCCTTGCCCTCTTTTGGTAGAACAGAGATTATAGCATCGTACATTGTCTGTGGAAATTCACCCCTCTGCTTTGCACCATCTATCACCTCTGTTAGCAGCAGGCTGACCTTATCCATCACTACCCTATAGAACTCGATGGGAAACCCATCAGGGCTGGGGCTCTTCCTGCTCTGTAATTGGGTGACTGCCTTCCTTACCTCTTCTTCTGTAATCGGTAACTCAAACTGTTGTATATGCTTATCTGCCAGATGAGGAACAGTTACTGAGTCCAGAAATTACAATATATCCTCATTATCCCTGTGCATCCACCCTTCAAAAAATACAATTGGTGATAAAAACCAAGAAGCTCCCCATTTATCCCCTATGGGTCAAAAACTATCCCCTTGCCTATCTGAATCCCTGGAATAACCCACTTGCTCTCTAGCTTCCGAAGCCTGTACGCTGAAAGGCCCCCTGCCTTCTCCCCTCCCTCCCAAAATTCCTGATTTGTCCTATATAACCCCAGCTCCACACTCTAGGTATTCAGAAAGTTCAGCTGAAACCAAACATTCCTGATCCACTGTATCAGGGTGGAGTCTGAAGCCTCTGCTTTATGCTGAGCCTCTAATGCTTGCAGCTGCGACATTAAATCCTGAGCCCGAGCCTCCCTCTCTTTCTTATGGGCTACAGAGTATGATATGAGCCTGCCATGCACAAAAGCTTTACGCCCTTCCCAGACCCACTAGGAGGCCAAACCCCCCTTATAATTTGTCTCCAAATACATAGACATCTCCTTCTTTAGCCAGTCCTGGAAGGACTTGTCAGAGAAAAAAACAACATTATATCTCCGCTTAAAAGTACTACCCCGATCCTGAGCACCTGTAAACAACTAGGTGACCGTTGAATGATCTGAGATCACCATTGGCTCTATGGCCACCCTTAAGGATTGCCACAACAGGGGCTGAGAAACCATAAATCAAGTCGATTCGATTGTATGTCTGATGTACTGGAGAAAAGCAAGAGTAGCCCCTTCCTTGCAGATTGTGAACCCTCCAAACATCCTGGAGCCCCTCGTCCTTCTGCAACTGAAGTAGGGCCTTAGACCCCATTGTAGTTAACCTACTGGGTGTGCCACTCTGACCGCAAACCAGATCAGGCACTTCATTCATATCCCCACCTACTATTAATTGCCCTTCCCTCTTAGCCTGGAGCACTTGGGAGAACCTGTTGAAAAAAGGTACACTGTCCTCTTTGGGGACATAGACTGACGCCAGTGTGCATTGTTGTTCATCCAGGGTACCCATTACTAACACCCAATGGCCAACTGAATCCTTCATCACCTGCTGTGTTACACAGTTAAGGCCTCTAGTTTTAAGGGTTAGAATCCCCTTTTTTTGAATTTATACAAAGCTCCATATATTTGCCCTCTCCAACTATTTTTCAGGTGCTCCACTTCTTTAGACAAAAAATGAGTCCCTTGAAGGAGAATAATCTGCCCTCCCAGTTTTAGAATGTAACTCAATACCCTCCTCCTCTTAATTGGCCCATTTATATCCCTCACTTTCCAGAACAATACCTTAAACCCCTCCATATCCCCTATCCTCCCCCTCACTCCCCCAGCCTCCCCTCCACCAACAGACATCTAAAACAGTATTCTAGCAAGGCAGACTATTAGTTTAAAGGATAACAAAATCTCCTGGAGTGAACCAAAAGAGTAGCTCCCCCTTTCCACCTCAAACTATATACAATCCGATCAGGAGATAAACACAGAAAAACTCTGATAGCAATAATCTTAAGGCACTCCATGAGTCACATGCTTCACCTCCCCCTCCCACAAACCCACTAATCATCACCTCTTCTCTCCCTGCCACACGTACAAAGCCATAAAATATTTAACATGACCCCTGCCCAGAATAACGTGGCTACAGGCCGCTATATCAAAACACAGAGCTAATAAGCTTTACAGATTGATATACTAGTCTTCCATCTGTGAGGGGGGACAAAGTCTCTTCTCAGGCCCATCATCAATTTCTCTGACCTTTCATATGTGTTAAATTAAAAACAGAAGAGTTCAATTCAATCCAAACTACTTAACCCCCCAAATATTGGCTCTCCATTATTTGATCCCCCTAAATACCAAACTAAAGTCCCAGATAGAGCTCTTCCAAATCTGATTCAAACAATAGTTGTCTGAAGTCCATCTAGTAGGGATCATGTTCCAGGTAGTAGCTAGGTCATGCCACAACCGATGATTTTCCTTTTTCTGGAACCTCCATAAGCCAGTATAATATGTCTTATTTATGCTGCAAAACAAAATAAAACTCAAGACTGCTTTAGCATTATTGTGTCCAACAAACTATAATTAAATACCCAAATCCCACCCCACTCTGAGCATTCACCACCCTATGAAAGGGCAGTTATCTGGAATCACTGACCAACTCTCCTCTTGGTCTTATGCATTCAGGACAAGAGGGACAGCACCCTATAGTGCCCCTCCTGCCCAGACCCAATTCAGCAACAAACGGTTTATTCCCCCCTCCTAAAAGAAACTAACATCCCCTCCGACTTCACCCTTTGTACCCTGTGTCCAAAAGAAATCAGAATCATCCGGCCCCAGTTAGTACTTCCATCTCTCATTCATCCAGTTTCCCTTCCCATCAATGTGCCAAGGCCCTCATCAGAGCTCCCCATCTGAGGCCGTGTCTCCTCTCCAGACTGCCCATCCTAAGGAAAATTACATTCCAGCACCTAATAGACCTCTTAAGGCGCAAAGTCCCCAACATATAATGGTCTTCTCTATTACAGCCTGAGGGGATCTAACATATAATAGTAATGAATTTCAGGAAACAGTACAACTGCCAATTTCCTAGGTACCCACCACCACACTATGCCCCAACCCCAGCCAAATATTTTGATCCCTCCCCCTCATCGTACCTCTGCTATTCACAGTCATTGTAAGGCAGGGTGTATGGGAAGTCCCCCCACTCCCACCCAGGAAGGCTTGTTTAGCACTATGGGACCACTTCATTAATAACCAATCATTTAACCCATCAAACCATGCAGTCCCAATTTGCTATACCGAGGCAAAGAAAAATTCCTATTCTGTACCCACCCATGTTAGCATCCTCCAACCCTGAACAGTATCCAGAAGACCCAATCCACTCAATACCATAAGTAGTACCGGGTGTTTCAACTTTTTAATTTTGGCCTCTTATCCAAAATCTCCCAGCTCCCTGTCCTGACCACCCAAGACTACACCATAACCCATTTCCTACCTCCCACTCAGATTGCCTGGTTTCCAACATACATAACTACACCCCATCTCCACTGTTATCAACCAGGCCATCAAGGAGGGAAGCCTCAATTATACGTCGCCTGAAAAGGGCTCCCTCATCCCCAACAACCATCACTGGTGCTCTCACAAAACTTTCTGGAATGTTCCAAAGAAAACCAAACACCTGAGGACCAAAACTACCGAAACCACAAGACTGCCTACAACAATGCTTCTTTGTCAGCTCAGGGGAACCCATCCACTCACCATTCTTTGCCACAAGATACCCCACTATTCCATATTAAACACATTCCTACTCCCCTACTCCCTCATCCCCAGTATCTGAGAAACTATACCCTAGCCCCCATTACCCATCCAACAAACAGTACACGTATCAATAATTAGGAAAAAGCCGATAAGCCACAAAGCTATTCAACAATTTGTAAGCCCCCATAAACCCATGATCATCCCAAGTATTAATCTCCCCTTCTTATATTTATTTATTAAATTTTGGTCACTGGGTAGGCCCACTGAGCTCCGAAGATCCCTTTTTCATGGGCGACCCGGGATAACAATACAAGTTATAAGAATGAACAAGGACATAAGGAACATTTGCGGCATTGTGAGTGACATCATGAGGTGGTTACAGTAAAGAAAAATAGTGGATACAGGCATGGTTACAGGCACGGTAAAAGAAAAGCAGTGGATGCAGGCATGGGTACAGGCATGGTTATCATCATGACATGTAAGCAATTGGTAGTACTTTGCATATGGTTTATTCAGGGGTTACACGTGGCCTCTGGTGAGCAGTCTGTATAAGGCAGGTAGTAGGAAGGTTAAGCTAGGAGATGGGAGTTGAAGAGGAGGGGAGTACCTTAGGAGCTTTAAGTGCCATGACAGTGGCATGCGCTTGAGGTCAGCAGATGGGACTTAAGCCTGGTGCGGAAGTACATGAGTGAGGAGGAGGCCTGGACCTGTGGAGGGAGCTTGTTCCATTGGCAGGCTGCTTGGGAGGAAAAGGATCTTCCGCCAGCATTTGTCCTTACCCTAGGGACTTCTAATAGCGTTCTATCTGAGGTCCTTAGGTTTCTTGGGTTGTGTTTGAGGGTTATGGTCCCGGCAATGCTTGGCAGAGTGTGGGGTTTGAGAAGCTTGTAGGCCTGGACAAGCAAGGGGTGTTGGAGGCGGATGACCAATGTGGGCCAACGAAGATTGGCCAAAGTGTCACAGTGGTGACGTCTCGGGTGGTCTAAGATTGCGAAATGAGCTATTTTATTATGTAGGGTTTGCATCCTGGTAATCTCTTGTTTAGCCATGCCCTGTATAATAGGGGCTGCAAAGGTCAGGTTGGGTAGAAGGATGCTGGTAGCTATGGAGAGCCTGGCTTCAGGGATGAGTTGGTCCCTGAGTCGGTACAGGGTGCCAGGTTTCCGATGTAGGGTCCTGGTGACCTGGTCCACGTGTTCCTTGTATGTGATATTCTGATCCAACGTGAGGCCTAAGTATTTAAAGGGAGGGGACTACGTTAATGGCTTTACCAGAGAGTGAGGTTAAGGAGAGGGATAAGGACCTGTCAAATCCCAGGGATCTTTGCCCGAATAGCATTGCCTTCATCTTGTCGGCATTTAGTACCATTCTGTTCTTATATAGCCAAGTCTCTAGTGAAGTGAGATCCTTTTGGAGTAGAGGGCCTAGGGCAACCACGTCATGCAGGGGTTGGAAGATGACAGTATCATCAGAGTACTGCACAACCGAGCTCTCCCCCTGCAGTGGGTATACAGGTCGTTGATAAACAAGGAAAACAGGAGGGGGCCTAGAACTGAGCCCTGAGGTACACCCTGGTTTAGGGGTAGTGGGTCAGACATGGTCCCTTTCCATGAGACCCTCTGTGCCCTGCCTGATAAGTAGCTCCCAAACCACTTCAGGGCATGATTGTCTAGGCCTATATTTTGCAGCTTCTGTAGCAGCAAGTTGTGGTCGACAAGGTCGAACACGCCTTGGATAAGTCTATAAAGACTGCACCAGTGGATATCCCTTTGTCCATTGCCCTGAGAACTTCATCCATGAAGTTAATGAGGGCAGTGTCAGTACCATGGTTTGTTCTAAATCCATGTTGGGAGGGGGCAAGGAGCTGATGAGCTTCCAGGTAGTCCCTGAGTTGATTGTAGATGACTCTTTCTTGCACCTTAGCAAGTGAGCAGAGGAGGGAGATGGGCCTGTAGTTGTTGAGTTTTTCTCTGAGCCCCCCTTTGTGAATAGGGACAACACTGGCATGTTTCCATGGGTTAGGGACTGCTCCTTCTCTCAGTGATCGATTGAGGAGCATGGTTACAGGCCAGGCTAAGGAGGTAGCTCCTGCATTGAGTAGCCGAGGGTTGATACCATCTGTTCCCCTGACCATTTCGGTTTCAGGTTCCTTAGGAGGTTTAGTACTTCAGTGCGTTTAGCCAGTCTCAGGTGAAATGGGGGTCTTTCCATGTGAGGTGGTTCATCTGAGGTAAGAGGGAGAGTCTGGGGAGACAGGCAGATCTTGTAGGCCTCGAAGTCTGAGAAGTGCCCATTAAGGGCAGCCGATATTTGAGAAGGGTCAGTTGTGAGCTGAAAGTTAATCTCCATGGGACAGGACTCAGGCTTTTTTCTGCCCTTGAATAGGTCATTGATATGATTCCAGAATTGCTTGGGGTTGCCCAGGCTGGTTTTCTGGAGGTGTGTTAAGTAATCTCTCTCAGCAAGTTTTATGGCTGTCTTGGCTTTGTTCCTCGGCGCTTTGTATTCAGCGAGATCTGCCGGGAGGGAGGAGAGCCTAAACTTTTTCCAGGCTTTTTCCCTGAGTAGCCATTAGGGCTTTGAGGGAGGGAGAGATCCACTTGAAGCAGCTGCCTTTAGCCCTCATTCTCTTCTTTGGAGCAAAGAGGTTGGCCGCTGTGGTTAGTTCATCCTGGAAGTACTGCACAGCCTCAGTAAGAGTAGGGAGAAGATTTATGGGGTTCCAGTCCAGACTACCTAGGTAGCGATTGTATTGTAGTTGAGAGAACTTGGAGAAGTCACGGGAGGAGAGAATTCTAGGTTGGACCTTGGGTGGTTTGTTTTTCCATATACAGAAGATTGGGGAATGGTCACTCAGGGAATCTCCCATTGTGCCCGCACTCCGTATATTAGTGGGGTTAGACACCACAGCCCAGTCAAGGGTGGTGTGGTTCCCAGTTTTGTAATTAAGTCTAGTCAGTTCAGAGATGACCTGCGTCAGACCTGCTTCATGGGTAGTTATATACATAACTAAGAAGTCTCGCCAGGTATTATTAAACCCCACGCAACTCCTCTTACCTGGATAGGACTGTTCCATAGGTCGGGACAAAAAAGCCTCCCTGACCACTCTCTCCATCAGTCCGTAGAATCGTCATCACATTGTGGAGCTTCAGACATTGTCACCACAATGCAATCCCTGACCAGAACTGCTGTTTCATCCATCTTCTGAGCTTTCCTATCCTTGTTCCTCTGCAGCTGGGGAAGTGTCCATTTACTTTGAGGGCTTCGGCCGGTCTGGTCCTGACCTCTTCCATTGCGTCCTTGCAGGAATTGTAAAGCATCTGTGGGAGAGAAGAGTTGAGTTCTATCTCCAGACACAGTTTTTAAGATGGCAGGTGGGATCAGAAAAGCTTTAACCCCCTGAGCCTTGGCCAGACCTCGAGCCTTATCAAAGGCTATTCTTCTTTCCAGAATCCTCTTTGGGTAGTCCTGCCTGAAGCTGAGCTGTGCCCATTAAGCTGAATATCATTTAAGGCACGGGCATCTCGCAGGATTCATACACAGTCTTGGAACCTTAGCAGTTTGAGTACTATGAGAAGAAGATGTGTGGCACTATTTTGCGGCATTGGCCCAGTAGGCACTCGAGCCCGTTCAGTCTCCACCAACATACCAGGCTCCCACTGCAACCAAATTGGGAGCTTCCCTTGAAGGTACCTTATCATATTGTCTCCTTCTATATGCTAAGGAAGCCCGAAGATTCAAACATTGCTCATGAGGTTTTGGGCTTCCATATCATCAATTTTGTCCCAAAGGGCCCAAATCTCCCTCTCCACTAAATTCAGATGGCATTCAGCAGGGTTGGCCCAATCTTCCACCCGACTTATTCTTGTTTCTGTCCATTCCACCTGGTACCCTAAGGCCTCCACAGAAACTTGAACCACAGTAAGTTGGACATTTATATGATTTATGTTGGTATGAATCCCACTCATAAATGATTTAATTTCACTTAGCTCCTGAACCACATAGCTTGACTCTGACTCCCGTTTCACTTGAGCGTCGGCATGAAGTTCTGTCCCCTCTTTGGCTAGTGGTGAAGCCAATAACTTATATTTCTTTTTCGCTAAAGCAGACGATGTGTCCTGATCATTTTTAGCAGCCATCCCCAATGTCAGATATGCAAATTCAGCTCAACAAAGCCAGTCTGAAGAAAAGAAAAATGCTTTTTTCCCAGGGGATTGAGACAGAGCAATTGCACTGTGCTGCTGCTCAGCTCGATGACATCATGTGACTCCACCTGGAGCAGTTTTTATAGATCACAGCTGAATAGGACAGCTAATAGCTGCATGACTGGTCATAACAAACTCTGAATTATGTTGCAGAGTGTGCTGACTGCTATATGGCAGAGTGATCTCAGATCAAATGACTAGGAAGGATTGAAACTCTAGCCAGTATACCTACTGGGACTGAAATTGGTCATCCCAGAGGCACCCAGTAGTGTAACCATACCACTCCTCTGGTTCTGACACAAAGGGCATCGGAGAAGGAGGAGAAAGAATGTTACATCTGTAACAAAATGGAACATTTGGCAAGGCAGTGCCAGAAAAATGAAAGTGCTCATGATAGATCAGTAAGACACGTTTTAATCCAAGGGAGTGAGCATATAGAAAACAGTTCAATAAAATGCCATCCTCCCAGTTCTTTGCTATACAGTATACACATAAGGTGTTGGTAAATGGTGCCTTAGCTACAGGCCTGCATGATAATGGAACATGCATGAGAAAGACATAAAAGAACTCTAGGAAAGAGAGGATAAGCCACAGATCATTTAGTATCTGAGGTATATGAAACAGGTAGTGAAAAGGGGCGGACTAGCTGGGCCAAGAGGTCCTTATCTGCCATCAGTTCATTGTTTCTACAAACAAGCCTGTCACTAGTTAAACTATCACTGCTATTAGTGGGACAAATTCGTACAAGGGAAACTGCTATAATTAGATCTGTTACAGAAGCCACAGTAATGGTACCCATAGTTAAGGTTCCTATAAAATGGAATGGATATGAAGGATCACTAGAAATAGGGCTGCTTGCAGGCCTGCCCTTCTATGTCAGTCTGCAGAATGATACTGACCCTTGTGAAAACACTGAAAGTGTTGCCACAAGGAGTCAAACGTAGGGAGAGATGGGAGGAGCCTGCATATGCCAATGGGATTTTTGTTTAGTCCTGCTCAGAGAACACAAGAAAGAAAGGCAGACAAAGCAAAACTACCCCACAGCTCCAGAAAGATACTGGAGGGTGTGAGAGAGATGAACAGTCGGTGCAGCACAAGAGTACCTAACAGCTGTGGAAGGAGCCTGCACCCTGTGGGAAGGTGGCACAGTCAGAGCACAAAGGGCATCATTCACAGCCACAGAGAGAGAGACGATGGATTGTAAGGATACCTCTCAGATATAGCAGGAGATAGCTGTTGACTGTGAACAAAAGAAGCGTGGATTTGGGATACAGGGAAAAGATTTGGAAAGTTTCTCACTGCGAGAAAGTGAGAGGGCAGTCTGTGTTAGTGACACAATGAAAGGTGGCCAAAAATCCCCCATAGATGCAAACTTGTAGCACAATCAATGCACTGGAGAGAGGGGCAGTTGCTCAGGAACCTTACCCAGAACAACCAGCAGAAAAGGTTGATAGCTAGAGTTAAGGGAAAAAAAAAACTTCCTCTGGTGGAATTTTCATGAAAGGCAGACATTCGCTTCCAAGAATGTTCAGAAATCCAATTAGCAACTTTCATGAAATTTCTACTGGCACCCTACAGTAGTCCAGAAACATAAATAATGCCACTTAATCACTGGTATCTAGTGGCACCCCCCCCCCACTGGTCGCCAATCGCCATCTGATGTGAAATAGAAATAAAATTCCCTGGTAGCAAGCAGTCTCTCCTCCCACCCATTCACCCACCCCATGTAAAAAAAAGAATTCTCTGGTGGCTAGCGGTCTCTCCCCACACCCGATCACCCAGCTGACATGGACATTATGCCCTGGTGTCCAGTGTAAGCCCCCCATCCCAATCATCCCCCGTATAGTCAAAATAAATATTTACCCTCGTGGTCTGGTGACCCCCATCCCCGATCCCCAGTCCATGAATTGAATTCAGATTTTCCCTGGTGGTCTAGTGCCCCCCCACCTGCTGACCCCAGCAGGTAGCTTCTCACCACCCTGCTCCCCCCATCATGAACCTGAGCGGGCGACTGGCACGGCCCTCCTCTGTCTCCACCATGGTCGACCGCCCACTGAGCAGTCAATTAATGAGCGTGTGCTTGTACAAGCATGCACTCATTCATTGACAGCTCAGTGGGTGGCCAGCCATGGTGCAGAGAGGAGGGCGGTGCCAGTCACCCACTCAAGTTTAGGATGGGGGGAGAGGGGTTGTGGGACACAACCTGTCTGGTGGGGGGGCAGGGGATGCACTAGACCAGCAGGGAATATCTGAATTCAATTCATGGACTGGGGATCAGGGATAAGGAGTGGGGGTTCACTAGACCACCGGGGAGAAATGTTTATTTTGGCTATATGTGGGATCGGGATGGGTGGGTCACACTGGACACCAGGGAATAATGTCCAAGTCAGGTGGGTGGTCGGGGCTTGGGGGAGAGACCACTAGCCACCAGGGAATAACTTGTTATGTATGGGGTGGGTGATCAGGTGGGGGGAGGGACTGCTAGCAACCAGGGAATAATTTGTTAGATATGAGGTAGGTGATCAGGTGGTGGAGGGGGACTGCTAGTCACCATAAAATTAGTTTTTATATATGAGGGGGATAATCAGGTGGAGGAAAGGACTGCTAGCGGCCTGGGAATTTTAGGCAGGACTTCAGGGGGGGGGGGCACTGGACACCAGCAGGGAAAGTTTGTTTTTTGTTTTTTACTTTACAGTATGTGAGCTGAACAGTGCAAAAATTCACCGAACATGTTCAAAAGATTTCCAATCCACCATAGGCAGAAGTTCAGAAACTTCGGTGAACGTTTTGCAGATGTTCTGCTAAGGCAGAAATCACAACTTTTGCCCAGCTCTATTAATAGCAAAGCAGACAGACAGACAGAAGTGCCTGATATTCTCACAACTATGCAGGTGGATGTCTCAGAGAGTACACTTCTGCCAAACACAAAGAGAGCTGCAGAGCTGGGCAGTGTGTGCAGGTGTATGCTAATACAGGCTCAACAGCAAAATCCAAGTTTGAGTAAAATAAGAAAATCAGCAGACACCCGTGACAGAAGTGGGAAAACACCCCAAATTAGGTAGTTGAAAGTACAGATTGGGTTATTGGTAAGGCAGAAGTGTGCAAAAAACAAGTTAGAAAGGGGGAAATATTACACATAGAAACAGACACTGTCAGCAGAAAAAGTTAATTGAGCCATCCAGTCTAACCGTAACAACATATCTTACCCCGTAATTTGTTATCTGTGCCAGGTTTTTGTCTACACTACTTGTACCCATGTTTCCTGCCATACTGCTAACCCCCTGAGTAAGTACTAAGCCCTTTATTCTGTCCCAGCTGTGCTTGAAATTATTAATGGGTTTGGCACCCACCCCTCTGTGACTAATCCACTCTCTCTGTAAAATAATACTTCCTCATTTTTCTCTTAAATTTCCAAAAATTGGTTTCCACTCATGTCCCCATATTTTAGACTCACTATTCCTGTCCAGTACTTCCTCATTGTTTACCTTGTTCATTCCTTTCAAGAACATGAAGACCTCCATCATATTGCCATTCCCTCGCCTCCAGTGAGTACATGTTCAGTGCCCTAAGTCAATCCTCATAGAAGCTGACTTGCTGGCCCTGAATCATTTTGGTTATGCTATGTTGAACCACCTCCAGCTTGTCTTTATCTATCATTAGGTAAGAATTCCAGAAATGGGCACAGTAGTCCAGGTGTGTGGTCTCATCAGAGATCTACAGAGATCAAACCCCTCCCAATACACCCCAACATTCTGGTTGCCTTACTGTAGGCCTTGTTACACTGGCTAGATTGTTTAATGTAGTCATTTATGGTGAGTCCTAGGTCCCTTTCTTGAGAAGTAGGACCCATCTTAACCCCTTTTTCCAGTACTCCATCCTGAGGTTCTTGTTCCCTATGTGCATCAACTTACACTTTTTGGTGTGGGATTTTAACTGCCAAACATTTGACCACCTCTTCAACCTTTACAGACCCCTCTTCAACTCCCTTACCCCTCCTCCCTGTCTATCCTACCACATAGCTTAGTGTCATCTATGAAGATGTACATTTTGCACTGAATTCCTTCTCTTATATCACTGATGAACATATTGAAAAGGACTGGACCCAGGACTGATCCTTGTAGCACACAACTAGTGACCTCCCTCTTCCTGGATTTGACTCTGTTTATTATTACCCTCTATTGTCACCTCTTCAAATAACTTCTTGACCATTTAACTTCCTCTTTTGCTGCACCTATATTCTCTAGCTACTTCAGCAATGTTCTGTGTGGCACTTAGTCAAATGTCCCGCTAAAGTCAAAGTAGAGTAAATCCACTGCATGCCACTTATCCACTGTTATAGGTACTTGGTCTCAGAAAACTGTCAGGTTGGTCTGACAAGACATCTCTGTCACAAACCTGGCCTGTTTGCTATCTTGGAGCATACTTTTCTCCAGGCAGTCCACCAGGTCCTCTGTGACTACTGTCTCATCAGTTTATCCACAATGAAGATAAGACTGACAGGTCTGTAGTTACCGATTGCTCCTTGTCACCATCCTTGTGGAGCAGAAATACATCTGTTACTCTCTAGTCTTTTGGAACCACACCTGACTAAATTGGTCCATTAAATAGCCCTGCTAGGGGTTCAGCTACTGTAATTCCAGTGCCATTTCATATAGCATCCTCGGAAACAACCCCATCTTGCCACAGTGTTTTATCTATCTTCAGGGCAGCAATGAGCAAATCAGGTAATACTACAGTACTAGGAGAGATGTCACTCACCATTCATTCTGATTCCAAACACTGAACATTTAAGGTGCATACTCCATTGGGAAATATTTTCTTATTTTATAAAACTGGTGTTTGGGGGCTTTGGGGGGAGGAAGGAAGTTTATTTGAATGATAGTAGTAAAGAGAATATTCTAAAAGTAATTTACAGGGACAAGGAGAGGGGGGACTTGCTTTTGTGTGTAGCATGAGGGCAAAGTCAGTGCTTCTCAGGTTAGAAAAAAATCTTTGCAGAGTACAGGGGGAGTAAGGAAGTGGGGTCTACAAGGAGGATGGGTTTGGATATATTGTTTAAAACTCCATGGCATGGTAGTAGGAGGTGGTTGCCAACCACATAGAGGATGGGGTGGATTTATTTGACAGTTTTTAATAAAAAAAAATAACACTGATGAAGTTGGTGTGAGGTCAGAAAACTTTGCAAAGCTTTGCAAAATGCAATATTCCTCCCTTCACATCAACTTCACAAGCAAATTAGTAATTCACAACATCTGTCCTTGTGAGAGTGTTTTAACTCAACATTAAGAAAACATGCATAAATCAGTTGCAGACAAACACTCCGGAGACTGGGACAAATATTTTTCCCACTTGCTACAGTACTTGCATACAGGGAGATGCCACAAGCATCCACAGGATTCTCAGTATTTGTGCTAGTCTGTGCACTCAGCATGAGAGGTCTTCTGGATTTGGTCAGGAAGGAATGGACTGGGAAGTCCCGCACAAGCAAGGTCAGCACTGTGGAGAATGTACTAAATGCTTGGGAGAAGTTAACATAGTACCCTGATTTTGCACAGGAACATCTCCTCCAAGCCCAGAACAAGCTGCAAACATGTATAATTTCATTGTGGAAGCACCAAGCTATCTCGTCGGCGAGAATGCCGACCTCCCCCACAGCGACAGCACAATACCGACGCAGGTATTGTGTAGCCTCTTGCATCACTGTTTTCTGTGGGGGGCTCAGCAACCCACACCACCCAGACTCTAGTATTCCAACTCCAGGTCAGAGTTGGTCCGGGGAGGGGGCGGAACACTGGGAGAAGGTGAAGCACAGAAAAAGAACCATTACCATGAATGCCGCTATAATGGTCTTTTTCTGTGTTTCGCCATCGGGGTGTCGACCACAAGGGGTGATACATTTCAGTGTGGGGGCTCAAGCATATCAGATTGGGCAGAGAGTAATGGCTTTCTTTGCCATGAAACACAACAAATTGCAGACAGTTTGGCGGGGTTCTTTTTGTTCTGGCTGAGAAACTTAATGATGTGAATTATGTGCTTGAACTGTCAGGCCAAATGTGCAAGTGCCAAAGCAATCATGTTAATATGATCAAACCATATAATGCCCAAGAGGACCTGGTTTTGGCAGCAATGTGCTCTCTAGCTGAGGATAAGGAGGATCCTACAACTGATCTGCTTGAAAAAGCAGGGGTGAAATCTCAGTGGATGCAGTCAAACTTTCCACACAGCTGAACCTGGATTAGACATTTCAGGGAATATTTTCTGATGCTGGTGCAAGCAAGTGGTGCAGGTATGGTGCACCCTTAATGGGGACAGCTGGATCCTGAAATCACAATACAGAACACACACACACAAAAAAAAATGAGTGTTGCACTCAGTGCTAGGGATACTTAATAACACAGACATACAATTCTGGTCTGACAGTTCAAGCACATAATTCACATCATTAAGTTTCTCAGCCAGAACAAAAGAACCACTCCAAGCTGCCTGAAATTTGTTGTGTTTCATGACGATGAAAGTCATTACTCTCTCGTAACTACTGCACTAAACAAATCTGAATGACGAAGAGTTCCTACTTCAAGGAAGCCCTTACCAACACCTGGGGTGACAGGAGATCCTTCTGGGACAATATCAGAAATATCATGGGAAAGCAGTCCAAATCCTCTCCTACTCTGCTGACTGTTGACGGAGCCACTACCCTAGACCCAATGGTCATGGCAAAGACCCTCAACACAACTTTCACTGACCTTAGTGGGATCCTCCCCCCAGGATTTCTTTTCATATGTAGATCCCTCAGAACCAACTTCGCCTCCTGCCACTCCAAATCAACCGCCTTTCCATTTCAAAAAAGGTAGGGCACATGAAGTCCACAAATACATAAAAAAGGCTATCTCTAAGTCCAGAGCAAGTAGCGATACTATAGACCTCAAACTACTAACCCTTACCCTGGAAGAGTACTGCTCCCACTCACCAGAATTTTCAATCTCTCCCTCTGCCTTAGTCAATTCTCCAGCAAATGGAAATCTGCAGTAGTCTCTCCAGTGTTCAAAAGTGGTGACAAGTCTTTACCTGGTAACTATCGTCCAATATCGATACTCTCACCCCTCTCCAAGGCCCTTGAGTGCATTTGACCAGCTTACCAACTTACAGACTACCTGCAAAAGTATAACATCCTTTGTGCACAGTAACACAGTTTCAGGCAAGGGTACAGCGCATCGACCACCCTCCTATAATTCACTGGAGCAATCCACAATGCAATGGACAAAGGATACCAAACTGGAGCTGTATTCATTGACCTAACAAAGGCTTTTGACACTGTTCACCATGGGCTCTCACAGGGCCCTAGTGCCTGCTTAAAAATTTACCTGGCCCAACGCTCACAAAGAGTAAAAATCTCAGGAGTTCTCTCAGACTCAAATCCGGTTCTCCCGGGTGTTCCCCAGGGATCCATACTGGGCCCTCTTCTCTTCAGCATATTCCTAAATTCCCTTCCTCAATCTTGCCCAGAACAAATAATCCTCTATGCTGATGATGCCATGATTCTCCCCTCCCATAAGGACCCGGAACCCTTACTCCTCAGCCTGCAGCTTACTTTCACCAGGGTTGAGAACTGTTTCTTAGAGCACAAACTGGTCCTAAACCACAAAAAAACAAAATCCATGCTCTTCTCCAGCTTGCAAAACAAGAAAAGGCAAATTCCACTTGCTATCAATACTTACGCAGGAAATACCTTTGAACAAGTGTCATCATTTAAATACCTTGGAATCTCCCTCAATCCCTGCCTATCCTTTGGGACCCACATTGATAGTATTGCGAAAATTGTGAATCAATGCATTGGTATCCTATACAGAAACAGACAGTACCTTACCCAATCAGCTCTGAAGATTGGTATGCAAAGCTCTGTCATCCCTGTCATAGACTATGGCTTAATTATCTATGGTTTTGCCTCAACTACCACACTCAGGTGCTAACGAACCTGCCTTAACAAGGCCTGTCAGCTGCTCACTGGTGCCCAAGGATGCACTCATACATGTGAGCCCTACACTCAAACAGGATGGCTACAACTCTCCAATCGCATAAAGTACCTTTCCTGCTTGATGGCAAAAAAATCTACCTTGGGCCTCACCCAACCTTGCATCCAAGACCTACTATGCCCTAATACTAACCCCCGTTTCACCAGAAGTTCAGAACATCAGCTTCTTCAGATCCCCCAATGCCACACCACCAAGGGCCAAAGATCCTTTGCCTACTGTGCACCCTGCTGGTATAATGCCCTTGGTACTTATATCACCACCTCCATCTCCCTAGAAGTATTCAAATCTAGGCTACATCAACACCTCACAGCCTCCAGCTCTTGTGTCTGCTTCGATTAACTTCCCCCTTGACTATTTTGCTTAGCCTCCCATCTCTTATCACTTTGACAAAGACATTGAGTTGCACTAGTCTCCCTATGTCTGCCACTCCTTGCTTCTCTTCCCCCCTTCCTTGTTTTTTCTCTGTTGAGTTCCTCCAATCAGTCAGTATGTGTTACTCAAGTATCTTTGTTTCATGATGCCATTACTGAACTGCTTAATACTGTTTAATGCTGCTTCATAATTTGTTTGCATTTGTGTGTAATTTTGTCTTGTTTGTATCCTACTGACATGGAACCTTTGTAAAAGAGCCATGGCTCAAAGGTAATAATTCCTAGATTTAATAAATAATTAAATAAATAAATAAATAAATATTATTAGAGTAATTTCATTTCTCCACAATGCATCATACTGCATTATACAGTGTTTCTTCAAATTCACCATCATACTGATGAATATTATAAGGTACAGACAATGTGGAAAATAAAAAAAAAAAAAGATAATGCCGGCTGTATCCCTGGTCCCTCAGTTGTCTGTCAGCACCAAAACCCTCATGTCGACCTTTCAGACTTTGTTCACTTCCAAGCTTGGGTACATTAATTTGGCAGAACATGAGCTCAAGATTGTCTCAGGTGAACCAGTGGGACAAAGTGCTTATAGGATCCATGCTAGTGTGAGAGACCAAATGCATGAGGAGATGGCAGAGATGAGACAATTAGGGTTGATACAGGAATCCAAAAGCCTTTGGGCTTCCCCACTAGCCTCAGTTCCTAAAAAGGATTGAACAGCCTGGTTCAGCATGGATTACCACAAACCTACTTCCTTCATAGTAACTGATGCATACCCTATGCCAAGAATTAAGGAAGTCTCAAAATGCCTAGGGGGCATAAAGTACCTGACTAAAGTATATTGGCAGGTGGCACTGATAAAAGAGGCCCGGGAGCAGTCAGATTTGGTCACACTCTGTGGTCTATTTGAATTAACAGTTATGTCCTTCAGGGTGAAGAATGCTCCTGCAACTTTCCAAAGGTTGGTGGAAAAAATCCTGAGTGGGACTGGGGAATCTGTGGTTGCCTACATGGATAATAATGCAATTTATAGCCAGGCCTGGGAAGAATATTTTGATGATGTCAGGGAGGTAATATCCAAGATGTAAAAAAGCAGACATGACAGTAAAAGTGGAAAAGTTCCATGCAGGCATTTCAAAGGTGATATACCTGGCACACAGTGTTGGGGGTGGTAACATTACACCTGCACCAGCAAATGTGGAGATCATTAACAACCATGGTGGACCCACCACTAAACAAAAGGTGAGAGCTTTCTTGGATTAGCAGGCTACTACAGAAGTCTGTGCCAAATGTTAGTGCTCTGGCAGTACCCTAACTGGCCTCATAGCCAAAAAGCATATGACAATGTTATCTGGACTGAAAACTGGGAAAAAGCATTTGTTTAGCTCAAAAGTGCTTTATGTTAAGCTCCTGTTCCTGTTAGCCCAGATTATGAGAAATAATTAATGGTCCATACTAATGTATCAGACAAAGGCTTAGGAGCATTACACAGCCAACGGGCAACTGATGGGGAGGAACATTTTATTGCATATTTCAACAGGAAGCTGAATATGTGGGAGATGGGGTATGCCAAGTAGAGAAAGAGTTCCTTGGCATTCTGTAGGTTCTGAACAAAATGGAATCTTACTTGTCTGACAGAATTAACATTACAATCCTAAAGCTTTTAAACTGAAAAAGACGGAAGTGGGGGATGAGATACATATAGCAAGTGAATGAAAAAAAGGAAAAAAAAAAACACCTCCAAAAAGAAAGAAAAGGATCCTGGGAAATGGAAACACTTTTAATCAATGCCAGAAGCTTGGGAAACAAACTAAAATGTAAACTGGAATACATACTTCACAAAGAAATGTTTCAAATCTGTGCAGTGACAGAAACATAGTATCAAACTGAGGAATGGGATAAAAGCATAGAAGGATACCAGTTATCCCACAAGGACAGAAAGACAAGAAAAGGTGGAGGAGTAGCTATTGTCACAAACGCACTCAGCAGGTCAGGCCCTCTGCTACCACAGTGCTAACCTCTGAGCGCAATAGTGTGAACAGGTAACAGACAGGGTAACCCTCCTGTCTGCTTTTGGGTATGAATCACCTTTAGTCTCAAGTTCTGGGGGGGATTCAAACTATGAACCTTAGTGTACCCAATATACAGGCTCAGATACATACCCTCTTTGGGGATTGTGGTACAATCTTTAGCCAGGGGCACCAAGCCAGGCTTTCAAAATGTACCCTTAAAACTCTATAAAACACCTTAGGTACATTCTTAACTTTTTCCAGTTTAATAACATCATCAAGCTTTTGAACAGTTTTTGTTAGTCTTAACCCTCTATACGTCACATGCAAAAAGAACTGATAGACACCCCAGACAGTCTTTTGAAAAAAAAAAAGATACTTTACTATAAGATGATAAAAATATGAAAAATGTAAACACAGAACAATATATCAAAGAGCATACAATCACTTAAAAAAAAGCAAAGAAAACTACAGACAAACTCCTACCAACATACAGTTTAGATCTTTTCTATCTAATGTATTACCTCTTTAAGTGCTTATCAGAGCTGTATGTCTCTACTGTCCTAAGATGGTATATAGAAACAGTTCAGACACAGTATAGTTTAAACTGTGTCTCTCCACGCCCCTTCTGTAAGTCATCTAGCTCCTCCTTTAGAATATATATAAAAAAAAATACAAACATGATGTCCTATCAGGAGGTATATTAAATAAGGTAACATCAGCAAAAATTCCACTTCCTAAATATAACTCCTTAATTAAACATTTTCTCTTTGATCTTGAGCAGTTCCTATTCCCAAGGCATATCAAAAGGTGTTACAACATTTAGCACCATGTTGGTATAAAATGTTCTTCCTATTAAGACATCATAAAAGTTTATTAGACTCGTCCCCTGACAGACTCGTTTCCACTTCAAACAGCCTAGGCATATCATAAAAAAGTAATAAAATGGCATTCTGAAGTAAGTCAGTTAATTAAATGGTTTCTGCTTCACTGGAACCTTGGGGGGGTCACCCATGAGCACAGGCTGTCTTATGTGAGACAATCGCCTACTATATTTTTATATTACAAATATCATATAACAATCATAACCAGCTGGCCAAGCATCACAATCCTCCCCATCTAGACTGAATTTGGGGGCTCTATCTCCTGCATGGGATGAGCTTCCCAAGTCAGTTCACTTCTCATATAGATGCAACAAGCCGTCTGTGTTCTGATTGGTCGCTCCAGCCCTATGTAAGATCATAATGTCATACCCTTGCAAGGCAAGACTCCATCTTAATAGTCTACCATTAGTTTTTCCCATTTGTGTCAGCCAAACTAGGGGGTTGTGGTCAGTGTGTACCTCAAAATGCTGCCCATATAAGTATGGCTCTAACTTCTTTAGGGCCCACACTATGGCAAGATACTCTTTTTTCCACAGTAGAGTAAGCCTGCTCCCCTTGGAAGTAACTTTTTACTGAGGTACACTACAGGGTGATCTTTCCCTTGGTTGGATGTCTGACTCAGTACTGCCCCAATACCCACATCTGAGGCATTAGTCTGGACTATAAAGGGTCTGCTATAGTCAGGACTTGTCAATACGGGAGCATTGCACAGCGCCTCCTTCAGTCTGGTAAAGGCTTTTTCACAGGCTGGTTCCCAGGTAATTTTTTTAGGCATATTTTTCTTTATCAGGCCAGATAGGAGAGCAGCCAGGGCAGTGTAATTGGGTACAAATTTCCTATAGTACCCTGCTGTCCCTAGAAAACTCCTGCCGTGCTTCTGCATTTCCAGTCTGGGCCATGCCTTGATCACCTCTATTTTTACTTGGTCAGGATGGAGCTGTCCCTGGCCTACAACATGCCTGAGGTATGCCATTTCAGCCTTGGCCACCTGGCACTTCTCAGCTTTGACAGTGAGCCCGGCCCTCTGTATCCTGCTCAGCACTTCCCTAAGATAGAACAGGTGTTCCACCCAGCTGGCACTAAAGATGGCAATGTCATCCAGATAAGCCATGGCGTACTCCTCAGCACCATTTAACACCTGGTTCACCAACCTTTGGAAAGTGGCCAGGGCATTCTTCATTTTGAAAGGCATTACTTTAAATTCGAATAAGCCTATCAGGGTGATGAAGACAAACCTCTCCCTAGCTCTCTCAGTTAACTCTACCTGTCAATACCCCTTTGTCAGGTCAATAGTTGTAAGGTATGTTGCCACTCCCAACTTGTCCAGGAGTTCATCCATCCATGGCATTGGATGGACATTTGACTTTGTGACTGCATTTAGTCCACTATAATCCACACAGAAATGAACAGAGCCATCTGCTACTTGGGCACAAGGACAATGGGTGAGTCCCGGGGCTGTGGGATCTCTGGATTACCCCAAATCCAGCATTTCCTCCACCTCCCTCCTAATGTCCTTTTGGACAGCCTCTGACACCCAATATGCTGTCCACCATATAGGCGTCTGTGTCCCTGTTGCCACTTTGTGTCACCAAGGGGGTTAGTCCAGGCTCAGTTCTAAACAGTGGGGTAAAGTCTGCTAAAACCTCCCTTGCTTCCTGGATCTTGTCTGGGGCCAGCTGGAGTGATAATTTAACTGCCTCCACAGAGGACTCCCACTTGTTTTCTTCCAGCAAGTCCAGAAGGGTGTCTCCTTCATCTGTCCCATCCCCAGGACTACATACTGTAAACACCATGTCAGCCCTTTTAGCATATGGCTTCATCATGTTGACATGGTACATTCTTTCTGTCTGTCTTCTGTCAGGTAACTCTATGATATAGTTCACAAAATTTACCTTTCTAACTACTTGGTTTGGTCCTGCCCACAAAGCCTGCAGATTGTTTTTCTGGATTGGAATAAGGACCATGACTTCCTGACTCACTGTATATGAGTGAGCTCTGGCTCTGCGGTCATACCACAATTTTTGTTACTGTTGGACAGCTGCCAGATTGCTCTGGGCTGTCCCCATAAGCTCCTTCAGCCTTTCCCTAAACCTAAGGATGTAATCCACTTATGGGAGTTCCGTGGGTGGTGTGCTTGTCTTCCCAGTCCTCCTGGATCAAGTCTAGGGGCCGATGTGCCCGGCATCCATATAAGAGCTCGAAGAGGAAAATCCTGTTGACTCATGGTGCACCTCCCTGTATGCAAACAAGAGATGCGGAAGGTATTTCTCCCAGTCCCTCCCATGCTGTTCAGCAATTGCTTGTTGCATTGACTTCAGGGTACCGTTAAATCTTTCCACAAGCCCATTGGCTTGTGGGTGATAAGGTGTTGTGCACCTCTGCACCACCCCACACTTCTCCTACAAACATTTCATCAGGTCCGGCATGAAAGAACCCCTTTGATCAGTGATAACCTCCTGTGGAAACCCAACATGGGAGAAAATGTCAAGTAAGGCATCTGACACTTTGTCTATCCTCAGGGAGGATAGGGCGACTGCCTCTGGATACCAGGTGACATAATCCACCACAGTCAGGATGAACCTCTTCCCAGATGAGCTGGGGGTATGTAAAGGCCCCACAACATCCATTACCACCCTCTGGAATGGCTCCTCCACTATCAGCAATGGAATTAGGATGACTTGGCTTTTCTTACCCACTTTCCCTAGTTCTTGGCACTAGTGACAAGACCTGCAATACTCCTTGACCTGCTGGGTGAAGTTGGGCCAATAGAAATTCTGGGCCAATTGCTGCATAGTGTGTGCAATTCCCAGATGACCAGACAAGGGAATATCATGTGCAATCTTGAGCAACTGCTCACAGTACCCCTGGGGAATGACAAGCTGCCTGCCTATCACCCCTCCCTCTCTCTTAGCATCCTGAGTATACATCAGTCCATTTTCCCAATAAACCTTATGTTTACCATCACCTCCCTGTGTGCCATCCGAGTCTGCCCAAGCTCTCAGCTTCTCTAGACTAGGGCCACTTTTCTGAGCAGCTGCAAACTCCTTACACATTCCCAAGGCATGGGACAGGTCCCCTTCAATCTCTAAACTAGAGTCCCTAACACTAGCGTCAGGGCACTCAAGATCACTGTCATCCCTAACCCTCTGACAATGGGTCACCCCTCCTTCTTAGGAGTAACCCTTCCTAGCTGTGTGGTTAACTGCTATGGGGGAAATTTCTACTTCCTTTTCAGTAGTCTCCATATCAGGAGACACAGGCTGGGGAAGCAGCCTCCCAGTAGTTTCCACAATAGCTTCTGTGGGTTCGGAGAACTAAACTTTTCCCTTGCTGTTTGGCTATGGGTAACTGCACACACCATCCCCTGTTTGAGATTGTTGCCAAGGATGATGTCACCTGCTAAATATTTGGTTATAGCTACCTGTTGCAGTTTCCTCTGTTTCACCCCAGTCTAAGAGAACACTAGCGAATGGCAATGCAGTCTCCTCACCAGTGAACCCTTGCACAGTTACAAATTCATTGGGTATAAGCTGACCAGGCTCTACCAGATCCCCTTTTACCAATGTCAGGGATGCCCCAGTGTCCCTTAACCCTTGTGTCCGTACACCAGTCACTGTGACTGGGTGCATGTGTTCCCTCATGTTCACAGGCATGCTTCCAGGGACAGATAAACAACCCACTTCTTTCCTAGCCCCATGTTGTATATTACTTATCCTTTTGAGACACTGTCTGACAATATGCCCAGTTTCTTTACAAACCCACCATTTGTTTCTTTTCTCAGAAAAATATTTTCTTTGAAATCTGGGGCTAACTGGTTTCAGTAGAGGCAGTGAGGGTTTTAGCTGCCCTGAAGGTGTGCTTTTCCCTTTCTGCACTGCCACACCTGCCCCATTCACACTCAGAGCAGGTCTGCTCTTGGCATAGCGGTCCGAGAGTTCAGCAGCCTCTTGCACTGTTTTGGGATCTTGGTCCTCCAGCCAGGTTTTCAGCTCTGTTGGGCATGCCCCAAAAAACTGTTTTAACAAAATAGCATTTTCAATTTTATCTACAGAGTTTGCTTCTATTCCTTTCCACCAATGTTTTAAAAGCTGACATTTTTTCATGGCTAGCTCCTCATAGCTCATATCAGAGCTTCTCCTGAGCTTACGGAATTTAGCTCTGTATGCTTCTGCAGTTAAATCAAACTTTTTTAACACTGCAGCTTTATGTTTGCTGTAATCATTACTGTCCTCATTGTCCATTTCACTCAATGCATCCCAAGCTTTCTTGGTAAGTAGTGGGGATAGCTGGAAGCTCCAGGACCCTCTAGGAATATTTGCCTGAATACAAACTTTTTCAAAGGAATTTAAAAAGGCATCCATATCCTCTCGCTCTTTAAATTCAGCTATCAATTTGGAATTCAATTTGTAACCAAGTCCTGTAGTTCCAGTTAAACCCAAGCCACTTACCTGCTCTGGTGCTGGTGGTTGGAGTCATAACTTCCCCAGTTCATGTCACCTCTGGCACTCACGCTCTGTAAGGTCTGCCTCTTACTGTTCACGTTCAGCTTCTCACTGTTGTTTCTTCTCTTCTCTCTGGAACTCTAGCTCCATTCTGCACAACTCAATCTGCAACTTGATTGCATCTGGCTCCAGAATGCTGGTGACCTTCCCCTGCTGCTGTGGCCCTTCACTAGCACTGGCCCTGCTGTCATCCTCACTGGATCTGGATACTGCACTGGCCACTGGCCCCTCCACACCCAAGGTTCGGTCCTTTACAGTCACAGTCTGTGACTCAATGCTCTGGCATCTGCTGCCAGCAGAGCATTCATGAGGTTCTGTTTGGTGGCTCTCACTTCATGCAGGACTCCTCTGTCCTGGCACAACTGCCTCAAGTAGTCTGCAGTGTACCCGCTGTAGTTGGAAGCCATTTTCTTCCCTAACTGCGGCTACTCTAATTTGCACTTTAGAAAAAAAATTAAACCGATAGGAACTTGACTGTAAGCAAAATTATATAGTTCTGCTTCCTTTTTAAAAAATAAATCACTGCCTTATTTTGCAAGTGAGCTGTACAGTATTAAGCTGACACACTGAACAGTTAAAGCTTGTGTTACCAAATTTATCACACCGCTGCTAACCAAATCTGTCACAAATGCACTCAGCAGGTCAGGCTCTCTGCTTATGTGAGACAATAACCTACTATATTTTTATATTACAGATATCATACAATAATCATAACCAGCTGGCCAAGCATCACAGCTATTTTTATACACAACTATATAGAGGCTACTGAAATGGACAAAAAATAATAAGGAATCAAAGCCTGTGCAATTATGGATGAAACTGACTCCACTGTTAAGGGAACAAATATAATTGGGCATTGTTACAGATCTCCTTCCTTTACAGCACAGAAAAACAATGATTTTCTCAATATCCTAAACTGCCACAATCTGGTAATAAATGAATAGTGCTGAGAGATTTTAATTTTCCAAATATAAACAGGAACACAAAAAAGAAATGTACACAAGCTGAAATGACTTTATTGAAACAGCAGAGGCCCTACATTTGGAGCAATATGTAGGGGCAAGCACTAGAGAGGATAACCTTCTAGACCTGGTGCTGAGCAACATAGGGGAGGAGATAATACACTGCAGGATCAAGGAACCTCTAGGCAACAGTGACCTCAGTGTGATACAGTTTTGCAGTAAAAACAAAAGTGAACATCAAACAGAATCAAGAAATGTGAGATGCTACAACAAGGCAATTTATTGCTTAATAAACAACATCTTAAAAACTGGGACTGGGAGAAAGACTTCAGGAATCAAGATCTGGATATAATGTGGACAACACTCAAGTCAAAACTTCAGCAATATTTATTTGTTTATTTTTGTTGACCACGTAAGTGCACTAGACAAATAAAATGCTTATTTTCAGACGTGACCAGGTCTATGATGCCAGTTTGACAACCCTTTTGTCAACTGGCATCTCACCAACAGGAATCATGTTGACTGCAGGTTGTGGTTTACCTGATTCCTATGTGTCTCCCCGTCCATTTTTTTTATCGGGGATCATCGCCCACTGAGCTCCCCATGTGGGGGGCTCTGTCCCCCACCCCCCCATCTTTAGGATTATCAGCTCCAGTTGGAGTTGATTCGGGGTGGGGGTACAGGACCAGAAAACAGTGTGCCCCTGTCTCGGGCACACCAACACAGCAACCTGTCAGCAAAAGTGTTGATTTTGCCGACATGGCTGTAGTTCGCTGTGTTGGTGTCGCCGTACGTGGGTTATATTGATTACTGGAGCAGAATTAACAATAAATACAACGAGATAGGCAAACCAAGTAGAATGTACAAGAAAGCATACAATGAATCCACAAAACAGCTGCCAAAATGAAAAGAAAACAGTGATAATAGTAGAAACAACTTCATACAGACATATAACAATAGCCATGAAAAAGCAAAAATCAAAATTAGCCAACAATAAGTGGATTTAAATTAAAAGTAGAATCTGGAAATGGTAACAAGTGACATGAATAAGCAAAACAGTAAGAATAGTACATCATGTAAGTGCTGGCAGAAACATGCAGATAACCAAATAACCAAGGTAGGCAAAGAGCCAAAAGAACAAATTAAAGTGAAAGGAAAAATAAACATCCATAGATGATTAAGGGGTAGGGACAAGTGTCAAATGTAGTGTTAGGAAATTAGTCAGTAGTAGGAGCATACTTCAGAGGAGCTAAGATAATTGAATAATTCTCTTCTGAATGTGAGATGGGACTGGCAGACCCTAAAGTGACAGGGCAGAGAGTTCCAAGCTCTAGGGGGAAAATAGGCAAATACCTGTTCACCCATTTTTAAGAGCACTTGGGAACAGCCAGGAAGGCCTGATGTTTAGAGCATAGGGGGTAGGCAGTGTCAGTTGGAGTGAACATAGAGACCAGAGAGGCAGGTTTAGAGGAACTTAGGATGTTATCAATCGAGCAGCATACAATATACAGGCTCGGGGGTCAGTTCAGATTGGAACAGTGTAAGCAGTGTTGGTAAGTCGAGAAGCCAATAAACCAAACCTACACACGTTGTTATAGGAGAAATTCCATTTATGGAGGTAACTTGCATTAGCCTGATAAAAGGAGGTAAGCCTATAATGTAGGCTGGGAAGTCAGATCCCCTGGGCAATAGTGTCCCTGGCCACAGGAGTGAGGACATATCAGGTCTTATAGACAAGTCCAAGTTTGGTATTTGTGGACTTGAGATGCACTGCAAGAAGTGCAAGGCAGGATTGAGTGTAACACCTAGGTATTTGAAATGGTTGATCACAGAGACAAGGGAGCCATCAAGACATCAGATGTCAAGACTGACTGTGCAGGCCCAAGCCTTTTGAGGTGACACAAAGAGCATGGCTTGGGTCTTGCCTGTGTTTAGTACAAGGCAATTTTGGATTAGCCAGTTTTAGACTTTGCGGAAGTCAGAGGTGAGCCTGGTATTATTATTAATCAGAGACATGGAGCTAGAGTAGAGCACCAAGTCATCAGCATATATAAGAGTGTAACAGTGGGAAGGGGTGTTGGGGATATCATTGATAAAGATAGAGAATAGAAGTGGGCCCAGGATGGAACCTTGGGGAATGCTGACACTGACAGAGGCAGGGGCAGAGAGGGCCTTATTAAACAAAATGAATTGTTGATGGTTGCAGAGGTATCTAGAGAACCACTTTAAGGTAAAGGTGGAGAGTCCAAAGGATGCCAAATTGTGTAGCAGGATGGAGTGACTGACCAAGTCAAATGCCTTAGTAATGTTGATGAAAATGGCTCTGGAGAGCATACTTTTGTCCATATTAGATTTTGCATCACTAGTAAACTGGGCAAGGGCAGTGGAGGTGCTTTGAGTAGATCTAAATCCATTCTGGGCAGAGCATAGTAGGTTATATTTCTGTAGGTGGTCTGAGACATAAGCGGAAAGAAATGTTTCCAGAGGTTTACAGAGGTTAGGCAAAATTGCTATAGGGCAATAGTTATCAATGGATTTGGCATCACCCTTTTTGAACATGGGTATTATCTTAGCCACCTTCCATTTTCTGGGGACAGTGTAATAGGTGAGAGAGGTTAAAGAGTTGGGTGACAGGGGAGGCAAGGAGAGGGGCAGCCAGCTTGAGTATTTTTGGTTCAATCCCATCTGGGCCTACACATCCGAAGAGTGAGATGGAGTTTAGGAGATGCAGAACCTCTCTACCTGAGACTGTACAAACAGTGGGGTGTAAAGGGCAGGTGGCAGGGGGGAGCTCTAAGGGACAAGACATGTTTGACTCAAATTGAGTGAGATCCGAGAAGTACGAGTTGAAGGCATTAGCAATGATGACAGGATTATTATGGTTAACTGATAAAATGGGGTTGAAAAATAAATCATCCCAATTGGCTGAAAGCCATTTTCGGGCATGCATTTATTTTTCAATAGATGCCCGCTAAAAAATGAGTCCCCATTTGGGGTGCCCCATTACTCGTTGTATCTTTGGGCCACCACAAATTTTCAAATTTGCCAGCTGCCATTTTATTCCCTACTTAGTAACCATACCAGTGAGCAAGCAAGACAGCCCTCCCTTCCTGAGTAAATTGTAACACAAACTGCCATTTCTATTTTATTTGTCCTTTCTACACCAAAACACATATTTCAAAACACATTAAACTACTCACAGCAATCTGTTAAATGACAATGATGTTCCCACATCCCATGCTCCAGCAAACACGCCTACATATAGATATATATATATATATATATATATATATATATAAGAAAAACTCTGTTTATATGCATTAGTTAGGGTTATTCAACGACCCATGAAAGTGAGGTTAGGAGTTGAAAGCCCTCGCACCCTGCTACCACACCCCAACTGGACTGGTGTATTAGGGTTGTCGGGCATAACTCTCACCCCATCACATGTGTAAAGAAGCAGAGGTGTGGGAGAATGGGGTGAGAGTTAGGACCAACAACTCTAATGCACACCCGATGCTGGTTGGGGGTGTGGGCGGGGGTCCAAAGGGGCTTTCAACCTAACACTGAATTTTCTCACTTTGTGGTGTGGAACAACCTAACTAATGCATTAAACAGAGTTTTTGCCCTAATTCCCTTCTTTTGAGAAGGATAATGAGAAATAGTGAATGTATCGCGGCAGCTGCCGCCTCACAAGTAGTCCCACATGAGACGCCTTGTCACATAGTAACATTGTGCCCGCAAACGAAATAGTATCGCGATGGTGACGCAGAGTGAAACAGAAAGAGAAACAGTAGTGTAGACAGAAATGTTAAAAACAATGCAAAAGCAAGAGCAAATGAAAATGCAAAGTGTAACGCATATGGTGGCATAGATGTAAATGCTAAGTGAAACGGAAACGGAACTGCAAGCGAAAACGGTAATGGTAACAGTAATGTAAGTGCACAGGCTGGTTTTCCCTAAAACCAACATAAAGAAAGTCAGTGAATACAAAGAATGTATGCATAATAATGGTTCTCGTAGCAGAAAATGAGGACTTGGAATACTAAATTACTTATATCTCAGGAACCGTATGACGTAGAAAAAAATGTAAAAGTCATATGATTTATGACTTTCCTGGCTAGTTTTATGTTTTATTGGCAAAAAGTGTGTATCTCGCACCATTTCCGAGATATGGGCCCTGAAAGGCGCGGCGAACGCCGTAATTTTATCCTATGGGAAAAAAGAGAAGTTCGGAGTGCTATAACTTTGGCTCCCTGTAATATTTTTTTACAAAACCACAAAAAGGCACATCTGTGGGATGTTGGCTGCGTTCCCTCCAAATTTCAGCCCAAAAGTCCAAACCATTATTTTGCAGTAGGGCGCCAAAGGATTCCTGTAATGCGTCGGATGCCGTAGTGTTATCCTATGGGAAAAAGCATCAATTTTGGAGTGCCGTAACTTTGCCCCCATGTAATATTTCTTTCAACAAAGCACTGAAAGGCACATCTGTGAGATGTCAGCTGCGTTCCCTTCAAATTTCAGGCCAAAACACCAAACCGTTCTTTTGCAGCAGGGTGCCAAAAAGTTGCTGTCATCTTCCCACAGTCTAGAAAAGTACTTTCGCAGTTTGCAAAAGCTTTTGCAAACTAATTCAACAGCGTCGCAAGTGCGACAGTACTTTGCAAAAGTACCTTTTCCAGAAATTTGAAAAACATTTCTGGGGTGTTTTACCCCAAATTAAAGACATGGCTAGCATCCTCAGGGTCCGACTAGGTGAATACAAAAAGAAGTAGGTTGCTAGAGGGTCCCAAATTTAAATGCCAAGCATTTTTCTGATCGCTAACTGAAAACAAAATGGTGTATTTGTGACAGTAAAAGGGCCATTTGTGAAAGTAAAAGCTGCATTTGCGACACTGTCAAACTTTTTGTTAACTTTTCCCATTGACTTATAATGGGAACTTGTGTTTTGAATAACTTTTGAACCGTTTAATATTTTGTCATGAAATTTTCAAAAGGCACTTCGAGGACCCCAGCCACACATTCCCTGAATATTTCAGACCGGTCGTGCAAACTGTGCAACCTGCACATGCGACAGTAAAATTCCAGAAAAGCTTAAATGTGTGTGCAGATTATGCTTAATAACTCTGCAGCCATATATGCAACCAGTTCAAAACTTGGTAGATCCCAAGGCATATGGGTTTTGATCATGTATTCCAAATTTCAGGCAAATCCATTGAACAGTTGCAAAGTTATTAAGGTGCAAAATTTTGGGTTTAAAATGTAAATGGCTCCTCAACTCTAACTATAGTGGTACTACCGTGCCACTATATATATATATATATATATATATATATATATATATTTAATTAGCTTTGTTGATCAGGTAAGTACACTAGACAAGACATTTGCCTATTTTCAGGTACACCCTCCAAGCCAGCTGTGCCTCTCCATGTATGGAGAGCAGAAGCTGTGAAAGTGCTGTGAGCACACCTCGGCCTGATTCCCATGATCCATGTACTTTTAAAATGGCAGCTCTGGTCAGCATCCCAGCTCACACAAATGAATACCGACACCATGAAAAAGGACAACAATGCACCTCTTTTTAACAAGGTGTCAGCGTGGCTCAGTTAATAGCACATCTGCCTCTGGGACAGAAGGTTGTGGGTTCTTATTCCACATTGGGACTGGACTCATACCTAAAATGCTGGCATCCGAGTGCAGTATCAGGGGATGCTATACTGTTGGGGTGTGCAGTTCTTTGGATGAGACATTAAACTGAGGTCCCTTCTACCTGTCCTGGTGCTGTCCTGGTGGGGTGTCCAGATGGAAGTAAAAGAACCCAAGGCACTCTTTACAAAAAAGAGTAGGGGTCTTTCCCCAGTGTTCTAGCCAACATTCCCTTTCCCATAAAACTAGTTCATGCAATTGTCCAGGCTGTGTGGGGGTGCTGATGTGCGATACAGCTGCCACTTTACATTCAGCCACTTCACTACCTGTCTAGCATTGCTTGTAATGTGCTTTGGGATACATTGTGTATGAAAACCACTAAATAAATGCTGATTCTTCTTCTTTAAATCATGTTTTCATTTAGCTGACTCCTTCATGTTAAGGTGCAGATGTTCCATCCATCCTCGGCAAACGGCTAGTACAGCTGCCTGCCTACTAACTACCTAGCAGCAAGAGTTTTTCAGGGAAAAAAAAATTAATCTAGCCTGTCAGGAATTTATTTTGGGGGGGGGCATGAAAATTCATTTTATTATCAGTGCAGTGTGGTGGTGCTTGGGAGTGGGTCTGTGGGGGACAAGGAACAAAAGTGAAACCACAAAGCAAAACACAGAATCTTAAAGTGGCAGTGCCCTCTATTGGCAAACTGGCAAAATGTACCAGTAGAGGGACTACTTTACAAATAAGACCTTTATTGTTCTTTATTTTTATTCACCTAATTTTTTTTATTTGTAATTTTTTTCACATACCAACAAATTTCCCATTTTCTAAGCACAATAATAATAATACCTTTATTTATCAAGTGCTCCTTCACAGAGTATCAAAGCATTGTACAATCCATAAAACAACAATTAAAACCATAAAATTCTAAAATCAGACATCCATCAATGTATACAAAACACAACTGCAGTAATCAGATATAAATTAAAGAACATCTCCAAAGGCGAGTTTGAATAAATACATTTTCAAAGCAGTTTAAAACTCTCCAGTGTCAGGTACTCTCATATCTGATGAGGCAGAGAATTCCACAGGGTTGGGGCTACAAATGAGGATGCCCATGATCCAGAAGTTTTTAATCGTACCTTGGGAATCTCCAGCAATCCCTTGTTGGTCGAGCAGAGCGGTCAGAGGGGGCAATAAGGATGCAGAAGATCTTGCAGGTAGCTTGGTCCTGGGGGGCATACCCTCCAGGGTGGGCAGTATTGGGAAATACCAGACCTTCCAGGGGTTATAAGGCCCTCCGCTGCTCATTATGCCCCTGGGTGATCTGGTATTTCCTAATATCCCCCACCATCAGGTATTGTTGCTTACATTACCAATGACCATATCAGGAGGGGTTTGGCCTTTACAATTACCCAAGAATCCCTTGATTTGGGACCAGAAGTTCTTTGGGTGTCTGGCCAAGGTGAGAAGAAAATCCCTGCAGTACTTGCTTTTAGCCAACCTAATTTCTTTTTTATACACATTTCTCCTGGCTGAGTGGCAAGTCACTCAGATTGTAGGGAAGACAATTTGAATTTGGCCCAACATTGTCTCTAGACTTGAGCATGGAGAGTAGGGGGCTGTGCAGCCATCTAGTAGGTTTCCTTCTAACCCAGCACCTGGTAAGAGGAATGTGCTTCTCCTGAAGGTAGGTGAAGGTGGAAGTGAAATAATCTATGGCTATGTCAACATCACAAGTGGAGTACAAAGGGGACCAGTCTATACAACCAAGACCAGCAAGGAAGGTATCAGGGTTGAGAGCTGATAAGCCTCTCAGAAGCAGGAATGAAGCTGGCATTCAACACACAAAAGACTGGAGAGTGATCACTATTCACATCAGCTAGGGTACCTGCTGTGATGATCCTGTCCTTCCTATTAGTTAAAACCCAATCAATGAGTGAGTGGTGGGACCCCTTGGTGGAGTATCTGGTAGGGTCAGTTATTAGTTGGGATAGGTGGGCCTTACTTAGAAGTGACTCGAAGGTTTTTTGAGTTTACACAGAGCCAGTCTAAATTAAAATCACCCATGAGAATGAACATACACTTGAAAGAACAAAAGATAATGCTTGGGGTAGGATTCTAGCCTTGTTTACAAGGAAGATACATAAGGTAATAAAAAGGGGAAAAAAGGCATATCAGTTTGCCAGAAAAAAAGGAATACACTAGAATTATGGGAGGCTTATAAAAACTAATAAAAATTACCAAAAGGGAAGAGGTATGCAAACAGGCAGCAAAACAATAGATAAAAAAATGTTATAACAATATAGTCTCAAAGAAAAGATAGAGCAAATCAGAACTGTAATAAAAAAACAATCATCAGATAACAAATAGTTACAATATGGCTGAAACTTTTAATGACTTCTTTTGAGTGTATATCAGTCCAAGATGGATGCAGGTGAAATAGATGGGGTTATGAAAGAATCAAATTGTTTGACAATTTCAGTGGCAGAGGTCAAAAAGAAACTAAACAGTATCAACCCAAATTCATTTCCAGGCCCTGATGGGTTGCACCCAAGTCTGCTAAAAAAACTTTCTGAGGAAAGAGCTGGCCCAATAGCCAATATTTTTCAGGAATTGTTTTAATTTATGGAAGTGGTGGTCTGATAATGGAGAGAGGCAACTTTTAATCAAGTTTTTAAGATGAGTCAAGAAACTATAAGAAGTATGGACTGGTTAGCTGGACATCAACAACTGGTAAAATCCCGGAAGGCAAGATTAAAGATGTGATTGAAAAGCATATTAAGACAGAAGTGAAGGAAGACCAAAAAGCAGTAGAGAACTTTCGATAAGACATAACAAATCTGGAAAACTGGGCCAATTAAAACATGTATTCAATACTGACAAATGTAAAGTAATGCATCTTGGTTCAAAAACACCAGAGCAATATATTATCTTAAAAAAAATAATAAACAGAGATGAGGAGAAAGTCCTGGGCTTTCCAATAACAAATAAGTTAAGTTCCGATCAACATTGTTAGGTTACCACTAGGAAAGGAAACAAAATTCTGGGATGTATTAGCCATAACATCAGTAGCAAATCATGTGAGGTTGTGATGCCCCCATATAGTGCCCTGGTCAGGCCTCACCTGGAATATTATGTGCAGTTTTGGCCTTCCCATAAAAAAGGTAGCATTAGCAGATTGGAGTGAGTGCAGAGGAAGGCCATTAGACTGGTCACAAACATAAAAGATCTAATGTACGAGGATAGACTTAAAAACCTGAATGTGTACTTGTTGGAATATAGATTACAAGGGGACTTATATCTGGTGTTTAAGGCACATAAGAAAGAAAACTAATGGGCATGCACAGGTCTTGAAAGTAAGGAAAAGAGTAGAACAGTACTGTATGAAAAGAATCTTCTGCCGGCGGAATTTGTGCAAAAGTTGGACTTTCACTTCCTCAAAAGTTTGGAAATCATTTTGCCAACTTTTGCAGAGATTCCGACTTAGCACAGCAGGCAATTCATACATTGATTCTGTAGCTCAGTGAGTCACTCAACTGTGGAACGAATATATTACATTAATTCAATTGTCCCTCCCTGGTTTCTAGTGGACCTCCATTACTATCCCCAAGAGTGCCAATGTATTAATTTCCCTGGTGTCTTGTAGACTTCTCTCCCTATCCCCGAGAGCACCCATATATGAATTTCATGGTGTCTAGAGGATCCCTCTCCCTACCCTGAGAGTGCCATATATTTATTTCCCCTTGTGTCTAGCGGACATCACTCTGCTTCCCACCTCCCCAACCCAGAGTCAGTAACCAGCAGAGCCATCTGCTCTCCGCTACAGTCAGCTGCCTACTGAGCTGTCAATGAAGTAGTGCCTACTCATATAAGTATGCACTCATTCATTGACAGCTCAGTCAGTGGCTGGCTGTGGTGGAGATCAGAGGTCTGCGCTGGTCGACGGCTCAGGGATGGGGGAAGCGGGATAGTAGTACACTACCTGCTGGGGTGGGGGGTCCACTAGACATCAAGGAAACCTATTTGATTTTAATGGGGGCACTCAAGGATAGGGAGAGGGTGTCCACTATACAGCAAGGAAAATAATTTATGGGCTCTCACGGGGATAGGGACAGGGGTGTGATAGACACCAGGGAAATAAATATACAGGTGCTCTCGGGCATGGGAGGGTCTGATAGACACCTTGGAAGTTAATATATGGGCACTCTCAGGGATGGGAGGTCTGCTAGACACTACTTAAATGAATATGGGGTGCTGTCACGGATAGGGAGAGGGGTCCACTAGATACCAGGAAATTAAAAGATCTGTGATTTTATGACTATATCTGCAACTGGAAACAAGGTGGGGGGGGGCGCTAGACACCAGGGAAACATTTCTTTGTGTGACACAGCTACTAGACATTCAGAAGATTTCCAATTTTGCCAAAGGCCGAAGTTCCGAAACATCCATGAAATTTTGCATGGAAGTGCCACTAAAGTTGAATTTGCAACTTTCGCCAAACTCTAGAGTAGAACTACAAGACATCATAGTCTTCAGTTTAAAGGTGAAACATACAGGACGCATTTAATAGGAGTTTGGTTAAATGAGAGATTGGTTTCTATATGGAACAGTCCCCCAGAGCACGTAGCATCTAACACAACTATGTATCAATTCAAAAGTACACTATATGAATATCTAATAAGTAATGGAACTACATGATATCTCCACTGAGCAGTGGCAAGTCATTATGGCTGTCACAAACTCACTTGTATAATTCCAATGATTCCTGTGCTACTTCTATAGACATCACTTCCACTTCATCACAAATCACAACCCTCTGAAGGGGCTCAATGAAATGAGTGGTAAGTATAGCAGACTATTAAGGTGGAGCTTGGCAATGCAAGCCTATGACATGACTGTTTGCCATTGTGTAGGGTTGGCAGAGGCATTTTCATGAAACCTAGGTTAGGGGCCAGAACAGACCCTTGCAATACATAGCAGACAGGAGGGAGTGTCGAGGAGAGTCACCAGACTGGTCACAAACATAAAAGATCTAATGTATGAGGATAGACGTACATGTGTTATAAGACCCAAGACTTTTTTTTTAATTTTTCAGGGAAGGTGAGATATGTGACACATAGTGTCCTGTGCACCCATGCTGTGCCCACATAGTTTAGTAGATGGTACTGTAGAGGTTTGTTTTTCTTTTCTATTTCTGCCGGGAAAGATGTAAATGGCTGAGAAAGCAGCTGGCTGCTCCCAAGAATAAGGGTGTTACAATCAATACTTAATGGTGGGAAGCAGAAACATTAACAAGGCGGGGGCTGAAGCATGGTATATAGAACAGAGAGGCATGAGATCATTTAAACTTAAAAGAGAGGTTTTCACACCTTTGCAGGGACTAGGAGAGATAACTCTTAGTTACATGAAGGGGAGAAAGTCACTCTAACTTCTGATTATTATGCAAAACATTGATCTAACAAGATTGTACCCTGTAATCTGTGTCAACTGAGAGTACAGCTAATTCTGTTTCCATCTGCAAACTTGAATGTACTGGAACCAATGTGTGTATATAGCAAGTAAATAGATATTAGTTTTATATAACATCTGAGGTATGTAGACCGAATTTCAAACTTAAGACAGTGATAACTGCTAACTGAGGATATGACTACCATAGCCGGTCTGGGGCATTTAGAGGAGAAAAGTTGTGGGACTGTGTTGGCAACTTTAAATCAGATCAGTCTTACCCTGGAGGATGCTCAAGTAAGGTGGCATATGGTTACCAGATGAGTGTGGAGAGGTTGCATGCTGTCCCCTTGGTGGGTTCCATAAGGCTGGCAGTATACCATTGTGCACAATGCTTGAGACGGAGCATGATCATCACAGTCCTGTTATACTGTAGGTGCTTACATCAGTGACATCATAAATTGCAATCATTTAGTGGGGTCTGATGCTGATACCACTATTTTTATGGCCTGCTGCATAAAGGAGAAGCTCCTCAATATGCTTGGTTTTCATCAAAGTAATGCACTTATATCAGCATTATGAACTGCTAACTACAGTAGTAGCCACAGACATTGTCAGCTATTTCCAGATATTTTGTGACATTTCTAAAGAGTTCCTCTTGGCTGCCCCTGCTGTGGAAATGGAGAGAGCATGAGATATTTCTGTAAATATTACAAAAATTTCGGGAAATATCTGGCAGTGTCTGTGCCTGCTACTGTACCTCCGCAGATATCACTGGATAGAACAGTGACATCATTAGTTGCAGTGTCATCACTGGTTAGAGCAGCTGTAATTACACAATTAGGTGCTACAAACAGAGCTGGCTCTAAAGACCAGGGTACAATTATTAGAGAAAGGAAGACATGTTCTGACTGAGAACTAGGAGTAAGTAAATACAACCTGGGAAAGCCACAGCACTTCCCACCCCACCTTTAAAATTACCTAAATTACTGCAATTATCTTATGATGTCATAATATCCATAAAATGAAATGAGGACTGGGAAGCTGCATCTTGTATGAACACTTACTGTATTAGATCGTGACAGACACTGTATTTTATTATAAGAACAGTTTGCACATGAACTCATAGGCCATCAGTCACTTGATAAATATAAAATGCACCATTGGTTTGCCATTTATTTAAGATACTTTTCACATCTTAAACCAAAACTCATCATAATGTCTCACCTTTGTGGAATCATTTCAAACAGCAGCAAATAATGCTCTCTGAAGGAAACAAAATAGTTAACATAAATCTCATTTTAAACACAAAGAGGATTTTTTTCATTGTGACATGGGACAGACATATTTTCCCCTTATCTCCAGCACATGGTTGCTTTTGACAATACCAATTTTCAGTATTGCTGAAGCAAAACCAGGGAAAGAGGGAAAAAGAGATAGAGAGAGAGTGAGACAGAGAGTGAGACAGAGAGAGAGAGAGAGAGAGAGAGAGAGAGAGAGTCAGAGAGAGAGAGAGAATACGAGAATGTAGTTATGGTTTGTAATCCAGTTATACTGTCGTTCCCCACATTTTGTGATGTATTTTCCTGTGTGCTGATAAAGATGATGACAAGCGCAGGGAGCCATTACATGAATGAAGGGTGAAATTATGGTGTGTGCATGTATTGGGAGGCCAGGAGGTATTAGAAAGGGAATTTACTCACACTCAGAGTGTGGCAACAAAAACTGTCTTGAAAATAAGTGAAATTTTTCAAGCCTGATTACACTTGACAAGCTGATTGTCTCTCATGTTTTCTGCTATCTTTCTTTACAGTTGTATTCTGATTAATTCAATTGGAGATTTAGTAACTGTAACTCTATTTTCTGAAAAGAGAGTATTGCATTTAACTTTTATTGTTCTACTATGCTGGAACTACAATATTTTCAAGTTTTTTTCTTGGCTGCTATACTAGTAGTTTTTTATAAAAAAAAATCCATTCAGTTCAGTCATTTGTTTATTTAGCTGGTAATTGTTACCGTGAGAAATGCCAATACTAGAGGATCATGGAACCATTTCAGTTATTTTCCTTATAAGCTCAAATTAATGTATTCCATAAGATTGGCCTCTGTTTTCTTTAACTTTACCTTAGCCTTGTAAAACCACTTCTAGAATGAGCAAAGCACTTCCATTATTTATATTCTACCAGATGCTACCTCAGCTGCTACTTGGCACTGTACACCAATAACAATGTTTTCCTACTAACAGTATTTTATTGCTTGTTTGCTGCCTAAACATCTCCATCTGCAGCCATACACCTGCCCATCCGCTAAACTCATCTGCCTACCTGGTAAGCAGGGAGGCTACCAGTGGTGGAGGTGGTCTGGAGGGGTCTGAGAGGGAGGAGTCAATGGCCATTCAAAAGTGCAGCCATGCAAGTGGCTGCCCACGGAGTGGCTGCATGCATTTCTTTTTTTATTTATTTAAATTTTGGTGACTGAGTAGGCCTACTGAGACTGAAACAGTCCCTTTTCAGGGGCAACCCAGGTTTAATTACATACATCTATAAACATAACAAAATACATACATGTCATTTCACAATTAACAGTCAGTATCGACACACTGACTCAGTCAAGGATACAGTGGCAGGTTAAACATAATCAGCATCAACATCAACAGGAGAAGAAGTATTATTATACACAAAACAGTCACTGTCAGATTGATGTCCCAATGAGGTTAGATCAGCAGTAGGGAGTTAGCTGACTCTCAGTGGTAGCAGGTGCAGAGTCTCAGTTCCAACAGGTGGCCCTTAAGTTTCTTCTTGAAGCCCCCAAGGAGGTACATTCCTCGAGACTGCTAGGAAGACCGTTCCAGATTGGAGGGATGAAGACAGCATAGGACCAGAATCCTAGGGAAGTTCTTACCCTGGGGACGTGGAGAAGCTGGCGGCCAGAGGATCTTAACGTTCTCCCATTATTTTTGAGAGCCAATGTGTTAATTAGGGTAGGAAGGGTACCATTTTGCTGGAGCTTAAAAGCAAGGCACAGTGAGGGATATGATAATCTGCCCTCATGAGACGGCCACCTTAGAGATAATAGTACCTTGTAGTGATGCTCCCATAGTGGAGCCACTGTGGTGAAGCATCCTACGTGTGATGCAGGGTTTTTTAGCCTTTCATTTTAGAGCTTCTTACAGAATGTAGTAAAGGGGCCCCATATAGTAAGATGGGAAGGAGTGTACCAGTGGAAATCTTGAGTTCAGATTCACAAGTGAGGAAAGGGCTCATGCAGGATAATAGACCTAATTTTTGGTTGAGTTTCTTGGTCAGATGGTTGATGTGGCCCTTAAAGGAGGAGTCTTGGTCTAAACATATACCTAGATATTTGATACAATTGATCACTTCAATTTTTGAGCCATTGGAAAGAGCTGGGGACAATAAATATTAATGGGCTGGGCCCAGGCTTTTAGGGCCAAATTGCATGGCTTTGGTCTTTTTACTATTTAGAAGCCAATTCTCAAGTAGACCAATGTCTTGCCTAAGAAGTGTGTTTAGCAGGACAGTGTCCAGGGAGGACCTATAAAGTATAGCATCATCTGCATAAAAGGTCACCTTGACCCCTCCACGATGTTGAGACAAATCATTAATAAATAGGCAAAACAGGAGTGGTCCCAGTATTGAACCTTGTGGGACACCATCCATGATAGAGTGTTTGACAGACTAGCTCCATGCCATCTGGCAATTTGTGATCTGCTGTCAAGGTAGTCTGTCAACCATTGAATAGACATATGATCAAGACCAAAAAATGTTAGTTTAGTAATAAGCTGCTGATGATTCACCAAGTCAAATGCCTTGGTGAGGTCCATAAAGACTGCGCCAGTTGCAAGGCCATCATCTAGAGCTGTGAAGATATCCCCGTTAAGGCTAATCAGGGCCATGTTGGTACCATGATTTTTTCTAAAACCATGTTGTCATTCAGTTAGTAAATTGTACCATACAACATATTCCTGGACCTGCTGGTATACAATCCTCTTTAACACTTTACTTAGAGTGCAGAGAATGGATATTGATCTGTAGTTCTTGACAAGCTCAATATCCCCACCTTTAGGGATGGGAGTGATCAAGCCAACTTTCCACACAGTGGGGACTTTGCTTTCAAGCAGTGATCTGTTTAGAAGCCAAGTGATTGGAGAGGCAATGACATGGGCTATGATTCTGAGGAGCCTGGGCTCCAGCTTGAGAAACCCAAAAGAGGCAGAAGATTTGATTTTTGTTAGTAATTTCAGGACCTCAGATTTAGTTGCAAGTTTCAAGTGAAAATTAGGGTAAGGGTTTTGTTTTTGTAAATGATCCGGGGGGGGGGCTAGAGGGGTTATTTTAAAATTTGTTCAGGTCAGTGAGGAATGCATTTAGTGCATTAGCAACATCTTGTGGGTTGATGTAGCGGACACCATTTGCTACTATGTCACTTTTCTCATGGGTGGTGTTCTCCTTTAGGACAGAGTTAATTTGCATGAGTGGCTCACACATGAGTGGCATGAGTTACCCTGTGGGAGGCTATTGGGATGCCCATAAAAATTTGTTTTGTTTGTTTTATTTGGGTTTTTAAACAAGTTTTAAATATATTATAGATGAGTGACACTGTTATAGGCTTAATGACAGGATTTGTTGTATGAAAGTATCAAAACTGACTGCTAGTACACTTCAGTGAAAAACAATACTTCAATTATTATAGAAACTTAGCAGATTAGGTCTTGTTTTGGGAAGCATGCAACAAAAATTAAAATACCAAATCTGATATTATCATGTGTAATTGTGCATTCTTTAATAACTTCTCTGTCACAGGTGTTAGCAGTTGAAAATCTTCAGTGATGGTGTTACAAATTGAGGTCATACAAAGTCAAAGGCAAAATGGGGAAGATTTAAATAAGTTTAATAAAAGAAGAAATTCTTTCTCAGGCAATAAAGAGGATATAATTCAGCAAAAAAAAAAAGAACTAATAGCAAATTACTGCTGCAGGTTAACAAATGTCCCTTTATGATAGCTGTAATTTTAAGTGGAGGTATCAAACTGAATCCTGGACCAAAGAATACTGAAACATTGAAGATTATTTACGATAATGCTAGAAGCCTAAAAAACAAGGCTGATTTATTTAAAACATGGGGTCACTTGGAATCCCAGATATCATTGCTTTAACAGAAACCTGACTAAATCAAACAATAACCAATGATGAGATTGAGATAGAAAGGTATAATACTTATCGATCTGATAGAAAATTTTGATGGAGGGCTTCATACAAATGGGAACTCGGATAATATATATATATATATATATATATATATATATATATATATATATATATATAGTATTGTCAGGAGCTGTGGAAAATATAGAATGTTTATTAATTTCAGTCCAATGATCAAATGTGTTTGTTGGTACAATTTACACTCCACTAAAACCAAAAACTATGGAATTAGAGAAATTGGCTAACCTGATAATGGATTATTCAATTGGTAAGAAACTGGTACTAATAGATGATTTCAGTGTGGCTTGGGGACATTTGAGAGAATGTGCATTAGAAAATAGCTTCAAACATTTAGAAATAATACAAATTATAACAAACACAATGAGTAAAAGTACACTAAACAGTTCAGGCAATATACTTGATTTTTTTTTTAATTCTTTGGTAACCAGATAAGGCCCACTAGGCACAGGTGCCTATTTTCAGGAGCGACCCGGGAGCACTAGGTGGTTAAGTGGCTTGCTCAGAGTCACACCGTATGCAAGTGGAGGTTGTGGGAATCAAACCCAGGTCTTTCTGCTGGATGTACCAAGCTCATTCATGGCCCATTACTCTAACCTCTAAGCTATACTGCCAGTCAACAGTCATTTCCTAGTCATGTGGTGGCTGTGGGATTCAAACCCATGACTATGGGGTTATTTACTTCATAGCCCAGTGCTCTTACCATGACGATACATTGCAGATTTGTTATTTGTATCTCAAAACATAAACGTAAAATATGCCCTGGCCAAACAGCCCATACTGGGAGATCAAACACTTTGAGATGTGGTCTTGCATCAGATGGCAAAGGTAAATCAAATTTAAAAGAACAAAAAAATTGTACAAGGTGCTTCAAATATTTTTGTACAGAAATTTAATAAAATAAGGACAAATAAATTTGGTCAAGATTATTTTCAATTACATCCTTGATTTGGCAATACAGGAATCTAACAATGTGTTCTTGAATGTATGTAATGAAACAGCCCCATCTGTAAAAATAATGCAAATGAAATCACATGTCCAATAGATAACTGAAAAAATAAAAAAGAGATCAGAGTGAAAAATAGATTGTGGAAAAAGCAAATAAACCACTAAATTCAGAAGACTGGGATGAATATAAAGATGCAAGATCCAGAGAGGTGAGTTGAGTAGTCAGAGCAGCAACAGCTTCAAGGGAGCTAAGGCTGGCACAGGAGATGAGAGAAGGGGCAAAGGATTTCTTCAGGCACATAAGGGAGAAGAGAAGCTGTAATGATCAGATTGTCAGGATCAAGAAAGATGTAGGGTGGGCAGAAAAGGGGTGGAGCAGGCAGAAGCAATCAATGAATATTCTGTTCAGTGTTTACCAGGGAGAGGGATGGGCCTATGCCACAAGGGAAAGGAGGGGTGGGCACAGGGAAGCAGGGTAATCAATGGGGAGATCCCAGTGAGCAGGGTGTTAGAGGGCCTTAGGTCCCTGTGGGTGGATAATGCACCAGGACTGCAAAGGGTGCATCCAACGGTCCTGAAGGAGTTGGCAGAGGTCCTGGTGGGTCCTCAGGCAGACTTGTTCAACACCTCCCTGGGGACTGGGTGCATGTCCCAGGATTGGAGGATGGCACATGTGGTGCCCCTCCATAAGAGTGGGCCCAAGGATGAAATAAACCGGGTAACTACAGACCAGTCAGCCTATCTCCATCATGGAGAAGCTAATGGAGACTACCCTTAAAGAGAGATTGGTGATCTTTCTGGAGGAGAATGGTCTCCAGGATGATAGGCAACTTGGGGTTGTCTTGGGCAGAACCTTCCAGACAAACCTGGCTGAACATTTTTGACTGGGTGACAACAGCACTCAATAGGGGCCATGTAGTGGATATCCTGTATCTGGACTTTAGCAAGGCCTTTGACTTGGTGCCACAGGAAGGTTGATTAGGAAGCTGAGAAACCTGGGAGTAGGGGAGAAACAGCTGGGATGGGTTAGGAGCTGGCTGCAAGATGGACAGCAGAGAGAAGTTGTAGGGGGAGAATTCTTGACTACCAAAGTTGTCACCAGTGGGCCCCACAAGGCTCGGCATTAGGACTATTTAACATCTTTATTGCCAACATATTGGATGGGATTAGGAGTAAGATCAGCCTCTTTGCAGATGACACAAAGATCAGTTTGGAGGTGGATAGTGTAGAAAGGGGGCAGGTACTTCAAAAGGATTTGCCAAGACTTGAGCTCTGGTCAGACACATGGCAGCTGGGGTTCAATGCTAAGAAGTGCAAAGTCATGCACTTGGGAGCCAGGAACCCTGGGAATTGCTACTGGCTGGGGGAATGCAGTTATACACTTCAGAGGAGGAGAATTATCTAGGGGTACTAGTCATAGGGGTCATGGATCACTCAGCACAGTGTAGGAAGGTGGCAGCCAGGGCTAATAAGATTCTAGGGGAATCACCTCTAAGAGAGAGAGGAAGTAATTCTGCCACTGTACAGGTCACTGGTGAGACCTCACTCAGAGTACTGTGTGCAGTTCTGGTGCCCCTATTTAAAGAAGGCTGTCAGACTACTGGAGGAGGTCCAGTGCAGGGTGACAAAGATGATTATTGGGCTGGGGGACAAACCATATGAGGAATGACTGGGGGAACTCGACATGTATTCCCTGGAGGACAGATGGGAGAGAGGGGATATGATTGAGACCTTCAAATACTTAAAAGGCATGAATTGGGTTAGTATTGAGGGCATGTTTTGATTAAAAAGGGGAGGGACACAAGAGAACACAGTCTGAAACTGGAGGGTGGAAGATTCAGGAGGGAAATGAGGAGGCACTACTTCATTCAAAAGTAGTAATGAGGTGGAACGCACTGCCAGAGAAGGTGATATTGAAATCTGTGGACAGTTTTACGAGGGGGTGGGACATGGTCAAAAGTAGGATAAAAATTGGGGGAAGCTGGGGAGGGTGAAGTCAGCAGAAGGGGGCAATAAATCAGATGGCTGGGCAAGGGGAGGTAGCTGCAGTAGATTAGACTGTGAGCTGCACACAGAAGCAGACTTGATAGACCATATGGCCTATATCTGCTGGCAAGTTCATATGTTCATATGTAAGAAACATATTAAAAAATAAAAAAAACAGACAAAAATGCAGTACTATAATAAATGAGTTTGTGAGACAGGTACAGGGAAATATTGGAATTTATTAAAATTGTTGGAGCAATCAATAAAAAAAATTCAAATGGAAAAATATGGATTACTGCAAAACAGTATACATCAGCAAATATTCTTAATGAATATTTTATAAATCTTCCTGATGTATATTTCTCTCAACTGCCAAGATGGACAGAATAGTGGATTACCTAAAGGAAAGTGGAGAGTGGAAAATGTGACCCCAAGCAGCATGGCTTCACAGCAGGATGCTCATGGCAGACAAAGATGATCAATTTCTTTGATTGGGTTACCAGTCCAGTGTACTAAGGTGAGGCAGTGGATGTGGTGTACCTATACTTCAGCAAAGTCTTCGACACCGTCCCCCACAGGAGACTAGCAAATAAGCTGGAACACTCGGGCATCAGGCAAAAGACAGTCAATTGGATTAACAACTGGATTTAGAATAGGATTCAGAGAGTTTTGTCAAAGGGTCATTATCGAGGGAGGGCACAGTGACCAGCAGCATTACACAGGGGTCAGTGCTAGGCCCAATCATCTTCAACATATCTATCAGGAACATTGCTAATGGACTGGAGGGGAAGGTCTGCCTGTTCACAGATGATACAAAACTCTGCTGATTGGAGACTTCAGTATTCCAGACATGGACTGGACTGCCTCCCAGCAGCATCATCAACTAGGAGCAGATTTATCCTAGACTCCCTTCAGGGTGCCTTCCTTAAGCAACTGGTCATGGAACCAACTCATGGAATAAACTCGGCAGAAGGCAGTACTGGACCTCATGCTTACAAACGGGGACAGTGTGACTGGGTAACAGTGGGGCAGCACCTGTGGAACAGTGACCACCAGTCACTGGTTTGAAATCACAGAAGGAGCAGAACCAAACTGCACAAAAACACATATCCTGAATTTTGGGAGGGCAGATTTTTGGAAAATGGGAACTTGCTTGAAAGAGGCACTAATAGGAATGCGGAGGGAATCGGGGGTGGAGGAACAGTGGGCAATATTTAAAACAGAGATTACAAGAGCAACACGATTATGCCTTAAGCAGGTTAAAAAGGAGAAAAGGAAGAGAAGGCCATTATGGTTTTCCAAGGAGGTAGTTGAGAAAGAGAAAGCCAAAAAGATTGCATTCAGGCAATACAAAAAGACACAGGCAGAAGGGGATAGGGAGAAGTACCAGGAGAAACAAAGGGGGGCAGGGAGGTCAGTGAGGGAAGCCAAAGCTCAGACAGAAAAGCACATTGTAAAATCAGTAGTTAGAGGGGACAAAACCTTTTACAGGTACATAAGTGAAAAAAGAAGGGCGAAGGGAGGTATAGTGAGACTGAAGAGGGAGGACAGGGGAAGTGTGGAGGATGACAACAGTAAAGCTGACATACCGAACAGATATTTCTGCTCAGTCTTTACTGAAGAAGGGGAAGGTAACAGGCCTGAAAGGAGTACAAGGGATGGGAAGGGCACAGAAATGGACACAAGTCCCTTTACATGGCAAAGGGTCCTAAAGGAAATGGAAGGAATAAGAGTCGATAAAGCAATGAGGCTGGATGGGGTTCACCCCAGGGTCATAAGGGAACTAAGAGAGACAGTGGCTGAACCTCTGGCAATCGTGTATAACAAATCACTATAAACAGGGGAGGTACCCAAAGACTGGAGGACAGCAGATGTAGTCCCCTTATGTAAAAGCAAAGACAAAGAGGAAGTGGGGAACTACAGACCAGTCAGCCTGACCTCGGTAGTAGGGAAGATCATGAAAGCTCTACTGAAGGAGAGACGGGTGGAACATCTGGCTGCCAAAGGACTACAGGACCCAAGGCAGCATAGTTCACTGGAGAGAGGTCATGCCAGAGCAACCTGATTGAATTTTTTGACTGGCTGACAAGGGAGTAGAGATGCAGCAAAATTAAATTCCGCTGGTGAAGTGAATGCAAAGTGGCCACTTTGCGTTGTCACCCTACTACATGGAGTGGCCAATAGGAAAGGCTCACTTTGCCTTATAATTATTTCTTCACATTGTCATTCCACCTTAATGTGAAGTAAGGTGGAGTAGCAATCATACTGGCAGCCCCCAGTGCCTCCCCTCATACACAGTCACCAGAATTAATGTGTATCCCCAAAATGCAACAGTTTTGTGTCCAGGAAACTCCCCACTGCTGACAAAGTGAAATGAAAGCATAACAAGAAATGCAAAGGCTCCCAGAATTAATGGCACACTGAGTCATGCATGCAGTGGTCACACACAGTCACCAGAATTAATGTGCAACCCCAAAATGCTACTGTCTTGTGTCCAGAAAATTCCCCAGTGCTGGTGAAGTGAAATGAGAGGGTAACAAAAAAATGCAGTCTCCCAGAATTAATGGTGCACTCTGTCATGCAAGCAGTGGCCACACACAGTCGCCAGAATTAATTTGCATCCCCAAAATGCTACTGCCTTGTGTTCAGAAAATTCCCCAGTGCTGATGAAGTGAAATGAGAGCATAACAAGAAATGTGAAGTCTCCCAGAATTAATGGCACACTCAGTCATGTGCACAGCGGTCACACACAGTCACCAGAATTAATGTGCATCCCCAAAATACTACTTTCTTTTGTCCAGAAAATTCCCCAGTGCTGACGAAGTGAAATGAGAGGGTAACAAAAAATGCAAAGTCTCCCAGAATTAATGGTGCACTCCGTCATGCGAACAGTGGCCACACACAGTCACCAGAATTAATTTGCATCCCCAAAATGCTACTGTCTTGTTTTAGGAAAATTCCCCAGTGCTGGCGAAGTGAAATGATAGGGTAACAAAAAATGCAGTCTCCCAGAATTAATGGTGTACTGCAAATGCACAGACAGATTAAGATTGCACTGGGCACTCAAGAGATGCAGAGTCGGATGCAAAGGTACAACAACACCCAACCTGTGCTCACAAGTCACAAATCCAAATCTGGAAAAGAATTCCTTTTGCCAGTTGGGGGGGTAGTGCACGGCAGTAACAGTTCACTATCAGTAAAGATACAACAAAGCAGTATAAAAAATTAATGCAGATGAGGTGGATAGCAGGTTCACACTGCTGCAATTACTCTGGTACAATAAAAGTTGTCTGATTTAATGGTACGCATTGCACACACACTCACACACACACACTACAAGTATTGCATAGCAAATTGAAAACCTTTAGCAATATAACCAAATGTTTTAAACAAACTGAAATTATACACTGTGGCACCACTACAATCAGCAAAAAAATTTCAAGAATTACTGAAAATATTACTGTGTGTACATTAACACAGTTATACAAGAAAAATAAACCCAAAACAGAAAGACTGCCTTTTTCTCCCAGTTACTCTACCTACACCACATATATGCCCCTTCCCCAAAGCACACTTCACAGTACACAGACTGACTGTTCTAAATTAACATTCAAAATCCACACACACAAACGATAAACACTCGATGATATGAGCACAGGAGGGTTTTCTGCAATTGATGCACTAAATTTTGAGAAAATAAAATGGCTTAAAAAGGCTTTTTTAACGGCTTTTAGAGGATTCGAATCTCAGAGCTCTGAGATGAAACTATCCCATCTTCCACTACACACACTACACAGAACTGAGTCTGTGCAGAACAATCTAGAGCCCATGTGACCTGCAATCCCATGAAGTATTGCAAATTCACCTTGAAGCTCAATAACAAGGCGAAGGGATGTGAAGTACATTAACTTGACTGTGTTTCTGTGAAACTCTGCATACTGTTCTGCTCTTAGGTGGAGAAAAAAGGCTGAATCTGGTATGTGCTTATAATCCTCCAAAGGGAGCACTCCCTGGCCTAAATGGGCTCTTGGACTATCTCTCTACTCTAAAAGGTAAATCTGAAGTAATATTAATGGGTGACTTCAACCTTGACCTATCAGGTACCCACTCTGGTTTGTACACGGAGGCTCTCGCCTGACTTCACCTCTCGCAACTGAGTACTAGCCCTACTCAAATCTTGGCAAATAGTGAGCATCAATCTCTCCTGGACTGGATAGCAACAAACAGAACAAATAAAATTGTTGCTGCAGGCACCTTTTCTGATTCTATCAGTGATCACCTACCTACCTCCTGTATTTAGAATGATCACTGCCCCCATCCCCGACCCAGAATTATTCAGTTTCAGGATTTTGCCAAACTGAATCCAAGCACACTCCTTGATGATATTAATAACATCAACTGGTCACCTACCTATATCACTGAGGATGTAAATACAGCACTTGACTACCTAAATTCTCAGCTACTAGCCCTACAGGATCTGCACGTCCCATTGAAAAAGGTGTCTTAGGGGCTCTGCAAACAGATGGCTACATAAAGACCTCCTTCAGACTAGGAGAAGAAGGGATAAGGCCTGTGCCTTGGCCAAGAAATCCCAATGGACAGATGAATGGGCTAATTAGAGAAAAATGAGGAATGCCTGCAAAAAAGACATTTGGAGAGCAAAAAGGAACTATTGCCTTAAGCTTCTCCAATATTTAGTGGGTGACTCCCAGGGTTTTTGGAACCACACCAAAAATTTCATAGACCAAAGGCTCAGGATGGCCATAACTGAAATTACACTAAATGACACCAACTGTAACAATCTACCTACGATTGCAAATGCTCTGAATGCACAATTGTCTGATCTCTCTGAATACCTTGCAAAATTTAACCAGCCCCCTACACCCACTCCCAATATCCACCATCCTTCAGGACCTTCTTTTCTGCTCAGATCACTCTCCACTACCAAGGTGCTGCTTCTTCTTAAATCTATCTCCCCTCATGGATCTGCCGGTCCTGATGTATTACTGCCCTAGTTCATCAAAATGGCAGTTCCAGCTCTTGCTGCCCCATTGCAAGAATTTTCAACCTATCTATACTAACCCAGACAGTGCCTACACTATGGAAAACTGCTTGAGTTGTCCCTGTTCACAAAAAAAGGGGACACCAAAAACATGGCTAACTACAGACCGATCACCATTCTCTCTACCTTAAATAAACTACTTGAGAAGACTGTTGCTACCCAGGTCTCAGAATATCTGCACCTTCATAACCTGCTATCCCCTGCTCAACATGGATTCTGAATGGGGCACAGCACCACAACTGCACTACTTCAGGTATTAAATGAAGTCCTCAAAGCAATGGATAGGGGCCTGCTGACGGAGGCCATATTTATTGACCTCACTAAGGCATTTGATCTTGTGAATCACCCGCTTCTACTCTCCAAACAGTCTGTCCTGGGTTTTTCCCAGTCTGCCATCTCTTGAACGGAGGCAATTTGTTCAAATTGCAACTGCTGTCTCTGACCGCTCCCCAACCTCTGTTGGAGTACCCCAGGGATCTATACTTGTCCCTCTCCTTTTCTCTCTCTCTCTCTCTCTTTATTAACAACCTGCCCTCACTTCCCTCCCTGTCTCTCCTCACTGATCCTTTATGCCGATGACATGGTGCTTCTCACTTGTGGTAAAGACCCCACATCAGCAAAGGCGAATCTTCAAGCTGACTTTGATTGCTTACAAGTCTGGCTTCTACAAAACAAACTCATACTTAATGCTAAGAAAACTGTGGCTATGCTTTTTGGCTCCCCCTCTAGAATCAGATCCTGTGCTCTGGATCTTTCAGTACTATGTCTTGATGGCTCCCCATTGGAATCTGTTAACTCCTTTAGGTACCTAGGAGTCATACTTGATCCATCTCTGGATTTCAACCTCCACTTTATGACTACTTGCAAGGCAGTCAACTCCAAACTGGGTATTGCCTATAGAATTAGGTCCTAACTGAATGATGCTGCCTGGCTTGCTATTGCACAAAGTTTCCTCCTTCCTTCCCTTACATATTGCTCACAGGTATACCTTAATGTCAACAAAGGATCCCTCCATAAATGGAGCACCTGTTATAACAGCATATGCCAATTCGCCCTCTCTGCACACAGACTGACTCATCGCTGTGAACTCTACTCCAAACCAAATTGGCTCTTTCTGACTTCACACAGACTCTGTTCTACTGGATGCTTAATTGACAATATCATCAGAACAGGGACACCTGAGTATCTCTCAAGGCTGTTATCTCATCCCTTCTAAACATATCTCTTTAAGGCATCTGTACAAACCCAACTTGAAATTCTCAGATACCTCACAAAAAAGGGAGAAACTGTCCTTCGCTGTATCGGCCACCAGCATCTGGAACTCCCTCTCCCCTCACATTAAACACTCTTAACCCCACCTAGCCTTTAAACTGGGTCTCCACACCCACCTGACTGACTCTGATGGCTGCTCCTGTGCTGTAACTTGAGACTGACTCCCAGTAGCATTCCTTACCTACTTGGCACTTACTGTTTCTCTCCACTGTATAAAATCTGCATGTTCCCACTCCCTCCACAAAATCATCAGTTAAAACTGTTATTTGTCATATATCCTTAATTATTATTGTTGTATCATCCAGTGCAAGTAGCTAATGTAAGGGTATTTGTTTTCTCTTAGTTTCCACAGAAATATGTCTTGCTTTTGTATGTTCCTACTTCATGCTGCACCATGAACAATTGTCACTGATGTTTGTACCTTCTCTGTAGCTTGCTGTCTCCTGATTGTACTCTCCCAGGTCGTGCCTGAATATAGGCAATACTCTTGTCTAGTGTACCTACCTGGTAAACAAAAAACAAATAAATAAAATTGGTGGAGAAGTGGTTTGGGGAAGGCAGAATAATGCAAAGTCATTGTTTTCAATGGCGTTCACATTCCCCATTATAACGCAAAGTACTCTGCTTTGTGTTGTGCAGCACTTTGCGGATTCCACGGAGTGAATTTTGTCCACTTCTTCCACCTCTAAAATGGAGGTTGATCAGGGGAGGGCAGTGGACATGGCCTATCTGGACTTCAGCAAGGCCTTTGACACTGTGCTGCATAGAAGGCTGTTAAACAAACTGGGAAATATGGGAGTGAGTAGGACAGTAGCATGGTGGGTGGGCAATTCAATAGATGGCAGGACACAGAGGGTGGTGATAAATGGCTGTCACTCCACAGAGGGAAGAGTTACCAGTAGGATGCTGCAGGGATCAGTTTTGGGACTGGTCCTATTTAACATCTTCATCGGTGACAATGAGCAGAACTTAGAAGGCAGAATTTCTCTGTTCGCTGATGACATGAAGCTCTATAACAGAGTGGACATGCCAGAGGGTGTAGTTAGAATGAGGAAGGACCTGCAGAAGCTTGAAAAATGGTTAAGGGTTTGGCAATTAAAATTTAATGCAAAAAAGTGCAAAATAATGCATATGGGGTGCATAAACCCTGGAACAACATATTAGTTGGGGGTGAGGATATAGCATGCACCAAGCAGTAAAGGGACCTTGGGGATATCATCTCTGATGATCTCAAGGTAGGAAAACCGTGCAACAAGGCAGCAGGTAAAGCAAATAGGTGCTGTGATGCTTAGGCAGGGGCATCACCAGCAGGAAAAGGGAGGTCATAATTTCATTATACAAGACACTAGTGAGGCCCCACCTGGAGTACTGTGTCCAGCTCTGGAGACCTTGCCTATGTAAGGACATAGACAGGGTGGAAAAGGTTCAGAGGAAGTCAGCAATGATTGTGCAGGAATTGCATCACAAGTCCTATGAGGACAGGCTGAAGGACTTGAATATGTTCTCCCTGGAGGAGAGAAGGGAGTGAGGGGGATATGATAGAGATACATAAGTACTTTACAGGGAGGAACAGGGTGCATGACAACAATATTTTCCAGTGAAAAAGATGTTGCAGGACTAGAGGGCATGGGATGAAGTTTGAGGGAGGGCAATTCAGAGGAAATGTGAGGAAGAATGGTGGTGGACAAGTGGAACACCCTACCTGAGGAAGTGGTGGGGGCTGAAACAATATAGGATTTAAGAATGCATGGGGTAGACATAAGGGAATCCTGGAGGTCAGGGGCAACAGACTTCTAGAAAAACTTAAAGTGATCTTATGAGCTCAAATGGGCAGACTGCATGGGCCAAAGGCCCTTATCTACCAACAGTATGTATGTATCTATGTATCTGTAAAAGAGTAGACACACAAGGGAGCAGCAGGTATGGAAGTTGATCTTATAAGACTGGAGGAATGGTCCAGGAATTGGCAGTTAAAGTTTAACTCAAAAAAATATAAGGTAATGCATCTGGGAAAATCGAACCCAGGAAAAAAGTTCATACTGGGAGGGCATCAATTAGAGGACACAAAGATGGAATGGGATCTCTGCGTAATCATTACCGATGACTTAACAGTAGGAAAACAATCAGTGTGAAAAATCAGTGCAAAAGTCAAGTGGCATCCTCAGATGCATAGGTAGTGGTATTACAAGTAGAAAGCATGAGGTAATCATTCCATTCTACAGGTCCTTAGTGAGCCCACACCTAGAATGCTGTGGCCAGTTCTTGAGGCCATACCTGAAAAAGGATGTTGAATATTTAGAGATGGTACAGAGAAGGGCTACAAAGATGGTGCAGGAGCTGCATCATGAGCCATATGAAACAAGACTCAAGGAGTTGAATTTATACTCTCTGGAGTAAAGAAGAAATAGAGGTGACATGATAAAAGCATTTAAATGCATTAAGGGGATTAACACAACTCAGGTGAGAAACCTCTTCCAGGAAAACTGGCCTGAGCAAACAAGAGGATACAGCTTGCATCTGGTGGGAGGTAGATTCAAAAGAAACCTTAGGAAGTACTTTTTCACTGATAGAGTGATAGACCCATGGAACAGCCTCCCACAAGAAGTGGTGACATCAAAGATGGTAAGATGATTCAAACTCACATTCTAGGCAAATTACAGTAGGCTGAAAGATAGCTGGGGTGGTAGCACCATGGTCAAACCGGATGGATCATGTGGTCCCCATCTGCTGATTTTTTCTTATGTTCTTATGATCTTATAAGACTGGAGAAAAAGAAAAAAAATTGTATGAAACTAGTAAAAATAACCCCAAAGTCTCAAAATGTAGATTTAAATACATCATATGTACAGAAATATAAGATGTAATAAGAAAACTAAAGAAAAATAAATCTTACAGTAGGGATGGTATAGAGATCCAGTTTGTAAAGGATGCTATTGATGTTATTTCATCAGTATTAACAAACCTTTTTAATTGGAGTCTGATGGATGGGTTGTTTACAACCTTCTGGAAAGAGGCAAAAGTAGTGCCAATATTTAATGGGGGGGGGTGTTTACAAACCTATCAAACTACCGACTCATAACATTGCTGCCTGTAGTTTCAAAGATCTTTGAATAATTAGTGCATGGCCAACTGTATAGTTACTTGGAAAAGTATTCTTTGTTGCCCAGATACCAGTCAGGATTTAGAAAAGAAAATTCCATGGGCACTGCACTCACTGACTTAGTAGATGTAGTAACATCCTCCCTAGATAAGGAAAGATTGGTGACTGCAGTGTTTGTGGACCTATCAAAAGCTTTCAATAGAGTAGACCATGAGATCCTATTAGACTGTTACAAAATGGTATATCAGATGAAGTCTGTTACTAGTTTAAATCATACTTATTGGGAAGACAACAACTGAGTTTAGAGGGAAATGGCCTCTCAAGGAATGCTACAGTACTAAGAGGCATCCCTCAAGGATTAATCATAGGCCCCCTACTGTTTTTAATTTATACAAATCAAATAACAGATCTTGCAAAAAAATCAGAATCAGATTATATGCTGACGGTACAGTAATATTGACAACAGGAATAATTATCACACAAGTGCAGCAAAACTAACAAAGGGATTTCACATTCACATAAAGCCAGGCTTGGTTTGAAAAATCAGATTTAGTGTTTAATAGCAAGACAATTGAAAACCATGGTTTTCTGTGTGAACAGCATTAGAACTGGGGAAGAAATTCCACTGATAGAATAAAAACAAGCAGTAACAAATATTTGGCTCCAGTTTCAGAATACAGATACTTGGGATTTTAGGCGGACCAAAAATTAACATTCGATTATTACATTAAAGAAATAGGTAAAAAGATAAATAGCCAATCATGAGCCTTTTAAAATGCGAAATGAGCTAAGTGTACAGACTAAATGACCAAAGGAAAGTCCAAGAAAGTTTAACCCTGCTTAGAAACAGGAATTAATGGTTTGTTGCACATGTCTTGATTCATATACAGATATTTTTCATGTCGGTCTTAATATGCAAAGTTGTCCTTGGGTGTTAGTTATTGTAATTGAACACATGAAAGTTTTTATTGTATTTGTATTGTGTATCTGTTTTTGTTTGCAACTTTTTAAAATTTGTGTTATATATAGGAACACATTGTAAAAATGACGTATCTTAATGCTGTATACTTTTGACATCCAAATCCTGTCTAAAAATAAAGCCTTTTACTAGTACTACTACTTTCTGCATACACCTAAGCTCTTTTAAAGCCCCAGAAATACTCTATTACTTGAGTACAAATGTTTTAATACTGGGAATACTAATGCATAAGAAAGTACACACTATTATAGGTTGCACAAGGAGGTCACAGCATATTCTTATCAAGCAAAAGACTATGACTTCCTTTTGTCTGTGTTGTGATGCATAATGGCTGAAATGATTTCCACATAGAGTCATTTCAGTATAGATAGAGAACCCACTGCTTTGCAAAGTGACTTGAAATACACCCTGTATGTCTGGCTTTAAATCAGTATTATTTATTTATTTATTTCGGTTTCAGATTAAAACCTCTGAGCCAAAGAGCTCTTTTACAAAGGTTCCAAGTCAAGGACACGCAAAACAGTACAAAAAGGTCAGAACAGAAAAACACACAGGTATACATTACAATTACAAAAGAGCAAAAAGGTTAACAAATAGTGTTGTCACACAAATAAACAGAGAATTGAGTAAAATTTGCACAGTAATAACTGTTTGTAAACACAGTTAGGTTGCTAAGTGCAGCACACCAGACAGTAGCTGCCTAGCCAGGCTTTGTCATGGCTGGAGGGAGGGGGAAAGGGATTAGGGGACTGAAAAAGAGAGGAATAGCAGAGAGGGGGAAGAGATAACCAAAGTTAGGGCCAGGGATAGCAAGTGACTAAGATGGGCAATCATACTGGTTTGCTTGGGCTAGGATGAGGCAGAGGTCTCTTTTGAAGGGGCCAATCTTACTACAATCTATGAGGGAGGCCTGGAGGTAATTTATCCTCGGTGGCCCCAGGTATGAAAGGGCACCCTGGGCAAATGTGGTGCACTTGAGTGGTACCTGGAGTACACCATTGGCTGTTCTTCTAGATATTTTAGAGGTTTTTTTTTGAGCTGGAAAACTCCTGCAGTTGAGTCAGGAGTCAGTCCTGTAAGGCTTTTTTCCCAATCAGGCAGGCCTGGTACATAGATACATAGATACATAGACAGTGTCGGCAGATAAGGGCCTATGGCCCACCTAGTCTGCCCATTTGAGCTTGTAAGTTCAGTTTGTTTTCCTAGAAGTCTGTTTCCCCTTACCCCTGCCCTCTAGAATTCCTTTATGTCTATCCCATGCATTCTTAAATCCCGTGATTGTTTCAGCCCCACCACTTCCTCTGGCAGGGTGTTCCACTTGTCCACCACCCGTTCTGTGAAGAAATTCTTTCTCATGTTTCCTCTGAATCGTCCTCCTCCAACTTCATCCCATGTCTCTAGTCCTGAAACATCTTTTGCTTAAAAATAGTGTTTTCCTGCACCCTGTTCCTCCCTGTAAGATACTTGTATGTCTCATCATATCCCTCTCTCCCTCCTCTCCTCCAGGGAGTACATGTTCAGTTCCTTCAACCTGTCTTCATAGGACTTGTGATGCAACCCATGCACCATCTTTGTTGCCCTCCTCTGAACCTTCTCTACCCTGTCTATGTCCTACGTAGGTATGGTCTCCAGAACTGTACACTGTACTCCAGGTGGGGCCTCACTAGTGTCTTGTATAGCAGAATTATGACCTCCTTTTCCCTGCTGGTGATGCCCCTGCCTATACATCCCAGCATCCTATTTGCTTTACCTGATGCCTTGTCACACTGTTTCCTCACCTTGAGGTCATCAGAGATGACAACCCCAAGATCCCTTTCCTGCTTGGTGCATGCTATATCCTCATCCCCAACTGATATATTGTGCCAGGGTTTTTGTGCCCCATATGCATTATCTTCCACTTCTTTGCATTGAATTTCAACTGCAAACCCTTGACCATTCTTCAAGTTTCTGCAGGTCCTTCTCATTCTGTCTACACCCTCTGGTGTGCCTACTCTGTTACAGAGCTTTGTGTCATCAGCGAACAGTGAAATTCTGCCTTCTAGATCCTGTGCAATGTCACTGATGAAGATGTTGAATAGGACAAGTCCCAGCACTGATCCCTGTGGGTACCCCACTGGTTACTCTTCCTCTGTGGAGTGACAGCCATTTACCACCACCTCTGTGTCCTGCCACCCAGCCAGTTACCTACCCACCACACTACTGTCCTGCCCACACCCATATTCCCCAGTTTGTGTAATAGTCTTCTATGTGGCACAGTGTCAAAGGCCTTGCTGAAGTCCAGATAGGCCATGCTCTACTCCCCTGATCCACCTCCCTAGTCACCCAGTCAAAAATTCAATGAGGTTGGTCTGACATGACCTCCCTGGTGAAACCATGCTGCCTTGGTCCTGTAGTCCATTGACAACCAGATGTTCCACCAATCTCTCCTTCAGTAGTGCTTCCATGATCTTTCCCACTACCGAGGTGAGGCTGACTGGTCTGTAGTTCCCTGCTTCCTCTTTGTTCCCACTTTTGTATAAGGGGACTACATCTGCTGTCCTCCAGTCTTTGGGTACCTCCTGTTTCCAGTGATTGGCTGAACAGGATAGCCAGAGGTTCAGCCACCACCTCTCTTAGTTCTTTAAGGACCCTGGGTGCACCCATCTGGCCCCTTTGCTTTATCAGCTCTTATTACTTCCAGTTCCTTCAGGACCCTTTCTCGTGTAAAGGGACTTGTGTCCATTTCTGCACCATTCTCACCCTTGTACTCCTTCAGACCCATTACCCCTCTTCCTTAGTAAAGACTGAGCAGAAATACCTGTTCAATATGTCAACTTTATTGTTGTCATCCTCCACGCGCTCCCATCCTCCCCTTCAGTCTCACTATCCCTCCTTTGTCTTTCTTTTTTCACTTATGTACCTGTAAAAGGTTTTGTCCCCTTTACCCACTGATTTTGCAATGTGTTCTTCTGTCTGAGCTTTGGCTTCCCTACTGACTTCCCTGCCTCCTTTGTTTCTCCTGGTACTTCTCCCTATCCCCTCTGCCTGTGTCTTTTGTATTGCCTGAACGCAATCTTTTGGCTTTCACTTTCTTTGCTACCTCTTTGGAAAACCATAATGGTCTCCTCTTCCTTTTCCTCTTGCTAATCTGCTTAATGCATAATTCTGTTGTTCTTATAATCCCCATTTTAAATACTGCCCACTGTTCCTCAACCCTGATTCCTGTCCCATTCCCTTAATGCCTCTTTCAAGTATCTCCCCATTTTCCCAAAGTCTGCCCCCTAAAATCCAGGATACGTGTTTTTGTGTGGTTTGGTTCTGCCCTTTCTGTGATTTCAAACCACAATGACTGGTGGTCACTGTTACCCAGGTGCTCCCCACTGTTACCCCATCACACTGTCCCTGTTTCTGAGCACAAGGTCCAGTATTGCCTTCTGCCGAGTTGGTTCCATGACCAGTTGCTTGAGGAAGGCACCTTGAAGGAGTCCAGGATGAATCTGCTCTAGTTGATGCTGCTGCTGGGATGCTCCAGTCCACGTCTGGTATATTGAAGTCTCCAACCAGTACTACCTCACCTTGTCTGCCATCCTTTGGATGGCTAGCATCAGCTCCTATCTGTTTCTTCCTCCTGGGCTGGTGGTCTATAGATCACACCTGTGGATGGCTGGCCCCATTTTTCTTTCCAGCTTAAACCCACAGTATCTCTCCCCATTTGTTCCTCCTGGATCTGTGTGGCCCTTATGTCATTTTTCACATACAGTGCCACTCCTCCTCCCTTCCTGCCTGCTCTGTCTCTTCTGAATATGTTGTAGCCAGGTATGGCCATCTCCCAGTCATGGTTATCATTACACCAGGTTTCAGTGATGGCCACAATGTCTAGGTCTGACTGTACCATGACAGCCTCAGATCTTCCATCTTGTTGCTAAGGCTCCTGGCATTTGCACACATGGCTTTCCATGATTTGACCTCCCTAGACTGCTTCACTGTTCTACTCCAGCCCTTCCTTGGTTGTCATTTATCCCTGGTTCTCCTTGCTGTTTGCCCTTCTGCTGAATTTTGCCCTTTCTGCTTATCCACCTTTTGGACACTAATCTCCATCTTTTGCACACTGCTTTGCAGAGATAGCCACTCCTCTGGTTCACTGGTTCCACTACTAGCTGTGGGGGGTGAGCAAGTAGATACCGTCCTTGCTGGCCTGCCACCCCTTTGCTAGTTTAAATGTTTGTCAATGTAGCATTTAAACTTATCATTGAGTGCTTGGATTCCCCTCCAGGATGGATGCAGGCCGTCAGGCTTGAACAAACCACCATCCCTCCAGGTGGGTCCCCAGTCACCAATGAATCCAAACCCTTCCTCACAGCACCAGTTCTTCAACCATGAGTTAAAGTTCCTGGTGCATGCACTCCTATGCTCTCCCTTGCCTCTCACAGGTAGTACTTCTGAGAAAGTGACAGAAGTAGCTACTTGCTTGAGACCCCTCCCCAGTTTCCTAAACTCTTCCTGAACTTCCTTTGGCTCCCCATTTGCCAGGTCATTAGTACCTAGGTGGATAATGACATCCAGCTCACCCTCCGTCTTGCCTTCCCAGTGATCCCAGGATCTTCCTTCCATCCCTCCATGCTGTGGCACCTGGTAGGCACCTCACCTCCCTGTCCTCCCCTCCTGTGTTCCTAGCTGGATCCCTCTTACGATGGAGTCCCCCACCAGGATTCACTTCCTCCTCCTCTGGGGTCCACTGCTTTCTCCACTGAGATCACCTCCTTGCCTAACCTCCACATCCTTTCCTTCCACTTCCTGGGTACTTTATTTGGTTGTCCTCATTTGCCAGTGTGGCATATGAGTTCTTGAGAGGAATAGGATCTGGGATGTGCCTCTGCCTGACTGCTCTAACCTCCCTGAGCCCACTGTCATCCAAGTGCTCCTCGTTCTCGGCATCCTTTGAGGCAGCTGCATTGGACTGGGTGGTCCCTGGATAGGGGTGATGGTACTCCTGACCCAGTTTACTTCCACCTGAGTCTGGCTACCTCATCCCACAGTCCAGAGAGATGCATGCAGATAGGGCAGCACCTCAGTGTCCAGAAGGTCTGCCTGAATATGGCTGCCCCACAGCCACTGCATTGCACCACTCCCCACATTATACTGCAATTCCACTACTTCTCTGCTACTGAGCTCTCTTAGTTCTCTTTTTATTTATTTACAGTACTAAAATCCTGTAACTGATCGTCAGATATATATTTTTTTTAAGGAAAAGAAACCAATAAATAAATAAATGAGTCAAAACACTTGTCATGCTGAGGGTAGTCTTCTTTATTCCTCCTACTTCACACCTCTTACTATACCCTGTGTTTAGCTCCTGTCAATCAGATTTATCAGGGCATATAATTAAGAGTTGGGGAAGGGTGGGGGGGCAAATTGCAGCAATTAAAGACAGCACAGAATTACACCACCACTATGTTTTAAATTTTCAACAGCCCAAAAACAATTATAAGTAAAGACAACACAGAAAGAAAGTTTAGTGTCACTACAAGCCTACAATCTATGTTTAAAAGAAAAATGCCAATTACCAGTTACTCTAAAGCACTGAATTGAATATGTTTCCTTCCTTCACCTTCTGGCTTCTTCTGGTACCTGACACTGAGGTGTAGAGGGAGCCACCCTATTTTGGATTAGAGACTACAGGTGTGTGTCAGATGCTTTGCTCCCAAAACTAGTCTGCAGGCTTTGTTGAGGAGTATTTTGATCTTCCTCAGGGCAGTTTCAGTACCTGTGCTGTAAATAACAAACCCATAGTTGATAGTAGAAAATATCAAGCTCCTTGTTTCTAGACTCAAGGCCTCCTGGAACATTGCATGGCTGTGATGGTAGAGAATACCAAGCTTGATGTTAGTTGTTTTAACTACATGATCAAGGTGTTGTGCGAAAGACAGGGAATCATTAAGGTGAATGCCTAGGTATTTGAAGGAGGTTACTTGTTCTAGGGTGTCACATTTTTGACTATGGATGATCAACGGGTCATTTATTTTTCTTATTGTGAGGCATTGTGAAGTGCATGACTTTCATCTTTTTATAGTTTAGTAGGAGTCTGTAGTGAGTGAACCATGTCTCTAGACTTTTGAAACTATCCTGTAGCACCTCTGTTATTTTGGCCTATTGATTAAATGCCATGGAGATTACGGCATTGCCTGTGTACAGCAACATGTTAGCTGGGCGGGCAGAGGGTAGAGAATTTATAAATAATCTAAAAAGCAGCTGGCCAAGAATACACCATTGGGGACCCCCAGGGTAACATACCTAGGATCAGAAGCTATTTCTCTTATTCTAACACTCTGTGACGCTGGGACAAGAAGGTATGAATCCAATAAATATTATCTTGGGATAGTCCTAGAGTTGGAATGTTTTCCAGTAGGATCTGGTGGTTTACAGTATCAGATGCTTTAGTGAGGTCTATGAAGATAGACCCCTCCAGCTTGCCAGAATCAAGAGCATTGTGCAAATGTGTTGTATAATCTATGAGCAGGGTCAATGTACTATGATTTTTTCAAAACCCATGTTGCTGCGGACAAAGTACATTATATTTATTCAGGTACTTAGTTGATCAGACACAATCCGCTCAAGGACCTAAGATAATTTAGATAATTAGAAAGCAAGTGGCAAATTTATCCTGGCATTTCCACATAATAGTATTTAGGTCCTTCAGGTGACACAGACAAAAAGAAAAGTTGCTTACTAAAACTTAGGCAGGGCCTTATAATATAATGACATAGTCTTTGCTAAAATAATAAGTGGACCAGGTGAAGCAATGCATCTAGATCTAATTTTGAGAGCACAGAAATTGGTAGCTAGAGTTATAGAATTGCAATATAAATTGCAGCTCCATGGAAAAACAACACAAAGTATCAGCAGTGGTGGTAGCAAAAGAGCAGACTCAATTATAAAGCAGCAAACTACCTATAAGGCCCTAGTTAAGGGGGAGAGTGCTTTTTTTGAAAAGGGTAGTGAGAACAGGTTTAATGTACTGACTAGCAATCACTTTACTGTACTCAGAAAAGGCAATAATTGACATCACAGTGTCCCTCATCATATAACTGAAATGTATGATGCACATGATAAGGCTGAGAGTAAGAGGAAACTTAAAGAAGATGGGGTCCTTTTCTTATCCTGGAACATAGCAGGTCATCTAAAGAAGTGTGCTGATCCTGATTATAAGGAATTTATTTTGAGACATGAATTTATTGTCTTTCAGGAAACTTGGCATTCTAACATTAACAGTATTCAATTTAATGTTTTTCATGTGCACCTGCTAGGAGAGACATGAATATGTGTTGAATGAGTAGTGGTCTCATTTTATATGAGAGGGTAGATGAGCTATTCAAAAATCCTGTATATATGTATAGTGTATATATATATATATATATATATATATATATATATATATATATATATATATATATATATATATATATATATTAATAGTAAAGTCTTTATTAAGAGGGCTTCTTTGTAATTGGATAATGTTTATCATCATCCCAATACTCCAGAACTGTTTTTTTTTAATTATGGACACTTCTATCTGAAAATTTGCTGTCATGTTGGGAAGAGGCAAAAATCAGTAAAATACTAATTATGGGTGATTTTAACTACAAAGTTGGTAATTACTGGAATGCATTACTAAGGAACCTTTTAGTGAATGGTATAGTAAAATCCAGGTGAGATTCAGTCTAGATGAGAAGACAGACAAGAATGCAGATAGTCTCCTTGATTTTATTTCAAGCTACTGGCTGATAATTAGGAATAGTAGCATGCAAAGTTACAATTCCAGTAACCTCACTTACTTTTCTGGCCAGGGGTCATCTGTAATTAATTATTTTATCTGCCAATCGAGTGACTTTTTTAAAGACCAGTGAATGCAAAGTACTACAAAGGTTGATAGTGATCATTTTCCTTTGATTATTTCATGCTGTGTTACGGAGACCCCATCTAGAGTTGAGATAGAACCCAGGATTATAATTTATAACCAAAGAGTAGTTGGTTGTTAGAATCAGGTTGATGCAGGCTCTAATTATTTAAGGGAATTTAACAATTTCATTGAAACTGCTATACAAGGGAATATAAACCCTTAAGAATTACATCATCTTTTTTTCTAAAAGCAATGAGTACCATTAGGAATAGCATAACTAGACATATGAATATTAATTTCACTCTCCCTGTTAAATCTTGGCTTAATAAAAACTGTAAACTGAAAAAGTGGGAGTTAAGAATTACTCTTAGATTTACTTAAAAACATCCAAATAGAAAAAAAAATTGAATATTTTCAGGAAGGAATAAAACGTGTTCGTCAAAAGAGAAAGATAAATAAGTAAAACAGTTGTGGGAAACAATGCTTATAGTGGTTAATCTTTGGGATGATAAATTCTTCTGGTGCCTTCTTGTGAATGTTACATTAAATTCTAAGACCCAAATTGGTACTGAAGATCATGTGCAGGTAAAAAAAAAAAATATTTGTCTTTATTAGATGACCCAAAGAGCTCTTTGAATCATGTTACAGTAGAGGAGGTTGACAATGTTCCCTCCAATTTTCAATGGATATCAGAAAGAGAAGTGTTATATGCTATATTGTCAACTAAAGTGATAAAACCATGGGTCCAGAAAATATCCCTGTGATTTTTTATAAACTGGATCCTGAGTGGTGGAATATGGTGTTAACCTTTTTAACAAATGTATCCAACATAGTTGTATAGCCTCTTCATGGAAGGGCAATCGTTATACCAATTTGCAAAAAGGAAACAAAAATAATTCAGCCATGTACAGGCCCATAAACCTCTTGTATATTATGGTTGAACTGTATCTTGTTGGGTTGACTTCAAAAGTGCATTGAAATTGCTGCAGCATTCTCTAAACTTCAGGCCAGATTTTGTGATGGCTGAAGTACAGTAAGTAACTGTTTCATTTTTGCACATCTTATTGAGAAGCATGTGAAAATAAGAAAAAAGAAATTGATTACCATTTTCATAGAGTTCAGCTCAGCTTTTGATACCTAACTTAGGAGCAAGTTCTGAAGTACAATGTTGAATGATGGGATAAATTCTGATTTAGTAATGTTAATTAAAAATGTATATACCGATACTTGGGCAAAAGTGAAATATAGTAAAAATAGCAGCTTAACTGAAAAATTAGTGTATACCAATGGCGTAAGGCAAGGATGTGTCCTTGCACCAACCTTGTTTAATATGTACTTAAATTAGATCCTATTACTATTAATTCATGAAAGTGTTCATTCTCCTAAAACACAGCTAGAAATATCACTGTTGGAATATGCTAGCAATCTTGTACTTTTTTTTTTACTTTCCCAGGGTGAATTACAGAAGAAATTTGATAAATTAGTAGAAATGCAGTGTGTGAGTTGGCTAAACTCATGATCAATCTTGCTAAATCTAAAGCACTACTTATTGGAAACACAAATGTTAACATGAAATGGTTTATTAAAGGGAAATCACTTGAGACTGTTAAGTCACACCGTTATCTTGGAGTCATGTGCATGCATATTTTTTTCTTGGAATTTGCAAATTAAATATTTGATACAAGAAAGTAGACAAGTACTAAGTAGTCTATAAATGTTATATAAAATATGGGGATTGACTGTGTATCCAATGATGAAAGCTCTCTTTGGGAAACTCAATAGTAAAGTTTTATACACCAGTGAAATATGGGGTGAGGATAATATAGATGGAATTGAGAAAGTGGTAAACAGTATTGTAGAAAGATCCTTGGCTTACCTGCAGCTTCTCCTACCGGTCTAGTTAGGGCTGAGTTAGGAGCTTGTCCCATAATAGTTTTTATCACATCTGCAAAAATTTATTCTTGGATGAAACTCACTAACTTTTCAACTGACAGTTTAACGTATATGGCTTTGAAAGAAGAAATTACTTTCTCTTATAGAAACTGTGTATCTCCATGGTTACTATATGTTATGAATGATTTATCTTCTAATAGATACCTCTTCCTATGAAATTATGTGAGTAGAGGAATCAATATCAGTTATTTGTACTATGAAGTGATTAAACAAACTTTGATAGTGCCCCTCAATTTGATAAGGAAAAACTAGTAAACTGAAATGTTCTTCCTGATTGGCAAATTATATAAAACAACATTATTTAAAACCCTGTCTTGACCTTATAAATGATCCTGTTAACAGAAGAATTATCACATGTTATTTTGAATTACATTCAAGTAACATTTTAGAAAACATGGTTTAATAAAAACATGGAAACCATTATAAAACAGATTTGTGAGTGGAACCCTGGGTGTGTAACACATCTATACCATGAATTGGTAATAAGACCTTGGTATAAAAGAATCATGAAAACATATCTTGGAAACTTTCTAGCTAAGAGTTATTTTCAGCAAAATATATTCTTGATAAGTTATTCAGTTTTGAAGATGTTCAAATCTCAGATGCATTGTCTAAATTCCTCCTTGATGCTAATAGAATTAGAGAAAAGAAATGAAGGTATTCTACTAAAAGGTAATGAATGCATGAAATAATTCCAATTTTTTAAACTTTAGGTTTACTTGGATAAGCCACTTTTAATACTTATATTTTATAGAATTGTGCAACACTATACTGTATTCTGTGATGGGGATCAATATTGTAAGTTGCATGTGAAATTGCAATGGCATGTTTTTACCAAACAATAAACTTCTAACTAACTCCTGTAACCCTTGATCTTCTGGAGTATCTTGTCACCACAGCCACACACTGCAGTTTTGGAGCTGGAGGCACTAAGACTCCATGGGAACCAAATATTTTGGGGTGGTAATGCTGGCTCACAGCACCAGCGTACAGCAGTAGCACATCAAATGAGCAAGGTAATTTGAGCGAACTTAAATGAGCAAATTCAAAAGAGTGCAACACATTTGGGCGACTGTACTAAAATAGTGACAATAACAATTGAGCGAATAGGCATTTAAGTTACCAATGTTATAACCTTCCCCTGTGTCCAAGTACGCTGTGGTGTTAGAATCCTTTAGATAGTGGGGTTTGGGGAACAGAGCCCTCCTGCATGATAAGGGTGCATACTATTGCATACAACATTGTTGCTGACTGACCTGACCATCCAGAAAATCTGGTAGATGGAAAAAGTGTGTCCAGTGATACCCGGTAGTGCTGCTGAACTGGTGATTCCACTGCAAGTGGGGAAAGATTTATGTTGTGGGATAGCGGCACCAGGGATGACCTCATTGTGATGTAAGGAATTCACTATTATAGCATTCATGGTCGCGTACAGTCACTGTGATTACATTCGCTTTTTAGCATTCACTCATTTTGCAGTTGCCCATTAAAACTCGCTCATTTGACATGGAACCGCATACACCACAATGCATATACTGTACCTGCAATGCATAAAGAGTTGACAGCCCTAACTGCCACAGTATCTTTATGTTTTTTACTAGGGAGGAGAACAAAAAAAAAATGACTGATCAAATCAATACTGAAATACGTTCCGTAAAACATGACACATGCATGAAATAGCCCACATGCCCATGTAAGAAGGGATGACAAACACAATTTATCTTTGCAGCCCATACAATTCTGAAGGCGTAATAAGAAACACACAAGCAGTGGACATTTGGGAGTCCAAGAGATGGTTGCTGTGTGACTGTGGCCCTATGGAAGAGATAATCAAGAAGATCAGGAGTTATGGTAAGTAACAAAGAGTCAGAATTTACCCTATAGTGTACCACTCTTTAGTCAAGTGACCAGCAGTATCAGCCCTATGACTAAGGTAGTTTGAGACAAACAGGACATAGAAACATGAAATTTGTCAACAGATAACTGCTTGGCTCACCCAATCTTCCCGTGTTCCCCTATCTACAGTATCACTGTAGATTCTACTTGATTTCTGGCTCTATCTCCCTCCCCCCATTCCTTTCCACTAGGATTCCCTTATGCCTGTCCCATGCAGTCTTGAACCCTTCATTGTTTTTACCCCAACTGCCTTAGCTGGTTGGCTCTTCCAGGAATCCACTACTCTTTCTGTGAAGTACTGTACTTCCTCACACTTCTCTAGAATCTACTCCCTCTAACTTCATTGCAAGCACCCTTGTTTTTGTGCACCTTTTTTTCTAAAACATAGATTATTTTACCCCTGAACCTTATATACCCACAATAGGTATTTAAAGGTCTCTCTCATACCCCCCCCGCCTCTCTTGTTCCAGGGTGTGCATATTGAGTTCCCTTAGTCTTTCCTCATAGGGCGTTTAATGCAGACCCAACACAATTATAGTTGCCCTCTTCTGGACCACCTCCACTCTGGCTATGTCCTTCCAGGGCTGTGGCCTCCTGAACTGTATACAATGTTCTAGGTAAGGTGTTACCAGCAATCTAAACAGAGGCAGCACCACCTCCCTACTTATCATGGTGATACCTCTCCCTATGCAACCCCTGCATCCCACTAGCCTTCCCAACTACCCTGCTGCACTGCCTGGCCACTCTTAAGTCATCAGAGATTATTACCCCAGGGTCTCTCTCCTGACTGGTGGTCATCAAAAACACCCTTCCCCCATTCTGTACTGTGTGTCTGGGATTCTGTGCCCCAAGTGCATTATTTTACACTGTTTCACACTGAAACCAAGCTGCCATACGTTTGACCATTTCTTGAGTTTTCCGAGGTCTCTGCTCATCCTTCTCACACACCTCCAGATTGTCCACCTTATTGCAGATTTTGTTGTCATCTGCAAATAGGCAGACCTTCCCCTCCAGCTCCTCTGCTATTTCACCTACAGTGACATTAAAAGGACTTGTTGCAGCACTGATCCTTGAAGCACCCTGCTGGTCAATCTTCCCTCCTTCGAATTAACTTCATTTACCACCCCCTCGTCACCTATCCCCTAACCAATTTTTACCAGTTTTCTACCTTTTGACCCACTTCTAATCTACCCAACTTGCTTGCTAACATCCTATAAGGAACAGTGTTGAATGCCTTACTGAAATCTAGGTAAGCCACATCCTGATCTAATCCCATGGTCACCCAATCAATTGTTGGCTCTGCTGCTTTGCTCCTTTTTCAAGAGTTTGGTTCAAAGGCATGACTTTCTGACTCTTCCTTTTTTGACTTTCCTACTGGTCTTTAGTTAACACACATAAGTGGCAAATGGTCTGCTAGCATGACTTTCCTGCTCTGCTATCTGAATCTTTTTCAGTTGTAACTTAAAACATTTTTTAAGTGTGTTTTCTTCTTCTGCCTGTCATCATTTGCACTCTGTTGTCACAATGTTGCATGTTTTTAGCACTAAGCACTTTCATTATAGACTGTCTCTTTAAGAGGTGCCTTTCTAAGCTCACATTGGAAAGCATAGTTCACACTCTAATGATGATGACACTATTTGTTAATACATAAGCAAGTAGCGAAACCAACACAGCACAGGTTGGCAAGCTTGTTGAGCAAGGACAATTTTTTTTATAGTTTGATGGATATTTTCAGCAACCTTTCTGGTGGAGTGGAGCTGCTTTTATGTACAGCACACGAGCCTTGAAAACCATGACTGAAAGATTTCAGTTCAATTGTTAGACCCTCTGAGCATGCCGTCAGCATAGTGAACCCAGTGTGATGAGCAACAGCCTTTTGTTTGCACCTTTGTACTATCTAAATAAAAGAATTTTATTGTATTGAGACACAGGGCCTGATTTACAAAGCCCCTAGAACAATGCAATGTGCCAGCATCAAACATGAATGATGTAAATGGCACCTTGTGCAAAAAGATGACCCAGGAGTTATTCAAAAAGGCAGCCTGCATCAAACGCAGGCTGTATAAACCAAAGGGGCTTGTGCCAGCCTTGCCTCAAAACATTGGCTGCGGCATGGCACTAAGGGGCTTGTGGCAGCTGCAGGCTGCTATATCCCTCATTTTGGTATTCACAATACCCTCCCATAGGGTGACATTTTAAGTACCCTTAGACCAGCCAGAGCTAACCTAAGGGTACTTATAATGGTCTCTATGAGGGTTTTGACAGTTGTGGCAGTGTGCCACGGCCTCCCCAGTCCTGATCCCTGTAAAAAATAGACCAAACATACCTGGTGGTCTAGTGGTCATCTGGTTATCCCCAATCCCTGTTGTGAATAGAGAAAAAAAAACTGGTAGTTTAGCGGTAACCTGATCATTCCCGATCCCTGATATGAACTGAAAAACAACTGATGGTCTAGTGCTCCCCCCCACAGCCCCAATCCCCCATTATGTAGAAAAAAATACCCATAGTAATCTAGTGGTTCCCCATTCCCCCAACATGGCAGGTAGTGTCCCACCACCCTGCATTCCCAACCCAAAACAGAGATGGTGACCAGCACCACCCTCCCTCACACCACCCCATCTGGCCATGGACTGACCTGTCAATAAGGAGTGCATACTGTATGCAGTATGCATTCCTTATTGACAGCTCAGTCAGCGGCTGGACCTGGTGGTGTAAGGAGGGCTGTGCCAGTTGCTGGTCTGCTTTCAGCTTGGTAGGAGTGGGGTGGTGGGGCACTGCCTGCTGGGGGGGCCACTAGATCACCAGGGCTATTTATTTCTACATAATAGGGGATCGGGATTGGGCTGGGCTGCTAGACCACCAGTTTTTCTTTTTATTAATCCTAAAAGGGATTGGGGCTGATTGGGTGTCCATGAGACCACCAGGGATTTTTTTTTAATACTTTACTGGGATTAGGGCTGTGGAGGGTGATAGCCACCAGGGACTGCTGTCTATGGTACTATTGCTGCACAATTCCCCCCTCTCCCCAGCTTGTGGCACACCTTCAGGATGCGCTTTTTTTTTTGTGATGACCCACTGTTTGACATAGTGCCAGGGCTGGTGCAAGAAACAAAACTTTGCCGCCAGGACCCTACCCAATAATGAATTGGGTATAGGATCCCTGGTGCACTGGCAGTCAGTGCAAGCTGCCTTCGATGCAGCTTGTGCAGACCTGTTTGAATTGGACCCATGGTCTTCTGTCATTCAGAGATGACCCTTACTCAACAGAGTGCAGCACTTTGTATTCTAGTATTGATTCACTCCTGGGTAAGTGCATGCTATAAGCCAACAATAAGAAATGACGAGGTGTGGGTTAAGGCCCGATAAGAGCATGCCCCAGGTGTGTTATGAGGCACGAGGCACTTGTACCGAGTGCCTTTAGCACCTGGGGCATGCTCTTATCATGCCATAACCCACATCTTGGAGTGTCTTATTGTGCTCATAAAATGGGCCCCGAAGTATTTTTTTTTTTAAAGAAGAACAAAAAGAAAATACTAAAAATATATAAAGGAGGTTTAATAGATGAAAATGATGAAAAATAGTCCCTCTGTTGCAGTAGTTCTATCACTGTTTCTACAGTAGTAGAGGGTTCTATATACTGTATATTTTTGAGATTATCTATCATTTCTGCTTTTAGTAAGTTTACAACCTCCTCCCAAAGTCTTTTTTTTACTGTCTTTGGTTGGTACAAATCCTGATAGCGTTTGTCTCCCAGCCACCAGTTTCCATGAGATCGAGCGTATTCCACTGCAGGCACAAACAGGCTTAGTAGACATCTTGCTGATCAGCATTAGTGGACTGTTTTTTTTTTAAAATCAAGTTTTGATCAAAATGATGATCGGGGTCCTGTTTTATTTCTGAGGAGATGCCTGCCATGCTCACTCGATCCATGAGGAGGACTGAGGGTTAAGGCATATTTGAAATCCGCAGGCTTTCTGTTGTTCTCTGATGTCATTGCAGATGGTGCATCCCCCCCGTCCCATCCCCTGTTAAGATACAGAAAACATTTTTTTGTTTTATTTAAGGTTTCGGTCCTTAAATCACTTTGTTGCTGCTTTTTTCAATAACTGCTGCTTTGAGTGGGAGTGAGTGTGCCCCTCACTGTTCTCTGTAGACAATGTCTTCCTAGTTTTTGAATCGCACCTATGACAGAAAAAGAAACTTCCCGAATGCTGCAGCTTGGATTTTTAGGAGAGCATGGGGGAGGGGGGGGAGAATGTGGAGATGTTACTAACAAGACCAAGAGTTGGAGCTGCTGGACTTACAAGGTATTTTTGGTTTGTTTGTTTCTGTGGTGAAAGGTTTAAACCACTCTCTCGGTTCCATCAGATGCTAATTGTGCAGTGCTGAAAGTAGTGGGAGAGCGGTGCCATGTATTAATTTTACTGTGTGGTGTGTTTTGCATGGCACATGTAGTGCAGGTTGTGAAGATATGTTCTGATAAGGACATGGCTGACAGAGGCTGTCAGCCAGTCAGGATAAAGGAAATGTTCTGCCCATTTTATAAATGTTGAGAGCCACCCTTCTTTATGCTTTTCCTTAAGTCTATCAGATTCATTTAACATGACTTTCAACCAGTGACTCCATGCTGTCTTAGGTCTTGTAACCTGTTAGATTCAAGATATTCCACATGAAAAAGAACAAAATAAAAACAAACCCTGTAGTATAGACAACCAGAAACCTACATGTTTCCTTGGCTATACATCTAGGGCATAATGTTTAGTAGAGTGTGAACACTACTCCAGGTTGTGACACTGCATACCTCTGCAATGGGACCAGTCTCAGTGAGACTGCTTAGGTGGCCACAGCTTGTGTGGAATGAGCTTTGAAAGTATCTTTAGGTTGTTTGACTGCTAGGAAATAGCTATGCCGGGTAGCACCCTATATGAGCACCTATTATTGAGTAACTCAATAATAGTGCTTGGAAGTAGAGCGACTTGTGGAAAAAGTCACTAAATCCTGTAGAGTGAGTATGGCAGGGAGCTACACTTGCTACAGCAGAATATGGGACGATGCTTGGCCTAGCTCTGTTGAGCTGGTCATGTAGCGTAGTGGTGTACGCTACTGCCCCTGGAGCCAGTGATCTGGGTTCGGGTCTAGTGGCAGACAAAATAAAAAATTGTTTTTCTTTCTGTTTTCTTCTAAGTCCATGCCCCCCCCCATGGAGTTGATTATATTTATTATGGGGGGATGCCCCCCGCAGAGGGGGGTGCATGGGGCATAGCCCCAGCATAAAAATACATATGATGTGTTTTTCTTTGGCTGTAGTAAGTGACCATCACTATTTGTGATGGTTGACCTAAATTCCATCACCCTGTTTATGCTGGGTGTTTTTTTTTTCTCATTTTTTGTGGTTGGCGCTCATTAGGATTCATCATTATCAGATAATTCCACTATGCTGAATGCAATGAAAACCTAATTAAAGAGACATTGCTTAGTGACTGGGATTCATTTATGATTGGACTCAAAGAAAACAAACAGCTGAGAGGATTTTATATGCTTTTTGGTTCAATCAAAGGAGAAGCTGAAGATTCTTCTTAAACCAAGCAGAAGAATCAACTCATTTCCAGGATTTTCCTTCTTGGGGAAAAATGTTGGCAGCACAAATAATTGATTGACATGGCACTACCTCCATTAGGAACTTAGAATGTGCTCAGAAAAAAAATCTTATCCTTATGGAAAACCATGCAGGGATGATTAGTCACTAAGGCTTGCAGTTTTGGGACTGTGCAAACTAAAGTGATAGCTACCAGGAAAATTGTTTTCAGTGTGAGGAATTTCAACTCATTTGTAGCAGCTGACTCAAAAGGGCAAAGGGTTAACTTTTCCAGCATTGAGTTGTGATCCCAATTGCTACTGAATTCTTTACTGGTGGTCTCTAGTAAAATGTACCTCTGAGGAACATACCGAACAAAGGTAATTGTGCCATTCAAAGCCCATTTACTAACATGATATCTCGAGAAAGCTGAAAAATGGACTTTGAGTCATGGGTACTGCAGGCCAGGTTTAGAAATGTACAAGACATACTGCAACACATGGTCAACATGAAAGATGATGGGGTTAGGAGACTTCCTCAAGTACCACATGGGAAATGGCTTTCATTATGTGCTGTAGGTTTAGAATGTGGAACATTCCCTCAATATTACAAGGACATGAGATATTTATTCAGACACACCAAATCTATTGACCTCCATATCATCAGAAGCCAAGTTTAAAGATATAGAGACCAATGTTTGCATGCACCAACTGACCCTGATGATGGGTCACTAGATTGAATCTGAGTGGAAGATACAGTGGTTCCTGTTCAGAATGCGATGCAGCAGATAGTACCATATCTTCCATGGAAAACATGGTACAATACTATCAGCACCATTTTACTCTCCTTAAGACCTTCAGCTTGAGGTGGACACATGGAATTATGGAGATTTTCAGGAATGCATAGAAAAATAATTTTTCCCACTGTAGCCTGAACAAATTCTTCTAAAAAGCTCAATGTAATTGATCTCTGGATAAAGCAGCAGTCTTGTGTCATGGCAGGAAGCAAAAACATCTATCCCTGGCATAAACCACAAATTAAATAGGGCCAGCACAACATCCTTTATGACACACCACTTACAGTGTGAGGGTTCACTGCTGTTTGATTCAGATATTTTCCACTCCTGGAAGATGGATGGCTTATCTCAGAACATTATGTTCCAGCACCTACTTCCAACCCTGATTTCCTTCCAAGCACAGAGGGTATGAGTGGATGCTTGCTTATTTGTTTCTAGTCAGAGTGTACTGTCTGCATATAGCACCTAGGCAGGCAATGTGTTGCCTTGCAAAGCTCTCCTGTCTATGCTATGATCAAGGTTGGCTTTGAATATGGGGCCAATGGTAGTTCATCTGCTTCAAAAAATGAAAGGTAACATACTAAAACTTAAAGTGATTTTCTGATACCAGGAAAACAATTACAGATATAATATTGAGACACTTTTCACCTTCTATTTCATTCATTATCTTCCAATTCTTTCACAACCAACAGGTGCAATAGTGAGGAAGAATTGGTACTGCTGATGAGGAATGTGAAATGTTAGCCATGCAATTTCAGGTATTAGAGGAATGTTTATGGGCAATACACTTATATAGATACCAATTAAATTATGGGGACTAATATAAAAATTCAGAAAAAGTGCAACTTTTTTTATTACATTTTTTTAAATCATCATGTTTCATATCAATATAAAAAAATCATAACATGGTTCACTACCTTTTTAAAGTCCTATCATTTTTATCAAATTATTTATTAAATTATATTGATACATATATGTGTGTAGCAACACAGAAGAACTGTATTAACTGTTAAGATGTTACAGCTTTCAAAATATAGTTTCAAGCATTAAAAATATTATTTATGATTATTTCTGGAAATGGAAGGAAAACATCAGTGTTTGTTCTGTCTAAAAATAAATACGTTCTTTTCTAGTTTCCTGTATTTATCCCTCATTCTTTATTATCCCCTCATTCTTTAATACTGAGAACAGCTGCATAAAAAGATCATTGTCCCTATAATCCATATCATACACCTGCTTTTCCCATGATAATGCTTTGTTTGTGACATCACAATATGTCACTCTGGAAATGATTTTAGTGTTACAAACAAAGGATAATGAAGAAAATCAGGAGAGTGACAACAACTCTGAGGATCTAATATCCTGTTTGCATGCACATTTCCTTAGTAATAAGGAAGGAGGGAAGATAAAAGCAGAATATTAATGAAATATAAGCTAATTCAGTCTCAGTATTATATTTTTAAAGTTTTTTTTTTCTGGATTCTGAAAATTGCTTAAACAATCTCTGCATCTTACTGCTGTAATGACTAGAACTTATTTTCTCCAGAAGCTGTTTGGTTTCTCAAAGGGGGGGGGGGGCTAAAGGAAAAATGTAAAAAAAAAATATATATTGTGCAGAGTGCTTTGATTTGTAAGTGCACTTCTAATAAGCCCTTCCCTTTATTTGCTGAAATATTTTATTTAAAATTTTCCTGCTGGTTTTATGGCCCCTGGGGATCTTCATAGTAGCATGTTTCATAGATCTTGTTCCTAAAGTGCCTCCTGTAACATGTGATAGTAATGTATACAGGACCAGTGACTCAGAGTTATAACTGCTGCAGCAGCAATTTACTCTTAGGAGCCTAATATTCTGGCTTCAACTAAAAAATTCTGTCTAATCATTCAAAGTAAAGAAAAAGAGGTTATTATGTTCCTTTATACCTCTTCTGTTAGACAGCATTTGTAATTTTGGTCCTCATTTTGGTCCTCAGATACTGAAATAGAAATTAAAACCTTGGAGTGTGTACAACACTGGGCAACTAGAATGATTACCAACATAAAAGATAGCTTAGTTATAAAAATAGATTGAAAGAGCTAGGTTTGTTTTTCTCTTCAATATAGAAGGCTATGGGGAGATCTGTGTTTAGTTTTTGGAGCACTAGAAAACCATGATCTGTGGGACTGTTTGGGTCTGAGGATGGTGGACTCTAACTATGATACTTGATCCCATAGTCAACAGTTATGGGGTGAGAATTTTCATAGTGAGAAGAGGGCCACATGGTTCAACCACAGGGTGCCATCATTCTTTGACTCCTTACCACTTGATATTGTGGGAAGCAAGAACATGACTGATTTCAGAAACAAATTCATCAGATTTTGCTCATTCCATTGTATTCAGGGATTTCAGATATAACATTTTTGGGCAGGCTGGAATGGGCTAATATCTTTATTAAGCTTGAAACCACTTATGATACTTATTATAATCCAAACTTTCTGATTTGTAAGTATGTGTCTAGGACTCTCAACAGAATTGAATGCTTTGGTTTTAAAGCTTTTCATTTTGTTAGACTGCACACAACCATTACAAGGCTCACAAATCACTAATGGTCACAAATGCTATCAGTAGTGAAGATATACAGTAGTTATTTCCTTGAAGACTTCAGATGTTTCCTTACAGAGCAGCCTACTCAATTATCCCTGAGGCATATGCCATCTATAAATGTAGCCTCCATGCCTCCATTAGTGCTCCCTGGATAATGAGTTACTTAACATCACAACTCTGCTGTGGTAAACGTGAGGGAAAAAACAGCTCTTATTGAATTAATGTTCCTGGACACATCTCTGTAACATGGAACAAGAGGCAATGTAGGAACAAGAAGGGCCATAAAATTAGAGATTTGTGAGCCTTTTAATGGTTGTGTGCAGTCTGACAAAATGAAAAGCTTTAAAAACAAAGCATTTACTTCTGTTGAGAGCCGCAGCTGCAAATGCGTTCCATAAGCGGGATCCTAGCCCATAGTTGCCCTGCTTCCTCCCCGGCCCCTTTCCTAGATTCTTGATGACAATTGCCTCATCTCAAGCTGCAATTCTGAATTTACTGTAATTGTCCTTGGAGCCTAGCTTTTGCACTATATAGACATCTGTACTGCTATTGTATACTGAAACTCTTATCTGGGCACTGGATGGTTTGGGATTCTATGTTCTTTGTTCTGACACCTGCAAATATCTGAATACTGTTTGCTATTCGCTGTTTGGTATGCAACAAAAAACTTCTGTAACCTCCTTTCTATCATATTGCATTTGTGTTGCTGTCTATGTGTTGAATCCACTGGAACTGAAGTGGAGCCTTTGGAAACCAGTCCTTGGCTCAAAGGGTTGTAACATAGAAACATAGAAACATAGACTTTGACGGCAGATAAGGACCGCTAAGCCCATCTAGTCTGCCCATTTCCATACCTACAGGATAGGCCGCAGATCCTAGTTAACCAACAGCCTATTTCTTCCTACCCCCTACAAGAATTGCCTTATGTCTGTCCCATGCATTCTTGAATTCTCCCACAGTTTTAGACCCCACAACCTCCTCAGGAAGGCTGTTCCATGCATCCACTACCCTCTCTGTGAAATAATACTTCCTCACATTGCCCCTGAGCCGCCCTCCTTCTTTCTTTAAATTGTGTCCCCTTGTTCTTGCAAGTCTCTTTTTCTGAAAGATACTACCCTCTTGGACTTTGTTGATTCCACTGAGGTACTTAAAAGTTTCTATCATGTCCCCTCCCTTCTTTCCTCAAGGGTATACATATTAAGCTCCTTTAGTCTCTCCTCATACGGCTTCTCTTGCAGACCCTGCACCATTTTAGTTGCCCTCCTCTGAATTGTCTCTATCCTGTCTATGTCCTTGCGGAGATGGGGTCTCCAGAACTGGACACAGTACTCAGATGGGGTCTCACCAACTGTCTGTACAGAGGGATAACAACTTCCTGTTTTCTGCTGATGATGCTCTCCCTATACATCCCAGTATACCCCAGCCCTCCCTACTGCCTTCTCACATTGCTTGCTAACCTTAAGGTCATCTGATATGATTACCCCAGGTCCCTTTCCCTTTTGTTGTTGTTACTACCTCCCCACCCATTGTGTATTCTTCCCTAGGTTCTTGTTTCCAGGTGCATTATTTTGCACTTTTTGCATTGAATCCTAGCTGCCATACTTCTGACCATTCCTCCAACCTTGCCAAGTCCCTTTCCATCCTTTCCACGCCTCCTTGTGTATCGACCCTGTTGCAGATCTTTGTGTCATCTGCAAAAAGGCATACTTTTCCTTCCAGTCCCTCTGCAGTGTCACTGATGAAGACATTAAAAAGGACTGGACCCAATACTGAACCCTGTGGTACCCCACTAGTAACCCGCCTTTCTTCAGAGTGGACTCAGTTTACAATTACCTTCTGTGTCCTGTTGTCCAGCCAATGTTTTACCCAGGCTACCACCCTGGGTCCCAGTCCCAGGCAGGTTAATTTGACTATTAATGTTTTGTGTGGGACTGTGTCAAATGCCTTGCTAAAGTCTAGGTAGGCCATGTCCACAGCCCCTCCCTGGTCTACTACTTTGGTCACCCAGTCAAAGAAATCTATTAGATTCGTCTGACATGACCTTCCCGCTGTGAACCCATGCTGCCTTGGGTCCTGTGATCCACTATTTGTAATTCTGATATGTATAATAAATAAATAAATAAATAAAAATGTTAACATGGGAATCCCCATGGGCCATAAACCCAGCAAGCAAATTTAGAAAAAAAACTCCTTTTGACAAACAAAGGAAAGGATTATTTGAAGTATACCTACAAATCAGAACACTCTGCACAGCATATTTTGTAAATTTTGACTTTAGTTTATTATAGCACAGCATGGTAACAGTTATACAACTAAGGGATGGGCAGGTAGTGAAATACACTACCTTAAACACAGCATGCAGTTACCCCCAAAGTACCTTAAATTGCCCTAAAATTCCTTAATGCAAAACAAGTAGTTGATAAGGGGCTCAGGCAGACAGACTGCACACAGAATGCCCATAAGAGTGCTACAGCACAACAGAGACAGTAAAAAAAAAAAAAGGAACTGTGCACTCACCAGGCAGGTTCAATAGATTTATTGCAGCATAGTCAAACAAAAGAAAGCAGAGCAAGTACTCTATGTATTGCCAGGCATGGGAGGCATCACCAGGGGGCCCCGATGAAGCCTCCTGTGTGAGGTAATATGTAGGGGTGCTAGCCCTGCTGTCTCATGCTTGAATAGGCAACAGTAACTGTTTTGAACATTCCTGGGTAGTGCACAGTTTGCATTGTTTTTGTTTCAGGTAGTTAATAATGGTAGGGTAGTTACTACCCTGATTTGTTTCACAACACTATGACCCTGATGTTTTACTATACTACCCTTTCCATTATAAATGTGAAACAGAAGTCAGGATCCATGGCAGATATCACCAAAGCATTTTGTCTATAGATTCATACTGAGACACCCCAACATTTCTTTATTAACTAAACACAGCCAGAACTATCCCAACTTCTACATACCTGTCACAACCCTATTTAACATAGGGATTACTAGCGTTCCCTATCCCTTCCTCAGCTGGTAAAGAGTTAACAGTTTTTCAGCCAGTAAACACAGACAGGTGTCCAGTGGTGAGGCACTGGATGCTACACCTTGCACCATGCTGGTGACCCAGATTAAGGAGCAAACTCAGATCCCGGGGTATGTCAGGGAGGTAGAGCATTGAGCATCTAGATGATTGCTCTCCTCTCCTGGGAAGGGGGATCCTGCTGCACTGCTACTTGACTACCACCATCCAGATGCATGGTGGCAGGGCAGCAGGTGCAACATGTTGGCAAAGGCCAACAGCAGATTGTGTGGTGTGTGCATGGTTCCACACACATGCACACTGCTAGGCTGCAGAGAAAAATGGAAAGTGCCAGCTCACCCTCTGGCCTGCAGCCTCATCCCAAGACTCCCTGTGAACTCTGGATGTGTACTCCAGAGGGGGAATGGACTTCCCCTTCTTACCCCACCACAGAGGGCAATCCATGAGGGAACTATTGCAGGTAAGTCCTGGGAAAGGTGGTAGTTTGCTGGGTTTTTGCTGGAGCAGCACTGACTAGCTGAGGAAGGAACACTTTTGTGGAAAAAAAGACAGACAAAAAAATGCAATGCGTGGTGTTAACTGTTTATGGAGAGCTCAATATTCCAAAATTTGTAAGTTGCAGAAGAATCTGCAAGTTGCAAGGACAAGGTGTTCTGAAACTAAACAAATGTTGGAACATTGAGCTCCATGTGAATGGTAAACACCAACCATTGGAACGTTTACTTTGTCTGTCTTTTTTGACTGAAAACTGTTAACTCTTTACCAGCTGGAGCAGGGATGAGGAACACTAGTATTCCCTATTTTTGAAACTTAAGTGTTTATTAAATTTTAAACATATAACAATAAATCAGCAACAAACATATACATCATGTTTAATTAGCATGCTTTTTTGCATTTAACCTGGTAGGGTATTAGTAATGTTTAAATCAGGTCACATAATTGGGTCATGTAAATTAAACCTAGTTACAACATTACTGAACCAGGTAGTATAGAATATTACCCAAGCTACTCTACCTGGTTAAGATAGATGCAGTACCTTAGCTACCCAACTACCTGCTGGGTAGCCCATGCCTAATACAACTATACCTACATCTCATGCTTTGTTAATCAGCATGTTACTACTCGGCTGCACAGAAGTGGCAGTTTCAGTTCATTTCATATTCTTTAAAGAAGCACTATCAGTAGCCATTTATTTTACCACAGGGTAGCAAAGACTATTGAATCTATTTTTGTATAATAGTTTTTATGAGAGTTCTAGCAGTAGTTGTATGACTAAAATGGAGGAAATAACTGAAGCAGCTGGATAAGAGATAAGAAAAAAGGAATGAGATAGGAGAAAGAGAGCAAAGATGGAGAGTGGGAGAGTGTATAGTTAATGTTTCAGTTCCAAAGTCTCACAGATCGGAAATGATTTACTGTTGGTTCATAGCTTAATGGCCATATTTCTGAGTTCTAGAATATCAGCTGCTAGCCCTACCAGTTTACCCTGAATGATTCAAATTACCTAGCTCTAAAGCACATTACTTGATGAGGTGACCTTATGTTGCATGCTTCATCATACTGTGATGATCATATAAAATGTTTATCATAATTGCTGTGTCATCATTTACCCAATCTAGTTGTTATGAGCAGGAACAGTGCCCAACACATTATGTACTATACATTAACATTGTCTAAAAGCAGCCTCATTTTTAACACAACATTTATGACTAAAATAGCATACATTCAATACACGCCTGCACAGATGGACAGAAACACAGGTCTCTTTTTTCAGATTAATCTACTAGAAAATAAATACACTTTCTGAAGAAATAATTTCATAAACAACATGTTCGTAGTAAGTAGATCCAGGTCATATTACATTCTGTAAGGAACATGTCTTGTTTCATGCACTTTACAATAATCTTGCAATGGTCACATGATTACTGTTTTGCCTAAACTATGGTTTCTACAATAAGAGCAGGGGGAATTACAAGAATAAATACAAGACCTATGGCATACCTATCAGATTTAAGATTAAAGAAGGGCAAAGTTACCAAAATTAACTTTTTAAAAAACAACTGCTTTATTGTTTTTTGGCTGAAGAATGCATTTTTTTTTTGTCTTTTCATGCTGATATCTGACACTCGCATCCTCGAGTTTGTGGAGCTGAATTTGTTTCTTTGCCTTAGGTTTATTATAGACATGATGTCTGTGGTAATTTCTGTAGTGTAGGAGATTTTGTTTTTTGGCACCATTTTGTTCCTTCTGTTAGACAGGATGGCCGCTTAATAGGGATGAAATGACTTCCATGAGGCTGTCCTTGTTAAGCAGCTTCATCTGAATTATTATTATTATGATTATTATTATTATTATTATTAATTCGGTGTTTATATGCTGTGGAAACATGACCAGTAGATTACTGGTGTTATCTGTAAAATACTTGCACAGTAAAGATCAGTTTGTTTTTTAGGTACAGTGGACTGGTGGTAGTGGTGTGATCAAGGGGATATTTCCTAAAAGGAAGCATTGCCAGGGTGGTGACTACAGGATGATTTTCTTTTTTTTTTGCCACTCTGGAATGATGTGCCTTCAGATGGTATTGTGCATAGCAGTAGAAATATAGGAGAGATAATGTAATATGATATAATATATGATAAAATATAATGATAAGTGGACATCAGATATTTTCTGTATGTGTGTGTGTGAGTGTGTGTGTGTGTGTGTGTGTAGCTAGATAGCTTCACTGCAATAAACTACACGGAAGCACACATTTTAGTTGAAGACTGCAAAGTGAACAAAATAAAGAAATGAAAACAGTCCAAGGAGTCTTGGTGAATCAGTAGTATGGCGTTCTTTGGGGTGGTCATCCCTAATGCCCACCCCCATCTCCAGCCTGTAGCCTCTTGTCTGAAGCACAAGGTACAGCTCCAAGTCAGTGCCTCTTAAACACATACTCTTTATAGGTAGAAAAGTATGTCTTGCCACATGTAACCAAAAGAATCAGTCATAGCTCTTTTTATGCAGGGACCTGTAGGGTCTACGTGAAGCAACAGATCATATTTGTTTGTGGAGTAGAGGGAGTGGGCATTAGGATTGACAACCCCATGGAAAACAACACCATCCATTTGCCAAGACCCCTGAAACTCCAAACCCTAATGGTTTTCATTTCCTTAATCTGTCAACTTTGCTTTCTTCAACCTTACTTAAACCATCAAGGTAGTCTTTTGCAATGAATTTCCTCTATTTTTGTGATAGTGTAGTTGTATACTCATTCATGCCATTTCCTTTGGAACTGGCATGAACAGATGCAGATGCGTAGGTCTCCTGGGCCATGTGCCAAGGGAAGAGTCCATTTGCATGTGGAAGAGCAGGGCCCTCCAGGCCCTGTGCTTTCATGCTACTGTAGATGCAAATAATCTATGGGGCTGTCTGGAGGGCTGTGCATGTGCAGGGCCCACTAGGCCCTACACTGCCATGTGGCTACAGATGCAAACACACAGGCCCCTCAGGGCAGTATGCCAGAGAACGGTTCTCTTCATTATACGGTTATTTGTTGCCAATGGGGCCAACACCGCATTATCACTCCCAAAGCTGGGAGTGGTGCCACATGGCAGCACCACACCCTTAGCCTCAGCCCTTCCAGCTTGCTCACTGGGCTTGCCTCCAAACTCAGCACACTGTCACAAGATCACAATGTGCTACCCATTCATAATTTATTTTTGACATTTTTACACCAAATTTTCAGCATAGTAGTTTTATTACCCCCCTGAACATGACAGGTGTTATTAATAAAATATTGGAATAAATATCCTTTCCTGCTACAACTGCAAAAACATATTCTGGGCAGGATTTGAAAAATGGCATGTGTCATGTTCATGAGTAGTTATGAAAAAATGGCTATGTTGAAAATTTGGGGTCAAAATATGGAAAATGACTACAATTATTAGTAAATCAAGAAGTGTCACTGTTTACTGCTAATGTTGCTAATTTAACATATGTTTTTACCAAATTTTCAAGCATAGTATTTTTATGGCCCATCTCATGAACCTGGTAGGTAAATATTTTCAAATCCTACCCAAAAGGGGATTTTGAAGAATGACTGCTAAGTAACGTTTTGGGCCAGTTTTGAAAAATTTTACCCACCTTGTTCATGAATTGGGGTCCCAAAAAAAAGCCACTTTGAAAAGTTGGTGCAAAAATATTTAAAATGACAATGTTATTAGTAAAAGTTAAAAACACTTTGAAAATACTTTGACAGCACTTACTTTGTTGCCTCAGTTCTCAGTCACTTTTCAAGGAGATGGACACCTTTTTGACTGAGAGTGGATTCTATGCTGAGATACCATCTGTAGGTGAGTGAGGGTATATGGGGGGATGGGGTAGTGGGTGCTGAGTCAGGTGTTGGGGTGGTGTGGGAAAGTGGGGGACTCAGAGATCTATGAAGGAACATTTTCTTCTTTTCAGGTTTTAAAGTAAAAAGTAAAACAAAAAGGATCTTCAAGGGACAGTTTCCTTTTTTTTCAGGGGACTGACACTGGGGATTGGGCACCCTAGTTTTGCTACAATGTTCAGTGGCATGGAGGATGGGCACCCAAATCCACTTCTTATTTGGGGGACTGATCTCACCTGACACTATCACCGGGAGGCATGCATCCCAGTGTCAGTTTTATGAACTGTGTAACAGTCAGTGAGATTGGGCACTCAACAGCCATTTTTTGTTATTTAAAACATAGGTCAGGATTCAGGGGAATACTGGTGATGGGACTGGTCATCTGTGTTCTGGAAAAACAATATGAAATATGGTTTTGGTGGGAGGGGAGATACTTGCAGCAAGACTGCGTACCTGCCAACTGGTAACATTAAACATGGGTCAGAAAAGATGGGTTCCTAGGATAGGGGGTTTGGTGGGTTTTCAGTATTGATGTGCAAATTTGGAAAACTTTGCTTCATGAATTAATTTGCAAATTTGCCTCATTTCATTAAGTTAATCCACCTTGCAAAGTCAAATTCACATTAAACTGATAACTTTGCGAAATGTGAAGTTGGCAATTTTGCCGGTGAAATTTGATGCACAGGCAAAGTCTGCAATATATTATGGGATTGGAGGTCACATGTTCATGAAGCAAGCTGTATGCCATGAGGAGGCTGTCTTCAGTGTAGCCTTCTGAAAACAGAGTAGGAAATAAATCTGTATGTGCTTGTCTGAGAAAAAAAAACACTTAAAATATGTCTCAAAACCAAGCTTTTTGAATCCAAATAGCTCACAAATTGTTCTAAAGAACCTTGTGCTACTAGATTTGTGTTTTTGATTTATTTTTTCACTGATAATTCACTTTAAAATATTGGTTTCTGTGGTGGTGGTTGGGGCGGTGAGGGTTGATGTACTGTAAAGCAAGGCAGCCCAGAAAGATCTGGAAATTGTTTGTCTTTATCTAAGCAAGAGATTTGTGTTTGTATATTCTGGTTTTCTCTCTCATTCTTGTTCATCATTTTTAATCTGTAGTGAGATTTTAAACACAACAAACTAAAGTGTTAGGGATGACAACCCCAAGGCACACTCCCACGCCTGTTGCTGCCCACACAGTGGAGGTGGGGGTGTTAGGGTTTGAAACCCTAACACCACATTTCCAAATGTTTGTCACTGGAAGCCTTACTGATGCATTAACAGTGTTTTTTTTGCCAAGAACACTTACTTTTTGAGATGGAATAATTACATCCTCCATTATAATATATTTCATAGCCTTAAATGCGCCCATCCATCCATAGTTTTTGAGATACAGTAATCGTATTGTTATTTGCTAGTGGGAGCACAGGGCCTTCCAGGAACTGCACTCCTATCCCTCCATAGATGTGTATGTGCATGTATCAGTGGAGGAGTCCTGAGTTTATGTTTGCAAGACAACAGCAACCAAATTGTCAGCATAGCCATCATATTACCCCATCTCATGTACCTGGTACAGAAATATTTTTCAAATGCCTGCCAAAATGTAATTCTGGGCAACTGCAATGCCATCTCATGCCATAGGTGCAAAAACACATTTTGGCCAGGATTTGAAAAATGAGAGCTGTAACATGCATGAGCTTGGGTAATAAGAAGGCTATGTTGAAGATGTGGGGTCAAAATATTTACATTTCCAAAGTTACAAGCTTACATTGCAAAATTTCAACAAATGGTCATAACCTTGTCATTTGCATATGTTTTGACTCCAGATTTTGAAAATAGCTGTCTTAAGATGCCACTTCATGAACAAGTGTGGTAATAATTTTCAAATCCCACCCAAAAGATGATTTCACCAAGCAACCATTAAATCACCTTTTGGGCAAGAGTTGCATAATGACAGTCATATTGTTCATGAGGTGGGGTCTCCAAAAGGCCATGTTGAAAATTTGTTCTCAAAATGTCAAGAAATGACTGAGTTATGCATCAAAGTTGAAAACACCATTGAAATACATTAAACCACATTTATCTTAGTTTCTCATGTTTCAGTCATCAGTTCCAGCAGCAAGATGTGTTTTCAATTGGAGAGTGGATCTTGAGCCTGGGACCTGTGCAGGTGAGTGAGGGTGTGTGTGTGTGGGGTGCAGGGTGGTTGTTGCTGAGTGGGAGGCAGGGGGTGTTAGGGTCATATCAGTGAGGGACAGTTTTCTTTTCTACAGGAGAAAAGAAAATCCAATTACTGTTTTCTTTATTTCAGGTCTGGATGGGTGTTGGGGGGCCAGTAGACACCAGGGATAAGAAAGACAGTAATGAAGACAGTGATCAGAGGGTGGGGGTGCCACTAGATACCAGGGATAACAAAAGAAAATAACTGGGAAGGTGATCAGAGAGTGAGGGGTGCCACTAGACACCAGGGATAACAAAGATAGTAATCAGGGCAGTGATCAGAGGGTGGGGGTGGTGCCACTGGACACCAGAGATAATAAAAAAAATAATAGGGAAGGGGATCAGAAGATAGGAGGGTGCCACTTGACACCAAGGATGAGAAAGACAGTGATGGGTATGTCAATAGGATGGTGGGGGGTGCCACTAGACCCCAGAGATAAAATCAATGAAGGAATGCAATTCTTGAAACCTCCAAAAGTTGCTAGAGGCACCGAGGGGATTAGTGTGTTCCACTGGACTGTACTGAGGTTCCACAAAAATCAAGTGCCCTCAGACTCCTGAACCCAACCTCCACAATAGCCAGCAACTGCATCAAGCATTTCATTTTAATTTTCCATCATGAAAAAGGATCCTTTTTTGTGACTCATAATATGAAAAAGAATCTGTTTTCATATCATGAGTTATGAAAAATGATTTGAAATGTTAAAAAATGAAACTTGTGGAGCATTTCTGCAACAGATAAGTACAGAACTAGCTATGGGGGTTCCGATAAGGAAACTACATCAGTTGCTTTCTGCTAAAGACATCATTTTTTTGACTTATTTGATTTTGTTTCCAATGCTAACTATAAAAGAAAACAGCAGATGCACAAAAAAGATTTCCCATTAGAGACAAAGGATGACCAATCTGTGGCAAAGGATTACCCATTTGCAACAAAAGATCCTTTTCACATGGGACATCAAACTGCTCCCATTGAAAATAACTGCACCCCTATAATATATATTATAGGGGCACGGACATGCCCCTATAGTTAGGGTTGAGTAGTCTGTTTAATGTTAAACCTCAAATTTTGCACTTTAATAACTTTGCAACTGATAAATGGATTTGCACAAAATTTGGCATGCACTGTTATGTGGGGTATATCTCTTGACATGGCAAGTTTTGTTCCAGTTGGATGTGCAGATTCTGAGATCTAGATTGTGCAAAAACCTTAAAAGTCATAACTTTTTGCAGTTTTTTCCTCATTGTCTTGCTCCCAGATGATGTGGATTTTTTATGGTAGAAACAGCTTGGGTAACAGAACTGCCATGCATTTGTTTGGTGGAAAGATATTAATCTGTTGCTAAGTTGTTACATTTTTAATTTATCATTATTTTCAATAGGAAGATCAGTCTTCAGGATAGAGGAATGGATTAAAAAATATTTTTATCGTCATGAAAAAGGATTCTTTTTCATGAAGAGCTAATCCTTTTTCACCAGAAAAAAAAATATTTTTTTTGTGAGCCGCTATCTTGTTTTTTTTTTCACAGAACAAATTGTCAAAACATTGTCCAGGGATGTCTTTTACAGACATATAAACATGTATCTTGTTCATCGGGAGCTGATGAACTTCACTTAGTAATTTTTTTATCGCTCCCATGGCCTCTGAATGTTTATTTTTAACTACTCAAATCCTTTTTTGTCACTCACTAAGATCCTTTTTCATGAATCCTTCTTCATTCAAATGAAAAAATATTTGGGACACAGACAAAAAAATATTTTCCCAGCCTTTCCCAGCAATTTTCTATTTACATAGTGTAGTGGACCCTCTCCCCTCCCCAGTTACAGATCCCAAATAAAATATAAGTTTTCAATAGTGTTTTGGTCCCTCCCCCCACCCAGTCACCGATCCCATATGAAACATTAGTTTTCCATAGTGTAATGGTTCCTCTTCCTTCCCTGGTCACTGATCCCTTATGAATATTAGTTTTCCATAGTGTAGTGGTCCCTCCCCATCCCCAGTCACAGATGCCATATAAAATATATGTTTCCCATAGTGTAGTGGTCCCTCCACCTCCCTGTCACCGATCCCATATGAAACATTGGTTTTCCATAGTGTAGTGGTCCCACCCCCTTCCTTGGTCACTGATCACATATTAAACATTAGTTTTCCATAGTGTAGTGGTCCCTTCCCCCGGTCACTGATCCCATATGAATATTAGTTTTCCATAGTGTATCAGTCCCTCCATCCTTCCTGATCAGGATCCCATATAAAATAGTTTTCCGTAGTGTATCAGTCCCTCTCCCCACCCTCCAATCACATTCCCCATTTCCCTGGTGTCTAGTGGCACCCCCCACCTGTCAATCACCATCCTCATTGTACAATTTTTGATCCCTGTCATCTAGTGGCACCCCCACCCACCACTCACCATCCCGATTGTGAACTTTTAGATCCTGGGTGTCTAGAGGCACCCCACACTTGACAATCACTGTTTCCCAATTCTCTGGTGTCTAGTGGCACCCCCCACCCACTGATCTGCATTGTAAAACTTCAGATCCCAGGTGTCAAAGGGCACCCCACCACCACTCTCCCATCTCAATCAGAACTAGAAATGAAGAAAATGGTACTGCAATGTTTTTTAAAACCTGTAAAAAGAAAATGGTACTGCAATGTTTTTTTAAACCTGTAAAAAACAAGGTCCTTCACTGATCAGCCCCCCCACCTCCCACTCAGCACCCACCACCCCACACACCCCAGTATACACCACACACCTTCACTCACCTGAACAGGTCACAGGTTCAAGACCCAATCTCCAATTGAAGACATGTCTTGCTGCTGGAACCAGCAACTGCAATATGAGAAACTAAGGTAAATACAGTTCGAAGTATTTCAATGTGGGTTTTAAAGTGGCAGTGCAATGAAAACAGTTATTCCAAAAAGCTAATTGTCTGCTATAGTTATGAAAAATATTGTCAGAACTGTTGATTTGGGTTTTCTGCATGCTTCCCATGCTGTGTACTGTACATTTGAATTTTTGTCTGTACTCTTACCTTCCTGTGTCCTCAATATTATTTCTATGCAAAAATGAGGTGGCCATCTTTTTTTCTTGAACAATAATGATTTAAGAATGTTCATAAAATGCTTAAATGATAATGAAACTGAAAATTTTACCACCAAAATAAATTGGAAGATATCTGACATTGATTAGGAAGAAAAAAAGGTGGACGTTAAATTTTAACCCATTTTCGTTGCACTGCTGCTTCAACTTTTATGCATAACTTAGCCATTTTTTGAGATTTTGGCCCCAAATGTTCAACAAGGCCTTTTGGGGATCCAACTTCAATGAACAATAGGAATGTCATTACACAACTCCCACCCAAAAGGTGATTTCAGGGTTGCTTGGTGAATTCACGTTTTGGATGGGATTTGTCCCTGTCACATTGGACTGCTTTATAGTAAAATGGGTGGAAAATTGGCAATAGGAGTCAGAGTGTGGTGGAAAACAGCAATCACTCAAGAGTAGGCAAAGTGACCAGTGGAGTACCACAGGGATCAGTACTAGGGCCGGTCCTCTTCAATTCTTCATTAGTGACATTGCAGAAGGGCTGGAAGGGAAAGTATGCCTGTTCACAGACAACACAAAACTCTGCAACAGAGGAGACACACTGGGAGGAGTGGAAAAAAATTAAGAAGTGATCTAGAAAAGTTGGAAGAATGGTCAAGGGCTTGGCAGCTGGGTTTTAACACAAAAAAATGCAAAATAATTCACTTGGGATATAAGAAACCAGTGACAACATACCAACTGGAAGGAGAGATATTAACAGTTACAAAGCAGGAACAGGATCTGGGGTGATAATTTCTGATGACCTGAAGGTAGCAAAGTAGTCTGACAAAGCAGGGGAGAAGACTGGAAGGATGCTGGGTTGCATAGGAAGGGAAATTACCAGCAGAAGGAAGAAGTAATAATCTCCCTATACAGACCACGGTAAGACCACACCTTGAGTACTGTGTACAGTTCTGGAGGCTCCACCTCCGTGTAGACATAGAGGAGGTGGAGACAGTACAATGGAGGGCAACCAAAATGGTGCATGACCTGCATCAAAAGCCCTATGGGGCAAGGCTCAAGGAACTTAACATGTACTCCCTGGAGGAAAGAAGGGAAAGGGGGATATGAGAGAGAAATTCAAATACCTCACAGGCAAAAAGAAGGTACAGGAGGGAAGTATTTTCCACAGTAAAAGACGCTCAAGAACAAGGGGTTATGCTAAAAGTTAGAAGGGAGAGGCTCAAGGGAAATGTGAGGAGGTACTTCTTCACAGAGAGAGTGGTGAAAGCATGGAACAGCTTACCAGCAGAGATGGTGCTGGCAGAAATGTATATATTTATTTAAAAATTGGTAACATGGAAAGGCACACTGAGCCGAGGCTCATTTCCTGGTGCAACCCGGAATGTTGACAAGGTTCAAGACTGCATGGGATAGAAACAGAGGGATCTTAGCATTGGGGGGGGGAGATCGGTGACCAATTAGTGTCTATGGCGACAATGTAGATAGGGAAAATAGGGCAGACTAGGTGGGCCATCATTTATTTATTTAATGTATTTATTTATTGAAATGTCTTACCAGGAAGGCACACTGAACAACAAGTTGCTCATCCCCCAGTGTGACCTGAGGGGGTACATGAACATAAGAAAAAATGCAAAAGTATACAGATAATATAGAGTGAGTACAGGTACAAGTACAATTGCAATAACAATGGAACATACAGTCAAAATAAAACACAATTGGTAAGCAGTACAGACAATGCAAGAAACAAATTAAATACAGCAGAGGGTAATCAAGACATCATGATGCGATAATACCAACAGGTCAATAATGTGACAGCACAAAACATTAGTGCAATGAAGTTTCAAGTGCTAATCACAAGAGCAGCAAACCAAGTGCTAATAAGGCAGTAGGCAATAATCCTAAAATGAAAAAGGGAGGGAGGGAGGTAGCTAAGGAGAGTTGTGGGGGGCAAGAGGAGGGGAAAGGGGGGAGAGGGAAGTCACCTAGATCTAGTTCCCTTCCAGGATGCTGAGAACCCTGTGAGTGGGGCAAGGAGATGGTGAGCAAGAGCAGTGTACAAAGTGGGGAAGGATGATGAGAGCAGCCCTCCTAAATCTAGTACCCCTTCTGGAGGCTGAGAACTCTGCAAGGGGATCAGGGTGGTAGTTCAGCAGGAATGAAGTAAAAGGAATTAGGGAGGATTTAAAGCAGGTGCAGCTGGAAGAGAGGAAAAAATGTGAGATGCAGACCCTAGGGCTGGTGAGCATGAGCAAAGTACAAAGGGGGAGAGGATAATGAGAGCAGCCTACCAAAACCTAGTACCCCTTCAGAATGCTGAGAACCCTGCAAAGGGATTGGGGTGTCAGTTGAGCTGGAATGAGTTAAAGGAAATTAGGGAGGTTAAAAGCAGGTGCAGCTGGAGAATAGAAAATTATGAACTGCAGACCCTAAGGAATAGGTGGAAGAAGAGTGGCATATTTGCAGAGGGTGAGCATTCCAGATTTTAGAGAAATGGTGGTAAAAACCTGACTGGTCAATGATGGTGGATTGGCATGGGACTGTCAGTGTCCGTGTATCACTGGTTCACAGGGAGTGGGAAGGAGGAGGTGGGGTAGAAAGGGAAACTAAGAGGTAAGGGGGGAGTTCCCCAACCCATAATTTAGAGGTTAGTCTGGCACAGTGATAGCGGTGACAGTTAGATGGGGGAAGGGTAAGATGTGGTAAAGGTCACAGTGATGCATATGAGAGAGAGCGTTGATGGCAAAGTGGCAGAAGGAGTTGAAGGGGGTGTACAATTTGGTCAAGGAAGATTTGGGACAATCTGGTCCTTATCTGCTGACAGATTCTATGTTTCTATTGTTCTATCCTGTTGATAACTCCCTGCTATAAGGGCTAAAACCATGCAATGTGACAAATGTTACTGTATTACTATTAAACATTACTACAGTGTATAACCACTACAGGTCACTGTATGACCACTGCAGCTCAAAACATGAATATTCAAAAGAATCACTACCACATGGCAAACCCTTGGGTAACCATCACCCCAACATAATATTTGTTGAAAAAAACGCACAGCCAAAACAACTACACACATAAGATAAAAAAAAACCTGCAAAGCTACATCGGAGCCCAGCTCCAACTTCCATCATGACTAAAGATATCCTAATAGTATTGTACTGATGTCCAGACTTACAACTAGTTTTAATGTTTTGTGGTACTTGGTTTCACTTTTTTAAATGCTCTGAATATAAATGATCATTTGTTATTTTTTTAAAGAGTAAGCAGGTGACATCATACTGCAATAGTGCTTTGCATGTGTGCATCCATAAGCCCTTTAGCCAATGGGCTGTAGTGGTTAACTTATGAATTTCCAGAAGGCAGACAAGTGCAAAGTGAGGATCTTGACTATTCTTAACACTCAAGATACTGTTTTACAGCTAGACATGATGAAATCAAAATGTGTTGCTGTGCACCACTGCATTACCATGGCAATCTTTATAAATGTTTCTTTGACTCAATAGTGTATTGTGTTCTTAAGAATAAAATTATTCAGCCAGCCTAGTGGCATGAGGGTTGTGGCACTGAGCTACTCATCTCTTGAAATACAGGTGATCTGGGTTCAGAAATGGAAGTTGGTTGTGCTGTTCCCCCTCCCCGGTCCCTGATGTGCCCCATATGTAAAATATATATGACTGCCAATTGGAAAAAAGCACACCCTCCCCAATCCCCAATGTGCCCCAAATGTACAATATTTAAGAATTACTGTTGATAATATAGTGGCCCCAGCCCCGATCCCCAATGTGCCCCATATATATAATATTTAAGAATCCCCATTGGTAATATAGTGCCCCCCAATCCTCAATGTGCCCCCTATATATATAATAGTTAAGAATCCTCTTTAGTAATATAGTGGCTCCCTGCATAAAATCCCCAATGTCCTGGTTAGTATGACATAAGCCACAGCCTCACATTGGTGGTCCAGTGGCCACCTACCCACCACTCCAGCAGGTAGTGCCCATCACCCATCTCTGTCCCCCATCTGAAGACAGAGCTGGGGACCAGCACATCCCTTCTCACACCTCCGTAGCTGGTCCCTGAATGAATTGTCACTGAGCGGACTGTAAAGTATACTCACTCACTGATAATCAATGAGCTTGTACACTTGAGAGTCTGCTCAGTGACAGTTCAGTCGGGTACCAGCTGCAGATGTGTCAGGCTGTGCCAGTCCCTGACTCTGTCTCAGAATTGGGGGGGAGAGAGGGGTGGTGAACAGTACCTGCTGGGGTGGGGGTTAGGGCCACTGGACCACCAATGTGGATGTGGGGCTGTGTCATATGTCATACTGACCGGGACACTGGAGATTTTATGCAGGGGGCCACTATATTACCAAAGGGGATTCTTAACTATTATATATATGGGGCACATCGAGGATTGGGGTGGGGGCACTATATTACCAAAGGGGATTCTTATATATAGTAATATATACAGCATTTGGGGCACAGCAGGGATCAGGGTGAGGGGGGCCACTATATTATCAAGGGGTATTCTTAAATATTATATATTTTTGGGTACATTGGGGATAGGGGGTGAGGGAGCCACTATATTACCAATGGGGATTCCTAAATATTATATTTATATATGTGGGGCACATTGGGGTCAGGGTGGGGGCAACTATATTACTACTGGGGATTCTTATATATTATATATTTGAGGCACGTAAGGGATCAGGGCAGGAGGGGCCACTACATTACCAACAGGGATTCTTAAATATTATATATATGGGGCACATTGTGGATCTGGGCAGGGGGCCACTATATTAACAATGAGGATTCTTAAATATTATACCTATGGAGCACAGTGGGGACCAGGGTTGTGGCACAACTTGCCATTGTTGCAAGGTGCCTGTGGTAAACCCTTCCATGCTCCATGTGTTTCCCACATTGCAGGGTTGCCACAAGTGTGTGGATGTAGGTGACTGGACCCCTCCTGTACCTGAATCTGGTGCAGGGTCCCCAGCACACTGAGCTTCAGCACAAACTACTGTTTGTCGCAACTTGTGCCACTCTAAGCCCACTTTGTGAATCGGGCCCCATTACTTTGCAGGTGCATGTCTTCTTGCAATATTCTAGCTAACCATTAGTGCTCACAGACTAAATGTCATATGGTGGCACATACATGCACAGCACTGTTTCTGTACAATGCTACCTGCTGACTCTTAACTCTGCAGATTACAATGTATATTTTTAGCATTTGAAACAGTAACACAAGGAGACACCAAGCTTTACAACTAGTTTAACTAAGACCATCGCAACAGAAGTATCCTAATATCCTGTTTTATTTGTCTGTGTCATTCAGATATTGAATAATGCCTTTACTGCAAGAAGTATCATCATAGCTTTAATCTTGATGTGACATGATGCAGGACAGCACTGTAACAGGAATTTTGGAGGGACAATGCAGAACTATTATTTTAGAGCAGATAAGACAATCAGCCTGAATGCAGTACATGACAAATTAATGTGATCCATAGCCAAGCCAAGATGTACTGCTGTTCTACCAAGAAGGAGAGGATCTGGTCACGTCAATGGAAAGGACAGTCAGGGGGATTTCAGGAAAAAGATATGGGAGGCAGCTAGTGGAGTCACCAAAAGCAGGAATGGGATGCGTGGGTTCACCAAGCAAAGGTTTGCAGAGCTGGATAGCAGAATTCAGGGTATTGCATTATTAATAGTAAAAACACTGCAGAGTTACAAATGACAGAGACCCTGTATTCCCAATATTTTGTGACAAACAGATGGACACTTTCACAAGGGTGACTGTCACCTTGTCTTCCAACCAGAACAGCAGGGGAACTGCAGGGATTGTAAGCAAAATAGCTAAAAAAAGAAATCTTCCTCTCCCCAAGGTGACATGGAGGACCTGTAGTACTACAAAACAAAATGTGCCCAACCTGCAAACAAAGACAGTTGAAGACAACACAAAAAACCCACTCCCTCCTTACACTCACCAACAGCCATTTCCCTTGACCATCCAGCTCTCTCCTTGAATGCCATGCCCTTCATGCTGCCATCACTATCAACATGCTGCTGCGGCCCAGCCTGGATGATGGATGCCACTCCAGTGCATGGAATCCAGCACTGAAAATGCCACACACTACTCACAACCATAACCCATGCTCCCAGTGGCACCAAACTGCTGCACACTGTTGCACACTGTTGCACACCATTAATCCAGCAATCAACTAAGGGATGACAGACTGCAGACATGGCCTCTTTTATGGGGGATTCTCACACTATGGAAAGATAAAAGGGACAAAAAAACCCAATACCAAAATGCCACTGCACTAGGGAAACACATGGCACCAAAAAGAATTAAGCAATCCATAAAATGTCCCTGACCATAGCTCAACGGGAAATCATCCTGGCCTGACATTGCAGGTAATATTAACAAATATGTCTTTGTATTATATAAAAGAGACTGAAGGGTATGTATAGGCCATATACCCATCTCAGGGGTAGTTAGAATAAAGCCACTCACCCTTTCACCCTTCTGGCTAATGGCTTTATCATGTAATTAGCCCCTCTTATACATGCCCATCATTTGTTTTCTGTCTCTCAATGTCTGTCTGTCTGTCTGTCTGTCTATCTATCTATCTATATATCTATCTATCTATTGTCATCCACATTGCACACCCTGACACCTGTTGGTGTGTGGAGGGTGGGGGTGGGGTGGTAGATTGGGTGGGGTGGGCTGAAGGGTTGAAACCATAACACCACATTTCCATACTTTTGTTGCTTTAATATAAACCCTAACAGATGCATTAACAAAGTTTTTTTCCAATGAATTTCCTTACTTTTTGAGATATTATAATCATATCCTTATTTATCTGCGGGAGCCCATACATATGTATATGTATGTATATGTATGTAACCATGGAAGAACGGGGACCTCTGGGCCCTGCACTTCCAGTCATATGACAGCAGTGACCAAATGTCAGCATAGCCATGTTATTACCCCATCTCATGTACCCTGGCACAGAAAATTTTCAAATTCATGCCAGAACGTAATTGTGTATAACTGCAATGCCATTCCAAACCACAGGTGTGAAAACACAGTTTGGGCAGGATTGGAAAAATGAAAGCTGTGACATACATGAGTTGTGCTAATAAGAAGGATATGTTGAAAATCTGGGGTAAAAATATTTAACATTTTTGAAATTATGAGCAGGCGTACCGAAATTGGAATGACTGGTCATAGCTCTGGCATTTCTTTCATATTTCCAATCCAAATTTTCAACATAGTCTTCTTATGACCCCACTTCACAAATCCCATGTGTGAAAATGTTAAAATCTGTGCCAAAGGGCCATTCCACGCTGCAGGTGTGAAAACATGTTTTGGGCAGTATGTGAAAAATGATGGCTGTACTGTTCATGAGGTGGTATGAAAAAATGGCTATGTTAAAAATTTTGAGTCCACATATTAAAAATTACCAAAGTTACACATGTGCATAGAAATATTTAAATGAACTCATGTAACTTGTGATTTTTTGAAATTTGTTGACCAAATTTTCAATATGGGCTTTTTGAGACACCACCTCATGAAAACTGGCACTGTCATTTTGTTAATAAGTCCCAAGAGATGATTTTGGACAGCAACTGCAAAATCATCTTCCAGGCCTGAGTAACAAAAGAAGAGTGACAGCGATCATGAGGTGGGGTCCCAAAAAGCCCATGTTGAAAATTTGGTGAAATAATACCTAAAAATGGCAACGATAGCAACATAAGTTCAAAACCCCTTTGAAATATATTATACGGCACTAATCTTGATTCCTCTGCTTGTGGTTCAGCTTTGAAGAGTGCAGATGTGTTCCAGTCCCCAGAAGAAAACAGCAGATGACATCTGAAGGTAAGTATAGGTAAGGGGTGTGTGTGCTCAGTGGAAGGGTGGGATGGGGAGCAGGATTGCAGGATGATGGGGACCATTTTCTTTATTTCTTGTAAAAAAAAAAGTCAGGGGAGAGTTTTCTTTTTGTAGGTATAGATGTATATTAAATCTATGCAGGACACTGGGGGTGGGCTTCCCAGTGTCTCACTCTGTGAATAATGGAGGGGCAGTTCAGAATGCTGACACAGGGATTGGGCCCAGATGTTGACAAAAAATATGAAAATAACATGTTGCGGGGTGGAGGGAGAGGCATCCGTCACCAGGAGTGGGAATCCCATGGTCAGATCATACAAAATCATATATATCAGTATATAGGGACACTGGGGTGGGCTCCCCAGTGCCCCACATAGGTAAATAAAGATTAACAGAGAATAAGTAATAAAATAAATATACTGCCACAGGGAATTGGGGCCCTCTGTGTGCAGAATTACAGATACAGGTGAAGGCACAGTAAGCTCAGTGGAATGCATGTGTTGTTTTAATTGATTTATTGTCATACCTTGACCCCCTTTCTGTGGGAGATTTTAAATGTAATAAATACTTCATTTATTTAAACACCAATAGGTGTTTACTTAATCAAGGGCTGAGAAATCCAATTCCTGGGTCTGTTTGCCAAATAAATAGCCATAGATATTTTTTTTTGTCAGCAGCCATAGTTGTGCTACAAATTGTGGCAGTGTTTCCATGAAACAATGATGGGTATTTTGCGAAACCCTAACATCACATTTCCCTACTTTTGTCAGTTTAACCCTAACTGGTGGGTAGAAGAAAATAACATTCTAGATGAAGCATTGGCCAGATTTAAAATACAACATTCAACCATAGATCAATGCTCTACATTAGTACATATCATACATAAAATTATACTGTCCATTCACTGACTTAAAACCCACATTTGACAAGGTAAATAGATAACTACTTTGAACTGTATTAGAAAAACAGAGGATTGATTCAGCATTTATAAATATAATAAGAATTCTATACCAACAACACAAGTACGGTATAGCACTGAAGGGGAAAAAAGTGACAACATGGGAGTAAAACAGTGATGCACTTTGTCGTTGATATTGTTCAACCTGTTTATTAAAACAACACTTGTAAAATTGTACAATCCAGATATTCACATCCCGAGAATTGGCAAAAGGGCATGTCCGTACTTAGCTTATGTGGATAACATCATATTAATGTCAACCATCTATCTTGGTATAACTTGGATGCAAAAAGAATTCCAGAAAAAATGCGTAAAGATAGAGTTACAAATAAACTATGATTAGACCAAGATTATGATATGTGGAGCAAATAATAAAACAAAGCATAAATACTGTATGGGTAATAATGAAATTGAGGTTGTCAATAACTTTTGTTATCTGGGGATTACGATAATAAATAACCTATCCTGGAGGAAACACCTAGCAGAAAATAAAATAAAGCACTTTGTCCCTGTAATAGATAGATTCATTTACAGATACAGTGGGAAATCTGTAAAGCATATCTAAAAGTAATTAAGGTAAAAATAATTACCGAAATTCTATATGGGGCCAAGAATTAGGTAGTTCAATAGTTACCGAAAGTGGAAAACATATTAAACAAATAAAAAATGAATTGGTTTACCAATGGGAACTCCTTCTGCATTGATTAGGGCAAAAATAGGGCAGTTACCCATAGAGTGCATGCTACAAAATAGACTAATTAAATATCGGATTAAGGCATGTACTATGAAGGAAACTAGGCTCCCAAGAATTTGTATAGAAGAATCAATAAACTATTTAAAACAAAATGTATAATTTTCTATTATACAAACAGTCTAACTTTATATTAACCTTTATGGACTTCTGAATAACTTGGTCAACAAATGTATTAGACCAAAAGAGCTTGTCTTCTGTACAATAAAAAAATAGATTCAGGGAAATACACATGCAAAAAGATTTAGGATTATACAAGCAATACAAAATCAGCCAATGGCTAGCAGATTATAACAGGGATAATGGACTAGGGCAATATTTGAAAATAATAAAGGATCTGAGAAGAAGAAGATTAACAACCAGGTTCCATTTTGAGTACTTCAGTAGCCAGAGACTTGGTGACATATTGATGAAAAAGACCCAAACAGAAGTAAATGCAGATGTCAAAAAGGACTAGATGACCTGACTCACTTATTGATTTTATGTCCACTATATGAATCTTTTAGGAGCCAATTGTTGGGAAACATTTTAATGACTCTTGATCTTGAACCAAGATACCTGATGACTAGTTTGTTAAAATCACATTCAAGTGAAGTTGTAGAATCAGTTGCTTCATTTTTGAATTTTATTGGAAAAAAAAGTTGCACATAAAAACTCACGAAGCCTAAAAAAATTTGAAATGGCACATCCACATAATTAATACTGTGAAGGAATTTTAAGAAAGGTAGAAATCTCTATTAATACAACATAAGTGGCTGAATGAATGTGTGTTATCATGTTTTTTTTCTGTTTTCAATTTAAGAAAATGTTATAATGATCTGATGTTATTGTTTTAATTTATTAACTGATCTATATGTTGTTTTTAAAGACATGAACTGTCAAACAAATAAACCCTTGAATTGAATTGAATGTGGCCATATAAAAAAAGAAATTTGGTCACAAAAAATGACTTCAGAATGTGTTAAAAGGTGATTTTTCCAAAAACAAACTGCAGAATACACATAATGGGATCCTGATTAGCAAGATACATGCATTGGTGTCTCTGAAGAATATCATTTTTATGGCTTTTCAAAAAAAAATGTTGACAAAAAAAAAGGAAACAAGATGGTGTCCATATGAAAAAATAATTTTTTATCACAAGAAAAGATCACCCCCATACAAAACAAAATCTTTTGTGTGTATGTTTGTGTGTGTGTGAGGGGGCAATTTATTTTTTTTATATGAAAAGATTATTCAAAAGACCACACTGGGCATGCTCAGAACTGAAGTTTTAAATCCTTATAACTTTGAATGGATTAATGTTTTTGTCACCAAACCAGTGAAGGACATCACTGTGGCCCAAGCCCTTTTTACCCTGAAAAGTTCAGAACAAAATTTCAAACTGTCTGGGCACTTGATAATGACAAACCCCCTTCCCCTGATTTTTTCACTTTTTCACTATCTGTATTTCAGAATTATCACATCCAGCTGGAACAAAACATAGCAAGTCAAGAGATCTTGGCCCCAAAATTGCACAAACACAATTTCCAGCAACTCCATTGAACAGTGGTGCAGCTATTAAAGTGCAATTTTAGGGGTTTAGCATTAAACAGTCTACTCAACCCCTTACTATAGTGGTGATATATATTATATATTAATTAACTAAAACTTTGCTTGAAAGACAGTTAGGGTTCTAGACATAGGTCTTCAACCAAAGTGATACAGGTAAGAAAATTGGATGTTAGGGTTTACAACTGTTATACTCCTCTACCACCAAATCCTACCATTGAAATTGTACCCCCCACCCTCCACATACCAACAAGCATTGGGGTATGACTTAGGGTTGTGGGTCCCACCCCCCACCCAAACCTACTATTGCAACACCACTCCCACCCTCCACACAACTAGCATTGGGTATGCCCTAGGGTCATGTGCCCTAACACTCATGCCATTCCATCTGTATGGAGCCTGTCATGGTACAGTATAGGAGAATGGGGTGAGAGTTAGTGAACATGACCCTAAGGCACACCCTGATGCTTCATGTGTGGAGGGTGGGGGTGGTGTTGTGATGGTAGGGTTGGGTGGGGAGCTGTGGTGGGGCCATGACCTAAGGCACCCCCAACACTTGGTGGGTGGAGATGGGGTGGTGTTGCAATGGTATGGTTGGGTGGGGGGGTGGGACCCATGACCTAAGTCACACCCTGATGCTTGTTGGTGTGTGGAGGGTGACGGTGTGATTTCAATGGTAGGATTTGGTGGGGGAGAAGTATAACAATTGTAAACCCTAATATCCAGCTTCCTGACCTGTATCACTTTGTTTGAAGACCTATGTCTAGAAACCTAACTGTCTTTTAAATGACATTTTTGTTAATTATTTTTCTTACTTTTTGACATAGTATAATAGTATCCCAGTTTTGTGAGTTTCTTTTGGTATTTTTGCTGCAGACTTTCAACATGACCTTTTTGGGACACCACCTAATGAACAATGGCACTGTGATTTTGTTAGTACATCCCAAAGGTTGATTTCACATAGCGACTGAGCCGTTCTGCACCAGAGCTGTGAAAACACATTTTGGGCAGGATGTCAAAAATGACAGCTGCACTGTTCATGACGAGGTGTGGAAAAATCCAAATGTTGAAAATCTGGAGTGAAAATATTAAAAACCGGCCAAGTTACGAATATGTGTAGAAACTGCACAATGCACACTCGTAACGCAGTCAGTTTGGGGAATTTTTGCACCACATTTTCAACATTGCCTTTTTGGGATCCCACCTAACGAACAATGGCACTGTGATTTCGTTAGTCATCTCGAAAGTTGATTTCACACAGTGACTGCACCATTCAGCGCCAGAGCTGTGAAAATACATTTGGGACAGGATGTCAAAAATGACAGCTACACTGTTCATGAGGAGGTGTGACAAAATCTCAATGTTGAAAATCTGGAGTGAAAATATGAAAAATTGGTGAAGTTATGAATCTGTGTAAAACTGCACAATGCACACTAGTAACACAGTCATTTTTGGGAATTTTTGCACCTGATTTTCAACATGGGCTTTTTAGGAGCTCCCTTCATGAACACTGGCACTGTCATTTTGTTAACCGGTCCAGAAAGATGATTCTACATAGTGACGACAAACTCACCTTTTGGGACTGATTAATGAAATGACAGTGACAGTGTTCATGAGGTGGGGTCCCAAGATCCCCATGTTGAAAATTTGGGGTACAAAATCCTAAAAATGGCTCAGATATCAACCTAAGTTGAAAACACCATTGAGAGCCATAATAAAAGCTTACCTTGATTCCAGCTTGTGGATGGTCTTTGAAGAGTGCAGATGTCTCCCAAGTCCAGAAAGGATTGTTGCTTCCAACTTCCAGAGATAAATACGGGTGGGGGATGCGTAGAAGTGGGTGCTCAGTGGGTTGGTGGGGATAGGGGAGGCAGGACTGGGGAGATAACGAGGGACCATTTTATTTATTACAGGTTTAAATAAAAAGATATCAGGGACCATTTTCTTTATTTACAGGAATATCTAAAGTAAACATATGCACACTGGGGTGGGCTTCCAATGTGCCACATGAGTTAGAGGGGAAGATACCAAATGCCAACAGGGGGATTGGGCATCCCCGTTGGCAATGGAAGTTGTCTCAAGGAGATGTTTGACATCAGGAGTTGGCATACCGGTGTTGGAAAAATAATAACTATTAGGTTGGAACACTGGGGGTGGGCTCCACAGTGTGCCACAGTAGTGGAGGGCAGTATAAATGCCAACTCAGGGATTGGGCACCCCGACATCTGCAAAAGCTAGCACTTCGATGCGGGATTCTACATCAAAAATGACAGGATGCAGGATTATGCATCAAAGTTAAAAAAGTATGTTTGGGGACTGTTTTCCTGTTTTTTAGTGACATAAGACAGATTTGGGGACACTGGGAGTGGGCTCTCTAGTGTTCCACAGTTGTTTTTGGAGGTCGGGGTGCTGACCTGCACCTGTACCCTTTGGCATATAATCCTATGCCAGACAGCTGCTCCAACATATAATTGTATGCCCATTACTAAGCTTTGGCATAAAAATTATGCCGGAGTGCTGCTCCAACTTAGAATCATATGCTGCCAGTGACATCTATTTTTTTCCCATAGAAAATAATGGGAAAAAAAAGATTAATAACTTTTGAATGGATTCATATTTTTCAGCAAACCTTCAAAAGGCACATCTGTGAGGCCAAAGTTCCCCACCCTGAAAATTTCAGCCCTGTTACTGCAGCTGTTTCTGAGATACAGGTGGACATAAAAACAGCAAAACACATAAAAATCTCTTTATTTTCAGCACTCTGTATCTCAGAAACCACGTAAGCAATTCAAACCAAACCTGAAGCAGTGTGCAAAATGTCAAGCTGATCTTTTGAACTTGCCCAAAGTTATTACCATGTAAACATTGGCATTTAACATTACGTGCTCGCACAAACCCTAACTATACTGGCGCTAACGCACCAGTATAATATAAATATATATATATGTATAGATATATATATATCTATATATATATAGATATATATATAGATATATATATAAAATTCTTTGCAAAAAAAACTGGGCTTTATCCAACATTTAGGGCTCAGGCTAAAGTGACAAAAGTAGGGAAATGTGGCTTTAGTGTTTCCAACATTAAAACTACACCCCCACCTCTGAAGCAATACAGGAGTGCAGTCTTTCTTGGGGTTGTCAACCCTAAAGCCCTCCTCATGAGGTGTATATGTTTTCAGTGTGTATGGAATGGGGTGAGATGTAGGATTGACAACCACAAGGAAGACTGCACCCCTGCTTTACTTTAGAGGTGAGGGTGCAGTTTTAGGGTAGGAAACCCTAAAGCCATATTTCTCTACTTTTGTCACTTTAGCCTGAACCTTAAATGTTGCAATAATGCAGTTTTTTGCATATAATTTCCTTACTTTCTGAGATAGTATAATTGCATCCTCATTTGTATGTGGGAGCACAGGGCCATCTAGGCCCTGAGCTCACATCCTTCACTAGATGCATACATATATGTTACTGTGGAAGCCCAGGGCCCTCAAGGCCCTGCACTTGCATTTCTATTAAAACAGGAATTAACTTTTCAGCAATGCCTTCTTATTACCCAACCTCATGAACCTGTTAATGAAAATTTTGAAATCCCCAACAAAACATGATTCCATGCCACTGCAACACCATTTTGTGCCACAGGTTCAAAAACACGGTTTAGTCAGGGTTTGATAAATGACAGCTGTCATGTTCATGAGGTGGTGTAAAGAGATGGTTATGTTGAAATTTTGGGGAAAATATTTAAAATTGCCAATGTTAAGAGCAAGCGTAGCAACATTTCAATATGTGCACATAACTTTGCCATTTTTACATATTTTTTCCAAAAATTTTCAACATAGTAATCTTATATCTCCACCACATGAACACGGGTGGTAAAAATCTTCAAATCCTGTTCAAAATGTGATTTCACCAAGCAACCGTGAAATCAACTTTCAGGCTGGATTTGCGTGATTTCACCAACATTGCTCATGAGCTGGGGTCTCAAAAAAGTCATGCTGAAAATTTGGTGTAAAAATATGCAGAAATGGCAAGTTATGCCCCAAAGTTGAAAACCCCATTGAAATGTACTGAAGTGCACTTACTTTAGTTTCTTAGATAGCAGTCAGCGGTTCCAGCAGCAAGATGTGTCTATGATCAGTGGGGACCTGTTCAAGTGAGTGAGGCATGTGTGGGAGGTATTGGGGTGTGTGGGGTGGTGGGTGCTGAGAGGGAGGTCAGGGTGGGGAGGTCAAATTGATGATGGACCATTCTCTTTTTTATACAGATTAAAAAAAACATTGAAGGACCATTATCTTTTTTTAGAGAGAATGGCAATCGAAGGAGGGGTACCACTAGACACCAGGGAAAGACAAAAGTCAAGGGGTATGATGATCAGAGGGTGGGGTGTGTCACCAGACACCAGAGAAAAAATGGCTGCAAATGAAAAAATATTTTTCCCTCATTGAAAAGGATTAAAGCCACAGAGATGGCATACTAGAGGGAGACCAGCACATGCATGTTGGTCATTGGAACCCCGTTAGCTGGATTCAGCACTTAACTTTTGGAGAAAAGCCCTTGAAATGTTCTTTTTTCTTTAAGATTATAAATCTTTTTTGTGACTTGTGATACGAAAAAAATTATCTTTTTTCATATCACAAGTCATGAAAAAAGTATTTATAATCTTAAAAAAAAGAACATTTTAAGGGCATTTCTCCAACAGTTAAGTGCTGAAACCAGCTATCGGGATCCTGGTGACCAAAATACATATGTTAGTCTCCCTCTAGTATGCCATTTTTGTGTGTTTTCAATTTTTTTTTGTTTTTGAAAAAAAAGGAAAACAAGATGACAGTATACAGAAAATGTCACAAAAAGGATTCCCCATATGAAAACTTCATACAGCTATTTTGAAGTGCTTACTAAGCATGCTCAGAACCTGAATGTTTAACATTTAATAACTTTGTAACAGATTAATATTTTTTTCACCAAACCAGTGAAAGGCACTTCTGTGGGCCAAGCCCTTTCTACTCTAAACATTTCAGACCAAAATTCCAAAATGTCAGGGCACAGTAGGATGACAGAAAAAAAAACAGAAAAAAAATGTAATTTCTTTTACATTTTTTGCTATTCACATCTCAGAATCCACACATCCAACTTAAATGAAACTTGACACGTCAAGAGATCTACACCATGAGACAGTACATGCACAATTTTGTGCAAAGCTGTTAAATGGTTGTGAATTTATTAAAGTGCAACATTTGAGGGTTAACATTTTTTTTTATTTAGTTGTTTAACCAGGTATAGCACACTAAGCTGAAAGCTTTTTTACAGGAGTGACCTGGGAGCACAAGGAGATTAAGTGACTTGCTCACGGTCACACAGTATGCAAGTGGAAGCTGTGGGATTCAAACCCAGGTCTGATCTGCTGGATGTCACCAGATTTGCAGCTCAGAGCCTTACACCACTGCACTATTCTGCCTCCTATTTAACATAAAACATTAAAGTTCCTAAGTACCTACTCAACCCTAAATATAGTAGTGCTACCCTGCCACTATATATGTATATGTGTGTGTATATGTATATATATATATATATATATATATATATATATAGAGAGAGAGAGAGAGAGAGAGAGAGAGAGAGAGAGAGAGAGATCTTTGCAAAACTCTTTGTTAATGCACCAGTTAGAGTTCAAGTTAATGTCACAAAAGTAGGGAAATGTGGTTTTAGGTTTTCCAACCCTAACTCCCCACCTGCACCCTCCCCCCAGCAGCAAAAGGAAAATACATTAGGGTTTTGGATCGCCTCTTCTGAGTCTTGGAGAATCAGTGGTGGGGTCTTTCTTGGATTGTCAACTCTAATGTTCACCCCTCCCCCCAGTCCGCAGCCTCCTGTATGAAGTAGAAAGCAAAAGGTACAGCTCCAAGCCAGTGCATCTTAGTGATTCACTTTTTAAAGGTAGAAAAGTATTTCACACCACATGTTGCCAACACAATCTGTTCTTTAAATTTGATGGACTGCATCTAACTAAGGAGGGAATCAGTGCATTGGGGCAGAAGTTTGACGTCTTTGCAGAATATTTAAACTAGCAAATGGGGAGAGGGGTGCAGCACCCCATACGTCGAATGGGAAGAACACCCCTCCCCCCTCAGCTAGTGGTCAAACAAGGATTCAGCATGTTTTCAGTTCATTTGCATCACCAGGTAAGAAAAAAGGTTTGTCTCCCCATACGACGTGACAGGGTAATGCCAAACCCTCACCCAACAACCAACACAATCGAAATCTGGCCAATGGAAAATCATGTACACAAATGCTCACAGCCTGGGAAATAAGATCCTAGACCTGCAGGCAATAAATGTCAGAGGCTAAACTGGACATAGTAGCAATTAGTGAGATGTGGTTTACCAGTAACCACACTTGGGAGACTTCAGTACCTGGCTATGTATTGTTCAGAAGAGACCAAGGTGCAAAAAGGGGGGGAGGAGTGGCCCTGTAAGTCTATGAAAATATCAAAGCTACAGAAATTCAGAATACACATAAGGAGCCCGAAGAACTGTGGGTCACCCTGGAAACAGGAAATGGGACAGCCATAAGAACTGGGGTTGTCTACAGGCCCCCAGACCAGGGGGAGGACAGAGACACATTACTGTTAGAAGATATACAAAACATGACAGCTAAAGGGGAGGTTCTGATAATGGGAGACTTCAACATGCCGGATACAGATTGGTCAATACCAGCAGGAACATCTGCCAGAACTAGACACATAGTGGATTCCCTGCAAGGGGAGGGCCTCAAACAACTGGTACAACAACCCACAAGAGACAGGGCTATTCTAGATCTAATACTGACTAACAGGGAAGGGATCACAGATCTCCAGGTAGAAGGTCACCTGGGGGCCAGTGACCATCACATAGTATGGTTCAATTTGGCTACTACATCTAAATCATCCCATTCCACGGCAAAAATATGGGACTTCAGAGGAGCTGACTTTGATAAGATGGCCAACAGAGTTAAGCTAGCCCATGCAAAAAAAAAAAAACACAGGTGAGGGGGTATAGGCAAAGTGGGCAAGCATTAAGGATGCAATACTTGAAGGAACATCCCATTGTGTTAGACAGAAAAGGAAGTGCAAAAGAAGAAGGAAACCACTTTGGTTCTCAAATACAGTAGCCGAAAGGTCAGAGCAAAGGCTGGCCTTCAGGAAATATAAAGGAACACAGCGGGATGAAGATAGGGAGGCATACCAAACTGCCCTAAGGGAAGCAGGAAGGCAGTAAGGCAGGCAAAGTCCCAAACTGAGGAAACACTACACGAACAGTAAAAGAAGGTGACAAGACTTTCTATAGATACATTAGTGAAAGGAGAAAGTCCAGAGGGGTATTGCTAAGCTTAATGGAGAAAAGGGAGCATGTGAGGAGGAGGACCATGTAAAAGCATTTATCCTAAATAGATACTTTTGCTCAGTATTTACTGAAGAGAAGGTAGGGCAGGGCCCACAGCTCAGCACCATGGACACGGGGGGAGGGAGGTGAGCACTACTCCCTTCACAAAAGAAAGGGTCCTACAAGAGCTTGCTAAGCTTGGGGTGGACAAGGCAATGGGACCTGATGGCATACATCCCGGGGTACTTAAGGAGTTAAAGGTGGAACTAGCAGAGCCATTAGCAGAACTGTTTAGTGAGACTCTGAGCACAGGAGAGGTCCCAGAAGACTGGAGAAGGGCTCATCTGATCCCACTCCACAAAAGCGGTAGCAGGGAGGAGGCAGGGAACTACAGACCAGTCAGTCTTATCTCAGTAGTGGGCAAGATTATTGAGGCACTCCTTAAGGAAAGGATAGAGCAACACCTGGAATCCATAGGGGCACAGGATCCAAGACAGCGTGGGTTTACAAAAGGAAGGTCCTGTCAAACTAATCTCTTAGATTTCTTGACTGGGTAACCAGAGTGGTGGACCAAGGGGAGCAGTTGATGTCGCCTACCTTGACTTCAGCAAAGCTTTTGACACTGTTCCACATAGAAGATTGATAAATAAGCTGGGTAGGCTTGGGGTGGGTCAGAAGTTGGTCAACTGGGTGGCAAACTGGTTGACGGGCAGAAAACAGAGAGTGGTGGTGGTAAATGGTATACAGTCAGAAGAGATGCTAGTCACAAGTGGGATACCTCAGGGATCAGTCCTGGGGCCAGTCCTCTTCAACATCTTCATTAGTGACCTTGTAGATGGACTAGAGGGTAAGGCTTGTCTGTTTGCAGATGACTCCAAGATCTGCAACAGAGTAGATGATCCAGATGGGGTGGGCAGAATGAGAAGATATCTGGATAAACTAGCAAAATGGTCAGAAGAGTGGCAACTGGGATTTAATGCAAAGAAATGCAAGATCATGCACATAGGGAAGAGAAACCCTGAAGCCACCTATAGTTTGGGAGGGGAGTTGCTAGCAGTCACCAAGGAAGAAAGAGACTTGGGCATCATCATCACTGATGGCCTGAAGTCATCCAAGCAGATCTCTAAAGCAGTAGGTAAGGCTAGGGGGTGTTAGAGTGTATTAGGAGGTGTATCACAAGTCATAAGAGGGAGGTAATAATCCCTCTTTATAAGACACTGGTTAGGCCCCATCTGGAGTACTGCATGCAGTATTGGAGGTCACACCTTCACAAGGACATTAACCAAATTGAGGCAGTCCAGAGAAGGGCAACAAAATGGTGCAGGACTGCATCAGAATACATATGAGGACAGATTAACAGAGCTCAATATGTATACCCTTGAGCAAAGGAGGAGAGAGGTGATATGATCGAGGCATTCAAACACCTTAGGGCATTAACAAGGTGAAAAAGTCTAACATGTTTAGATATAAGAAAAATAGCAGGACAAGAGGACACAGCATGAGATTAGAGGGGGGCCGATTAAGGGGTAATGTGAGGAAATTCTTTTTCACAGAAAGGGTGGTGGATGGATGGAATGGCCTACCTCAAGAAGTGGTGGCTATGAATACAGTGCAGGGCTTCAAACAGGCATGGGATAGGCATAAGGGAGCAATACAAATGAGTATGAATAGATAGGCCACTGACAGAGCAAAGGCCAATGGCACATTTATAAGGTAGAAAAAGAAATGGGCAGACTGGAGGGGCCTTGCAGTCCTTATCTGCCGTCAACTTCTATGTTTCTACAGTATGTTTCTATGAAGCTTTCTTCATGTCTGATGGGGGGGATAAGAAGTGATAACCCCAATAAGACCCCACAACTGATTATCCAAGACTCTGGAGACCCAAAACCCTAATATTGTTTCCTTTTCTGCTTGGGGGGGGTGGGGGGTAGTTAGGGTTGAAACCCTAACACTACATTTTCCTTCTTTTGTGGCATTTACTTGAACTCTGGTGCATTAACAAAGATTTTTTTACAAATAATTTCCTTTCTTTTTGAGATACTGGAATTGTATCCTCATCCATGCAAGTCTCTTTGGGACCTGCATAAACAGATACAGGCATGCAGAGCCCTTTAGACCTACACCAAGAAAAAGCCCCATCCATCTATGGAGGTGCCTCGTAGCTCCTGCACTTCTGTGCTGTGATGGATGTCCAGATTTTGTGGAGCTGTCTGGTGGGCTTCAAAAGCAGAGGGCCCTCTGGTACCTGTGCTTCCATGTGGCTAGAGATACAGACACACAAGGTAAAGAGTCCCTCTGTCAGCCAATGCAAAGGGCCCTCTGCCACCCACAGGTGTGAACATGCAGGTCTCTATGCCAAGAAATGAGTTGTCTTCACTATATGGTACCTGGCCCATGTGAGCAAACCTGCCTTTCATTCCTTGGCTCGGGGAGGGGCTTCACCTTACAGCATTATCCAGCACCATCATTCTATGTAGCTGGGTTACTGAATTCACCCCCCAAACTCAGATCACCAGCACAACTTTACAAAGCATACTTGCTAGGTTGAAGACTAGCACTACACAAAGTTTCTTAATTATTATATATATATTTTTTTTAATTTGGACCCACATTTTCAAGACAGTCATTTTACGACTTCCTTTATAAACATGAAATGCAACATTTATAGTATATTGTCCAAAACATCATTTCACACCACAAGTGCAAAAGCACATCTCACTTAGGATTTAAAAAATGACACTTGTTATACTCATGAGGTGGTGAAAAATGTCTATTTTGAATGTTGGGTTGAGTTAAAATATTGAAAATAAGTGAAATTATGAGTGAATGTAGATATACTGCAATGTTCACTCATAAGCTGGGCATTTTGCCATATTCATGCAAAAAATATTCAGCATAGCCTCATTACTCCACCACATGAACACAGTAGGTGAAAAGTTTCAAATATCCAGAGAAACTTCATTCTGTGCCACTGTGCAAAAATGTATTTAGGCCAGGATATGAAAGAAAGGCAGCTGTTATGTTCATGAGGTGGTACTCTGCTGAAAATGTGGGGTCAAAATATTGAACATTATCAAAGTTACGAGTGAGCATAGAAACATTTTGATGTACTATATGCTGATAACTTTGACAGTTTTACATATTTTGACCCCAGATTTTCAACTTAGCCTTCTTATGTCCCCCACCTCATGAGTAAGGGCAGTGAACATTTTCAAATCCCATCTGAAACATTAGTTTGCAAAGTAACCATGACATCACCATTTGGGTCAGATTTGCATAATGCTACCACCATTTGTCTTTGGGGGGGGGGCTGTCCCAAAAAGGCCATGTTGAAAATTTGGTGTAAACATATTCAAAAATGAGAAAGGCATGTATCAAAGTTAAAACCCCGCTGAAATACATTTAACCAAACTTAACTTATTTGCTCATATCTCAGTTGTCAGTTCAAGCATCAAGACGAGTCTTTGATCAGAGAGTGGATCTATGCCAGGGACATGTTCAGGTGAGTAACGGTGCATGGGGAGATGTGGGGTTCCGGGTGCTGAGTGAGAGGTTGGGAAAGGGGGTGTGGAGTTGGGGGATATGTGTATGTATGTATGTATGTGGAGGAAGAATCAGATCAGCGAGGGACTGTTTTCTTTTTTACAAGTGAAAAGAAAAATCACCTAGGGATGTTTTTTTTTATCATAGGGGACAGTCACAATCCTACACCAGGGGTTGAGTACCCCAGTGTTGTATTTCTGTTCAGCAGCACTTGGAATGGAAACCCTGGTGCTGCCATGTACATATTGGGAATATGGGTAGACAACCTAGAGGGGAAGGGGTCAACAGAATTGGTACCAGGTGTGTGCACCCTGATCCACTAACATAAACAGTTTGAAGGGGGATGGTGACTTGAAGGGGAGGGGGGAGAAAGAAGCAGTACCAGGGGTGGACTTTCCAATCTATTTAATAAAAATGTTTAAATGCCAACTGTTTGTCGATATGCATCACATGTGGAAATGCATTGGTCACTGCAACTAACATGATTCATGGCCAAGCAATTCTTCCAGGGAAATATTGTTTAAAACAAACATGTTTTAGTTATTGAACTGTAACCAGGCTAAATTGCACACTGCAGCACCTGTTTGGGGGGCCCATTACTCTTTATGTAAACGGCTTATTAAAATATTGCTGCAAGCTAGCAGCTCTTGAGCAGATCCCGCATGCATTCAATGAGCATGTCAGTTCTCAGCCTGCTGCACCCTCCTTCTCCCACCATCTTGGGATAGCTTTGAGGTTTGATTCTTACAGGCAGCACATTTACTCTCCAGAGTGATGAGGTACATTGCAGTTTGCTCACAATAGATCTTGCAGCAGAGAACTAAAGAGACTAAAATCTAAGCACAATATAATAAGCACTCTGCATGCTAATTGACATTTGTTGAACATGATTGGGAGGGTACCCTGTAGGATTGCATGTATGATTGGGGAGCAGCATTTTTTTTTCTGAAGACTAATTTGTTGGTTTTCTAGTCTTGCAGCTTTTTGGCTAAGAATTATGAAACAGCTAGCTAGAGATATAGATAGATGGAGAGACAGACAGGCAGACAGACAGAGACAAAGACAGAGGGAGGACAGAGACAGACATCACAAGGGATTGATGGCTCACTGCTTCAGCTGAAGCCAGCAGCATGACTTCAGCTGTGGATCAACATTCAAGAAAGTCCCTCTGCACTCATACAGAGAATGTGAGTCAATGGCTCCTCTTGCTAACCCTGAATTCCCCCTGGAATTTGGGGTTCCCCGGAAAGGTACTTCTGACTATTGTTTTAAAGACAAACAAACACTAGAATCTAGCTAAATGATCCGTTTAGCTAGGTTCAGGTGTTTGTTTTTTTTAATTGCATAATTTTCATGTATTTTCCATGTTTTGTTTAGTTTGGGGGGAAGGGGAACAAGATGGTGTCCATCACAACATGAAAACTTTTGTTGTGCTGTGAGAAGCAAGTGGTGAGGAAAAAAATTATCTGTGACATGGAAGTTTTTTGTGTTGTATCAGAATGTTATATAAAAAAACCTACTGAGCATGCTCAGAACAGCAAAACAAAAAAGGCAGGGACGTTATAGCCTTATAACTCTGGAACTGTTTAATGTGTTTTAACATAACCTTCCAACAGCACTACCTTGGCACAGCTCACTTCTTCCCTGAAAGTTTTGGAAAACAATTCCATTCCGTGTAAACACTACATGAGAGCTAAACCAAAAACCCATGTTAAGTACTGGAAATGTCAAACATTTATAGGAGCATGAAATATGCATATCTCAGAAACTGCAAAATCTGCTGGCATGAAACTTTCCACATTTATAGACCTTGCCTATTACACAATGTGTGTATAATTTCAGCTAATTTCAGCAAACACTGGCAAAGCTCTTAAGGTACAAAATTAAGGGCTTAACATAGAACTTATTGCTCAATCTTGAATATACTGGCACTACCGAACCAGTATATGCCTTATGCCTGCTTCACAAATCGATAATAGGCCACCATGCAGTATAAGATCTCTTCTTCTCTTACTCCCAAATAGACCACAAACCTGTCCCTGCTTATCTACTGTAATTGTAACCTACTAAGTGCACCCTGTTGTAATCTTATACTCTAGACAATATATATTGTTACTTTGAAGGTGTACATTCATACCCTTCTGAAACTGTGTATTTATGTTTATACTTATCACATATGGAGCAATTGTACTTTTATGTAAATATTTACTACTTGTTTAGATAAAATAACATGCATCATAAAATGGTCATTTACTGCAGCATAAAAAATGACTGGTGCTACTGAATCTTGTTTCCCTTCCAACAGAAGCCTCTTGTTAATTAGGTGGTGTACCTAGAACAGATTAATCTTGAGTAGAAGCAGTAAATAAGTAATAAATCTGTGCTGCATCCAGTGCACTGTGACCTCCCCCCAATATGCAGTGTCATGACTGCAATGTTGTGCAGCTCAAAACAGAAAGCATATTTATAGTTATAAGATTACTGTGAAGATCCAAGAGTTTAAACATAAGCTCTACAGCTTTCCTAAAAGTGGGAGAGGAGGCAGGACCACAAGTTGATCATCAATAGCCATTTCCAAAATACTTGTGTGAAGACAAAGGGCAGAAATTCTTGCTTTCAAAGGAAAATTACATACAAATCACAAAACCACATATTGTGCATTGCGTTTTTGTTTCTCTGATGATCCCTAGTGATTTTTTTATTTTATTTATTTATTTCTTAATACATATCAGAATTTACAACCTTTGAGTCACAGACTCCTTTACAAAGGCTCCACATCAGAAGATTACAGAGGCATTACATAAGACAATTTACATAGAGTAGAAAAGAATAACAAGTGTTTACAATGAATTTTTTGGAAAACAAAAGACAGAGACATCAAATTCTTAGGGCACTGGGGCAACCAGCAGAGCCTAGGTGAGAGCTTCTTACTAACAGTGTATCATTTTCAGCAAGACCAGCATAGAGAATGGTCCTTCGTCCAAGGACATGGCCTATCCGCCAATCTAAGAGGGACAACAGCAGTCACAGGCAGCCTCCTGCTGCATGTTGATCTGAAGGAGGAATTTGTAATGGCCAAGTTTGGGGACTGAGCGTATGGGCATGGGGAGTGCATTGGACCAGAGTGGAGCCCTACACCGGAAGGTTCTCTGTCCCAACAAGGTTTTGCAGAGGGGGACATGAAAGGTGGATTTCTCAGAGTGGCGCATGTTTTGGTGAAATGAGCCAGTTTCAGTAGGGATGTGAGACAAGGGGGGGCTGAGGCCTGTCCTAATTTTTTGGGCAAAGAGACAGGTCTGGTATTTCAGTCACCCATCAAAATGGAGCAAGTTGGTGCAGGCGTAAAGCGTACATGTGTGGGTCAGACAGTCACAGCTGGTGGCCAGCCAGCAGGCTTTATTCAGAGCAGTCCTGACTTTATCAAGGGCTGTGTTGTCAGCTGCATCATAGAACAAAATTCCGTAGTCAATGAGCGAGAGGCTGGATGAGGAGATTACCTGCTTAAGGGCATTGGGGGAAGGCAGTGTTTGTAGCGGCATAGGAGCCCAATGCGTGTGCAGACAGCCGAGGTTAGGAGGTGGACATGTTCATGATATGTTAGCCCTGAGTTGAGTGTGACCCAAGGTACTTAAAAGAAGTGACTTACTTCAGTGTTACATTACAGATATTTTTTATGAGCGGGGGTGGTGTGAACTGTTCTTGTTTTGGGGGTGGGCAAATAACATTGTTTTAATTTTTTTGTAGCTGAGTACAAGTCCATGGTCAATGAACCATGACTCAGCCTCAGTGAAGGATTTTTGAAGCGACAGTTGGAGGGTTGTAGGGTCAGGGTGGGTGTGGAACAGCACTGCATCTTTATAGAAAGAGTTTACCAGAGCACGCACTCAGGAGGGTGTTGAGAAATAAGCTTGAATAAAAAGAGGACTGAGAATGGATCCCTGTGAGACCCCTGATGTAACTGGGAGGGGAGAGGACAGGGTATTGTTAATTCTTACTTGTTGTGTTCTGCCAGTAAGATAGTCATGGAACCAGGAGAGGGCACCTTGTGCCAGGTCGAGGTGGGTAAGGGAAGATAGTAGCAGTGAGTGGTGAACAGTGTCAAAAGCTTTTGACAGATCTATGAATACAGTGCCTGCTAGTTAAACAGCATCTAGAGATGTGTGAAAGGCATTGATGAAATTCAGGAGAGCAGTGGTGGTGCTGTGGCTCTTCCAGAAGCCATGTTGTTCATGGCAAAGGAGACTGTATTTGGTTAGGTGGTCAGAGAGTTGAGTTGCAATTATTTTTTCTCAGGCTTTGGAGAGAGGTGAAAGTATTGATATGGGGTAGTAGTTACTCAGCAATGTATGGTCCCCACATTTATGGATATGTATGATAAGGGTAGTTTTCCAGTTTTCAGGGAAACAACCTAGTGATAGGGAGTGATTTAGGAGAGCTGTGAGTGGGTGGAGTACCTCATTAAAAGTCAATCTCAACAATTGGCAGGAAAGTTCTGCAACCTGTGTCTGTAACAAGTTTTATTTTCTCTGCTAGTTTTATGGCCCATGGTGGTAGCCATTCAGGCTTTTCTTATTGCCTTTGAGCTGCTGGAATTTTCCCAGAATTCCTCTGAGAATGATGTCACTTCTAACTTGCACAAGAACTAAGAGCCCAGGATCCTAGTTATAATCTGGTAATAACAATATCTAACAGCAGCTGCTTGAGAAAGTTAACTGCTTTGAAAAAAATATTTGCCCTCCAGCCTCTGCCGAAGTCAGAATGTTTTAAGTTCCATCTGTTGTTATTCTGGAGGTGTGACAATTTTCTTTGTAAAGTGCCGTCACTGGGTGATAATAATGCCAGTACACATTTGATGGACACAGGTCTAATTTACACCAGGGGCATTCTAGGAAAATTCCAACAGATTAAAGGCGTTTAAAGAAGCCTGTATGGCTACCCCCAAGGGACATAAAACTGGCAGGGAAGAGTAAAGAAAAAAAATTGTTATAGACACATGGAATGAACACCAGGAATCATCAGAATAAATAAAAACACAATGCACAACATGTAAGGACTAAGACATGATAAGCTGTTGTTTATGAGCTGATAAGAGCACACCCCAGGTGCATAATGAGGCACGAGGCGCTTGCACTGAGTGCCTTTAGCACCTGGGAAGTGCTCTTATCAGCCCATAAACCACATTTCTAAGTGTCTTATTCCACTTATAAAATGGCCCCCCCATAAACCTCCCTAGAGAACAAAATGTTTTTTTAATATGCTAAAAAGTGTTAACCATACAAAAGAGAGAAAAATAGTTAATCTGTACTGCAGTTACAAACCCTATATATGACATCCAGCCACTAGACGGCGATGGTGTCTGTCTCTCCTCCTAATTCTGACTGTTCCTCAACACACAAACACTTCATTTTTTTTAATTCAGTTTACTTTAAGCTTTGTTTTTAGTTGCAGACTGGGTTTGTGAGCTTGTCCATTGTAGGCCACCATACAGAGATGGTGGTTATGAACACATCTGCTGGCAGGAGTAAGTATGGTTGAATGAGTGTGGTTTTTGAAAGCAGGAGAGTGGCAGCTTTCGAGCTGCAAAGTGTGAGCATACAGCAGATTAGCTCTCATGGTGTCTGCAGGCAGGGAGTTGAGGAATGTGGAATGCAGGAAGAGGGAGAGGGAGAACTGGACAGTTCAAGGAATGTAATGGTCAGTGCTTCAATGGCTCTCAGTTACGGTCACTGTGCCAGTGGAGGCATGGAACACAGGAAGGAATGGAATGTAATGGCCAGTGCTGCGGCATCAAAGGGGCATACTGAGGAGGAAAGCCCTGGATGAGCGGCCTGCAAGAAACTTTTTCAGTTTACTTTGTTCATGTATTGTGCTACATGGGAAGCCATTGATCTCGTAGTTCTGTTTGGAGGAGTTAAGCAGTCTAGGTCACAGTCAGTGGTGAATGTGGAGGGTGCTGAGGAATGCTGCAGGGAACAGAGATGAGCTGCAGTGAGGGGAGTGAAGGAACGCAGCAGGGAATGGAACTGTAGCTGGGACAGTTAGTGGGAAAGCTGTGGATCAACACCCTGCCACAAAGTTTTCACAACAGAACTGGAAATTTAGGTCAGTTTCTTCTTTTAAGAATTTGAATTTTGAAGGTGGTGGTGGTGGGTGGGGGGGGGTTAAGACTCTGATAGGATGAATGCTTTCTGTTGGTGGTAGTGCAATAGCTGCACTGGGAGAATTGCTTCAACCAGGCATTGATAACTCTGTGTGATGCGTTTTGGTTGGCTTATGAAGTACCATTTGCCAGTATATGTCCTGATAAGGACATGACAAATTGTACCTCTTAGCCAATCAAAATGCAGGAAATTTGCTACCCATTTTATTAGTGTTTTTTTATCAGTTTTGAATGTAGTTTTCTTTTAAGTATAAAAAGTTGCTTTTTTGGTGAAGTTTTCTTGATCATCCGCTAAGTGAATAGTTTTTCATATTCTAAAGACAACCAGTACACATAAAACCAAAACTGTTACTAGCTAAACACTGTGTTGGTTGTACAGGCAGCCTTCATTAGGGACAGAAAAAAATACACTAAACTATAGAATCAATTAACTTAGAATGTTAATGACCACACTAATGACATTTTAAAATTTTGCAAAACAACTGTTTCAATTTGCATACATTATTGATGCATGTGTCCATGTTACCATAAACAAAAGCTGTCAAAAAGGACTTTCCTATAAGTGAGAGAAAGAGCAGTCCATAAAAAATCCATTTGTCATCAGTATCATGGTAAAAGACTAAAAACATTTATAGGGCAACACCTGTGAACACACCAGAATGTTGAATCCTTATCCACAAACATGTTTTATGGGAAAAATCTTTTAAAATATAACATGTAATGTCACAGTAACCCAGTAATGTAGCTGCAGTCTGTTGCAGTGTGATATAAAAGCCCACAGATTCAGAAATGAAACTTGGTCCTTGGCTTCTGGGTTGTTGGTGTGAGGACACATCAGGGAGTTCATGGACTTAAGGATCGATGGATGGTCTTTTGGTTTAGTTTCACTACTGTGCCTTATCCAGGCAGAACCATGGACCACAAAATGACAAAATGCATCAGCTATACCAGCTGGAGAAAAGGTATGAGATGCTTCTGTCTTGCATGGGCTAGGAGTGTGGTTGAGGACTATAAACACATAGACAAGATAGCTGTGCAGCCCTGACCAAGTTTCCAGTAACATGAGGAAGTATAAGGCACCAAGGAAGGGAGGCAGGCACTAGTCAATTTACAGAGGAGTGAGTCCTGAAGGAACTCACAAATCTGAAAGTGGATAAGGCAATGGGGCCATATGGGGTCCATCCAAGGATACTGAGTGAACTCAGGGAGCTATTGGCTGCACTTCTGACAGTCCTGTTCAATTTCTCACTGGAGTGGTTCCGGGAGACTGGAGATGGGCAGATGTGGTCCCACTTCACAAAACTGGTAGTACAAAGGAGGCTGGCAACTACAGGCCAGTCAGCCTGACTTTGGTGGTGGGGAAACTATTGGAATCAATACTGAAGGAAAGGATAGTAGAATACCTTGAATCCAATGGCTTACAGGACCTGAGATAGCACCGATTCACACGGGGAGGTCTTTTCAAATGAATCTAATAGATTTCTTTTACTGGATGTCCAGGGTAGTGGATCAGGGAGGAGCTATGGATATGGCCTACCTAGATGTCAGTATGGCCTTTGACACTATTCCACATAGGAGATTAGTAAGCAAGTTGTGTAGCCTAGGAGTGGGGCCAAAGGAGGTTAGCTGGGTAAGAAATTGACTAAGGGATAGGAGAAAGAGGGTGGTGGTAAACAGAGTTCACACTTACGAAGGGAGGGTGTCTAACAGGGTACTGCAGAGATCTTTATTAGTGACACTGCAGAGGGTCTGGATGGAAAGGTCTGCCTGCTTGCAGATTACACTAAAATCTGCAACAAGGTAGACACTCCGGGGGGGGGGGGGTTAGAGGGGATCTGAAAAAGTTAAAGGAGTGGTCAAGGGTATGGCAACTGTGCTTCAATGCAAAAAAGTGCAAAATCATGCATTTGGGGCTAAGAAACCAGGAGCAGAGTACAAATTGTGAGGAGAGGTATTGATAACCACCGCACAGGAAAGAGACCTGGGGTTATCAAATCTGATGACCTAAAGGTGGCTGAGAAGTGTGACAAGGCAGTCAGGAGAGCTAGAAGGATGCTGGGGTGCAGAGGGAGGGGTTTCACAAGCAGAAAGAGGGAGGTAGTATTACCCTGAATAGATCACTGGTGAGATCTCACCATGCATATTGTTTCCAGTATCAGAGACCTCATCTCTGGAAAGATATAGAAATAGTGGAGGTGGTCCAGAGGAGGGCAACTAAAATGGTGCAGGGTCTGCATCAAAAGCTCTATGAGGAAAGACTGAAGGACCTCAATACGTATACCCTAGAGGAAAGGAGGAGGGGGGGATGATAGATATTTTCCAATGCCTCACAGGTATAAATAAGGTTCAAGAAATAAGTATTTTTCAGAAAAAAGATGCTCAGGGACAAGGGGTCCTGTTATGGAGCTGGAGGGGGTAGACATAGGGAAAATGTGAGGAAGTACTTCTTTACGGAGAGGTTGGTGGATGGCTGGAACAGCCTCCCAGAAGTGGTGATGGGGGCCGAAACTGTAACGGGGTTCAAGATGCAGGAGCTAGGCATAAGGGAACCTTACTGATAAGAGGTGGGCGGATAAGCCAGAGTCAAGTAGGGTCTGCAATGATACAATAGGTAAGGAAAAACAGGCAGCCTAGGTGGGCCAAGCAGTCCATATCTGCTGTCAAATTCTATGTTCTTGTGTTTTTAGGTTAATTGATTCCCGGGACCAAACTGTGATCCTATCTGAGGAAAGCAAGTGACAAATGGAGTTAAAAATAATACAAATTGGCAAAAAAGACACAGATGGACAGCCATCCTTATATTGGAGCACTCAGGATTTCACCATAATACTTCTTTGTTGGGGATTGTTTTGTTTAAATTAGAGATGAGCTGATCCCAAGGTATGATTTGGTAAAGCACCTTAATTAGAAAACAAAAATTTATTTTTTTAAACTAATCGAATAATGTAGTTCAGATATGCAGATTCCCTGATTTCCATCAAAGATATTAGAAACCAGCCCTTAATTCTCTCCCTTTATACTTTACCAGCCCAGAACCTGGCTACAGAATCCTACTTGTATTTCCCTAGCTTCAAATAAATGGCCTCCTAGCAACTCAGATTACTAAACTATGATTACGAGTTCAATCTTCTAATCTGGCTACCAAATCCCATCTATTGCTACCAACTTCCATAAATGGCCTGGCCAAAATTCTACTGACTGTTTCAATAAGGGCCATCTCTCTCTCCCATTCACAATTGAACTCCATGTTACTGTACTGCATGTTGCTAACTGACACTACTTTCTTCTTCCATCCTCTGAAAGCTATTTAGGTCAGTAGGCCCCACATTTTCAGTCATGGACTAATCATAGTTGTACATGGTTAAACCATGATTATACAGTATGTGGTCAAAGACCATGGTTATTCATGGTTTTTCCACAATTTGAAATGTGATTATTGCAACAGCTTGCTATGTATACCTGTCACTCTACTTTTCCTATTTTATTTTGTTTTTTGGTTTTTCAATTCTTTCTGAATAAGTATCAGTTAGAATTAGGAATGGGTGAACCAGTTCAAGAAAAACCCGAACCTCTACGAACTGGCAATATTTTAATAAATCTAAACTTTTTCTGCAGTTTGGATTGGTTCAGAAACCTCTGGTTTTCATTTACCACTTGTATCTAGTCGACCCCCAACCCCAATTTTCCTTTTCCTTCATGTCTAGTGGACCTCCTCCCTATCCCTGCTCGATCTGCTGTAATAATAATAATAAAGAAAAGCATATCCTTCAATAAATTTTCCTGGTGTCTAATGGACCCCGCTCCATATCCCCTATGATCCCTTGTCATAAAAAAAAATGTCCCCATATTCTCTGGCATCTAGTGGACCCCCCACTCTGGCAGGTACTGCCCCCCCACCGTGATGCAGAGTGGGCAACCGGCACAGCCCTCCTCTCTCCACCATGGCCGGCTGTTCATCTGACTGAGCAATGAATGAGCATGCACTAGTACACGCACATGCTCATTCATTTCCAGCTCCTGCTCATTCTCTGAAGTCTTTCAGTGGAGCAGAGATGAGCAGAGGTCTGTTTCAGTCACTGGTGGAGGGGGTGGAATGGGGGGATAGCATTGTGGATCCCGGGGGGGGCAGGATGGGGAGGAACGGTCCCTCCACTAGTGACCATAAAAGACCTCTGCTGACTTCTGCACCCAAAGACCTCAGGGAATTAACAGGAACTGGCAATAAATGAGCACATGCTTGTACTAGTATGTGTTCATTTATTGCTCAGTCAGACGGGAAGCTGGCCTTGGTTGAGAGAGGTGGGCTGTGCCAGTTGACCAGTCTGCATTAGGGTGGGAGGGTCCGCTAGACATCAGGGAAATTTACTGAAGGATATGCTTTGTTTTTGTTTTTTACTACAGTGGATCGATCAGGGATAGCAAGGGGGGGGGGTCCTCTAGACACCAGGGAATACTGGGGACACTTTTCTTTTATGACAGGGGACCAGGGATAAGGAGGGGGTCCACTAGACACCAAGGAAAAGTTTATAATTTATTTTTAAATAATGGGGGTGCTCGGGGACAACTACAAAGTTTCCCTAATGCTGCAGCATAAAAGGTTTTAAATGATCTGGATAAGGATAAGATAACCATCCAAACCTTTTGATCCTTGTCAGAACCTTTCAGAACCACTCAGCCATCTCTAGTTAGAATGTAGCAGTTAAAGGGACAAAGCTAGCATTTCCTGGAGAGGGGAGTCAGGATTCTTATCAGAACAGACCCTATTGCTCTTATGGAAATTTACTACCTGTGTTGTCCATTCTCATGACAGGACCCCTGGATAATTTATGGCTTAGGCTTAGAAAGTGTCTTTGGATGTCAGGAAGCAGCTAGCTAAACCATGCATTCCTGCTGGGCTCAGGTTTTGGGACAAAAAACAGATATCTGTGTATATGCCAAGCCTGAAGCCTAGATCACAATAGTTGTTTTTTTTTTAATATGGATCCTGTTCCAGACACAAAGAATGCTGCTTCGATGATGTCAGGTGACATACTGGAGGATGTGTCATGGTGGGACAACTGCAGAGTCTTAGGGTTGGGCAGAGCCTGAAAGAGTCAGTCAGGTCTGGGACTATGAACAGTTGACATCTACGGGTTTGAGGCTGCTCTCACTCAAAGATCGTCCTGTGTCGGTAAGCCTCTATACTTTGTGAAAATCAGAATATGTAGTAAGATTTTTTCTGTTCGATTTCTGTATGCTATGTGCAAATATTTTCTTTTCATTTCTGTACAATTACTATTCTCTATAGTCTTGCTGTAATATCCAATATTATCTTTGTAGCTAATTGGAAGTATTTCAAATATTATATTTTTACTTTATGTTTCTGTGACTGAATCCTTTGAGGTACAGTTAACTGATTTATAATTGAAAAAAAACTCTATTTCCACCTTTAAAGAGAAGGCTGCTGTTACCATAATCAATTTCTAAAGTATGGTATCCTAACCTTTGACAGAAAGGGGTAGGTCGTGTGTCCTTGAGCAAGGTGAGCAGTGGCTCTGGAAGGACTCAGATCTGGAGATAACCCCAGAGAGTGTCTGGGGTGAGTGATAACAGCTACTGATTACCATTGCAAGTATCTGGAGGGTTCAAGAAAGCTGGTAATATTGGAAAGCTGAGTTTGAGAAAGACCAGTTTGCCACAAACTACAGGCAGTGGTTTGGGATCTGAAAATGTTTTATCAGTATAAAGGTTATGTGTCCATTCACAGAACAGGATATACAAAAGGAGACTGTATATTCTGCCACTTTTGCATTTTACTTTGTTAAGCTAGGTTAAATAGATAGGAAACATTATTCCTGGGTCACATTAGAAGTGCTCAATGCTATGACTGCAGGAGATGTGACAAAAGAGAGAATTAGTCTATGATGAGGGCAAAATACAAGCAGAACTGATAACCATCCTTGAAAGCAGTGATCAAGAAAGCCATGCAAATGAGGTCAATGCTAGCCAAGGCTGTGGGATGGAGAATATGGAGAATGCAGTTATGCCAGAGTCTTGGACTGGGCAGCTGTGAAAGTAAACCAGGTACAGATGTTGGATCTGGAGTTTGCCCTGCTTAAAAAGAAGGCAAAGATTAAGAGGTGATGGATAGAGGTGGAGCTGTAGATGATAAGGCTGGAGGCAGAGGAGAAGTGAAAGGCTGAGAAGTGGGAGAAAGAATGCAAGCACAAGATTCAGCAAGAGGAGCAAGAAAAACAGTGTCAGCATTAGATCTGGATGAAAGAGAGTTAGCATGTGAGAGGGATGGAGAGGCTGAACCAAAGGACATAACCACAAACTGTGAGTAATGGCACGAGGAGTTTAACCCCTGAAGCCAAAATTAATCCTAAAATGTTTAACAGATATCAGGAGTGGAATGATCTTTATTTTGTTTTTAAGACCTTTCCGTAGAATGTGTGGGCAATTTGAACTGAGCAGTGCTCTTGGGCAACTCACTTATTGCCACTGCTCAAAGGCAAGGCACTAGAAGCCGTGAAACATGTGTGCAGCTAAGTGACTAGAAAGCTGAGGAGAGGATGCAAAATCTCACTCTGTCAAGGAAGTAAAATATTTATTTCTTCTGAAACAGTTTTCTAAATACAGTACCTGAGGATTTTAGAATATGGTTGTTCGATAAAACTCAAGAGCTCTGTGAGCAAGGCAGCTGAGAGGGATGAACATCAGTTCATACCACCCAGGTCATCCTCTCATCACAAAGGTAATGGGGGCGAGACATCAGATGGTTTACAGGGAACCTGGGGGGTCAGTCTAAAGGTTGTGGCTGAATAAATAAAATTGAAAAGGTGGTTGTACTGCAACTGGATGATCATCTTACAACTCACAAGATCTATGATACTCTCCAGTACGGATTTAGGAAGAAGCATAGCACAGAGACTGCACTTGTCCGAGTATTGAATGACCTCCTGATGGCTAGAGATCGAAAGGTGTGTACCATTCTGGTCCATAGAAACATAGAAACATAGAAACATAGAAGCTGTCGGCAGATAAGGACCGCAAGGCCCATCCAGTCTGCCCATTTCTTTTTCTACCTTATAAATGTGCCATCGGCCATTGCTCTGTCAGTGGCCTATCTATTCATACTCATTTGTATTGCTCCCTTATGCCTATCCCATGCCTGTTTGAAGCCCTGCACTGTATTCATAGCCACCACTTCTTGAGGTAGGCCATTCCATCCATCCACCACCCTTTCTGTGAAAAAAAAAGAATTTCCTCACATTCCCCCTTAATCGGCCTCCCTCTAATCTCATGCTGTGTCCCCTTGTCCTGCTATTTTTCTTATATCTAAACATGTTAGACTCTTTCACCTTGTTAATGCCCTTAAGGTGTTTGAATGCCTCGATCATATCACCTCTCTCCCTCCTTTGCTCAAGAGTATACATATTGAGCTCTGTTAATCTGTCCTCATATGTCTTCTGATGCAGTCCCTGCACCATTTTGGTTGCCCTTCTCTGGACTGCCTCAATTTGGTTAATGTACTTGTGAAGGTGTGGCCTCCAATACTGCACACAGTAATCCAGATGGGGCTTAACCAGTGTCTTGTAAAGAGGGATTATTACCTCCCTCTTACGACTTGTGATACCCCTACTAATACACCCTAACACCCCCCTAGCCTTACCTACTGCTTTAGAGGTCTGCTTGATGATTTCAGGTCATCAGTGATGATGATGCCCAAGTCTCTTTCTTCCTTTGTGACTGCTAGCAACCCTCCCAGCCTATAGGTGGCTTCAGGTTTCTCTTCCCTATGTGCATGATCTTGCACTTCTTTGCATTAAATCCCAGTTGCCACTCTTCTGACCATTTTGCTAGTTTATCCAGATCTCTTCTCATTCTGCCCACTCCATCTGGATCATCTACTCTGTTGCAGATCTTGTGTCATCTGCAAACAGACAAGCCTTACCTCTAGTCCATCTGCAAGGTCACTAATGAAGATGTTGAAGAGGACTGGCCCCAGGACTGATCCTGAGGTACTCCACTTGTGACTTGCATCTCTTCTGACTGTATACCATTTACCACCACCTCTGTTTTCTGCCTTCAACCAGTTTGCCACCCAATTGACCAACTTTGACCCACCCTGAGCCTACCCAGCATATTTATCAATCTTCTTGCGAACAGTGTCAAAAGCTTTGCTGAAGTCAAGGTAGCTACATCAACTGCCCCTTGGTCCACCACCTGGTTACCCAGTTAAAGAAATCTATGAGATTAGTTTGACAGGACCTTCCTTTTGTAAACCCATGCTGTCTTGGATCCTGTGCCCCTATGGATTCCAGGTGTTGCACTATCCTTTCCTTAAGGAGTGCCTCCATAATCTTGCCCACTACTGAGGTAAGACTGACTGGTCTGTGTTCCCTGCCTCCTCCTGCTACCACTCTTGTGGAGCGGGATCACATGAAGCCCTCTCCAGTCTTCTGGGACCTCTCCTGTGCCAGAGACTCACTAAACAGTTCTGTTAATGGCTCTGCTAATTCCACCTTTAGGTCCTTAAGTACCCCGGGATGTATGCCATCAGGTCTCATTGCCTTATCCACTCTGAGCTTAGCAAGCTCTTGTAGGACCCTTTCTTTGTGAAAGGAGTAGTGCTCACCTCCTCCCCCTGTGTCCATTTGGTGCTGAGCCAGGGGCCCCTGCCCTACCTTCCTCTTCAGTAAATACTGAGCAAAAGTATCTATTTAGATAGATGCTTTTACATGGTCCTCCTCTCACATGCTCCCCCTTTCTCCATTGCTTAACACCCCTCTGGACTTTCTCCTTTCACTAATGTATCTAAAGAAAGTCTTGTCACCTTCTTTTACTATTTCGTGCTAGTGTTTCCTCAGTTTGGGACTTTGCCTGCCTTACTGCCTTCCCTGCTTCCCTTAGGGAAGTTTGGTATGCCTCCTATCTTCATCCGCTGTGTTCCCTTATATTTCCTGAAGGCCAGCCTTTTGGCTCTGACCTTTTCGGTTACTGTATTTGAGAACCAAAGTGGTTTCCTTCTTCTTTTGCACTTCCTTTTCTGTCTAACACAATGGGATGTTGCTTCAAGTATTGCATCCTTAATGCTTGCCCACTTTGCCTGTACCCCTCACCTGTGTTTCTTTTTGCCAGGGCTAGCTTAACTCTGTTGGCCATCTTATCAAAGTCAGCTCCTCTGAAGTCCCATATTTTTGCCTTGGAATGGGATGATTTAGATGTAGTAGCCAAATTGAACCATACCATGTGATGTCACTGGCCCCAGGTGACCTTCTACCTGGAGATCTGTGATCTCTTCCTGTTAGTCAGTACTAGCTCTAGGATAGCCCTGTCTCTTGTGGGTTGTTGTACCAGTTGTTTGAGGCCCTCCCCCTGCAGGGAATCCACTATGTGTCTAGTTCTGGCAGATGTTCCTGCTGGTATTGACCAATCTGTATTCAGCATGTTGAAGTCTCCCATTATCAGAACCTCCCCTTTAGCTGTATGTTTTGTATATCCTCTAACAGTAATGTGTCTATGTCCTCCCCCTGGTCTGGGGGCCTGTAGACAACCCCAGTTCTTATGGCTGTCCCATTTCCTGTTTCCAGGGTGACCCACAGTTCTTCTGGCTCCTTATGTGTATTCTGAATTTCTGTAGCTTTGATATTTTCATTAACATGGGGCCTCCTCCCCCCTTTTGTACCTCGGTCTCTTCTGAACAATACATAGCCAAGTACTGAAGTCTCCCAGGGTGTGGTTACTGGTAAGCCATGTCTCACTAATCGCTACTATGTCCAGTTTAGCCTCTGACATTGTGCCTGCAGGTCTGGGATCTTATTTCCCAGGCTGTGAGCATTTGTGTACATGATTTTCCATTGGCCAGATTTCGGTGTGTTAGCTGTTGGGTGAGGTTTGGCATTACCCCTGTGCATCGTATGGGGAGATAAACCTTTTTTCTTACCTAGTGATGCAAATGAACTGCAAACATGCTGAATCCCTGTTTGACCACTAGTTGAGGGGGGAGGGGTGTTCTTCACATTCGACATATGGGGTACTGCACCCCTCTCCCCATTTGCTAGTTTAAATATTCTGCAAAGACATCAAACTTCTGCCCCAATGCACTGACTCCCTCCTTAGTCAGATGCAGTCTATAAAATTGAAAGAACTTTTGCTCCCAGAACTGTTGCCAGTTCCCTACAAATCTGTGTCCTTTTTCCTGGCACCAGCCCTTGAGCCACGTGTTTAGCTCCCCTATCTCCCCTCTCTGACCTTTCCATCTGCACCTCTCCCAGACTGGCAGGATCTCAGAGAAGGAGATGCGGATGAAATGGATGATAGTTTGTCACCCAGCCTGGTCAGGTGTTCTTTGGTCTCCTGACTGACCAGCTGGCGGATCATTAGTTCCTATGTGTACTAGGACATCAATGTTTTCTCCTGCTTTGTGAACAATTCTTAGCAGTGCGGTCAGTGTCTCTCCATGCTGATGTACCTGGGAGAATCTGACCATTACCCCTGGCTGGAGATGGGTATCAACTCCCCGAATCATGGAGTTTCCTATGATCAGAAGTTTTTTGGATTTCCTTTTTGCTTTTTTTGTTTTGGTTCCTGATTTGGGTGAGTTTTGTTGTGCTAGCTGCTGTGCCGCAGTGTCCTGCTCTGCAGTGTCTTCTGCCTTTTTGTTTGATTTCAGAGATAGAGGCAGATACATGTTTGTAGTGTTTATATGGTTTTTGGAGGTAATATGTTGGTCCATCTTGATCTCTCCGCAGCATTTGACACTGTAGACCATGGTGTGCTGTTGGAGCACCTGCAGCTGCTTTGTGGTCTGTCTGGTACAATCCTCAAATGGTTCCACTCTTTCCTTGCAGATAGGCTTCAGAGAGTTACCACCGAAATGTACTCCTCTTGCACTTACTCCCTGTCTTGCGGGGTGCCACAGGGCTCCATTTTGGCCCCCATGTTGTTTGCAGTGTATATGCTACCATTGGGAGATATCATCAGGTGATACAGTTTGAGTTTTCACTGCTATGCAGATGATACTCAACTGTATATGCCTTTTCTGCCTGGACAGAATGCTGCACTCTCTGTATTAAACAACTGCCTTACCGAGATCAGAACCTGGATGAGTACTAGTTGGCTGAGACTGAATCCGGATAAGACTGAAGTGCTGGTTGTGGACCCTGGTAGTCCGGGTGCGAGTATGCGAGCTGGTCAGGCACCAGGTGTTTTGCTTGATGGCATACAGCTTGCTGCTTCAGACCAAGTGAGTAACCTCGGCGTTATTTTTGATGATGGCCTGACACTACGGTCTCTGGTGTCGGCTGTTGTCAAATCCTCTTTTTATCATCTGAGAAATATCACCCGGGTGAAACACTTGGTTCCTCCGGATGATCATCCAACATTGGTCCACGCCTTCATCACAACCCACCTTAATTACTGTAATTCTGTCTACCTAGGACTTCCAGGGGTTGATATCCACCACTTGCAGCTAGGGCAGAACGCGGCAGCCAGGCTTTTGACTGGGACTTCTAGGTCCAGTCATATTACTCCTGTGCTCCACGAACTTCACTGGCTGCCAATTCAGTGGCAGATCACCTTTAAGGATGGTTTGCTAACCTTCAAAGTCCTACATGATCAGGGACCCAGTTACCTGCAAGTCCTCTTGATACCCTACTGCCCCTCCCGTCCTCTCCGATCCACTGACAAGGGATTGCTAGAGATTCCCAGGGTACAATTAAAAACATCTGGTGTCTGTGCCTTTGTTTTTTTGGCTCCAACCCTGTGGAATTCTCTACCTCGTCTGCTAAGAGAATGCCTGACCGTTGACAGATTTAAGAACGAGTTAAAAACATGCTTATTTAATTTAGCCTTCCCTAATGATTAATGTATTTTAACATTTTAACTTCCTGTTTTAATGTTATATCTGTATTTGATTTTATGTACAGCACCTTGGTTTTTGAAAGGCGCTATAGAAATAAAGTTTGATTTGATTTGATTTGATAACTGCACTTCACATAGATTCTGCCAGATCAGATTTCTAGGATTAGAGGAGTGACAGATCCTGCAGTCTCAGTGCCACTGGCCTAGATCTTTCTAAGCTGGAAAGGTAGCCAGGGCATACAGGAGGTGTGTGTTCTAACAAACCTGCCCACCGATGTAATCATAGGTAATGACTTCATTAGTAGAGCCAATATTGTGTGTGTCACTACCTGCAGCACTGAGATACTGAGTCCCAAAAAGGACAGGACCATGGGTTTCTGCACTGACTACTGCAAGCTCAGTGGCAGCAAAGAGTCAGAAGTAGATCTCATGCTCGGGATAGATGAGTTCCTGGAGAGGTTAGGGGGAGCCCTTTATCTGTCCACCACAGACCTGACAAAGAGCTACTGACATGTACACCCCAACCTCTGAAGCCAGAGAGAGGTCAGCCTTCATCACCCCATTTGGGTCATTTGAGTTCAAGGTAATACCATTTGGAATGATGACTACACCAGCCACCTTTCAGCAGCTTGTGGACCACATTCTGAAAGTGGGAGGAGATTTCCCTCTGGCATACATGGATGACATTGGCATCTATAACCAGACCTGGGAGGAGCAGGTCATGCATTTGACTGATGTTTTTCACCGACTGCAGGCCACTGTTATGACAGTCAAGGTGGAGAAGTGCCAGATATGAATGGCTGAAGTGTTATACCTTGGACACGGGGTGAGGAATGGGTACATCTGGCATGAAGTAGTGAAAATTGAGTCCATCTAAGGATGTGCTATGCCCATGACCAACAGAAAGGTATGGACCTTCCTACGGATGCCAGCATACTACCATAAGTTTGTGCGAATTTTAACAGCATGGCCAAACCCCTGGCTGATCTCACTAGGAAGAAAATGCTGGAGAATGTTTAGTGTACGGAACTGTGTGATACTGCATTCCGTCAACTGAAGAAGACATTGTGTAGGGCATCTGTGCTCACCAGCCTGAACTATTCTATTTGGTTAATTGTGCATGCAGCTGCATCAGATCATGGGCTAAGCATGGTTCTGATTCAGGTTATGCACTTCAAAGAAGAACACCCAGTCATGCACCTGAGCAGGAAGCTGCTTCCAGACCACAGGCCTACACTATCATCAAGAAGCAGTGTCTTGGGATTGTCTAGGTTTTACAGAAGCTGCAACCTTACCTATATGGAAGGGAGTTCAGTCTGGTTACTGATCAACACCCCCTTACATGGTTGAATAGGACCACTGGCCAGAATTCAGAATTACAGAGGTAGAACCTGGTACTGCAGTCCTATAATATGGACATTAGGAACTGCATCTGGTCTCAGCATGGAAACACGGATGGACTGCCTAGACAATAATTAGTGCCTTTGTTTCTTTGTAGAGGTGACATTAACAGAAATTAATGTGAGTTTCATCCAGAGAGAGAACTGAGTACATAGCAGTGGGAGACATCCAGCTCACAGGAAAAAGCAACATAATTTAGTGGGAGCTAAACGACTTGCTTTTTTCTTTCCAGGGGGGGTTGTAACAATTTCCTGTGTATACCTGTCACTTTATTTTTTTACTTTTTTTTATTCAGTTCTTTCTGCATGAGTATCGGTTAGAATGTAGCAGCTATAGGGACAAATCTGACATTTCTGGGGGGGGGAAGGGTTCTTATCACAACAGACCCTCTTGCTCTGATGGAAATTTACTATCTTTGCTATACATTCTCATGGCAGAACCCCTGGATAATTTATGGCTTGGGCTTAGAAAGTGTTTTTTCATGTCAGGAGTTGGCTAGCTAAACCAAACATTCCTGCTGGGCTCAGGTTTTGAGACAAGAAACAGGTGTCTCTCTACAGTACGTGAAACCAGAGGTCCAGATGAAACTTTTTTTGTTTGTTTGTTAAATGAGGGTCCAGTTCCAGACACAAAATATGCTGAATCTATGGTGTCAGAGTGACATACTGGAGGATGTGCCATGGGGGGAAGGCAACTGGAGGGTTTTATATCGGAACAGTGCCGAAAAGAGTCAGTCAGGTTTGGGACTACAGGCAGTTGCCATTTAAGGATTCGAGTCTGCCCTGATTCACCAAAGCATTCTGTCTAGGTAAACCTTTATACTCTGGGAAATTATAAACTATAGTAAAAAAAAAAAAATTCTGTGTGATTTCTGTGTGTTGTGTGTAAATGTTTTCTTTTCATTTCTGTAGATTTATTGGTTCCTATAGTCTTGCTGTAATATTCAGTGTTATCTATGTAGATATATGGAAGTATTAAAATACTATATTTTTACATACTTTATATTTCTGTGACTGAATCGTTTGAGGTACAGTTAACTGATTTCTTATTGACAAAACTGTATTTCTGCCTCTAAAGAGAAGGCTACCATTACCATAATCTATTTCTAAAGTAAGGTTTTCTCAGCTGTGACAGCTTAGTGTAGGTAATTTGTCCTTGAGCAAAGAGCGTTGTACTGTATGACCAGTGGCTCTGAAGGGACTTGGACCTAGTGATACTCCAAGAGAGTGTCTGAGTTGAGTGACGTAGATACAGATTACCCTTGCAGGCATCTGAAAGGTTCAAGAAAAATAGTAACACTAACAGGCTGAGTCTGGGAAAGACCTGTTTGCCACAGTTATCCACTGTCAACCACTGATAGTAAATGAAGCAGGAGCAGACCATGGGTGATCATGATCAATGTGGTTTAAGATTTATTCAAGTTGATCATGGTCATCCATGGTTATCTGCAATCGTTAATTTCAGAAGCTTCTGGCATTGTGAAAGAAATATTCACATTGCTCAGGTAATTACATTTTTTAAAAGTTTAACATTCTATAATGAATACAAATTTTCCACACATACATTTGAAATAGCTTTCATTTACTTACCCATTTCTGCTGTTGTTCCTCTTGCTATTGGAGTCTCTCCTCATTCATAACTGATAGAATGTCCCAATATTTAATTATGCCACCATACAGTGAAACTTCTTTATGATGTGGTGAGTTCACATATTATTTTTTATTGTTTTCATCTGAACTAATCATTTTCCTTGTACAAACTTTAAAATTAGTATTTGAACTGTATACTGTAAGAATATATAGTACATGGTCATCTCTTGTTGTGCATGGATTTCTATCCTAATAGCACACAGGATATACATCCACTCTAAATGATGACCATCTGTTATAATTTTCTGCTTCTCTTCTGTGAGCCAATTAGATATCCACTTCCTGTTCATTGTGTGAATGCCACATTGAGCTACTTTCTGTATGTGTTTTCTACACACTATGGTGTCAAATGACTTGCTGAAGTGTAAACAAACTTCATCCACCACCTGGCCCTCATTGGCTTCCACAGTTACCACCTCAACGAGTGAAATCAGAGTGGTTTGGCAAGATCTTCCTTTTGTTAAGCTATGTTGTATGCTAAATAACAGCATGCTCTTCCAAGTGGTGACCCAGTACATAGTTTATGATTTGACTCAAACACATAGGCAAGCACTGAAATATTGTCCACATGTCTGTAGTTACCTGTGTCTGACCTCACCCCCCCTTCCTGAAAAAGGAATGACATTCAGCATTTCCGAATCATCAGAAGCTATCCTTGGTAAAGAGTCCTGAAAAGATATCAGTGAGTTATCAGTTCACAACACCTCACCCCATTATCACCCATGGATGGACCCTGGGAGTTTCCTGGATTTACACCCTCTAGACACTGATCTTATAATTCTGGTGTGATCAGCAATGCCTCCTGTGTGGCCACATTTCTCCTAGAACTTCTTCCTCCAAAGGGGACAGGTTTGCATTTTTTTCCCATTCTGTCACGACCAGCTTTCAGATGCCAAAATTACAATAGCCCTTATATACCCAACCAAGACATGATCCCTGCTTAGAGAGACACAGACCAAAGTGACTCGGCACTCAGGGACCCTTGTTGTATGTGAAATAATGCAAAAGTAGAGAGGATCTAAAGAAGTTAAATGAATTTAAATCTTTCAAAACATCCTAATGCAGTGTAGACAAGTGGTACAGAACCTTTGACCTAGCTCCCCAGTGCTTCGACCAAGTGCTGGTCTTTGTCCCCTAAGTGCCGAGTCACTTTGGTAAGTATTTCACAGAGCTGGGGTTAGCCCCACCCCTCGTGCACCAGACTCTCACTCTACAGAATACACATTTGGAGGAGTTGATTTCTGCTTAGAGAGACTCCTTTTATATGGCTCATCTGTGTGTGTGTGTGGGGGGGGCTCTATTCTGCATATTCCATGGGTGACTGTTCCTGTCACAACCATTTCCATTTCAAAAATCAGCTTCTGAGCAGCAGAGTCACTTAAACCAGTCCTTGACCACTTTGATGTCTGAAATGATCTTGACTCCCTCTACTCCTTCAAGCTGGTGGCACCAACCTCAATCCCATTCAGTAGTGTTCTATATAAAGTTGAATTTAGTCTGGTCAAAGATAAACTGTAAATCTTTCTGTCACAAAACTCTTTGCAGTTGGCTTTCTGCATCACAAGCCACTTTTACATTACAGCTTAGCTGGACTGTTGCCATTTTGAATTGGCTTGCTCTGCTGCACTCACACCACAACCCTTTCTTTTACACACTATAGATGTACAGCATTCCTGATGGCCTTCTTGTGTTTTTGAGGCACGTCTGGTGGAGGGGTTAGTGAATGGGAAAGGCACTAATGCAGGCAAAGCAGTGTTTGTACATTAGCAAATAACACCTTCACTATTTCACTCTGCTTCGTGTTCCCAACAAATCATGGAAAACTCTATGCCGCACTGGAGTGGCTTGGAATGCTATGGTATCTCTTTACACTACTGGATCTGCACCCATGCAACACATCTGCATCACTGGCAGCGGTGTAGATCCAGTAGTGTAAAAGCCCCTGCAGAGCAAAGAAGCTAAAAGAGTCAAACAGACTTATTTGCTGAAATAATAATACAATGCACAGAAAATGTAAACATGCTAGGGTGCAAATTACATAAATGTAAATAAACGCCTTTCATCATCAAGTGGAACATTAAAATAGTATGAAATAACTACTTTGTGAAATCACTAAAAGAAGGGAGGAGGGGAACACACTAGCAAACTTCGAAGCTTGATAGAGAGAAGTTGCTGCAATGAAACAATAACCTTTAGTTAATACATACAGGTAATTGTCAGGTATTATCAGAAGAAATATTACTAACAGTGAAAGGAAACCACCAGCTCATTGCAGATATCTCTTGCAAATAACATTGAATCATAGAAAGTGATTACTTCGTGTAAGCAAACCATAGCTTGTAGTGGCAGCAGTGATCAGGGCTGTGCAGACACTTGATTACACTTTGCTTTGTTTTTGATTTTTTTTTTTTACACCTTACTTATCTGTGATTGCCCATCTGAGTTGCATCATCCAAAGTATAGTGGTTGGGTCTAGCATCCATTCAATTTTACAGATGGCCGAGGCAAAAGTATATGAAGGTCAAGTTACCTAAAGCAGCAGTTTCATGTCGCTAGTAAAACAAACTCTGGCCAGAGCTGATAGGGCTGTGAAGAGCTACCAAGTGATGAAAGTTACACATGTGTGTAGAAATTATTCAACACCCAGGTGTAACTTGGCCATTTTTTGGAAGTGTTTCACCAAATTTTCAGCATGGCCTTTTTTGGATCCCTCCTCATGAACAGTGCCAGTGTTATTTTGTTCAATTGTCCCGAAAGGTGATTGCACAGAGCAAACACGCTATTCTGTGCCACAGGTGCAGAAACACATTTGGAGCAGGTTATGGAAAATGACAGCTGAACTGTTTTGAAGGAGGTGTGCAAGAATGGCAATGTTTAAAATGTGGAGTGAAAATATTAAAAATTGGCGACATTAAGAGCGTGCATAGAAACTGCACAACACAAGCTCATAACACAGTCATTTGTTGGAATTTTTTCACCAAATTTGCAACATGGGCTTTTTGGGACCCCACCTCATGAATAGTGGCACTGTCATTTCGTGAATTGGCCCCGGAAGGTGATTCCATGCAGTAAATGCAAAATCACCTTTCGGGACAAAATAACAAAATAACAGTGACCGTTTTGATGAAGTGGGGTCCCAAGAACCCCATGTTGAAAATGTGGGGCACAAATTCAAAAAAATGGCTGAAATATCAGCATAAGTTGAAAACCCCATTGAATGGCTGTATAGCATGATTACCTTTAATTCTTCAGTTCACGGCTGGGCTTTGAAGAGTGCAGATGTATCCCGGTCCAAAGAAGATGACAGCGTCAACCTCTGGAGGTAAGTATGGGGTAACATGGGGGTGTGGGGAGGTGGGTGCTCAGTGGGAGGGTGGGGAGGGGGAGGGAGACTGCAGCGATGATGAGGGACCAATTCAGTTTTACAGGGGAAAAAACTGACAATGAGGGACCATTTTCTAATTTACAGAAAAAAAATAAACATTTTGGCACACTGGGTTGGGTTCTCAGTGTGCCACATGAATGCCAACATTGGGATTGAGTATCTCTGATGTTGGGCATTACTTGGGGGGGGGGCACCAGGGGAAAAAAAAGTGACGATAAGGGACCATTTTCTTATTTACAGAAGAAAAAAAATGTCCACACACTGAGGTGGGCTCCATTGTGTCACATGAATGCCAACATGGGGATTGGGCAGCTTGATGTTGGGCATGACTTGGGGAAGGGGACACAGAAAATAGTGACTGGCATTTTGCCATTCGCAACATGGCGGCACCATCAGAACTGTGCATGTGCACGAATCATGCGCATGCGCAGTTCACGCACCGGAGTGTGGAAGTAACAGCTGAAATAGTATGGCTGTTATTCTGTAATAGCCGATTGTGGTGGAGGGGTTTAAGCTCTGTTGGGCTTTCAGAAGGATACTTTCAAAAGTCCAATGGAAGGAGTTCCATGATCAGCTGTTTTTAGAGCTACTGAGCTGACACAAAATGACTGTAGACTCCGCCCACAGCCCTAAAAAATTATGTGCCATTTTCAACTCAGTGAGGAGGCCAAACTGCAAAATGGTTCTCACATTCTTTGACTATGTGGATGTGGTCTAGGGTACAGCCCCCTCCTCCAGCCTTGTCAGATTGGATTCCCCTGAATACCTTCTGCCATTTTCCCACCAACTCCCCTCCTCACCCTCATCATTTTGTTCTCTCTATTACTCCCTTTCCATCCTCCTGCTTTAGAGTTCTCAGCAGTCCCACTGTGCTTCCTTTATACCCAAATACTTGTTTGGGTTTCTTCCATCCTGTATCTCCTCACTAATCTCCCCTGCCCTGTTCTCTTTGTACCCTCTCTGTCCAGGAACTCCCATACCTTCTTCATTCCCCACTGTCACTCTGCTGCAGATCCAGCAGGTTTCTCCTACTGCTTCCCCTACCTCTGGAATGAACCCCCCCCCCACCTTTCACTTGTTCCCCTGTCTTTCTGCAGTTAAACACTAGCTAAGGTCTGTTTTTCATCCTTCCAACCCACTTCTTGATTCTTCCCCTCTCTTCTGTCACACCCTGCTGTTTCGCGCCTCCCTGGGTATCTGCCTTTGACTTCCCCCTGGTCAGCTTTCTCTTGCTGATTACATGGTCTCCTACCCAACAGGTACTGAGCACTTTTCCTGACTCTCTAAAGACTGTCCATGTTTACCACATGATACACCTGTTGCTACTTTTATACGTATTATTGCACATGCTTCTCTCATCTATAAAGATGCCTAGTGTATCATCTGTAAGGATGCCTATTGTTACTCCCATTTGTTTGCATTCTGAGATACTTTTAGGTTATGCAGTTACTGTTCTGAGATATTGTATGTTTATTTTATCTGTGTTTCACTCCCCCAGGTTGCAGCTGGAAACAAGCCTTGGCTCAGTTTGTCTTTCCCGGTTACTAAATGTTTAAATAAATAAACAAGGCTCCCTTAGTGAAATGTGCTAATGTACGCTAAAATTGACTAAAGTAAAATAGTTTAATTTTACCATATACTGCAGATCTAAAAAAACAGATGGTGCTGGCCTGCCCTGTCCACTCTAGATCAACTGTGTTTGATGTCCTTTTATGATATCTATCACAATGATCTAAAAGCAGCAGGGAGGAGAAAAGTACCATCTCTTTTTTGGTGGGATCTGCAAAAATACTAAGGCAAAAATAGACTCTTTTTAGCTTAGTTATGCTTTACTCACACAGGAGAATCTCAATAATATAGAAATATAGAATGTGATGGTAGAAGGGGACCACGAGGTCCATCTAGTCTGCCCATAGTGTTTGCATTCTTACTACCTCCCCACTACCCCTTCATTTGAATTATAGCTTTCTGCTTATCCTATGCATTCTTGAACCCCAGTACTGTTCTGGCCCTCCATGACCTTTGCTGGCAGGGTGTTCCAGGTGTCCACCACCATCTCTGTGAAGAAGAACTTTCTAATGCTGGTCCTGAATTTGCCTCCTTTCAGTTTAAGATCATCAACCTGTGTTTTGCCTCCCTAATTTGCCTTGAAAAGTTCCTTAACCAGGACCTTGTTTGTTCCCTTAATGTACTTGAAGGTCTCAAGCATGACCTCCCTCTCTCCTTTGTTCCAGCGAGTACATGTTTAATGCTTTCAACCTGTCCTCATATGGAATTGTGTGCATTTCGTATATCATTTTTGTTGCCCTCTTTTTTATTGTCTCTATTCTGTCAATGTCCCTTTTAAGGTGTGGTCTCCAGAACTGGGCACAGTACTCCAGGTGGGGGTGGACAAGTGCCCTGCACAGTGGCAACATGACCTCCCCTCTCCGGCTAGTGATTCCCCTCCCAATGCATCCCAGCATGCCACTGGCCTTGGGTGCTGCTTTCTCTCATTGTCTACTCACTTATAAGTCATCTGATATAATGACCCCTAGGTCTTGCCGTTGCCTGGTTGTTGATAGCTTTTCCCCCCAAGAAGTACTCCTTTTTTGGATTTCCCCTCCTTATGTGCATGACTTTGCACTTTTTGGCATTAAGGTTCAGCTGCCATGCTGCAGACTACTCCTCCAGCTTCTTAAGGTCATCCTCCTTGTTCATTTGCCCTTCTGGGGAGTCTACCTGATTGCTCATCTAGTGGTAGGCGAAGTGGCCAAAATTCGCTCTGCTAAGTGATTCATGGAGTAACGTGGAATCTGCAAAGTTATCCGCAGCGTGAAGTGGAGTACTTCGCGCTATAATGGGGAAGGCGAAGTCCATTGGAAACAGTGACTTTGCATTATTCCGCCTTCCCCAAACCACTTCTCCACCAATTGTAAGGTGAAGTACATCGAAATCAATGTACTTCGCTTCACTTCACCTTGTTCTTGAGCCCCAAAGGAGAATTTTGCAGTGCTTTATAGGATTGTAGGTCACATGGGCTCTAGATTGTTCTGCACAGCCTCAGTTCTGTGTAGTGTGTGTGTAGTGGAAGATGGAGACAGTTTCCTCTCAGAGTTCTGCGATTCAAATCCTCTAAAAGCTGTTAAAAAAGTATTTTTGAGCTACTTTTTTTTTTTTGCTCACAATTTACTACATCGAGTATAGGAAACCATCCTGTGCTCATATTGTCGAGTGTTTATTGTTTGTGTGTGGATTTTGAATGTTAATTTAGAAAAGTCAGTCTGTGTACTGTGAAGTGTGCTTTGGGCGTTTCTGTGGTGTAGGTAGATTAACTGGGAGAAAAAGGCTCAGTAATATTTTCAGTAATTCTTGACTTTTTTTCTGATTGTTGTGATGCAGTAGTGCATAATTTCAGTTTGTTTAAAACATTTGGTTATATTACTAAAGGTTTTCAATTTGCTACATATTACTTGGAATGTGTGTGAGTGTGTGTGTGTGCAATGTGTGCCATTAAATAACACACCTTTTATTTTGCCACAGAGTAACTGCAGCAGCGTGAACCTGCTATCCACTGCACCTGCATGAATTTTTTATACTGCTTTGTGGTATCTTTACTGGTAGTGGACTGTTACTGTTGTGCACTACCCCCCCAAACTGGCAAAAGGTATTCTTTTCCAGATTTGGATTTGTGATTTTACGAGCACTGGTTAGGTGTTGTTGTGCCTTTGTGTCTGCATCTCTTGAGTGCGCAGCGCAATCTTAATCTGTCACTGCGTTTGTAGTTCACCATTAATTCTGGAAGACTTTGCATTTCTTGTTACACTCTCATTTCACTTTGTCAGCACTGGGGAATTTTCTGGACACAAGACAGCAGCATTTTGGGGATGCACATTAATTTTGGTGACTGTGTGTGACTACTGCATGCATGACGTCTGAGTGCGCTATTAATTTTCTGAGACTTTGCATTTCTTGTGCTCTCATTACACTTCATCAGTACTGGGGAGTTTTCTGGACATAAGACATGAGCATTTTGGGAATGCACATTAATTTTGGTGACTGTGTGTGTGAAGGGCTGCCAAATATTGTTGTCACTTCGCCTTACTTCGAGTTAAGGCGGAATGACAACACAAAGTAATAATTACTAGGCTAAGTGAGCCTTTTGTATTGGCCACAGAGTGACAACGTGAAGTGCCCACTTTGTGGGCACTTCGTCAGTGGAATTTAAATTTGCTGCATCTCTATTTGTGATACAGGTCATTGCCATTGGGAAACTATAGCCATAGGCATTCGCATTCCTGTATAGCATGTGAGTTACAGTACCGTAAGCCATGTGATGTGTGGGGGCCCGGGGGCTGCCAATATTGTTGTCACTCTGCCCTACTTCAGGTTAAGGTGGAATGACAATGAGAAGTCCCAATCACAACAATGAGGCAAACTGGGCATTTCATGCTGGCCACACTGCTTAGCAGAGTGACAACGCAAAGTGCCCACTTCACGGGCACTTCACTGTCGAAATTTAAATTTGCTGCATCTCTAAGATGGGAGACTTTGCATGTTTTGTTACACTCTCATTTCACTTGGTCAGCACTCGGGAATTTTCTGGACACAAGACAGTAGCATTTTGGGGATGAACATTAATTCTGGTGACTTTGTCTGACCACTGCCCAGATGACTGAGTGTGCCATTAATTCTGGGAGACTTTGCATTTCTTGTTACGCTCTCATTTCACTTCATCAGCACTGGGGAATTTTCTGGAGACAAAACACAGTAGCATTTTGGGGATGCACATTAATTCTAGTGACTGTGTGTGGGGGGGGCTGCCAATATTGTTGTCACTCTGCCTTACTTCGCATTAAGGCAGAAAGACAATGCAAAGTAATAATAACAAGGCGAAGTGAACATTTCATGCTGGCCACTCTGCAAAGCGGAGTGACAACGTGAAATGCCTACTTCACGTTCACTTCGCCGGTGAAATTTAAATTCACTGCATCTCTATGCTCATCTTGGTGTTATCTGAGAATAGACACCTTTCCCTCAAGCTCCCCTGCTATGTCTGCGCTATGAATATATTGAAAAGCAGAGACCCTAGTACAGAGCCCTGGGGTACCCTGCTGGTTACTCTCTGCTTTGCTGACAGAGTGTCATTTTCCTGCACCCTCTGTGTTCTACCTTGCAGCCAATTTTTCACCCATGCCACTATTTTCAGTCCCACCCCTATGTTGTCTAGCTTTTTTATTGGCCTTCTGCATGGAACAGAGTCGAAGGCCTTGCTAAAGTCCAGGTAGACTACATCCACTGCCCCCCCATTATCTACTGTCTTTGTAACCAAGCCGAAGAATTCAATTAGGTTTGTTTGGCAGGACCTCCCTGTCATGAGCCCATGCTGTTAAGGATCCTGTTGTTCATTGTCTTCAAGGAATGCTAGTATCCTCTGTTTGAGTAATGATTCCATTCTTTTTCCCACATTGAAGTGAGGCTAACTGGGTGGTATTTTCCTGCCTCCTCCCAGCTACCACATTTATGGAGTGTGACCACTGCTGTCCTCCTCCAATCTACTGGTACCTCCGCTGTTTCCAGTGATTTAGTGAAGAGATTTGCCAGTGGGGCTGTTAGTTCCTTCCCTAATTCTTTTATGATTCTGGGGTGCATGTCATCAGGCCCCATGGCCTTATCTACTTTCAGGCTATTTAGCGCCTTTAGGACTTGGTCTGCCTTGAAGGGGCCTGCATCAACCCCTAGTCCTGGGGTGCTGATCATTTTTAGGGCTGGACCATTTCCCTTCTTTTCCTCTGTAAATACACAGCAGAAGTACTTATTTAGGATTTCAGCTTTTTCCCTATACCTCTCTTCTAGGTTCACCCCTTCTGTGTTCAGTCATACTATTCCCCCCTTTGTCTTCCTTTTTTCTCTTATGTAACTAAAAAATGTCTTGTTCCCTGTTTTTACACCTTCTGCTATCCTCATCTCAGTTTGTGCTTTTGCCATCCTTATTACTTTACTTTAGTTTCTCCCTGTATGATTCTTGGTCTTCCTCTTTCTTTGTTTCTTTGAATTTCTTGTAGGCTGACTTTTTTCCTTAACTATGGTTGCCACCTCCTTGGAGTACCATAGTGGGTTTATTTTCTTTTTAGCTTTGCTTATTTTCCTGGTGTATTGGTCTGTTACTTTCCTGATAGCACTCTTTATGTTTTCCCAGATTTCATCAACCCTCTCTCCCTGCATTTCTTTTAAGATTTCAGCTATGGTATGCCTCATTTTCTGAAAATCAGACCTTCTAAAATTTAGGACCCTTATGCTGGAGAGTCTAGTGTCCTCTGTGGTGAGGATATTGAAACTGACCATATGATGGTCATTATTTCCTAGGTGTCACCCTACTTCTATCTCTGTTACTCTCTCCCCGTTTGTTAGGACTAGGTTGAGTATTGCTTCACCTCTTCTTGGAGAGTCCACCAGCTGCTTCAGACCTGCACCCTGCAAGTCAGCTCAAAATTCCGTACTTTTTGTTGATGCTACTGATGATCTTTCCCACTGTATTTCAGGTAGGTTTAGATCCCATACCAGTACCACCTCTCCTTTGCCTGCCCATGTAGTGTATTGCTTCAAGTAGGTCCTTGTCTGCAGTTTCCCCTTGTGATGGGGGCCTATAAACCATACCTGTTCTGATGGTTGCCCCATTTCCAGTGTCAGCTGCCAGCCAAGGTGCTTCAGCTTCACTGGGGGGCCCCTATATGTCTCTGTTTTTTGTGTCTTCTCATACATATATTGCCACCCCTCCTCCCTTTTTTCCCTTTCTAACCTTTCTGTACAGGTTGTGCCCTGGAATTACTGTGCCTCAGGTGTGGTTTTCTATATACCAGGTTTCAGGCACTGCCACCCAGTCCAGGTCTTCCTGTGCCATACTTGCCATGAGTTATGGAAGTTTGTTTGTCAGACTTCTAGCATTTGTAAGCACTGCTCTCCATATTCGTTCACCCCCCCCCCCCTTGGTGTGGCTTTGTTTCCTTTTTGTTTGTAGTTCTGGGTTAGTGTTGTAATTTGGTGCTGATTTTATGCTTATTTTGATTTTGGATTTTTGGCAAGTTGAGTTCTGTGCTCTGGTTGCCATGGCATGGATAATCTCCATCCACAGAGTAGGTGCAGATTTTCTGCTTGTTCTGGTTTTATGGGGAGTGGAGTCCTGCACACTGGTCACCATGTCATGTGCAGTCCCCATCTCCCCATTTTGTTATTTTAAATGACTCATGTAGACGTTGATTTTCTCTCCAAGCACCCCCCCCCCCCTTCATTGTTGAGGTGTAGACCATCATACCTGAAAAAATTTCTTTCCCAAAAGCTTTGCCAGTTCCCTATGAAGCTGTACTCCTTTTCCTGGCATAGGTCACTTTTTGCTACTACCTTTTTCCTAGACTAATAAGACTTCTGAGAATGTGAGGGTGGACAAAAGAGAGGACACCTTGTTCGCTAACTCCATTTGGTGTTTTTTGGTCTTGTCCGGTGACTGATTTGTCAAGTCGTTTATGCCAAGGTGGAATACTACATGTTTGTTTTCTCCTTCTTTATGCACAAGCATTTTTATGTGATCTGTGTCCCTTTTCGCGGATGATCCTGGAAGACAATAAACCAGAGTTTCCACTTTGATGTTGGAATTTAGGTGGAGTTCCACACCGCATAGCATGGAATCCCCAGTTATGAGTATTTTTTGGATAGAGTGTGTAGACCTTTGTTCACCATTTACCTTTGCTGCAGTCTGCTGTTTTTGTGAGGTATTGCTGGGTTTTGACTGAGGTACTGCTTCCAGTGGTGAGTGTCTGTTTTGTGTGAGGATGATGCCTACTCCTTGTAGGTTTAGTTTGCTAACATTGTTCACTTTTCCTGGTTTCCCCCTCCTGACCACTTGCCAACCTACTGACCCTGACAGCTTTTTGGGGTAGTAGTTGGCAGTTTAGTTTTGGTGGCCAGGAAGCAGAGGTTGTAATTGCCTTATGCCTTGTATCTCACCCTGCAGTTTGAATATTTGGTTCCAGGCTGCCCGAAGCTGGGACCTAAAGTCAGCCATGATTCAGCATGTGGGACAGTGAACAAGGTGCCTGGTATGAGAATTGGTGAATAGAGCCCTACAATGGTCCCAACTTATAATGTCCATTATGTTCATGTCAGGGAGGGAGCCAAGTTGCTACCTTAGCATATTTATTTTATTTTATAACTTTTTACCAGGAAAGACACATTAAATCCAGGCTTGCTTCCATGGGCATCCTGGGAGCATAGGAAATTTAAGTGACTTGCTCATGGTTACATAGTATGCAAGTGGTGGCTGTGAGATTCAAACCCAGTTCTCCAGGTTTGCAACTCAGTGCTCTTAACCACTACATTATACTGCCTCTCTGTTGAATAACTATATAAAAAATGGCACTGCTGAGTTAATTTTGGGAGCAAAATAAACTGCTGCTTTATTTCATACAGTGAGCTAATGTAGTGGACTTCAAACCTGTAATCCCTGTTCCATAGTTAATGCTTTAAACATAATGTGACATAGCCCCCCTTAAATTGTAACTTTGAGCAAAAGAGATACAGCTTTGTTTATTTTTTTTATTTGATTATATGTTTTTTTTCTGTAACAGAGTGGTGTATAATTTAGGAAGTGACAGATCTGTAATTTGTGTAGGCACAATTTAAATTGAGTCAGCAAGGAAGGTGGTGTGAGGGATAATAGACCTCAGGAACTAAGATAAGGTATATTCATTTATGGGTAGAATGGAGCCTAATTTATGTTTAGGTGGCCAGGAGATTATTTTTAAATTTAAGATTCCAAGAACATAAGGGGCAATTGGGTTAGATGTATGTAAAATAATCATGGATTAAGTTCCAGCTGAAACTGGGTGCTTTAAAGTACCACTGCCAACCATTTTTGCATCCTACTATCTTGAGTTGAAAACCCACATTTTAGGATTGCTTACATTCTTTAACATTCATTAATGTTGCTGGTTGTTTTATCTGCTTCTCTTCTAAGTATAACTGAAATGTGTGCTATTCTGTTCTAAGTATAACTGAAATGAGTGTCACTGGTGTAATTTATTTATTTATTTATTACTAGGATTACAAATACCTTTGAACCAAAGGTTCTTTTACAAAGGTTCCATGTCATACATAATAGAAAACAAGAATGAGATACAGAGCAAAATCAAGACAAAGCAACACAATGGTAACATTGGTATAAACATAAGGCAGCACTTAAGAATGGTAGCAGATGGCACAACTTATCGCAAAGCAACTAAAACACTAGAAGAAAAAAAAGAATGCAGTCTAAAGGTAGACTATGTCAAGTGAGAAAATGAGTGATGAAGTCTAAGGGTGCCAAAAAGGGGAGATGGGGAGGAAAGGAAAAAAACAAATGTGGTCTAAAGGAAGACTTTGTTAGTGTAAGAGTAGAGAGTGATAAAAAGTTAGGTGGTGTCCAATAGAGGAGGGGGAAGAGGAAGGATGGGGGAGGGAAAACAGGGGGTTAGAGCATATGTTAAGGTAAAAGGGAGCAGGGGAAGGGCATAGTGAGTATAGAAAGGATTAAGGTACATATAGGGGTATTCCAGCATTAGAGGGCACAGTTGCAGCTACTAAATGCAGTAAGGTGCTGGAGTAGCTTGAGTCTGAATGGACCTAGCTTGATGTTAGGGGGAAGTCCATTGAGCTAGGTAGGTGCCCTGAAACTAAAGGTTCACTGGGCCTGTGGGGTCCTGCAGAAAGAGACAAGGAATGTTTGTTTGGAAGCACTGTGGGTAGAGCATCAGTTTTGGGTAGGCATAAGGAGAAGCAGGGTAGCTGGAGGCATTAAGCCTAGGTTAATTTTTTTGGCAAATAAGCAGGTTTGGTATGTAATCCTACCCTTAAGGTGCAACCAGTTTGTCTGCTTATAAAGGTCACATGTGTGTGTACATCTATTGGCTCTTGATACCAGTCTATAGGATTCATTCAGTGCAATTGCAATTCTGTTATGGGTGGTATCAGTTGTGGCTCCATAAATGAGTAATCCATAGTCAAGAATGGAAATGATTGAACTGATGAGTGCTTGACACAGAGCCTCAGACTCTACCCAAATCTATTTTGTTTCACATCCTTGATTTACTGTTATTGTACACTTCCTGAACATAGGAAACACCCCCAAACAGTGCAGCCACTCATGATGCAATAGTCACCTCTCTTTCCACTGCATCAAAATATGATTAGACTCTGCTGGGGAGTGTTTCCAAGTGCAGGAAAGATGCAGTGGGTGCTGATCAAAAAATGTAAACAAACATATTTCTTTTGTGTTAACACCATAGAAACATATGAATTTGTCAGCAGATAAGGGCCTTTAGCCCACCTAGTCTGCCCTAATACCTCCAATAACCATGTTCTTTTATGCTCTGCCAGTATACGGTTGTCCCCCTCCTCCAGTTACCATTAGTCCTCTATGCCTATCCCAAGCATTTTTAAATCCATTTATTGTTTCTGCTTCCACCTGCTCTGCAGGCAGGCTGTTCCACTTGTCCACCAGCATCTCTGTGAAGAAATATTTTCTCATGTTTCCCCCCCCGAATCTCCCTCCTGCCAATTTAATCTTGTGGCCCCTCATCCTTCAGCAACTTTTTCTCTGAAAAATTGTATTCTCCTGTACCTTATGTCTCCCTGTGAGGTACTTAAATGTTTCAGTCAAGTCAAGTTTATTGATTGCTGAAAACATTGCTGAGTTGGGACATATCATATAGTATACAAATTAAAAACAAGAGTGTTATAATGCATAATAAGAATCATTGTTATACAGATATATGTTCCATCAATTAAAAAACAGCAATACATAGATTAATACAATGTAAAATACAAAGATTATTATGTCACATTCAGTCAGTTATAATTGCACTAAGTTGATTTCTGAGGGGCAAAATACTTCTCCTCTTATATCTAACCACACATGAAAGAAATTTAGCTATCATTTCAGCATCTTCTCTTGTAATGGGGTGGAGCAGAATGAATACTGCATCATAGTCTAAACTGGCATATTTAACTAAACATTCCTTAAGAATTCTGTCTCTATGAGGATTATAAAGTGGGCATTGGGAAATAATATGGAATAGAGACTCTTGAAAGCCTTTGTTACAAATACAAGTAATGTCATGAGAATGCCCATCAAAATGATGTTTATTAAAATATGTATGTTTAGCAGATAATAGTCTGAATCTGTCCCATGTAATCCATTTTCTTGAATTTGGTAATATTGAGAGCGAAAGGTAATCCTTCAATGCTGGGTCTATTTTATTTAAGCATATGGCCTGATTTTGTAGTTTTACTTGCTCCATCTATTTTCTTTTAGCTGCATAAAATAGTCTAGATTTTAATATATTCTTATATGCTGGGGAGATCACAACCCCCTGTAGATGGTCCTCCCAAATATATAGGAAGTTCACTTCATTTAGAACAGTGATAAGCTTTTTCAGCCAAGGGGAGGAAAAACATTTTTAGACCATGCAATTTTTTCAGATAGACAATCTAGTGGCATCAGATTGGTCTTATTATTAATAATGCTAAGCCAATATGAGGCTAGACGCAGGCCTATTAAAGTAGCAAGAGGGATTCGGCCAATTTGGATCTAACTATTGCATTAGAAATGTATGAAGGAACTTGTAAAATAGCGTTATAATAATATGAAAGAGACAATTCTAGGTTAGAAGCCTTTTTTGCTCCCCCTAAGACATCCACCCCCATATAGAAGGAGAGGGTTTATTTTGGCCTCACCAGTAGCAATAGCAAGAACCACTGTGAAGCTCCCATACTTTCAATTGAAACACAATAAAGCTTTACCCCTGTTTCTGGCTTTTGCTATTTGTTCTTTTAAATGTGCTGTTCAATTACCACTGGAAGTAAACTATACTTCGAGGTAAATTGGGACTTTTTCAAAATATAGATTATATTGAGGAAGTTGTGCCCCAGATATCATACTTTTTTTTTAGATTAATTTTTAGTTCAAGTTGATCACATTTGACCTTTAATTGGTCAATTTCCCATTGTAAACCTATAGCGTGAAGAGAAAAAAGAACCAAATCATCGGCATAAGCGAATGAATGTGAAAGTTCTTAAGTTTTGGGGAGTCCATTGGAAAAAAGTATCAAACTGTAATAGTGTATCTATATAAATGCTAAAAAGTAATGGAGCCAAGAGACATCCTTGTTTGATGCCCTTAGTTGTAGCAAAATATTCAGTGAGATTTCCACTGTTGTTTCTAATAGCTGTCGAAGTGTTGGAATACAAAAGATAAATCGCAATTAATAAGTTCTGAGGAAGACCTTTTTCTAAATAATATATCCCATAGAGTTTCTCTAATTGCTGAGTCAAAAGCAACCATAAAGTCAACATAAAGGACATATAGTTTCATTTATCTAAATTTTGTATGTTTTTCCAGAATGTGGGCAAATATAAAAATATTATCTGTTGTTATTATCTGTTGTTGAAAAGCTGTGTCGAAATCCAGCTTGAAATTTTGATAAGGGGCTAGTAACATCAATCCAATGTTGAAGTTTGTCAAGTATTATCCTCATATATATTTTAGAACTTATAGCGATCAAGCTACTGTAATTGGATGATAGTTAAAGGAATATTGATATGAGCCTTTTTTATGGATGGGTACTGCTATATTCTAAGTCTATGACAGGGGTATAAATCTTTCAGATGGACACATATTAAAGAAATGAGTTAAGAAAGGCACCCAATAATTTTCATGTTCCTTATAAATTTCCCCAGGTATGGCATCTGGGCCTGTTTCAATCATGTCCCCCTTCTCCCTCCTTTCCTCTAGGGAGTACATATTCAACTCCAACAGCCTAGCTTCATAGGTGTGGTCCCTGTACCATTCAGGTCACCCTCCTCTGAAATGCATCTACCCCATCAACGTTCTTATGCAGGTGGGGCCTCCAGAACTGGACACAGTACTCAAGGTGTGGCCTTACAAAGTCCTTCACAGTGGAATTATTACCTCTCTTTTCCAGCTGTTGTCTCCCCTGCCTATGCATCCAAGCATTCTACTAGACTTTCCTGCTGCCTTGTCACACTGCCTAACAACTTTGATGCTATTGGAGATGATCAACCCCAAATATCTTTCCTGCTTGGAGCATTCCATTTCCTCCCCTACCAGATGATATTACGCTCCTGGGTTTTTGTGCCTCATGAGCATTATTTTGCACTTTTTTTGTGCTGAACTTCAACTGCCAATCCCTTGACAAATCCTCCAGCTTCTTTAGATCCCCCTTCATTCTATCTACTCCCCCTGGCATGTCCACACTGTTGCAAAGCTTAATGCCATCAGTGAACAGGCAAACTTTCCCTTCTAGACCCTCTGCAATGTCACTGATAAAGACACTGAAGAGGACAGGGCCCAGTACTGATCCCTGCTGTACCCCACTTGGCACATTACCCTCTTTAGAGTGAGTGCCATTTACCACCTCTCTCTGGGTCCTATTATCCAGCCAACCTTCCACCCACTTCACCATCTTCTTTCCTCCTTCCATGTCCTGCAGCTTCCTTATCAGCCTATGATGTGGGACAGTGTCAAATGCTTTACTGAAATCCAGGTAGGCCATGTCCACTGCCCCCCAAACTACCTCCCTGTTTACCCAATCAAAAACTCAATAAGGTTAATCTGGCACAACCTCCCTCTCATAAAACCATGCTATCTTGTGTCTTGTAGACCGTTGACAACCAAGTGTTGCATGGTTCTTTCCTTCAATAGTGTTTCCATGACTACCCACTACTGAGGTCAGGCTGACTGGTCTGTAGTTTCCTGCCTCCTCCTTTTCCCCACTTTTGTATAGACTGACTTTATCATCTCTCCTCCAGTCCTTGGGAACCTCCCCTGTTTCTAAAGACAGGCTGAGTAGACAGTCAATGGTTCTGTCAACACTTCCATTAGCTCTTTTGGAATGCTGGAGTGTATCCCATCTGGTCCCATTGCCTTATCAGTTGTCAATTTTGCCAGTTCCCTGAGGACCTCTTCCTTTTAAAAATGGCCAGTGTCCATCTCTGTGTCCATTAGCCCTTCCTTTTTCACTGATGTACCTATAAAAGGTTGTCTTCCTTTACCACTGAATTTTCTAAACATTTTCTGTTCATACCTTGGCTTCCCTAACTGCCTTCCCAGCCTCACTTATTTTTCTGATACCACTTCCTGTCCCCATTCTCCTCAGACTTTTTGTATTGCCTAAATGATGTTTTTTTTTGCTTTAACCTTTTCTGCTACCTCCATAGAAACCATAGTGATCTCTTCTTTCTCTTCCCCTTACTCACCTGTTTCACACAGAGTTGAGTCACCATTACAATCCCTGCTTTGATTGCCTCCCACTGTTCCTCCACACCTTTCTTTTCCCCTACTCTTGTCAGAGCTTCATTTAGGCTTTCTCCCACATTTCTGAAGTCTGCCCTCTTAAAGTTTAGGAATCTTGACCTTGTGTGGATTGGCTCCACCCCCTCAGTTATTTCAAACCACACTGTTTGGTGATCACTGTTCTCCAGGAGTTCCCCCACTGTAACCCCTGTCATGCTATCCTCATTTGTAAGTGCCAGGTCCAGTCATGCCTCCTCCCGTGTGGGCTATTTGACCATCTATTTAAGGAATACCCCCTGTAGGGAGTCCATGATGTTCTTTCTTCTAGCCGTTGCTGCTGTGGGGAGATGTATGTCTATATCTGATAGACTGAAATCACCATCTAGCAACACCTCTCCCTTGTGTGTCATCCTTTGGATTGCTAGCAACATGTCCCTATCTATGTCCTCCCACTTAGTCGGTGGTCTGTAAATTATCCCTGTGCATATGGATGTTCCCTTTTTCATTTCAATTGTTACCCACAGTATCTCCCCTTCACCCTGTTCCCCTTCAATTTATGTGGCCTTTATGATTTCCCTCAAATACAGAGCCACTCCTCCCCACTTTCTGCCTTCTCAGTCCTTCCTGAATAGTTTGCAACCTGTAATGGACACTTCCCAGTCATGGTTCTCGTAACACCTGGTCTCAGTTAATGTCACAATGTCCAAGCCAGATTCTACCATGGTAGCCTCAAGGTCTCCTATCTTGTTACTCAGACAATTGCACACATGGCTGTCCAAGACCAGTATGGAAGCTTTCTGTTTTTCATTTTTAAAAACAAAAAGAGTGATCAGAATCAGACTACAGGCTACATCATCTTTACAGAACATGACCAGTCACTAAATGTGTTTTTTAAATTAAAGACACTTTAAGGCCTAAGACATTGAGAGAGAATCATATTTGATGTGCTGCCTGGGCTGTACGATGTACACCAACTTACCTATTTTGAGCAGAAGGCATACTTCTATACCCACTTCAGGGTGGCTGGTGCTCTCCAGAGCTGTATTGCTAGACTGGTGTAGCAGCTGAAGACACCACAAGAGTACAGGGAGGGTAGAGAGCTGAGGAGCATTGGGGAAGAAGCGGTTATAGATATGGTTACAAGGCCTGTGGGGGAACATTTGTCAAGGGAGTAGGGAGGGCAGACATGGTCATTAGGGAACACCACTGCAAGTGGATAAATGCGACAGGTATCAGCCCATCTGGCTAAGCTGTGTGTGATTGTGGATGGTGGGGTGTGTGATTGTGGATGGTGGGGCAGACTTAACACTAGGATATCCAACCTGCCAAAGAGGAGGATGGAAAAGGCTGGGAAGAGAGAAGGAAGGTAGAAGTCATTAGGACTGTATCATTAGGGTAGTGAATGAGGTGGATGGGCATTGTTGGACAAGGATGGTGGCTCATATGAGATGGTATGCCTGCATGGAGTATGAATTGACTAATTCATATCCAGGGCCAAGCAATGAAGCTGGTGGTGCACTAGACCATCACTGTCCAAGTTGGTATGAACAACCAAAGAAGTATACATTAGGGGCACATTAGGTGGTCATTCATTGAAAATGGGATGTTCCCAAAGGAAATGGACTCCAGTGTTATCTTTTTCAAGATCCTCTCTGTCCTTATGGCAAGTACTGGAGTGTAGCCAGACAATAACAGTGTGTATACCATATCCATGTCTGTTGCCTGTCCACTAGAAACACAATTTATGTATTCCATGGCCCTGAATGTTGCCTTCTTTTATACAGCAAATAAAAAAATACAATTGCCATGCACTGCTCCCTCAGACACCTACTGTATATCCCATCTCAGAGTATCATATGTTATATGGTCCCTAGGATACACAGACAATCTTAGTGGCCAGACCTTTCAGTTTTGACTTCCAAGAATTAATGTACAGAAGGGAGCAGTTAACCCTGTGTTGTGGGGCAAGAAACAATGGCAGCAATGTGAAGTTTATTGTTGCACTTTATATTTAAACTTGTACAACATGGAGTACATGCAGAATGCTTTACTACACCCTTAGATCAGTATGAAGAACCATTAGATCATTAAGCAGCCTAATGTTTGCTGTGGTCTGAAGTAAGAGAGAGGCTTCCATTTTTAAGGTCTTCTGGGGCAAGGAACACCTTTACACCCATGAGAGTCTGCATCTGAACCTGGAGGGAGTGGGGGTACTGGTCTGGAGAAGGGACAGGACAGTTACTAGACTATGGGGGGGCTGGTGCATTGGATCGCTGTGAGCAGAAGATGGCTACATGTGATCATCAAGAAAAAAACTGCAGAGCAGTTGACCACAATGAAAAGAGTATGGGGGGGCCAACTACTTCCTCTAGTATGCAGGTCTACATAAGGATCACATCCAACAAAATAGGTGTCCTTGAAGATCTAATGCATTTGGAGGGAAAGGACTTTGTGGCCCTCTCATATATTTGCTGGTGGTAAGAAAACAAATCTGACACCAGGACAGAAAGCTACAGATTATTCCAGAAGGATAGACCTAACAGGAAGGGTGTGAGGCTTCTTTTTGTAAGTGAATACGTTCCTTTGAAAAACATCAGGGTAGCAGACAACATCACAGAATCCATCTGGGCAAGCTAGTGGAAAAGTGGAGGTAAAAGAACCACACTTGTTGTATTACATGCCCCCAAACAAATCAGTGAAGCATAATGCCAAGCTGGTCATTGCAATTATGAAAACAGACAAATCATTTATTTTTTATTGTCTTTGTTTCCTCTTCTTATCTCTAATGCTTGATTTCCTCCAGAACTTCCAGGGTATCTTTACAATCTTCTTCCTGCCTTATCTCCAGTCACCATCCTCCACTGTGCCACAGTTCACCCCCTTGGCAGAGACAGGTTGGAGAAGGTATACCTCAATCTTCATATTTCATCAGAAGGCATGCTAAAATAGGCAGGGCTTGACCCAGATATAATGAGGTCTTTTGTTGTCATACACTAGGGACACTTTTTCAATTTTCTTTATCACGCTCAAAGGACATCGCAGCTAGGATGTCATGGGCTGTGCACATACAATGCATGGTTATGCACTGCTGTCAGCAATTTCCTTTTCTTCCCTCAGTCCTCCAGTTGAACTCCCACCTAGGGTCACCCAGGTGACAGTATTGGAGCTGAAGACAGAACCCTCCCTTCCAGAGGAGAGCATCCTTTGGGATGCTCAGTCTTTCTCCCCTGGCTGGCCACAATGATTCAGGCATGTTCCTATAGCAAGGTTGCCAGTGTTGTTGGTGATAATCCTACCACTGTACTGATGTTCAGGCATAACATCAGCTAAATCTGGCATGGACTGACATCTTGAGAGAGCCAATAGGCAGGGCTGAACATAAACTCCTATCTACATTAAAGGACTGCTTCCTAGTACAGCTTGTATAATGGTACTAGGCCTGAGGCCACCCTTGACTTTGTACACTACAGTGAAGATGGGATCTTCTCCTGTGTAAAATTCAAGGAACTAGTGAGAGTCAGTGACCACACTGAGGTCAGTTTCTATTTGCTGAAGGGAAAGAACAAGATATCCAAGGGTCATGAGCAACTGCATAAGGTTGTTAATACAGAGCACATGTGGTGTTTGTTGAAGGAGATGCCAAAAGCTGCTGCAGCGATCTGCATTCCTGTAAACAATAAGGGGAAAGGGACAAACTGTGACCCCACTGTGTCAACGGGGACCAAAGACAACTGTTTCATAAAGAAAAGAAGACCTATGACTGCTGAAAAGAGATGTGTTTCTTTTAGGCCACAAAAAAAGTAAACATCTGCTCTGAAGGACTGTAAAACTAGATATGAGACAGCCAAGGAGGGGCTGGTAGCCAGGAGAGTAATAGAAGCTGCAGACAATACCAAAGCCTTTTTCCAGAACATAAATGGAAGTAGGATGATGAAGGAGGGGTGTTATCCCTTGAAAAGGGAATGAACCCATGAGAAAGCCATATGTGATTGTTGAGATGCTTAATGAATATTTTACTTCAGTGTTCGCTGCAGAGCCCTTAGTGGGGGAGGGGGATCATTGTGAGGGCCCATACCATCAGGGTAAATCACAATGTAGCTAACAGAAATCACACGTCCTCTAGTCACTGACTACCTGACAAGGATCTAGCCAGGTAAGTCTCAAGGGCTGGACGAGATAAATCCCACGACAACAGTAGAGCTACAGAAACAATTGACAGTGCCATTTGCAATAATATTTCAGAAGATTGTCGAGACAGGTGTGGTGACAAAGGACTGGATAGCTGACAATGTGGTCCCCATTTCAAGAACAGTGCAAGTTTGGACCTGGAGAGCTACTGACCAGTCAGCCTGGCATCAGCTTCAATTAGGCTCAGTCAAAATTTTGGGCCACATCAGATCACATTGATCTTCAGCCAAATAATTAAAGAAAATAACACTCAATCCCTTCCAAGCTGTCCACAGCTAGTTCTATGGCCAATGTATCCCCACCCCAGTCAGTTTACACCTTCTTCCTAATTTCTCATACATTTTTTTAAGTACAGAATGAAAAACTAAGACTTCAGACACTGTACCAGGTGCTGAATGAGTTATTTTTGAAGAACTGATTGAGAGAATGGGGAAGGTGGAAGAGGTTTAGAATGACTACAGTTGGCGAGAGGTAGTGGAGGGAAGACTCTTACCCTTATTTGTAGCATCTATATCTCCATACCAAGGACCTGATATGTCTTTGGCTGAAGTGTTAAAGCTGGAATGAAGACAGGTGATTCATCCTGTAGGCCATTATCAAGGACAGAATAATAGAGCACTTGACTGAGGCAATGTTTCTTGCCCACTTTCAGCATGGCTTTATGAAGGGCAGATCATGCCAAACCAATCCCAGATCATCATCTTTGAGGTGTGTACAGTAGTTGGATTGGTGCAGTGCCATGGATGTTGTCTATCTGGACTTCAGCAAGGTTTGTAAAGTTGTGATGCTGGGGTGCATGACAAGCTTCTGGATGATGTAAACCAGATCAGTATAGATAAGTAGACTTAGGGGCTGGATGCAGAGAGTGAGGGTGAATTGGCATTATAGACACTGGAGAGAATTAGCCAGTGGTATCCCTCAGAGTTCAGTGCATGGCCACTGCTCTTCAACATTTTTTTTTTGTTTTGTTTTTATTTGGTCCTTCCCCCTACAGCTGCCTCCATTGGCACTGTCCTGGCCTCCCAGTTCCATCCACACCTTCTCTACCATCACCTCAGACATCCCCTTATGAGATTGGCTGAAGGGAGTTGGCCAGACTTCCCTCAAACAACTCAGGTGCAGGAAGTAGGTGGACAGTCAGTGTGTCAGGGTCTGGGAGTGCCAGTGTTGCCTCACCCTGCACAGTGCTTGTAATTTCCACCTTATGCTTCCTCCCCCACAGGGCTAATGGGAGGAGCTCAGTAACAGGCATGCACATGCAGGGTATGTCAGTTTCCCATTGAGCCAAGTGGTGTCTCTACCCTCCCTTTCTCGCTGCCCACCTACACTTCCACCTGCTATTAAGCAGGTGATGTTCATGCAGTGTGAGAAGCAGCCCCCTCCAAGGAGAAGAGCACACACTGAGATGCTCAACCTCCTTCTCCAGCCAGACCTCCAGTGACTCAGCTTTTTTTGAACCTGGGTTGCTGGCGTTACAAACAGTAGCACTTCTGCTATGTTGACAGGCCAATGCTTTAACAGCTTCATTAATGAGCTGCAAATTGTAGTCTCCAACATACTGCTTATGTTTGCAGTTGTGACTAAGCTGGCCATGGTGGTGGACTCTTTTAAGGATGGGGAAAAATGTAAGGATGACCTGAACAAGATAGTCAATAGGTCTGAGTCCTGGATCAGATTCAGTGTTGCAAATGCAAGGTGCCACTCATGGGCTGGGAAAACAGAGGAAGGATCTACATGCTATTTTTGGCTCTTCTTACTGCAGTCATGGAGGAGAAGGACCTAGGTGTCATAATAGATAATGGACTGAAACTGGACAAGTAGTACACAGCTGCTGTTAAGACAGTCATTGAATGCTGGGGTCATCAAGTGGAGTGGGGAGGTTGCCAGTAGAGCAGGGAAAATAATCCTGCCACTTTACAAGGCACTGGTCAGGCCCCACCTGGAGCATTGTTTGCAGTTTATGTCTCCTTGATACAAAAATGATATTGGGGCAGTCATAAGAGGCAACACAGGGCCACCAAGATGTTCAGTGGTACAGGGTCAAAAGCTATGAGATTAGGTTGAGACGCATAACATGTTTAGCCTGAAGAAAAGGAGGCTGAAGGGGAACATGATTTCACTCTTTTACATACTCAAGAGTATCAGCAAGACTGAACCTTCAAAACATTTTTTTGATCTGGTGTCCTGCAGCAGGATGCCAGGACAGCCCTTATGCTCAGGGATGGTAAATTCATGGGTAATGTTAGGAGACTATTGTTCTCCAAAATGTTGTTGAGCCTATGGAACATCCTACCAGCAGAAATTGTGAACATGAAGACAGTACAGCCCATTAATGTAAATATGGACACATTTCTGCTTACCACGGATATCCAGGGTAGTAGAGTGGGTAATAGAGTAGGTAGGACAGGCCTATAAATTGGTATGTGGTTGCACAACATACTTATTGCATTCCTGTTTATGAAAGAGGGGTCATACATGATGGACCTAGAGTCCCTTAATCTCTCCTCATAGGACTTTTGGTGCAGATCCTACACCATTTTAGTTGCCCTCCTCTGGGCCACCTCCACACTGTCTATGTCTTTCCAGAGATATGGTCTACAGAGCTGGACACAGTCCCTCTGGTTTGACTCATAGCAGTAATCAATAAAGAGGCAACATCACCTCCCTCTTTCTGCTTGTGATACCCCTCCCTATTCACTCCAGCATCCCACTGGCCTTCCCTACTACCTTGTTGCACTGCCTGGCCACCTATAGGTCATCCAATATGATTATTCCCAGGTCTCCTTCCTGCTTGGTGGTTGTCAATACCACTCCACCCATTTTGTAATCCACCCTGGGTTTCTGTGCCCCAAGTGCATTATTTTTCACTTTTTCTCATTGAAACTTAGCTGCCATGCCCTTGACCACTCCTCTAGTTTTCTTAGGTTTCTGCGTATTCTTTACACACATACCCAGAGAGTCCACCCTTTTGCAGATTTTGTTTTCATCCAGAAAGAGGCAGATCTTCCCTTCCAGCTCCTCTACAATGTCACTTATAAAGACATTAAAGGGGACTGGTCCCAGCACTGATCCCTGAGGCACCCCACTGGTCACCCTCCATTTCTCAGAGAGAACTCCATTTATCACCACCCTCTGTTGCAAGCCCTAACTAATTTCTTATCTGGTTTACCACCACTGGACCCACTCCTAAGCTATCCAGCTTGCTTACTAGTCTCCCATGAGGAACCGTGTTGAAAGCATTTCTGAAATCTAGGTAGACCATATCTACCTCTTAGTGCTGGGCAAAAGCTGTGAATTCTACTTGAATGAAACTTTCATGAAAGTTCACCAAGTTTTGTGGAATTTTCTGAACTTCCACTTTTAAGTATTGGAAATCTTCAGAATGTGTTTGGTGACTTTTCGCCATTTGGTGGAATTTTCTTGCTGAACTGTGGAATAATACATATGGGGCCGGATATTCAAAAGGGTTGCACCATGCGCAATAGGGTTGCACCTGTGCAAGTCCGAACTTGCTCCATTCTGCCATATTCAGCAGGAGGCAGTTGCGACACAGAAAACATGCTGAGCAACAGTGCAATGCAAATGAATGCATGCTGAACTGGAGGGGGAGGAACCATGCATAAACTGCACAGCCCGATATTCAGCAGGGCTGTGCAGAGATTCTCTGACGCAACCCCAACCTGCGCCTGCACAACTTTGAGCCAAAAAAAAGGCTTAAGTTGGGGCCACCCACAGGTGAGCTGCTGCATTGCAGGGTGCAACACAGCAGCCGACACCTGTGGCTGGCCTAACCCAATCCCTGTGCCCCCGCAGCCTGATCATGGGCAGCTGACTGGAAATCCCACCACCACCCCCACTGGCCTGATCATGGGCATGGTTTAATCCCCCACCACCAGCCCGATCGTAGGCAGCAATGTAGCTCCCAGGCGTATCCTGGTGGTCCAGTGGACAAAAGCCTGATCGCAGGCAGTAGTTGTGTAAACCCCCTCGAAATCATCCCTGGTGGTCAGTGGACCCGAAAAGCCCGATCGCGGGCGGTAGTATAGAATCCCCTCGAATTCAGCCCTGGTGGTCTGGAATGGCACATCCGATTGTGGGATGTAAATGCCACTAATCCCCAAGCATTGCCCTGGTGGCTGAGTGTCACCCCTCCCCACCCACCCATGAGTCGCACCACCGCTCCCCAGCCAGCGGGCAGCATCCCTCCCGCCTACAGCCCGCTGCCCGCTGACTGACAGCCAGTAGGGCTGCATGCCCGTGGTGCAGAGAAAGAGCCAATGGGCATGCAGCCCATACGTCACTATGACAGTCCAGATTTATGAATGATTCATTCACAAAACTGGACTGTCATGTCTGGCTATGAAACTACATGCCCATAGCTCTTTCTCTGCACCAATGGGCGTGCTGCCCTACCGGGCTGTCGGGGCGGGGGCGCGGGCGGCAGGCAGGAGGGATGCTGCCGCTTCGCTGGTGGGAGCGGGGTAGGGCTTCATGGGTGGTGGGGAGGAGGGACACTAGCCACCAGGGCAATGTTGGGGATTAGTGCAGCATTTTACATCCCACGATCGGATGTGCCACTAGACCACCAGGGCTGAATTCGGGAGGGGGATTCTACACCACTGCCCGCGATCGGGCTTTTCAGTCCACTGGACCACCAGGGATGATTTCGGTGGGGGTTACACAGCCACTGCCCGCGATTGGCTTTTCGTCCACTGACCACCAGGGATACATTCAGGGTGGGGAGCTACATTGTTGCCCGCGATCGGGCTGTTGGGGAGGAAATTAAACCATGCCCATGATCGGCCAGTGGGGGTGAGGGGATTCTAAGCACTGTTTTGCCTGCCGATTGGGCTGCAGGGTATCGGTCCCTGATGGCTGCTGCCTGGCAGGACGCCAGGCACAAGTCCTCAGGGATCGAAGCACCTGCATGCTAATGGCATGCAAATGGGGCCATAATCAGATGCAAATGCTCCCCTGCACCTTGCATGAATTATAGCCCCATTTGCATGTCACCTTTGAATATCGGGATTTTGTGAGCAGTTACTGGAGAGTTGTGCCACCGCAAGTTGAATGCTCCACTCTGTCAACTTGCGGTGGCACAAGTTCCACTGCGCCATGCACAGTGGCTGTGGCTGGGGGGTGATATTCAAAGGAGTTGCTCAATAGCACAACTCCTTTGAATATCGCCCTGGACACACCCCTGTGCAACTATTTTGCGCAGCGCAAGGGCTTGTGCCTATGAATGGCGCAGTTTGAATATCCAGCCCCTGAACTGTGGAACTAATTCAAAATTCATGTAATTATTCTGCAGTTCTGATAAAAAAAGCAACTTTACCTTCTGTCTCTAGTGCCCCCCCCATCGTCCAGTCACCAGCCCCATAAGAATTAAAAAGTTTCCCCGGTGTCTAGTGGCACCCCCCCATCCTCCAATCACTGACACCATCCCCTGAAACTGCTATGTCCCACTCTGATTATCTGCACACAAGGACAAAGCATGCTCACAGCTGTAGAAGGTACTGGGGCACATGCATGGACCACCATACCTGAGTTCAGCTTAATATGTTTCCAGGTGTATGCCGACACCACAGCGACAACTTTATAGTGATCTCGTTGATACCAACAAGATAGATAAATTGCTGTAAAATCCGCTCAGGACTTTGGCACTGCCTCCCCCAGTCTTGCACCCTCTCCCTGAATCAGCTTCAACTTGGAGTTGATAATAATAAATTATGGGGTTGGGGGGCATAGCCCTACACAAAAAACATATTTGATTTCCGACAGCACAATGCTCACTGCAATTGCAGTCAACATAGTGTAATTGCAGTAACGTCAGATCAACATATTTTTGTTGAACTGGCATCATAGATCCATTTCCAGGCACTAGAAAGAAAGCTGAACTCAGGAAACGAATTAGTTTTTTGAAGCAAAGACTAAAAAGTACTTTAATCATGCTCCAAAAGTGGAGCCATGATACTGGACATGAGCGTATGCATATTCATATCCCAATGATTATGCATGTGCACATTTCCAGTATCATGGCTCCACATTCAGAATGTGATTAAAGTACTTTTTAGCCTTCATTCCAAAAAACATACTAGTTTCCCCTAGTTCAGCTTTCTTTCTAGTACCTGGAAACATGTTTACCTGAACTTGGGTAAATTGGCCCACACACGAGCCTCAGAGCCATTTACAACTATGAGCATGCTTTGGCATTTTACGTGGAAAATCAGTGGGGACCACAGAAGTTTCAGGTGATGGGGCCAGGATTAAAGAGTGGGGGTACCACTAGACACCAGAGAAATGTTAAACTTTTCTGGGGTTTGCAATCACAGGGTAGGGAGTGCCATTGGACACCAGAGAAACTTTTAATTCTTATGAAGTTGGCGATCAGAGAGTGAGGGGTGCCACTAGACACCTGGGAAACATTTATTTCTTGTGCAGCTGATGATCAGAGGGTGGGGGAGGTGCCACTAGACCTCAGGGAGAGGGAAATGTTGAACTGCTGAAAGAAATTCCGCAGAACTGACCCCTAAAAATAATCAGTTCTGTGGAGTTTTTTCCCTACAGTTTAATACATTAACCGGCAGGTCATACATTAATTCGGCTGCTCTGAGGTGGAATGTACACAAAAGTTGGTAAAATGATTTGTAAACTTTAGCAGAAGTGAAAGTCTGACTTTCATGCAAGTTCTGCTGGTGGAATTTGTTTTTTGCACAGCTCTACTACTGCTAGACCTTGATCTAAATCCTTTGTCACCCAGTCAAAAAAAAACTGTCAGATTCATTTGACATGACCTCCTGCCTGTGAAACCATGAGAAACTATGCTGTCTCTAGTCTTGTAACCAACTGGATTCAAGATCTTCCATAAACCTTTTCTTCAGCAGTGATTTATTAACTTTCCCACTACCATCATATAAAAGCTAGTTATTCTGTCAGCATTTTCAAGATAAATCATCAAAGTATAATGAGAAAATGATCTTTAGTGTAGATTCCACTGATAATTAAGCAGTTGAAAATGAACAATGACATGTGGATGGGTTAATACTGTGTGTCGTAACTGAAGGCAGGCAGACTCTAGAAACATAGATTATTTTCTTCAGAACTGTTTGGTGGTATTGTTTTATTTCTAACACATATGAGACTCTAGAGATGTGTTATTATCATTTCTGATATTCAAAACAAATTATAGCTTTAAAATGGAATACTGCATCTCAGGAAACAGAAAAATGATAGCTCTTGGCACTAAAATCATTTTTTTGCATACATTTCCAATTGTTAGCAGAATTCAGACTGCCTGGGTTCACCTCGTGGCAGACAAGCTGTAAATATTAATGTGGTGGGGAATATATATTAGGTGACATGAATGGGAAGCATTAAAACAGAATCTGTGTCAGCAGGCATGGTGTAAATGCAAAGGTGGAACCAATTAGACTCATTTTTTATTCACTTCCTAATGAAGAAGGCCAAAGACCAGAAGTCATTTATTTACTTGAGGGATTTCATTATTTGTTCCAAATGTATGACAAATGAGAAGGGTATTGACTGTGAAATTGGCAAGGCAATCAGCAATGTTGAACTTAGTAAGCACAATTTTTTCATTTGCTATGGATTCTGGCTTTCTCAGAAAACACTGTTATTTTAAATAATATTTTGTACAGACTTTTGTTTTAAAGAAAACTTTTAATTGTGGTAGCAAACAGAAATCACTAATTTATAGTTCAGAAAAAGTAGATGACAAAATACATTCACTCGGAATTAATTTAGAATGAAATCTTTGTCCATATTAACACATTATAATCTCTACTGTACACATGGCAACTGAGGCCACTTGCAAAATAAAAGTAGAAACAAACTCAGATGTTGAACTGGTATAACAGAACCAGATTTCAATGCAATGGGGAAAAGTAATAGCAAAACAGCCTCTCCATGTAAAACAAGGGTTTTATAACATAATCCTCTTAGCAACACTTAAACAGCAAAGAGATGTGGGCTGTAAACAAAACACTGGAGCAGAAAATTGACATATTCAACTTACAAGGTTTGAGGGAAATACTCCAAATCAGCTGGAAAAGAACAAAGCTACCAACAACTCAGTGACAAGAAAAAATGTTTACATTAGCCATGCCTTACAGAGCTACTGACTCCTTCTGAAAAAGTTAGAAAATTATTTTAGTAACACACAATTCAACATCTATGATAACATTTTGAGCCAGATTCTCAAATGTTGGTGCAAGCCACACCAAAGACTGCTTGCATCAATTGGCAGTGCACCAGGGACCCTTCATCCAATTTTCTATTGGGTAGGGTCTTGGTGTCAAAGTCCCATAGCTTGCAACAACTTTGGCTCTGCATCAAACAGACCACGCATCATAATGGTAGGCCGAAAGTCATGGGTAGCCGTGCAGCTGTGTGGCAAGAGTAACATAACAGCAGTCCATGGTGGCTGGCACCCACCAGCCCCAATTCTGAGGGTAAAATGTAAATTCCCCATGGTAATCTAGTGACCCCCAGCCCCTAGCCCAGATATCCCTGTACAATAGTAAAATAATGTCTCCAGTAGTCCAACACCCCCCCTGTCCTGATCCTCGATGTCCCCCAAACCACTGAAGGGACAATCCTGGTGGTCTAGTGGTCGACCCACCTCAGCAGGTAGTGCCCCACCAGCCTGCTCTTCCCCCACATCTGAGTCAGTGAACAGCACAGCCCTCTGCACACCACCATGGCTAGCTGCCAACTGAGATATCAATGAGTGCGTATTTACAGTACGTGCTCATTTAAGCTCAGTTGGTGACCAGCCATTGAGGTGTCCAGAGGGCTATGCTGGTCACTGACTCAGGGATGAGGGAGTGGTTTGGTTGGGCTCTACCTGTTGGAGTGGGGAGGTGGGACCACTAAACCACCAGGATTGTCCCTTCTGGTTTTGGGGACATCGGGGATTGGGGCTGGGGGGGCAACTAGACTACCTGGTGGAATTTACATTTTACACTCAGGAGTCAAGGCTTGGGGAGACTGCTAGACTACCAGTGGGAATTTAAATTTTACACTCTAGGATTGGGGCTGGGAGGGCCACTAGACTACTGTGAGAATTTTAATTTTAGACTTGAGGATTGGGGTTGAGGGGGGTCACAGCAATTTGGTGCTGTGTTCACAACCCTCCCAGAGGGTTTCTAAGTACCCTTAGACCCTCCCTTGGCTTGTCTAGGGCTGGTCTAATTGTACTTAGACCTTTGTCCTCTGGGAGGGATTTGTGAATGCCAAATTAGGGGATATGGCAGCCTACAGGTGCCTCAAGCTCCCCCCCAGCACCATGCTGCAGTCTATTTTGTGGTGCAAGGGTGGCACAAGCCCCCTGTGATGTAAGTAGCCTGCATTTGACACAGGCTGTTTTTTATGACTGTGGGTGGAGCCTACAGTCATTTTGCATTCTCTTGCTTGAGATGGCCTATTGTGGCACCTTCCATTGGACTTATGGAAGCATCCTTCCATAAGTCCAACAGAGCTTGTAACGCTCTGCCATGGCTGACCACTACGGAGTAGCAGCCGCATTATTTGGGCTTTTACTTCTGCATTCCATGATATGAACTGCATATGCACACTTTGTGCATGTGTGCAATTCCACTGGCACTGCCATCTTTCAAATGGCATAATGCCATTCACTGCAACTACTCATGTGCAAATGCTGCACATGTGCAGTTGCATCACCACTGCCATCTTGGAGATGGCACTCAGTTGCATTTCTATCTTCGGAGCTTTGCAAGCTCACCACAGCTGTATTGGCTCTGGCTAGAACTTGTTAGAATAGCTACATGTGCATCTTTTAATGCAAAGTGCCACTTGCATCAGTAATGTTTGATGCAGGCACCTTGCATCTCTCTAAGGGCTTTGAGAATAGGGGCCCAGTCTCCCCTATTTTTTTTTTCCTAAGACAGTTGCATGAAAACACTCCCCAGCCCCACTGATGGGCACAAATCCTTCTATTAAGACCATAGAAACATAGAATTTGTCCACAGATAAGGACCGCTTGGCCCATCCACTATGCCCATTTCTCTATACCTACAGTATTATCACAGATCCTACTTGATCTCCAGCTACTTCTCCATTCCCCATTCCTTTCCACTAAGATTCCCTATGCCTATACCATGCATTCTTGAACCCCACCACTGTTTTTGCCCACACCACCTCTGCTGGTAGGCTGTTCCAGGCATCCACCACTTTCTATGAAGAAATACTTCCTCACATCTCTCCTGAATCTACTCCTGCCAGCTTTACAGCATGTCTCTTTGTTGCTGACCACCTTTTTTCTGAAAAATACTTTCCTCCTGTATCTTATTTACCCCCATGTAGTATTTAAAGGGCTCTGTCATATCCCTGTCTGTCTCCTCTCTTCTAGGATATGCACACTGAGTTCCTTTAGTCTGTTTTCATAGGTCTTTTGATGCAGATTCTGCACCATTTTAGTTGCTCTTATTTAGACTGCTTCCACTCTGAGTATGTCCTTCCAAAGATGTGGCCTCCAGAACTGAAAACAGTATTCTAGTTGGGGTCTTACCAGTGATCTACACAGAGGCAACATCACCTTCCTCTTTCTGCTTGTGATACACCCCCCTACGCACTCCAGCATCCCACTATCACTACCAACTGCCTTGTCACACTGCCTGGCCACTTTTAGGTTATCAAATGTGATTATCTCAGGGTCTCTGTCATGCTTTGTAGTCATCAATAACAGTTTACCCATTTTGTACTTTGCCCCTGGGTTTCTGTGACTTATGTGGATTATTTTGCACTTTTTCAAAACGAAACCCAACTGCCATACCTTTGACCACTCCTTGAGTTTTCTCAGGGCTCTGCTTATCCTATCCACCTCCCTGGAGTGTCGGCACTATTGCACATTTTGGTGTCATCTGCAAACAGGCAGACCTTCCCTTCAAGCTCCACTTCAGTGTCTCTTATAAAGACATTAAAGAGTACTAGTCCCAGCACTGATCCCAGAGGTACCCTACTGGTCACCCACCTCTTCTCTGAGTGGACTCTGATTACCATCACCCTCTGTCACCTGTTTCCTAACCTATGTCTTACCCAGTTAACCACCTTTGGATCCACTCCTTAGCTATCCAGATTGCTTACTAGTTTCTTATGTGGAATGATGTTGAAAGCCTTTCTGAAATCTAGGTAGACCACATCAACTGCCCCACCCTAATCTAATTCCTTTGTCACCCAGTCAAATAAATCTACCAGATTATTTCCACATGACTCCCCACCTCATTAATTAATTCTGCTTAGGGTCTTGTAACCCACTGGATTCCAAGAATTCCACTATCCTTTCCTTTAGCAGAAATTCCATTATCTTTCACAACAGTGATGTCAGACTGACTGGGCCATAATTGCCAGCAGCCTCCCTGCTACCACTTTTGTGAAGCGGGATGACATCTGCCTTCCTTCCATCCTCCAGAACCACCCCTGCTTCCACTGAGCTATTAAACAGGACTGTCAGAGGTGCAGCCAGTTCCTCCCTGAGCTCCCTCAGTACTCTTGGATGCACACCGTCAGGTCCCATTGCTGTGGCCACTTTCACATTAGCAAGCCTCTTCAGGACTTTATTTCTTCCAAAAAAAGATAAGTGTCCACTTCCCCCACTCCAGAGTTCCTGTTAATTTTTGTGGCCCCTCCCATTCTCTTTCCTTTGTGAACGCTGAACAAAAGTATTTCTTCAAGATGTCTACATTTTCCAGTCCCCCTTTCCTTCTTAAACTTACAATCCCTCACCTGCTTTTCATCTTTTCACTCACATACCTAAAAAATGTTTTGCCCCCTCCAATCAGGGCATCACTTGTTCAGGAGGAAAGGAAGCTGTTTGGGAAGTAATGGTTTCTCACCTATAATCTTAGTTCTACTACTAGTATTCCGTTCACTCCCAAACTTAGGCAGAATCCACTGAGCCTGCTCAGTCAACAAAATGTCTGTATACAGTACACGCCAATTGATTGACAACACTGTGCTCATTGAGACCTTAGTTGTGGCTGGCTGTGGTGCTGAGTGGTGGGTTGTGCTAGTAGTTGGCTTGGTTAGGGGATGGTTGGAGTGGGGTGGTGGAACACTGCCTGCTGGGGTTGGGGGGATGAGGGTCCACTAGACCACCAATGATTTTGTAATATTTTATAACAGAGGACTGGGGCTTGGGGGTGGAGGGAGGCACTAGATCTCCAAGGAATATAAATATACTTATTTCAATACATATTTCATAGTGACATTGAGGAGGGGGACCCCAGACCACTAATGATTTTGTAATATTTCATAATAGAAGATTGGAGCTTGGGGGATTGGGGTGGTGGGGCACTATCAACTAGGGTGGGGGTGGGGGGATCACTAGACTATCAGGGAAAGTTTTGTTACATTTTTCATGGGGATTGCAGATCAGAGCTGGGGGGGATTCCCTAGACTACCAGGGAAGATTTTTATGTACAGGGCTGGTGGGGTGCTCTAGAGTACCGGGGAAAGTGCTTGCATTATGTACAATCAGGGATCGGGGCTGGGGAGGCACTAGCCACCAGGCATCTGTCCATGGTGTTATTGCCACATGTCTGATCCATGGCTTGTGGCAAAGCTTCCCAATGCACTGTCAGTTTGGAGCAGGGCCAAATTTGCTGCAAACCATGAGACTTTGACACTGGGACCCTATCTAATAGAGAATCAGGTGCAGGGTCCCTGGTGCAGCAGCAACCAGTGCAAGCCACATTTGTCACTGTCTTGCACCAACATTTGAGAATCAGGACCCAAGTGTCTAAGTATTGCTTTATTATCTTTATATATATTTTAATTTAGCTTAGGAAAAAGGTGGTTACATAATGTGAATCCTTTAGCCTACATTAAGTATTGTTATGCATATAAATATTAAATTATTTTTTATGCAAAGAAATATTCAAATAGCTTATATGTAAGACTAATGTTGCTATTTTAAAACGTTTATTCAGACTGCATATTTGGTCTAATTACATTTGTTTGTTGTTTTGAAAGTTTTGTTGCTTCACTTTTCTTGTGTTTATTTTTGATTTGTGCAATATTTACCAGACTTGATATATCTGCAATATTTTAATTAGCCTTATTAGTTTATATTATACAGGAATAATACACTCTATTTTTATATCACTCTGAGGTTGCCACATGCCATGTTCAATTATAAGAACCTTTTATGCAGTAGGTTGTGAATGAAAAACCTACAACAATTTTTCACTGTTTTGCGTGATCTATAAAGCCAATGCTTGAGCCAAATCTAAGTGGCCATAATAAGCAACTGATATTCCAGCCTATTGTTCTGACACAACAGAGTGTCCCTGCATATCACAGGCTTCAACAGAACATTTTGTTGACTCAGAGGGAATGTCTCAAACTCCAGAGACAACCCCAACCCGAGATGTTCAGGATCAACTGGTCTGATGTGATGGCATTCCACTTGGTAGGACATGGCTGGGTGGGTCACCCTCCAACTGGGAGCTGAAGTAGGGTCCATAAGGGTGGAGGAATGGCATTACTCAGTCTATCACATTTTACTTTGGAGGGGGCTCTGGAGAATTGGCTGCCAGAGGCACCACTGCACATCTTTTTCACTGGCCTTGATAAAAAAAAAAAACTTATTGGATTTGCTGGTTTGTAGTGTTGGCTCTGCTGCTGCAAAGATTGCCATTGATGTTCAAGTACCTGAACATGACTCCAAGAGAAGCCCTGTTGCTTGGGCTTGAATGGCTGATTGGGCTGCTGCACTGATGCAAGAGACTCCATGGGGACATTGGACTTCTCAATGCAGGTGAGATGGTCTTCCATCCCTGAATAACTGAGGTTAGTGCACAAGATGGGGAAATCCAACAGCTTATGCTATGTCTCTAGGGTGAAAAGGGAAACCCTCAGTCAGGCCCTTCTGTGCAGGAACAATGCCAATGCACAGGCTAAACAATCACCTGAGTCAAATGCTGTTCACAACTGGTACTTGGACAGCAACAAGTGCAGTTCATGGGGAACATGTGCTTTGGAATGACTGTCTGCCAGAAGCAGAGGAAGTAACTGGCAAGCTATAAATAAGTTCAATCATAGCCAAATCTGGATCACACAGCCTCATAACTGGCCTGTCAAATCCCCAGAGAGGCAACTGCATAAATCTTGCAACTAAGTTCTGTTTCTTGGACTCATTGTCAGGCAGCTTATCCAACTTGCCTTGCACCTTGGCCTTGTTGAAGATCACATTGGCCACAAGGCTCTCTACAGATGGATGTGTCAAGAAACCTGAGGGGCCACTCATTGGAACCATAAAATAGGGGTGCAACCTATTTAGGATTGAGCAGTGGTTTCTATGTCAAACCTCAAATTTTGCACTTTAATATCTTTGCAACCATTCAATGGATTTGTGCAGTAGATCTCTTAATGTGTCAAGTTTCATTCTTTTCAGACATGCAGATTCTGAGAAGTGGATAGTGCAAAAACATAGAAAAATCACTGGTTTTTGCTGTTGTTTTTTGTCATCACCTTGCACCCAGACAGTTTGGAATTTTTTTCTGACATTTTTCAGGGTAGCTAGTGCTTGACAAACAAATGTGCCTTTCATTGGTTTGGCGAAAAAATACTAATCCATTGCCAAGTTATTAATTTTTAAAATTTCAATTTCTGGGCATGCTCAATAAGCACTTCAGAATAGCTTCCAGGAACAAAAAAAGAATTTGGTCCACATGATAAAGGATTCTGTTTCATATGGGTCCAATCCTTTCTCCTCAGGGAAAAATCCTTTTTCATTTGCCACAATCTTGTTTTCCGTTTTTCTTTAAAAAAAAATTACAAAACTCACAAAAATGTCATCTTACTAATTGGGACTCCATTAGGTGGATTCTGGAGTTAACTGTTGCAGAACTGATGCTGAAAGGTGTTTTTTTGTTTGTTTGTTTTTACTTTTAAAATCCTTTTTTGTCACTCACTTCAGCTTTTGCCTAATGGCTTTTTCATTCAAATGAAAAAGGATCCTTGATACTGAAAATGATTGTGGACTCAGTTTTTTTTTTTTTATACCTTCTCTGTAACACCTTTTTTTGTTTGGATGAAAATGGGTCCCTTCAAATGGAAAAGAAATACAAACTTAGTTTTTTTTCAGATCCTTTTTCATTTGAAGAGATGCTTTTTCATTTGGTATTTTCATTCAAGGTTGCCAAGTTTCAATCCAGTCAGATGTGCAGATTCCAAGATCCATATAGTGCATTTTCAGGAAAAAAAAGTTGTTTTATGCTGTTTTCTTATCATTGCCTACATCCCAAATGGTTTGGAATTTGTTTCTGAGATTTTCAGGGTAGAAAGGACTTGTCCCAAAATGGTGCCTTTCATTGGTTTGTTGAAGAATATCAATCCATTTCTATGCTATAAGGATTTGAAATTTCAGTTCTGAGCATGTTCAATAGGGTCTTTTGGGTAAACATTTGATATCCTACTGAGCATGCTAAGAATCAAAATTTCAAATCCTTGTAACTTGGAAATGGATTAACATTTCTTTCACAAAACCAATGAAAGTGGCCATTCTGGGGGAATCCCTTTCTACCTTGAAAGTTTCAGACCAAACTTCCAAACCATCTGGGCTGTAGGTGATGGGGAAAAATGCAAATAAAATCCAATTTCTCCTAAAAATGCACTATTCAAAATGTGGAATATGCACATCTGACTGGAATAAAACTTAGTAAATCGAGACACCATGTACCTCCACCTCCAGACCTGGCATGCAAACTTTTGTGCAATTCTGTTGAACATGGGTGAATATATTCATATACAGATATGTGTGTGTGTATATATATATATTAAAGGCAAAAAACTCTGTTTAATGCATTAGTTAGGGTTGTTCCACAGCGACAAAAGTGAGGAAATTCGCTGTTAGGGTTGAAAATCCTAACTCCAAATTAACCCCCAGCACCACACACACACAACACACACACACACACATTCAAGTATGGGGAGGACCAAGTCAACACAACCAATGACAGACATCCAGCAGCAGGTGACAGAAATAACAAACAATTGTCTAAATGTACTCGAGACATCCCCACCCACCTGACCAGGTACTGCATGCTCAGTGGAGATCAACAGCAAAACTGAGGCCATATACCAAGCTACACATCCCTGTTTGCAGCTGCACAGCGTACCACACTTAGTAGTTGCATGGCCTTACCTACCGATGCCGCACACCACACCACAACTGGTACTGTGCCGTTATTCAATATAAATGCTGAAGGTGCATGATGACAGTTGCAGAAAGGTTTTAACACTAGTGAGTATACATTAATTAAGAGAAGCACATAAATTAACTACAAGACACTAGCATGCTCAAGAAAAAAGTAGTGATACATTTAGTAGGTGATTTACATAGTAGTACATTTACTGCAATGGTTTACTCAACATAGAGGCTGATGTAAACGTATGGAAAAGCATTGCCTGTTCAACGCTGTGAAATTTGTACTGCCAATATCACATGCACTCTTACTGATGAAGGTGTACTGCTGATGTACATACATAGACCTTCAGTGTGTTTCAATACTAAAGATGCAGTAAGTATTCTTTGTAAGAAACATTGTAATTGCATGGATCAGGCCAAGCAACTTCTAAATATCATAGCACTACTGAGTCAACAATGATGTACCTGTATCGGAGATGTATATAGGATAGATTTTCCTGTAGGCACTTACTGAGTATGTTGTACCTGATAAAGACAATCTCATTGCATCTGTGATGACTAACTTATTCAAATAGTAATACATTTACTATTGTTGCAATGAGTGATCTATGCCACTTATGGACACAGTGTGATTTTTAACAGTTGTTTCATACTCAGGCTGTATGCCTACTGTTTGGGTTTGCCACACTTCTGTCACTGATGCTATCAAAGTGATAACTATGTTAATTGTGGTACAACAGGAATCAAGTAGGTATGGTGTAGATATAAACAGAATGTCTTTTAGTATTGATTTAACTCACAATGGGGTACGTGTACTAGGACAGCAGGGTTATCCTCTATCACTGACTCTGTCAGTTATAATCACACTAGGGTTTTGATGACTGTAATGATCAAGTTACACTGTTCATCTTCATGAGTTCATATTCACAGCCATTCTCCAGTAACTAGACGGTGTATGGTGTAACTGGGTGGGACACTGTGTGTTACCAAAGCTGCTGCAGTGCCTAGCAGAGGAGATTATCTACTCATAAAGACAATTAAGCAATAGGCATGACCAACAGTTATGTTAAATGGTCTGTTAATCACCCTGTAGGGGTTTAATGTTGAATGAGGCATAGCCGAGTGCCACATGTTGCTAGACAGTGATAAACTGACCATTAACATAATACCTAGGAGTGGCTTATTGCTATCATAATAAACTGTTTTTAAACAACATTAAACCATGTTCATCATATGGTTAGGCTCTACATGTATTTAATAAAAACTAAACATAAGGCTGTTACAATGTTTACAGTCAATTAGAAAGCTGCATTTCTCAAACCCTTGTTATAATCAGAGATATTATACCTGTACAACTCCTTGGTTTTGCTGAACTCTATTGCTCAGGTGGCCCACCACAAGTGGTGTGGTCTGGTGTGGGGCATCGGTAGGTAAGGCCATGCAACTACTAAATGTGGTACGTTGTGTGCAGCTGCAATCAGGGATGTGTACGTCTGGTGTACATGGCCTCAGTTTTGATGTTGATCTCCACTGAGCATGCAGTACCTGGTCAGGTGGGTGGGGATGTCTCGTAGTACATTTAGACAATTTTTTGTTATTTCTGTCACCTGCTGCTGGATGTCTGTCATTGGTTGTGTTGACTTGGTCCTCCCCCATACTTAAATGTGTGTGTGTGTGTCTGTGTGTGTGTGGTGCTGGGGGGGTGAATTCGGAGTTAGGGTTTTCAACCCTAACAGCGAATTTCCTCACTTTTGTCGCTGTGGAACAACCCTAACTAATGCATTAAACGGAGTTTTTTGCCTCTAATTTCCCTTCTTTTTGAGAATTATATTGAGAAATAGTGAATGTAATGCGGTGGCAGGAGCGCAGGGCCCGCCACATGATGTCTTGTGGCATAGTAACAGGAGCAGCAACGCAAACAGAAATGCTAACAGTGGCACACATAGTAACACAAGCGCGGATGAGAACAGAAAGGGTAACGCACACGGTGGCGTAGACGGGAACTGTGTGCCATGTGATGTCTTGTCACATAGTAACATGGTGCCTGTAAATGAAAATGTCAATGGGCATGGTGACGCAAAGTGAAACAGAAAGAGAAACAGTATGGTACACACAAATGGCAAAAAAGTAACAGAAATGCAAGCGCAAATGAAAATGCAAAGGATGATGCACGTGGTGGCATTGGGGTGTGCATTGGGATCATCAGCCCTAACTCTCACCCCATGACATGTGTAAAGCAGCAGAAGTATAGGAGAATGGGGTGAGTTAGGACCCATGATCCCAATGCACACAATAATGCGGTTGGGGGGGTGCAAGGGGAGTGCAGGGGTTTTCAACCCTAACAGCGAATTTCCTCACTTTTGTCGCTGTGGAACAACCCTAACTAATGCGTTAAACAGAGTTTTTTGCCTCTAATTTCCCTTCTTTTTGAGAATGATAACGAGAAATAGTGAATGTAATGCAGCGGCGGGAGCGCGGGGCCCTCTGGGACCTGAGCTCCCACCGCATAATGTCTTGTGGCATACTAACAGGGACAGCAACGCAAACAGAAATGCTAACAGTGGTGCACATGGTAACACAAGCGTGAATGAGAACAGAAAGGGTAATGCACATGGTGGCGTAGACGGGAATGGTCTGCCATGTGATGTGTTGTAACATGGTGCCTGCAAACAGAAATGTCAATGGGCATGGTGACGTAAAGTGAAACAGAAAGATAAACAGTACTGTAGACAGAAATGGCAAAAATAACAGAAGCATAAAGCGCAAATGAAAGCATGAGGATACGCACATGGTGGCCAGGCGTCAGCGGTAAGTGAAAGCAGTGCGGAACATAGCGGAAGAGAACAGTAACAGTAATGTAAGACACAGGCTGGTTTTCCCCAAACCTGCATAGAGAAAGACAGTGAGTACAAATAATGTATGCATAATAATGAGTATCGCGCAGAAAATGAGATCTTGGAATACTAAATACATTCTTTCTCAGGAATCGTACGACGAGAAAAAAAATTTAAAAGTCATATTATTTACAACTGTCCTGGCTAATTTGAATCTTAGCCCGCATTAGGGGGCTAAGAAATTTTCTGACAAAAAGTCCGTATCTCGCACCGTTTCCGAGATACGGTCCCTGAAAGGCTGCGGCGAACGCCATAATGTTATCCTATGGGGAAAAAGAAAAGTTTGGAGCATCATAACTTTGCCTCCCTGTAATGTTTTTTCACCAAACTACTGAAAGGCACATCTGTGGGCTGTTGGCTGTCTTCCCTCCAAATTTCAGGAAAAAAGACCAAACCGTTATTTTGCAGCAGGGATCCAAAGGATTTCTGTACTGCGTCGGGTGCCATAATGTTATCCTATGGGAAAAACTGTCAACTTTGGAGTGCCGTAACTTTGCCACCATGTAATATTTTTTCAATACAACACTGAAAGGCACATCTGTGAGATGTCGGCTCCATTCCCTCCAAATTTCAGCCCAAAACTCCCAACGGTTCTTTTGCAGCGCAGTGCCAAAGAATCACTGTCACTGTCCCACAGATGGAAAACTACTGTCGCAATTTGCAAAAGCTTTTGCAAAAAAGTTAAACACTTTCATGAGCACGAAAGTAATTTGAAAAGCACTTTTTCCAGAAATTTGAAAAACATATTTCTGGGGTGTTTTACCACAAAATCAAGACATGGCAAGCATCCTCAGGGTCCGACTAGGTGAATACAAAAAGAATTAGGTTGCTAGAGGGTCCCAAATTTAAATGCCAACCATTTTTCTGATCACCAACTGAAAACAAAATGGCTGATTTGCAAAAGTAACAGGCCCATTTGCGAAAGTAAAAATGCATTTGCGAAAGTGTTGAACTTTTTGTTAACTTTTCCCATTGACTTATAATGGGAAACTGTTTTTTGAATAACTTTTGAACCGTTTAATATTTTTTCACGAAATCTTTGAAAGGCACATCGGGGACCCCAGTGCACATTTCCTGAAGATTTCGGACTGGTCACACAAACTGTACGACCTGTAGGCACGACCGTAGAATTCTAGAAAAGCGTAAACGCGTGCACAGATCATGCTTAATAACTCCATAGCTGTATATCTGACCAGTACAAAACTTGGCAGATCCCAAGGCCTGTGGTTCTTGATCATGTATTCCACATTTCAGTCAAATCCATCAAATGGTTGCAAAGTTATTAAGGTGCAAAGTTTTGGGGTTTAACATAGAAATGGCTCCTCAACCCTAACTATGGTAGCACTACCGTGCTACCATAATATATATATATATATATATATATATATTTTAGAGGCAAAAACTCTGTTTAATGCATCAGTTAGGGTTGTTCCACAGCGACAAAAGTGAGAAACTCGATGTTAGGGTTGAAACCCCCTTTGCACCCTTCAGCCACCCCAACTGGAATTGGGGTGCATTGAGTCATCAGCCCAACTATCACCCATCACATGTGGAAAAAGCTGAGAGTAGGAGAATGGGGTGACAGTTAGGACTTATGACCCCAATGCGCACCCTGATTCCAGTTGGGGGTGGTGAGCTGGAGGGGTGCAAACGGGGTTTCAACTGAAGTAGAACACATGTTGTACTGTAAGCTGATAACCCTGTCACTAAAATTAAAACTGATGAACCAGCATCAATATGCTATGAATGAAAATAGAAACTTTTACTGCAATAGTGTAAGTATAAAATACAACATTACTGTGACTGATCACAATTTGGAGAAGTCAGGAAGGTAACTTACAGTTTAATATTTCTTTTTTTTACAATGCTTACTGTGCTGCTTGCAACTCAGAATAAGATACTTTTATGACTAACAATCAAGCATTCACATAAATAAAAACAAAATTGTGTTTCATGCTTTTGAAAAATATGAATGGGTCAGGATTAATAGCTTACTGCACTTCTTAATTACTGTATCTCACAGTGGGACAACAGCTGTGTCACTACTTTGTGGTGTGAAACTGTAATGAACATTGCCAGAGCACTTTTTTCATAGTTCTAATTGCAAAAATGAGGGGGTTAAAACTTGTGGTAAAGTTAGTAGTAGTCACAGATGCTGTTCTCCTTAGCGGCAAGCACATAGGTCCCTGAAATCAAGGCAGTTCTCCTTTATGTGGACCAGGGTGCCCACCCTCAGTACCATATTTTTCTCCCCACTTCCCTCCATGTTGCCCACCTGGGGATTTGGGCAATGTACCATAAATGCTACATGTCATGTTTATAAGGGCAGTCATAAAATGACTATCTTGAAAATTGGAGATTTGAATCTCAAAGGGTCAGCACAAGTTGTGCCAAAGGTGACTTGCACCAACTGTCAAAGCACCTGGGACCCTGTGTCCAATTCTTTGTTGGGCAGTGCCACAGAAAAATGCTGAGTAACTGCTAAATGTGGGAAAAGCTGTCATGTGGTGAATGCCTTTAGCAAAAAGTTACATCAGCTGTTCAAGTAGAAATGGTGTCTCCATTTATTTGTTACTGTTTGCTGCCTATCTCTAAAATGGTCTCATCCCAATCTCCTCCCAGTGCAGCTTCGATTTTCTCACTGAGGGTATTTTTTTTATTTTCAGTGCTGTCATCACTGTGCTAGAATTGTCTGCTCTGCCCAATCAGTGTGAGACACACTGAGTGGTACGGTTGAAATTAGTGCATGTGCTGAAGAAAGCATGAGTGGGATCCAATAATAAATGTTTCCAAGCTGAATGGGGATGGGTATCTAAAGACAACATAGTAAATAAATACAAAAGAATTACGTAAATAACTTTTAAACCAAAACTTAAAGCAGGATCATAAGTGCAGAGTCTTGAAACACTGCAACAGCCCACTTAAACAGTTGAAATGTGTGTCAGACCAACAGCAAGTTCAAAGAGTCATGTGGCAACAGAGTTTTACTGAAGACTTCTGCCATTAGCTTATTGTGCTGTCATTCTTGTATGTATGTATGTGCAGCATGAATTACCTGGATAGGGATGAAGCAAGGACAGTGCAGGGGGAGTTTAGGGAGCTTGGAAGATCTGGGAAGAAGTCTTAGACAGGTATCATGCTCTGCAGCTTTTGTGGAGGTACAGTAGGGGGAAGGAGAGGGAGCTCCACATCAAGGCCTTCAACTCATGGTTGAAGAACTGATCCAGAGAGGAGGGGTATGGCTACATAGGGGACTGGGGCCCACCTGGGAGGAAAAGAGCCATTACAGATGTGATGGTCTACATCCATCTAGGAGGGGAACCACAGTTCCTAGTGGATGGTTTAAGCTTTTTTTAGGTATGATAACAAAAAAGGAAGACAAATGGAGGGATTGTAGCATTACACAGGGAGGGGGTGACTGTATGGAGGGGATCAAGAGAAAGCAAACAGTACTTCTGCTCAGTGTTCACAGTAGGAGGGGAGGGAGGGACTAAGAAAAGACATGAGAAACATTCATGGAAGGGAAAAGAACACTGGTTCATTTTCTGTGGAGAGAGCCAGGAAAGCACTCACAAACCTGAAGGAAGACAAAGTTATGGATCCAGACAGGGTACATTCAAGGGTGCTCAGGGAGCTCAGGGATGTGCTGGCTGTGACACTGACAGACCTTTTTACCAGATCACTGGAGACTGGTGTGGTCCCGGAGGATTGGAGAAGAGTAGATGTAGTCCCACTGGATTGTGAAATATCTTATATCCAAGGGATTACAGGACCTGAGGTAATGTGGTTTAACACAGGAAAGGTCATGCCAAATGAATCTGATAGATTTGTTTGACCAGGTGACCAAGGAGCCAGATCATGTAGGAGCAGCGGATGCAGCCTACCTGAATTTCAGCAAGGCTTTCAACACTGTTCCACACAGGACACTGTTAAGCAAGTTGGGGAAACTTGGTGGTGGGAAATAAGGTGATAACCTGGGTAAAAAACTGGTTAGCAAGTAAGACACAGAAGGTAGTGGTAAATGGAGTGCACTCTGATGAAGGAAGGGTTGCCAGCAGGGTTCCTCAGAGATCAGTGCTGGGACCGGTCCCCTTCACTGTTTTTATGAAAGACATAGTGAAGAAACTTGATGGGAAGGTCTGCCTCTTTGCAGATGACACCAAGATCTGCAACAGACTGGACACTCCAGCGGGTGTGGAAAGGATGGTCAGGGATCTGAAAAGACTGGAAGAGTGGTCAATGATATAACAGTTGGGTTTTCATGGAAAAAAGTGCAAAATAATGCACCTGAGCCATAGAAATCCAGAAGGGGAGTACAAGATGGGTGGTGTGATACTAAGAAAGACCAAGGAGGAAAGAAGTCTAGGGGGTAATCATATTGGATGACCTAAAGGTGTCCTGGCAGTGTGACAAGGCAGTTGGAAGGGCTAGTGGGATGCTAGCATGCATAGGAAGGGGTCTCACTAGTAGGAAGAGGGAGGTGGAGCTGATCCTATATAGATCACTGCTAAGACCCTTCCTTGAGTACTGTGCCAGGCTTTGGAGACCACTTATCAAGAAGGACATAGAGTGCAGTTGGTCCAGAGGAGGGGTACAAAAATGATGCAGAGTCTGTATCAAAAGTCCAATGAAGAAAGGCTAAAGGAGTCAAATATGTACACCCTGGAGGAGGGAAGACATGATTGAAACCTTTAAATACCTCACAGGAGTCAATAAGGTACAGGAGGCAAGTATTTTTCTGAGAAAAAAGGTGCTGTAGAACAAGAGGTCATGCTATGAAGATGGAGGGGGGTAAATTCAGAAGAGATGTGAGGAAATACTTTTTCACATAAAGTGTGGTGGATACCTAGAATAACCTTCTAGTGGAGATTGTGGGGACAAAAACAATGGTGGGTTTGAAAAGTTCCTGGGACAGGAATAATGGAATCATAGAGGTAAGGAAGGGTGGGGAAGAGATTGTGCCGTAGATCAGGTAGGGTCAGCAGCAAAAAATGGGTGGACTGGGTGGGCCCAGCAGCCCTTATCTGCCGTCACACTCTATGTTTCTATGTAACAGTCAAAGTTACAAGAATGACAGGAACAAGGAAAGATAATGTATTTTACAGTAGCCCAATATATCACTTTTCCCTGGCCATTTATCCTACCACTTAAATCGTGTATGTGTAGATAGATAGATAGATAGATAGATAGATAGATAGATAGATAGATAGATAGAAAAAATATCTGATGGATATGTGTCAGATATGAGGTAACATCACCACTGAGGAATCAAACAAGCATAAAGCCACGTACCCAAAGGGTGAGTGGCCTTTATGAGCTCATCTGACCCTGAGATGGAGATATTTCAGTAACATCTGGGACTTACCTATCCAATGTTTTATATATTATATAAGGTTTGTCTGGTTTTGCTTTAAGAAAAAAATTGGTCTGTTTTGCTGTCCAAAAAAGTGTGCTGGTTTGGGATACACTGTTTTGGCCCTTTCAGGTTTCCATAGTGTAGTCTTTTCCTTTAAAGGAGTTATGGTTCCAGCCTTTTTCCTTTCATTTTTTTTGGGGGGTAGTAGCATGGAAGAGTGTAGCTACTGTGTTTGGTAAGTGATTTGGAAAATTGTTTTGTAAATAGTAAGCTTTATTGGTATTTTGGGCACAGAACAACCAAACCAAAACCACTACAAAGACATATATTAACAGGAAAAAAGAAAAGAAAGAAAGGACCAAACAAACAAAATGAAACAAAACAAAAAGCATGCACAGGTGTTTGGCATAGCTACCCCTGTTAACATTCTGGGGGAGGCCACAATGTGTACAGTTCAACCATCAGTTTGCATTTTATTTCACAGTATACAGATATAACTACATTTGTTTGTGAGTGAGAAGGCAAAGTGGGTCAATGTCTGGGCACTTTGTGTCTGGTTAATTAGACATTTAGTAAGAGGGCCTCTAGCATTCCCCATCTTTCCAGATAGAGATGTGTGGTGTGCCGGATGTAACTGATACTTTTTTTCTATATGGAGAGCTTCTAGGATGGAGTTATGACATTCTATGTATGAGGGTATTTTGTCATCCATTCAGTGTTTAAGGATCAGCTTTTTGACCATGGCTGAGATTAGGGTAATATGGCATTTTCTGGCACCGAACACATGTGCCATGTCAAGACCCAGTAAGCATATCCAAGGGAAGAAGGCATCTGCTAGACTTTGCATGGGGCCTTGGTGTGCTCTCACCTCGTCCTAGAGGGGTTTGGCCTTTGGGCAGTCCCATAGGATATGCTTGAGGGTTCATGTTTCCTGTTTGTAGCAAGAACAAAGATTTGTGCTCTGCTTGCCCATCCAGAACAGTTTGATAGGGGTGAAGTATAGGTTATGATTGATTTTAAATTGCATGAGTTTAAGGGTGTCAAATTTTAGCAGTTTGTGCATCTGCTTTGAAGGATTGGGTGCTCCTTCTGGGCTCTCAAGATCTGGGAATTCTATTGCCCAGTAAATGCAGTGAGTGGTGGAATGGGCAGTGATCAGAGACAGAAGGTGCTTGTACAGGATGGATATTGTAAGCCTTTGGTTATCCAACCTACATAAGTCATCCCAATTCTGAAAAGACCCCATATCCCAGGGTTTGGGGCCATGAGCAGTGGCCAGCATGTGTCTAAGTTGCATGAAAGGAAATGCCAGAATACTAGCCAGTGTGGTTCATTGCTGAAATTGCTCATGTGTGATCAAGGAGTTGCCCTCCACTAGTGACCCCAGCTTATGAGGCTCTGTGCTTCTCAGAAAGTTGAGTGGGATGGGCTTATTTTGTATTTTGAGGGTTGGATTTCCTGACAGGGGTTGTTCTGGGTTGAACTGTGGTTGTGTACCCAGGAGGTGGTGGAGCTGTTTGTATACCTGCACCGATACTCCAATAGCTTATGTTTTAAGGGGCACTGGTAGGTCTTTGTGGGGTGTGCTAGTAAAGGCTTATATCTGGACTCCCAACACATGGCATAGTTCTAGTTTCATTGCTTTCCGTTGTGGATGGTAGTCTGACTGCTCCATCTAGTTGCTATGTGTCCTCCACCACAGAAACTGGGCAGTGTGCGCCGCCAGATAGTATAATCAGAGGTCTGGGAGTTGGAGACCGGCCAACTTCATTGGGACCTTGAGTTTGTTGTATGCCCTCCTGGAAGGCTTACCATTCCAGAGAAAGGATGGCAGTATGGACTTCAAGTCAGAGAACCAGGAGATTGGGAGGAGGCATCTGGACATGCTGATGGAGTATAACATTCTGGGGAGGATGTTCATTTTGATAATGTTTATGCGTGCCCACAGGGTTAAGGGGAGTGAGGACCACCGGGTTAGGTCTTGCCTTATTCTGACTTTGAAGACGTCTAGGTTTTGGTTCTGTCGTGTTTTACCATTTTGTGAAATCACTATACCCAAGTATTTGATGTTGGTTGGGCACCATGTTCCTCCCCATGTGGATACAATGGTCTGAAATGTGTGCTGTTTCAGAGGAATGATGCATGTTTTGGCAAGATTTAGTTTATAGCCTGCCACCTGATCAAATTCTTGTAGTATGTTAAGAGTGGGGGGGGTCAAGTTTGCCGGTTCCCCCAGGTGTAAGACTACATTGTCAGCATATCTGGAGACTTTGTATCTGTTGGTTCCCACCTTAACACCCAAGATGGCATTCTCTGGTAGGATTCTCCTCATCAGGGGCTCAAAGTACAGGTTAAATAAGTAAGGAGATAAAGAGCAACATTGTCTGGTGCCTGAGTGCAGGAGGAATGGTGGAGAGAGTATTTTGTTGCAGAGTATCCTGGAGGTGGGGGCAGAGTAGAGGTGCTTGACCCACTCTATGAAGTCTTGGGGAAGCCCAAATTCTTTTAGGGTTTCGAATAGAAATATGCAGGATACTCTATCGAAGGCCTTCTCTGTGTCAAAGGAAAGCAGGACTGCGGGGGTGTCAGAGTCCCTGGAGGCCACAAATACATGGATGAATGTCCATAGGTGATCCGATGCTAGCCTACCCTGCATGAAGCCCACATCCTGTGGGTTTATTAGGCTATCGACTACCCTTCCCAGCCGTGTAGCCAGGATTTTGGCCAAAATTTTTAGGTCTGTATTGAGGAGGAATATGGGTCTATAACTGCCCATGTTGGTAGGGTTCTTGTCAGGATTGGAGATAAGGGTAACTAGGGCTTCCTGCTGATTTGGGTTCTGGAACCTCTCCTCTTTAGCTTCATTGAAGAGGTTTACCAGGTGGGCATAGATTCTGGGCCCCACAGCTTTATAAAAGTTGGTTGAGAAGCCATTCGGGCCCGGAGCCCTGTCCACCTTCAAAGATCCAGTAGCCCTCATGACTCCCCCCTCTGAGAGGGATGCTCCCAAGTGTTAACAATAAGTTTGAGCCACCTTTGGTAGGTTGGCTTTTTTGAGGAATTGGTGCACCCTCCCCATGGGGGCCTGGTCCTCCTTCACGTGCAAGTCTGCAAATAATTCACCGAAGGCTGCTGAAATTTCCCTTGGGTGATACAGGGTTTGTCCTGTTTTTTTCTTGATCGAGTTCATGGCTTGATGCACCTACTGTTGCCTGAGTCTAAGGGCCAGGAGCTTCCCAGCCTTCTCATCCTGGTCCACGTATCGGGTTTTAGCCCTAAGGATGGTGAATTCTACCTGTTCCATGAGGAGATCTCCATAACTAGCTCTGGCCGTATTTAGTTGTAATGCCATGGTGGAGTTAAGTGGGCCTTTGGCTTTCTTTTCAAGGTTTCGTATGGTGCAAAGTAACTGCGTGCCTTCAGCTTCCCTTTTTCTTTTTCTGGAGGATGCTAGTCTAATGAGTTCACCATGGACGGTGCATTTAAATGCACCCCAGAGAAGGGTGTGTGTTTGGACCAAGCCTACGTTCTCTTCAAAGAAGCGCTTGGTACTATTTTTATTATATCGAGGGTATGCTGGTCCTTTAAAAGGTTGTTATTTAGCCGCCATATTCTATCTCTGTTGTGGTGGTCAAAGGGGAGGAAGTACAGGGAGACTGGTGCGTATTCCGATATTACTATGGGGATTATTTCACATGTGGCTGTTGTTTTAAGGATTTATTGGTTGGCCAGGATGAAGTCCAGTCTAGACATGGTGTTATGTGGGACTGACCAGAAAATGTATTCCCTTGAGCTGGGATGTAGCATTCGTCACACATCTACCAGACACAGGGAATCTTGGAGTTCTGCAAGCTCCCTTTGGATGTTATCCTGGAGCAGGGTCCAGTCCCCTGTGAGTGTGGTGGGGCTGGATGACATTGTGGCCATGAGAGATAGTAACCTGGTGAAGAAGCTTGGCTCTTCCTTGTTTGGGCCATAGATAGCCCCTAGTATAATCTCCTGTCCATTTAGAGTCCCTCTGACCACTATATATCTTTCTTGTGGGTCTGTATGTTGTTCACTGGAGTAATGGGGTTTATTCCTATGGACCAGAATGGTAACCCCTGCTTTTTTATTACTGATTCCGGTTGCAAATACCTGCCCCAACCATTCCATCCTCCAAAGTTGTGCCAGGTGTACAGGTGTGTGAGTTTCCTGTAGGAAGGCTAGCTGGGTTGCTAGGGACTTCTGGTGTCTTAAAATCTGATATCTCTTTTCTTTTGTCTTGTACCCTTTTACTTTCCACATCGTGCATGTAATTGTGTTGGTCATCATTTTATGATCTTTGTAGCTATGTGTTGGGATGGAGTCCATGATGGGCAATGTTGGGGGGGGTGCTGTGGTGGTGTCATGGGGTGTCTGTTACTGTAGAAGTGTGGGATTGACCCCCTACCAAGTCGGGGGTGGTCAGGCATTATATATCCTGGTGTCCGCTGTGCACTTTTTGTTTCTAGGAGTATAATGTGAGCATGCCAAACATAAATGACATCTACATAAAGACATAAAATAACAATCACAAATCTAACTATGTAACACTTTAGAAACTGTTGTGGGAGGGGTCTGTCTGGTCCCATTTCCCAAGCCCACCAGAGGTGGAGGTTCCACGGGTCCCAACAAGCCCCTATTTCTGCTGGTCCATGCATGGCTCCGATGATTGTGGCACTTCCCTGCTTGTGGCCTATGAGCTTGTAACAAGTTTGAACATGTAACTAATGGTATGTTCATTTGACTGTCCCACCCTCCCCCCATCCACAGTCTTCCGCAACATGCAGCATCTCCGAGAATGAAGTTATATGCCTAGTTATTGAGAATGCAAGAACACCCCCGCCAATGTACCTCTCAGTTGTCTTTACTTTCAGGGACATCCCTGACTTTTACCCCAGACCTGTATCTCCTCCTTCAAAATTGTTATTGTGCTGCCTTGCCCACACAGTCTAGAAGCTGCCAGGTACAAAGTATTGCCAAAGCTTAGGTTAGGGACTTGCTCATCCTTAGATGATGAACTACACAATAAGCCCCTTACTCCACCTGCTTCATGAGATGACGCTGACAAATTTGAAGATGTGTCCCCAGTTTAGGTCCCCAGCTACAATCTATCAAAGCTTTGTCCCTGATTTATGGGGTAGGAGGATGAGAGGTATGCCCCGGAGGGATGCTGTGAACCCAATCAGCCACCTTCCCTTGTATTCTCCATGGTCTCTCTTCCACCCCTACATGTTGCTAGTTCTCTGAGCCCCCCCTCCATCCCTCCTCCACAGTCACAGGTTGGCCGGACCCTGGCTTTGTTGGTGGATCTCTACACTGTGGGGGGAAACAGTTGTGCAGGCTTTTGACTTATGTGGACCGGTAGGTGATCTGTCTTCTGTTGGTTAAGTCTGCCCCAGCATGGGTATCTCTGCAGGGTCTATGTGAGACATAGTGAACTTGCCCATTCCTCTTTCCTCTTTTGGCGTGTACACTTGTGCTTGTACTACCTCCCTGGGGACCAGTTCTGTGTGGGACTTCACACCTGGCATTGGTGCTCAAATCTGAGCTTCCGCAGTATCCCGGCCCCACACTGAACATCTCCAGGATTTCTGTTCAGCCTTCAGTATGGTCATCCCACCCTCATTATAGGAGGTTAGTGTGTAAACATTGTGGCATGCCTTGAATGGAGTGAATATCAGCTAGTGGGCAGTTACCCTTCTGCATATGCCGGGACTCATTGTGCCCCCATTCTGTGGGTATAGTTAAAGTATTGACATGTCCCCCAATGTGACTTGCTGTCCCCCTGTTATTAGTGCATGTTGCCACCTCATGGGGACCCAGGATTGGTTTGGTTTTCATCCTCCCCCCACTGGCTCCCCATTGGTCTCCCTGGAGTGCTATCTCAACCCAGAGAGTACTGTTGCAGTCTGCCCTGATGACAACACAGAATTTTTTTCAGCTAGTGATTAGCTGGGTACCGACATTTTCTGGCCACCCCCGAGCAAACCTTGCAGTCCTGTGTGGGCTATCTGAGGGCCAGAGTTTGCCACTGAGATTTGTGGATACCACAACTTAGAGTGGTGAATTCTGGAGGAAGGGACCTGGTTCATGCATCCCCTGCTATGCTGGGTTGTTTCCACTTGGGGAGTCTCAAAAATAAGTTTTGATACAGTGTGCTTACTGTGCCATTCAAGCAGAACAGTTGAGCAGTTTGTGCCCTCCACCCCTCCCCTCCATCGTGCACCCCATATCCCCCATCAGCAGACCCATTCTTGTGCTTAACAGTACATTAGCTTATATCAGGTCACAGCAGTCTACATTGGGAGTGTCTACTTTGTGCTGCAGATTGCCAGGTGTCAGTTATATCAGTTTACCAAGTCTCTCCATAGTTCAGGATTGTACTTGCCACTCTGGGCGTGGCCAAGGGAGGTGGCTTGTGAGCTGCTAGGTGAGTCTTCAGTTTTCGGTGTTTTCAGGTTTGAGCTGCGGTGTCTCCAGGGCTGGCTGGTGTATGATCCTGGGATCTTGGACTGATTGACAGGTTTCACTGTACATCCATTTGGGGAAGTCCTCTCAGCCCCCAGAGTGTCCGATGTGCTGGCTCTTGTGTATTTCTTGGAGTCATCTCCATCAAGTGACTGTGGTGGGCATTGACATATCCAACCTCTCAGCTGTCACTTGGGATGCATTGAGATAGACTGTCATGTCCTGGAGGAAGCAATGAGTACAACAAAAGGAAATGAGGGATGAGCCTCAACCCCCCTGATAAGGTAAGGAGGGAAAGTTGTGAGTCAATCTGATTGCAGTAGGGCGTTAACTTGATTTATGAAGGTGAACAGAGACAAAGGCAAAGTTTTGATCCATGGGAAAAAAACTTATTGGTGAAGAAGTGTCTCAGCTACCCTTTGAGAAAAGCTGTCTTGTCTGCACCATTTTGGAGATTTTAAATTCCTGTTTGCCATCTTTGTTTGATACCCAACCCCAACCCCTCCCCAGAGGATGCTCCTGAATTGGGGTCCCTAAGCTAGGCTACTGGGGAGCCCATAAAGTTTGTTATGTTTGTACACCTGGCTGATAGGGTGAGGTGCTGTGAGATTTCCTGCTGGTGATCAAAGGGGACTCAGAGTGGTACCTCCTGGGGGAACATGGGATGGGGGAACCCCAATTGAACCCCTATATAACTTATGCCTTGTTAGTCGGGTTCCTCGAGCTTTTTGGTGGTACTGGAAAAATTTGTGAGAGGCATCTTGATTGCTCCTTGCTGGCGACCTCCACATTCAGGAATTCTTTGAGACCGGCTGCCATGGTGATTATTAGTCTGGCTGGGTGCAGTACTTGGAACAGAATGTGGGCTGCATGTAGAGCCATGTTAATGTCCAGGTACGCTCTCTGTCTGTCTCTGACAGCTGGGGTAACATCGCTATACACATGGAATTGGTATCTATTCCAGGTCAGTGCCCCTTTCAGTCGCTCTTGCATTTGAAGGTGGAGCTTATTTTGCAGACTTGTGATGCTAGTGATACTTACTCTTGGATGCTGGTCCTGTTTTGATGGTGCTTTGGCTGATCTGTGGGCAAAGTCCAGGCTGTAAGTAGTGCCCACAACCGGAAGACCCACTATCTCAAGTAGAAGGTTTTGTACAAATATCACTAGATCAGGTCCCTCTGCTCTCTCTGGGATTCTGACAAACATAATGTTGTTGCACATTAATTGATTCTCTTTGTTTTCCAGCCTGTCCTCCAATTTGTTGATTTATTTCCTCATCTCTGTATTAATTTTGTCATTCCTAACCTGCTTGCCTTCTATGGAGCTGATTCTTGCTTCGGCATTGCAAACTCTCACTGTCAGCATTTCTACCATATGTTTGATGGTTTTGGTATCTGCCCCAGGGTAAATTTGACTGAGGTAAGCTATGTAAACAATAGGTTCATTCTTGTTAAATATTAGCTCCAGTGGGGTCAGATCGCACCCTGGTTCCAATGGCGAGTCTTGCTTCTGACAGTTTGTAGGCTGGCTAGGAGACTGAGATGTGGGCACCATAGAGAGGTCCACTTGTCACTGATCCTCCATGTTCATCTGGCACATTGGTATAAAATCAGTTTGTGGGGAAGTTCAGCAAACAAAATCTTCCAAGTTTTAGTGAATTTCTGCAGTTTAATCAGTTGTAAGAGTCTCATTTTTTGTCTTGGCCACAGAGCTCTGAGGAAAGCTGTTGTTTATGGTGAGCTTATCACGTGACTCCTTGGGAAACTTTTTTACACAGGTTAACTTTGATTTCTTTGTGTGGCTGTTTCTTTGACAAGTGATGTGGAGGCAGCAGTATATGTTGGTGTTAGTGACTCCGAGGAGGGCTGACTTTGTTGCTCAGGGACACTTTCTTACAGAGGTTTACTTTGATTTCCATGTTTGGCTCTTTGTTTGTCAAGTCTAATGCATGCAGCAGCAAAAGTGGCTGGTAGTGATTTTTTTTGGGGGGTTGACTTCGTTGCTCAGAGACACTTTTCTTACACAGGTTAACTTTGATTTTCATGTGTGGCTCTATGTTTGGCAAATGATATTGAGGCAGTAGCAAAAGTGGTTGATGATTCAGTGGCTGTTTCTTTTTTGCAGGGGCAGTAGTAAGGGAGGCTTTTATGGCTGTAATGTACTGTTGGTGGATAGAAAGTTGTTGTTACATGTGTTATTTGGGTGACTGTTACACAACTTAGTAGTGCTCTAATAACATGTATATCTTGTGTCTATACTTGTAATAGTTAATGAACAGGTTGTTCGTTGTTTTGTAACAAGCTATGTAGTTTCATAAGTAGTGTTAATTACCATCACATATGGGGAAATTTCTGATGGTTTGAATAAAGGAAAAAAGTCCCAACCAGGCAATATATGTGTGTTTATATGGATAATGAAATTGGCTAAATACATCATGATGTTGTGGGTAGAGATGTTGCGAAATTTTAATTCACAGGCAAAGTTAAGGTGAAGTCACCAAATTTGCCTGTGCGGATCATTTTTTAAAGATTTTCTGTTCAATAGAAAAGTTGCCATTGGTAGCTTTTCCTTGCAACATCACCTGTAACTTCTCCTTGGGATAAAAAAAAGGTGATGTTGAGTCAAAATGACTTCCACCAACTACTTTTTTTTTTTAGGCATAACTTGGTCAAATTGTGTTGAATTTGTCTGAAACTTGGTATGATTGCAGTGAAGGGGAGGTGCATATGTGGTGCATTTTTGATGATTATCAGATTTCCATTGTGGATTTGGCCTCATGGTCAATTTGGGAGTTGATTCTGGGGTATTGTGCAAACCCCATACATTGTTTCAAGGGGTACTCTGTGTTACTATTGTATTACACATTGAAACCCTTGTTTGAATGTATATAGTGTCCCTTAACTCCAAAGACTGGTGGAGTAATGACTTGTTAAAGTTGCAGTATGTTATCTTGTGGGACATGATTTTTAGGGTTAGGGTTAATGTTAGTGTGTTCTCTTGCAACCTATGTTGTAAACATATCCCCTGGGGCAAGCAGAGGACTCACATGGATACTGGTGGCCAGGGGACCCATCTCATGGCAAATCACCAGGCTGAGTAGGATGAAAAGTGAAAGGAAGTGGTGACCGGGGGTGGTGGAGGTGATGGTCTGTCCATGCCAACAGTGGTTCATGGAGGGCATAATGAAAGTGTCATGGTAGGGCGGTGGGCACACCCTTTGGAAGCAGCAGCACTATCTGTTGAAGTTCTCAAGCTCCTAATGAACTAACCTAACTATGAACTTTCACATGCTGCAGACATGTTTCTGTACTTGCTGCAGTTTATTGGCTGCATTTTCACTCATACTGCTGCTTCTTGTACACCTGTTTCCACCACTTCTTAACATGTCACCACTACATTCTTTTTTGATCACTTTCTTTACCCATGGCTACTACAATGATTTATTTTGATTATCTATGACTTTTGCTATTTCCTCATAGTGTATCAGCTCCCTTGTATTTAATGTGATGACTTTTGACTTGTATTTCTGTATTTTGTATTGTACTTGTAACATGTTTCTCCCTTTACCCCTTCCCTGGGTTGCACATGGAAACAAGCCCTGGCTCAGTGTGCCTTTCCCAGTTACCAGTGTTTTAAATCAATAAATCACCAGCAGCACCCACACTGCCACAAGTTTTAATTTTCTTATACAAATAATACACAACAGGGATTTCATGGACTAGTGGAACACGCAAGATGCAACAACTCAGATATTTATAACAATGTTACTGTCTACACAAAAAACAACTAATTTCATTCAACAAACAAAAATGAAATTAATATAGTCAAACTACAGAGATAAAAATAATTCAATAAAACACACCAAACTATTCTACAGGACTAAAATTACAAACCAAAGAAGACAGGGAAAGGAATTCACACAAACACTGACTACAACAGCACTAGTACTGCTAAGACAGAAAAGGCTGCCTAACCTGCCTTTTTCTTTCTGGAAGTTACTGAAGCTAAGCTCCCCTCCTCCCAACAGTACTGCTTCACTACACAGATTAGAAAATGAAACTACAACTTTAAACTAACTAAATCACAAAACATACCACAAATAATTTGTGATCTAGAGGCACAAGGCACAATAAACACTTAATGGGGAGATCTGATGGAAAAAATGCCTGTTTTAAATGCTTTCCAAATGTTTTTGGGCACAAAGGTACAGAGCACACTTATCACCAAGAGTCCAGTTTTCTAATGTCTTGTGGTCCTCATAAAGGACTTGCAGCAGAGAGTTTGACTCAAGTGGTGACTTGCGTCAAACCTGTACTGCAGTGCAATTTTCAGAAGATGTCTCCACAACCCCTCTGCAGCAAGTCCCTTGTGATGATGCAGCACAGTTATGCCACCTCCCCCCTGGCGTAACTTTATGTCCTTGGGGGAGTTGGATTACAGGACTTGCACACTGCTTTGGCACAAGCTTCTGTAAACTGAGGGTACTGTCGCAACCTAGATCCAGGATAGTATCATAGGTTACAAATTACATCACACCCTTAGACTCAGGTGTGGCAAACTTTGCAGGGACATAGGGCTTGGTCGCAAGCCCTGCGTCCCTGTTTGAAAATCGGGCCCCGACTGTCTCTTCCTAACACTGTACTGAATTCAGCCCATGCATGGCAATACAGCTCACTGCAGCACCATGTGACCTCCAATCCCATAGATCCTTGCAAACTTTGCCTTAGAGTCTAAAGTTGCAGGTGAATTTCACTGTTTTCACCATTCACAAGTTCTCCTTTAAGCAAAGTAGAACTTCACCTTAAAGGAGAATTTTGTGAATTCAGTAAAATTCGCTAATTTCTCCATGAAGTAAAATTTTCTAATTTCACACATCTCTAGTTGTGGGATACCTATTTATTGTCAGTTAGAACATTTATTTTACTTAGAACACGTTATTTAAATGTGTAATCTAGAAACACAGAGAACTATAGTTAATATAGTTTGTCATGCCTTAAAACAATGGCAGTTTTAAACTAAAACAAGGTAAAGCATTAATAAAAGCATTAGAAATAGTGTGGCATACATCAAATATAAAATGGGTTGCAGAATAATAACATATCTATCTCCACATAAGTAGTAAGACCTAGATAACAAATGTGTGTCTTTGCCTTTTCGTGAGTTATGGGTCTTTCCAGTGACTAGTGGAGATAAATGTGTTACTCACCCGAAACCCATTATGTATTCTGTATTTATTCAATGTAATACAATACAGCAGTATAATCAAGTGGCAATGGTTTTATACACATCTTCTGATGTGTACAACATTTGACTTTGCCTCATGGCAGTTATGTTCTAGAATGTGATTGCCTGATGGTAACATCCTCTTTGTTGTGCCTCACCACTTAAAGGAGCTAAAGAATGTCAAGAGACTATCATGGGAAAAAGACAACTGAATCCTGTTACTGTATGTTGGATTACTCTGTTTTAATAAAACTAAATGGCAACAGCACCTTGACAGTGTATCTATCTAATTGTGCCTATTTCATTTCATGTTTTACAAATACTCCAGAGATTGTTTGGGAGTGGTAACACATCTTACAATGACTCTGAGCTCTGCCACTGATAATTGTTTATAGATTTATGCTGTCTTACTTATAAATGATGAATTTAAGATAGATGAATTGTGAAGATTGACTTATTATCTGATGCATTGCATGTTCTAAACAGTAAAATAACCATTGTAAATGATGTGTGACAGCACAGCTGGAGGAGGTGCTAAGGTGCTGCATACTCCTCAGTTGAGGAGTTGAGCTGGGTGAGCAGGACTGTGAAAAAGCTCTTTGTTTATTATAGGTATACCATTGTTGCCTTATTTGGAAATCTGTGGCAGTACATTTTATATTTCACATTTCTTACCAGAAGACCTTGTGTGCCTAAAAATCAGAATTTCAGTCTCTGTTGTCTGAAGCTTTAAAGGGAGTATGTAGTGCTGTGGCAATGGAGTAGCCCACTCCCTTGGGGCGAGCGGAAAGTGTTCAGACCACTGACGCAGTGATTGGCTCTTCTTGTTAAAATATAATTAATTTTTACTGCTCCTCCTTGTTCTATGCCATATGCCTTATGTTTGTTATATTTGATATGCCTGACATACATGAAATGCTTGATACCTACTCATCGTACTGGTTTTTAATATAATTTTTAGAAGTATTTGGGCTTGGGATTTGTCTCAAGGGCTCAAATGTCTTTTTAAAATCTTCTGCTCAGAGTTTTTTGGTTTTTGTTTTTGTAAAGGATGGATCTGAGAGCATGGTGGTTAATTGTAGGGGTTGGGGATGCTTGAATGAATTTAGCTGAATTTAACTGAAACTGTTAAGTGCCATAGCTAATTAAGCTTTGTCAATATAAGCAGCTTCTTATTTTTCTCTCCTTTTTTCTTTGATTACCAGGTTAGCAGGTTTTGTTAAGGAACGCGATGTTTTTGATTATATACTTGTGCTTGATTATATACTCATGCTCGTGTTTTGTTTGTTTTTTGCTTAAATTGGATTATTCATTTATTGTTTATTTGTTTATTGCTTTATAAGTTTTCTGCTAAGGTCTTGATAAGAAGCACGTTTTTATTAGCATGTCTGTGCATACTCATGTATGTATAGATATGTTGTCACCAGATTATAAGCAAGCAAAGAACTAATTGATTGATTGATTCATTGAACCTGCTGGAGCACTTTATTGAACTTGTTGGAGCTCGAATAACTTGAGGACAAACATGCTTTTTATGGTAGTTTGGTATTTGGCAGTGTGGAGAGTGGGTTAAAGAGCCTTCCCTCTCTCTTTTTCTGATCATGGCCTTGGTCGTAGATTTTATATGTTGTTACATTGCTGCTTTACGGTGAAAGGCATCCTTGTAAGTAAAATTTGTAAAGTCTGGATTCGTCCTACATTTTAGTTTAAATTAAATGAAAAAAAGGATAGTGTGTTCCTGTTGTGCTGTAAAATTTGCCGCACGCTTGCCACACTTGCCATTTCATTTGAAAAGAAGTCTGCTGGTTCAGATATACTTGCCAGATCCTGGTGTTTTATTTACTGCTGTTGAGAGCAGTGATCCTTTTGTGTCAGACTTGTCTATAGGTTTATAGGTCGTAAAACAAGTAAGTTTCTAAGTAAATAAAAAGGTTTTTAAAATAAGTAAAAAGCTTACAATAAATAAAAAGAGTATCAGTTCATTTTATTTTAGTTCATTTTATCTTAGGAATAGTAGAATATTAAAATAGAATACTAGAGTAGACTAGAATAGAATAATTTTTGCTACATCTATCTTGGTTCTGACATATCAAGTAAGGGGAGTTCTCTAAGTCTCTAACTCTTATGAGTAATTTAAAGTCCATAGTCTTGAAGTCATAATGTTATAAAGCCATAAAGTGCTAAAGTGATAAGGTTATTAAGTTATGGAGCACAGAGTATCATGATGGTATATATATGTTTTTTTACTTTGTATGTTATGGCTTAGTTTTATCTTTTACCCTGTTTAGTGACCTTGGTAGATTCACATACCTCCACTTTATGGAACTTTTTGTAGTGGGGGCATGATGTGAGAATCTCCACAAATCTCCACAATCAGTTATTCTTTCTGGGATGTTCTTGGAACTTTATGGAAATTTTCGATGCTCTGATCAGAATGACCCCCTTTGGCAAAGGCAGTAAGATCTGATTGCTGGAGGCTCCTAGATTAGTTGGAGTTGGACTTATTGGACCTATTGGACTTGTTAGTCTTATTTATTTTTCCACACTGGAGAATTGAGGAATAGAACTGAATTGAACTGAGCTGAACTGAACCTTTTCTATAGGACATTAGGTACTATAAACTATAAACCATTTAGGGATTTGAATATTGTTTTGTACAGCTGTATTCTTTCATATTATTGTATTTAATCTTTATATATTTATAGTGCCTTGGTGTTATATTACCCTTTTTTTTCTTTTACAGATAGTCTCTGGTAAACATAGTAATTACAGGAGCTACAGGAGCCCAAGCTAATGATATAGCTAAGGTGCAAAGAGCTCCTAAAGTTGATAAAATCTATATGGGTATGGGAGGAATGTATCAGAGGGGTGAACAACTTAATGTTAACAGTGAGGTAATTGACATAATTGATAAATCGGATGAGTTGCTTAACAACATAATAGATAAAGAACAGGAAGAGTTCAAAATAATAGAAGAAAGGAATGTGAGAAAGATAGATAAAATTGGATGTAAAGGAAACAGAGGTGGAGAAGGAAGTGAAGATAATGTTATCAAAATAGTAATAGAAATAATGGAAAAGAAAAAGGGAAAGGAAAAAGTAGAATTGGAGGGAAAGGGAAAAGAAAAGAAAGCAATGACATAGCACAAACTAGGATTTCCCCACTCTTACATAAAAATCTTAACATGAAGTCAACTAAAGAAATAAAAAAGCAGAATTTTTCAACTTCCATTCCTATAGTAGAAAGAGATGTGAATATGATAATAACCCCATTACTACTATCACCCCATAGAGAATGTAGTTTAGGAGTATTAGAGGGGGATGATTTGGAGAAACTAACTGAAGATGTTACCTTATACACTCCAATTGTAACCAGGAATTTGAATTATGAGGAAACACTTGGTAAAGGTGTTAGAAAAAGGGAAATTATTGAAGACTTGCAAAACACTATATAAGGTCTCAAATTATTGGATGATTATCAAAAATTAAAATTAAATGGGTTTGCTCATACAAAAGTTGTAATTCAGAGCCTGGCACCAAAATGGGACCAGGAAGACAGGACTGGGAAAGAAAGAAAAATAGTGGCTGAATCTGTGATGTATTATCCACCAGCAATTATGGAAGCGATTATAGCAATTGTAAAAAATCAACATGCTACGAATTTGATATTAGTGGAACAATTGCTAGCAATAAGGAATGAAATTGACACACTTAAGGAGAATATAGCCATACATGGATATAGAATGGATGAAATGTTAGATGTTTTGAATAAACTACAGCCTCCAAAGAAATCATTATCAATTATAGCGATGGATGAGAAGATAGACGATAATATAGAAACTAAAGAGAAGAGAATAAGACCAGAATTTTCATCCCTGGTATTACCAGATGATATTAAAAATAATGGCCTTCTGTTCAGAGGAAAAAAAAGAAAAATAAGGGAAAGGATCAGAAGAATACAAAATTAAAGAGTGACAGTAGCTGTTTACAGGTGAAACAAAAGGAAAAAAGAGGGACTGAGGAATATGAAGACATCTGTAAGATTGGTGAAGAACCATTGCTGAAGATTAGTGAAGATGATGATACTATAAAGCAGGGGCAGGAGATGAATGGCCTAAATCATGATGTAAAAATTAGGAAGGAAAAATTACAGAAGGATCAAAATGTAATTAGAGAAGAACATGAAGACTGGAAAAGGAGTGATAAGTGGGATAAGGACTGTTGTTTAACATTGTATGGTTTAAAGAAATTGGATGATTATTCAGAGATAACCTTGAAGGATCAGGTAATAAAAATAATAAATGAAGATCTTGAATTGGCAATTGATGAGAGAGATATCCTTGAAGCGTTTAGGCCTTTTTATCCTGCTCCAGCTGATATAGTACGGATAAGAGTCACTCATAAGAGAGTGGCACAATATTTGTGGAGAAATGGTCATTTATTGAATCTAGTGAAACTAATTTTGGAATTGGAATCAGAAAATGTACACAAAAAAGATAATGTGACAGTAAATAAGCAAGAAAAGCCTGCAATAATTGCAATGTTTGGCTACCCGGGAATTTATAAGGAGATACCAAGAAAGTTGACATGGTCTATCTGTAATTTAATGTTTAATGTCTTACAGATAAGATTAGGAAGAATGGGTATTATGAGTACTTTTAGGCATGAAAGCTTAAGTGGAGACAGTCAGGTGGATATAGTATGTAAAAATGAAGAAGTAGCACAAAGAATACTGGAATCTTATGAGATAAAATGGGAATTTATATTGTGGACTTGATTGTTCTTTTCGAAGAAAGCAATCAGGTTTTAAGGAGAGGTTGAAAGAAAAACAAATAGATCTATTGAACATTTTGTGATTAATGAATCAATTGAGACCTATAATAGGTATCAATTATTAGAAAAATCAATTTGACCAGAAGAGAGAACTTCAAGCAGCGGAATTGTAAAGAATAACTTTGACATAATAAATGAAGGATGTGATGAGATTAAGAGAGAACAAATCCAAATTAGTTTTATGACTTGGAATATAAAAGGCTATGGTACCAAACAATATAATCAAGATTGGCTGACATTCGTTAAAGAAAACACAGTCATTTGCTTACAAGAGACTTGGCATGATATTAAAACAGATATGAACTTAAATTGGTACAACACCGTGCAATGTCCAAGCTATAAGGGAACTAAATTAGGCAGAAGAGCTAGTGGATTAATTATGCATGTCAAAAATGGAATATTTAAGTTCATTAAAGACTTGGTTAAAGATGATTATTATATGATTCTTAGATTGCGAACAAGTCAAATATCTATAATACTAGTTTGTTATTATATACCACAAGCTAAGTCTAAATACTATAAAGAATCGGTATGGCAAAGGTTAGAAAATAGTATGCTTGAGGTTTCTATGGAATATCCAGGGGATCCTCTAATACTGCTTGGAGACCTTAATGCCAGAGTTGGAAGATTCGATAGTTTAACAGATGATACAGTCATGCAGTGGATATATTCAGCTATTGAAAATGGTAAAAGGAAAACAAAGGATGAAAAAACTAATTTCAATGGGAAAATGTTGTGTGAAATATTAAAAAATAATGGACTTAATATTTTGAACGGGAAAGTAAAGGGGATGAAGATGGAGGAACAACACATATTTCAAAATATGGAAATACAGTACTTGAATTAATATGCTGGACAGAGCCTAGTGATTGGTGGAAGTCATTAATTGTACCTTTGAGACATGAAAGTGATCATCTTCCAGTAATGGTCTATACTGGTCAACTCAAGGAAGAAACTATTGTAGTTAACAATAAAATAAAACCATCTCAAGTGGAAATTAGATACAAGAAACAAATTGGATGCTGACTTTAGAAATGCAAATTATAGGACAACTAGAGTCATTTCTTGATGAGATTAAGTTAAAATTAAACGAGCTGCATATTATTGTACTTTTATGGCAGAGTGAATCATTTCTTTAAAGAAATTCAGCCTAAACTATATAAAGAAGGGAGCCTTATAAATAAAATGAAGGCCATGGGATGGTTTGATAAAGAGTGTAGACTGAGTAAAAAAAATACTTATGAAATGCTTAAGAATGTATAAACAAAACAGTAGAAAAGAGGCATATGATATATTAAAGGTAGCAAGGAAAGAACATAGGAAATTATTATTGTCTAGGAAAAAGGAATTTTATGCTGACCAGTGGAAACAAATAATAGAAACAATAGAAGTAAAGGATAATAAAAGATGTTGGACATTAGTAGCCAGAGGTTGTATGGAACTTTTGGTAAAAAATGTAAACTATATAGACTCTGAGTGCTGGTTAGAATATTTTTCAGGTGTAATGTACAACATGATTGAAGAGAACTCTTGGCTAATCATGGAAAGGACTATGATAAGGATGAATTTTATACCAATTACAAATGCTGAAGTAAATCTGGCAATAGGAAAACTTAAGTTTAATAAGGCACCAGGACCTGATATGATGTCATGAGTGTTATTTAAAATTAAGGATACACAATAGTCAGAATTTTTGGCTACATTGTTTAATAATTTTATATATAATAACTTTATCCCTCAATCTCTGAGAGGTGCTATAATAGTTCATATCTATAAAAAAGGCAACAAGAATAATCTGAAGAATTATAGGGCAATTAGTTTGTTGGATATAGTGGGAAAGAATTTTGCTAGAATTTTATTAGATCGTACTATGATAGATCTGGGGAAAAATGGGGGCTTATCTTCTCTTCAAGCTGGCTTCTGCAGAACATATTCTACTATGAATAATTGTTTTATCTTGTATCACATATGCGAGAAGTATGTTAAGTTAAGGGCACGACGGTTATATGCAGCATATATTGATTTCTCTACTGCATTCAATACAACTGTTAGATCTAAATTATGGGACTCAATGTATAATATGGGTATAGATCCATTGTTGATAAATATCATAAGATTATTATATTCACATACATGGGCTCAGGTTAGACTGGATGTGAGAGGTAACTTTTCCCACAATTTTCAACCAACATGGGGGTAAGACAGGGATGCATACTTGCTCCGACTCTGTTTGTAATTTATTTGGATCCATTGTTAAGAACACTACAAGGCCCAGATATTCAAAAGGGTTGCATATGGCGCAACAGTGTTGCACCATGCACAAACCACTGATGCGCCCCGGTGCGATATTTAAAAGGGAAAAGTGCGCCTGCACAAATCCCGATGCGCCGGGGTGCATCAGTACTGTATGCAGGCACAGGTGGGGGGGTGTGCCCATGCATAAACTGCAGAGCCCGATATTCAGCCGGGCCATGCAGAGTTATGCAGGCACAACCCCTACCTGCACTCTGCACAACTTTATGCAAAAAGGACTAGTCGAGGGCCACCCACAGGTGAGCTGCTGCATTGCAGGTGCAACACAGCAGTTTCCACCTGTGGTGGCCCTCGTTCAGTGCCCCTGCAGTGCGATCGTGGGCATAATAGTAGCCTTCACCATAGCCCGATCCGGGCAGCAAATCCCCCGCAGCAGCCCGATCACAGGCATGTACTCCCCACCCCATCTGGCCCGATCACGGGTGGCATCCTCAACCCTCCCACATCCAGAATCCCTGGTGATCTAGTGGCCTCCACCCCTCCTGCCCATGGATCCCCACCACCCCGCTCCCCGTCAGCCAGTGGTGGCAGCTACACCTGCCTGCCACCCGCGCCCGCTGACTGACAGCCAGTGAGGCTGCATGCCCATTGGTTCAGGCATGAGCCAAGGGCGTGCAGCCATACACGAGGCAGTCAGATGTGTGAATGATTCATTCATTCACATATCTGGACTGCCTGTATAGTATAGAGCTACCGCCCATTGGCTCATGTTCTGAATCAGTGGGCGGCAGTCCTACTGAGCTGTCAGTTGGCGGGTGGCAGGGTGGCAGGCAGGTGATGCTGCCGCCAGCCAGCTGATGGGGGAGCGGTGGTAGGGGCTCCATGGACGGAGGGTGGGGCCACCAGATCACCAGGGATTCTGTATGTGGGGTTGAGGATGCGCCTCGATTGGGCTAGTCGGGGTGGGGAGCATTGGCTACCCGCGATCGGGCTAATGGGGGTAAGGGATGAATACGCTATGCCAGCAATCAGGCTAGTCGGGGGAGGAGTTACTGTATGCCCACAATCAGGTTAGTCTGGGGGTGGAGTGTTACTGGGTATGCCCGCGGATCGGGATAGTCGGGGTGGGGACGATTATGTTATGCCCGCAATCGGGCTACTGGGGGAGTTTACATTATGCCCGATTGGGCTGCTGGAGAAGGAATACTGTTCTGCCCGCAATCGGGCTGCAGAGGGTGTCGGTCCCCGACAGCTGCTGCCTGGCAGGGTGCAAAGCGCAAGTCGTCGGGAATCGGTGCACCTGCATGCTAATGGCATGCAAATGGGGCCATAATTAGATGCAAATGGCCCCCGTGCACCTTGCATATATTATGGCCCCATTTGCATGTCCCCTTTTGAATATTGCAGGTGCTGTGCATGGCGCAATGGAACTTGCACCACCACATCTGAATGCTCCACTCTAACCACTTGCAGTGGCACTGTTCCACCGCGCCGATGGGTTTGCGGTGGGATAGGGGCTATTCAAAGAAGCTGCTCAGCAGCGCAACTCCATTGAATATCGCCCTGGCCACACCCCTGCACAACTTTTTTGTGCAGCGCAAGGGCTTGCGCCACAGAATGGAGCAGTTTGAATATCTGGTCCCAAATGTCTAACACTGACTCCTCTGAAATTAGAACAGATTATTGTGCAGGACTTGCATATGCTGATGACCTGATATTATTCTCATTAACGGCTAAAGGTCTTCAGGAAAAGCTGAATCTTCTTGAAATATTTGCTAAAGATAAGAACTTAAAAGTGAATATGTCTAAGTCTAATATAATGTTATTTGGGAGAAAAAATATAATGAGAAATGGCATATAAACTCACAACCATTGCAAATTGTAAATGAATATACCTATCTAGGAATTTTTTTTTCAAAACATTTATGCCGGAAGACACATTATACTATAATGTACAATAAATTGGAAAACTCAGGTCTGGCTTTAAAAAGATTTAATTAAAAGTCTGGGGATTATACAATGAAACCTTTATTAAAGGCTATTGAAGCAAAATATAACTCACAAATATTATATGGGACAGAAATAAGTGAACATAAGTATTTAAAAAATATGGTAAAACCAGCTCTGAGATTGCTCAGATCTACAATGGGTTTACCATTTACAGTACCAGCCTCATGTGTACGAGCAGAAATGTGACTAATAAATTTGAAGGCATTTCCAGAGACAAATATTGTTAATTTTTGGATAAGATTAAATATTCAAGAGGAGGATAAAATGTCTAAGAAATGTTTGGAGGAAAAAAAATATTGGAAAATGAATGGTATAAAGTCACCATGGCTGCTAAAAGATAAAAGGATACTGAGGACAGTACAATTGGAACAATTATTAGATTTGACATACTATAATATTGTGATTTCTGCTCAGTATAAGAAATATATTAAAAAACTGTTAAGTAGGAAGTTTAATAATATACATATGGAAAATATTAAAAATTCCTGGCATTCATTGTGGTTCAGTAATAATACTTTAAACCACAATTATAAGTATTACTTGGATGTATTGGAAGAACCTGAATTAAGAAAAGTTTATGCTAGATTTAGAACTGAGTCTCAGGAATCAAATAAATTAACAGCTAGATTCACTAGAGAGGTAGATATAGCTCATTCCTATTATTTATGTGGAGCCTTAGAGATAGAACATTTGATACACATTCTGTTAAAATGTATATGTTATGAAAGGCCAGAAATAAATGGCTGATGGAAATTTTATCTGACCTACACAGATGTGATGACGAATTAAAGATTAATATACTTCTTACAACAAATGATGAATATGTAATAAAGAAAACAGCAAAGTTCCTGTTTAATATAAGGGAAATAAGGGCTAGTATTTTTTGGACAATAATTATAAATTCCTGAAAAGACTTCATCTAGGGAAATAAGTTATTATACTATGGGCTGTTTTGATAAACTATATGTGTATGAGCAATGGATACTTGCATTTACTGTATGTTTTCTATTTTTTTTTATATTTGGTCTCTGTGTTAGAATTATGTGCAAAGCTATTTTTTGTATTCTCTATTTTTGTAAAGATCTTTTTGTATTGAACAATAACATTTAACTGAACTGAACATTATAAATGAATAAGCCAGAATAGCTGCAATAGCTAACGTATTAAAGTGTTGCATTTTAAAGCAGCAGTATTAGATAACAAAAATCGGATCTTTTGCACTTACCTGGTAATCTTTATTGTTTTCACTGTATTATCATCCATAATTTGCTCAATTCTTGTTTACATTTCTTCCACCCATCATGTTAAACTGGAACCCTCTGCTGCCAAACGCACATGCACATGACTCGCAGTACTACACAGGGACAGCTGGAATGTGCAGCACAGGTCCCACAGAAGTAAACAAAAGACATGATGTAATGTGAGGGGTGGATCTCAGCTGAAAATTAGGAAGCAGTCATATTTACTGTGGCTCCACAAAAATGGAAAAACATTTTAAATACCTAAAAAACTAAATATCACTAGAAACAAAATATTTACAGATATGGAAACTGGAACTACAGTATGGCGGCATGCTTCCAGCCAAAAAGCAGAATTTTGATAATCACTTCCTGACTATCCAGTACTGCTGCTTTAATTTTTTGTTGCCTTAGCAAAGTCTTCTTATTGTGTAACATGTGTTCTATAAAACTTAAAGAGCTGGTGACATGTCCAGATGAACTTTAACAAGACATTATATTTAGGCACTATCCAGCTCATATTTCCCATTAGTTCTATATTCCTCCTTTCCATTTTTTACTAGTGAGGTCATCTGCATGAAAACAGGATCTTTGCTCCAGAAAAGTTAATCTATTCATGCTGCTTTCTCCCTACCTGAAGTCATAGAGCACTGCTGGTGACCTCACAGTTACTCCTATAGCAACAGATTGTGATGTCACAACAGAGGATTATGACTTGAAGTAGGGAGTAAGCTACACAGGTAGATGGACTCTAAATGACCTCTAAGGGACAAGAATCATATATGCATACACATTTCCTTAGTAATAAATTATGGGGAGGAGAAATATGTAAAATATAAATGGAATGCAAGCAGAATTATACCTAATTATTTTTTTTAAGCGTTCTTTGAGGCATCAGTAGCTCTTTTAATCCTGTAGTATTGTAACTAATTATTCACCCTCTTTAGTTCTATGACTCACAGTCAAGGACAATATATTAAGCCAGGTTCTGAGGGTAACATTTTTCAAATTTCTGCTAGGGCTCACCCCAAATGACCACCTAAAATGTTTTCTTAAAAAAAAGGTTAAACGTGTTTAACAATAGTATATAAACATTTTTGCATCCATCTTTCCCAGACTTATTAAAAAAAAACTCTCCTGACATGGTTGTTCCTTTTTTTTTGCAAAGATCTATTATCAAACAGAAATTAAATTTGGAAGATACTGTAACTCAAAAATGCATATCCAGGAGGATATGCTGGATGGACAAATATTTTGACTAGATATATCAGATAAACTGGAATTTTTTTTGAGATTGTGATCCATAGCTGATGGACCAGGTTTTTGACTATCCACATGGCTATTGTCTGGGGTGTCCAATGGATGCCATTGATTAGTACTTGCCATCTTTAGTTGCAATGTATATACCTTCAAGATTTTCCCATGTTCAGTTCTGCAAATTTATTCAATAAGAAATGATGCTGGAATTCCAGATTCTGTTATAACCATACTATAAACTCTGGGAATTGTATAACTACTTTTATGTAGGTACCATACCTATACAGTAGTTCCATGACTTTGCATTTCTTTACAAAGCAGAATGTAAAGCTAGCTTCAATAGAAACAGAAAATATGTTCACAGGCTTAAACATAGAAACATAGAATTTGATGGCAGATAAGGACCGCTTGGCCCACCTTGTCTGCCCATTTCCCTACATAACGGATAAGCTGCAGATCTTAGTTAGCCAATAGCCTACTTCTTCCTACCCCCCCACTAGAATTGCCTTTTGTCTGTCCCATGCATTCTTGGATTCCCCCACCATTTTTGAATCTATGACCTCCTCAGGAAGGCCATTCCATGCATCTACAACCCTCTCTGAAGAAATATTTCCTCACATTACCTCTGAGTCGCCCCTCTAGCTTCAAATTGTGCCCCCTTGTTCTTGCATATCTCTTTTTTTGAAAGATGATACTCTCTTGGACTTTGTTGATTCCCTTGAGGTATTTTAAAGTTTCTATCATGCCCTCCCCTCCTTTCCTCGAGGCTATACATCTTAAGCTCCTTTAGTCTTTCTTCATATGTCTTCTGGTGCAGACCCTGCACCACTTTGGTTGCCTTCCTCTGGACAGCCTCCACCCTGTCTATGTCTTTGCAGAGATGGGGTCTCCAGAACTCTACACAGTACTCCAGATGTGGTCTTACCAACTGTCTGTACAGAGGCATAACAACTTCTTGTTTTCTACTGGTGATGCCTCTCCCTATGCATCCCAGTATCTCCCCAGCCCTCCTTACTGCCTTCTCACATTACTGGCCCACCTTTAGGTTGCCTGATATGACTACCCCAGGTCCCTTTCTATTTTGGTTGTTGTCAGTATCTCACCCCCCATTGTGTACTCTTGTCCTAGGTTTTTGTTTCCCAGGTGCATTACATTGCACTTCTTTGCATTGAATCTAAGCTGACATACATTTGACCATTCCTCCAACCTTTCCAAGTCCCTTTTCATCCTTTCCATCCCACCTTGCACATCAGCCCTGTTGCAGATCTTTCTGTCATCTGCAAAGAGACATACCTTTCCCTCCAGTTCTTCCGCAATGTCACTTATAAAGACATTAAAAGGACCGGCCCCAGTACTGAACCCAGTGGTACCCCACTAGTAACCCTCCTTTCTTCACTATGGACTCCATTTACTATTACCCACTGTGTCCTGTTGTTCAGCCAGTGTTTTACCCAGGCTACCACCCTGGGACCCACTCTCAGGCTGGCTAATTTGTTTTTTTAATCTTTTGTGTGGGACTGTGTCAAATGCCTTTCTAAAGTCTAGGTAGGCCACGTCCACAGCCCCTCCCTGGTCTACTACTTTGGTCACCCAGTCAAAGAAATCAATTAGATTTGTCTGACATGACCTACACACAGTGAATCCATTCTTCCTTGGGTCCTGTGCCCACCTGGCCTCTAGGTACTTGACAATTCTTTCCTTCAGAAGTGATTCCATCATTTTCCCTACCACTGAAGTCAAACTGACAGGTCTGTAGTTTCCTGCCTCTGTCTTACTCCCATTTTTGTGAAGGGGAATTACATCTGCCCTCTTCCAGTTCCCAAGTACCACACCATCCTCCCATGATTTATTAGAAAAGGTAGTCAGTGGTGTTACTAGTTCTTCCCTTTGTTCTTTTAGAATTCTCGGGTGAATCCCATCAGGCCCCATTGCTTTATCCACCTTCAGTTTTAAGAGTTCTTTCAGAACATTTTCTTCTGTGAAAGGACTAATATCAACCCCCTTATCCAGAGTGCTTCTATTGACTGGATTAGGTCCCTTCCCCGCTTTTCCATTGTGAATACCGAGCAGAAATATTCATTCAGTATCCCTGCTTTCTAACTATTGCTGTTTGTCCAACCACCTTCCTCTTTATTCAGCCTCAGTAACTCTGCCTTCATCTTTTTTTGCTCCCTAATGTACCTATAAACAGTTTTATCCCCTTCTTAACTGAGTTGGCTATCTTTTCCTCAGTTTAGGCCTTTGCTATTCTGACTGCCTTCCCCGCTTTCTTCTGCTTTAACTGGTTCAGTTCTCTGTCCTGCTCCTACAGTGTTTCCTTATACTTCCTGAATATTATCTTTTTCTCCCTTACTTTCCCCGCCACTTCTTTTGAGAACCATGGTGTTTTTTCTTTCATTTGGTTTGTTTATTTGCTTCACACAAAGGCTTGTTGCCTCTGTGATGGCAATTTTGATGTTTCCCCATTGTTGCTCCACCCCACTTTCTTGCCTGTTTGCTTGTGTTTTTTCTGAGGCACTCTCCCATTTTGGCAAAATCAGCCCTCCTGAAGTCCAATACCTTCACTTTTGTGTGGCTTGACTCTACAGCTAAGTTTATCATGAACAACACTGTCTGCTGGTTGCTTGTTCCCAGATGACTACCTACTTCAAGATCAGAGATCCTCTCTCCATCCCCATTTGAGAGTACCAGGTCTAAGATTGCTCCCTCCAGAGTGGGTTCCAAAACTAGCTGTCTGAGGCATGCCCCATGTAGGGCATCAAGAATGACCCAGCTCTTAGATGTGGCTGCAGCAAAGGTGCTCCAGTTAACATCTGGCATATTCAGGTACCCCATCAGCAATATCTCCCCTTTCTCTGCCATCCCAAGGATACCTTCTATCATTTCCTTGTCCATTTCCTCCCCCTGATATGGGGGTCTGTATACAATCCCTGTTCGGATTGTGGAGACATTTCCAGTCTCCAGGGTGACCCACAGTGCCTCCTCTCCTCCCTGTTTACCCTTTAATTCTATTTCTTTGATCCCTTCCCTTGCATAGAGAGCTACTCCTCCTTCTCTTCTTCCCTCCCTGTCCCTCCTATAGATTGTGTACCCTGGTATGTTGACATCCCAGTCATGGTTCTCTGTGTGCCATGTTTCTGTGACTGCCACACTATCCAGGCATCCCTCTTCCATCAAGGCCACCATTTCAGGGAGCTTTTTACCTAAACTACGGGCATTGGTACTCATTACCCTCCATTTTTTTCTGGCTTTATTTCTTTTTGCCCCATCCCTGTCCTTACTGCCTTTGTCTTTTTCTCCACTTACCCCTGCCCTTATCCCTATCAACTATTCTGGCTTGTTTTTGTAGCATTGCTATCCTACTTTCCTTAACTCTACTAGACAATATTTTCAGAGCCACACCAGTCATACATTTACCTCAGCCAGGTGCTAGCACAATGCTACTGTCTGACCCCTGTAGTTCTTAATGAGTACAAACTCCATCTGCATACATTAACATCTTTAGGAGCTCATCTGCACAAAGGGGCAAAATGACACTAATGCAGAAAGACACCATTCAATGCAGAGAGAGAGGGCTGGCTTTGTGTCTGGCAAAAATATGTGGTGCACAGTGGGGAGCCTGTTGCACCCTGATTTTGTATCCCCACACATTTCAAGTGTGTATTGGGCCCAACATGTCTTTTTTGCTTCTTCCACCACATGATACTCAAACACACATACCAGTGGAACATACAGCGTATCACTCAGTAGCACATTAACCAGGTGGCATAGTACAAAGCAGTGCTAAAAGACTTGCTATTTTACTTTCTAGTACAGAACTGTAGTATAAAAGAACATCATTCAGGTTTGGCAATGCTTTTCAGTTTCAAAACTTTTTTTCCTAACTCTATGAGTATCCTAGTTTAGAAGGCAAATGAATACATGTCATGTTGCATCTGCAAACCCTGCATAAATGGAGCTATACTGATTTTTTCTATCCTGCTTCCACATACTCTCGCAGTGGAGTGTTGAAAATTCCATAGAATTCATAAATGTTATGAAACAAATTTTATGAAAAATTCCATGGAATATGGAATGTCACATGTAAATCATGCAGAGATTCTGCAAGAGTAGAACTTAATGCAGTGTCTGCACAAATTAAATTATTCAGCAAATTTAAATATGGAATTTATACAGCAGAATTTTTCAAATCATTTTGTGGGACAAAGACTGTATGCTGAAACAGGTTCTACTCACACATAATAAAATATTTAAAGCAGCTGAAAACATCTTTTATATTTTCACCACCATAATAACCATGATGAGGTTTTTAAAGGGACACTGTCAACCTGTTTCTCATCATATTATTTCTAGTTAAAAACCTACATTGTATGATTGCTTATCTTCTCTAAAATTCAGTGATGTTGCTGTTTGTTTTGTCTATCTCCTTGTTAAGTAGAACTGAAATGCATACAAATGTATTTTTGTAAACAACCTTGTTTTATTTACAAACCTGGATCTGTTCTTACTGCATACTTCCCGAGCATTACAAACACACCTAAACAGTGCAGTCACTCATGAGGTCATAGCCTCCTAAACCTCAGTTGCATCATGAGGTACTAGATTGTGTTGTGGGTGTTTGCAAGTCCAGGAAAGATGCAGTTGGACCTGATCAAGGAATGTAAACAAACATGTGTTTGTGTGGTAACACCAGTATGTTGGCCAGTCTGTTTTTCACTTTTTTAAAGAAAAAAACAGTCAGAATAAAACTACCAGCTATATCATAAATCTTTACAGAAAGTTGGTAATTATACAATTTTTTTTAAAAACTAGGGACACTTTGAGACCTAAGGGGGTTAACAGTGCCCCTTTATCACAAAACAGGTTTTAGTCGATAACAGTATTTTGTTCTATTTATTTACTTTTATCGTACTACTATTGCAGTACATAGAACATGATAAAGCATTAAAATGATGACTTTTTGTCCAATCCTGTTAACAATCCCTCAACAATGGCAGCCATAATAAAGAATATTGACCTACATCATAAAAGTCACAGTAGGCAAAACGTTAACAGAAACAGCTCAATCTGACTGACTAGAAGCAGTACTTTATGTTTGCCAAAAGTCCTAGCCGACAAAAAACAATTACCATATGCTGACATCCTTACAGCAGCCATGCAACTAAATATGATTTTTTCCCAGAATGATACTTTCAGCTACAAGTGATAAATTTATTAGTATACCTATCAAATCTATTTTTCTAGGAACCTTCTATATTGTGATTAATGTGTTTTGGTTTTTTTCTTGATCTTATGCCTTACAAGGTCTACAATGACATTTCTAAGTCTATTGTGATGGCCATCTTTTAAATTAAAACATTTATAAAAGATTCAAATGTTGGTGAAACTAAAAACTTTTACCACCAAATAAAACTGAAGGATGCCTTCAATCTTTTGTGTGAAAAAAGTTAGGGCCAAGTTTTTTGGCAGTTTTATTACACTGCTGCTTTAAACAGGCAGTATAGAATCACGCTGGACATTCTGACTCACTAAAGAGGTTTAAATCGTACTACAGAAATGCCAGTGCATTTTCACAGATCAATACTTGAAGCTGCCATACTTGTAAAAATACAAATATCCGAATAATAGTAGATTTAGTTTTTAACACAAATTGTGATGATAAAGAAAAAAATAATGTGACCTAACTAGGAACTGAACCCAGATCCCTGGAATACCATCCTTCTACTATGGCACAGCGCTATCAGTCTCACATGGCTGCCTGAGGTTCCCATAGTTATCTTCTTTCTCTATTTGCATATTCTATATATCAATTTTAAATGTTAAAATAATAATTTCAAAAAGTCATCCTTGGTGGGTTTTGTAATCCTGTAAGGAACATCTAGTGTTCTTAAGGTTCCTTGGTCTAACCTTAGTCCCTTAACTAACCTTGTTATTACTTGTGCAACAAATATATTTGATTGCATACTATTCCCATCAGAAAATTTTAACTTACCTTAATGACTTCAACTCATTTAAAACTGATTTCATTATTTTAATGCTGTGAACTAAGCAAGTTTTCTTCATAACAGTTTGTTTCTGAGATTTTCCAACTGTTTGTCCTACACTACAATTAAGCAGGAGAGAGAGGTATGCATCGTCTATTGAGACCCACAATCAGTTCTATCAGACTATAAATAACCTCAGTACAATAATCCCTGGAATACATACAAGCCATGACAAGGTCACTCACAGCAGCCCATTCATGATCAGCTACTATAACAACAGAAACACAATGCAGCAGTAAAGTAATTGCACTTCAGTGCCCCTTTTGCATCCTTAAGTGAAGCTTGAATGTACTGTATTATTTGTGAAACATTTGTATAATAGTATATCTTGCTCAGCTGCTTATCTTTATGAATTCTGGGCTATTACTGCATTGCTCCTGCTAGAACTTGCACTGTGCAGAATATCATTAAATTTATTATGGAGCATGTCTAGGTATTAATTTGTTCATAAAATGTTCTGTAAAATGATTATGTTTTATAGTACTTCCTGATGGCCTCTACTATATTTGTCGTGTAAGACATAATGGTAAATTTCAGTCTCATTTTAATAACAGATTACATGCAATATTCTTTACTAGTAGAGTGTTAAATTCCATTCTTACAACCTAGTGCTTATCTTTGTTTACTTTTAGCTCTTTTCAGCCACTGGAAGAAATTATGTTCTTGCATTCAGGACAATGTACAGTATTATAAACATGGGACATTCCTTACTTTGTTGTTATGCAATGGGCATGAGAAACCCTGTACTGCGATTGGGGGTATCCGGTCACATGACCATGCAGTTGTCACAGTATAACTTTACAGCTGAGTCAAAATACCTCTTCATTCGAACATTTGGGGCTTTTTTCCTCCATTTTATGAGTATAATAACACATTCCATGGTGTACAGTTATAGTGTAATAACTGTTCTTCACAGGTGGCTGAAGACACTCGGCTGCACCTCCTGCCTAACAAATCCACCAAAGTGAGGGGCTATTAAAGGAAGAATGCCAGACAGGGAGGGTGTTATGCTGAGGTAACATCCCCTCTTGGGTTGTGGGGCCCAAGGCTGCGGCCGAGGTGTCCAACACTAGAGAAGGGATGTTATCCCAGTGTAAGGTTCATCGCCCCAAACCTCCCCTAAAATCTACAGCTCTGGTCCTTTAAATCCTTAGACCTTACCCCAATCAGCTCTGCACTCACTTCCACTGAATGGACCCCCCTCTCCACTGCCATTTCTGTCAACCAAGCACTTGACTATTTTAAGGATAAATTCATTGCCACCTGGAATGCCTTTGCTCCTTTCAGATAGACCAGAGTCTGGGGCTTCACCTCCCCTGGATCACCCATGAACTACTGGCCTGCTTCAGGGAGCGTAATCAGGCCTGAAGAAAACACAAATCTACTAAACATCCAAACGACTACGCCAAGTACAGAATACTATGCACTTCATGTACTAAAGCTACTAGACTGGCTAAGTCTGATTATTTCAACTCCTCATTCCTGACTAACACTAACTCTCCATCTAAATTCTGGAGGGTAGTTCAGCCCTATTCTCTCTCTCCCCTCTCCCCTTCCCCCCTCCAGTTCTCAAAATAAATAACTCCCTAGTTTCAGACCCTGGCTCTGCGGCCAATGAATTTATTGCCTACTACACCTCGTGCGCCACGTCTTTTCTAAATTCCCTCTCCCCATTGCCACCTACTAACTTCAGCCCTTCGCATCAGCCAGTGCCTACCCCTCCCCCATTTTCCTTTTCCACTATCTCTTCTGACGAAGCTCTTAATGCTCTCCCATCCCTCAACCCCTCTAAAGGCTCCTCACTAGATAAGCTCAATCCTAAACTTCTCTACCTTTCTTCGCCTGCAATTCCTTATCCTAGCTCCCTAATCCTTAACCTGTCCTTTATTTCTGCCCAAGTACCCTCATCCTGGAAACACGCTGTAGTTCTTCCTCTCCCCAAGGGTGGTGACACATCCACTCCTGGCAACTATCACCCCATTTTCCTCCTTCCTACCCTTGTCAAACTTCAAGAACATTTAGTTCTCTCTCAACTATCATCCTTCCTCTCTGATTCTTACTTCTTCACTCCCTTCCAATCTGGTTTTCAGAAGAACCACTCAACAACCACCTCCCTCCTCAGGCTTACTGACTCCATCCTTTCAGGGATGGATGATGGCCTGATCAACTCGGCCATATTTGTTGACCTAGCCAAAGCTTTCGACACTGTTTCCTATCCCCTGCTTCTTGATTCACTCTTCTCAGCTGGCCTAGCTCTGTCAGCCACCAACTGGTTTAAATCCTTCCTTATTGGCAGGACCCAGTCTGAGAGAATCCTTGATTCCATCTCCCCTCCAGTCCCCATCAACACTGGTGTCCCTCAGGGCTCAGTACTTGGTCCCCTAATCTTCTCAATTTTCCTTAATGATCTTCCCACAGCCTACTTATCCTGGATATTGCAGCTGTCACAGAAATGTGGGAAACTGAGCACCAGGACTGGGATCTAGCGATCCCAGGATACAAATAACACAGGAAGGACCATAAGGAGGGGAGGGTGGTGCAGTGGCAGTTTATGTGAGGGACAGGATCAAATGCACAAGGGACAAGGGAGAAGAAAGGATAACAGAGGCAATCTGGCTGCAGCTTCTAGACTCAAGGGGTAGGATATTGAGTTCTGGGGTGGCATACAGGCCGGCGTCCTAGTCTGAGGAGCTTGACAGGGAGTTATCGGGACAAATCAAAAAGGTATTTAGAAAAGGGTAGGCGGTCATCGTGGGGGATTTAAACTTGCTGGGGGTTGACCGGAGCATTCTGGTCACCTCCAGAGCTAGGGAGCAAGTGCTCCTGGATATGATCCAGGAGGGTCTCCTGACACAGTTGGTTACTGTACCTACTATGCTAAAGAACACTTTAGATCTGGTAATGTTGAGTGGGGAGGCAGTGAGGGAAATAAAGGTAGATGACCCACTAGCTGACAGAGATCACCAAACGGTGTGGTTTAATATCACAATGTGCGGGGAGCCAGAGAAATCAGTTACTTGGGTGGTGAACTTCAGGGGGGTGGACTTTGGGAGGATGCAGAAAGTACTGAAAGTGAAACTGGAGGGCATAAGGCAGGAGATGGATGTGGAGCAGAAATGGGATATTATTAAATTGGGGTTTACAGAGGCAACAGAAGTCTGCACCAAGGCACAGAACAAGAGATGCAGAGCAAGAAAACTATGCTGGTTGAACAGCGAGGTTGTGGAGTTGGTGAGGGCAAAACGAGTGGCACAGCAGAGGTTTAGGAGGACAGGTAAGGAAGTGGACAGGGAGGAATATGCAAGATGGTCCAGGGAGGTGACCAGAAAAGTGAGAGAATCCAAGGCCCAGATGGAGCTGAGATTAGCACAGGGAATTAATGGGGGGGAGACTTTTTCAGATACATCAGGGAGAAAAGGAAGTGCAAGGAGACAATAGTGAGGATAAAAAGGGGTGGGAGGGAAAAGGGGGAGGAGCAGGCAGAAGCACTGAATGAATACTTTTGCTCATTGTTCATGGAAGAAAGGGGGAGACCACTACCAGCATGGGCTGGGAGGCGGGGACAGGGGAAGAGGAGGAGACAGATGGAAGAATTGAGGCAAGTAGAGTCCTAGATGGACTGAGGGCACTGAAGGTAGACAAGGCACCAGGGCCAGATGGTATCCACCCCAGGGTGCTGAGAGAGATGGCAGAGGTGTTGGCAGAGCCGCTGGCCAATCAGCACCTCACTGGAGTTAGGATGTGTGCCACTGGACTGGAGGATAGCACATATAGTACCATTACACAAGAGTGGGCAAAGGGATGAACCTGGTAATTATCGTCCAGTAAGTCTCACCTCCATAGTGTGCACACTCATGGAAATGATACTAAAGGAAAGACTGGTGTCATACCTGGAGGACAATGGCCTCCAGGATGTGAGGCAGCATGGGTTTGTTTCAGGGAAGTCTTGTCAAACTAACCTATGACTGGGTGACAGGTGAGCTGGATAAGGGTCATGTGGTGGATGTGCTTTGCTTGGACTTCAGCAAGGCCTTTGATTCGGTGCCTCATAGGGAGAAGTTAACTGGTGTAGAGGTAGGGGCAAAAATTATAAACTGGATTACAAGCTGGCTGAGTGGTAGGCTGCAACGGGTGGTGGTGAGAGGGGAGCTCTCAAATCCAAGGCCAGTGACAAGTGGGTTGCCACAGGGCTCTGTGTTGGGGCCAGTATTGTTTGGGCTCTTCATATCAGACATTGCACATGGGCGTGGTGAGCAAGGTAAGTCTGTTCGCTGATGACACCAAAATCGGAGTAGTGGCAGATGGAGAGGAGGGATGGAAGCAGCTTCAGGAGGACCTATGCAAGCTAGAGGAGTGGTCAGAGAGGTGGCAGCTGGGGTTCAATGCAAGGAAGTGTAAGGTTATGCACTTTGGGGTGAAGAACCCAAGGAGAGAATACTGGCTGGGGGGGTTAAGCTGGGGATCACTGAGGAGGAGAAGCACCTAGAGGTAATGATAACAGGGACCATAAACAACACTGCCCAGTGCAGGAGAGTGGCTGCAAAAGTGAACACAATGCTGGGGTGCATAGTGAGGGGAATTTCATCCAGACAATGAGAGGTGATCTTGCCCATCTACAAGTCACTAGTAAGGCTTCACTTAGAGTATTGTGTGCAGTTTTGGAGGCCATACCTAAAGAGTGATATCTGGCTACTGGAAGGGGTGGAGAGGAGGGCAACAGAGATGATATATGGAATGGAGGGGAGAGACTATGACAGCAGGCTGGGAGACCTGAATATGTACACCCTGGAGGATAGAAGGGACAGGGGGAACATGATAGAGACATTCAAGTATCTGAGGGGAATCGATAAGGATGGAGCAGATGGGGTCTTTAAGTTAAGGAGGGGGAAGGTCATCAGGGGCCATGGGCTAAGAATAGAGGGGGAAGATTTAGGAAGGAAATGATGAGACATTATTTCATAGAGAAGGTGGTAGCAAAATGGAACACCTTACCAGAATGGGTGGCATCATGTAAATATGTGAACAGCTCCAAAAGGGCATAGGACAGGGAACAGGGGAGAGTGAGGGTGGGGGAGGTGGAGGGTGCAGTGGGATGACAAAGGGGAGGGGATGGGGCAGCTACAATCTAGGGATGTTGGCTGCAGGCTTAGAAAGACTGGGTGGTCTGTTTCTGCTGGTGCATTCATATGTTTGTATGTTCTATCCACATGTACGCTGACGATACTGTTTTGTACAGTTCCGGCAAAAACCCTGCTGCTGTGCAAACCAGCTTACAGTATGACTTCAACCAAGGTCAGCTCTGGTTTGATTCTCACCAGCTTTTTCTAAATGCCAAGAAGACAGTCTCAATGACCTTTGGCACCAGGCAGAGACTTTCTTGGCTTACCCAACTTCCACACACTTGATGGGACCATCTTGGAGGACACCTCCTCATTTAGATATCTGGGATTTTGGCTGGACTAGCACCTCAACTTCTCTCAACTTCTCTGTGCATATCGATGTTATCCTGAAGAAACTGTGCCACAAGCTTGGTGCTCTGTACAGGAATCATAGTTGCATCCCACTGACTGTGAGGTGCGAAATTGTCCAGAAGATGATACTTCCCATCTTTGGCTACTGTGACGTAGTCTATGGTGCTGCTCCCAAATCTTTCCTGACCAAGTTGGACACTCTCTGTAACTCCTTCCGCTGCTTTGCTATCAACTCCCCTTCCTGCTCCCACCACTGTGAACTCCATCACTCTCTGACCTTCCTTCCACTATCTTACAGACGCATCTCTCACTGTGCCAAACTAACCTCTAAATTCTGGTTCAGGGGGCTCCTCTCCTATCTATCATCCTCTATCTCTCCACTCCTCCTCCCCCCACCCACTCTCTCAGATCAAATGATGCCAGCACCTTGATGGTCCCTCACTGCTCCACCCACATTGGTCAGACTGGTTTCGCCCAGCGTTTCCCTAAAATCTGGAATTCCGCCCCCCCAAAATACGACACTTCTCCTCCAACTACTCCCTTACCTCTTCCCTACACTATTACCTTTCCCTCAGCTGTTCCTGCTTTAACCCACCTTAATACCTATTCCCAGTTTCTGCCTTCCTACCATGAACCCCCCCCAGCAGGGTTCTCTACATCCTGAAGGGGGAAATCAGGAAATGGCTACCCCTTCTCATATTCAGTTCTTGCTTCTTCACCCTCTCTTCTCCACCAGCCCTTCTGGGTCAGCAGTGTGACAACCTAACCCCATCCTTTTTACTCTACTACCTGTGTACTACCTCGAGCCTGCTTCTGGTACACTCCTGCACTATAAATGGTTCTATCTCATTATTACTGTTTTGTACTTTCATATGTTCTTTTGTATGATTTTGGACATGTATTGTAATTTACCCAATGTTACACTACTGTTCATTGTACAATACCTTGTGTTCCAACTGTTGCACAATCTTACAATGTTGTATTGTTTGTACTACCCACATACTTTTGTAACTGATCATCCTTCACAACCCTATGTAACCCCTCCCCCAAGGTCGCATCGTGAGATGAGCAACTTGTTGTTCAGTGTGCCCTCCTGGTGAAACATTTCAATAAAAAATTATAAATAACACCCACCCTGGAGAGAATTATTCCTATTATTCAATGACTCATTTAAAAAAAATTAAAAATGTAATTAAATTAAAAAAAAAATTGTATGTAGTTTTGTGTAGTGGAAGCATACTTCTTTAAAAAAGTTCCTGTTTTCCATTTATCCACTAGATGGTACTATTGTGTGGCATAGTAACCTTCATGTACTGTGAGTGTGCTGTTTGTGATTCATTCATTACACCCCCCCAAAAAAAAGGTGTATGTATGTGTCATTTCTATAAAAAATGCCCCTGCTTCAAAGCAGGAAAACTTTGTTGCTTAATGGAGATTTAGAAGGAGCCAAATGAAGATCGCAATGTGCAGGAAGCTCAATAGCATGGGAGAAACTTGCGATTCTCAGGGGCTATTGGTGACTTCCTTGCTTTGTGTTGTTATTTGGATTTTGAGGACAGTGCTGGAGCAGTTTTTTTTTTGTTTTACTTTTACCTTGCCGTAAACCATGCAGACGTTTCTATGAGAAGGTGTGTGATATGTGGAATGAGTGTGGGCGGGCTCTTTCAAAGTGATTGTGGTACAGCTGTGAGGATCAAAATGCTGTCTCCAGTTTACTTTAGTTGTTTTTTTGTTTCAGCAGGGATGGAGGATGTGTGCAAGAAAATGAAGTTAAATGTTGAACTCAGGTTTCTTCTCTGCGATCCGAGCAGCATCCATGAACCTTGCAACTGGCAGTTATGGTCTACTAGTTGACTGAAGACGCTGGGTCCAGGGAAGAGACCAAAAAAATTCAACCAGTGTTTTTATGTTTGGGGAAGTTAAATAACTACAATGTTGTTGTTTTCTGGCTGTTGGAACTAAGGAGATGGGCAGAGTGAAAGGGACTGCCGAGCGGACCATGAAGCTGATCACACAAACAGCTTCACTTTCACTGCATGATTTCTTTTACATTTAATGTGGTTGTTTGTGTTCTGGGACTAGATGCAGGATTTTATGCTGAGATAACATCCTGGGTCTAACCCCAGACTGACCAATCAGAGGCCAGGATTCTTTCTTGTTATTGTATAATACAGTATAACTGCACGCCCTGGCATGTGTTATTGCTTACTTAATGAGTTTCCCCACTGAACTGTAAATCATTGAGAAACATTGCTAGCACCACAGCTGAAGTCAGGACGTCAAGCATTACACTCTATATAGATGATGGGTTGGGTAAAGATTTTCATACTCCAAAAGTTGGTAGCAAGACTAGCCGTAATTACCTACCCTTTTCTCTAAATTATCCTCCAACAACAAAAGAAAAAAATACTTCTGATTGCAGCTGAAGCTTTAGAGACACAGTAGATATGATGTCAGCAACGCTGATTTAAGACAAATACATGTATTCTGAAGATAGTAACATGGAAATATATAAGCACTTTCTATGCTTAACAACAATCTCATTTTGAAAGGATAACTCTGTCAAAACAACATATAATGCTTATAAATCGCTTTGTATAAAAACCATTGGCAGTAACCAGAAAATTATTTGTTTGCTTTAGGCTTGAGTTCTGAACACAGAACTTAGGCTGGGCAAACTTGCAAATGCTTGCAGCCACATGCTTTGTGAAATGCTGATATGCTGAAAAGAATTTTCAAGGCTTGTTTGCAGTACTGTTTGCAAGTTGTGGACTTAATTTTTAAAACATCCACACAATTCTGCAAGCACAAACTTTAACCAAAACATTTAATAAAAATCTGTATCTGTGCATGAATGCAAAAAGCAGAATTTTGCAAATATCCTGTACGGATATTCAACTTCGCCCACCTCTGCAAAGCACTATTGATTTTAACAAAATCAACTTTTGAAGGTTTTTATAATCATCCTTAGAAATGAACTACAATTGCTAAAATCATGCTGCATCATTCTGAACACAACACATAACCAGAACAGAGTAAGGAAAGTACTCAGTCTGCATGTGATATTCTTTTTTCAAGGTTCAGTATTTTCTTGTCAGGCTATTGGCAGAGTACTCTTTCAGATGAGATCTGGAATGGAGACACTAGACTAAAGAGTCAATATTTTATTTAAAAAAAAACTCCAAAACCACACGCTTCCCTACTTCAACAGCTTCTCTATCAACAGAAAATAAGCAAGAGATTATTCAGCCAAGCAAAGCACAATGAAATTATTTATGTTTGCAACCAACTTTATAAGGAATTAGTCTTCTGTTTTAGTAATTCATTCACTCTGTGAAGTTGTTGAATTACCTATTAATGATGCCACCAAAGAGGGTATCAAATAATTTAGAACAGTTTTTCTGCAGTCAATTCATTAATGATGAATGCATTTACAAAACAAAAAAGTACATGTTTTGCCATGAATTCCTCTCTTGGTCAGTCATCACTGTCTCATTGTTTTAAAGATGCACTGAAAACCTATTGGTAACTGAATTAATATGCATTTACAAGTGTAACCCCACTACAAATGGGGGTCCCAAGAATGTCTGCCATGGGCGTACCTGCCACCTTATGGCCCTATCTCCTCCTGTCTCTTCATGGGCGCTCCCAATCCTGCCAGCAATTTCTTTTGGTCCCCCAGGTCCTTTTCTGCCCCTCTGTTGCCCCTAAAAGCTGCCCAAGTCCATAATCCAGCCCTGCGGGGCTCAAGAACATCCACAGCAATTTCCCACTTGTTGTTCTTCCTTCAGGGCAGTGGGGATCATTTAGACATGAGCAGCACCCTTCATCTCCGACCGTGCTGTTTTGCTGTCACTACGGGGAGTATTCTGTCTGTCCCGGGATCCCCTTCACCTAATTGGAATCCACCATGGAGGTTCGATCATATGTATGAGCTGGAGCCCCAATCATTTGAATATTCATGAGGGCCTGTCTGCCTCGGGGCAGCTGTTTTCAGCTGCGGCTGACAAAAGGAAAAGAAATGTTTTAAAAATGTTGTAACTTCTGCTGCATATTTGAGAAAGTTTGTCACAAGGGGGGAAAAGCGTTTATTTAAATTAATTTAAATTAAGTGCTTCACCCTGGCTGAACCAGAAACTATTGGGACTCAAAGTGTCAGCCTGTCTGCTGCTGCAAGGTGTCCTTAAACATTGGCAGCAGCAACAGGAAATGAACTGAGCAATTCAGCCACTCTGTGCAGCAACAGCAAGTATTCAATCTGGGCTACAAAACTGTGGGGCACTGGGGCAAATATCTTCCTATCCCTGGCTGCACCAGAACTTTTATTCAGGACTGTTCTTGTTCTGCTAAAGGGACAGTGGGTTAAGCAACCATTGCCAGCAGTCACAGCCAATTGGAAAGTCAAGGAAACAAAGCCAGGACTTCTGGAATTTTCACTAAAGCTCATGGGTAAATGTCAAGTTCTCATGGGAACTTACAGGGACCTAATTCTAGGCACCAAAACAGCAGACCAACAGTGCATCGAGTGAGGTTCATGCATTATTCATTCCTGTGATTTATAGGTCTTCTAGCCCATCGGAGGCCAATCACCCCATCACTTCAGCCAATCAGGAGCCTTGAAAAAGCCCTATAAGAGACAGTTTAAGCCAGCATTTTGTCAGACTGAGACAGATTTGAGGAGATTCCAGCCTGCAGGGAGTCTCCCCACAGGGATAGGTACTCAGGCCCCTGCCATGCTTCTGGGCTTGGGCAATCCTTCTAAGCCCCTCTGTCGAGGAGGGGTTGTTGTTTAATTTAAGTTTAAGTAATTTAGCTAAGTTTGCAACTTCTAGCCTGGAGGTAGCCAGATTGTTCCCCAGGTGCTAGCCCTCCCTCCCACATCTGGGAAAGACATGGACCAAAGACCAGATGACATCATGCAGCGGTGACAGCTCTGACCAGAACCTTAGTTGTGTGAGGACAGAAGGCACCAGGATACCTTCTATAGCGGAGTCCACCCATTGAGGACCTGCGTGAGTACCCTGGTACCCACCGGTGGAAGGGAGAAAATTGTCTAGCAAGCTAACCTATGGGCTTGCCAACCCTATGAATCTTTCTGTACCAAGAACGAGGAAATAAGTAACCTGGGCTGACATGTTCTCTATCTACTTATTTGGGAGAAATTGTGGAAGAAATTAGTCTGGGCTGCTCAGCCCGAAAAGACTGTTACCTAGTAGTTATCCTGTTTGCACCTTCCCTGCTGCCCAGTTGGCCCAATGCAGGTGTATCTGTGAGACTTTGCTATGCATAGTGCCACTGTTGCTGGGGGTACCCAAGAGAGCCCAGACAGCATGCATTTAGGCAAAACCATGTAAATTTGCTGATGTTTATCTGTGCCCTCTATTGGTCAGGATTGCTCTGTTGGAGCTGCCAGCCATAGTCGTGTTGCCACTTCAAAGGACATGAGGCCCTAGAGTTTGTTGTGACTGAGCTTTACACCTGGAAATGATAGATTTCCACTTCATTGTATTTTGTCTGAGACCCCAGACTTGCTTTGAAGAGCATTGGTATATGAGTGTCCTCAATGTGACTATATAGATGTGCTGAATTTTCAGGATTTATGAATCCAAGATCTAGCTAAGTTGCCTTTCCTGAAATGTTCAGTTCTGTGACAAGCAGGGACTGCTAATCTGCCAAATGCAGGGCAATCTCTGCATTCTTAATAAAGATCGATAGCCATTGTTGAACATTGCTTTCCAAGTTGCCCCTTCCTTGTAATCAAAGTTGGCCAACTCGACCAGCTGCAACATCCACCAAGCCTGCAACATCCAGGACTTTGGTATCTGGGTACCCAGTGTCTAGTGTGAGATTGTGGGGTTTCATCTGTATCTGGGACTGGTACCAGTGGAAATAATTATTGTGTAATATCTGAATTTAGTCAGCAGCTTAGATAGCCAGGGCTCTGGGTATCATGTCTGGTCATTTAAATTGTGATTGCCTTTTCTATAGTCTAGTAGCCACCCAGCTGGAGGGTTCACCAGCACAAACCAACCAAAATCTTGTACATTTGTAAATAGCGATCAGCATAACCTCTATTCCTCCGGTTTCACCATCCTAACTCCTATGTCTCCCAAATAAATCTGTTATTACTGTTTTTTTGCAAATCATCGTGTGTGAGCATATTATTAGAGAGAGTCATTAATTTGCAAAATGTCTTAAATGTGGAGAAATGTCTATTGGATCATGTCTGGGGGTGACAAATAGTATCTGTGGGTGGTACAACATCTTAGGGGGTTATACCAGGTAACAGTTAGCCCACGTAAAGTATACTCTAAGTGGAGACACTGTGCAATCGGTTTCGATTTGATATAAGTTAATGAACCCAAACCCCTCAGCCTAGCTCCTAGGTAGTAAGCAGGGGTGTAACACTGGGAGTAGGGCCACCTAGGGGTTACACAAGAAATAAGTTTAAAGAAGAAAACCAGTGTTGTATTATTTTTGTATGAGCATTTAAGGATAGCAGCAACTTATACTCTTTTGTTTTAAATGCAGTGGGAAGGATTTTCAAAGTGTGCTGCAAGGCCCTGCACCATGGCACTTACGTTTTTGCAGTGCACCAAACCCTTCACTGCAACTGCACCCGATTTTACCATCTCAGGTGCAGTTGCAACAGTTTCCATCATTTATGGCAGCTTGCACCAAATATCTGGCACAAGCTGTATAAAGAAAGGCCCTCAGGACTGCCACAAGTTAGACAACAAAAAGTTGATCTAACTTGCAGCAATTGCTGCCCAGGATAGAATATTCCATTAGATCGCTACAAGCCCCATGCACCACATTGTCAGTGCAGTGGGGCTTGCAGCGACCTAAGACTTTTGAAAATCCTGCCCAGTGTCTTGATATAAAAATAACTTTAGGGAAGGAAGGGTGTTCAGGCCACCATTCTTTTTAACTCATTGACTTATCTTTCCTTGAAGTAATTCCATTTCTGATTTAAGAGAAGAACATCAGCATACAAAGTTTGAACTACACTGCTGATGTTTACTATGCCCAATAACTGATACTCTCAATTACAATACAAAGCATCAGGACAATTGTTACTTTGACTATACATAAATCTGTGTACTACAGAAAATATAGTATGGCTATAACAGTCATATACTGTACGCACTTTATAGTGAGAAATTACTTACAGATACTGTGGTGCTTGAATTCTGCTCACTTTCCTCTCTAAAGTCCTGAAAAAGAAAAGCAAGATACTGAGTTAGAATTTAAGGTTAGTCAAAGAAAATCTGACATTTTTTTTTATAATTCACTGAAGCTAGTTAATTGGCTAAACAGTAACTTTGGGGTCAGAATCCTCTGGCTGGAAAAAATCATTTAATCCTTTCTTAGGATTTAATCAGCCGCTGATGGGAAAAGGTTAGAAAAAACAGTAGTACAGAAGCAGATATGCTAGACTACTGGAATTGGATGTAGGATAAGCTGGAAAGTGGATACTTTAATGTTTACATGATACAACCCCTTCAATAAATTCAGATCAGATACTTAGTACTGTGGCGCCACTTCACAATGTGTGCTTCTCTCAGACTAGCATTCATATATAAACCTGTTATAACATCTTACACTAACATTATTATAATCACCCTTGCAATAACACAACCTTCAGCAGAACACACCGCTTCTTTGGTTTCAAAGAATAGCTTTACAGAAATGGACAACTTCAGTTACTTTAAGTCCCCACCCAAACCCAAAAGAATCCGCAAGGATGGGGAATGGCACCATTTAAGAGCTAACAGGTGGATCTCTTTGCCCTGTTAAGTGCCATCATCATGGTGGTGCTGGGTGCTGTATGAGTGCATGGGCCATTGTTGTCTGTGGGGGGTTATGCATGTTTTAACACAGATTGAGGAAACTACTATACTGCCAGGAAGGAAATTATTACTTTTCTTGGGATCAGGCTGGAAGGGGGCACAATTGTAGTACCAGGGAGCATTTAATATTTAATCAGGGAATAGGGTGGGAGGATGGTACCACTAAGCTACCAGGGAACATTTACTGTCTAATCCCGGTTCTCATGGGAGGAGAGTACAACTTGCCTGCCAGTGTGATGTTCTATCTCTCAATGTGGTTTGAGCAGGGGTGGGAGGAACCACAAGACTGTCAGTGATTACAGTACATGCCTATTGTACCCAAGGACTGGTCAGGAGGGAGTGGGTGTAGCCGGAGCCATTACTGACAGGGGATCAGGGAGTCATGTACCACTGTGCATGTTCATGAGAGCAGGGATCTGAAAACATTAAATAACACTACCGCAGCAGCCTGTTAGTACTTCCAGAACCCTCTGAATATACCACTGCACCCTGTATGCAAGACTTCTGCCTCATTTGCATTGGTGCAGTGGTATATTCAGCATGATAACGCTATTCTTTTTGTTTGGGGAAGAGGGTACCTTTGTATATGGCCCCTGCCTCATGCACTATGTCTGGCTAGCAAGGCACTATGTCTCTTTGTACCTTGCTGTCCTTCTGAACATGGGGTCACAGTATTCAGCTAGATTCCTTTACTTCAAATTTGGCTAGCTGAAAGACAAGATTTTGATCCAGCATAAGAAAATATATTGTTAAATGTTTGGTGGAGTCCCTTGATTGCTGAATCCTGGCACAGAAAATAACATAAAGCCAGCCAGTGATTAATGAACCATTTTGACACTGATGAAGAAAGAAAGAAATGAAGAAGGAAACATAGAATATTCAAATATAGATCATACCTGTACAGCCCTTTTCTATACTATGGAGACTCCTTTGGATACTGAATAAATGCTAGAAAGTGTAGTGTACATTGAAATAATGCCACTAAAATAGTCCCAATGAGGTCATGACCTAGGTTTCATGACAAACAACCTCTGACACAAAACATTGAGTATTCTGACACTTTCTCATGGAAATAAAAGTTAATGCATTTGCCTCTTTACCTGAGAAGTGATCTTACATGTAACATTGTGCTGTTTTTTTTTTTTGCTGATTTCCCTGTTACCAATGGCACCATGTGTCTCAGAGTAGCCTTTTTTTGTATTTGTATTGCAAGGTCAGGAACCATAAGTCCCAAAACTGAGTGAGCTTACAACAGGAGATCTTTAGACACCACAAAAGTGGCATTTTGTTATGGGGCCAAAGCATGGTAGCAGCCCTATAGTTAGACAAGATCCAAAACATTTTGCTGCGACAAGCGAATGAAGATCAGTGCTTACCACAACGAGCAGCCAGCTCATTAAAATTGAAGACACTGTTCCAAAACATGGTGTCACTCGGGTCTCCTGGCACAATAAATGCACCGTGAGTAAGTAAATTTCCGTAGATAGTAAATTTATTTTGCAGCAGGGAAAACCAGCAACAGCAAAAGGACTCCCTCCTGACCACCTGACACCACATTTTGGAACAGAACCCTATAGTTACAGCTGAGTAGGCACTTCAGTGAAAACCTACTAATTGTGACCACTCGTAACTCAGTCATGTTCTGAACAATGAATCTAAATATTGCATTGCACTCCCTTTATGGCAGAATGTTGGACACCTCCAAGTAAGGTGGAAAGTTTGGTAGTTGTAAAGTGAAATGGTTGGTCAGAAATAGAACAAATATCCTTTAAGTCACATGTTTCTGCCCGCCAATACCTGAAAGATGGCTGTGATTTGAATCCTAAACTTTCCATGTTTGTTAGAAGCTGCCTCATAGGTGGCACTTTTGTGTTTTGAAAATAAAAATAAAAATAAAATCCATAATTTGAGGATTATGCATGCATAAAATAAAAAATCATGTTTTTTCATTAGTTGTTTGTGGTAGAGGGGAGAGTCAAGGATCATACTAAGGAATGTTTCAGGAGCAAAAGGCAGATGCCCATAATTGCTACTATCTATTACACCTCACAAGGATGACCTTCTTTTTACGGCTGCAGTGGGCGGAGCCTGCAGGCATTTCGCATGTACAAAAGTAGTGATGTCATGTTTTCTGTCCGTGGAACTGACTGAAGGTGTAAATAGTCTCTTCCACCTTACCCTCCTCCAAGCAATGTTTTTCACCCTCAAATAAATACAATTTCATGTTAGTCAATGGTTGCAGGGTACTATTTTCTTTCTTAAATGAGTGGTACAAGAACTGGAACCTGAGTAGTGGGAGGCAGCATTAGGTTTTTTTGGGAGGGAGTAAGATCCTCCCTTGCCTCTACCCTAGAAGCTCCAAAACATCCACCCCAAACTTTTTTCTGATTCATGTGGGAGGGGCATGAGATAGCTCTATCATGCTGTAATGAGATACACTAGTTTGGGACCTGTATCAACCAATAGAACAAGCCTGTGCAGTGGACAACACAAGGAGAACAGAAGATATTTAATGCCTTCAAATTGCCTTAAAAATCATTTGGAACAAATGATTATGAGAGCCACCTGGGGCCTCAGAAGGAGACCTAGACACACATTCTAATTTACAGTAAGAGCCACATGTTTTTCTTAAACATTTTATATATGTATAGTTTACATATAATTTGTCTTTAGTAGTTGCAAAACTTTGAAAGCATTGGTGTTAGTAATGCATTTAGAAATACATGTTTTAATTGTCTTTACAGTTAAACATGCAGTTTCATGTCAGGGCACATTTTGGGGGGAGGGGGTCAAATTATTTTAATCATGGGCTCAGTACTTGGTGAACACAGATTTTGATGATAAAGTGTGTTTTTTCTTTTACGTTTGAGTTGTATTACAAAACACTGAACAAGAAAACAATTGGTGATTTTAAAAGCTGTTCTGCTCAGAGCTGACATTAAAAAAATCTTAACTATTTTTTTTTTTATTTTATCATGGCAACTAGAAACAGGATGTCAACATTTGCTCCATGAAACTTGTTTTTCAGTTGTTTTTTTTTTAATTGCATCTTGTCCAAGGCAATCATCCCAGAATGCAGTTTGTCAAGGCACATATGTTGGGGGGGGAGGTTGAAATTGTTTGAAACATGAAGCATTGGTGTTAGTAATGCATTTAGAAATATAATTTTTAATTGTCTTTACAGTTAAACATGCAGTTTCATATCACGGCACATTTTTGGGTGGAGGAGTTCAAATTATTTTAATCATGGGCACAGTATTTGGTAAACACAGACTTTGATGATAAAGTGTATTTTTTCTTTCAAGTTTGAGAAGTATGTATTATATACAAGTGTAACCGTGTTGCAAATGGGGCTGGGGAATGAATAATGGTTAAGAAGGAAGGTAGGTTAAGGATGCAGTATAACACAGTGGTTTAAGGCTCTAAGCTACAAACTTAGAGACCTGGGTTTGACTCCTACAGCCCCCACTTGCATAATGGGTGACCCTGTGCAAATCACTTAACTTCCTTGTGCTCCCAGGTCACACCTGTAAACAAGCTTTCAGCTTAGTGTGTCTCTCCTGGTAAAAAAAAAAAGAGTGTCTAGAATTTTTTGTTTTAATATAGTTGAGTTTATATGTGGCAAGTAGGTATGGTATGGTGTTTTGAACGTGGCAGTAGGATTTAGCATGTGCACTGATTTAAAATCATTTCACAACAGCAGAGCTGTGCAACTGTTTTTGTCCAGTGAGCATAAATGGCAACAGTTATTTCAGCTACACATTTGATTCCATATTACAGTGGTTCACTGCACTACACATTTAGTGTATCACACTTTTTCAAATACTGAAACAAATATTCTCCAAACTAAATAACTCAAGCATGCATATTTTATACTTTATTAAAAAGATACTCCACATTTGTGTGGGGGCTGTGGGATCCAAACTTAGATCTCCAGATTTGCAGTGAAGAGTCTTAAACCACTGTGCTATACTGCCTCCTTAGTTATGTCAGTCATCTGTTTTATGGTTCATGATGCTGGTGTAGTAAACATACCAACATACTAACATACAAAAATGGCAGCAGAATAGGCCTAGCAGGCTTTCGTGTTGGTTCCTTTAGTCAGTCCTCACCCTGGGAGCTGACCTTGCTGCCCCCCACCCTCTCGGGCTTCCCCCTTCCCAGTCCAGGGGAGAGCTAGCTAACTGGGGTTTCTGTAAGACAACAGCTACTAAATTGCTCTAATTCACTATTTTTATTTTCTATGTGTGTCAGGTCTAGCTAGCAGGAGTTTTTCAATTTTAAAACTTAATTTTATCAAACTATACACAACCATAAAAACACAGAAACTGTCAGGATCATCAATGCTATAATTAATACAAACTCCAGCTGTTTTCTTACAGAAACCCCACTCAGTTAGACTTCAAGTATTTGCTAATCTGTAAATATAGGTATCAGCACTCTATGAGCAGTTAGTGCTGATTAGCTCTGTAAGGAAATTTGCATTTTTTAATTTTATTTTTTTTAATGGGAGCTGTGGGATTCAAATCCAGATCATCAGATTTGCAATTAAGAACCTTAAACCACTGTACTATATTGTCTCACTAATTACGGCAGTCATCTGTTTGATGGTTCTTGATGTTGATGTAGTAAGCATACCAACATACTAACATACAAAAATGCCAGCAGAATAGGCCTTGTGGGCTTTCGTGTCTGCTCCTTTGGTCAGTCCCCACCCTGGGAGCTGACATTGCTGCCTCCCCCATCCTCTCAGGCTTCTCTATTCCCAGTCCAGGGTATTTCCGCTTCATTAGACTTTGCTTCCACAACCCTTTCCCTGTACCTGTCCCACCCCCTCTTGAACCCCTCCACAGTTTCTGCCTCCACCAGTCCCCGGGGCAGTGCATTCCATGGTTCTACCACCCTCTCACTGAGGTAGCACCTCCTTCTTTCTCCCCTGAGTATCCCAAATCCAGCTTCCACCCATGCACTCTAGTTGCCCCCTCCTTCCTTCAGAGCACCATGACTTAGCCACCCCTGTTTACCCCTTCATGTACTTGAAGACCTCTATCATGTCCCCCCGTCCCTTCTCTCTTCCAACGTATATGTATTCAGCTCTTCAAGCCTCTCCCCTTAGGTCCTTTCCCCCAAGCCCCAGATAATTTTGGTTGCCTTTCTCTGGACCCTCTCCAGGAGTTCAATGTCCCTTTTTAAGTGTGGCCTCCAAAACTGCATGCAGTACTCAAGGTGTGGCTTCACCAAGCAATTATACAGAGGGAGTATCACTTCCCTTCTTCTGGAGTGATCTCCCTAGTGATGCATCCCAGCATCATGGCCTTAGCCGCTGCCCTTCTACAAGTCTCTGAGTTCTTCATCTTGACATCCACCACCACCCCCAGGTCCCTCTCAGCTATACAGCCATAGCAGCAGTACATTGCACACCAGATATAAAATGTCAATAAGCAGGTCATGCAACAGATGTGCTGAGCAGTTACTGAAGCAAGTAATGTATAGCTGTCATTTTTTATATCCTGTTCAAAATGTGTTTTTGCGCCTGTGGTGCCAAATGGCACAGTTGCTGTGCAAAATCTCCTTTCAGCTAATGAACTGGTAGTGTCGCTGTTCATACGGTGGGGTCACAAAAAGCCCATGCTGAAAACTTGGAGTGAAAATACCAAGAAACACCCAGGGCATTAGGGTTTCTGACCATAACACCCTGCACTGTAGGGACTGACAGGCATTGTGGTGTGACTTGGGATTGTCAGCAGTAATGCTCACGCCTTTTCACCCCCACCCTGCAGCCAGTGACAGGTATCGAAGTGTACCTTTGACTCTTCATCTCCAAAGTGAACTCCATTCTTTTATACTATACCCATTTCACCATATTTCTGTACGGAATGGGGTAAGTGTAAAGTTTGAAAACCCCAAGGCACACCTCGACTCTTGTCTGTATCTGCAGGGTAGGGTGAGGTGAAATGGCATAAGTGTTATGGCCAGTGGCCCAAAGGCACATCCCAATGCCTGTCCATGTCTGCGGGGTGGGGGTGCGGTTGGTGTCACTTGAATACTTCACTGCCATTCCTATTCTGCCTGTCTATCTGTGTCTCTCACTCTCTGTCTATATGTCTATGTAATTATCTATCTTTCTATTAATTGTATGCATTACTATTTTTACCTATTTCTAAAACAAACCTGCATATCACATTTGCCTGCACTCTGAGCACATACTTATGAAATTGTGCATATTTTTACTGCACTTCTTTGCAGACCTCATACTTTCCTAATATTCCCATTATCACATGCATAACTACCTTGCCCTTATCAAAAGTGCCCTCTTCTGAAAGTTAATATCACATTTTCTCTAACAGTCCATCATCATTACTCCTGACTTCCTGACATCAGCACATTGCTTACATATAACTTACATCACCTCACGGACAAAAAAGCCTGCTTCTCTTAAAAAAAAAAGCATAAATAATCCTATGGCTGAATATATGACAGCCATTACTTTTTCATGTACTGCCACCTTTTGTACCATCATGGGGATTTGCAAATGTTTCCCTTGATGCTTTGCATTATTGGGATATGTGCAATTGTGTTTTCTTTAAAATGTGTCTGTCTGGCCAATATCATCTGGGATAACACATACATCAGTGGCATTTGCTCTGGGGTTCTTTTGTAAGCTTCTGATTCCTGTCATTAAAATGTACACCTCCATATATTTTCCTAATAATTTGTATGCCTTCCTTAGAACAGAAACTAAAACAACTCTTACTATTTGCAAATCATTGTGTTGTTTCTCCATACCTCCTTAACAATTTAACACAAATTCACTAACTTCATTATGCAGCCATGGTGGATCTGACCAGAGTTAGTTTAATGAGCCAACAGTCTAAATTCCGCTTTAGCATTACTTTATTATTGTTTAAAATTATTTTGAGTAGAAAAGCATTCCAAGATTTAACAACTGTCTGAGTAAAAAAATATTTTCTTTTGTTGGTATTATATCTCCTTGAGTCTAGTGGAAGTTTATCACCCCTTGTTTCTGTTTTGTCCTGCTTGAAATTAAACCTCATTCTGCTAAATCAGTGTTAGTGGCTCAGCAGGTAGCACACTTGCCTCTGAGGCTGGGAGATAAGAAGGCTGTAGGTTCTATCCCCACACCAGGCACTTGGGTTAATATCCCTATACTGACATTGTAATGCATTATGAGGGGGTTGCTGCACTCCTGAGGTGCTATCTTTTGGATGAGACGTTAAAACTGAAGTTCCATCTGCCTGTTCTGGTGGTAATTCAGCTGGATGTTAAAGATCCCATGGCATTTCTCGAAAAGAGTATTGGAAGTTTCCCCGGTGTCCTGACCTAATTTCCCTCATTCACTAAAAATACCACCAACAGCTTAATCTGGTTCAAGGTCAGTTGGCACTCATCTGTATCCCTCTGCCCCGGGTCAGCCTGAAAATAGGCATAATCTGCCTTGTGCACTTAACCTGTCAACAAAAACTAAATAAATAAATTAATAAATATGGGTCATTAATCAAATCCCTCATAAACAGAAGAACACCCCATACCTTCTTACTTTCAGTGGCATTTGCGTCAAAGTTGCCAACCTATCCTCATAATCAACATTTCTTGACCCATTCACTCTTTTGCTAAACCTCCTCTGGATCTTTTCCAGTTGCTTAATTTCATCAATTTTATAGGGGGACTATAGTTGAGAATAAAAAATCCAAATCTGTCATGATTTAAGATCTATATAGAGGTAAAAGAACTTTTTTTATATCTGGAAGTTATGTTATGTTTAATAGGGTTTTATTCACTTGCTGATTGATTGACTGATTGATTGATTGATTGATATGTTTTTCAAAGCACAGGTTGTTTGAAATGTATACTCCAAGGTCCTTTTAAACCATTGTCTCAGTAAGCTGTAGACCACACAGGAAATAATTGGATTTGGGATTATTGAAACCCAAGTGTATAACCACACACTTTGCAAATTTAAAACTCATGCCCCATTTATTTGCCCATTCAGTGACTGTATTAAGATCCATTTGCAATTTTGACCTATCTTCCTGAGTCCTGCATACAGCCTCAAGTTTTATTTCATCCACGTATTTAGTTGACCATCTGTTCAATCCAACTGTAATATCTGCAATAAACAAATACAATATGTAAGGGCCCAAGACTAAGCCCTGAGGGATACCACCAGTCACATGACCCTCCTCAGACTTATTTCTGTTCAGGATGATCTTCTGTTTTCTATCCTCTAACATTTTCAAATCCATCTTACAAGTTTGGTGTTCATACCCCTTTACAATAATTTTTCTATAATAGCAGCATGCAAAGCGCCTTACTAAAATCAATAAATACTAGTTCAGGGAGCTTGTTACACAGACTGTGGGCATTGATACTCACCACCTTCCATTTTTTTATGGCCTTACCCCTTTTAGCCCCAACCATGTCCTTACTACCTTTTTCTGCACTTACCCCTGTCCTACTCCCTACTGACTTCTCTACCTTGGTATTTACCTCACTAACTACTGTGTTTTGTGGGGGGAGGCTGGGATTTTCATGCTCCTTTCTATGCCTCCCCCTTGGCTAGTTTAAATGCTTGCCAATGAAGCATTTAAACCTATCACCTAGGATCCTGGTTCCCCCTCCCGGACAGATGCAGACCATCATGCCAGTATAGGCCTGCATCGCTCCAGGTTGCTCCCCAGTCCCCAATAAAGCCAAAACCCTAAGCTTCACACCAGTTTTTCAACCATTCATTGAATCCCATGGTGTGGAATACCCTAGCATTATCCTTACTATAGACAGGCAGCACCTCTGAGACTGTTATCATACATGCTACTTATCTAAGGCCCCTCCCCAACTCTACAAACTCCTCTTGCATGGCTCTGATCCCATTCAGAGTCAGGTCATTTGTCCCTAGGTGGACAGTGAAATCCAGCTCCCTCCCTCGTGCAGCTGCTCCCGTGATCCCATGCTTCCTGTCCCTCCGAGCCATGGTGTCATGCAGCCACCTTACCTCCCTATCCCCTTCCTCCCCCACTTCTGCTCCCAATGATCAAGTCCCCCACCAGGAGTTGTTTTTTTCCCCTGTGGGGTCTCATGCCACCCTCCTGTGGGTCTCCTTTGTGGAGGTTCCCAGCATCCTTCTTGGTCTCCACTGCAGGTGCCTCCATAGAGGAACCCCTCTTCAACAGAACAGCATATGAATTGTGGAGAGGTACAACTGGAGGGATGCACCTCTGTTCCACCATCCTTTCCCTCCCTGAGCCCACCTTGGTCCAACCGTTCCTCTTTCTTGGTAACCTCTGAGGTAGGTGGTGGCCCTGGTGGTCCCTGGGTGGAGGAAGAGGTTTCATGAATCCTAGTCAGGTCAGCCTGGAGACAGGCAACCTCCTCCCTCAGACCAGAGAGGTGCCTGCAAACAGGGCAGCATCGCAGCCTCCAGAATGTCTTCCAGAACACTGCTGCCCCACAGCCATTGCACTGCACCACTCCAATCTTGACTTATTTTGTGTCCCTTATTATTGTGTGAGTTATATTGAGACACCATTTTAATCATTCTCCCAGTGATCATATCAGAACTTGGCAAGCTATCCTCCCTAATCTTTTTTTATCGTATCATTGATTTCCTCCTCACTGATGGTTAGATATTCAGTATGGATTTCATCTAATTTGATAACAGTATTGTACTTGTTTCCAAAAATGCCACAAAAGTATTTATTGAAAACATTAACTGTTTGTTCTACATTGTTTATAAGAGCATTGTCAAAAAGCAAGGGTCCTACATTACATTTTGGCTGTTTCATTGAATTAATGTAGGTGTAAAAGGTTGTCTTTTGTATCAGTTTTGGCCAAAGTTAATTCAAAATAATTTTTTGCCCTCCTAATCTCCTTTTTGTATTTTTTCAGAAGAACTTTATATTTATTTTCATGAAATATAGTTTGTGACCTTCTGTATTCGGTAAAGGCTTTATTTTTTATTTTTATAAGGTTTTTGAGTTTTCTGTTAAACCATCTGGGTTTTCTACTTCTCTTACTGTTGTGTTTCTTATATTTTGAAACAAAACTATCTCATATTGTAAAAAAGATTATGCCCTTAATAGTATTTCGCATTTCTTCTGCACTGCAATTGATTAGTAATAAATCCCATTCAAAAGACTTTAGCTTATCATTAATTTTGTTTATGTCTGCCTTTTTATAATCATAGGAAGTGTAACCAGTACAAGACACAAAGGAAAGTCTATCATCAAATTTCACTGAGCAGTGATCACTACTGCCTAGTAGCGGCCCTATGGTGCAGCTATTAATATTCACTCCCTGTGTATGCAACACAATGTCCAAGATATTGAAACCTTGCAGGTTGTGTTTGATCAAAAGTTGTTCACATGCCAATAGAAAATCTTTACTTTCTGAAGTGCAAGCAGTATGTGTATGCTAGTTGATGTTACCAAAATTTAGATCCCCATGACCAATGTAGTGCCATAACCTCATGCTATTTCAATGTATTTAATTAAGTCAGAGGTTGTATCAGAAGATGTGTCCAGGGAAGGATAACATAGCACAAGGGTCAATCAGTCAGGGGAATTAAGGAACAGTTTTAATCAAACAGTTTCAATGTTGTCAAACTTGTTATTGTACTATAAGAAATATCAATAGGTTCAAGATTTGTTGTAACATATAGTGCACTATCCCCTCCCTTTTTGTTATCCCTTGTTAAAATGTATAGTTCAAAACCAGGGATCCATTTTTCCCATACATTGCTCGCGTTCCACCAAGTCTTGGCAAAGCTGATCATGTCCAGTTTAGTGTTGTTAATTACAGTCCAAAATTTTATGAATTTATTATTTAACTTCTCGCATTAAGGAGCTGACAATTGAGTCAAATGTCTTTGTCTTTTTTTTTTTTTGAACAGGAGTACAGAAAGATGACAGAAAGAGATACAGGGTATAAATAGTGTTTTATTCAAAACAACAATATAAAAACAATTTTTGTCAGCTGGCTTCAGTATGGTAAGCAGTTTTGGAAAACTGATTTTGCAGCTGCTTTACATCGCATGTATACAGAAATTTTGACAAAGTCTTACACTCCATATCTGCCCTAAAAGTACTTGCTCAAATCAAAATTGTAGACCCCCTTTCTAAGTAGTAGGAAGAATACCTTGCAGCTTCTGGTTAATCAGTTGACTAGGATAGGTCATTCATGCTCTCAGATTCTTAGGCAATCTGCCCCTTCTCAGAGAGTTCAGAATGTGCCAAAGGCATTCCCATAATACAGTTTTTATATGGCTATTTATTGCTTTTCTGATCTGACCACCCACTGACCTTTATTCTCAGCACAACAAACTTAATTAGCTATCTTTTGTGAGCTTCATCAGATAACAAACAAGCAAAAAAAATTGTAGTTCAAACTTGAAAACATTAACCCCTTCCTGCATTCAGAGTATTTTTTAGCTGTTCTATGGCACTTCAGTCAGTTAATTCTTATAATTTCCACCCAGTGAAAGAAATTACTCAGAGCAGATGCTCACATTACTGAATCATGTGGCACATGTCAGAAAGTGGACTCTTGATTCTATTGCTGAACTACAGAGGGCATGGAGGTTGATGGCACAGTGCTATCAGATGATGAAACCCCATGTGCATCCATATTTGGAATTATTTCAGGAGTCAATTGAAGGGAAAATTTGAAAGAATGATGGTATTGCAGACATTATTAGAGATGGCATTGGAGTTCTTTGATTAGTAAGAACCACTTTAATCACAAAAAGGTCCACATCATCAGACTGCCCATCTGAGTCTGATACAGTATTTCAGAATCCAGGCTGTCTTGTTGCCTCTAATAGATTTTAAGAAAATTTTTTAGCTGGTCCGTGTCAAAGAGAATTTTCTGTGTATCTTTTTTTATTACTCATGTCTTGCCTGGGTAAAGAACAGGAATTCCTCCTCACACTCTTATACCACCTCTCTGTACTTCACAAACAAAAATGGCTCATGTGGGCTTGCATCTGTCGGGAAACATCTGGGTACAAGCAGGACAGGATTAATCTTTTGTGGGACCCGGCTCCAAAATGTTTTATGCCCCGACTCGTGAAAAAGGATAAAAAATATCAATTATAGGTCCCAAGTTCTTAAACCTCCTAGGCACCCAGAACATTTTTTAAATTTGATGCATTCTGGGAATTTGGGGGCTCATTTGAAACAGAATTTGCTACTCTGTTACTACCTCCCCATGCTCAGTAAGTGGCACAATAGTCCCCTCCACAGAGTCCCCACAGTCCAGTATGTTGCCTGAACCACCTTCCCCATAGCCTAGCCACCGGTTCCAGTGCATGGCCCCAGCCCTATCAAAGCACAGCAAGCTGCACCCTTGCTCTCCTCTGTAGAATCATCAACCCTCCCCTACACATCATTCACAGCCTCAGGCTGAGCTCTCCTTTTTATTGCCAGTGCCATTCCAAGGTATCCCTTACTTCAGCATTTTTCTGGGTTCAAAGGGTGGCTATTCTGGCTCAGTGGGTGGTCATTTTAATACCCAAGTTTATTTATTTATTGCTAGGATTATACTACCTTTGAACCAGAGGTTCTTTTACAAAGGTTCCAAGTCAGATACAGTTCAGAAGTAGTACATACAACATTGGAACTTGACAAAGTAGGAGGGTAACATTTAACAAACGAAGGTTGCATAAACTCACAGTTACATAGTAAATGGAACAGCACACTTTATGTTGTACAAAGTAAGTAACAGAGCATAATACAATTGCATGATCAGCAGGATAAGGAGATGTTGAGAGTGGGGGGGTGTAGTCTGCTAGAATGACTTTGTCAGCCAGGGCTGAGCGAGAGATGATAAGTAGAGAAGGGAAAGATATGAAAGGATAGAAGATCAAATAAGAGAGAGAGAGAACAAAATAGAGGGTGTGAAGCAGACAGCAGGTGTCCTTGTCCAACCAGAATGAGGTGTTTGGAAGTAAGTTAGGGGACAAGGATGGGACGTGAAGGGGAAGGTGGAGGGGGTAGGTGGGGGAAGGGGGTAGTTAGCAGATGGGAGAGAGAAGTGGGCTAATTCACAGAGTTGAGCTGGGTATAAGTCCTAGGGGGAGCAGTCACAACAGCTTAGTTAGGTGAGGTGCTGGCACAGATTAAGATTAAAGGGTCCAAGGGAGGAGCTGCTAAGGATCTCTAGGGGAGGTTATTTAGTCAGGAGGGGGTTCTATAGTAAATTGATTGCTGACCCTGTACAGTCCGGCAGTAAGGGACCAAGTAGGTCATCACAGATGCTCTGCATGTGTTGCAGGGGTTAGGGGCTGGTATCAGCAGGGCCAGGGTGCATGGTGGAGCTTTGTCAAGGCTGATTTCTTTAGCAAACAAACAAGTTTGGTAGGTGATCCTATTTCTGAGGTTCAACCAGTGAGTTTGCTCATAAAGGTCGCAAGTGTGGGTGTACCTGTGGGCACCCGTAACCAGTCAACACGTCTTGTTGAGAGCAATGGTGATTCTGTTCAGGGTTGTATCCAAGACTGCTCCATATAAAATCAGACCATAATTGACTGTGGAGATGATTGAGCTTGATACAGCTAACTTGAGAGCCTTGGGGGTGAAGCAGTGCAGATGTCTATAAAGGACACCAATATGTGAGTTTATTGCTCTAGATATTAGGTTGATGGGGGCAGAGTAGGACAGGGTGCTATCTAAAGATATACCTAGATATTTGAAGTCCTTGACTTGTTTGAGGGGGAGGTGTTGTTTATTTAGTATGGTTAGGCAGGTTGCTTTGTGCTGGTTATGCGGGCTAGTGAACAACATTACTTTTGTTTTTTCGTAGTTCATCAGCAGTTTATGTTCTCTGAACCAGCGTTCCACCTCCCCAAAACCAGTTTGAAGATCACTGGTGAGTAGGGTTTGGTCAGTATGAGCAGAGAAGAGGACAGCATCATCTGCATACAGAATGATGTTGTTAGGACATGCTTGTGGGAGTGAGTTGAGAAAAAGGTTGAACAGTAAAGGTCCAAGGATGGAGCCTTGGGGTACTCCAGTGCTTACCGAGTGGCAGCTGGAAAGTGTGCCATTAATTCTAACCTGCTGTGTCCTGCCATCAAGATAGCTGGTGATCCAATTGGTGACCTCTTTGGAGAGACTTATTGCATGAAGCGAGTGGAGTAGGAGTGAGTGGTTCACGGTGTCAAAGGCCTTGGTGAGGTCAATGTAAACTGACCCCACCAGCTGGCCATGGCAGAGTGCATTGTGTAGGACATCAGTAAACTCCAGCAAGGCAGTAGTGGTGTTATGTGCTTTCCTAAGGCTATGCTCCTCGCCCTATCTGGTCAGTGCAATTGTAGAGTATGCATTTTGTCTACAAAAGTTGACATTCCAGCAACCAGGCTGGACATTCTGTACCCCAGTGTGTGCATTTTGGCACCCAGGGAGGACACTGAGGTACATATTATGGGTACTCTGGCTGCAAGGGTGAGCTTACTGGCACAACATTGGCATTTCTGTACCAGGGCAAGTACTCTGGCCTTGGGTGGGCATTCAGGTACAGAGCATGGTCATTCAGGGTTGTCTTTTGGCCCTAAGGTGAGCATTTCAGCCACAGGGTAGGAATTCTGACACCCACTGTGTGTATTCTGACACAAAGTGTGAGGATTCCTACCCTAGGTAGGCATTTTGCACATATGGCAGGCATTCTGGCAGTGGCACATAGGGTTGCCATTCCTACTCTAGGGTGAGTGTTCTGGCACAAAGGGTGAGCATTCCAGCCTTAGGATGGGTATTCTACCCTCAAGCCCCATGGTGGACATTCTATCACACAGGATGTGAGCATTATACCCTCTGGCCCAAAACTGGGGCTGTGGCCAGAAAATATGACACCCTCTGGCCCAGGCTAGAAGCTGTGGCTCACATGGTTTATATTCTGTCCCTCAGAGTGGCCATTCTAGTCCTAGGGTGGGCATTCTGGCCATTGGGTAAGAAGTTCCAGTAGGTAGGTAGTCATTCCAGTGGGCGGGGATCATTCTGGGAGCCAAGGTTATTTTTGAAACAGATAACAGAAAGAAATAAGAACCTTGGCTGGGATTTGAAATTGAGCTGTCCAGAATACCACTCTGTTTGCACTACCTGCTGTGCCACTAAGGCAACTGGAAACCTTGGACTCCCATAAGCATCTTATCCTTTCTGTAATGTACAGCCTGGTGCTGCACAGATGATTACATTTACATTCATAACAGTGTGGTGTAAGTATATATGGAATCCAAATAAACAGAAAAAGAGAAATTGCAGCCAAGGCACTAGGGTATTTCTTTCTTCTGCAAGTGCAGACCACACAACTCTGAAAAATGCACAACACACTACTGTGAAAAAATGTAAACATCTGTGCAGCACCAGGTTGTACAGTACAGAAGGGATAAGGTGTTTCTGGGAGTCTTAGGTTTCCAGCTGCCTTGGTGGCACTGGACTGGTATTCCAGGCAACCTGGGTTCAAATCCCAGCTAAGACATTTATTTCTTTCTCTCTTCTGTTTGAAAAATAATCTCACCTGAACAGTTGCCTTGACTCACAGAATGATCCCACCTACTGGAACTGCCCAACCAATGGCCAGAATGCCCACACTAGGCCTGGAATAGCCACTCTAAGGAACAGAATGCAGATCATGTGTACCACAGCTTTCAGCCTGGGCCACATAGAAACATAGACTTTGATGGCAGATAAGGATAGCTTGGCCCACCCGGTCTTCCCATTTCCATACCTATTGGAAAAGCTGCGGATCATAGTTTTACCAACAGCCTTCTTCCTCCTACCTCCCACTAGAATTGCTTTATGTCTGTCCCATGCACTCTTAAATTCTCCAACTGTTTTTGACACCACAACCTCCTCAGGAAGGCTGTTCCATGTGTCCACCACCTTCTCCATGAAAAAATATTTCCTCACATTGCCCCTGAGTCATCCCCTGTCTTTCTTCTAATTGTGCCCCCTTGTTCTTGCACACCTCTTTTTCTGAAAGATGCTACCCTCTTGGACTTTGTTGATTCCATTGAGGTACTTGAAAGTTGCTATCATGTCCCTCCACTCCATCCTTTCTGCGAGGGTATACATATTGAGCTCTTTAAGTCTCTCTTCGTATGACTTCTGGTGCAGACCCTGCACCATTTTAGTTGCCCTCCTCTGGACTGCCTCCATCCTGTCCATTGGGGTCTCTGGATGGTGGGAACCAAGGAGGAGAGCCACATCGCTGGCCATAGGAGGGGACAAGTACCAAGCCAGTTCAGCAGGGACAGGCAGGAGGGCCGCATTGGCGGCAGATCAACAGAAACACCGGGGTGGAGGGCTCCAGCTTGAGGAGCCAATCAGCTGCAGTGGCTCCAATTTTGATTGTGCAGCTTGGCTTATAAGTCCAGGGCCCAGCCACAAACAAAAGAACAGCTCCATTGGGGTCCATGCATGGTGGGAGCCATGGGGGAGAGCTGTATTGGTGGCGGTAGGAGGGAACAAGTGCCAAGTCAGTTCAGCAGGGAAAGTCAGGAGGGCCGCATTGGTGGCAGAATTATGGAAGCACTGGGGAGGAGGGCTCCAGCTTGAGGAGCCAATCAGCTGCAGTGGCACCAGTTTTGACTATGTGGCTGGGCTTACAAGTCCAGGGCCCAGCCACAAATAAAAGAACAGCTCTGTTGGGGTCTTTGGGCGGTGGGAGCCATGGAGGAGAGCCGCATCCATAGCAGATCTACAGAAGTGCCAGGGAGGAGAGCTCCAGTTTGAGGAGCCAATCGGCTGCAGTGGCATCAATTCTGACTGTGCAGCTGGGCTTATAAGTCCAGGGCCCAGCCACAAACAAAAGAACAGCTCCATTGGGGTCCATAGGTGACAGGAACTGTGGAGGATAGCAGCATCAGTGGCCATAGGATGGGACAGACAGGAGGGCTGCATCAGTGGCAGATCTACCGAAGCGCTGGGGAGGAGAGCTCCAGCTTGAGGAGCCAATCGGCTGAAGCAGTGCCAATTTTGACTGTGTGGCTGGGTTTATAAGTCCAGGACCCAGCCCCAAACAAAAGAACAGCTCTGTTGAGGTCTGTGGGCAATGGGAGCCATGAAGAAGAGCTGCATCGGTGGCCATAGCAGGGGACAAGCACCAAGCCAGTTTGTTGCAGTTTTTCTCCCACCCACCCACCCCAAACCAGCTCCATATTAAATCCACCATCTAGACCACTCCCAGTAGTGGTCGGCCAACCAGAAGATGGCAGGAGGAGAAGAAACGCTGAGAGGAGGACACGTGACACACCAAGGGATGAGAGCTGCGTTTGGATGGGGAAGGGACATCCACGGCTGGGAGTCTTTGCCAGACATTGCCACCAAAGGAGCTGTATCACTCAAACCCTTCAGCTAAGACTTTTCTAGCAGAAATAACTAAAAAAGAGAATTAATGGATTGGATTGACAGACCAAATGGATGAAGGAAAGTGGCGATGGGTGCATGTCACAAGTTAAGAAGCTACACCAAAGTATGATTTTTTTTTTGGGGGGTGCTGCAGTGTTATATGTTTTTTTCACAAAAAAAATAGGAAAAAAACATTTGGTTGTCCTTGATAGAAGAACACTAGCATCATTTGCAAAGTTCACCCCAACAAATTAGGGTATGCTTCCCTTACATTTTTGGCAAAAATTGTAACAGTTTTGAAGTGGCATACTGTAGCTACAGAATCAACTTTACTAGCATACTGTAAGTCCTATTAATACAGTTTACACATCTATATTGAATACTAATGAGAGAGTAAAGGGCACAAATGTGGAGGACAAGGGAGGAACCAGCTTGGCCCGGGGGCAAGCTTGTGGTAGGTTGGACTGATAGGGGAAAATGGGGTGGCAGATAGAACCTCATTGGGGGGGTCACCAGAGAATGAAGGTCAATAGGGGACCTTAAGGAGGGAGGATAGCAGGATGTAATAGTTGTGGAGCTGTGGTGTTCATGAGCACTATGTGAAAGTTAGGTGGGTGCCCTATTTGTCAAAAACTAAGGTGGATGGAAGCCAAACTGACACGGTTAAAGAGTGAGTTCGAGAGGAGAGAAAGGGATGAGTGCATATGGAAAGCTGGAGGGGAGATGGGTATGAAAAATGGAAGGATGAACGAGGGGCAAGATGGTTGGATGGGGAGAGGGGGATCAGTATGGACAAAGGACAAAGAGCTCATAGACAGGAAAGCAGTGGGGAAAGTGTACTCAACAGTAGTTTTACAGTGGAGTCAAACAGGTACTGGCCCCTGGCTGGGCTTATAGAAAAGGATGGGGTGAGGGGGCAGAGGCAGATGTTAACAGAGGACTGAGCCATAGGAAAGGGACGGAGGACAGCCCAGGGGAAGGGCACATAGGGAGAGGAGAAGTGAGGGTGGAGCACAAATGGGGGAACAGACAAGGAGGGTCAAGAAGGATATGCAGCAAGCAGGAAGACCAGATGGGAGGGCTTGGAAGAAGATAGGGTGGAGGGAAGGCAGGATCCAGGATCCAGCACCAGAGTTCAGAAGAAGGAGAAAGGTCAGAAGGGGATAGGGAGGATGGCTAGCAGCAGGGAGGTGAGGGGGAGAAAGGGGGATTGGGGAAGGGCGAGTTGGAGAGGAAAGGGAGCAGATGGGGACAACACTACTGGGTTGAAGGAGCACGAGAGACCCAGACAGTAGGGGTGAGGTGCTCTAGGGGATAGAAAATGCAAAAGCAGTTATAGTGAATGGGGATTCGATCATAAAGGGGATTCATTGGTTAGGCAAGAAAGTAGCTTTTAAGTGGAGGTCAGTTTTTTGTGACCCAAGAATGGAGGCCAGCAGGGTGCTCCCTAAGATAAAGGACTGCATTAAGTTAGCTGGAGGTAAGCCACACCTAGTATTGCATCTAGGAACAAATGATTCAGTGGGGGAAGAGGTGGAGGGGGTTCGAAGGAGATTCAGAGAGCTTGCAGAGGGATACAAAAGCCGTGTCAGTTCCCTGGCCTTCTCAGAGGTCCTGCCAGTGCACTGTGCTAGTACAGCCAGGCAACTCAGAATAAATAAATTCAACCTCTGGCTGAGACAGTGGTGCAGAGAGGAGGGATTCATATGTTTGGGAGACTGGGGGGATACGTGGGTAGATGAGCACCTGTACGCAAGAGACAGTCTGCACATAAGTGATGCAGGGGCTAGATTATTAAGAGCAAAACTGCAGGGGTACACAGATGAGAAACTGGTGGTCGACTTAAATTGAAACTAGACAGGGGAGAGTGCGACACTAGGGGAGGAGGGGAATCTCAGCCTAGCGGAACTAACCTAGCTCGCACTCTCCCAATGCGGGTGAAAAGAGACAGCAGGAGGGAAGGGGATCAAAGGGGTGGGGTGAAGTGGAAGGGAATGCTGGCCAATGCCAGGAGTCTAGGGAATAAAGAGGATCAAAGTGGTGGGGTGAGATGGAAGGGCATACTGGCCAACACCTGAAGTCTAGGGAATAAAATGGGTGACTTAGAGTCAGTGGTGGGGATGGACGTCCTGGATCTAATAGCAATAATTGAAATGTGGTGGACAGATTGCCACAGTTGGGAGGTGGAGTTACAGGGATACAGTTTTTTTCTGAGGGAATAGGCAGGGGAAAAAAGGCAGAGGGGGTAGTCCTGTATGTAAGGGATGGAATTAGAGCAGTTGAGGGTAAAGAGGAGAAGGGATCTGCAGAAATCCTTTGGGTCACCTTAAGCAGAAAGGAGGGGGGACAATAAGGATAGGGGTGGGCTGCAGACCACCACATCGGGGAGAGAAGGTGGATATGGAAATTGCTAGGGACAAACAGGGGAAGGCCAGCAAAGAGGAGATCCTGGTAGTAGGATACCTGAACCTACCTGATGTGAACTGGCAAATCCCATCGGTCACATCCAAAAAAAGCAGTGACTTGTTAGAATCCATGCAGAATGCATTCCTGCACCAGCTAGCAAGGGAACTGACCCACGGGGGGCAGGAGGCAACACTGGACATAATTTTGACTAATGGGGTCAGCGTGGAGGAGGTAGAGGTGGGGGGAAATTTAGGAGACAGTGACCACCAGATGGTCAGGTTTTCCCTCCGGGCAGGGTCAGAAACGAGCGGGTCAACCACCAAGGTACTGGACTTCAGGAGGGCAAATTTTAGGAGGATGAAGGAAATTTTGCAGAAGTAACTCGAAGGGAATCAAAATCTAGAGGAGGTAGAGGAGCTTTGGGGGCCAAGAAAGGGAGGTATTCTTTTTTTTTTCCATTCAATCTTTATTAAAGTTTGCAGTACAGAGAATGAATCACGAGAAGCATGTAAAGTAACAGAACATGATTAACATTCACATTGAACATATTCACTCTCTCCCAACCCCCACCCTCCCCCAACTGATGCAGCAGTATGGCATGAAATAACATCATATATTTCTTGGAGCTATACAGTATATCACATTTGTAATGAATACAGGGCTTGTAGAGGGCCCCATATTTTATTAAATTTCATAAGTTTATTGGAAAGACTTGCAATGGTTCTCTCGGTTCTAAGATTTGCAAGGAGCTCTTGGAGCCATTCTAAATAGGACAGGTTATCAGAATCTTTCCAATGCCTTAGAACCACCTTTTTAACAGACATGGAAATTAGAGCCATATGAAATTTTCTACATCTGACTGTGATAGCAGAAAAATCACCTAGCAAACAAATTTCGGGAGTAAAGAGCTCAGAAAGTCCTAACGATGGGTCAACTTTTTGTTTTATAGTGGACCAGAGGGGGGGAAGGGAGGTATTCTGAAAGCCACAGAGCAATGCGTCCGGATGATATGCAAACAGAAAAGAGGGAGGAAACCCCAGTGGTTTACAGCAGAGGTTAGGGAGGCAGCCATGAAGAAAAACAAGGCATTCAAAGCCTACAAAACTTCACAGGTGTTAGGGGAAAGAGTAGTCTATAAGAAAATGCTCAAGAAAGTGGGGAAAACAATTAGAAGGGCAAAAGCATTAACAGAAAAGAAAATAGCTAGGGAGGCAAAAAGGGGGGGGGACAAAAATTATTTCGGTATGTGAATGAAAAGGAGAAGCAGGCAACGGATTCTAAGGCTTAAAAGGGAGGGGGTGCACTAGTTGAAGGGGATGAGGAAAAGGCAAATCTACTCAGTGAATGCTTCACGTCAGAATTCACAGTTGAGAAAGAAGGAAGAGAACCTGTATTAAGCTGAAGTGGAGGGTGGGTAAGGAGGTGGACACAAGCCCCTTCATGGTGGCTAGGGTGTTGGAAGAGCTGGATAAAATAAAAACTGACAAAGCTATGGGCCCAGATCAAGTCCATCCCAAGGTACTTAGGGAATTAAGGGTGGCACCTCTTACTAAGTTATTTAATCTATCTCTCGAAGTGGGGAGGATCCCAGGGGACTGGAAGCAGGTGGAGGTGGTGCCACTGTACAAGTGGGGGGGGTGTAAATATGAGCCAGACAACTACCTCCCAGTTAATCTCATCTCTGTAGTAGGCCAATTGATGGAAGCTCTCATAAAAGAATGACTGGTACAACACCTAGAGGAGGAAGGA